>OX465180.1:2580400-3870601 GCA_949987655.1 Polymixis flavicincta
TTATTATTCTGTCAGAAACTTCTTAGTAGCTATTCATACCATTCAAGTGGGAAATATCTTAACAGCAGAAATTCCTAAAATTCCTAAGTGTTTTAGGTACACAGAAACCTTTTATTTAATTCAACTTATTCTAGATCAAATTACTTACACAACTGTGTGGGCTCATACTTTGATGATATCCGAGCAGTTTACTTTATCCTCAAATCGATAAAGACAACTTTCTTGCATGTTTACCCTCGAAAAGTGTCTGAAAAGTTTACTTCTTTTTAAATCAGCCTAGAGTTGCGGAAAGAATTAAATAACAAAATTCCGAACACCATAAAAAGTAATCTCATTATAAACCAAATCAAAGTGAAGGAACATCAAAGTACAAACATTTTTAATCATCAACTGTTCGATAGACTAGTTGACGAAATAGCGATCCTCGATATCATAAAACTTTCCTTTGATAAAAATATTACTCATTATAACTTTTGCGTACACAAAACTCATGCTGATTCCCCGGAGAGGTATCACATGAACGGACTTGGAATAGATGGGAAAGCAATTTCCTATCTTATTACCAACCTTAATTCGTTTTGCACCTGAGTTGACATCAAAACTTATAATCAGGAGGTAATTACCGGTATAATTACAACGAAATTTGATAGAAATTTAAAAGCAATCATTCGTACCGTGTTTAATGAAAACGTTTGAAACACGATAAGTCGTATACTGTTAAATTGGACCCACTATGAACAGGAGCTTTGGTAAATTTCATGTCAAAAGAGGGATTGCTACGTTCTCGTTATTGAATTCGGAGTTATCATTAAAGATGTATATTTAAATAAAGCAAATGGTAATTTGTGTAAAGTTCATTTCAAATAAAGTGATCATTTTATCCTCTTCAACATAGGATTTAACTCTAATTGAACGATAATATTTATAACTTTGAACTTATTTCTGAAAATTGTTTTAAACCGAGTATAAACTATTGGTCGATGGGGCCGAAAGGTTCTGGAGTGGCGATCGCGTACCAGAAGACGTAGAGTGGGAAGGGCTGCCACAAGGTGGACCGATGACCTTGTGAAGGACGCGAAAATACGCTGGATGTGGGAAGCACAAGACCGGGTGAAGTGGAGGAGCCTGGGGGAGGCCTATGTCCAGCAGTGAACGTCTTTCGGCTGAAATGATGATGATGATAAACTATTCCCAGAAAAGAAAACTGTAGCTACAAAATGAAAGAATTCTGTTAAAACATTAATCCTGTTATGAAAACAAAATTAACGAAAAAGCAAACAAAGCCGTTGAAAATAAAACGATAAAACCAATAACAGTATAGATGCCACAGAGTGAATTAATATCGAGTGTTGCAGAATATTTTCTGCAGAAGGCTCACGAACATCTGCAGAGTGTTTTGTTTCTACAATCGCTAGAATGGTAGAACCATCAATTGCAAGGGAGCAGACTTCTTTGTCTGCTGATAAAGAGTGCTCGCAAAGGTCCATTTCGAATGCTTGTCACTCCTTTGTTGTGTCCGCGGTTTTAATTTTGAAAAGAATTTCGTTCGTGTATGTGTGAGATGGTGAAGTGAATTTGATGGAGCTTTAAGTCAATTTGTTTTTATGTGTCTAGAAATATTGGATTAGTTTCCAAAGAATTGTAAGAAAGAGAAATTGTAAAAGTGATTTTGTTGACATGTTTCTAGAAATAAGACTTTACTTACAATATTTGCAATGTAATTTGTAGGGTTACTGTGTGTCAACTTACCTGTAACAAAAAAGTAAACATTAGAAAAACATGAAGAGTACTAATCAAATCATTTAAAGAATGTGCGAACAATTAATCTTGGTGCGTCTTCAAAATTATTACCTCGAAATCTATTACACTGCCTTGTAAAGCAGGCGAACGAAATCTTCCTATAAAAACTTTATCATGTTAGAGGAAAAAATATCTCGTTCGCAAGGCATTACACAGACGCTCCGCCATCCAACTTTTCACAAATTTCCAAAACTTGTAAGACAAACGTTGGTCCTAACATTCGCACAATTACCTGTTACAACTTGGTGAATGCAAATTCCTGCCATATTTATTTTCGCCGCCCTGCTGTTCAGAACTTTCTTATAAATAACTTAATCAGGGTCAATCCATCAAGCTGTCATTGTACACAGAAATACTTTTCTGTTGCCTCAGCACCTTTATTCAATAACAAATTTTCAATACAAAACAAAGGGAAGTTTTACGAATGGGTCTCCTGTTTACTATTACTCATTTGGACCTGCCAAAAACAAACTGACGCGACCCTGCTTACGTGTAACATACATGTTTGGAACAAAAATGTACAAAGTAACAATGGAAAGTTCTCAATGTTATTTGCTGGCGATATTAGGAGCGGGATTTATGTAAATCCTAGAAACTACTATGTAATATATTTGTAATATCAGGTAATAAGCTTTTGGTAACTGAGATAACAATGTTATTAAAAGGGAAAACTTGCTATTAGATACAGTTATGTACTGTATAGCTTCATTTTTGGATACAAAGTTGTCTGAAATAAGTTTCTCATTTAAAATGCTCAAATATGGGTTAGAAAAGGTTTATTTACAGATGAATAAAGAGTATATTGCAACTTAGGTTGCCTTACCTATAACTATTGTACAAACAGCTTTCATTAAACTCTAGTGATTTTCTTTTCTAATCATACCTTCAATTCTATATACATTTATACATTCCATAAAGTAAAATACTTCACCTACAGTTGAACGTACCAAAATGTTGCGTCAGCATAAAATTCGCATAAACATATTTGGACTTCGGGTCAGTATGCTAAGGCTGTGATCACGAACCATTTCACGGGATACCTTTAAGAATATTCGTTCAAGTACGATAAGCTAGCTACAAATTCAAATACTCAAACGATAAAAGCATTTTTGATCTCGAATTCTGTTGAGATCTATAAAATTTCATATTTCTGACTTCGTGGATAAGATTATGGATTTAGTTGATTCAATCAAAGAGCTTGCGAGGGCTGTAAGGGGTTCTGAACTAACAACTGTTCTTAATCCACTCTATCTGAGTTCGAATGCCGCCCAAACGGATTGGATTACCTTTACGTACTTTATCGGACTTTTTCTCCTCAACATTGGATATAAGCTTTCGAGATTCAACACCCCTTTTGTTTCTATCGTTTTTTTTTTCAATGTCGTATTACTTTTCTTTTTCTTCAGTCAGTTTCTTTCATCTAGGTATAAAATCATACTTTTGGAATCATAAAATCTTTTTTTTATATTACCGAATTTTGCCACCGAACATTAAAAAAAAAAACATGCGTTTCTCCTGCACTGTAAGAAGCAAAGTCCCATGCAATCGACGACAAATTTATCAGATCACGTGTTCCTATCCAATCTAAGAACAAAACGTTTAAAGAGAATAGTTTAGTTGCAGCAACGGATATTGTGAGAAGGCACCAGCACCCTTTATGCCTTTTATATCCTCCCCGTCACAAACATTTAACACTGACTTCCAGACAGTAATATCGAGACTTGGACAGATAAAATCTTGTGAGTTTGAATGAGTTTCCTTTATTTGCGAGGGCAAATGGACAATTGCATGAGAAGGTATAGGTGCAGGAATGAGGTTCTGTTCAAAAAGTTTTCGATCTAGATTTGTCTGTAATGAAGGTGGCAGAAGCGAATTTTCTTTTGTGAATTTCATGTAAAGTTTGGTGCACTGAGTAAATTTCATATTTAGATTGGATTTTATAATGAAATTAGATGTGTAATTTTAGTTTATTAGAAAACTAGTGGAAAGAGTTCAGCTTGTTTGTAAGATGTAGGTAATTACCTAACTAATAAGTTTTTTTTTTAATTTATCTACCTAGGCATTATATTACTCTTGTTTTGATACCTGTGTTGCCCCACTGCAGAGCAAAGGCCATTGCGGAACAACTTACTATGTTAAATTTTTACGTTTTTATAATCAACGCATTTCCATATTACACGAGTAAAATCTCAGACTTCCACATGACAAAAACAAGATCAAAATCATCACTACTAGATCGAATCATCCCTTCCTACACATAAATTGGCCTCAAAACTACATCCTTATTCACTTTGAAGCGACTAGGAGTGCAGTGGCAGGAGAAGACAGCCGTCATTCCGCTGTAATACAGATAATTGCATTTAACTACGGGACACGGGGAAGCGTGGTCTACGTGCATACGTAACTCACTTTGCACTGTTTAAAAGCGCTCGTTCGTAACAGTTCTGTGGTTATTTTTATGAGGTGCTCTTGGATTTCTAGTTATTATTTTGTGTTGGAAAGTACGTTGTAAATGCAAGAACGATTCTTGAAATTATAACATTTTTGTTTGATTGTTTTTCGTTAAAACGTTAGAGTAGCTGCTAATGAAAAAAAAAAAAATGGGGAACATATTTGTAAAATAATTTGTAAATGTTTAAGGCAAAAATAAAATAAAGCACACTTAAAAATTTATTTGTAATATCAATTGCCGAACACATATCAAATAGAGCTCTACTGAAATTCTAAATAAATAATTGAAGTAGATTAATGATAATTTCCATACAGTTCATTTTAATCGCCTATACAGTAAAAAAATAAACTATACTTTAACTGTCAACGCCATCAACATTCCACATCTAGGAGACAGGCAGCAACAATTACGTCTCGTTCATTTGAACTACGCCCTCCACAAAAGAAATTACTTCATTCTTTCTAAATTTCAACTCTCCAAGTTGTTCAGGGGCGTCTAACGGGTGGGAGTTATTTATCTTCGCTCTCAGTATAATAGAATTTAATTAAGTTAGGTGCGACATGCTTCACGCGGTAGGAATTTTGCGAACTTGCGCCCAACTCGATACACGGAAGTTCCTGTCGTATGTGGAAACGGCGGTTGTATTTATAAATAAATATTGTCATATGTAGATACAAAATTCGGATTTGATGACCTACTTTTCTGTTGAAAGTGAAAAGCAGAATAAAGTTTTTTCTACAAGTTCAAATGCGAAAACTGCTGCAAACACTTACGCATATCTGCATCTGATTGTTCACGCAAAAGTAAAAAGGTATGCTGCTAAACAGGCCCTATTAGTTGATCTCGATGATGAAGATTGGTACTCGTAATTTACAGTCCTGTATCATTGAGAAAAGATGGGATGACTACTTGATAAATATTTCGGGAGGGATGGAGGAGAGATCTCACGACCGTGAGCTATGAAAAGCCTGGGGGGAAGCCTATGCCAAAGAACAAAGCAATCTGGAAAATTCTGTTTTTTTTTTTTGACGGCGGGAAGTCATGAAATAACTTCTCCCGCTCTGGGTGGAGCAGGAGGGCGTGTCAGACAATTACTGGCTAAAACCCACCCGTGTTTCCTCGATTGACTGTGTGCTAGGAGCCACGGTATCTCTTTCGAACAACCCACACCCCTGGCAGGATTTCTGATATTTTAATCATTTTAATAAGCTTTCATTTTAATAAGTTGTAAAACTAGTTTTAATATTGCTAATAAAGTTTTTTTGAAATTAAAATGATTCAGTAAACAAAATAATCTTGTATTGTTAAGTAGATTGAGAATGAGCACACATTTTAATCAAGTTTGGACACACAGAAAACAATACCGAAATATCGAATATTAGCTGCTGCAGCGACGACGTCATCAGCGTGAAATTACTTGTTTTGACATAAAATACATGTCCTATAGTATCGCATTGCATCGCCCTCCTGCGTTACTTGGTTTTCTTTTAGCGTTCTTTTTGACTTTTTTTCTTTCTACTCGGTCCCTTTGGATCGTAGTGTAATGTTAAAAGCCATTGGAACCTTTCTCAAGAATAGGGCTATAAAATAAAAAAAAGAATTGTAATGGGTAGTTCCTGACACTATCCCCTACATACAAACCTCTTTATAATTTTTTTTTTATCGGAAAATTAATGAGTTCAGTTCCAGAGTTATACCTACGAAGCTCTTATTTCGATTCGAAATGGATAAAAGAAATAAACAAAGCAACATCCAGTTGGAAAGACATGGCAAAAAGAAGTATATCGGAAAAACAAAGATTCGAACTGGATGGCCGGGTATTGAACATTTTTGACACAATTTACCTGTTTCTCTGCTGCCATTACAAAAGGTATATTCGGAGTATATTGGGAAGCCAGTGGAAATAACTGGTAATAAATGGATAAAGAAAGATTTGTGTGTCTGAAGCATGTTTGAGTATTGTTTGGGAATCAAAAGAGAAAATATGGCTTTCTCATTGATGGGTCTCTCCGAGAGTCTGATCTGTTGGTAAATTATAATTTCGAGAAAACTTCAATAGCAATTTAGATAATAATCTGTTTAAACCGACTTCAAAAAAGAGGAGATTTCCGATTCGTCTGTATGTTTTTTATTAGTTTATTTATTTATAGTAGTTTATTTCCACAAAACGGCACGGGAATGCATACTTCGAAGACAACATCCGAGGCGTCGGTGCGCATCTTCGACGGAGACACCATGGCTTGTCTGCGCGAAGCGGCGCCAACTTGCGAGCTACTAGCAAATCTTCGTACAACATGTGTAGATCGTGATGCAAGCGCAGCAGCATCCACCGAGGTCACCGCAACAACAGCCACAGCCTCCGCACGTATACGTTTGTATATTATATGTATACTTTTAGTATGTATACTCCGCGGTATCTCCAGAAATTGTGGAACGATTCCTAAAAATTTTTTTTTTTAATAGAAACAGTATGCTACGGGGTCTCATATACATTTGTAGCAAGTTTGCTGTGGTAGTTTTTGTTTCGGCTTTTATAAAACGTTTTAAATCCACTTTATGTATCTTGATAATGTTATATTACTTCCAGACACTTTGTTTACACGGCAAGTATAGGTACGAAACTGTATCTTGCTTAGTGCTTGGACATTTCTTTAACGTATTTCATCCCAAAGGAACACAACTAATTAGCAATAACTTTGCACTGATACTGCATAATAGAATTTATAGGTCATATTACTCGTAGAACACTAATATATTGTATACGTTTATTTGGCTCCACTTACACCTTTGGGAGCCCGAAGTTGGAATTATATCCGCAACTATATTATTAGTTTAAAGACAGACCACTAATCTACTTAGAGCTAACAATAGTATGACCTCGATTACATGTTGAAGGAACTACGGTTCTGTTTTAATGTTTGATAAAATGTTTTAAATGTCACAAGAAAAGGATGGACAGACAACCCTTCTAACCAAGGCGTATCATGTTCCTCCCAGGGTTGCGGATTTGTTCGAAAGAGTTACCGTGGCCCTGGCACAGGCAACTGAAGGAACACGGGTGGGTTTGAGTCAGTAAAAGTCTGACACGCCCTCCCGCACCGTCCCGAGTGGGAGAAGTCATTTGATGATTTCCCTTCTGACTACGTCTACGATAAGGGATGAAAAGTAGCCTCTGTAAGGACAGAGGCTACTTTGAGACCTAGGTCATGTTCTATCTGTGTGTCAAATCCATTTCTTATTTTTTGAGGATGGGAAATCATCAAATAACCTCTCCCGCTCTGGGCGGAGTGGAGGGCGTATCAGACTTTTACTGGTTAAAACCCACCCGTGTTCCTTCAGTTGTCTGTGTGCCAGGGGTCACGGTATCTATTTCGAACAACCCGCACCCCTGGCAGGTGCCAACTTCGCTAAGCCGTTTTAGTGTGAAAGCGTAACAAACTAACCAACTCACCATTCATTTACATCTGGTTAAACTGGACTTGACCCCAATATAGTAGGAAGGCTAGACAGATTGAGATCATTATTAACAGACTACAAGGATGCTTCGACACCCGAACTTTCGAATTCATTATGCGCAACTAAAATAAACCTGTAATTGTATTATTGTCTTTAAAATACTCTCTAAATGTTGGCTTTTAAAATTATCTCAGGAACTATCTTCTGTGGTCCATAATTATTTATTTTATAGATATTTTATAACACAAAACTTCAATATCAAGCCTCAGAGTAAAACTCTCCTCAAAGTAAATGCCTTGTCACCTGTGCATTTGATAATCTTATGACTGTGTCAGGAAGCGGAGTATGCGTAGCCGAATTTTGGGTTAAAAATGTTTGAACTTTCTGCCATTGATACGCTAAGATGAAGAAGGAGACTGAACACTAATATGAAGTCCACCAGTGCTATCAGTGAACGACATCAGACTGATGATTTTGACGAATTAAGCATTAAAATATGCAAAAACTAATAGAATATACAAAAATATTCATGATTAATCATTTGTGTTGACGGTATAACCATCTATGCATATGATTAATGTTTGCCATACTAGCTTAAAGTCATCCATTAATCTTAAAATACTCCATTAAAATTTCTTCGCGCTATACCCAAGTAAAAAGCAAAAAGTATCCTAACAAAATCTCTCCCACTTTAATCACAGCTTGATCGAATTTCCTCTCCGCAAAGTTTCAACAGGAAAGCGGAAACTATTACGCTTTACATGGCTGTTTACATAGGGTACTTTACACTTAGAGGACAGTGTTTGCTATGTGCAGCGAGCAATGTATAAAGTTCCTGCCTTGATAGACTGCTTTTAATAAGAACATGGCGGATTTTCTTATGATTTGCTGATCAAGAGTATAGAACAATGGTGTCTGTTGCTTGTCAAGAGAAGTTTTAGAAGATAGGGAGGGAATGGATATTATTGTGAGGGTACATAATTATTTAGTTTAAGTAACAATGAAAAAACTACGTAATCGTTTGTAAAAAATAACGGAAACTGCAAAAAGAATAAGACATTAGTCTTTTGGTAGTTAACAAAAACACAACATAATATCACGCCTGTAATTCGCGAAGGGTTAAGCAGAGCTGTACCCCACAAGATATACGAGTATGATAAGACAAACAACAGACAGACAGAAAATGATTCCCAAAGACCTACACAATGATACTACTTGACGTAGTTCGTCGACTTTCTTATTTTTCTTTTTCACAATATGGCGTCCGGCTATTGCCTTAGATAATGAATTTTGGTTACTGTCAGGTCAGTTGAAAGATTAAGTGATAGTTGAAAGATTAAGACTAATCAATTGACATAAGAATCATCAAAATTAGCCCACGCGTTTGATCTCTAGAGTGCCACAAACCAACATACACATTATCCTTCTTTGCGGCGCACGGATAAAAATGGACAACATTTTGGTAATTGCATTTAAAGTATCACACTGTTGCAACTGCACTTTATTCATCCATCCTTAATTTCAATCACCGATTCCGTATACCAAATACGCACACCCGATATATCACCTTCCAGATCACCAAAGACGACCTAATTACCCAATAGCAACCTAATTTACAAAGCACGATTACAAGAGCATTCGCACAATCAAACGAACGACTGAGTGAGTAATTATCTTCAACACCTTCACATCTGAACTGAAATGCAAGTCAAGCGTTGTATGTGCGACGGCGTAAACACGCGTACGTACTAACCCGATTAGACACCCCCATACACCCCCACACAACTCACACCCCCAACGCACCCCGGACATGAAACCGCGCTAATAAGGAACACTTCACTTGTAATTTCCCATTTGTTTCTATTTACAACTTGTGAAGTGTTGTGCTGGATTAAATATTTTTTATGGATTATTTGCGGTGGGAAAGGGTTGAGATTTTGAGTTTGTGTACGGATTTATTAGGGTTAATTTTAAGGTTATGTGTGTTAAGTGTGCGAGTTTTTAGTGTTTGTTAATTGAGTGTGTTTTATTTGGGACTCGAAAGAAGGACTACAGGTTTTATTGTTATTTTAGGACTAACAAATATGTTACCTAACATAATTGTAGTACAAGTTGACTTAATTAGAATATTTACAGTCGGATCTTTTGGTTTTTACTGGTATTTAGTTGCATACAGCCGGGGGCCGACTCCAATCTGCTTGAGAAAAGGCTAAGCATATGATGATGATGATTTACAGTCGAATCTTTGACAATCGTTACGCGTCGTCGGAAGCCCGAAAGTCTGATAAGCAGTCAAGGCAAGGGGTATGAAATTACCCAGTAACTGGGTTGTGGTGGCTAGATAGGCAGTCGCTTCATGTAAAATCATCATCATCATTTCAGCCGAAAGACGTCCACTGCTGGACATAAGCCTCCCCCAAAAGGGGGGTTTTGCCATAATCGCCGCTACGCTTAGCAGGCGGGATGGCGATCGCAGTGAGGTGATAAAATGCATAGAGAACGCTGCTGCCCATTCTCTAGTAGGTCCCTTAGTCGCCTTCTACGACACCCACGGGAAGAAATGGGATGGTGCTATTCTTTTACGCCCGGCAACACACACGGGATTCTCAAGCATGTAAAATACTGGTATTCAACTGCATACGGTTAGACTGAAAGCCGACCACAACATAGTTCAGAAAAGGCAAGGTAGATGACGATGATGATTTACAAATTCATGTCCAAATTTCTCACACCTATCCAAAAATTAAGTCCATACCAGTTCCAACTACCGCTCACGATCGAAGTTCATAACAAAAACCATACATTGCGCAAAACGGCTCGAACCGAATACCGAAACGTCATAAACAAAGACAGCTATTGAAACACTAAACCGTTTTGGCAGTAAACGGCAGGCTTTGAAAGAGGTCTTGACAAAAGTCGGTTCTCTCAAAGGCGCCATACGGAACCGCGTCACGTAGATCGCGTACGGGTAACGTGGCGCCGATAAATGATTATTGCCATGGTGAACGGGCTGGTTTCTAAACCACTGAAACCTTACGAACCTATTTCGTGAACGCGAGTTGGGTTCAATTGGAACGGACGTCGGTTTCTGGATGCGGTTTCGACGTAGTTTCAGGGACCATTTATTTGTTTACCACTTAAATGTAAATATAACCCCAAACGATTGAATCAATCAGGTGCGGAGACAGTATCAAGAAGTTTTTTGTGAAGTTTTGCATGTCAGTAAAATTTGATTTGAATCGCTGTGACCCGATTTTCAGTATTCTACATAACATAACATCACGGCTTGTTTCCCCGAGGGGTTGGGCAGAGGTGTCCCTTAATACACCCAAATTTCGCCAGTAATTTTTAAGACCCAAGTAATTAAAACCTAATACCATTTTGCCCGGCCTCGGAATAAACCCAGGCAGGACCTCATTCTCAAGCAATAGCATTTGCAATCACTAGACCAACAAGGCAGTTTACACTTCGTTTTTAGTTTCACTGGGTATGAATAATTATTTACGTAACTTACTTTGACATTAAATGTTGTTAAATTCATTAATCAACAAATCAAATAAATTATTTTAAGTGAAGTCTACAGTAGTAATCGAACGACTTCAATAAAAATAAACAAATACTAACGAGTATGATGTTCCATTAACTTAATAGTAAGTAAACTGAAGAAGCAGGTACTTACACTAATTTATTGGTTTTCACTTTAAGTGATAAAAATATCTAGCATAGCAACTACAGGTTTATGACAAAAACCGGTCAAGTGCGAGTTGGACTCGCGCACCGAGGGTTCCGTACAAACCTGTGGGTATATAAGTAAAAGTTCAAAATTGTCAAAAATTTTTTTTTTTATATGACGAAACTAAAAATTTACGGTTTTCGTAATTTTTCCTATATCTGTACTATAAGACGTGACTTCGTACAAAATTTCAAGATTCTAAGTTCACGGGAAGTACCCTGTAGGTTTTGATTCCCGTGCGAGTTTCGAAAATTTGCGGAATTTTGCGGCCTAAATGGCTGTATCTTTTGATTGCGTTGACTTAGAAGGTTGATTTTTCTACAGCTTCCAGGGATAGTAGAACTAAGTATCATATAGAAATTTCAGTTTGATACCTCCACGCGTTCCTGAGAAAAACGGTCTTGACAGACGGACGGACGGACGGACGGACGGACAGACAACAAAGTGATCTTATAAGGGTTCCGTTTTTTCCTTTAGAGGTACGGAACCCTAAAAAAGCTAGGTTATCAATAGTATCCAGGCAACATAGGACTCAAAACACAGCCGCTTCCATTCACAGTATCAATGGCTTGCACAACATTGTCCAATATGAGGACAAAACAATCGTCACGTCCCGTACACCTTTATGTAAAATACGGCTCACTTTATGACCAGCCAGATATTGTACATTTTTGCGACATTCATTTTTTTTTTTAAATTAAACTTCTTTGACGGCGATTCGATAATTGGACGAGATTTCAGAATTAAAATTCAAGAATGCGTTACGTTTTTTCTTTTTGCTTTTGGGAGATCATCAAATAACTTTTCCCGTTCTGAGTGGAGCAGGAGGGCGTGTCAGACTTTTACTGTCTTTTTAGCCAGGCAATTGAGGGAACACGGTTGGACCTTCGCAACCCTGTTTTCCCTCAGTTGCCTGTGTGTAAGGGGGGACGATATCTCTTTCAAACAATCCGCACCCCTGGCAGGCATCGGCCCTTGCGGATCCCACCAGTTGGTGCTAATATCTCTTTGAGGCGCACGTGCGACACAACGCGCCATCTAACCGGGCTTGGTCCTTACCGGAGAGCGAGCTACCCATTACTCACCGTCAGCAAGCCCGTGCCTACGGTGGCCAGGAATCAGCCTGGGATTCCCGACGCCCGGGGCGTCTCCTGTGGCAATTAAGGTTCTTGGCCTTAGTCATCGACGCCGTCGGAGGACGGCCGTGAGGGCGCTTATTGCCTCTCCCATCATTACTGCTTCGCAGAAGGAGGTGAAGGCTACCCATGCACTTCCGCTCCGTACCATGACGTGGACCAGGGCCGGACACGAGAGATAACCGCCACCGATCGCCTTCACGAGGACACAGCGGTGTTCGGCCCAAGCCGGGCAAACCTCCACCGTATGTACATAGCGTGTCTTCACGGCGCTGTTCGCAGTGAAAACACCCGGGCGTTTCCTCCCGCCTTATGCGAAACAGGAACCTCCCGAAACAGCCGTGCCGGTGAGGACCTGCATCAGGCAGAAGGTGAGGACGCCGTGGCGCCTCTCAATCTACTCCTCAAAGAGGAAAATTACCGCCGCAATCGTGGCGTGCCCAGAATGCGTCACGAAATATGCCTTCATTTCTTTACATAAGAGAGCAGAAAGATATACAAATATATATCTCTCTCTCAAACTTAATCTATCATAATCTTTCATTTTAATTAGTGTCCCTTTTTTACGTGTCCGAAGACACATGCGCCTTTTTTTAAATCTTTTTTTTAATTATGCTCAAAAGACGTCACATCAAAGGAAAATTGTGAGCTAATTGAAATAGAGATGTCATGACACCGTTTGTTTTACTTTGCATTTCGATATTTAAAACTTTTTTCAAAAAAATAACAACCGACTTCCCAAAAAACACTACAAAGTGCAAAATAACTTTAATTTCGGAAGTCGGTGACTTTGGATGTGTATTTTAATTATTTGTCACCGCCTTCCGAAATTAAAGTTATTTTGCACTTTGTAGTGTTTTTTGGGAAGTCGGTTGTTATTTTTTTGAAAAAAGTTTTTATTTTTCACTTTTTTGTTACCTACCCCACACCAATTCGAAATTTCATCATCCTTGGGGTCAAAACAATGCATACTTATGCGATAGCAACATTCGCGGTTGATTTGCTGTAATTTTTTGAAGAGTTCCGTTGTCTGTCTCCGAAACGCATCATCAGATCTATATGAAATTTTAATGGGACCATTTCGGAGTAAACCCGTTTCGAACAAAAAAAGAATTTTGTAAATCGGTCTACAAACGACGGAGTTATGCCCGAACATACATAAAAAAAAAAAAAAAAAAATATAAACATGTCGAATTGATAACCTCCTTCTTTTTGAAGTCGGTTAAAAAAGGGATGTTGTTTTTGAAATGCTTGTAGTTTTATAAAAAGTAGTTACTATGGAGACGTAGAATTTAATGAACAAGGCAATTTCACCGTAATACAGTTTATAACTAGTACGGGGGTCAGAGTGAATCGGTT
Source organism: Polymixis flavicincta (assembly GCA_949987655.1). Classification (NCBI taxonomy): domain Eukaryota; kingdom Metazoa; phylum Arthropoda; class Insecta; order Lepidoptera; family Noctuidae; genus Polymixis; species Polymixis flavicincta. The sequence goes on from OX465180.1 coordinate 2,594,337, forward strand.
TAGTAATAACCTGAATGTTATTGTGCACTGAGAAACTAATTGGCTATGTATTTTAGATTCGTAGAACGTAAGTACCTAATAGTGTTTTTTTTTTTTGTAAGGTTATCATTCTTTTGGCAAAATAAAGATTTATTATTATTATTATTATTTAATTTAATAGTCTTATAAGTAATGAGCAAAAGGGGCAAAGCAAACAAATAATAAGTTGTGTTGCAAATGTCTGAGTGGTCGCCTTACCTCTACAAATGTGGGTAGTTTTAAAGTGTTTGTCTAGAGTCTGAGAGTGGATGCAAATTTAATTACGCTATGTGATAGTTTGGATACTAATGAATATTGCGTACTAAAAGCATATGCTGAAATTGTACTAATGTGTACTAATGAAAGACAGCAGTAGTTAAATTGACTGTAGGGTTTGGAGACAAGAATTTAAGAAAATACCAAAGAAAAAATATATACCTACATACATAGGCACATGCATGGTATACAATGTTCGTCTATTATAAAAAAAAAAACAAAGTATAATCAGCCTAAATATAGGTATAATGTTCCAAGGTGTTGCAAGGACACAGGCCTGCTATCTTCGAGAGGGAGTGGGCTGTAATCCACCACGCGGGCCCAGTATGGGTTAGTAGATGTCACATGTCTTCGAATTTTTGGTTCTAGGACATGCCGTTTTCTCATGCTTTCATTCACCGTTTATAAAAGTAAAGCACCTGTCTGAATTCGAACCCATCATCTACAACTCGTAGGTCGGGGCCATTGCCACTGGGCCATGGGCCAACACTACTCTCCAAAAAAAACATATTTGATATAAATGAAAATCATGATCATTATAATAGACAGTGCAGCAAATACAGTAAAAATCGTAAACAACAACATGTTAAAAGTTTTAATAAACAACTCCTTAAAACTAATGAAACAAATTACACAGGACGACCTAAAAAAATAAATAGAAGCGCACAACAAATAAAACATCCGCTTATTACAGTGGCAAAGCGTGGCCGTACTCAAGTTTTATCAGCTGTGAATTTCTCTCATAAATATTCGATTGGGCGCCGTGCCCCGGGCTTGGGGCGACCCCCTTTGTAATATTGAGATTCATAATTTGACCCGCAACTTACTTAGCGATCCACTGAATTCCTGAAACACTAATAAGCTAACATAAATAGAGTCTAGACTTGGACTTTTGGGAATTGTGTAGTTGTTTGTGAAAATGATGAGCTGAGTCGACAGTTTTAGAAATTTGCTGACGAGAGTACTGCTGAGTTAGACATTATTCACATTTAAAGTTTAGGCACAAGTAGCGAGACTAAAATGATGTTGAAGATAAAAATATTCAACTGAACATAATTTTAAAATTCAACTGCAATGCAAAACTAGAGCATAATATTCAGCTGCAGACAGAAAAACTGCTTTGTCATATAGTTTAATTTTGGTTTTCGACGCAGTGACCGGTAACTGTTTTTATCCGGAACCCTTGTTATTCATAAACTATGTTCCGTTGACTACTTTAATTTTTATTCCTTTGCCTTTATATCGTCATTCTTTTATTCATCAGATTTTACTTTATTTCATTCAGTACCTATATTTTCTAGAAGGTTTCTAGAAAATATACCAATGATTTATTTCCGTCGCTCCCGAGAATTAGGCCGTTTTTTACCGTTTGATTGAAAGCGTCAAAGGAATCAATCTGTTTTGTGAATTCATAAAATTAGAATGGATTCAAGATTTCTTTTGTTAATCGTTGAACAAAAGAATATTAACAATTAACTTTTATCCTTTTATGATTCTAGAGTTTTGGAAATATCAGGCGTATCAATAAGAATAAGTTACTTTGGCTAAAGTCTTTGGGTTTTCTGCATGTGTCAAAACATTTATAATAGTTTTAAACTCACTGTTATATAGTCTTTTATTGACAATTAACTTTGGTCCTTTTATGATTCTGAAAATATCAAGCGTATTAATAACTAAGAATAATTTACTTTGGCGTCTTTGGATTTTCTTCACGTTTTAACACATTTTTAATATCTTTAATCTAACTTTATGTAGTACGTTCAAAACGTATCAAAAGTAATTTATTTAAACTAGGCTGAGAGTCAGCACTTTTTGAAGGTCAAAACTACATAAGATAGTCCGCCCAAAAACGTTCACCCTTCACCACTTCCTAGTGTTTTAGCTGGGAAGAAGAAGTGGCGCAACAAACTCCCCAGCAGCACAGCGGTGTGTTAAGTTAGAAGAACTTGATTCTGTACAATAATAAAAATTAAATGATTTATAGAGTCTAATAAAATAATCAATTATATGAAGTGTAACTCATACAACCTGTTAGTAGGTAACCTAAGTCTGGTGAAAGAACACAAACATTGTCTTGAGTTAATCACAGCGACCAAATATTCTTATCGTTTAAGTAGTCGTTAATAGAATAGTACGAGTATGCATTAGAACAAATGTTGGATTTTACTTTAGCTTTTAACGCACTAAAATTTAAATCTAACAAAGAAGAGGGAAGCTTGTTATAAAAGGTTATATCAAGCCCAACAAATGAGTTATGAACCTTATGAAGCCGGTGAAAGGGAGCACGTAGTTCATCCTTATTTCTAGTATTAATATTATGAATATCACTGTTTTTAGTGTATAAGTGTATATTTTGCCTAATATATAAGATGTTGGCGAAGATGAATTGCGATGCCACCGTGAGAATACCGATATCTTTAAAAAATCTCTTAGATAAACTATAGCACCTAGTTGGTAAATTGATCGAACAGCTCGCTTTTGAACAAAAATATTTTGAATATCAGCGGCTTTGCCCCACAGCAGAATGCCGTAGGACATAACGCTATGAAAATAACTAAAATAAACTAACCGAGCTGTTTCAACGTCAGTGTATTGTCTTACTTTCCTGACGGCATATGCAGCCGAACTGAGCCTTCCTGCTAGGCTTGATATGTGTGATCCCCACTGAAGTTTAGCATCTACTGTTATGCCCAAAAAATCAGTCGAGTCTACGGTTCACTTCATTGACTTCCTGATTTTTCAGCTCAACTGTTTGTTTACAGCTAAATCTGTTTTTCATGTTAATGTCTCGCCAAAAACACAAAAACATATCCATAGACATATATCTATAATGAGATGCCATAACTCACCTGTCGTTTCTCTTGAACTCAATAAAAGTCTGTCGTAAAATTGTACAGAGGTATGACGTATTCGTAATGCATGAGCTCCCGTCGCCTCGAGTTCAGTCAGCAGTGCTGTCAGTCTAATACTTGAAGGCTTTTGTAATTAAATGTTGAGGGATGAGTGAGCATAAAGCAGTAAATTGGTTCAAGAGTAATGAGCAGATTAAAATGAACAAACAATGTAATTTTTATGAGCAGGATTTTTGCTTTGATTTAGTAATGGAATATAATAGCTTCAAAGTAGCAGCTGCATTTCATAAAGCTTCGTAATTAAATTGAGCTTCTAATGAAAGTTGGTATTTGTATATTAAATTAGACTTTATACTCTATGAATAAGTAATTTTTTACTCTCGACGGTACCGGGCAGGTATTTAGACTCGAATTCTTCCGTCGAACTTAGAAACAAATTCAGCGAAATTGATATATTAACTCTGCCTTCTCTTTACATCCTAGAAAATATCTTGTATGTTCGCAAAAACTTAGGCCTTTTCAAAAAACGATGCGATTTCCATAATCTGAATACACGTAGTAAAGATGAAATTGTGATTCCAAAATTTAGATTGACTAAAACTTGCAAGTCATTTCTAATAAACAGTATCCGCTTCTATAACAAGTTGCCAAAGTCGGTTACAGAACTTAGCGATGGAAAGTTTAAAACGCACATCAAACGTGTCCTTATCAAAAAAGCATATTATAAGATAAAAGACTACGTTGAAGACAGGGAAGTTTGGCATTAATTCCTTCTGCACATGTGGCTTCCCTGGTACCTCATTAACAGCATAACTATGTGAAAGTCTATTAACTGCTCTCAAATACAAAGTTCTTTTTAATTCTTTTTATTTTTACAATGCTGACATATTCTCGTCATTAATTGACATTATACATCAATTTTATTTAGGTTCATTTTATTTATGTAGATTATTTTACATATTGTGAATGAGAGAACGTTGTAGGCCTTACTGACTGTAGATTTGTAGACGATTTTCTATTCTGTATTCGTCTAAGTACCTGGTACTTATTGATAGGCCTGCGCTGTCCTCCCATACATTTAATCTCTGTAATTTGAAAATATTGTTAAAGCCAATTATTTTTAAAAGAGTAACCGTGGAGTTTCTTGCCGGCTCTTCTCCATAGGAAACAACAATTTGGAACCGTGCACCTAGCTTCTGACGTTTCATAAGTGCCCAGAAATATTTTGATTTTGATTTTGATTGAACGCTTAATGAGTCGTTATTTTTTATCATATATTTTCATGTAGCAGCAAAACTGCGATAAAATGTCAAAGGTGAAAATAAATCCCTAAACTTCACCTTGTACTCACGATGTTATGCGAAGAGTTTAACAGAAACCTCCCAGGTTCGATTGTGTTATATATACCAAATATCAAAAAGGGCTTACAACCGCTACATTCCTTTTAAAACTTTATTCGGCATAACTTCAATGTTTTACGAAATTGGCCTTCCAAAATTGCCTCTCAGACGAACGTTATAGGCGACATTCTGGGACCTGACAATCGGTAGACACTTAACAAATAGTTTCGCGAGTCAAAAGCTTGTTGGGTGATGAACTCATACCTTCCGAAACTGGCTTAGCTTGAGCGATGAGAGCTGAGCGAGCAAAGTTCAACTTGTTAGTTGAGATTTAAACGAATTTATGCTGATGGTGGAATGTTTTAGCTCTTTATGTGGAGCGTTTGGGACGACTGAAACGTTCTAGACTGTTAATGAAAGTTGGAACTTTCACACTGACGGTATTCAAATGGCATTGTGTTTAATTTTCATTCTGGACGTTACTAAATATTGATGTTGTGATTGTTATAGAGTTATACATCATCGGCCATAAACATAAATAATATTTTGTTAATCTGCTCGACCAAATTCTACAACCTAGCGCACATTCTTTCTTTTAAATCTAAAACCAGCCTGACCATACTATTATATACTGTATCAAAAAGGTGTTGTATTTCATCAAAACTAAATTCATTAACAAAACGTCCACTGTCCACCTAAAAGTCTCCAAAATCGCATAATCATTACTCAAAACTCACACAATAAAGCATAACCACAACAGGCATTTGTCAAGCGATAAAAACAAAAAGTAAGCCATCGAGAGTGGCTCGGAAGCACCACCTAGGAGGCGTGACCGGCCAATTTGGCGGAGGAGTCTCGAGGGTCCAAGAGTAATGCCTCTGACGTCCACATAAGCACCATGAAATTTATCGACCTTACGTGCCGGACGACCAAAATAAAAACAAACTCGGCAAGTGTCAAAGTTCGTTTTGGAGCTACCAGCGGTTTTTATATTCAATTACTGTGGGGCCTGGGAAATTTTTGGGTAGTGTATTCGTGCATTTGGGTAAGTACGCGTATTTACATATGGAATTTATAGTTGTTGGTGTTGGTGGGCTGCATAAATTGTAACGTATTGTTTGTGGATGTTTTAAATGAACTTTACATTGTGTCTCCCAATATAAAAAGCGAACATTTATTTTACCACTGGACAGAAAATTGAAAATTCTTAGATACAGTTCCTAAATTATGACAAACGTACCACCAGCTTTGTGATAGATGACCACATCCCACAAGCATCACAAGAATGAAAACCATCAAAACAGATCATCCATTCTCTATAGATGACTTTTATGATGTCGGCAGCTGATAGATTCGTGTTTTTATGCCGTCGCCAGATCAACAGAAGAATAACTTCTCTATCGGTACATAAATTCATTGATAGATGCTTTTATTTCTACCGACTCTGCAGTTTTGGTAAAATTATCTACGAAGTATATGAATTCTTCCAACACGTATTTCTATCTCTCTCATATATCGTCTTCGTTGGAACTGAGATAATTGTAACATTCCAAGTGTGAGTGAGATCTATCGATAGAGTTTCAGACAATCTATTGTAGATGATGATATCGCTTGAACATACTGTCTTGGTAACATTGAGCCAGTTTAACCCAGTAACCTTAGGTGTGATTGATTCTGGCGTTCAAGTTATTAATGGTACACACAATATTCCTATCAAAGATCCTCTGATCAAACAAAAATGATTGAAATAACGTAGGTAAATATTAATAATAAACAGATAACTATTTAAACTCATTAGATCCAATGTGAAAAGAAATAGGTTGAAAAGAACCTTATTATAATTCTGATACCAAATAAGAAAGTAAGAATACGAATATTATAGAACAAAAACCATTTGAAATATTCATTCGTACATGCAAACTCATAAGCATAATGACTCCAAATTTCCATGTAGACCGTATGAAGAGTAATCCGGAATAATTTCAGCAATAAAAGTTCCATTATCACTCTGCTATCGAACCCTAAAAATTTAATATACACGCCTTCCATCGGCTTATTATTTACTACTGTGCATGAAACGTCGCTTTTTATGCCAGCGATGTACAGTAAACGGCGTATTGCTACGGCTTATGAAAGTTTTCATATCGACTTTTATCGTGACATACAATTTTATATTGCAGACGTTTTATACATCTTCTAATATGATGGTAGCTATCATATTTTGAGGCTTTATTTATTGGCTTTGGAGGTATGATTTTTGTTACTGCTGGACAATTGTTTATTGGGATAGTAGATTTAGATATCCCAAGTTTAGTTAATTTAGCCATCTTACTATCCTTAAATTCCTTCCTGCCTTCCTTTAATTATTTTTTGTCAAGGTCATCGTTAAAACAAAGAGTTGTTTTTCAAATTCAAAAACTGATAAATATTAACTTAGTGAACAAAAAATTACACATAATTTAATACAAAAGCTCCAACCAACACTCGCCAACTTACAAACTAATCATAAACAGTGCATAGAGAAAACAGAATTTCTCCAAGAAAGTTGAAATAATATCTATGATGGGAATAAAATCGCGAAAATTCAAGTTCATGCGGCACGTCTCCGTCGAGGACAGACCGCCCCTTGCCCGCCTTCGGCCACCCACTAGTGTTGTCAACGAACATATGCTGCGGGATTTATATATTTTGCGGGGTAGAATAGAACATCTTGAATATGGCGTCAGTTTGCGGTTTCGATTCATCTCTAACATTGAAAAACTCTAGCTTCTGCCAGCGGTTTCATCCACGCGGAGGTCGGTAATAATCCCACAGGAACGTACTCGTACTATTTATTACAAAATAGTATCGTATGTATTAATTTAGATTATGAACTATCTGTGTGCCAAATTTTATCCAAATCAGTTCAGCCGTTTGTGCGGGATTGAGTAACAAACATCAAAACACCCAAACATTAAAACTTTCATATTTATGATATAGTAGGATTAAAGGAATAAGTAAAGAAAATGTTGTGTAGATGGAGGACTCATAAATTATATAGCAGTCATAGAAAATGGATTGCGAATTTAATAAAAAATATATAAATTATTTTCTGACACTCAAATAGAAAACGACAAGTAATAATCTGTAGCGACAGCTGAATCATAAACAGATTATAAAAATCATCCAAATAAATCACGAAGAAAAATAAAATATATATCGTATTAATATTTATATCTAAAACCCGGCACGGCCCGGGGCATTCCGGGAACTTGGCATCACTACCGTCCGCCCCGCACTTTTATCGTCGGATAATTGAATTTCCGCACTCCGCTACAAACAGGAAGTTCCGCTGGTTTACGTTCAGCGCTGAATATTGCATCCAACGCTGATGGAGTTATTATTTTCAATATGACGATTAACCCTCTTGGTTGGTAGTTGAGATAATTGAACTGTGAACTTTAGTCGATAAGGTTTTCGAGAGAATATGTAGCAAGAAAATATATTAGCATATCGTGAAAATATACACGTTTTTTTATTAAGATTTGCTAATCAGTTGAATCTTACTAACAGTTTTACTTAATAAACTTTATAAAATCATTATTTCGTTCACATCACATGACATAATTTAGTGATTTGCATATTACGTACATACATACCTGCTTTCAACGCAATAGCTTCACTAGTAAATTACCGAATACACCCGTGGCCAAGCTATACAAAATCATCCACTCTGCCTTATTGCGCTTCCTGTGTACACATACTCAGCAGATGCACCTACTTCAATTATAGGTTTCTTGTTGATGTTCAAGAGATTTCTAAGAACATTTTTGTAATTTCATAGGTATCCAGTGTCGTCATTGGAGTCTCGTGCCAATTGCCTCCGAAGCCTCTTTAAATAGTTTTTAAGGCTTTATTCGCCGGGCTCTCTGCTTGCGACTGTTCCCCCCCTCCAGCCTCCTCAGGCCTCCTAAGGCTTCCGCTCTTATTTACACAAGGCGAACCTTCAAAGTCCCAAGTTGTTCGGTACTTTCTGTGAAGCTCGTCATTTCAATTTCAGAAGCGAGTAACGGAAAAATAGGAGTTTTTTTTTGTATGAAGTGAAGGTAGTTTCACCTTCTCATTTCTGTGCAGTATTTTGTAACACGGTTTTGTGTACCGTTTCACAGAAACTAACTGCTGTGGTGTTTTGCTCAGACGTTTATTTGCTTGTTATTTAACACATAGGTATGTATGTATTCCAGTAATATGGACTTTGCAACGAGTGATAAACTATCAGTTACTATCAAAATATTTTATCCGGATTTTAGACATTCTATTTACACTTACCCAGAAACGAAACTCAAAATATATGAGGCAAATGTAACATTATAGTACTATTTTAGACGCCGAGTTTTGTACCCCCTGATCCAAATAAAATACACATATAACGACATGCGAGCGTTGTAATTCTTTCCCTTCAGATTCATTCATTCACATTAGCTGCCAAACTTTCTCATAACCAAAAACTTTGTGTACCTTGTTCCTGAGTAAGACAGCTCCTACCTCTGTTCGCTGTGTTCCGCTGTTCCGGGGAGGCTCTTCCAACTATTTGTGAAAAACAGCAAATAAAGCTTTGTCAGCGATAGGCGAAGTCGAGTGTTCGTGCTTGACAATACGCTCCTATTCATTTCCGCTAAAACTCACTTTGAGGGTAGTTCAGGTTTGTTAGAACAAACCGACTTTTAAAACGGTGTTCGGCTTTGTTTAAATCTTACACGTTTCTTGGTTCCAATCTTCACTTTCGGGATGTTCTTTTATTTCGTAGTGTCGAAGTTCGGTGTACTTTTAATCCGGAATAGAGTTTAGCTGATGTTTTCGAACCTTGCTTGTCTAGCAGTTGTGTAAACAAAATCAAGTTTTATATGAACAGAAATAATCTGCTTTACGATTTGTTCAATCATTCATAAGATGATAATCCTATTAAGCATTACCAAAAATGTATTCCACATGATTGAAACGCGACCCATTTCCCACATTAATATAATTACGTCATATATGTAATTAGATTTATATATTTGGACGACAAAGCTGAGCTGTATCAAAGGGTCCTTTGACTATTCAGTTGTGCCCTCCCGAATGAGACGTACAATAATCTGACCGATGTCTGACTGCATTTACCGGCGGACCTATCAAAAAGTTCCAGTCGTGGCATTATTCGACTTTGACCAATGTCGCGTGCGAGCCTGGGTGGCCCCCCTCCCACACTCTTGCCCCCTTTGACGATACGTACAGATGGGCAGTAAGTGAACTGAAAATTGTAGCAATACTTCGTTTATCTGGACGACTTGGTACTTTCAAGACGTGATGAACGGAGGAATGTTTTGTTTGTTCTCGTGAATAAAGCTGAGTCCTTATTTAGGCTTTCGAAGATAGGCGCGATACGACAGCGCGACGCAACTATTTTAGAACAATTTATATGAACTAATTAGTGGTCGCCCAGAAGTCGAAATTCGTCCGAAATTTCTGCAGTCCTTCTCCGTATAAACTATAACTGTACCAAATTTTATACTCCTACGCGTATTTTTTGTAAAAGGGTACAAAGTTGATGCTTCACGTATTTTAAATATAGATAGATACTTCACGGAAATTGTTCTACAAGAGTCGCGAGCCTGCCTTTATTTACACTTCTGAGAACATTAAAATTAGATCACTTAGACTTAAGCAAATGAGCTTTCTCAGAATGTTAACACATCTTTTAAAGAAACTTAATTCTCGTCTCGTTTCAAACGGTTACTGTGAAATATGTTAATATATACACTTCTAAAATGACGTTTTGATAACTGATGTTTAATTTTCATGATAACACTTTCTTGCAAGCTTTGCAGTTTAAACATAAATGATTTGTTCTAAAGACAAATCAAGTTGACATACCGCGTATTTGCCTGCCCTGTCCAGCGAATGCGACTCCCTGGCGGAATTAATCATTTTCACTCATAACTAACGATGTCACATATATTAACTTGTCTGTATTCAAGGAGGAATTAATGTTATAGCTTTATATTGCTCTGTTCTGAAGTGCCAGTGAGCTGATCGTTATTTTACCTACTCTTCTATTACTATTTTATGAATTTATGCATCAAACACTATCGTATATCAATAACATCAATGAGTCGTATAAATTGTGTTCATGAGTACATATTGTGGTTCCAACGTGTTTTGGAACTACACTAACACATTATGCAAAGTCTCAGAATAATATCAATGACTAGAATTTGCTAGTGGCTTCGCCCGCGCGGAACTTTCAACCCCTATATAACTCCCTTAAGGGTTGAATTTCACCGCCGTGTCCTCGTGGAGGCGATCGGCGGCGGCCCGCAAGGGCCGATGCCTGCCAGGGGTGCGGGTTTGTTCGAAAGAGACACCACAGCCCCTGGCTTAAGGGCTACTGAAGGAACACGGGTGGGTTTTAGTCAGTAAAAGTCTGACACGCCCTCCTGCTCCACCCAGAGCGGGAGAAGTTATTTGATGATTTCCCACCCAAAAAAAAAAAAAAAAAAGGGTTGAATTTCAAAAAATGCTTCCTTTTTCCTTGTCTACATTATGAAGGCAACTTCTGTGCAAAATTTCAGCTTTCTAGGTCCAAGGGTTTAAGGCTGGGCGTTGATGAGTCAGTCAGTCAGTCAGGACTTTTCTTTTATTTATATTGATGATGAAGTACTATAATTCCGGGTAGGTACAATAAATACCTGTCCATTTTCAAAATCTAAGCGTAATTTAATAAAAATACCTAAGTACTTACTGATAAATGCTTGAGTTCTTATATTGTACATAAGTTGTGGATGATATTAATTTATTTTATGAATTCATTGTGACCTAATTTCATTAAATTTTATATCATTTAGTAATCGCATGCATTATTTAAGTTAATTCGTTTCTTATAATAGTAACACACACATACATATTCAAACTCACGCTTTCTTGTCATGGGGTAGGCAAAAACAGTATTGTAAAATTTTCAGAAGACATTATAGGCATAATAGGAGATCGATATAATTATGAAAATTTCTACACCTTATTAATGTAAATAAATGACTTTCATTTTCTTGAATGCCAATGTACATAAAATAACCCTCCCCTAAAATTAAACTAGCTAAAATCTTCATCCCTACCAAACCACGTGCGGACGCATCACCAGAATTCCAAAGGAGATGTTCAAAACTCATCCATTCAAAACGCTTCAATACTAACACGTTAAGCTCACCAAAGTTTCCTGTTTACCAATTAAAATTTCGACTTTCTACCTCCCCTTACACCTGAAGGGTTAAAGCCGGGCTGTTTTCCAACTACTAGATTCGCCAGTTAATAATTCCCTTTATAGTGGAGTAAGTTGCTTACAAGCTCTGCGGTGTCTAAGCAACTTCGGCACGGCACACATTACGTGGTCTCTTTAAATATTTGCTCAGTGGATTGAAATTATTTTAGCGTAAGGATGTACAGAATTTGTGTCGAAATTAGTTTGATCTTGTTTAATTAGGAATTTAGAATGATGTTCATCAATTTATGCTGTATTTGAGTTAGTGTTGCAAGTATTCGAATAATGGTCCGATTTGTAATTGGAATTTGATGTGGCAAAATGTACTGCGTGCAGTACAAATGTTGGAACGTTTCAAATACCACGTTACATAGTTAGTGATTATGAGTGCGCATTATGATCATTCTACAACGACTAACGAGTTGCAGGTGGTGGGTTCAAACCCAGACAGACGCTTTACTTCGTGTAAATCATCCATTGCTCTCGAAACGGTGAACGAAAACATCGTGAGGAAATCGGCATGTCCTAAGACCAAAAGACATGTGTCAGCTACATGTGTCAACATAACAAACATAACTAGCGAATTGTGGGTGTACATAGATATATCTCTGCCTCACCCATCGTGGATTACGGGCATGATGTTATGTGGAACTGAAAATCGGGTCACAGGCATTTATACCTTGTTTTTCTGACTGATGCAAAAAGTCACAATCATTTCCTTCATACTATCTCTTCACTGATTGATCACTAACATCCCTCACAATGCAGATTCGGCAAAAACTTTCAGCATAATACAAAGACAACAAATCAAAGAGAACTCTAATAAAAACTTCTTACAGAATGCAGGACAAATGGAAACATGAGCGAGAGTAATCCACAATTACACAGCGACATCGGTAAGAGATTCAGGATAAAACACATAATCCTCCGCGCGGCAGGGTAAAGCCGGACGCTCACTGTGACCGCTATAAATAAATAAATGTGGTTTTAAAGATGGTTCTATTGTGAGATGTGTGTTAGTAACGAGGTTGTGTTAAGATTTTGGTTGAAAAGAAATAGGCTATAACAAAAGGGGGCAAAGTGAAATATTACACTATTCTGACAGCTCTTTTCCGCAAAAGTATTTATCAAATGGCTCCAGTATTATGCAACAAAATTCCGCGAGAAACGAAGAATCCTAATATACTTAGTTATTTAAAAAAAAAAACGACCGTTACAATTTTTAATTAATAATAGTACATTATGGTACAAGTGTATAACGTTGGTGATTACCGCTGAGGCGCCATTGAGACCCGAGCCGTCAGGCGAGGGTCTTAATAGAGCCGAGGACGGTAATCATCAATATACACGTGTATCATACGACGTTTTTCAACACACTTGTGAAGAAAATAATACAAAAAAAAAACATTTTGTCCTTGGAGTTTTTAGGTAGTAAACGTTCCATAACGTTAAGGGCTTCACATCTTATATCGGGCGGTGTTACAACATAAATAATTTTCTTCATAACTAGTACTTGTAGTCATTTTAATGAATAAATAACTATAATTTCAACAGTGAAAACGAGTTGAGATTATTTTTTTGCCAATGGCGGGAAAAAGTAATCAGTTTTCCAATGCGTGCGCATCTAACAATGGCGATCGGCCTTATACTAAGGCCGCATTCCGAATTAGAAAAATAACGCTGTGAGCGCTCATATCGATATTTTGTATTCCGAGTTAGATATCACGATTCTGACAGCTAAGAACCGTCATTTTTGTCATCAATACGGACGGCTCGTGATCGCGGTAAAAGTGTTCACTCAACGTTAAACATATATTCACCATATTAAACTTTCTTCTTAGATAGTAGCACTAATTCAAATAAATCTAAATTAACCAAAGATTCGATGTGATTAAAACAAAACAGCACAACTGTCATTTTTGACAAGATGGCGCATGTCATGACGACATCTATGGCGATTCGCGGGACGTCGTGTGTGAGCGCGGTCAAATCGATATTATTGTAACTCGGAACGTGGCCTAAAAGAATGACGTTTCTTTTTTTTAACCCCCGACGCAAAAACGACGGGGTGTTATAAGTTTGACGTGTCTGTGTGTGTGTGTGTGTGTGTGTGTGTGTGTGTGTGTGTGTGTGTGTGTGTCTGTCTGAGGCAACGTAGCTCCCGAACGGATGAACCGATTTTGATTTAGTTTTTTTTGTTTGAAAGGTGTATTAGTCGGGAGTGTTCTTAGACATGTTTCATCAAAATCGGTTCAGCCGTTTGAAGATTATCAGCTCTTTTCAAGTTGAAAAAGGGATTTTAGCCTCTGATCAACTAAAAATTTGGGATTCTATTACTTCATTTATATTAGACGAATAAAATAACCTTGAACTGATGCTGGAGCAACACCTGGAATTTCCAGGAAACCCAAGTTATTCACCAACAAACAGCAGAAGTATCGTGTTTGGGCTCATTGAAAAGGTCTCAATGAATAGATTATAGATAAATGGTGATTTAAGGGAGACATTAAGTTTAAAAAGCAAGAAATAAAAATTAAATTTAAAATTTAAAAAACCCCCGACCCAAACAAAAACTCAAAAAAGTAAAAAATAATATTTATAGGCCTTTTAATTTTAACGTAATATTTTGATCAGGGCATTGTCAAGTCGGGGGACGGTCAATGAAAACGCCAAACAGAAGCCTAGCCGTCCCCCGACTTGACAATGCCCTGATCAAAATATTACGTTAAAATTAAAAGGCCTATAAATATTATTTTTTACTTTTTTGAGTTTTTGTTTGGGTCGGGGGTTTTTTAAATTTTAAATTTAATTTTTTTGCTTTTCGCGGATAGGGCTTTAGCCACGTACAAAATGGGGAATTCCAAGTTTTCTTCTATTTAATTACGAAGTTGCATGAAATGAGCAAGCAATAGGTATATTAATTTATTTGTACTATTGAGCACGACCTTTTTTGTATCGAAACTTTTTAAGAACAAAGCAACTCAACCAATAAAAAGAAAAGCCATAACTCACTAGATGTCATTATGTGCCTAATTGCGGTGAAATTAGAGCCATTTTATGAGCAAGTGTGTTGAAAATGTTATTACTCAATCACTGGATTTAAGGAGGATTATTGTTGACAATGATGTTTTAAATTTTGACATAATTGTATTTCTATTTTTGGTTTGACATTTTAATTATACCTACAGACATTTAAAAAAAATCTGCTGTATATTATATTTAATTATTCTTGTGTGTCATATGTGTATGCTTGTAGAAAGTAGAATGCAGCGCACTAACATTATCATTATAAAACCTAATATAAACTATGTACCTGCATTGTGACAAATAAAATGATTTGATTTGATTTGACCAATGCGTGCACTGACTGGACAAAGAGGTAAGTGCGTACAATATCAGTAGGAATCGCTTTCATTTTGATAGTTCCACGAAAATCATGGCGATAATTTTTACTAACATTTGAAAGAATGGATGCAATAACCTTAAAAAAGATTTAGATTCTGACTAACAGTGTGTTACGCACGGATGCAGGTCCACTCTATCAATGTGATGCTTTCTTGAAAAGACAATTTCAAACACCAATCCACATGGTCTTCACTTGATTTGACCAAGATTATGTCTGGACTATAAAAGAGACCTTTGAGTTTGTTTCGGCCTTTCTTCTTAGATAGGAAACACAAACCTCATCTAGTTTTAAAAATATGATTTAGGTTTAAAAGTGTTTGTTATAAATAAAATAATTAAACATTTTAATTGTTGTCAAAATTACGCTGCCTACATTGTGAAGTTTGGTTTTTTAATTTAAATTTAATAGTTTTGGAAGATTTGGCAGAGTAAATCTATCTATATGAATAAAAAGAAAATTCCTGACTGACTGACTGATTGACTCATCAACGCCCAGCCCAAACCCTTGGACCTAGAAAGCTGAAATTTTGCACAGAAGTTCCCTTTATAATGTAGACAAGGAATAAGGAAGGATTTTTCGAAATTCAACCTCTAAGGGAGTTAAATAGGGGATGATAGTTCCGCGCGGGCGAAGCCACTGGCAAAAGCTAGTTAAAAATAATTTTCCAGATCACATTGCTCTCATGACAATCAATCTAATAAAGACTCCTTTTTACAAAACAACTCAACATTCATGTTTTTTTTTTCATAAAATTGCGAAACTACAGAACATCACATGCGACATTACACGTGCTACATTCTCCTTGTCAAAGCCTACTTACTCAAATATTCTGAATACGGCATCTCCAATGAGATTCTTGTTAACAATAAGGACTCTTTCTACAGATAATGTCTGCATTTTTAATGCACTAGTAAGTGGACATCCGTCGTTATTGGTGCCGAAGGATATCGTGCCGTTTGTCGAAACTCGAGAAAATACTCGCGGGAATTCGGCCGACTTCGGATTTACTCCGCTCGAACCTCGTGGACCCTCGAAAGTACTGTCATGAGCTCAATTTGTATGGGCTATTGATTTATTATGTATTAGTAGAAACAGTTCTATTTTTACATAACAAATCAATATTCTATTGATGTTGATTTAACTATGTAATAATAGAACTGTGTATAAGCTATACATTTCAAATTTCGAAATTTTAATTTTTATTCAGTGACTGAGTAATCTATTACTGAGAAAAAATTAGATTTCGAAATATTAGATATATTTACAAGCACTTCTACGTTTGGAGACTCAATGTAGAAAACCATTAATTTCATCTTATAAACCAAATAATTTCGTAGTTAGTGAGAAATATTTAATTACAGTCTGCAAAGTTAGTTGCTACAGAATTACTTCTAATGACAGCAAAATTTGTTGTTACCTAACTAAACGTAATATTATAAAGTTTAATATTCTACGCCATAGAATTTTATTTACAAAACTATTAAACGCATCGACGAACATGATTTTGAAAAGCTATCACAGAGGAAACTTCTTCGCTGAATCACACGTCACCGTCCAGGCAACGAGTTGAGCAATAATGTTTCTTTTATACGGAACATATCGCTTCCGCGCGCGACTGTACGACGACATTGTTACTGGCAACTCGAAGAACTAAAGATCCACTTCTATTTTCCGATAGGGCGGGCATAGTATCATTCAACTTTTTTATTATCTCCGAACAGGTCACTGGACGGTACATTTTGTTTTTATCGATCTGTCCAGTCAAATAATACGGGTACATGTATCTGATCGAACGGCCACTCTGACTGTTGTTGCAAAAACAATGTTCGGACGTTTGTGGATTAAGTAAGTGTATAGGCCTGGGTTTTGGTTTGTTTTAAAAGCATGGTAGGGATATATTTGTCATTCAAAAGTTCTCTATCAATCGCGAAAGTAAAAAAATAAGTGCTGCGCCAACCCAAACATAATACAATATGTATATAATATTACGCCTTGTTTGCCCCAGATGTCTGAGATATCATAATTATGCTGGAGACCAGAAGGGCATGTGGCCAGGTAGGCGATATGCTCAAAGTATGGGTGGGTATGACGGATGCGCCTGACATCCACAATGAGCTGATTCGTTGCTACACACCCAATAATTATCTCTGTAGCAGAAAACATCGTCTTCTAGACGTGCTTTTATGTCGGACAGCAGCCCGTGCTGCGTCTCCCGTACCGCGCGTATTAAAAATAAAAAATACAATAATTTGATTTCAGGCATATTTGGCCCATACATATTGTTAGTAGAACGAGTTAAAAATATGTTAGTATTTAAAATCAGGATATTAATTTAAGTATTTACCGCCCTCTGAGGCCCCGGGCATATGCACTTGTGCTTGAACCCAGTGCCCCAGAAGGAGGCTGTCCAGCTTGTGGCTGAGCATGTTCAGGATGGTGTTGGAGCTCCCACGCGTGCGGAACATGAGCGACGCGATAAGGCGCCGCAGCACAGTGTAAAAGTCATCTGTGTGCGCGTGCACAAACATCATAGACGCACTAGTTACTGACCGCACTAAACAAGCTCGTGGAAGCCAACCCAGACTGCGATCTGTTCGCTAATAAATTCGCGAATTTAATGGTTATGTAATGGTGTGTAATGAAATACTACTAATTTCTCACAAAAATATGTGAGAAAATAGTATTTCACTTTTGTTATTGGTTTAGTTGTCATGTTTGTACTTGTATATACTATGATTTATGTAATTGGTTTTTTAAAGCCGTGTAAATCGAATAAATAAAAAGAGTTGGGGAGAGGTGTACCTATACTACACCTATATTTCGACAGTTACGTTTTTAAGTCCCATGTAATAGGGAGCGACCCAATTGCCATCAATCGGGCACAAATCCACACTCCGGGCTGCTATTAACAAATCTGGGAATTGGACGCAAGGCCTCATGCTTAGCACTAGGCTTGCAACCACTAGACCATCGTTGTGACTCATCTGTAGCAAATCTTGTGACAACCCTGACTTTCAAATAAGTAGTAGGAATTCGAAATCTCGAAACCCTTTAACTCTTAAGAACATAGGCAAAGCAAACACCAAACATACGATTCCTGTCCCCACCGGACTCTGACGTCACATAGTATTTGACACCGAAATCCTCGCGTGGAAATCACTATTTACCCTAACCTCATTGAGCACTAAGCCAATTACGGACCCAGAGTCTTTGACGTGAGCGAGTCAAATTCAATTTGTCAACATTTCGCCACACTTAATCTGAATAATGAATCGGGGTAATCTTAATCCTGCTCATTGGCAAGCTGCCGAACCAAATCCCGTGACATGAAATGGGATTTTTCTAATGAAAATTGAATTTTAAGTGGTGGGTAATATTCGTCGCTGTTTGTAATTTTCACAATTTGGAGCTCTGAATTTAACTGAAAAAAGAAACAGTATTTGGATATTACTTAACTGGATAAACTTTATAAACTTGAATATTTTAACGTTCGCTTTCGTTTTCAGGTGAAAGTTAGAAATAGTTTATCAAATATAATTTTACGTAAAAAATTGTACCGATGCATGGGTAGTGCTCATAGCCCTTCGAAACTGTTTGGGGAATTTCTGTAGGTAACCAAGAGAACTAGCACAGTATTAAAATTACTTTCCAAATTCACCGATTTATACAAATAAATTAAATTGAAGCGTCTGTAATGCCAAAATCACGGCTTTTTACTAAATGCATATGAAAGTATATACAGTACTGAAGTATAACAAAAGATCATTTTTTAAAGTTTCTGTCTGTCTGTCCGTTCCGGCTAATCTCAGAACGTCTTCACCAATTTTGACAGGACTTTCACTGCCAGATAGCTGAAGTTATAAGGAATAGTTCTTGACCCACGGGCATAGCTAGGATTATTATACATTTTCGTTCAGCTATAGTGAAAGTTACTGTGTCACCAAGATAGAAAAAGTCACTTACGTAGTTATTATAGAGAATAAATATCGTTAGATAAGATAAGATTTTTTATTTGTTTAAACATGGTGTACATGATACATTACATGCAAGTTAACTGGGAGATAAATGAAGTTCAGACATGTTCAGCCGCATATAGTGGCGTACAAATTGATAGGAAGAGATGGTGCATAAACCGTGATAATATTAATTAAAATTACATAAAAAATTGGGTATCATTACAATTCAAGAAGCATATTTTTAGATACAATACAATGTCAAAGTAGTAGTAGTTATTGACTAACTTATTTAAGTTAGTCAATAAAAATATAAAATAATGTCATTAAAATGTCTGTTCCAAACAACAATTATAAAAAAAAAACTAAAACTAAAAATTACAACACATTACTAAAATACAACATTATCATCTCAAAAACGAAGAAAATAATCTTCTTCCATAATCTCTACTATGCTGTAATATACTCTTTCAGTTAATAAACTCTTCAGTTTACTTTTAAGAGCAGATGTATTTAACATTTTCCATGATTTGGGCAATTTATTAAAAATGGTCGGAGCCATGCAAAAGATGCTCTTACGCATAAGAGCTGTTTTAGCGGCGTGAACACAGAGTTTTAAATTATCACGTCTATTTCTAGGGACAGCATCAGACAAACGCTTAAATAAATGAGAATGCGATTTAATGAACATTACTGTTTCCAGGATATGTAACGAGGGCAATGTCAATATCTTACGTTCTATAAAATAAGCTTTACAGCATTCCGTTGTTTGCAGTCTAAACATCGATCTAATGCACCTTTTCTGTGCCCGAAACGCTATTTCATTGTCCGTGCTATTCCCCCAAAAGATGACTCCATATCTAAGAACTGATTCGACTAATCCATAGTAAGCAATAATTAACGCATCTGTCTTGGCAACCACAGCAAGTTGTTTCAGAGCGTAGGCTGCACTCCTTAATTTTTTACTAAGTGCCTCTATTTGAGGTTTCCAATTCAATTTAGAATCTATTATTAGTCCCAGAAATTTTGTTGTGTCAGCTTCTTTGATATTTATATTATTAAATTGAATATTAAGATTATTAATTGATTGTGTACGTTGTCTAAAGTGCATTACGTTAGTTTATTTAAATTAATTTTTAAATTATTATTACTTAACCAATTTATAATAGATATTAGTGAATTATTAATGTCATGTTCATGTGTGTTTATGTCATTACAATCTACCGTCACAGTGCAATCGTCAGCAAAGACTGTCATCGATTGTTCAGTTACTTTAGACAAGTCATTTTTAAACAAAGTGAACAACGGAGGCCCCAATACACTGCCTTGAGGTACTCCGTATATAACTTCGCGTTCTTCCGACCTTGAAGTTTCTTCACGTTTACTTTTTTTATTTATTTTACTGATTTCTGTAACTTGTTTACGGTTATGAATATAGAATTTAATTAATTCTAAAACGTTGCCTCTAACACCATAGGCTTCAAGTTTCTCTACTGGAGAATTATAATGGACGTAGTCAAAGGCTTGTGTCATGTCGCAGAATATGGCACAGACTGGTGTTCTCTTATCTACATTTAGCATGACATTATGTAAACACTCATAAATAGCCAAATTTATACTTTCATTTTTTCGAAATCCCTTTTGTTCGTCACTTAATATATTATATTTTTCTAAATCGTTATTCATTGCACCATTTATATATTTTTCGAACACCTTAGACATAACTGGTATAAGTGCGATCGGTCTGTAATTTATCATTAATTCGTGATTTTCTTTCTTAAATAGCGGTTTCACTATAGACTTCTTTAATGCATCAGGGAATATACCTGTACTTATGTAAAGATTAATAATGAAACACAAATGAGTACATATTTCAAATGCAACTGCTTTCAATATTTTTTCGTTACGTTACGTTGGATTTCCTTTGATCGACGTAATACACAAACCATAAACACATCAGCTATTTCGTATCGACATCCCAATAATCAATATCCACTAATGCAACAAAGCGTTTCATTGTCAGTTTACCTTCAATTTTCCATTACAGCTTTAGTCACTTGTCGTAATAGATGCGAGCCTGCGTTTGATTGGACTTGATTAACATTTTGACTGTTTGCCGACCAGTAATACAATTGCTATGACGTCATGATAGATTAGTCTTTGATGTGCTACATCGACGTCACGCTTACGAACAAGTGAGCATGCCAAAGCAGATTTGAAGTTCCTGTGTTTGGATTGACCAAAACGGCGGTTTTGTGCAACTGTTTTGTGAAACGCAGATCAAAGGGATTAATAATGGCTATTGCGAGTGGATTTTGAAGTAAATATATGAAGAGCTCAAAATTTATTTGTAGTGCATCATGTTAATAATTTTGTTTGAGGTATTTATAGCGACAATGTTACCAGTATAAAATCTGTTAAACTATTCAAAACAGCATGTGTCACTCTCATTACCTTTAGAGCTTTGCTATCAATCCTCATTAAAGACCGACTCGGATAAGATCTAATGAAACAGAAAAACAAATCCAGTTAAAGAGCAACGTATTACAGAAATAACTCTTCTTTCCATATTTTAATTCTCAACCAGTAAATAACAGGACAAATTCGTTTGACAAGATATCTCAAGAACTTTATGATTTTGATAAAAAAAATTGTGGGAAGGGAGGATTACTGGCATGCAAAGTGCATCATACCCTGGATCAAATTAAAAAGCCGTTCGGCCATCGCCAGTGGCTACATAGGGGAGTCTTCATGTTCCCTAATTAAAGAGTTGGTCGCGTTTCTGGGCGCTCTTTGCTGTTTGGTACGAGTTACGGGAGAGTTTTGATTTGGGTATTAATATGGTAATTCTGTGCATTTGGACGGATTGAGTTTGAGTTGTAAACTGTCTTGTAGTTTCATATGGTACGTGAATTTGAATGTTTTGGTTTGAACTCCATTCATTAAGCAACAAAAAAAGTGATTTGTTGCTTAATAAATGGAGTTATTTAATTTTATTGTAGACGGGTTCGCCCGCGTGTATGTCGAAAATTATTCCACGGGGTTGTGCTACCAGGAAAAAAAACGTCTATGCTATGTAATATGTGCTACTCCTTAAAGTATCAGCTATTTGCCAGTGAAAATCCCGTCAGAATCGGTCCAGCCGTTTCGGAGATAAGCCGGAACAAAGAGACAGACAGACAAGAAATGTAAATGTGTTTTTTTTTGTTATAAGTACCGTTTATTTTTTCATAAGTCTTCAGTAAAAAGCTGTTATTTGGACAATACACACAGAGACTTTAATTTAATTTATTTGTATATGTATAGATTGTAGTTCAAGATTAATTATGTCACGATTTCTTTGGCTGTACGAAAAGTAGTAACAGAGATCTACAACGAAGTAAGGTGTAAAAGAGTAAAATTTACTTAGTTTAATTTAAATTCATTCTTAATCATATTTTAACATTTTTGTACACAGATTTCTTTAACGTCGTTTCTTATTGAAATAAACAATGTAGACCAAATTCTTTTTCTCGGAAAGAAAAATTAAGACAAATTTTATTCAAAATCTTTGGTAACTAAAAAATACTTTTCGTTTACCAAACCCAAGGCTAGCATAGCCTATAATCTTCGTGCCTGGCTAAATTCCGCCGCATTGGCTTCGCCTACACCACACGTGTAGCCTCCGGCTTGACTGCCCCTACTGCCAGAGCAAAAGGATTACCAAAGTAAACAAATGCTAAATAAAGTTAATCCCAAGGTAGTCCACAGTTTATTATTTAACAAATCTGCGTGATATTGTGCTTCGTTATCTTGAGGTTATTGAGGGTGTAAACTAAATTGTCGAAGAGATTTGTTAGGAATTTGTTTCTTTTGCCATGATATTGAAACATTAACTGAAGTAGTTTTTTATTGAATTATCCTACTAATTTTATAAATGTGAAAGTTTGTATGTTCATTACTCAATCACACCGTTGACGTGGTTCACAATTCACACGAACTGATTTACAAGACATTTTTCAACCATGATACTTTTTATCCCAAGAGTACGATCCGATGGTATACTCGTAGTTTTCAAACTACGCAGGCAAAGTCTCAAAAGCTAGTGAAGTATACAAGCGATATCTTGATTTGAAACCATATATTCTACATTTCTGATCTCTAAATCAATTTAATAATTTAAACCTAAAACATTGTCTGGAAAATAAATTGATTTTAAATGAACTGGATATTATAAGGAAAATAATTATGAAGCTATAAACCAAGATTTGTAACAATCCAAAGTTCAAGATTAAGGTCCATTTAGATTTAATTTTTTCGTGACAAAAAAGAACAATTGGATTCGGATTTATACACGTCATAATCAACCTATAATGTCCCCACTGCTGGGACACAGGCCTCCTCTCTGTGAGAGGGAGTGGGCCGTAATCCACCACGCGGGCCCAGTGCGGGTTGGTAGATGTCACATGCCTTTGAATTTTTGGTTCTAGGACATGCCGGTTTCCTCCCCATGTTTTCCTTCACCGTTTTGAGAGCCAGGGGGGATTTCTACACGTGCCTACTCTAAAACAGGAAAATACAATTTTTAACCTAAAGCAAGCAATAATTAGATAATGTTACCGAAACATTTTGTAAATCTATCTGCTGATGTTTTTATTACACGTAACTAAAACATACGACTATTGACCCCTGGTTACATTATACGGACTCGCTGATCTATAATATTGTTTTCCCATCAATTTCGTACATAAACACGTCACGCTATTAATATTCATGACCACCCACAAGTCATTACTCGCCAATGTTCATGTATTAACGATGCGATTATTTCTATGTTATAAATTGATATATTTGGTGTTGAAATCGATATATTAGGGATTAAATTGATGATGTTTCATTGATAGGCGAATTGAACATTCTTCATGACACTGTTGTATTAGCAGGAAAATCATTCTTTTTACTTTGGAATCACATTTCGCAAGTCAAGCTAGAAGATTGTCGGCTACTTAACCGGACTTATCTGTGGCAACAAAAAAACAAAAAAACTAAGCTACTATACGCTAAGGGCACCCCTTTGGGGTTTGGATATCGGCTTAGGGTATCGCTGGAACAACAATGGACGGACTGGATCGGAATCAAGAGGAAATCTACTTACGAGTCATCATCATTCATCATTTCAGCCAAAAAACGTCCACTGCTGGACATAGGCCTCTTCCAATTTGCGGGAGTTTGCCATACTCGCCACACTTGGCAGGCGGGTTGGCGACCACAGTACGGTGGTAAAATGCATAGAGAACGCTGCTGCCCATTCTCTAGTAAGTCCCTTAGTCGCTTCCTACGACACCCACGGGAAGAAATGGGATGGTGGTATTCTTTACGTCCGGCACCACACTGAACCACTTCCGAGTACTACTACTCTAAGAAAATACTTTTAAGGAACTTTATACCGTTTATATTTATATATTTTTAATTTTTTTTTTATTAATTAAGGAACAAGCAAAATATAAACAGAAACATCACAAAAACCTCAATAGGTTTGTCCAGATGTTGAAGCACTTAAAATATAATGGGCCAGTGATTAAAGCCTATCAAATTAAAATCCAGGGAAGTACTAAAGTGATTTTTTTTAATTAACATGATTAATATAAAGTGGACCAATAATAGACTGGTGTTATTATTATACCGTTTATGAGCAACCTACCTCCTTCTATATTCGTTTGAAAAAGCTACAGAGAGCTTCGTAAAACGAACATAGAACGAGGTTGTACCACAGTGAATTACATGTCACTTAAATTGTTCACCGTATACGTTAATGATGGTATCAGTCCGAACACCCGTTGAGACTGGAAATCTATTCTGGACCAAACCACACTCTAATTCCCTCCAACCTACTTCACCACTTTCATTAACCACTGCTCCATTTCTAAAAACGTAAATCCTAACTAACACCGTGGCGAACGCAATGAAAATCGTTTTAATTCACTTAAACAACGCTCTGGTTCTTTTCCACGTTTAATTAGATCGGCTATTGGTGGCACCTGGAGCTGGTCTTTGTTCGTGCGATGCTCCCCGCGAATTGTCTTCTTCACTTAATGGAGGGCGCTGTTACACCGTACTGTAATTCGCTGTTGTAATAAATTGGAAAGTGTTATTTAGAACGTGAATTCAGTGATTGTTTTTTTTTCGATCGCGTTTTGTTTTAGTAAAAAAAAAAAACGAAAAAAACGTATTTTTTATTAAAATGATACCTAGTGAAAAATAATATTAGGTCTTTACCTATGAAATTGCCGTTCTGCAGTACTGGCCATTTCAAATCAAAATAATTTTTGTTTGGCTAAGAATTCTAATTTCAAATTAATTTTATTTTAAAAACATGGATTTTTTTTTCTAAAAGTAGTCATTTCTTTATTGATTAGTGTTACATTTTCATCGCATTTCAATCTTTTTCGTCATCATGGATACGGTAAAAATTCGAGTAATTATGGAATATGAGTACCGTCGTGGCAGCAACGCGGCACAAGCGGCACGCAACATCAACGACGTTTACGGAGCTAACACTACAAACCAACGCACCACCTGTTATTGGTTTGCTCGCTTCCGTTCTGGAAATTTCGACCTGAAAAATGAACCTCGCGGTCGTCCGAAGACTTTGGTCGACAATGACGAATTAAAGGCGATTGTGGAAGCTGATGATACACAATCTACGGCTGAATTAGCAGCAGCTTTCGACGTTAGCGTCAAAACAATATTGGTCCATTTGCGTCAAATTGGCAAGGTAAAAAAGCTTGACAAATGGGTGCCCCACGAACTCAATGATCGCCAGCGCGAAGTACGCGTCGAGACGTGCCTTGCACTGCTCAACAGACACACAAATGAAGGAATTTTGAACCGCATTGTTACCTGCGATGAAAAATGGATTCTGTTTGATAACCGTAAGCGCTCAGCAAGTTGGTTGGATCCTGGTTCAGCACCTAAACAATGCCCTAAACGAAAACTTACCCCTAGAAAAGTGATGGTCACTGTTTGATGGTCTAGCGCCGGTGTGATTCATCACAGCTTCTTACCAAACGGGGTGAGCATTACTGCAGATGTGTACTGTGAAGAACTGAACACAATGATGGAGAAGCTGGCGCATCTCCAACCAGCATTGGTCAATCGCTCGTCTCCGCTGCTCCTGCACGACAACGCGCGACCTCATACTGCACAGCAGACGGTCTCCAAGTTGCAAGAACTGGGGTTGGAAGCTCTCCGTCATCCGCCCTACTCACCAGACCTTGCGCCTACAGACTACTACTTTTTCCAGAATTTGGATAACTTCTTGGCGGGAAAAAAATTTAATACCCGAGAGGCAGTACAAAATGCCTTTGAAGAATTTGTTGCCTCCCGTCCAGCTGATTTCTTTAAGAAGGGCATCAATAAACTGCCACTGCGATGGCAAAGATGCATTGATTGCATGGGTGATTACTTCGATTAATACAAATAAAAAATTCATGAAAAAAAATCGTTTAAATTTTTTCATACAAAACGGCAATTTCATAGGTAAAGACCTATTATTATAATTTATAGAAAATCAATAATGGGGTTATATTTATTGGGAAGTGTTTGGATTGAGACTAGCCGGCATTAGAAAGACAGAATTGTGTGGAAAAAGGAGAGGGAAGCCATTTCCTTGCAGTGGGATAATACAGTTTATTTACAATAAAATAGACTGGATTGGAAGGTATTGAAATACCTTGTGGATCAGCGATAAATTGATTAAAAACCAAGTAGCTGAAAAAGAAAACGTTGCTTTTGCATTAGAAAGAAATATAAGTCGTCTGGCGCCTGTCAGTTTAAATGTAAATCATTTCGATGAACTCTACCTGGATGAATTATTCAGGACAGAATTAGGAATCAATTTCAGAATATTAATTAATGAAATTGACTGCCGTTTTAATTTCATTGCCCATTGAATCCGTTCCATTATGTATTTAAAGTAAATCTGTTTCAATAAACGAGCAGATTATTGTTGTATTCAATTAACGGCAATTTCGGTACTCTTAGAAACCTAACTACAAGCATGATTCTACTTTGACGTATAGACATAACATTTTATACATCAGACCATGACCCCATTTTCCTAATCTCTCACCAAACTCATCATCTCCGTCATAAAATACCTTTATCATTGTAGTAATGATAAAGGCATATAAAATAATCGCGATACTTTCACATAACAATAAAGCTTATGTTCCAAATGATATCTAAAATCAGTAGCATTACGCTACTGTGTGACGTCACACCATTTTCACGGTTAATGGAAGTGCAGGGGGACTATTGCGGGCCGATGTTCCACGAAATGCACTCGATGAAAGGAGACTTCTCGAATTACCCAACATAACTCGGTGTTTAGTCGAGCGGGCGACGCTCGGTGTACGGTGTAATTGGCGCCTTAGTGGCAATTTGCTGAAGACAAGTAACATATTGCATGCTGATGTGTATATGTAATAGAATTTATTGGTTGGCCGTGTACCTGCATTAGAAGCGAAATGTAATTATTTTATGTAGTCTGCGTTTTATTCTTTGTCAAGTAAAGTGGTTTTATTATTGGTAGCGTGACTGCCAGCGGTAAAATGTTGAGTTAAGAAATTATGGTTATGTTTACATTTGCTTGAATTAGAAATACTTAAACAACCAATTGTATCGCTCTGTATATATTTTTTGAAGACGTTATTTTAAAACAATTCCTATCAAGATACCCTCTCAATAAATCCAGTTTATCTAAGACACTTCAAACAAAATCAGAAACTTAGAAAAAATTCTTTTCGACAGATGGAAGTTGGTACGAACGTTTCTAAAAGTTACACGCTTGGCCTTCGGGGTCACAATGACCGTCTGTCAACTCGCATCCACCCTCTTTATCTCGCGTCCGTAGGGAGATGAGATTTTCAGGTTTCAACCAAGAAATCAAAGTATGAACAGCATTTCAATGTTCATTGATAGAGGAAAAGTTGATATCAGTTATCATTAGCAGTTACTTAAGTCCTTACTTACTATTCACATAAATTTTGGATATACTATTATTGAAAAAAAAAAAATACAACTCAATGATATTGCCATTTCGATTTGGATTTTTTACGCAATCCCAGACATGAAGAAAATCAACAACCCAAGTTTTTTAAATAAACGTCAGACCGTACCTATATTTCTGCCGTCAATTAAAAACAAGGCACAGCAGAACATAATCGACATCGCAGTAAGTCGAGTGGACGGAGCACGTAAACAACTCGATCACATTAACGATGCCATCAGCCGAAGCCTATTTAAATCTCAAGAGTAAAATGCACCGACTATTGTATGGGACAATGGCACGTACTAATGCTGCGAAACGAATTGAGAACGGGACAAGTTCATTGTGACTCGAACATAAATAAGCATTTGCTTGAAGCCTTACGCTACGGTGTGAGCGACGGCCGGGGAGCGTGTGACGTAATTATTCAATTAGTAAATTAGTTTCTTTTTGTACTTACGTGGTGAAGTTAAAATGGATATTGCACGGTTTTAGTGTAGGTGTATGTTAATATGGCGGTGAAAACTTACCTGAAACAAGAAAAATAATTTAATTAGGCTTATTGCAATAATAAATAACATACAGTAGCTTAATGTTAATGTATCTTATTATTAAAAAATATACTAGATAGTAGTTAGTACTACTTTGGAAACATGAGCAAAACCAAACATTTTAAATGCATTCGTCAATGTCAGTGTTGCATCGCTTTACAACTTCCACTTAACATGCAGTAACTTGCAATATATCTTCTAGTCTAAGTCTTGTCCAAGACTCAATTAATCCTTAGCGCAGTCCTTAATCAGTTTTTTCAGAAGACATAGATAATCATAATGTTCCCACTGCTGGGACATAAGCATTCTCTCTCCGAGTATCTGTAAGTGGTCTGGGAATGGGCTGTAATCAATCACGCAGGGGCCTAAGTCTACTAATTTATAAACGTCACAATGGTCTCTCAATGGTAAGTTTTTGACAGATTTGCCATACAAAAACTGTCAAAAACACACCATTGAGAGACCATTGTAACGTTTATAAATTAGTAGACTTAGGCCCCTGGTTAGTAGATGTCACATGTCTTAGAATTTTTGGTTCTAGGAAATGCCAGTTTCCTCACGATGCTTTCCTTCACCATTTTGAGAGCAACGGTGATGAAGCTCCAGTCTAGGTTCGGACCTCCGACCGTACCTACAAGACGTATTCAATGGATAAATAAATATTATCGTTATGTTATAATGAGACCAACAATTAGCCAAAACCCCACCAAATTCGCGTATTATTTTCACTTGCACCACCCATAGGACACAGGAGGGCGTCCCAAGAATTAAGATCGCTGCGTCGGTGATATATTGAAAGTGGTGAATGAGAAATAAATCATAAGCAATTTAACAAACAATACAGTCTATAATGAGCTACGGTCGCACTAGGAAATTGTTTGAGTACCGTTCTCAGGGTTTTAATTGGAACAGATGTGTGGAGAAGGTGTTGTGTTTCTCATGTGTGCGTTATTGGTACTCGAGTCTTTGCTGTAACGGACTTTTGTAAACTAAACCGCAGATTGTGGTCTGCGAAAAGGGACATTAAACTATCAAG
Organism: Polymixis flavicincta; assembly: GCA_949987655.1. NCBI lineage: Eukaryota > Metazoa > Arthropoda > Insecta > Lepidoptera > Noctuidae > Polymixis > Polymixis flavicincta. Next base: position 2,624,070 of record OX465180.1, read on the forward strand.
GGAAACATCGTAAGGAAATCTGTACTTATCCTAATATTCCTACTTTCCTACTAATATTATAAATGTAGAGTAGAGTATGTAAAGTTTGTATCTATTTTATGTTTGGATGTCTCTTACTCAATCACGCATAAATGGCTTTTTATGGATTTTGATGAAAGGCAAAAATATAGTTTGGACCTGAAATAACACATAAGGTACTTTTTATCCTGGTGTCACGATCGCGTGGGACAATTTCCGACATTCACGCAAGCGAAGCCGCTGGCAAATACTAGTAATTATTATAAGGCTGAAATCGTCAATTCACCTCGAGTAAGCATTGTGATCAGTACCTTCTCTGAATGAGAACAGACGTTTGTTCTGCAGTGCGATTGAAATAGGCTGGTGTTATTTAAACTATCGACGTCTTACTTTCAAGTTTTAAGTTTTGAATATGAATGTCCAAAGCTAAGCGAACACCAAAGAAAAGATGGATAGACTATGTCAAAAATGATACGGTTAAAGAGGGGGCTACTATCGAGATGACGACGACTAGAGAAGTACCTACGAAAAAATCATGTTGCGCCGGTTCCAAAGCAAATTGGGATAAGGTTAAACGAATGTTGATGATTATTTTTATTGCCATAATGTGCTGAGGCCTATGAACAACGACTCCACCAGCATGTGAACATCGAGTCAATTCAGCTGTTAGACCAAACAAATATAGTGCGAAGACTAAAACGAACAAAACCTTTTTAGTTAGTATAGTGTAAAAAATGTTGAAATAATAGTGACAACAACACTTGAACACAGACTTTATCGGACTTTAAGAAAGTGCACAATTATGTGAAAAAATATTACCTAACTGCTCCCAAATTACAATATAAATTTTTATTCTTTTCATTTTTCACAATGTTTGCCATATTCTCGTCATTATTTGACATAATACTTCAATTTTAATATCGACTAATTATTAGTTATTGTCATGGAACCCATATCACTTGGCTGAAATAAGTTCATTTTAGATATGTAGATTCTTTTACACATTGTTAATGAGAGAACATTGTAGGCCCTACAGAATGTAGATTTGTAAACGATTTTCTATTCTGTCTTTTCATTCCTCTAAGCACCTGGTACTTATTGCCAGGCCTGCACCGTCCTCCCATACCTATTATCACTGTAATTTGAAAACGATGTTAAACCCAATTATTTTTAAAAGAATAACCGTGGAGTTTCTTGCCGGTTTTTCTCCATAGGAAGCGCCAAATTGGAACCGTGCAACTAACTTCTGACGTTTCACAAGTGCCCATGCAGGTTTATGTGAAATAAAATATTTTGATTGACTGATTGAATATTTTACAACCTAGATGGCGTCGTCTAGCTGACTGATCTCTGAGAAGAAATGCCGAAACAAACTCAGAGGTCATGGTCTCTTTTAAAGTCCAAACATTATAGTGTTAGAATTTTATGACAGTCTAACAATGCCGAGCCATGTCTGGAAGGGCATTTTGATCAAAAAGCCATTGCAGCTTTGAGGTGACATGTCCCAACAGACGGCAATGTTCGTGTAGCTCAACGTTCAATCGTGTAGCTCAACCCTATTTTAGGGAGCTCAACGATCCGTCAATTTAACAGCTGTTACCGATAGTACCTACCTATTTATGGGTATCAGTATTTAAGTTTTGATAGAAAATAATTTGTTTTATACTATACAAAGCAAAATACTTGCACCATATAACTTTAGGTTCTAACTACGACTAAACGTGTCTTTAAAATTTTCAGACTGAAATGATATTCAAGCAGTCTCATGGACGCAGCAATCGATATTTTTACAGTATAACTTTGTTTTTCAGATCTTTCATAGAGTTTAGCAAGTACAATTTATTGAAACATGCAAATTAAAACTTGGGAAGAATGAACTCATCCAAGGGTAAGTTTTTAAGTTCATTGTAATAAAAAAAAAACATGTATCTGTCGCTAATGCATACATATTTTTGTCAGAGATTTGATGAGAGAGCAACGGTGAGATCACATAGCCCCTGGTGGTGATTACACATCCCTATGAATGATTTTGCAGTTATGCTCTTTGGGTGATTTTTTGTAATAACTATTTCTATTTGACTGTGTCCCGGTGTAAAAGACACACTGTGACTGTTCTACTTTGTCTCTAACATCAGTACCTGATTGGCCATTATGGCGAGCAATTCAAATGAACTGCGATCAAAACATGACTAAATAGTCTTTATGATCGTGGTACCGAAGTCGTAGTCTCTTGAACTTGTGCATTGGTCTACCAAAATTACTAGCAAAATATTACCATCAATGAGCGGTCAACTCTAGTTGACCGCTCATTGATGGTAATATTTTGGTTGAGCTGCACCTTGAGCTCTCTTAACATATGGAGTTTCAATGTTATTGAGGCCCGTTTTGACTGTCCTTTCCAAAATCATTGGATAAGGACGGTCATAGGCATCAGTTAGGTATAGGCACTAACAATACTAAAATAGTTATGTATGCGTACATTTATATTTTTAATAATATTTTTTGTTACACACTAACTATTCTATATGATTTTTTATGTTTATGATTTATATGTTGTTGTTTAATTTCTTAACCATATATGGAGTTTACTCTGATATAAAAAAAAATTGAATTGAATTAGAATAAGGCCAGTATAAAGGAGAAGCGGCATTGTAGCCTGCGAAATAATAATTTTCTTGCGTTTTACGCAATTTGAAGGTCAGTGACAGACTATTATGTTTAGCAAAATAGGATTCGCGATCGTAACACGTTTATATTTACAGAATTATAATCAATAACATCATCAATAAAATCTTCAAAGTTAATGTAATCCTGATGAATGTTTTTTCATGAAATAGTCTTGAGAATCATAATTCAATCAACATACAACCTGACGGTGAAAATTGCAAAAAAACGGAAGAAAATTTTAAATTTGCGTACTGAACTCAATCAATCCACTCATCCACTCACGAAACAAGTTACAATAACTAATCACTTTCATCGACACCACTTTTTTATTCATGCAATCAAACAAAAAGCGCAACATTTTTAATGCCTAAAACACAGTTACACACGCAGAAGCGTAATTCCAATATACCATATGAATTTACAGAGATCTCCCGTGAGCACACAATAAATACATATTTCATGAAGTGGTATTGAATAACAATTGTTGGGGCCGACGCCAAAGCGGGGCCTAGGCCGGGGCCGACGGCCGAAGCGCAGGCCGAACGGAACGCCGTTTGTGACACATATTAAAATGGACTGCCGGCTCTAAGTGTATTAGATTTTTACGCGGCTTTGGGTGTCCCTTTTTGTTGTTTTAAATGTTTAAGTACTGAGCAGTGACAGATATTTGTGTTATTGCAGACGAAATATTGTACTGTATTAACATAAAATCTTAAAGCAATATTTAGCTGTCTTTCAACGTGCTATCAGACGCTGTTATTATATTAAGCCAGTAAAGACTAAGACAAAGAAAATGATAACGTGTGGGGTCGGGAGAACCCCGTCCTGAACGAAGTTCCTTACCTACGCTTTTTTTACTCCGTATGAAACGTTTCTTACTCTCTTTAATGTACTTAAACATTTTTTAATCGGCTTCAGCAACCTCGAAAACCATAAAAATGACACCCATGATGAAAAATTTCAATATTTTGCAGCCGCCATTTTGGATCTTCACTTTGATCTCACTATTGGCTTCAGCACCCTCGAAAACCACGAAAACAACACCCATGATGAAAAAATTGAAAATGTTTGCCGCCACCAACTTAAATATTTCTTTCTGACCCCACTATTGGCTTCACCCCCCCGAGTGGGTTCCCGCATTGTCGTTGCGGGGGGGCTTAGTAACCGTGGTCTCCCATCCACGGTGAAGCCAAGAGGAACCCAACGGTGGGGCCGCTCGTCAGGGCTTTTGCCTTCAAGCCATTGACGTAGCGGCCAAAAAGTAGGTTGCGGTGAGGTACACCGCAACTGAGGTGGGCCGCGATGTCGAATGGGAGGCATCGCGGCTGAGGGTTACAGGCTGCGGTAGAGGAGGAGTGCCGGTGCTTCTGAGCAGCGCTCTTCCCTTCCGTGGCCTGGACGGGGCCGCCACCGTTTGATGGCGGCCGCGGTGGGGCCGCAGGGGAAGAGGAGTGTCGGTATAGCGTCAGCCGCTCTCCCTATCCTCTGCGGCCGAAAAGTGGTAGACGGGACGGCGCGTTGTGTTCCTCACGCGCGCCGTCAAAGATGTCAGCAACCACTGGTGGGGTCCGCAAGAGCCGATGCCTGCCAGGGGTGCGGGTTTGTTCGAAAGAGATACCACGGCCCCTGGCATACGGGCTACTGAGGGAACACTGGTGGGTTTTAGTCAGTAAAAGTCTGACACGCCCTCCTGCTCTACTCAGCAGGTGAAGTCATTTGATGATTTCCCACCCAAAAAAAAAAAAAAAAAAAAAAAACTATTGGCTTCAGCACCCTCGAAAGCCATAAAAACGATCTCTCTCTCTGCCTTTTTCTACTACATCAAATAAAAAATTGGAAATTTTTCGTTACGTGACGGTTACTAGAAGTTTACTCCTACCACAAGCCGCGTTAAAGAACATCGTCCCAAAAAGCAAATCAGGAACAATCGTTCGTAATAAAAAATAATTCTTCAACATAACTCCAAACATTTGATGTAGCATTAACCTTAATAATCCTAAAATCCACAAAGATATCAATAAAAACGAATGTTGAAGTCCTCGACTTTCGGAAAAGTGAAACAATACCGCTTTTCGGCGCACAAAGTTTAGCACTTAGAGAAAAACAGAGGCGTTTTCATAAATAAGCGATACTCTTCTGTTTTGAGTATGCAGCAAGGTGTTTCATGAGATATTTAGGAACATGTTTGCAACACAATTGTGGGAGTTATGATGTTTGTTTTCGTAAATAATTATACCTACGTTTTTTGGTTTTCGGGGTTTGGTGAGGAAAAAAGTGAGCAGTGGTAGACCAGTGGTAATGGCTACGACTTCCAAGTAGGTCGCGTAGGTTTGAACCCAAACAGGTGCTTTACTTTGTGTAAATTATATCATCAACACTGCTCTAAAAATGCTGAAGGAAAACATCGTGAGGACGTGTCCTGGAACCAACAATTTGAAGACATGTAACATCTACCAACCCACAATGGGCCTGCGTGGTGGATGGCCTACTCGATCTCCCAAAGAGAAGGCCTGTGTCCCTGCAGTGGGAATTGTTTATGCTGATTGTGGATGCTATGAGGCAATAAGTGTTTTAAGTTTAACATATCTTCACAACGACCATAGAACCATGGAACGAGGATAAACCTTCTTATTTGTTTATTTTGTAAGTGAATCAAATTATACCAATTACAAAAAAAAAAAACCTAAAACATGCTATTTTGAACCTAGCTCCAAAAAATCTGTATCTCTAATCAAATTGTACCAATTACCAAAAAAATTACCGGAAACATACTATTTTGTACCTAGGTCCAAAAAATCTGTACCTCCTTCAGAACGAAATTATTTCGAAATTAAGGTACACCCGCCATATTGGCATCGGCGTACAACCTGTCTCCAAGGATTCAGTACATGATTTTGAACCCTTGCGTTGAAATTTATCTTCGGTTTTCGAAAAACAAATTGCCTTTCTGTACATTTTTACGGCGTAGGTATTGCACTTTTCTATGAAACAACAGATTTTTTGATAACCGACGAAACATTTCTACTGTGGTTGTCTAGAGTCATATGCTGAATTAATGGTTTTAGTTTGCGCATCGACATATACTTATATATGCCTATAATGCGTAATATTTGATATTTTTACCGCAGCATTTGTTTTGTTTCATTAAACGAAACATTAACCGTCTTATTACAAAACGCAATCTAACTTTAGTTGTAGCTCTGAACCACTTTTTGCATTTATTACATTTTTTCGATTTAGTTAAAGTTCTTAATTGATAGTGACAACTTAGCTCCGGACTAAATTGTTATGTTTGCCAAAGGAACTGTGTTTCGATTTCTGTTAGGTTCTTATAAAAAAAAAAAAAAACTCCATGGCTTAAACCATACCTAAAGAAAAACCTTGTTTTGTAATAAGGGGGTATGTTTCATCCCATCCTACGTTACTCCTTTACTACCTACCTTACTTCCACATAATTTACATCTGCATTCCACCACAGTGCTAGCAATATTTCAGCTCCCTAGCACACGATACACTTTCGCGACCGCAGTGGCCGGTTCTTATAGATATATTTCGATTACCTCTCTATAAAGAGAAGTTATCGGCTGTGTATCATTGCAATATTGTCAGTTATTGTAGTCTATGTTTCGGTTTGCCTTTTCTATGCTTATTTTCTGTATAGGTTTGTTATACATTTATATTGCTAAAGTGTTCACAATCCGCAAACAGCAAAAGAAATTGTACTTTAAATCAAGGACTTAAAAACTCATTATTATTACAGATATCTTATGCATACTTTTGCTTATGATTTATCTGTAATAATAATAAGGGATATCTATATTATTACGTTTTAAAAGGGACGTTTTAATTTTAATTTGATGGGTGCTTCACGTTAACAAAGTTTAAAAATGCTGAAATTAATTAGAAATTAATTGATTGCTAATTTGACACAACTGACAGAAATGGACTCGACTAACAATAAGAAAATAAATATCAAATATTAAAATATGCCGTCTAAATGATGAACTCAATTTTTTTTATTAATTCAAAAAACATTTTCTTTTTGTCTTGTAGTACTCAAAGTTCTATGAAAATCATCATTGTCGTTCTCGCCCATGTTCATTTACTCAAGTATCTATCAATTAACCTATATTCCCCATACCCGACCCCACTGCTACACAAGCGATATTGCTCATTGTGCTTCGTTTTATTTTGCAGTGAACGGGTTAGGTGTCCGCCATGGTGCACCCGGCACTCGTTGTCATTAGAAAGAAACTCTTGTTTCTTTTGTAAGTCTTTTTTGCTCAGTAAAAGATGGTACTGTTTACTGTTAGTAGTCGTCAAAGTATAGTTTCCCAATGTTCTTATTTGAGTAAAGAATAAAATTTAATGATGATTTTTTGCTGTCTTATTCGATCTCTGAGTTTATGAGATTGCATTTCTTTTTTAGTCGCTAAGTACTGGAACAGCGAGAGCAGCTTCAACTGAAGAGATACCTCACTGAAGAAGGTATAAGCATAACCTTCGCTAGCTTTAGCCTACAAGCTGACTGAACTGATATATAAGTTACATTTGCAAGACATTAAAAACGGAGACTAAATCTTTAACATTGAATACCATCCCTGATCCAAACGATTTAACTAGATATACATCTGGCACTAAAGCCTTGGCTTGGGCACGCCACGATTGCGGCGGTAAGTCCCCTCTTTGAGGAGTGGTTTGAGAGGCGGCATGGCGTCCTCACCTTCCTCCTGACGCAGGTCCTCACCGGACACGGTTGTTTCGGGAGGTTCCTGTTTCGGATAGGGCGGGAGGAAACGCCCGGGTGTTTCCACTGCGAAGATCGCCCTGAGGACACGGTGGAGCACACGGTGGCGGTCTGACCTGCTTGGGCGGAGCACCGCCGTGGCCTCGTGGAGGCGATCGGCGGCGGCGATCTCTCGCGTCCCGCCCTGGTCCAGGCCATGGTACGGAGCGAGAGGGCATGGGGAGCCGTCACCTCCTTCAGCGAAGCAGTGATGCTCGCGAAGAGGGAGGCGGCGCACGTGAGAGAGAGGCAGCATATGCGCCCTCGCGACCCCAGCCGCCGCAGGATACGGAGACGCCCTGGGCGTCGGGAATCCCAGGCCGATTTCCGGCCACCGTAGGCATGGGCTTGCGGACGGCGAGTAATGAGTAGCTCGCTGTCCGGTAAGGACCAAGCCCAAGTCGACGGCGCGTTGTGTTCCACGCGCGCCTCAAAGAGATGTCAGCACAAAAAGTGATGGGACCCGCAAGGGTCGATGCCTGCCAGGGGTGCGGTTTGTTCGAAAGAGACACCACAGCCCCTGGCTTAAGGGCTACTGAAGGAACACGGGTGGGTTTTAGTCAGTAAAAGTCTGACACGCCCTCCTGCTCCACCCAGAGCGGGAGAAGTTATTTGATGATATCCCACCCAAAAAAAAAAAAAAAAATCCTTGGCAAAAAATAGTACTTTTTTTTATCTAACTTGAAATCACATCACTTCTGTATTCCCCAAAGGGTACAGGTGTAGGTAGTACACCCAAATTTCGCCAGTTTTGTACCCGGTTGATGGAATTAAAATGAACGGTTGATAAATGAAAGCTTTGTTTCAAAAAAAGTCACAAATCTAATAACAAGTTCTATAATTGGTCTCAACCATACTTTTGCAGTTACCTTGATTTCTTAAAACTCATAAATAAAAACAACAACATCCAATTATGAAACCATCAGAAACAACGTTATATAAAATTCAATTAAGCCAAAATATAAAAATACGTAAATAAAAACGTGGAATCGATTTAAAATGGCAACACCGCAACTAATCAGGATGCGGGCCGCGTGATTTATTTCGCGTCAAAGTTGAAAATTAATTCACAACACCGCTAGAGGCAGTCGCAGAGTGTGGCGGGTTATAGAGGTGGCGGGTTACACATAGTTAGCAGGTTATATATATATAGTTGGTTGGTTATAAAGGTGGTGGAGTTGTGTGGTTATAAGTGCTTACGGGATGAGATGTGGGTCTAGGTTATTGGGTATTAAAGGATAAATTGTGTGGCTAAGACCGCTTATAGCCCGAGATACTATCGGAGAGTTGTTTGTACCGTCATAGTGAGTTCTGAAATTCTAAATTACAAAACGAAAGTTTTTGGTAATGGACGGGTAGCTCGGCATCATCTGCCCAACCTTTTCCCAAATATATTAGGGTCAGCTTCCAGTCTAACCGGATGCAGCCAAATACCAGTATTTTACATGGAACGACTGCTTCTACCTCCACAACCAAGTTACTAGGCAACACGATGTTCCTTGATAAGATTGGTTGATAGACTTTCGGGCCACTGACGACCCTTAACGACAGTCAAAGATACACGAATGATAGCTGGAACCAACGGCTTAGCGTGCTTTCCGAGGACGTCTTGTTAATCAGTGATAATATTAGAGACTGACTAGAGAATCAGTAGTACGAGCAAGCTTGGTATTCAATGGTATTCTCAGTTCATATGTAGGTATGTATTTAATAACTACCGTTGAATGAATGGCTGTAGCCAGCACGTTAAGAGCAGAAAAGATGACGCTGCTAACAACCCTTCCCGAATGATACGACGTTTCCGTGTGATAACCTAAACGAAGTTCAAATTATACATAATCAATTTCCATAATACGCCCGCCGTTTTCATAACCCCACCGTGGTACGCCGGTGACAGAAACTCAAGTCTTAGCAGCGAACCCAACGAGCGACAGGCAAAACAAAGCGGTAGCCACAAACCGCATTCAGGTAATTCAAATTCAAAAACATTCATTCAATTTAAACATGACGTGCCTATTTTGTTAAGAAATTAGATAATGTTGGAAAAATTTGTGATGGCTTTAATTATGGTACTGAGCATGTCGGGTAAGTTTTGAAATCATGATGTAGTATTTTGCTGACTGCTAATTGGAGATCAAAGGTGATCAAAAATATGGATTTGCAAAGATTGAGCTGGAAGATTCACCCATAACATCTAATCGTAATTGATTAGTCAATCAATCAACTCGGCCTATCATAGTCCACTGCTGGGCATAGGCCTGCACCACAACACCCGTCTTCTACCTTCTGAATTCAGTCTTTCCCAGGCGCTTTCTTAGTTAATTAGTTGAAGCAGCGAAGTCATTGTCATCCATATAAAATTAGCAATGATTACTATTAGTCGAACACATTTTATGGAAGGTCTTTTAGTGAATGTAAAAAAAACGGACTCCCGACAGAAGTGAAAATGGAAAACTTAGAAAAAAAAACAACATGACAGAATAGCATGTCGGTGACGCGGTTACATTAGCATGTCAGTGTCGTGGTCACATTAGCGTGTCGATGACACGAACCCATAAGTTTTGCCCCTAACGAAAATCGCACAACGTGGCTAAAAAGTATACACTTATAAAATTACAAGATTGACAACTGTCTTAGTTCAATCAGTGAAATCTAGTTACAGTACTCTATCAAAGCTCGGCCTCTTTTCAGAGACTTATAGGCAAACAGGTAATCTCTCACCTACTACGTAAAATTGTTTACATTTGACAAACACGTTGAGGTGTGTTGTCGTCACGTCCGCCGTGACATGTTGGCGTGACGGCCGACGATTTTAGGATTATGTTCTACGGCTTTGATGTATGTTTTAATAGAATTTATTTTGGCTATGGTTGGAATTGGTGTGTGATCTTTGTAGCTGTATCAGTTAAGAACAATATTTTATGTATCTATGTGTGTGAAGCATGAAAAATTGCTGTTGAGAGAAGAATCTTTAAGAACTAAATTGCAGTGATTAAAAAATAGGGCTTAGCCCTAACACTTCCCTGGCCCTATACGCCCCTGGCACACAGGCTACTGAGGGAACACGGGTGGGTTTTAAGTAGAAGTCTGACACGCCCTCCTGCTCCACCCAGAGCGGGAGAAGTTATTTGATGATTTCCCACCCAAAAAAAAGCCCTGTGACACTATTGGAAGTCATGTTTCAGCATAATTATCCTACAGTGCTCCTACAGCTGAGACAGGCCTCCTCTCTTCAGGAGAGAATGGGCGTTAATCAACCACGCCGGCCAAGTGCGTGTAGGGAGAGGTCAATATCTTCGAATTTTTGCTCTAAAACTAACTTTTGGTTTCATGTTTGGTACCAAAAATAACGTGTTAGACAACTCCCATGATTTAAAGCATGAACCACTTCACATAACACATTTTCATAATTGTCTTGCGTGCTGTGTTGTATTTAACAATCGTGACTCGACAAATTGCTGTAATATGCTGAAATTACTTACTCACTCATACAAAATGTTCCAACATCACACCTAGGGTAAATGAATGGTAAATTATGTTTTTGATTCATTCATAACTAAAATATATTTTAATAAAAACTTCTCGTTAAATCCCGCTTTATATTTGGAGGTTGGAATTAAATAAAACCAATTAACAAAACCGTATCATTAAGACAAACACATACAGCCACAGAAGCTGATGAATTTTGAAATTCAAATAGTAATAAATAGTATTTCTGACTTGGAGGAGGTTATGTTGACCGGCAACTTTTCCTATTAAATAAGCATCAACTATCCGGCAAAATAAATAACAAGTTTAGATTGAAACATGGGGCTCCAGGCCTTGCCTGTGTTTTCTAAAATATACATTATGTTGATGTTTTTCATCTTCAAATGGGACATATGTATATCTAGAGGTATTTAATTTTCTATACATATTTGCAATACAACAAATTGTTTGAAACCTTACGGTTTCAATCTGTTTGTTATATCAAAAATAATACAGTTTTTTGTTAAATGCATATGAAAGTAATATATCTGCAATACTAATAAAAAAAAATTGTCTGTCTGTCTGTCTTTCTGTTTGTTCCTGCTGGTCCTTAAAACCGCTGAACTGATTTTGACGGGACTTTCACAAAAATATAACCTGATGTTTTAAGAGGTAACATAGGTTACTTTTGTCCCGGTAGCATGTTCCCGTCAGTATACTTACCGACATCAGATAGTCTATTATAATTTGACCATTTGACATTCAATTTTTCAATAAAAGTATTTTAAAATGGAGTTGTCTATTACAATTCTATCTTGATGCATTTTTGACTGCAAAATCTGTCCCGATCTTAACACGGTCAAGGATTGAATCATGATTCAATCTCTTTGCGTAATAAGTTATATTCTAGCCAAACTGAGTGTTTCTATTCAAATATTGGAAAATCGACAGCAAAATATTAAATGCATTACATTTACTGTTGCAGCAATTAATGCTATAGATCTTTCACTACACTACCGGCACTATCAGGCTTTCAATAATCATTCTCGCCTCTTTATTCCTGAGGTCAGCTTAGTCTACAATATTTCCACTACATTTTGTGAATAACAAATCATCTTTTTGGCTTTTTTAATGTAAAAACCGTGCAATTGTTCGGGCCATAAATAAAAATTGTTGCGAAAACACCTCAGCAGTTTTAATATTTTAATCCTCGACGGGAGGGAACATAAATTTTGTTTGACTATTTGATCGCGAACGGTATTGTAGGAGAAGGCAACTGTTTAGATTCCGTTAAAGAATTTTCTCTTGTAATGTCACGGCAGGATAGCAAATCTTGTCGTGGATAGGTCTCAATTATATCTTGCTGTGAATAAAATCAGAATCGTATTGTGATGTTTTCACTAGAGTAGTAAAAGACACGAAAAGAAATACGTAACTTTCTTTTTGATACGGAAATTTTATTTCAAATCAAATCAAAATATTTTATTTCACATAAACCTGCATGGGCACTTATGAAACGTCAGAAGCTAGGTGCTCGGTTCCAAATTGTTGTTTCCTATGGAGAAGATCCGGCAAGAAACTCCACGGTTACTCTTTTAAAAATAATTGGCTTTAACCATGTTTTCAAATTACAGAGATAAAATGTATGGAAGGACAGTGCTGGCCTGTCAATAAGTACCAGGTACTTAGACGAATACAGAATAGAAAATCGTCTACAAACCTAGTCTGTAGGGTTACAACGTTCTCTCATTCACAATATGTAAAATAATCTACATAAATAAAATGAACCTATTTAAACATAGTGACATGATTTCCATGACAATCACTAAAAGTAGTAGATTAAAATTGATGTATAATGTCAAATAATGACGAGAATATGTCAACATTGTAAAATAAAAAGATGAAGATTTGATAGATGAACGTTTGTTTTTATTAATGAGATCACATTTTATTCAATAACATCCATCGGTTTCTACTTAACTTTAACTACTCGACGACCCTGTTTGCTGATATCTCTTTCGATGACTGTACAACAACCGAATAAATTTTGAAGAATGTTCTTGAAAAACAATAGTATTCGTTTTTGGTCATGGTTATTCAATACTACGTTTTCAATAACCAGATTTTTCGTCAATCAACATAAAAAAACACAAAACTCAATTTTAACCCGAAATCTACAAAAAACTACAAAATTCAACTATTTCACGAGCCGAAACAATTGAAGCTAATGGCAATAGAGTTCAACAATGCTTTGTTACTGAATCGCACGAGTTCCAAGCTCTCGTTGTGAAATGCGGTGGTTTTATCCGGGCTGCCGATTCTGCCGCTGCTAATAAATCATGGCACTTTTGTCAGGTGTTACAATTTGTATCGCCCCGTGCTTCGCTGTGAGAAGATTTTCATTTTTTTCGCCACCCTGTTCACAAATCATCAGAATTGCGGGTGAGTAATTGTTTTGCGGTATGGACGGTGAGAGATTTATGTGATTGTGGGATGATCTTTGGATTCTATTTCTAGCTAACATGTCGATTTTTCTAAAGACTTAGAACAATTTCTGCCAATATATAAGAACACACTCCCACGCGTTCGATTTCCTTTATATCATTATGAGCCTATAATGTAATGTTCCCACTGCTGGGACACAAGCCTCCTCTCTTCGAGAGGGAGTGGGCTGTAACCCATCACACAGGCCTATTGCAGGTTGATAGATGTCACATGTCTTCGAATTTTTGCTTCTAGGACAAGCCGGTTCCGTCACGATGTTTTCCTTCACCGTTTTGGGAGTAGTGGTGATGAAATTATTTACATAAAGGAAATTGCCTGTTTGTTCGAACCTACGACTTGCGTTACATTCTGCTTTAAATAAATCAAAGCAAATGTATTAGAAACTACAACAACTTTATTTTTCCATCAAAATCTCGCAAAAAATAATATCGTCGAACACATATTATTCCCAAACAACTTAAAAGATTGCAAACAACATTGCCAGTAATAAAAATCAAGTAAACGAAACCAGCCAAACAGCATGGAATATCATGACAAGGAAACTCTGCTCAAAGAGAGAGACTAACGCATTTATTTGAATAGTGGCACGCGACAGCAAATATTTGAACTTACATAGAAAACGTGTATTTGCACCCCTGCAGAGACATTTGTATGCAAACACTGTTAATGTGATCAAGGATACAGTAGCGTTAATTGAATTAGATGGCTCTGTATAGTTTTTGAATTACTTTCAGAGCTTATTGCTGTGTTTGTTCTCTGTAGTGGACGAAACACATTGTGCAAGTTTATTCAGGAATAAATGGATAACTGAGGTTCAGTTTGCATTATAGTGATAACATTTTGCTTGTAAAATACTTTTGAAGTGAGACGAATGAGTGCATTCACACTGTTGATAGTTCTCTGATTGAAAAATTTAAATGATTTTATTTCTGTAAGTAGGTTTGTACAAACACTTTTATACGTCAATCATATTTTTTAAACTAGATGAGGTCGGCCCCTCCTATCTGACTACTCTGAGAAGAAATACTGAAACAAACTCAAAGGTCACAGACTCTTTTAAAGTCCAGACATAATCTTGGTCAGATCATGTCAAGACCATGTGGATTGGTGTCCGAAATGGTCTTTTGAGGAAAGAACCTCACAGATTGAGTGGACTGAATGAAAAATGCGTGCACTGAATGGACAGCCATTCAGTGCACGCATTTTTCAGTAATCATGCAGCTCAACTCAAAACTTGAGGAGCTCAACGATTTGACGAAAAATACCAAAGAATGAACATTTGGGTAGGCCGCATAAAGTATCCAAACTGCCAGATTAACATTAAAACTAACTGAGAAAGAGATGAAACACAAAAGCAAAAAAAAAAAAACATGACTCACATAGTCCTCACATTCGACACTGTGTGCTTCTTAAACATAACATAACATCACGCCTAATTTCCCCGAAGGGATGGGCAGAGGTGTACATATAGTGCACTCGAATTACGCAGATAACGTTTAAGCCCTTTGTAATAGGGGGCGAGAGTATTGCCAGCTGGGTTCAATACACTGGCTTCTACTGAAAAACTCCAGATAGATAAACCCAAAAACACTTTGCCCGTCCTGGGAATCGAACCTCATGCTGAGCAGTGACGCTTACGACCACTAAACCAAGGAGGCAGTAATTACGAACTAGTCAAGATAACAACATTTATCTTCCCCGTAAGTCAGAACGATGAAAGAAAACCTGTGAGGAAACCGGCATGTCGTAGAAGCAAAAATTCGAAGTTACGTGACATATACCAACCCGCACTGGGCCCGCGTGATGGTTTATGGTAAATTCCCACACCATCACCGAGAGGAGGCCTGTGTCCCAGCAGTGGAGAAATTATAGGCTGATTTGAATGTAAGTCAAAGATAACCGAAAAACTTAGACCTTAACGCACTTGAAACATGATGTCAAAAAAGTTGCATTGATCCGTGTCAGATTTCAGTCACTTTTTTATGCCTGAGTAGGAAGTGATTCTTTTAACCTTCGGACCATCACGTAATTTACTATAGGTACAATAAATAATCCTATGCTTAACGAAAACAAACCCTCTATATTTCCGAACAAACGTACGGACGCTTACAGGGCTGGAAGGCTTTAATATTTGTCACAGGAAACAGCCTTTATTTACCCCATAGGCGTAGGGTACGTCCGGTGAAGGGCAGGCCCATTGATTCCTACGAGGGCGGCCCTTAATACCGTCCACTTGTAAATATAGCTCCATTTTATTAATATTGAACTTGGATCTTTTAATATAATGTTCAGTTTCGGTCAACTATTTTTGGGTTCGCGTTTTATGGGTTTTTTTTAATATTGTAATGATTAAATGGCTTTTATGGTATTAACGTTGTTTTCATTATACTGAGATTATGCATACATGTTAAAACAAAATCTGAAAGTGGTTGTGTGTCATTCTTACCAGTTCTTCAGATTACCGATTGACGAGGTTATTTTTAGTTTTTGTAACTACGTCGGTTTTGTTAAATATGTTAAAAGTAAATCAAACTTATCTTTATTTGACTAATCGACTCGTGAAGAAGACGAATACAGCTATCTATATATAAATACGTGAAACAAAAACTTTATACCCCTTTTACGAAAATTACGCGGACGTAGGAGGATGAAATTTGGCTCAGTTCAAGTTTAGGTATAATTATGAAGAAGGAGTGCAGAAAGATAATTATTTTATATAATGAGGCATTAAAAATAAATCAAAATATTTTTAATGAATTTTGGTTGAATTTCGACCACTGGGCGACTACAAGACTAAATAAATAGAAACGAAGTAGGTGTAGGAATTAAATACTTACGTTGATCTTTACTAGCATAGGATAACGTAAACCAACATTGTGCTTTGCAGTGCCCTGACAGGGACTGTCGGTTTTTGTACATGAACAAAAACCGACAATAATACTGTAAAATGTGTGATGTGCATGAGAGCAAATAAATAAATAAAACCATAAAATATTTGTTCATAAAACGTAATAGAATAGCCAACATGATCCTGCCCACAGTCTCGTCATAATATCCAGAATGTCCACGCCAGCAAATATTCCAACAAAACACAAAGTTATTTGAAAAGTACAACGACGTACGCACCTCCTAAAAACGGAAATATTTAAAACATCCCTTGGCTAGTCCAATAGCCGTCTCTGGCTCAGGAATTCATTATGACGACAGAAATTTGTTTGCGATATGAAATTCCTAAGACTCCTCCGCCATTCTCGAATAATCCACGTCATTCCAGTGACCAGGTTTTTGTAAACAATTTTATTTGACTTTTAATATCATTGTGGTATTTTAGTTTAGACCAGGTTAAATATAACATGATTGAAAAACATAATTATGTCAAAAATAACACTATCCTAAATCCTTACTGAAAAATGCTTTCAAAATAAAAAGTCATTTATTCAAAATAGGCTGAGAGTCAGCACTTTTAGAACGTCAAAATTACATAAGACAGTCCCCCAAAACGCCCACCCTTCACCACTTCCTAGTGCTTTAGCTGGGAAGAAGAAGTGGCGTAACAAACTCCCCAGCAGCACAGCTGCCTGTTTCAAAAAAAAAAAAATGGTTTATGCAGTCAAATAAAAAAAAACAATGATATGGAGTAACTCATATGACCTGTCAGTAGGTAAGCTAATTCTGGTGAAAGAACACAAACGTTGTCTTGAACTTTAACTTACCAAGATATTCATGACAAGAGATTACGATAATTATGAGGTCGCATAATCATCTGCCTAGCCTTTTCCAAACTATGTTAGGGTTGGCTTTCAGTCCAACCGAATGCAGTATTTTACATGGAGCGACTTATCTGACCACCAAAACACAGTAACTGGGTAATACGATATCCCTTAGTGAGACTGGTCGTCAGACTTTCGGGCATCTGACGACCTGTAACAACTGTAAAAGTTCCAGCCAGGAGCAAAAGCTTAACGTGGCAAAGATGGATTTTGGTATCTAAAGATGGTCACCCATCTACAGACTAACAGCAACAAACATAGCTTAACCTGATCGAACGATAAGTAAAGGCGTTATTACATAGCCACAAGCCAACATGAGGTCGCATATGATGGTAAAAAAATCTATTACCAGTAATCTTGTATGGTGATTATGTAAGAAATCCATTATTATCAAAATTATAACTGTCTTCATTCATAACGATTGTCTCTTATATAAATTCATCTTTCTTTACCTTTCTATCCAAAAAACATTCAGTAAAAATCAAACTCAAATGACCATAAATTCCAATTAATTTAGAAGGCTCCAGTCCAATTGAGCCTGTTCCTACTATTTTAAATTCCTGCCTCCAATTGTTGCTAGGTAAATTTAAATATTTTACACTTGAAAAGAGCTATCGAACGTTCCTACGTTTTAATGGGCAACGCTCCGCTAAGCAATGTCTGAAATGTGTCGATGTTTTTGTATTCAATTTATCGATGGAAAATTGTGTAAACATTTCAACGAGAAATCGGATGTTTCAATAAATTATTTTTGCAAAATGCAGAGTTCACTTAAAAATTGAGAATATTACAAATTGTATTGAATTTTTAAAAGGTGAGCATGTCCGTTGACACGAAATGACCTTGTGAAGTACGCAGGAATCCGCTGGATGCGGGAAGCATGGAACCGTTCCAAGTTGCGGAGCTTGGGGGAGGCCTATGTCCAGCAGTGGATGTCTTTACCTGTAATGATGAAGAATGATGAGAATTTCCTTATGACATGATCACGCTGCCAAGCGACCATATTCTTGGTTAAAAGGTATATTTCCAATAATAACACATTTAACTCAATCAGGGCAGTTTTCATCATGAACCTTTCCACATATTCATACCTACCGAGTCTGATATTAAGGATTAATTTCACGCACCTAAAAGTCAGTTAGACACGTAAGTTAGGATAGGTAAGAATATGGTCTAAAAGTAAGCACCTATAAAGAAAAAAGCCTCGCTCAAAATTTTCTCTCTAACATCGATACTTCTAGACATCCCTACCCCCATTACTTGAACTTCAATTAGATGATATCTGACGTTTATAGTTCTTTATGCATTCAAGGAGTCAGATTATGCTTTCCAAGAGTGAGATAATGCCATTTAAACGTAGGTCCGATCATTACTCCCTTGGTAGAGGCGTAATGAAAATTTTGTAAAGGTTTTACGATCGCCAGGAGTGGTTTAATGAGCCATCTTCGAAGGTGCACCTTTTTGAGGGAAATAAATTTTGTTATGTGCGTATTTGATGTAGATTGAATGTCTTTTTTGTAAGCTTGTAATTAGGCTGTCTCGCATGCTATTTGGAAGTTTGTTGTTGATGATATTCTGGGGTTTGGAGTGACCAATCTGTGAGCGAAGGTCTTAAATCTATTGTTTCTATCAAGTGTTTCATATGTTTAGACATGCGTTAATAGCTGCGACATAGTTTTTAAATTTTGTAGCTATCGTCGTATCCATTTTAATTTATGCCAATTTGTTTTTTTGTTTTTGTACCAAAATTTAATTACTTTTTATTTTGGTTTGATATTGTTAATTATTTGGAAAATAAATTTTACTTCAGTGTCAGTTTTTCCATTCCTCGCCAATTTGAGTATCTGTGCTTTTTACTCGTAAGCTATTCTGAATCCTTAAACTGACTTTATCTGCCACATCAACATCAAAGCCCAGATTTCCTCCACTAAAACTTTTATGCTAATGAATTTGTCAACATTTATCAATCAATCTTAAATTACCGAACGCAGATAGTTTGTTGCATATTGCACCGTAAGCTAAGCGCGTAAGACGCAAAGTCGTCTGCAGGGAATACCTTATAAATTGCAAATACACCATTCCGCAGATCGTAAACGTCGTAACTCGTCCGTCACATAAACAATACTATCGGAAGGCTGGTGGTAAAAGAACTAAGATTATAGCGATTGTGGAATTAAGCACTCACTGGCGGTAAATAGGAATATCAATTAAAAAATATGACAATAAAGTTGAAACTTCAATGATACAAACTAATGCATAGCTGGCATGCCTAAGGAACCAGGTCATCGCTGCGTTAGTATGCGCTTACATGTAGTAATTCCGGGGATTACCAAGCCGTGCCGCTAGTGAGTGCAGGCCCTTAGATACATTTGCAGTTAATAACTTTAAACAGTAAGAGCTTACTCATGCAAAAAACAAATACGTTAGGTGGATGTCACAATTAAAAAATCGTCATCGCGGTTTGTAAATAACCCGCATTCAAATCGCACTATACGTTTGGTCGCTATGATGCCGCTACAATTACACACAAAACGACGAAGTCGACAAAATAATAACGACCATCTAGAAACATTCGCCCCCTTATTACAAAACAAGGTTTTTCTTTAGGTATGGTTTAAACCGTAGAGCCTGTTTTTAAATAAGAACCTAACTGTAATCGAAATACGGCTCCTTTTACAAAACTGACAAGTTAGTCCAGTGCTAAATTGTCAGTTTTGTAAAAGGAGCTGTAATTCTCTTTCAGTTCTAAGTTCTTATTTCAAAAACAGGCTCGATGGTTTAAACCATACCTAAAGAAAAACCTTGTTCTGTAATAAGGGGGCATCTGTCTAGCTTTTCCCAACTATGTTGGGATCGGCTTCCAGTCTAACCGGATACAGCTGAATACCTGTATTTTACATGGAGCGACTGCCTCTCTGACTTCCACATCTAGTTACTGGTTAGAACGATACCCTTTGCTAAAACTGGTTGTCAGACTTTCAGGCTTCTGACGACCCGTAACGACTGTCAAAGATCCCTGAATGACAGCCGGTACCACCGGCTTAATGTGCTTTCCGAGGGCCTTGGTATGTAAAGATGGTCACCCATCCACGGACCTACCGCAGCAAGTGTAGCTTAACCTGATCGATCGACCCGTGCGGCTGTTATTACTTAGCCACAGGCCCTCCGTCAACTATCGTCTATATAACTATAACAATATATTTAAATAGGTACTAGCTTTCGCCCGCAGCTTCGCCCGCGTGGAAGTCGAAAATTATCCCGCGGGAATGTACTACCGGGATAAAAAGCCTTTTATATGTTAATCTAGGTAATAATCTGTCTGTTCATCCAAATCTGTTTAGCCGTTTTTGCGTGATTGAGTAACAAACATCCAATCATTTTCACAAACTTTCTCATTTCTAATATCACGGACTACCCTTTTTTACTCTTAGGGGTAGATTTTCGAGAAACCCTGATACACGTTATTCTTTATTTTTGGTTTAAGGTATAATTACTGAGTTTGGAGTTAATCAGACCGCGCGTTAAAATTCTTCCATACAAACTTTGACACTCCCAATCCCCCTTTAGGGGGTAGTTTATAAAAACAATAAATGGCCAACCTCATAATTTACTTAACTTAGTATTTGTGTCAAGTTTCAAGTTTATTAACTCAAGGAATAAGATTTTTCATACAAACAAAATCCCCCCTTTTCACCCCTAGATGTCGAATTTCCAAAAATCCCTTCTACATTATATAAGGAAGCCGTGTACAAAATTTCATCTTCCTAGTCCTAGTAATTTCGGCTGTGCGTTGATTGATCAGTCAGTCAGTTTCTCCTTTTATATAATATAGATAATGAGTAAGTCACACATACCATTTGTCCCAGTTCCCGCTTTTAGCTTATGTCTTACGCCATCCCCACGTGAATCAATCAAGTATCCACTATCCCCTATCATTTACTTATTCAGATTTTATGTGTCTCCGGCACCGGACCAAAACTTTATGTGCCATCAGCTGAGCGTTTATAGAACATCCACCGGAATGTGTGACCCGATTTTGAGACAAAAACGTCGTTTTCTTGGATATAAAATCATGAAATCCGCGCTTCTTCTTCTTGGTGTTTTACGATTTTCATTGCAGTGATTTTCGCACATCACTTGCATTTGTAATATTTTCATATTATTACGTCATGGTAGTTTTTTTTAGGTTAATCTTGAAAAATTGCATTAATCTCCAGCAAGAAATGTTATTGGTGGTACCACAAAAACCGGTACAAGTTATTCTTAAACTGGATGGTGTCATGAAATACAATAATTGAATGCGTATATGGGTTTGAATCCTAGGTAAGGTAAAGTATTAGGTATTGGGTTTTTTTATCTGGACTTTTTCAGTAGCATTTCAGACTCTGGATTTGTTCCTGCTTGGTGGCAATAGGCTCTCCCCCTAGTACATCGGACTTATACGTTACTGGCGAAATGTGGGTGTAATATGGGTACACCTCTACCCAACCCTGCGGAGAAAAAACGTGTGATGTTATGTTGAAATTATTTTCAATAAGTTGTATGAAAAGTTAGCAACCAAAAACTTATCAACAAAATACTCACCAAGACACCAAACCAGACTAACCGATCAGATTGCCCAATTTTCCACAAAATTTCAAACATACGATGCACCATACAAATCCAATTGCAAAGCCAAAAATGAGCATTGGCGCAAAAGGGCGCGAGCATGCCCTATTTATGATTAGGTGGCGAGTTCGCGACGCATACCGATGAGGGCACGTCACTCGTCATCCGTCATACGTGTTCCGACGATCATCGGGAATCAACGCGTAATGTATTTGAAGAATTTGTTACGGAAGGAACAACTACGAGTTTTGTTTTTGAGACATTGTTACTGATAAATAAAATTAATAATGTTTTCATGTCTACTCGAACTTCAAAGACATAGCTAGCGATAAGGAGAGTAAACTTTTATAACTAAGAAATTAAATTATTAAAATGTCACGTAATAACAATCATAATTAATTAGAAAATTCCAACAATTTTCATAAACGCTCGAATATTTTACAGCGTTCGAGAATTCGCGTCGTAAAAACCATGGGACACTCCAGGGGCGTTTAGTGTTTTATATGCCAAAGGGATTTATGTTATTACCGTCCATATTTCTGCGGACTGAAGCCGCTGAGAGGTCACGAAATCTTGCCGAAAGGTGTCGCCGTGTTTGTCGTATAGGGGCGTCCCTTTCGCACCCCGGTGTTGCTTTAAAGCGATGAATATGAGAAGTTGTATTCGGATCACGTAGTGGGCGCGGCGTGCGCGGCGCTCATGAACTCCGATGCCAAACCTCGCCAGATATAACGTTAACAATGAAAAAATTATCTTCCCCCACCAAGGTGGAAGAGTTGCGATGACAAGTCCCAACAAACTTGGTAATCAGTTGTAACAAATTTATGTGCCGTGCGTGAGAGAGGCGAGTTTCGCTTTCTCCTACAAATGTTATTTGTTGAGTGAACGCGGCGGACGTTAATTGTCAGTTGGATGTTCTTGTTTTATCATAATTATGTATTAAAAGTTTTATTACGACAAATCTCTTGAGATTAAAAAGGATTTAAGTTAAGAGCGCAGGCCTGTTTAGAGACGATTAGACGCTGCTTTTACGTCTTCATTTTAATTTGCGTTACGAAAAATTACATCGTAAACATTTTACTTAAGCTTGAACCCCAAACATGGCGATATTTGTTTAGAGTGAGATAGAAAGATAAGTTTTGTTAACATGTTGAATTTCTTAATTTTCTTGTTTATCTGAACCCACGATAAAAATGTTGTAAAACTCTTAACAATCAAGCAATTCCCCTAATTCCGAATGCGCTAACACATTTTAACAGCTGCTAAAAGTTATGCAAATGAGAGGAAAGCATAAAACATTTTTATCGTCGCTAGTTGTAAGAGCAAGTTAAGGGAAATCGAGTAACTTAATAAGACATTTACTGGGCCATTGCTGAGCGTAACTTTTTTGTAGACAATGGTTCAGCAATTTGTCACGTTTCGTGCTTTATCACGATTTTTGAACCCAATTTGTCGCGAATTGAAATCTTTCTACCCTGTTTCTGAAATCAAACGAAACCAGAGATTCCTATTGACTGGTTTTACTGCCTAGTAAAAACACTTAAGGGATATTGACTTTTACCAGCTGTTTTTAAACTTTTACCAGCTGTAAAGACTCCTCGTTGATATTCCCTAAACCGTATACAAAACCATCCAAGCTACGAAAAACGTGAACACACCATGCACATTATCCATACTTTAACTCCACAAAAATATTCGGAAAATATTTTGAAACAATACATTGTTTTCCTTCCGTCCGATGCACAGAAACTACAAACAAGTTAAATACTTTAATGCATTCAAGTCGCGAAAAGATTTTGAAACCGGCAAACGGGTAAACTCATACAAAACAAAGTTGTGATGCAGAACTCTTTAGAATGCTATTCTGCTTAGTTTTCGTATTTCTTAATAAAACCTAATGCTTTGATTTCCGTGAGGAGAGGTGGCGGGAAAAGGCAAACTACTTACGCTTTATTTTTTAAATACCAACTGGTACTTGCAGACATAACAAGGAATGACAGCGTCATTATAGCAGCATACTGGCTGTTATTGCGGACGGGCTGGACACGCGGTACGTCCATCACTAGTTTCATAAGTTGTACTCTACTAAACTATCTATGGATTATGTATCAGACCGATTTTTATTAATTTTATATTTGCTTGTACAAATAGAAAAGTTAGAAAAAATGTTTTTTTTTTTATTACTGGATGTTATGTAACATTATTATGTTAATACATTAACCGTATTTGAGAAGATAGTTAAACCTTCCAAAATCCAAATGCTTCGGTTATGAAAAAAGTTACTTTTTTTCTGTGTAACTTTTCTATTTTACGAAAGTTTACATTATTTATTTTTCATTACATTTTTTTTTCTGTGTCTGGAAATAATGTTTCGGTTGTGCAGCTTAAATGCGAACCATTTTCTACATAAACATTTTACCCTTAGACAATTAAATTACTATAAGTCACTGTTATAAAGCTGACCTTGCAAGCAAAGAAGGTCATAAGTTCCCAAATTAACCCGCCCGCGCTTACAACTCCCGCCACAACAAAAGCAGAGCTTGGATGAAAGAAACTGCACCTAAAGCGAATACGTGAAGTCAATTTGCGAATAAACTTTCTCAGTTGGTTTGGCACTGCGATACCAGCTAGACTACTTTACTAGATTTAACGTTGTGCTTAATGTGTGTACGTGAACTAAGACAGCTTACCCGCTATCTCTTACAATGCAGTTTCGTTGTAAACGATTTTTGGATTTGCATGTTCTTGTGTTTAAGTTGTCGGCATGCTCATATTCCGTTGTGTCATCGTCTTACGGTAGTGTTTGATGGAGATTGTGACTGTGCAGTCTGTGGTCTGTTGATCAAATTCATCATCATCTGCTTGGCCTTTTCTCAACAATATTGGGGTATTTTACATGGAGCGATTGCCTATCTGATCTCCACAACCCAGTAACTGGGTAATACAATATCACTTAGTAAGACTGGTTGTTAGGCTTTCGGGCTTCTGACCTCTCGACAAGACTGTCAAAGATCCACGAATGACATCCAGGATCAACGGCTCAACATGCTTTCCGAGACACGGAGGGCTTTCGATATGAAAAATTGCTCACCCATCTGTAGACTAACCGTGTGGCTATTATAACTAAGTCACAGGCCTATTAAGCAACCTATCTTGAAATACTAGTTACACGAAATAATATAAGCCAACAAGTTATTATTTACAGTATTCTGTCTCTTATATTGCGACCAATATTAAAAATATTTTTAACATATTAAATATAAACAAAAAAAAAACCTTTTCGTAACATAATTCCGGTATAAAAACTCGATATTACAAAAACAAGTACAAAAGAATAACCAAACGCTCCTTTTTTAAATCAACTCCATCATCAAAATCTCGGCTGAAACAAATCCCATACAAAATTGTTTCCCTAACCCAGTTAAGAGCATCACTGCGATTCAGTAACGATGATGGATAAGCAAAATTACCTAAAGTCTCAGTTCATTTTTGTTGCTTCTTTATTTTTAGTTATGAGTAAATTTTTTATCTTGGCAGCAACATATTCTTATGTTTTGTAGATTATGAAGATAATATCATCCACATATAACATGTTTGCTACTTGTTTTTGGTAGTATGGTGGGTTATAGTTGATTTAATTAATACTTAAGCTGCATTTATGAATATTAATTGCAACGATTCTGCTAATTATTGTGACCAGAGGGCTGGTCTATTTTCCGGCCAAAGAATCAGCATTTCTATACAACGTGGCAATGCTGCCAAACTTTTGAGCACTTTTCCCATTGACAACGCTGCGGACAAAGTTTTTGATAAGATAAGATAATATTTATTTGCATAAACATGTGTCACACATACAATTAAAGACATGCATGAAAGATGGTAACAATAAAGTACAGACATGTTTGCCACATGATGTGACGCGCAAATGTCAACAGATATTTTTAATTAAAACATTATCTTTAAATAAATATAAATTTATTTAGCTATTGCAATAAATTTTAAATAGCAAAAAGTCAAACAGAATATCAAAAACAAAAATAAATTATTAAGACTACCTAATCAAAATACAAATCTTTCCTTATGATTATTTTCTGTTTAACATTGTCCATTATACTTAGTGCAATTGTTAAAGAAATTATCATAGTTTTACTTGCATACCACGATCTGATAGAAATCGTTATCTAAATCCTCTTTAACGCATATTCCTTTATCGCATACTCTGTCAACATTTTCTTCAAAATTTTGAAACAAACTCTCAAAATAATCCTAAATCCCGTGAAATCAGTCGCACTGTTGTTGTGACGAACAGACACGTCGCTCGGTAATACAGTCATGAATATTAATGAACGTCACTTTATTTGCTTATTTATTAGCTACCACGCCGATAATAACTCGGTGAGGACGTGATGTGTTTTGTGCATGACAAAGGTTAGTTTGAGCCGATTTTTTATGAAAGGAGAGTGATGTTATTCATGTGTTTTGATGTAAGGTTAGAGGATAAATTGCAAGTAGATGATAGCAGTATTCAAATGACATGTACTTCTAAGTTGAATTTAAAACTGAATAGCATTAAGTTTGGATAATTTGACACTTAAATGATATACGTACGTTTTAACGAAATTCATGATATTTTTCTTGTCGCAAATTACCGATATAGTAATTACAAACAAGTCAAACCAAAGTAGAAAACATACACCAAAATAGTCACAGAAAAAATACAACCATAAACATATCACATTTATCAAATCCCTCTGCTTGAAGATTGCCAAAAAAATGTAGGCATATTTTAATAATATGTCACATAAAATCAGATAAAAACAACGTTGAAACTCCATACCCGTGACAAGATTAGTTTCAGTTGTCAAGACAAACATACGAACTCCATAGCCAAGTTTATCTATTTCGGAAAGTTGACGAAAAAATATTATAAAGTATTTTGGAGGGTACGTGGGACCCTCAAGGTAATACAAGGATGTAGAACAACGAGAAAGAACGATGTGCATTATTTATTTTTTACGATGTATTTTTCACTTTGTTAGGGAACAAAAAAATTAAGACATTTTAAGAATCTATGTATTAATACGTGAAGCAAAAACTACGTACTCCTTTTTTACGAAAATACGACGGAGGAATATGAAATTTGGCATAGTTAAAGTTTATATGGAGAAGAAGTGCAGAAAGCGAATATTTTTGATTATTGATAAATAATATTTAAGTGAATGACGGTCCAATTTCGATGATTGATGATCTGCAATCTAAAATAATAATAATATGGATTTTCTAATATCATAGTAAAAAAAATGTTTCTTTCAAATAATGTCACTATACATTTTACACTAGAAAATCTTAATCCCTAAAACTATCTCACACTTTTAAAGCCCCTAAATTGAAACTATTTCCTCTTAACCAAAGCCTAACTAGTGCCGGCCCGAGTTCATATCCCGCTCCCTTTCACGAGAGGATTACAAGGCCTCATTATAAATCACGGACTATTCACCTAACTATATAAAGTTACTATTTGCTAGACTTTGGCCTCTCGGGGCCCCGTCTATCTCCGCAGAATGATTGTCATAGTGCTGTCTGATTTATTATTCTGTTAATCTGGGACCCATTTTATCTGGAAAATAGAGATCGGCGCTGTTTTGTTTTGGAAAGTCATTTCGTTTTACTTGGACTTTACGTTTATTACATTTGAGGAATCATTATTTTCAAGATATTTATTTTGTGGAAGTAAAATGCTTCTGTTTTTGGGTTTAAAAGGCGAGTTTTTGTTGATTTAATAAGATTTGTTAACCATAGTAATATTAAAATTTTGCAATTAGTGTCAACATTATTACTGTAAATCAAACAATAAACTTTCATGAAATGTTTTTTCTCGGGTTAATTTTTAAAGTTCGAGATACGCTTAGGAAATATTTCGTGGAATAATATTTTGAATATTCACACTAATGCGCTAATTCTGTGTGACGCTAAAAACAAAACACGATTTCTGCATGTGCGCTCGAGTAGCATCTAACGTCCTTCAGAGATTTCTCTCCCTCCCTCCATTAGGGAGAACGCCATAAAAGTAAGTTAAGAACGTTAACATGTTCTACGTTTCCAGTTGTTTTAAATCTCTGGTGGCCATCAATAGGTATATTGACTCTATGGCAAGCACCTGTGTCGTAAAACTTTGATAAAGAGGATTTTAGCATAATTCAGCAAAGTTTTTCATTTTTGCAGCTCGCCCTTCAACGAACTTATCTTGATATACAGTCTCAGTCTCTTCAGTGTCTTTGTTTATTATTTAGATGGTGTCCTTTTAGGTTATTGAAAAATGTATTTTTTTATCTCTTTGGTTAGCAAGTGTGTGTGTGTGCTTTGAGCATTTACTGAAGGTTTTGCAAAATAAAATTTGAACCAGCTTTTGCTTAGGTATTTTTGATCAAAATATTGACCAAAATGTGTATCATAACTTACAGATTCTAACAGTTTCTGAAACATTATAACAATGACCAGGTAACATTTTCATGTTGCACCTAGTTGAAATGATATTTTATTACGAATTTCATATCCGTGCTAAGCCGACCATAACACTTGCATCAACACAAAACGATTTCATCAAGTAGAACGCCGAAAACAACAGTCAACAAGGAAGACGCTATCAAACTGAATCGAACAAGTACATCGCACAAACAACGTCGCAGAACTGAAACTGAAATGAAGTCCGCGAAATCAACTTTAAATAGGTACATACCGAAAAAAAAACGGGCGGGGATGGCGCGGAGGGGTCGGAGGGAGAGTTCAAATAGCGAACAACAAACGTAACAGTAAATTACACAGCGATCCAGTTCAAACCGGAACACGCCAGTTATTTGTTCAGATGCAATCTCTTCCCATTCCGAGTATATGATTAAAACAGTGCAGGACACCATTCCTGTGGGAAATCATCGGGGCGAACGCATTGCATAATTAGCAGTCGCAAAGGCGGTAGTATAGACGGCTCGTATTTTAGTGTCGTACGATTCTGTTAGCGCTAGATCTCCCAGCAGCTGTTAAAGCTGTATCATAGAATGGTCGTAGATGACATTATATTACTTAATTCAATCTTTAAACATTAATTCTCATACCATAAACGTCTAATTCTACTTAAACACTAGAATACATTGGATACTATAAGGTTACTAATCAGTTGCTTAATTGAAATAATATATCTCCGAAAAAACTCCAATTTAATGCATCCCATTTTTTAAACTTTAACAGTGCGGATATTATCTATATGGCGAGATATAAAATACATTCTAACTTCCAGTTCAAACAAAAAACTTTTAATGTCTTAAACTTAACCTCAAATACTCTTCGATAAGATATCGAAGACTTCACAAATACCGTTCACCCAGTGGGCTTGCAGAAGCGTTTGTGCAAATGTACGGAGTGGACATTCCACACAAATAAGTTCACTTGCAAAGGGAAACTGAAATAAAACTTTACATATTCCTTGTATGAGCAGTCTAGTACAATTATGGAAGCGAGTGTCCAGCGTAAATTCCTCTCGTATATTAATTTTTAAATACGAGAGTTTTGTGTTTGAATTCATTTTGTCCTTTGTGATTTTCAGGTATTGTGTTTGAGAAAAGTCTTTTACAATTTGAAGCAGTGATTTTTCCTCGTTTACCAGTGTTTCTTTTACGCGATGTTCTAGAAAGCAGACCTCTCTTTGAATTCTGTTAATAGCAGGGAAAATTTATGGATATACCAAATAGTAAACCGTATTTCAAACCAGTTCTATGTTGTCAAATACAAATAAAAGCATTTAGAGACCTTCTTATAGAAACCAGTAAGAAAACAATGGGAGACAAAACACCTATCAACAATACACCTTGAAGGCTTCACTCTCACAAATATTCTGGAGCTCATCCAGGAATAATAGAAATTGATGTGTCGACACCACGCCCATTCGAAGACGATGAAAGGGTCCCAAATTATACCGATGTCAACCAGGATGATTAAAAACCTGAAGCTTATCACAATAACAATGCTATTAGTGGCAGCCGTTTAGTTGGAGACATTTAGATGTTACGGGAAGAACTCTTGAAGATGTCGTGTCGGTACCGTATGATGAAAACAAACGAAAGATAGGAAACATCTTAAGTCCTCTCAGAAACACAATTGAACAGTCTAAGGTCAAAGTTCAGACAGTACTTATAGAATCAGATTATAGTAAGATCATTGTAGAGCTCATCAAAAATGGCCTTTAGAGAAAGATCCATACAGATTCTAAAGGATCCGATCCTTTAGCTGTCAGACATAAATCAGTCATCGAGTAGCTCAACAAAAACATAGCTAAACACGCAAACCTTGTTACTTTGTGTGTAAACAAATTTAATGACGAACAAGATACAACAAACATCAAAGTAAACCAACACGTCGTCCGGCTAATTATAAAAGCGCAAACTTGTATACGTCATCAAGTCCTATGATTGATGGGCTTCACCGACAATTTTTCCATTCATCATAGTTAATTTTATTGAAGCGTCGTGTGTGATGAATTAGCCTAACCGTCTAACCTGGCATACTAATGAATACACGTGGTTCGTTAGTCCAGTAATGGACTTAATTTGTTAGCTGCATTTTATTCTCTTGTCATGAACGTCGTCGGTTGTAAATGGCGATAGTGATCAGGTGTTATTTTGTGGGTGTGTTAGCTTATAAAGAAATGACTTTTGGGTGTGTTACTTGTTGTTAGTACTTGCCTGAGTGATTAGTTCAGTTTGTTTGTTATTTTTAGACATGCCTCAGGGAGAGGTGAGCAACTTCTGTAGGGAGGTGACCGGGTTAGAATAATTACCCACGGCCGCCATGTCCCATGCACAACGGTCTAATTGAAGTACTAAGTGCGGAAATCGAACTCTCTAGCATAGAACATGAAACAGTGAGTACCTTTTTTTTTAATATGCACTTGCATTTTTTAGACGAAGTCAAAGCAAAATTCAAGTTCCCATAAAATAAGTATAGTAAATAACTGCCTTTATTACAAAAATAGCACACGAAAAGCAAGAATATCCTGGCTACAGACGGTGAATAAATTATGAGGCCTGACCTTTCACAATCTTCACAACACTTTAAAAAGTAGACAGCCACGTAATTTATTAAAGTTTGCATGTTAACAAATGTGTTAAGAATAGATGCCGCCATGTTTATCGTATAACGTTATTTGTAGAAGTCAATTATGGGGAGGTGATATAACGATGGTCGCGTGCGGTGGGCTAACAACGTGTCAGTACGTGCAATATCGCCAATATTTGTACTTACCTTCGCCTTAAGTGAGGTCTGAAACTGGAGAGACTAAATGGAGGGGTTTGTCACTATGGACCGATAATGCATGAAAGGAAATCATAATGAAGATGTTGTGGAAACTTGAAAAAAAGCGAAAAATAAACGTTCTTTTTTATCTTTGAGGTGGATGCACTAAGGTAAACCGGGAAATTAAAAATGTCTTATGTTATTTGTATTTTTGAAGGTAATTGTCAGGTAGTATGTTGATTTAAATATAATTCACAACCGTACCAAATATGGCTTTACATAACTTACGTAAATACTAGATACTAATAATAGATTATGTATTTTTTAAAGTATCCTAATTCCATAAAGTGCTAATGAACCACAAAAAAAACACAACATTTTTATTTTATCTATTAGTGCCGTAAAATGCATTTCAATTTTCCATTTTCAAATTTCGCGAGTAATTTGACGAAAACGCTGGACGCAGTGGACACCATATTGTTCTTTGGGTATGACGTCAGTTTGCTGTGTAGACAAATGCGCTGATATCATAAATGATAATCCTGATAATATTATAAATTTGAAAGTTTGTGAAGATTACTTTGAGTTACTCAATCACGCAAAAACGGCTGAACGGATTTGGATGAAATTTGGCACAAAGATAGTTTATAACCTGGATCAATACATAGTTTTCATCCCAGTATTATGTTCCCTTAGGATAATTTTCAAACCCCACGCGGGCGAAGCCGCGTGAAACAACTAGTTGATTATAATTAAAAAAAATGAGTTATTATTCTACTTATCGTTGGTTTGCTGTTCCTGAATGCAAAATATTATTTAAATAAAAATTACTTTGATTACGAAAATAATAAAAGTAAAAAGTTATTCAATTAATACGCGTCGTATGACGTAATAACATGGCGGCTACTATTTCATGGTGTTCAAAAACTAAAGTGTAAAATACCCTATTATGGTACAATCATATGATAGCAACCATCAAACCAACCCTCTTACTTCATCTAATCCTACTCAATGAATTTTTCATTAAATAGTAATTCATTTCAAATTTTATTAAATGAACTACTTACTTATTCCTAATTCTGTAAATACATACGTATTACGACGTGTTTATTTCTCGCTTTGAAAAAACAATTCATCCCAATATATTAAAATAACTTTTTACTGACTTTCATCACGTAATTAATTTCAATAACAAAGACCTTTTAAATGTTTTCTTTGTTAAGGAAACGTAGAATATAAAAGCCCACTAAAAAGGGTTTTTGTGTAATTGAACTGAGAACATTTTGCGGAAGTTGTAATTATAAGCACATTTACTTTGAGTCTATTATTAAAGTGCCATCACTGAATACAGTTATTATTTGGGAAATTCATTACTAAACATAATGGAATTACTTCCACGTTTTTCCATTTGTACGTAGTAAAGTAGCATTTTCTACTCATAATAATCCTGCATTATTTGTTAGTTTTGTGTGACAGCAATACGTCTTTTCTATGGTTTTCGTATGAAATATTTTATATAAATAAAAAGAAAAGTCCTGACTGACATAATCATCAACTCCCAGCCCAAACCCTTAGACCTAGAAAGCAGAAATTTTGCACAAAGGTTCCCTTTATAATTTAACCCAGATTTTTCGAAATTCAACTGCTAAGGCAGTTAAATAGGGAATGAAAGTTCCGCGCGAGTGAAGCCGCTGGCAAAAGCTAGTTACGAATAAATTGGCCCATAGTACCAACTGTTTGATGTCCTAATTTCATATCTTACAGTTTTGTGGCGGCATCTGTAACGTAAACATATGAACTAGGCATCGCTCGAGTGGTTATACACGTTATATACGTACCGAAATCAATCACCAGGGGCAACAGATGCATTACCTCCCTATATCCTCCCTTTTCTATGGAGTTTGAAGAACTTTACACCATGTTCCATTTACCTCTAAAGTTTAATTATTCCTATTAGTAGCTTTGTTTCCTGTCTTATTTGCGTAAATACTATTTACTATTACAAACTAAATAAAATGTTCTCCTACAAATGGACTGATCCATAAATTGTTTTTCTTTTCTTTTTTAACATCGTGGTATAACTACCCACGTAAGATTTAAAATTATATAAATTAAGGCAAATAGGCGACGACTACACACCTTCTTAACTGTTTAGCAACTCTTATCACAAACTCAAAGCATTTATTTCAAATTAACCAATTACAGGCACTTTTGAATTGTTAAGGGCTCGATCAGTTAGAAACATGAAGCTAGTTGCCTATAGCATATTCTAAAGCGTAGTAGAAATGGAGAAGAACGGGCAAAAAAACTCCATGAAAATTGGAATATTGTTACAAAAAAATGGTTACAACATAGCTGTTATTTTATTTCAGAAATAATATATTTTATGCATTTTGTTGGGTCTAGAATGTTCAATCTTCCTCTGACCTCAGGCTTCTGATGGACAGCAAGGCATACTAACTCCGATGACCAGAAATCATTTCACAAAAGTTACTATAACAAACATACCAACACTTCAAGCAAACGCAAATAACCCTTCAAGTTCCCCAAAATCCATAATCCTTGTTAGGAACCGCTTGCCAAATGATCCAACACATTGCAACGGTGACATACCGTAAACAATTTGCATATTCTCTGAGCGAACAAGACAAGCAAACAACTTCATTAAATCTGATCAAAGCATGGTCGACGAGCAAATCTGCTTGCTTAGGGGTGCCAAGACCATTAGGGTGGAAGGACCAGTCTTATCTGTGGTCTTTAGGGAAGATAAGGTATTTATTGTTGAATGGGAATTAATGGCTAACTTATGACGTGTACCTTCTATGTTGATAGTAACATAATTATGGTACTCGTATGCTTGAAACAATATACATTTGAATTTACCTACAAATCCTCCTGTTATAAACTATTAGAAAAGGCTTTAAACTATTTAAGTTTCTCGTGTTTGGATTCGCATTTTTATTTTAAAACTACTGAATGGCTTACGTATTGATACTGGTAAAAAATATAGATTATTTCTATCATTATCAGTTCTCGCAACAGTCTTTACGTAACAAAACTATTTCAAAGAAATGTGATTTGAATATCAAGCCGTTTTGCCTCCACTATTTCAAATGTTTTGCATCTACACAAAGTAAAATACGCTACAATTGTCGTTGCATTCCAAGTCTCAGAATCATGGTTCCTCTCTAGCATCCCTATTGCTAGTGCATACGTCACGAATAAATCAGGCAAGTTTAGATAGATGCACCTTAAATCCGGCACTGATCCGGCATTAAACGGCAATTTCTGTACGTGAGAACTCCAGACTATAGTGGCGGAGAGAACTGCTTTGTGACGGTTGGTACTACAATGTTTTTAGGATTTTGTTACAAAGTAACAAATAATGTTAGGAATAAAATAAAAGAAAGAATGAAATGTTATTCGTTTACATTCTATTTTTGTAATTAATTACATTTTAATGTAATGTATTTAGGTGTTCAGGGATGCAGGAGCACATATATATAATTTGCGATTCGCGCAGCTTAAATTATAACTTTTGTTTGTAAAAAAAAAGAATAAATTTAAACTTTTGAATTACTTGAGGTACTCAAAAAACCGAGTCAGCATCTGCAAATAAGTTCAAACTCACTTCAAAAACAAAGCTAAAAAGTCTAAAAAATATATCAAAGCAGATAGAGCACTTGAAACCACTCCTCGTTCGATACAGCCCCTGAATAGCAGAACCCTTGCAAAACGCAATGTCTCAATGTATAACCTGAAGGCTTTGTTGAGCAAAATTACGCGAAATTCACAACACATGTGTGCACATCTTTTCAAAAGCTAACCGAGTATCTGACACGCTTGTAAGAAAGATTCCCTAATGAAGACGGGGTGGGACGTTCAACACCCTTTTGTTTTCAACTAAGCCTGTGTTTTAGAGCTCATTAAATTAAAGGATGAGATTTACACTCGTTAGGGTGGCAACGGTCGCGTTTTTGTTCCACTGAATGTACGTTTAGAGCTTTTGCGCAGAAGTTTTGTTAAAGAAAAATGTGTGGTAAACATTTTTGCAAATGAAAATTTTTCGTGTTACGTTTTGCGAATGTTTTTTTTTTTTTGTGGAATGAATACAGAATGGACTTACGTATATGAGGTTGTTAATGATGTCCCGAAACAATGTGATAATTATGACAGTTATATCATAAATTGCTTTAACCTACTTTAAAAAATTTGAAGTTGAACTTACGAGTACAGTAATTTACTTAATTAAGTAAGTAATAATTGCTTACATATTTTTTTTAATATTTAATACATCTAACTATATACACTAGTTAACAACTAAAATAACTGACTAATTGTACAAATAAAAACAACAGTTAAAGTGCTTCTCCTTTTGTATTAGAATTCGACGCCTAAGTGTCCACTTCGTACTGGTCCGTATTTCTGTCATTCGGAAATATGCCCAGAAATTTCGTTGGAAAGGAGACGCGCATTCGGGCGCCATGACCCGAACATTTCGCGCCAATACGGCTCAATTAAGTTGATTATCAGATATGTAAATTAGACGATACTGCCATATTATCAACATCATCATAAACATTGCAACACTTAACCACAATTTACTTTGATTCTAATGACCTATGTCTGATTTTGCTATCAGCATACAAGAAATTTTGTCATAAATAATAAATGATGATTAATGTTGTACACAAAAATGTTTTCATATTATTGTTTGTGAAGAAAACACTTACTTATTGAAAAAAAAAAAATCCACTGCGCTCATTGGAAGATATGAAATGGTGACTTACCTGTAAACAAAAAATAAACATTGTTAGAATCGTGAAAAAAATTAGTAATCATATTTATCTACACACGTAAACTCACGTCTTCTTCACAGCTGGTGGCGTTCTGCAGTTTCTGTCTACCCTCATAGTAGGCAGGACCTACTACTCCATTTCCTTCGTTTACGTTCATACATCAAGTCATACAAGCACGTGAGTTGCAAGTCCTACGCACCTGAAATTTCTGAAGAACATCGTCCCAGCGTTTCAATCACATCTGCCTTGTAAATACCCTTTTTAGTTACCTTTAATTCATCCTCTCATCGTTACACAACCATCTAAATAAACTAAAATTAAATAACCATTTATTTAAGGAAATTATTCCCAATTTAAGCATTACAAATTATGTGGAAAAATATATAAGAATATAAACTACATTAAAATCATACTCTGAGCTAAGTACAAGCATACTCGTTTCGATTATAATATAATCAATACATCTTTTTTTTAAGACGCACTATTGCCTTATCTCATTATTCCTCAGTCTTTCAATTGCAGTATAGCACACATGTTTCGCATGTTGTAAAATAATATTATCGCTGAACACACATAAAAAAAACCGGCCAAGTGCGAGTCGGACTCGCGCACCGAGGGTTACGTACAAACCTATTATATATTACTTAACTCATTAAATATTAAAAATACTTTTATTATATGATGGAACTAAAAGTAAATTGCGGTTTACGATTTATGACGTATAAAAACAGACATGACGAATCCATAAGGGTTCCGTTTTTTTCCATTTGGCTACGGAACCCTAAAAACACAGTTAAATTAAAAACCGCCTCTTTTTTGGAATTAGCGTAGCCTTCAACAATCTTAGATCAAAATAGACGTTAGAAATCTTCAAGACCAAACTTGGTACGTCGGTCACCGTTTACACCCTAACAATACATTATTTAGAGAGCCCAGTAATGCTCTTAACGCGCCCAAGTGCTGTAATAGCACCTCAGACGTCCCAACTTGTAATGCGATTATTTCATATTTTCTCACGTATTGTGTCCCGGTCTTGAGGTACGGAAACGTAATAATGCTTAGGTGCGAAATATGTAGTGGTTTGTAGGAACGGTGTGAGTATGTGTGTGGTTTAAGCTGTTTGCTGCACATCTGTTTTGAGTAGAAAATTATAACCAGTAGCATCTAAGTTAACGTTGCTGCTAGATAGATTAGAGCAAAACTATGAAGTGTGATAAAATTAGAGAGCACATAACCAGCCGAATAGGCAACAATTTACAACAAAAACTGGAAATGTTGTTTTATTTTACCGGTTTTGTGAAATACACAACAAAATATATGAAAAAAACCTAATAAAATTTCAATTTGTTAGTTATTATATTTTGTGGACGCTCTGCTCAAATCACAGATATAGCATCATGTAAAACATATTATTATAATCCACGTAGACCATTTAAAAATAACGATACACTATTTTAGAATAGAAATTGAAACGTAGCACTGCTACAACGTAGTAAGGTTAGCTACGCCGTAGCATATTCGTAGACCATTTATTTGCTAGTTATAATAATATCGTACTGCATTTGTACGGTTGCCAGTTTTCTCGTTGCTTTAAATACGTGTTACTAAGCATGTTCTTATGTATGTAATAAATGGCTGCTTCACTGTACCCAGACGTCTCTTCATGTTATCAAAATGTTATGAAAACATTTAAAATCCATTTGCTGATGTAATATTAATATTAGAATGGATTTTTCTATTGAAATCAAATTCTAAATTATATTTTTTATATAATAGATTTTAGTGCAGTCAAATTCAGTAAAAACGTGAAAACCTTTTGGAAATTGAATTTTTGCAGGGGATTTTAGTGAATTTAAAATCCAAATTTTCTTGTTTATTTTACTAACGAAGTAAATGAAAATATCAGATGAATCTGTTACATACTAACAAGGGCATGACAGCCTTTTGGTTTCACACAGAACACCAGCTGTTAGACCTTCGTTATCTTTAGATTCCAGGATCACACAATCCCAATATTCATACTGTATACAGTCATAAACTAACTTTCGCTATGAAACTTACACCCGAAATGTAAAAAAAAAGAAAAACATTTCATGCATGAGTCAAAATAGTTTGGTTTTTTTTTTTAGGAACCGGATAATATTTTCGTAGCAAACATTTTTGAAAATGGTGGTTAGAATCACTTCCCTTACGGATGCTACCTCCTCTATATAATTTGTTTGATCCACATACAAAAATTACAAAGCCATCAATTCAATCAAAAAATCTCTTTAACATTACTTTTCAGAATGTATTATTGTTATGCAGGTCAGTACAGCAATCAATAAGAGTACCACCACACACTCCGACCAACATTTTATCCTCGAACCGTTACATGTGACATCTTGAAAGGACAAACTGGAAGCGTTCGTTGCTCGACCAAAGCTGTGCTACGTCGTCCTTATTCAATTTACATGCAAATGGGGGGAGATTGGGGGGCAGGCAGGGCGGGAGTGCGACCGTGCCAATAGTAAGCTGATGTATCGCATCAGAACGTGTCCTGTGGAAAGTTGGCGTGTGGTGCAAGCTTCGGAAGTGTTCGGGTGTCCTCGGTTTTCGGTATTCGGTTTGAGTTTGAAATTGTGTATGATTGCATTGGACAGGTCTCAGTTGGTAGTAATTTGGCAGGTGTGTTAGGGAGTCAAACATGAACTAATATGTTTTCAAAAGTTTATAAAACTATCATAATTTTGTAAGGTGTAAAGTTTCCCGTAAATGATAAACTAATGAGGTGATACTGTTAAGCACGTATTTTGTCTCGACGATTAAAGACCAGAATATTATTTAATTCTCCGAATATCAGTTTCAAAAGTCTATTATTGATACCTCAGGTACGTATGGTATTCTAGAGCTAGTTCCCAAAGACCCAAACCTCTAATTTCCCATAACTTGCACGTACATTGTAACGCGTGCGAAATATGACGCTACGGTAGATGTCTCGATATTGATAGGTCACAACGGACAGGTCAGCGGCTGCGACGGTTTTTAATAATGTCTCAGTTAGCCACCCACCAGATTTATTGTACAAGGACTCATTGGGAACCGGGAATTTTATAAAGCTCTGGTGTCACACAATAAGCTCATCTACCGCGTTCAAGAGCTATCAAAGTTCTCTTTTAACGATACTCAGATTTACATAGGTACTTAAAAACTTTAGAACATTAAAATTAACCCATGAAAAAACTGAAAAGCAAAAAATAATAACACTTCTCTGTTTAACCTTAATAACTGAGTTCGGAAGGCAGTGACATAAAATTAAAATACATAATCCAGTGACCGACTCCGTTTTTTCGTCTGTTAAAAAAATAAAGTGTAATGGCTCATATTGTAGTAAACAGCTGTTTCTTCAAACACGACAAGTACAAAATTTAATAAACCTTTGAATAAAGCCGAATTATCTAGTGCATAAATAAATGTCGGAATAGCTATCGAAAATACCTATGAATATATTCATACTTAACATACAACGGATGGTGTCTTACAACATCTACATTCATATAATATCCAATTCCGTACATTATCGCCGTCCAGTCGCGCTTGGATCTCAGTCCGGATATTTCCATACATGTACATATAGTTCATTCAATAACAGGGCGGTATCCGTCGTCACCAGAACATCATTAAGGACAAATTACGGGATAAAACAGTTGTGGTTGACCGTAACCTTGTGGTTGACGAAGGATTACTGCGGTTGTCACGGAAATGGCAAGTGGCTGAGTCGCCGTCCAACGGTTTGTTCTTGTGGTTGTCGTCATTGATTTGTTGTTGTGTGTGGTAGGGGAAATTGTATGTGGTTGATACAACCCACTAGTGTTTATGAGATTTCAAGAGGCCAATATTGTTGAATTAGGGACAAGACACGAAAGACTAACTTGTACTACAAATAATTACGAACGATAAGCGCTGAGTAAATAAGTTTCAAACATCATAATGTTTCTGCCGGAATAGTAAACGAATGTCTGGTTATCAACTGCTGTTAAAACTTATTTGGCCAATAAGAAGCTTTGTCGGTCTTGGGACTAATCCGGCGGAAAACGGGGCCAACATTTTTACTCGACACAATTCATGACTAAAGAACTAGATAACAAACTGATACTTAACTATTTCAAGTTCTCTACACAAAATAGAAAAATACCTACTCAACTGTCAATACCGAATTCACCAAAAAACAAGTCTAACATATTAACTTCTGGGCACGCCACGATTGCGGCGGTAAGTCCCCTCTTTGAGGAGTGGTTCGAGAGGCGGCATGGCGTCCTCACCTTCCGCCTGACGCAGGTCCTCACCGGACACGGTTGTTTCGGGAGGTTCCTGTTTCGGATAGGGCGGGAGGAAACGCCCGGGTGTTTCCACTGCGAAGATCGCCCTGAGGACACGGTGGAGCATACGGTGGCGGTCTGCCCTGCTTGGGCGGAGCACCGCCGTGTCCTCGTGGAGGCGATCGGCGGCGGCGATCTCTCGCGTCCGGCCCTAGTCCAGGCCATGGTACGGAGCGAGAGGGCATGGGGAGCCGTCACCTCCTTCAGCGAAGCAGTTATGCTCGCGAAGAGGGAGGCGGCGCACGTGAGGGAGAGGCAGCATATGCGCCCTCGCGACCCCAGCCGCCGCAGGATACGGAGACGCCCTGGGCGTCGGGAATCCCAGGCCGATTTCCGGCCACCGTAGGCATGGGCTTGCGGACGGCGAGTAATGGGTAGCTCGCTGTCCGGTAAGGACCAAGCCCAAGTCGACGGCGCGTTGTGTTCCACGCGCGCCTCAAAGAGATGTCAGCACAAAAAATGATGGGGCCCGCAAGGGCCGATGCCTGCCAGGGGTGCGGGTTTGTTCGAAAGAGACACCACAGCCCCTGGCTTAAGGGCTACTGAAGGAACACGGGTGGGTTTTAGTCAGTAAAAGTCTGACACGCCCTCCTGCTCCACCCAGAGCGGGAGAAGTTATTTGATGATTTCCCACCCAAAAAAAAAAAAAAAAAAAAAAAAACATATTAACTTCCAATAAACACAACTCCATTCAGCATCATTCCCTATCCCTTCAGAGCAAACACTATCCCCGATTTTAATTAGGGACCTCGTACCATGGTCGCATAGGTAAAAGAACAAACAATAGACTGTGTTACGGCGCATTTAACGCGCGCAATGTACATTGGTTTAACGGCAAATGTCTTCATTTCGGGCGCAGATGCTGAACGAGACTCGGATATAAAATTTTAGGATTATGCCCGCTGCAATGTAATGTTTTGTGTTGATCTGATTGGTTTTTGGATATTTTTTATTCTTTTTATTTTAGGAGACAATATATTTTAGCGAAAACTACTTCGTTTTCGCAATTAACGATGTTTTTTTTTTTTATCTTTAAATTGACAAATATTCTAAAGGCTGGTTCCTCCTTCCATTAACATAATATCAACTCATTACACTATTTAGTACCCCTACACATTTACTTTGTTGTCGCATCACACCTTCATCATAGCTGATTAATTGTTTACTGTATTAACTTCACCATGATCCCCCATGCAAAGGTAACTAGATACTTTTTCCGAAACTTCAAGCTATTATGATCCAGTTTTCTCAATATTTATAAGGACATAAGGATCAATTTGGTCTGGACATATAAACAAAGAAAGGTTTTTGCTAATGGTGTGTGAAGTGATTTAATCTAATTTATGTCTGTCTTTGCTCCGTTTGTCTTTATGGCTGTGGCTTTCGGGGAAATAGATACTTTTAAGTTGTTTAAGACCATTTCAGGTTGGTTGCTCGGTAAATTGAAGGTACGCATAACTTTGGCTTGTG
Source organism: Polymixis flavicincta (assembly GCA_949987655.1). Taxonomy (NCBI): domain Eukaryota; kingdom Metazoa; phylum Arthropoda; class Insecta; order Lepidoptera; family Noctuidae; genus Polymixis; species Polymixis flavicincta. The sequence goes on from OX465180.1 coordinate 2,665,801, forward strand.
TTCCGTGGTCGTCAGAAATTATTGCGGTTAACTTTTTACTACTTTTTTTGTTACCTAGTGGGTAATAATATATAATCAACCGCATCAATATGTTTTTACGACTAATCAAAAAAACAAAAAAAAAACGATATTTTCTTTTCTAAATTCGACTACTGAACGCTCCATATTTTATTTAAAGCTTAACATTTAAGACTCGGTCTATGAGTCGCAAAATTCCGGTCGGCTATTAGCTGCCGAGCGCTCCGTTATAATTGCGTTTCGCAACAAATTACAAGTTAGAATGAGGTAGAAACACGGGCCAAGTGGTTCGCAAGTCGCTGTACACCATACACGTTAAGTATCTTCACGATTATATTCGCATAAAGGGCAAATAGAATTAAAGGGTAGGAATATTTCGTTGACAAAGTGTAGCTCAGTTAGAAATGGTCCCAGAATGGAGCCTCACGGCTCACTTGGTATACTAAGTATAATTTTACAGGTTGATGAATACATTGCATGGATATTTATGATTTGTCCTTAAAATTTTCCAACAGCATTTAAAAAAGGCACGTTATCATCATTTAACCTTACTACAGCTTTACAAGTAATAAAAACAGGGTATCAAATGCGCATCAAAACGCTCTCCCACAAAAGATTTTTCCAAATAAATAAAATATTCAAATGTATTCGGCAAATCTGTTTGTATTTTGTCCCCTATCCGTCTTACAACGTCTGTTGGGCGTCGTGCAGCATAAAACTTGTTTGTTTGTTAGATGAAAAATCAACAGGACATACACACGTAGGTACACATAGTACGTATATGAGGAATACTGCATACATCATATACAGCTTACTTTGTTTCATGAGCGTTACCAGCATTTTATTTAGCAAAATGTTTTAGAAGAATATTTTAATATGATGAGAGTAGCAATTTTTTTCTTTTGTTTATGTGTTTAAGCTTTACTTTGTTCTGTGTTGTGTGACGATAAGGTTAATTTTGCACAAGGTGCATTTGCAAAATGTTAATAAAAGGTAAATGCAACAAATTATTTTAATAGATGGACTATTTTACCTATGAATTTGATAAAAATAATCGTTATGCGATTGCTTTATAGCTTTGTATGTAACAGATGACAGATGCTCGAACAAATCGAAACATATTTCAAAATCTACACTCTAAAGCCACTTACTGACCTGTTCACATGTTCGTTTTACAGATGTCAAGAGTAATACATATTTCAGCAACTCGCCACTAGCCACTACGCCCGGCTACATTTCATACACATGTCTGATAATCCGGTACAACAGAATGTATCCTGACCTCTATGGTTTATCTTGTATATTTCTGAATGGGTCTCATGAAACTAAAGATGTTCTTTTAAATTCTTAGTATTTGTTGCAGATTCATTGAAATAAACATCGCTCCTTTAGTTAAGGAACTTTTTTTACCCGACTGCAAAGAGGTTTTGTTTGTATTGCTGGCAATTCATTTAGTCCATGTTTTCCTTATGTACCTTCATGAAAAAATAACACCGCTTTAGAATTTAAATAATTATGTCAATTCTCAATTTTTCAGACGTATTGCAAATCTATTTGTAACAATAAATGACAGTAATTCAATCCTTTTTCAAGTAACTCCACCGAGTATTTGTACCAAAAATTTAATTTAATTCCGATACGGTTACGGGCCGTATTACGTCCGGTTCATCCGACACAACCGGTAACATATTACAGGTCAGGCGGGGCCCACTTGATCACTGCCCGCTATATATCACACGGTTCTTAGCGGATACTTAGAGCAAGCGGGTACTTAATACCTGCGGTTTTTGTATTGATGTATTTGAGGAATGTCGGGTTTTAGCTATTGAATTTGTTGGAAATGGCTTAAGAGGAATGATTTGTTTACAATTTCAATAGCTTTTGCAAGTGACTTTGCCCGCGTGGTTGTCGGAAATACCCTCACGGTAACGTGTTAATCCAGGTTATAAACTATTGGTGTGCAAATTTCATCTAAATCCGTTTTCGCGTGAGCACAAACTTTTACATTTATAATATATTGCCTATCACCTTATGACCTTAGCAGTACGTTTGGGAAGGTAGTAGCATTATTCTATCGAAATCTGGAATTTATCCTTGTCAAAATAAATTGCTTACCTTAAATTATTTCCTTAGGCGAAAAAAAAAGATCTAGAGACCTGGTAGCTTCCTGTCTCCTCACAAAGGTACAACCAGCACCGCATCCTTAATTTAAAAATGGCCAGTTCAATTTAGAGGGCGTCCTAATTAATTGATCTGGAGATCCGCGGAAATTGCGCCCTCACCCCGCCCCGCCCCTCACACCCCCCCGCCAGTGTATCTTTGGCTTTAATTTAGAATTGTTAGCGCAAAGGGAATGCAATTTACGTAAAATAATTGTTTGATTTCGAATATTCGAGCCAACCCTTCCACTGTAATTTGGTTTATGAAAAAGGTTCTTGCGATCAGTTTTGGGAGCAGGGTTGCTAATGTAATGAGATCAACCCTGGACATTTTAACGCACGACGTAATATTGTTAAATTATTCGGCTAGAACCCTGAAAAAGTATTTTAAAAATCCTAAAAGGCTGTGGAATTTTAATGATGTAAACATGGAAAATAATTGTACTTAGAACAAAAAAAAATCCTAGACAAACAATGTTATTATATCAAGCTTACACTTTTTAAAACTGTAATTTTGGGTCACAAAATATTTAAGAGCTGGGGCTCTGCTTTTCTATCTCACTTCGTTGAAGTTTACAATAATGTTGCGCGGCACGATTGATGTTTGGTTACCACTAGCGCCATCTCTTATCGAATGGCGGAATTAATGGTCAAGATCTTTCTAGAAAGTTCGATGCTAGAACTTTCTGGAACTGTCGACATGTGTTCGGTCAGGGCCGAAATGTACTCGAACATTCTAGATGCTTCTACGGTAGAAGGTTCTGGAACTATCCGAGGGCCCTATATAAGCGGGAACGGAGCACGTCCCGGGCTAGTTCATTGGAAGCGGTACATGCGAGAACATCTAAAGCGATCTTCAAGTGCGACTTAAGAGTGATCCGTACTGCTGTTGTATTATTAGTGTGTTTAATTAAAGTGTTATTTTTGGTAATTCATATCGGCAGTTTTTAACTGTCACGAACCCCAAGCTCGTAACAATAACAATATGACAAATGTTATTTCTGTAAGTAGGTCTGTACAAACACTTTTACAGGTCAATTATATTTTAAAACTAGATAACTTCTCTGAGTAAAGAGACCGAAACAAACTCCAAGGTCACAGTCTCTTTTAAAGTCTATCTATAATCTTGAGTGCGATTATGTGAAGACCATGTAAATTGGTGTCTGAAATGGTCTTTTGAGGAAATAACCGCACAGATTGAATGTAAGCTTTATGTATGTGCTAAGTCTGTAGGCGTACTTAGTAAGTCATACTACCTTCATACCTCCAACTCCAAACGCAATACACACGTACACACGCACACGCAGCACACACTCACATACACCCCCACATACACCCACACACACATACACACACACTTACACAGTAACAACATATCACGTAAATATATACTTCAATTAGCTTTTTATAGTCTACTATTTACTTATAGCATCACATTGTAAGCTGAATCACTGTCTCTCAAGATGCAGGTTACCTAGTTTGAGAGAAAAAGTTTTCCATCTTGTGTACAGATTTCAGTTCCTAGATTTGTATTGCATTGTGTTACTACACAAGCTCATTTAAATTGTCTTTATTTAAAACAAGTTAAATCTGTATTTGTTTATGAAAATAAAGTTTTATTATTGTTATTATTCATATTTGCTCAATCCATCAAACATCGTATCTTTAAGTTGCAATATTATACCTTCAAAAATATTTTTGTTATAGAAGTCGTACTATTTAATACACTCACACGTATATCTGTGGAAGTCGCGATGGCACTCGCATCAGTCGGAACACCTGAGATGATAATGTATGCAAATTAGCACTAACTTGGGGCGCAGACTGCGAGCGCTGTATCAAACTTGTTATTTGTGTGTTTTAAGTTGGTACGATGATTTACGTGCGCCGGATTAAGAGTGTGGTGTAGTTGCGGGAAAGATGGCGAGCTTGTTGGATGATTTGTTCGATTTCGATTGGTTAGGAACTGCCTACGTCTGAGCGTGGCCTTCGAGCAACAGTGGAAGACTTTCGCCTGAAATGATTTTGTAAGTAAGATCTGTCATATAATGCTCAAGGACTTGTTGGCATATTCACAGAAATGAAATTAAAATATCAATTGAAAGAACAAAACAATAATTGACTTACTTGCCTATATGATTGCTTGTAAATACGGTGAAATTTTCCATTTTTATTATAACAATATTATGATGAAAAAATACCCTTAAATATTATACATGCATACTTAAAATCCTGTACTTACTAACCTTCATACTCGTTGTGCAAGACTTACTAAAATACTAAATTAATCTCAGTGAATTTTAAAGTAATCAAACATCACGGCCGTCTTTTTTCAAACAATGCTATTTAAATATACCCAACTATAACCGTGGAAACATTCATTCCAGAATTAAGACTTACGTAGGGAAACTCTAAGCTTAACCCTCTAAATTATCCATTTATTAGCCTTCTAATAAGGCCCACTGTGAGTGACCACCTTAATAGTGCCAGTATGTGATGCCAGTATAGGTCAACACTGGCAACACGTACTGTTATAAGACTTACGTCTTGAGACGAGAGCGAGAAGCGTTAAGTCTACTTGCATATTCTATTTGATTGCGTACAAACAGCAGCCAACAAGTCTTTTCCAACATCTGAGAAAAAGAAGCTGTCTGAACAACACGTTCGTATGTCTCGCACGTTAGTAAAGCAATGTAAGTGTAATTGGTTCTGACTGTAGCAGGTGTTGGGGCGTGACTTACGACGTTTTGTGCGGTGAGCAAAACTCACGACTTGTTGTAACGCAATTATGTCGCGGGTAGTTTTATATTACTCGTATCTAGACGTGACGTGTACTGGTGAGATTTATGATGGGAATTAATTTTATAGTAGCTTTTGTTAATGTTATGTTTGTTTTGTTTATGATCTAGATTTGACGATTGGATATTGTTTTAAAAGTTAGTGAGGAATTCATTGGCCTCATTTTTGGAGTGGATACACTTGTTTTAACTAAGTAAGATGACTATAATATCAAACGAAAAATGCATGTATACGATTGGCACAGCATAATATAGTCAGCCTATAATGTGCCCACAGCTGGGACACAGGCCTCCTCTCAGTGAGATCACGCGGGTCACGGGCACGTGGGCCCAGTGCGGGTTGGTAGCTACACACCCGATTGATTAAAGCATAACAGTTTACCGTTTTTTTTTACACAAAAATTTAAATAAATTCCCCCATTCCTAATAATAATCCCGACATTTGCATGAATTCAGATCATGTTAACTGCTATTTTAGTTTATGGGTAACACGGGAATCGATAAAAGGCATTGAAAATATATTTATGGGGTTAGTTTATTTGTGATATTGGAAACTGACCGGACTGGCGACTTGGGTGTATTTGATATTTGGCTAAATTAGGTTATGCCCAAGTCTTACCAAGGTGTATGGTGTTACCCAATTACTGGGTTGTGGAGGTCAGATAGGCAGTCGCTTCATGCAAAATACTGGTATTAAGCTAAATCCGGTTAGACTGGAAGCCGACCCCAATTTAGTTGGGAAAAGGCTGGGCAGATGATGATGACGATGAATGGTCTTAGAAGTTTTGGTTCTAGGACATGCCAGTCGAACATTCAATTAGTTTCACTCAATAAAATAACGGCATGTATTATTAAAAGCCACGTTACTTCTACTAGCGAAATATAAAAAAAATAAAGCTATTATTCACCGTAAAAAATAAAGTAATCGATTTTAACAAAGAACTAACATAAATAATAATAATAAAATAAATAAAATAAAAAAAAATAAAATAAACATTGGCAACACTGACACGTCAACAACGTCAATATTTTTCTTATCTCTTATTTCCCGTATTTATTTATTTCAGTGAATCGCATACATTTAAATCTCAGTTTAAAACCTTAAGGAAGAAAGCCTTTAATGAATTCAAGAATAAAAACGCTGTTATAATGAAAAAGAAACATAAACCCAAAAACACTAATGATGACGGCTGTCAAAGCCAACGACAGGGAAATGAAATATTGAAAAATTAAGCATGATATAATATGTTGACGAGATCAGCAACACGCCATACACGCCTACCACCCCCGGACTCGTCGCTCAGCTCCGCCTCGCCGCCGCCGGAACCCAGCCCCATCGAGAGTGCTGTGACACCGGCCGTGGCAGTTGCGTCGAGCTCGAGCGACGAATATTTTTCCCCGCCGACGTCGCCAACACCTGTACGTCGGCAGGGGAGAGGCCGGCCACCGAAGAGCTTGGGACTTAGGGGCCATCCGGCCCCGAGCCGGGTCCCCGCTGCCGGTGGTTGTGTGCAGCGCATGAGATGGACTCAGTCTATAAACGAGAACGTCATGCGCGCATATTACGGGTCTACAGAGGGGGGAACTAACCTCACTGCGTACCGCGAAAGGATGCTGTCTCTGTTTCAGGTACTGGAACCAACCGTCAACGTCTCGGCCCAACGACTTTCGGATCAGGTGCGGGTCATCCAACGCAATCACAGGTTGGACGATACCGCACTTGATAGGCTGCGCTCAGAAGTACTGAGCAACCTTATGGTCTCGACTCCGACACAAACCGCGGCACATGCGTCAAGGATTGATGCGATATCGCCGCGGTCTACTCATGTTGAAGAAGATGATAGGGTTGTCACAGTAAGTAGCCAGTGCAACGCTCGACTGAGGAACGCACTGGAAGATGCGATTCGCGAGTTTCGGTCCACCCCGACCGAACTTAGACCCCGACTACCACGGTTGCCTATGCACAAGAAAAATAGGGCGCTGGTGTGTGCCTTGGACTCGCAGCTCAAGAATTTCTTCGAGAGCAGCGAGGATCTTGTTGATACACACTCGATCCTGTATTGCGCGGCTGTTGCGGCATGTCGTTTAGCTAACGTCAAGTTCCCAAACTGTGACGGAGCTACTCGACCGAAACCAGCCGCACCAGCCTGGCAGTGCAGGATTGAGCGTCGTATCGATGGGGCCAGGGTACTCATCGGCAAACTATACTGCTTCAGGGAGGGCAATACACGTCCACGAGTGATGCGCTTTGTGAAACGGGCTTTCTCGGGGACTGGAATCAGCCCTCCAGAATACATGTCCCGTGTCACAGAGCGCATCGACTTCCTGAAGCAGAAAGTCTGTGCATGGGCAAACCGTATTCGACGGTATAAGCGGCGGGTTGACCGATACACGCAGAATCGCATGTTCCAGAGCGATGAGAGGTGGGTATATAGAGCTTGGGAGCGACCCGAACGAAATGTGACGGACGTGTGCCGCCCGGATGATACCGCCACGAGTGCATTTTGGCGGAGCATTTGGTCGGTGCCCGTCTGTCACGTTGAGGCAGACTGGATACAGGATGTCGAGCGATTGTGTGAATCAATACCAGAAATGGAACCGGTGTCTATTACACCATTAGACGTAGCCAAAGCAGTCCGTCCGTTACCGAATTGGAAATCACCGGGACCGGACGGACTGCATAACTTTTGGCTAAAATGGGTTACTAGTTCACACAATCGCCTGGCATCTCAATTCCAGTCATCCTTAGAGTCTGGGTCGCTACCACAGTTTCTAACAACAGGCGTTACCCACCTGCTCCACAAATCAGGTAGTCCCGCGGAACCCAAGAATTATAGACCGATTACTTGTTTGTCAACGGTTTATAAACTTCTTACATCCATTTTGAGAGCGAAAATTAATACGCACATTGAGAAAAACTCGATTATGTCTTCCTCTCAAAATGGATGTAGGAACGGGTCCCGCGGTACTAAGGAGCTACTCCTCATCGACATGGCCATAAGCCAACAGGTTCGTCGATTCCGCAAGGATCTGTCGACATGCTGGATAGATTATAAGAAGGCCTACGACTCGGTGCCACATGCATGGCTCATGAGAGTACTGGAGTTGTACAAGATTGATACAACTCTACGCACCTTCCTTAAGTCGTGCATGGGGCAATGGAGGACAGTCCTTCGCTATCCGGGATGTCCACAAATCCAGAGGAATGATGAACCTGTATGGATCAAACGGGGGATATTCCAGGGCGACAGCTTGAGTCCACTTTGGTTTTGCTTAGCCCTGAATCCTCTAAGCACACTGCTGGAGGATTCAGGTCTAGGCTATCGGCTGAGGAGAGGTGGTGAGGTTATATCTCACCTCCTATACATGGATGACCTTAAACTCTTTGCCCCCAACAAATTGCAACTGGTGGAGCTACTGAAGGTAACTGAAACTTTTAGTAACGCCATCAGGATGGAATTTGGTGTGGACAAATGTGCAGTCATGCATGTAAAGCGAGGTGAGATTATGGAATCCGAGGGAATTCAACTTTCGGATTCCATACACCTCAGATCCCTCTCCTCATCCGAGAGCTATAAGTATTTGGGTATGTCGGAAGCGTTGGGCATCAACGCTGCTGACATGAAGCAATCGTTGACGGAGCGCTTCTTTGGTCGCCTGAAGAAGGTATTAGTTAGTCTTCTTTCAGGCGGAAACAAGGTGCGCGCCTTCAACGGTTGGGTCATGCCAGTTTTGATGTACTCTTTCGGCATACTCAAATGGACTCAGACTGAACTCGACGCCCTGGATCGACGAGTCCGTACACTGCTGACTGCAAATCGGATGCATCACCCACGATCATCGGTGATGAGACTGTACATCCCGCGGAAGTGCGGGGGTCGAGGCTTTCTGAATGCCAAGACCCTCCACAACCGCGAGGTGTGCAGTCTCAGGGAATATTTTATAAAAGCCGAAGTGGGTATGCACCGTGATGCGGTCGCAGTGGATAAGGGACTCACCCCACTGTCCATGGCTAAAGAGAACTGGCGCAAACCTGTAATACTAACTACTGATGACCGCAAGGAAGTATGGCGAAACAAGGAGCTTCACGGGCGCTTCTATCGGGCTCTTCACGAGCCCGGTGTTGATTTCTTAGCGTCCGTATCCTGGCTACGTTTCGGTGACCTTTTCGGGGAAACTGAAGGTTTCGTCTGTGCAATTATGGATGAAGTTATCTTGACGAATAACTACCGGAGACATATTATGAAGGACGGGACGGTAGACGTGTGTCGGGCATGTCACCGTCCGGGTGAATCCATCAGACATATTATCTCTGGTTGCTCTCGTTTGGCTAACGGCGAATACTTGCACAGGCATAACCAAGTAGCCAGGATTATTCACCAGCAGCTTGCTTTGCAATATAAACTTGTGGATTCGGAGGTACCGCATTACAAGTATGTGCCCGACCCAGTTCTTGAAAATGACCATGTCACGTTGTACTGGGACCGATCTATCATTACTGACAGGACTATTGTAGCCAATAAGCCTGATATAGTGGTGATAGATCGGTTAGCGCGCCGCACAATGATAGTCGATGTTACCATTCCGCATGACGGGAACCTCGTGAAAGCTGAGAAAGAGAAGCAAATGAAGTATCTCGACTTAGCACACGAGGTTGTTGACATGTGGAATGTGGACTCGGCTGTCATTGTGCCGATTGTCGTATCAGCCAATGGACTGATGGCCGAAAGCCTCGAACAACATCTTTCGAGGCTCTCGTTAGGCGGCTGGATCAAAGGCCTGATTCAGAAGGCAGTACTCCTCGATACGGCTCGCATTGTGAGGAGGTTCCTGTCTCTGGAGCCCTAACCACCGGTAGCTTGGACCCTGCTCCCAATATCGGCGGATCCCTATTTTATATATTTTTAAATGTTTTTTTAAATTTTTGTTTTTATAAAATATTTAAAAATGTATCTAATAAGAACTAAAATGAATAAAAGAATAATAATAAAATAATAAAAATCTTTATTGCAGACCACATGATCCATAAAAAAAAACAATGATAAAAACAGTACATTAAAATATTAAAATTTAGAAAAAAAAAATACATTTAAAAAAGCATACACACACAAACTGATGCCTTTCTTTTCTAGCACCTATATAGGCACAAACATTTTAAGCTGCTATTTTCAACCACCACTTGTAGGTTTTGGTAGCGTACATCCTCTGAGCAATGTCCTTAATAAAATTTAATAAAGCTTAATAGAATAGAATTTAATAAAGCATACGAAACTGAAATAGATCCAATATTACTAAATCAAACAGTTTTATTGAAACAGCTTAAACTATTTTTATATTACAGTGACTTAGCTAAGTAAGGATATATTTGAGAATGAAAATAGTCACGAATTTATTTAATAATTCGTTTAACTTTGATTGAATAAAGATGTTATCTAGAAAGTTGTAGTAGCAGAAAATGGAGTGCTTTTAAATGTCAGTTTTGGTTCAAACACGGTCAGTAGATGAATAGACAGATTACAATCTCATGTCAAAGAAGCACCTTTGAAGAAAAACGTGAAGATTATGGGGTATTCAGACGGTAGATTTACTGTTTCTATATATTTCTATAGAAAGTGTGGGAAAGTAGCAAATGAAATATTAGATAAAATTAATGGAATATCTTTGCTTTTACCAATGGTGATATAGTAAACGCTTTTGTAAAATTACATAAATACTTAAATATTACGTGGAATATTGAACAAGAGTGTTTTCAAATCAAATCAAAATCAAACTTCTATAGAGGTGGGTACATGAGTACCTATGAGAAAGAGAGACAAGAACACATAGTGCAACTTATAATAATTATAACATAATACCATCTCCGACGTAGGAAGAAGATAGAGAAGCAGTAGATAGAGATAAGTAAAAGGAGGGAAACTGCTGATAATTATAGTAATACTAGCTTGCACCCGCGGCTTCGCCCGCTTGAAACTCGGAAATTAAGCCGCGGGAACATACTATCGGAATGTCTCTGTTTGTTAATTTAGGTTATAATCTATCTATGTGCCAAATTTCATCCAAATCCGTTCAGCCGTTTTTGCGTGATTGAGTAACAAACATCTAAACATCTTCACAAACTTTCACATTTATAATATTACTAGCTTTTGCCCGCGGCTTCGGTCGCGTGGTTCTCAGTTATTGCGTAAAAGCGTTTAAGCGTTAAAGCGTAACAGACAGACAGAGTTACTTTCGTATTTATAATATTATTAGCTCCCGCCCGCGGCATCGCCCGTGTGGAAGTAGGAAATAATCCCGCAGGAACGTAATACCGAGAGATAAAAAAAATTATATATGTTAATTTAGGTTATAATCTATCTGTGTGCCAAATTTCATCCCAATCCATTCAGTAGTTTTTGCGTGAAAGAGTAACAAACATCCATACATACAAACTTTCGCGTTTATAATATTAGTAAGAAAGTAAGGGTAGTAGGATCATAACATAACATCACGCCCTGTTTCCCAGAAGGGTAATGCAGCGGAGTACCTATCGTACACTTACATTTCGTCAGTTATGTTTACGTCTCACGTGATAGGAGGCGAACCTATTGCCATCAACTACCAATACTTATGTAGGTATCAAATAAATAACACTAATGAATAAAGTAAAAACTACGTATCTGATAAATGTATATCATATTCGAAAATGACGTGACATAATAATATGTAGTAACAATACTAAAACTATCTAAACACGACGTAAGTCAAACACTGAACCGTAACAAAATGGACGTGCAAAGAAAAAGCGTGGCAATAATTTTATAAAGGACAAAATAACAACTTAACGGAAGAGAGAGACGAGAAAGTGCGGTGTTAAAAGACACTTTACACATCTCACACAGACATGTAGTGATGGACAGGGAGATAATGCGTTTATATTAATAACAACCGACTTCCAAAAAAACACTACAAAGCGCAAAATAACTTTAATTTCGGAAGTTGGTGACTTTGGATGTGTATTTTAATTCTTTGTCACCGCCTTCCGAAATTAAAGTTATTTTGCGCTTTGTAGTGTTTTTTTGGAAGTCGGTTGTTTTTTTTTTTTTTTGAAAAGTTTTTGTTTTTCACTTTTTAGTTACCTACCCCACCCATTCGAAAATTCATCATCCTTGGGGTCAAAACAATGCATATTTATGCGATAGCAGCATTCGCGATTGATTTGCTGTAATTTTTTTAAGAGTTCCGTTGTCTGTCTCCGAAACGCATCATCAGATCTATATGAAATTTTAATAGGACCATTTCGGAATAAACCCCTTTCGAACAAAAAAAGAATTTTGTAAATCCGTTTATATACGACGGAGTTATGCCCGAACATACATAAAAAAAAAAACATGTCGAATTGATAACCTCCTTCTTTTTTAAGTCGGTTAAAAACGGTGCTTAAACAAAAAGGTATCAAGGTAGATGTGAGTGTAACAAGTTGCCAAAGTCGGTTACAGAACTTACTCGTAGAGATGCAAAGTTTAAAACTCACATGTGTTAATGCAGGTAGTAGTCTATCTGTGTGCCAAATTACATCCAAATCCGTTCGGCCGTTTTTTCGTGATTGAGTAACAAACATCCGAATATCTAAATATCGAAACATCTAAACAAACAAACTTTCACATTAATATAATAATATATATTAGTAGGGCCGATTTCCGGCCACCGTAGGCATGAGCTTGCGGACGGCGAGTAATGGGTAGCTCGCTGTCCGGTAAGGACCAAGCCCAAGTCGACGGCGCGTTGTTTTCCGCGCGCGGCTCTAAGAGATGTCAGCACAAACCGAAGGGGCCCGCAAGGGCCGATGCCTGTCAGTGGTGCGGGTTTGTTTGAAAGAGATACCACAGCCCCTGGCATACGTGCTACTGAATGAACACGGGTGGGTTTTAGTCAGTAATAGTCTGACACGCCCTCCTGCTCCACCCAGAGCGGGAGAAGTTATTTGATGATTTCCCACCCAAAAAAAAACATCTCTTAATTAGGAACATTCATAAACAACATTGTTTTTCGACAAATCCTTCAAATTGTCGGCAATCAAAGGTAAACAGGTACTGTTTCTACGATTATAAACAAGCGTCTTGTTTCAAAACACCTTCGACTTAATTAAACTTTGTATATACAACCAAAGAAAACAAAACGAAGAAAGCCAGTAAATTTCCAACCTAAACATATATTTTTATAAAATGTTTATTATTAGATAGAAGAAAAACATACATAATTTATTAGTCACGAATATTGTACAGAAAGTTGATTTGAAACGGTATTTAAAGTAAATGAAAGAAATGTGAATAAAGCTTAGTCTATTTTGGCCCATAGCCTTTAGCAGCTTTAATTAATCTGAGCGACAAAGTATAACTTGGTCATCGTTAATGATGGGCGGGACAAAAAAGAAACCAGTATTTTGCTGGTGTAAACGTACTACTAAACTTTTCTGTAATTAAATGTTTCATTTCCAAAAGTCAAGTACAGTTATAGGCAACGTAATGATATTTAAAAGACATAAATTTAGTCGAACATCTAATAATTCGCATTTTGTGCTCCTAAAAATATTATTGAACCTCTAATAATAACGGTGACGCTTCTTTCTGTGAACCTTTTATAATTCTTCTTTTAGGGACCTAAAATACTTAATAGCTATGAACTGCGACCAACTTGAATGGAGCGCTCATTGACCACTGCCGCGACACTGTTCGCTTCACACGCTCTACTCGGGCGCGGTTGGTCACCGTTCTAACCTAACTAAACCAATTTGGTCGTGGTACCCTAGCTTAATTACTGAGACCAACTGTGTGCATCATGAGAAATGTAAGAAAATGTATGAAAAACATTGTTAAAACCTATAACATTTGAGGGTTACCTTCGATTTCCCTGGGATTCCATCATCAGATCCTGACTTGGTGCCAATGGGACCACCTCAGGAGTACACTCTTTCAAATAAAAAAATAATTTTGAAAATCGGTCCACAAATGGGAGTAATCGATGAACATACCTACGAGTACATTTAAAAAAATACATACACTCGAACATATAACCTCCTCCTTTTTGGAAGTCGGTTAAAAAGTGTCTATGATTAGGGGCTCTGTTAAATATTTCCCAACTAAAGTTACTTTTTTAGACAATACATTTTGAGCACTTCACAGAATCATAATTAAAATCAGTCTAGTTGCTAAACAAGGAGACATTAATTACAAAACACAACCTACCAAATCAAAACACACACAACAAAATAATGTACACGTCAAAATCACTGACAAAATTAATAACTACCCGCATTCTGCAGATAATTATGATAGGGTACCGGCTGACCACACTATAGCGAATTCTGCCGGCCTAACGGGTCTGACGTCAGTGTCAGCAACCCGTGTCGAATTTAATGAATGCTTAGCGATAAATAATAGAGTTCGTTAGATGAATTAATCAGATTTCGGATGGTCATTGTGACATTGATTGCTGTGCTACAAGCTTCGCGTTGTTAACGAAAATAACTTTGCGTCCTGATTTATTTTGTGGTGAAAAATGTTATTTGAGCTTGCAGGAAAAATACACTTGCTCTTGCTGTTTGAGATTGTGGTAAGTAGGAGCTGTGTTTGGAGTTACATGAAGATTATTTTGAGATCTAAAACGTTAACGAATGTAGAAAATTAGTCTTTCGAAAGATAATGATGACTAGTACATTTATTCATATTTCCTACATTTTCTCTTCAAAAACTTTCTCCTCATCCTCATTTACTAACTTGGTCAAACATTTTCAAAAAAAAACTTCTTTCACATTACCATTGGAATAGTCCTTAAGATATTCAAAATGAAATTTTTTGGCTGAGATTTGTACGGAAGCAAAATTCGCAGTTACCTAACAAGAGCACCGCGATTTTTGCAACTGTTCCTTACGAAAATTTCAGCTTACATAACGTTATTATCCCGAGTAAAGGGCGCTTCGCTTTGACCAGCGTACAATGCTCGTTTCACTATACTACAGGTTTATACGTAGTGTAAGAAGCCTGCAATGCACTACATCCAACCGTCTGGAGTACGCTCTCCTTGACCGGTCTAACTTAATAATAAAACCTCTTCGGTGGCAGTGACGTCTCGTTTGTGGAGTTCAGTTTTGATTTCTTTAAAATGTTTTTTGTTTAAGAAATGAAATATTTATTATGAAATATGCTTTTTCAGAGCTTTCGTGTGACATAATCGATACTTAGCACTATACTTCTTCTACACTTGATGTTACTGTCTGTAAGTTGTCTTTTGACAGAATTGTACACCATCCTAATTGTGTGACACACTATTAAGAGCATTTATTCTGAAAATGGGCAACGTCGCAAATAGCTGTCAAATATTTCACTGTTTAGATTAATTTGGCAATATTACTGTATAGAAATATATAATATGGCTAACTAGTGACCTAAAATATTAATTATGAAATGCAGTAATTAATATCTTAACACCGAGTATTTCGTTTTTAGATGTAAAAAAGAACTTGGAAACTTTCCAAATGCCTTTTTTACACACAAAACGGTTATAATAATAATAATAATAATAAGCTGGCAACACCGTGTCACCAAGACGTCTTGTTTCTCTAATTTTATAATTCCATCAATATTAATAATTTTGACCAATTTTAAAAGTATTTTTTTCATCAATCAAAGAAGAAACCGGTAAACCATCAATTTTTTTTAATCAGAGACCAAAATATTCAACCATGTAAGAAACTTTATTCTAAAGCTGCCGAATCGGAGGTGACATGACAGATGTCACCTCCGATAAAACTAAGAAAATCACAAAGCATAAAATATAATACTGGAAGAAATGAAATTATGGAACTAAGATAAATGTTGACAAGATCAGCGGCACTTCGAGCACGCCTACCACCTCCGGACTCGTCGCTCAGCTCCGCCTCGCCGCCGCCGGTACCCAGCCCCACTGCGGGCGCTGTGACGACACCGGCCGCGGTAGTTGCGTCGAGCTCGAGCGACGAGTATTTCTCTCCGCCCACGACACCACCACCTACTCGTCGACGGGGAGGACGCCGGCCGCCGGACGGCTTAGGACCTCGAGGCCCACCGGCCTCTGATAGGGTCCCAGCTCCCGGCGGAAGTGTGCAGCGCATGAGATGGACACGATCCATCAACGAAAACGTCATGCGCTCATACTATGGGGCTACAGAGGGAGGAAACAACCTGACCGCGTACCGTGTTCGGATGCTCTCTCTTTTTCAGGTGCTTGAGCCAGCTGTCAACGTTTCGGCACAACGACTGTCGGATCAGGTGCGGGTCATCCAGCGTAATCATATGTTGGATGACACTGTACTTGATCGCCTACGAAATGAAATGCAGAGTAGCCATGTCATCGTCCCCCCGTCGCAGACAGTTGTGGTACCACCACGGCTCAACACAAGTCACGCGCCTCAAGCTGACGAGGGGAGTGTTGACAGGGCTACAAACGTAAGTACCCAGTGCAGTGAGGAATTGAGGAGTGCTTTGGAGGGTGCGATTCGAGAATATCGGTTCATGTCGCCCGAACTTAGACCACGCTTACCTCGTTTGCCCATGCATAATAAGAATAGGGCGCTGGTGGCGGCTTTGGATTCGCAGTTGTCAAATTATTTTGATGACTGCGAAGACCTCACCGATACTCATTCGATTCTGTACTGCGCGGCTGTAGCGGCTTGTCGTGTAGCTCATGTCAAATTCGCAAATGACTCTAGAGCTACACGACCGAAACCAGCCGTTCCAGCTTGGCAGTGCAGGATTGAACGTCGTATTGGTGGGGCCAGGGCCCTCATCGGCAAACTAATCTGCTTCAGGGAGGGCAACACTCGCCCCAGAGTGATGCGCTTTGTGAGACGGGCATTCTCAGGGACTGATACCAGCCCTCAAGATTATATGTCCCGTGTCACAGAGCGCATAGACTTCCTGAAGCAGAAAGTGTATGCATGGGCAAACCGTATTCGTCGGTATAAGCGCCGGGTAGACCGATACACTCAGAACCGCACCTTCCAGTGTGATGAAAGGTGGGTTTATAGGGCTTGGGAGCGACCGAACCAAGGTGTGGCTGATACGCGCCTACCGGAAGATGACGCCATGTGCTCTTTTTGGCGCAATATCTGGTCGGTGCCTGTCAGTCACACCGAAGGTGATTGGGCTCGAGAAGTCGAGCGAGCCTGCGATCCTATACCAGAAATGGGGGCTATTACCATCTGCCCCCAAGATGTAGCTCGTGCAGTCCGTCCGCTGCCCAACTGGAAGTCTCCAGGGCCGGACGGGCTGCACAACTTCTGGATCAAATGGTTCATGGGATCGCATGCTCGCTTGGCGGCTCAGTATCAGGCTGCTTTAGAGTCTGGTTCGCTACCCCAGTTCCTGACGACAGGAGTTACCCACCTGCTCCATAAATCAGGTAGTACCGCGGAACCCAAAAATTATAGGCCGATCACGTGTTTACCGACGGTCTATAAAGTTCTTACATCCATTTTGAGAGCTAAAATTTACAATCATATAGACACCAATTCCATTATGTCTGTCTCTCAAAATGGATGTCGGAACGGGTCCCGCGGTACTAAGGAGCTGCTCCTCATTGATATGGCCATTAGCCAACAGGTTCGCCGTTCCCGAAAGGATCTTTCGACATGTTGGATAGATTACAAGAAGGCCTATGACTCAGTGCCACATACATGGCTCATGAGGGTGCTAGAATTGTATAAAGTAGATACAACTCTGCGCACCTTCCTGATGTCATGTATGGGGCAATGGAGGACGGTCCTTCGATATCCAGGATGTCGAAACATCCAGAGGAATAGCGAGCCGATAAGGATCGAGCGAGGTATATTTCAGGGCGACAGTTTGAGTCCGCTTTGGTTCTGCCTAGCCCTGAATCCTCTAAGCACATTGCTGGAGGATTCAGGTATAGGCTATCGGCTGAGGAGAGGTGGTCAGGTTATATCCCACCTCCTCTACATGGATGACCTTAAACTCTTTGCCCCCAACAATTTGCAACTGATGGAGCTACTGAAAGTAACTGAAACCTTCAGTAGCGCCATCAGGATGGAATTTGGTGTGGACAAATGTGCGGTCATGCATGTAAAGCGAGGGGAGATTATGGAATCCGTGGGAACCCAACTCTCGGATTCCATAAACCTTCGAGCCCTCTCCGCAGCCGAAACCTATAAGTATTTGGGTATGTCGGAAGCGTTGGGCATCAATGTCACTGACATGAAGCAATCGTTGAAGGAGCGCTTCTTTGGCCGCCTGAAGAAAGTATTTAATAGTCTTTTATCAGGCGGAAACAAGGTGCGCGCCTTCAACGGTTGGGTCATGCCGGTTTTGATGTACTCTTTCGGCATACTCAAATGGACTCAGACCGAACTCGACGCCCTGGATAGGAGGGTCCGTACGCTGCTGACTGCATATCGAATGCACCACCCACGGTCATCGGTAATGAGACTGTATATCCCGCGAAAGTGTGGAGGTCGAGGGTTCTTAAACGCTAAGACTCTCCACAATCGCGAGATATGCAGTCTCAGGGAATATTTCCTAGAGACCGACGTGGGGATGCATCGAGATGTGGTCGCGGTGGACAAAGGCCTCACCCCGCTCTCCTTGGCTAAAGAGAACTGGCGCAAACCTGTAGTGCTTGACACTAATGATCGCATGGAGGTATGGCAGAGTAAGGAGCTTCACGGACGCTTTTTCCGGGCCCTACATGGGCCCGATGTAGACCAACTAGCGTCCGTAGCCTGGCTGCGTTTCGGTGACCTCTTTGGGGAAACCGAAGGTTTTGTCTGTGCAATTATGGACGAAGTTATCATGACGAACAACTACCGGAGATTTATTGTGAAAGATGGTACGGTTGACATCTGTCGGGCATGCCACCGTCCGGGAGAATCAATCCGACACATAATCTCCGGTTGTTCTCGTCTAGCTAACGAGGAGTACTTGCATAGACACAACCTTGTAGCCAGGATTATCCACCAGCAACTTGCTCTAAAATACAGCCTTGTGGAATCAGAAGTGCCGTACTACAGGTATGTGCCCGACCCAGTTCTCGAAAATGGACATGTCACACTGTACTGGGATCGATCCATCATCACTGACAGGACTATTGTTGCCAATAAGCCTGATATAGTGGTGGTGGATCGACTAGAGCGGCGTACAATGATCGTTGATGTAACGGTCCCGCATGACGGGAACCTCGTGAAAGCCGAGAAAGATAAACAAATCAAGTATCTTGACTTGGCTCACGAGGTTGTCGACATGTGGGATGTGGACTCAGCGATCATTGTACCGATAGTCGTTTCAGCCAATGGCTTGATAGCCAAGAGCCTCGACCAACATCTGAGGAGGCTCTCGTTGGGCAGCTGGGTCAAGGGCTTGATCCAGAAAGCGGTACTCCTGGACACGGCTCGCATCGTTAGGAGGTTCCTCTCTCTGGAGCCCTGACCGCCGGTAGCTTGGACCTTGTTCCCGATACCGGTGGGCTACTATTTTTTATATTTTTAAATGTTTTTATATTTTTATAATAATATTTAAAAATGTAATTTATATGTATATTTAAGGGAATAAAGGAAATAATAATAATATTTTATTTATTTCAGATCCAGATTTCCAGTGAGCCAGCATGGGGCTGTCCCACCTATCACACAATACACTCAGGATGCTGTGGGAGCTAGCACGTATCCTACCGAGAATAGAAGCGCACCGTTTCCGCATAATGGCATGAAAACCATCAAACAACATCAAATTCAGTGTTATAGTTGCAAATCATCAATCATATTTTAGGTAACCAGTTCGCGATGTTTCATATTTACATACAGTAATTCTTACAAATTAATAAGTACAGGTAAATATTTAACAACTATTTGCGACGTTGCCAATTTTCAGAACAAACGCTCTTAATCAGAATGTTCATAATGTTCGGAAAATATGTCTGCTGTACAACGTAAATAACGCAATGAATATTGTTGAACTGCGAAAATGAAAGCCACTCTTATTATTTACGCCATTATCCCGCTACTTATGACATAATTTAAAGTTTTGTTTAAATTACCTTAAGAGACCGACATAGATAATTTCAAAAACCAAAATTAAATGCAAAGTTACGAATGGAAACGCAAAGTCCACTACAAATAGGTACTCACACTTCAATCATCAGTCGCACACACCCAGAATCACCAAATTTAATTCTAGAAACGCAAAAACATCCAAAACTGCAGAACCACTCCATTTCGAAGAAAACGTTCACCCAATTTTTTCCCAACCCTCTAGCTTCGTCTCTCGGAACGGAAAATGTTCCTTCCTTCCTTATTTGTCTAAAAACTGACGTGGACTCCAGTGGGGTATCGTAGTAACTTTATTTAGTTTTCTATTCCAATGTGTATCTACATCGTGTAAATGAAAAAGGGACGAGACCGGTGCATTTGTCATGTGTACGGATATTTATTTTTTGTGGTGGATTTATGGTCGTGAATAGGTTATTTTGCCGTCAATAAAGGTTGCTTAAGATTTATGTTGTGTTGAGCAGACTTCCTTGATGTGTTCCTTGATGTATTGACGGCTCTTGAATGAAGTATATTTATGAAAACACTACTAGGTACTTATGTGAATTTGTTTAGTAGCCCTTCAAGCTTAATTACACTTACCTTCATTGATCCTCAAACTGTAACTAATTTTGTATTTCTTGTTTGAAGTCTACATATACATATACTATAATAAAGCAGTGGCAGAGCAGTGGTAGCCCAGTGGTAACGGCCGCGACTTACGAGTTGTAAGTCGTGCGTTCGAACTCAGCCAGACGCAATACTTTGTGTAAATAATTTCATCACCACTGCTCTCAAACGGTGAAGGAAAACCTCGTAAGGAAACCGGCATGTCCAAGAACCTAAAATTCGAAGACATATGACATCTACCAACCCGCACTGGCCCCGCGTGGTGGATTACGACCCACTCCCTCTCACGGAGAGGAGGCTTGTGTCCCAGCAGTGGGGACATTATAGGCTGTGTATCATCATCATCATCATTTTTTCAGCCGAAAGACGTCCACTGCTGGACATAGGCCTCCCCCAGGCTCCTCCACTTCGACCGGTCTTGTGCTTCCCACATCCAGCGGATACCCGCGGCCTTCACAAGGTCATCGGTCCACCTGGTGGGAGGCCTTCCCACTCTGCGTCTTCCGGTACGCGGTCGCCACTCTCTTTTCGAATCTTTCGGCCCCATCGGCCATCTGTTCTGCGAGCAATCTTCCCTGCCCACTGCCACTTAAGTTTGGCATTTCTTCTTTAATTCTTAACTATTTACGATTGTTGTTCGAACATATTTTAAATTCGGTACCTACTCATTCATATTTGAAAAAAAAAAAGCTTTGTTCACGCCGATGACGTAATAATATGACACAATTGATTACGTAACAAAATCCGAAACAATATATATCACACCCCCACACCTACATGCAAAAAACACAAGAATTTACTCTCATCCATTTCACCATTGAAAATACCAATAAATGGAATAATTAAAAGCACATCGGTATCCATTACGCTCGTAGCGTGTTTTTGTCAGTTGCAGTTACACTACCTACGCCAAAACTGTCAGTCTATCAAATTGTTTGAAACACAACCAGGCGTAAAAATGTGTGTAAAATTCATTTTTTTATAATTGATTCTTTGTTTCCTGTTGTTTTAAATAAACACTGATTAATTCTGATTTAACGTTTGTATTATTTTTACGTATTTTATAGTAGTTATTATATACGTTGTATTATTTTTTAGGAAACAAATATTAGATATTCACATTCATTCATAGAGTATTTCTTGTACCTTTTGATAACTTCATGTCTCCTAAAAAGGAAATGGATGTTACTAAATCATTTGTCGATAGTAAAAGGGCAAACAGAGGTGTATTTATAGTAACCCAAGTGGGTTACTATAAATACCAGTAACTGTGAATTGGAATAAATAACATGAATTGACTTCAATTCAGTTACTTACAGTTACTTAAAAAAAAAAGTACTTGAGTATTTATTTGCACAACATTTTTCAGCGAGTTCCAAACTCATCCACTAAGCTGCTTCCCAATATTGTTGAAAGCTAAACTACTCAAATCAGCCACGTAAGTAAAGTCACGCAATCCAGCTAGTTATACAAATATTCGCGGTATAATTAAATGCCAGTTTTAACTCAGATCTGCTACGTTGATTAAAATTTCACGTACAGTTTCGCGCACACCACGTAACGGTTTTTGACTGGTTTCGATTACAGTTTTTCGACAGGCTTCCTTTAGGCTTAATTTTACAGCAATGATTTTTGGCTGAAATTCTCATATTTTAATTTTGATGAAATTTATATAAGATAGCTTAAGTTTTCATTACATAGGTACTATACATTTTATTGAATGTATTGCTATATATTTGTAGATCTACTACTTATGTTTCATAGCGGATTTTATTCGAAAGCAATGTGAAATATTACTACATAAATCATTTGACTGTTTAAAAATAAGACATTATTAATTTACATTGCAAATAAATTCAGTAACAAAAAAATTCATTATACGAGTAAATATCTCACATGTCGACATCGCAATCCCTCCTGATCCCTCTAACATTTATAAAAGTGTATTCGGTGGAAAAACTCAATAACCGTCAAATGTATCAATAGAAGCTGACGGCGACAACATTAGAAATCTTTCGAACAAAACGGAGCAGATTGTATAGCGGGCCAGGGACAGTGCCTTGCGGGAGCTCGGGCGTTTCTCCTACATCTGTCGCAGTCGACGCGTAATGCACATTTAATCTCCCAACCACTTCAAAATCTGCCAAAATGCTTTATTGCTCTTGAACAAGTTCTCAAGCTGGTTCTCGGTGCTCAAGATAAAACTTTACAGGCATAATGAATCTTAATCGCGCCGCCAATTCCCAAAATTGTTCAAGAGTTTTGTTTTAAAATAAAACTTGAATTTATCTCGTTAGCTCGGAATTAATTTTGCCTTTTGTTGTTGCGTAATCGGTTACCTGTGACGGGTGTTCCTTTTTAATTTCGTTTTGTTTAAATGTATTAAATTTTTTGATGGACGGATCTTTAATTGTTGGTGAAGTGTCATTTATTTACGATTTGGCTTTCATTTTAGTATTAAAATTTTGATTTCCAACGCAATTAAGTAAATTAACGTCAACAATTACCTAAACGTTTGATATAAACTTACATTTGCGTTTCTTCATAAAAAATATTGTTCTCCTCACCAAAATATGAGGAATTTACTTTTATCGGTAGACGAAGAAGAAATCAGTGGCATCAAATCCAATGTTAGGATAGAACAATAAAAACCGAAATTCCTTGGATTCTTAGATCCCTAGATTTGGTTCGACTCGTCGCTCAGAAACTGGCTGTCTCAATGGATTAGGGCTAGAAAACTTTTAATCCTTAATATCCTTTCCTAGGAAATGAAGTTTAAACTCCGTACATCCGTTGTAAATGAAATCGGACTTAAAGCCTTTGGGGACAACGTTTTTGTGCCAAAATAGAAAGTTCAGTTTATGCCTGACAAACAGTTTCTTGTTTTGCTTTGTGCCAATAATGACGACCTTTGTGCAGGTGTTGGTTGGGGGAAATTAGTATTGGAAAAAGTTTTATTGGTAATTAGTCTTCCGTTTATTAATTTCGATGATGCTTTGAACCGATAATAGTTCGTTTAAAAACAAACACGCATTAGGTTTGTTTGGATTGTCTTAAACTGGTGTATTTAAAAGTAGTTATGATCATTATTTGAGTATACTTACCAATTAAATTAATTTATTGGGAAAATCCACCTCATTACAATCTGATGAAATTTAAACTAATACGAGAAATAATATATATCGCCGGATGACAAGTAAAATTAGTTAAGTGCGTTTGAAATAATGAATTGAAATATAATTGATAATAATAACGTTTATTTTTTCATTATTATTAGCTGTGAATGTGATTTCGTAGATTATAATTAAAAAACTTAAAAAAAAAAAAAAAAACAACCGACTTCCAAAAAAACACTAGAAAGTGAAAAATAACTTTAATTTCGGAAGTCGGTGACTTTTGATATGTATTTTATCAATTTCTGGTCACCGCCTTCCGAAATTAAAGTTATTTTTCACTTTCTAGTGTTTTTTTGGGAGTCGGTTGTTTTTTTTTAAGTTTTTATTTTTCACTTTTTAGTTATACGAGTAGTACCTACCCCGCAACAATTCGAAATTTCATCATCCTTGGGGTCAAAACAATGCATATTTATGCGATAGCAGCAATTGCGGTTAATTTGCTGTCTTTTTCGAAGAGTGCCGTTGTCTGTCTCCGAAACGCATCATCAGATCTATATGAAATTTAAATGGGACCATTTCGAAATAAACTACTTCCTAAAAAAAAAATATTACAAATCGGCCTATGACGGAGTTATGCCCGAACCTCCACCTAACTCCTAACCGTTAAAGAGTTGTATCTTCCTTCATCAACTCAGAGTCATGAGATGATGATTACCATACGCAAATGTCTCAATAGCTTTAGAAAACATAATAATGAAAAACATTGTTAATACCTACAAATTTTGAGGGTTGCCCTCGATTTCCCTGGGATTCCATCATCAGATCCTGATTTGGTGCCAAGAGTAGATTCCTGAGGTGGTCCCACACCTCAGGAATACACTCTTTCAAATAAAAAAAGAATTTTGAGAATCGGTCCACACATGAGGGAGAAATCGGGGAACATACATAAAAAAAATACGCTCGGTGGAACATATAACCTCCTCCTTTTTTTGAAGTCGGTTAAAAATAGGTTGCTTAAAACACTAGTGCTTCACCTTTTACCCTTATATATCATTAGGCTAAAATACAACAGCTTTAGTACTTAGTGAGTTTTACCTGTCAACCGAAGACATTTTATAATATTAGTAATAGTTTTGATTAATTTAGGTTTGAAATTATTCAGTAAAGCTTGTTAATAACGAAGTTTATTCATAAGCTACGATTTCATCACGCAAATGTAAAATCTCAATGACTGTAATTCTAAATTGCCTATTACAATACCCGCAGGAATATACTTAGCACACGCGGCATTACTGACAGCAAATCGTGTTAGGGCTGCAAACCGGACTAATGCGCGCTGATGCAATAAATGATAGAACAACTCGAAGTAAACTAAGTGATATCAACACCAATCCCATTAGCTTCTAAACTATCCCTAAAGGAAAAAATTATGTTTCAAAACATCGTCACGTAAGTTACTTTTGAATAGAATGAATTTAATACTATCTTTTATGTACCAATGACTTTAAAAATATGTAAGTTGTTCTCCAAGGAGTGATTATGTCAAGTAAGTTTGGACAGTTATGCAACGAACAAAGTCTGATGCATATTTATAATTTTAAGTAAAGTTATACAAATAACTCATTTTATTTCTGTAAGTAGGATTTTACAAACAGTTTTACACATCAATCATATTTTTATAAACTAGATGAGATCGGCGTTTCCTATCCTAAGAAATGCCGACCCAAACTCAGAGGTCACGTCTCTTTTAAAGTCCAGACATAATCTTCGTCAGATCATGTGAAGACCATGTGAACTGGTGTCTGAAATGTCTTTTGAGGAAAGAACCACACAGATTGAGTGGACCTGTCCAATCAGTGCACACATATATCAGTAATCATGTGGCTGAACTCAAAACTTGAGAAGCTCAACGATTTGATGAACAATAACAAAGAAAGGCCATTTGGGTAGGCCGCTTAAGGTGACACTTGTCCACATTTTTTCCATACAAACTTCGGGAGGGTTTTACTCCACTGTTTGACTATGTACATAAAAAATTAAACATGGTATGGTTTTGTCTCGTTATTATTATTGTCTGTACGGAAACAGAATACTAAAATAAAAAGCCATTACAAAGTTATGAGCCAACAAAGATTCGTTTTTCTTGCTAATTTAACCTAACTTTGAGCGTGTTTAAGTAATAAAAGGAGTGTAAAATCTCGAAAACCAAGACGGTACCGACAAAGTTCAATTAACAATAAATTCAATAAACTTTATAGATCATTGATTTATGCCGTGGTTTTTTCATAAAACCCGATTTTCTGAAGGACTTTTCTTAATTTTTTCGCAATTTTTTTGCCAAAAATGCTCCTGCGTCTCACTCAATAACGTTGTGCGTGTAGACTAGCGTCTAACTGCTCACCACTGATACTATCTCTGTCGGATACGAAGCCTGGTGAGACAGCGTGATTTTTAGCCAGGCCCACCAGTGAGTTCGAGCCCGCGCAAAGTGTACCCTTAAATTACTCAAACTTCCAGACCATGATTAAAACTAAATGAGAAAAATAGAAACCAAACACCCACAAAGTCATCACATTCAATAATTAAAGCAACATAAATGGCGTTGTTTAAATAAAATTCATCAATGTCAGTGTGTATAGATAAAAAGTAAACCAGAAATAGTCGTGGTCAGATCATTTGAGTACCATGTAGCTTGGTATCTAATATGGTCTTTGAGGAAAGAACTACACAGATTGAGTGAACCCGTTCTATCAGAGCACGCATTTGTCAGTAATGATGCAACTCAACTTAGAACATAAGGAGCACAACGATTCGACGAACAATACCAAAGAAAGGAGTTCTTAGTAAGTCGCATAAAGTACTCAAACTGCCAAATTAACATTAAAAAAAGAACTGAGAAAGAGAAGAAAAAAAAACATGACCCACATAATGAATAAACAGCAAACATTAAAACAACTACAAGGAATTATAGAGCTCAAGCTGCATTCTTCAAGCTCAAGTAACATTTTTGAGCTGGGCCAATATCAAACTAACTACAAAGCCATATTAACATTAAAAATAATCACCATACTGAAATTCGTACACAACTATTTTCCAACTACCTTCTACTAGAGAGGGATCCCGAAATTGTGCAAGTTTCGGGTCCCGGGTCCGTCAATAAGGCTCTAACAGGGATTAGGGCAGAACTCATCTCATTAGTTTGATTGCACGAATCTGCAGCCGTGTTGCGATCGTGACATAGTTGTGGGCCAAATTGATTTCCTTGCGAAAGCCTTCGGTAAGTCAGTAGTCGCACAAATCAAATTTCGGTCTGGAATCCATTAAGGAACGGTTCGAATGTGTAACGAGATGTAGATAGTTGAATAATTTCGATTTACGGAACATTTAAATCCATTCATTTTAAAACGTTGAGTAGTAGTCAGTTTTTGTGAAAAATAAGCATGAATGTCAATAATTGTAACAAAAATATATTAAAACAACTTGATTGTAGACACATTCATAATTGCACAACTTTTATAATCGCGATAAATTACGTAAACGCAAGAATTCAAGTATAATTTTCAAATAAAAACAAACCTACTCGTAATTTTAACCCCTAACCTTTAATTGCGCTGATCCCATCCAAAAATTTGAATACCGCTTATAAATAAAAACTTTTTGATACCGACGCAACGAACAATATACTAAAGCGCACAATACGTTTAAAAAAGTTTTAAAAGTACACAATAACATCCCATCCTCGGTACCGGTTTAAAGCAATAAGTCAGGCGGTATTTCACACCTAACATTTGCGTGCCATAGTAGCTCTAAAGTGAGGATAAACAAGCTAACTTTTGCCATTCCACAATATGAGGATGGGACCCGCTTTTATTCACACTCAAATTAAACTTGCCAGATTACATGGCTGCACCAATGCTGCTTCTAAACTATCCTGCCGAAGAGTTTCGACAAGGAGTCTAGGATTCTAAGAAGAAAGGCTGAGAATAATGTATTGCAGTCAGATGTAGTGTGAGCTTTGGTTTATGTTTTAAACATACGAGTAAGTGATCCTGCAGTTTGAAATACCAAAAAGAAAGAAGAACATGATTTGCGAATAACAATGACGCACCACTGTTGTCATACTAATTTAGTAAAATTGTGGATTATTAAAGTGTAATGTAAGTTATTTTAGCAATACACGTCGCCTGCTCAAATATAAACTTATGTAATACCATCACAGGAGATATAATTACAAACAAAATATGTCAAACTTACACAAAACTCGCTATGTGGCGTGTCGCGATGCTTAAAACAACAACAAAGATGGATTCCAGTAATTACAATTCAGGAACATAATACTCCGCACAGATTTCGTATTACATTAATGTCTACCTCAACAAGTTTTGGTAAATCGATACAATTTGTATTGTACTTTGTTACAGTCCCATTCAGATTTTAATTAATTGTCAGAAACTGCGGACCGTTTGATTGAAACACTTTCAAGAACTTGTTTGACATTGTTTAGACAGGTTTCTGAAACAATCCGTGTCTATTCGGATTACAGGCTTCTTATAAGTATTTTGGATTAATCAGAATACGATTTGTCATAAAAGTTAGGATCGTCTTCTTCTAACATGGCCTGAGCATTAATTTTGTTGTGAGTATAATCAAATTCGCTAGTAGTGAAGCTCTTTGTTGGTGATATATTAAATTACCTAACGTTTCTTGTGTATCTTCTTTGTCATCTTATACTCTATCTGGCGTCTTGCCAAAGGTAACTTTGCCTGGAGAGACTGGATTTCAGTTCATTAATTTAAGCATTATTTTTGTATGTTCTTCTACTTTTATTTTGTACGTTGCTTTACACACAGCACAGCACTGATTTTAAATATAGTTTTGTCTTTACTTAGTTTATCTTTGACTTAATGTTTCATTTTGAAAAAAGACTAAATTTTTTACATAGAATCTACTATTATTCAATTTGCTATGTGACTGTTAAAACCACTATAATTACAATAACAGACGTTTACTTAACAGGATCAAGTACAGTTTTAAGGCATCTCTAGCCAACATTTTTCACAATACCAAAAGCGATCACAAAAACCATACAAATCCCAAACCCAAATAAGTGCCAGTTATTCGGGTAGTAAATTTCAAAGGGATTATACACATAGTAACACCACTTTGAAGTTCCAACGCAATGAGAGAGGCGATTTATATGTGTCCGCAAACAGTCTAATTTGCATGTACAAGGCAGACGGATGGCGTAATTTTCTCTGTCTCATATTGTATAAGGAGCTTATACTGTTCTTATTAGGTGTTAGGTGATCGCCTTGAGGCGTTGCCGTTATGATGTTGTGTTTAGATGGCGCAGTAATGGGCTATTTGCGTTGTTTTAGTATTAATTTACTGGGGTTGAATAATGAGAATACCGGTTGATCATTTTAACCTTCCCTATGCCTATGCTTATTTGTAAGTCGTATTCATAAATTATATTATTCTTTAAAATGAAAACAATCTCTTAAGTACCTTTAAACAGACTATAATTAAAATTCTTGAATAATTTTAAAGCTACCAACGTTTCTAACAAATAGGCAATTTGGATCCGACCAATTCAATATCGAATTTAAGTGAAAAGCCTTGCTAACCAGATAAATTTAATTGAACAAGGATTTATCACTGATTAACTAAATCGTTACTGATGTAATTCTGTTATTCAATGGTTCTACATCAAAACTATTGAATTATTAAACTATAGTAACAGTTATGTTGATGATTTAGCTAAATAATTCCCCGTGAGAGCGTTTAGAGACTGCTAGCGCCACACCGTAGCGGTTTACGGAACTAAACTTTCTTTTCAGTCGTAGTTCTTACAACTTTGTTGTGGAAAAGTACACGTTTCACGCACATGGTCTTAGTTTTGTAAATATATAAAAAATATTGGACTGAAAAATATAGTTATATGTAGAATAAATGGTGAAGATGGATGAAATAAATGGTGCCTTTTAGATGATGACGTATTTCATTTTCTGAATTTTCTCAGAAAACAAACGAGTCTATCATACGATGGTAATGTAACAAAAATAAATACAATTACCAACGAAAACATTTTCTTTTTCGCCAAACGTCAATCCGATCAGGAAAAAACCCTCTTCTACATTTAGACGAAAAAAATAATACAAATGTATAGGTACAACATTTAACAAATCTCGTTACGCATCCCCTATTTCGTCGGGATTTTCATTTCAACATAATTTCATTTAGATACCTGATGTCGCAGGCCTTCATGAACGCGCGAGCGAAACGCAGGCACGTTGTCGAGTGAGAAGAAGCGAGACAGCCTGGTAAACTTCACGTACAAGTTTTAAAAGTTCAAGAGTAATAGCACATTAAAAATTGACTTTGATAATTTTTAAAACATACTTTTGTCATAGAACTTTGAGCCTTATTGGCGTTGATTTTAGTGTTTACGGGAATTATATTGTTTTGAATGTGGTACCATGAATGCTGAAAGGTAACTGGCGTCCGGCAGATACGGCAAGCAACAGGCTGTCGTAGGGGCGGAGTCTTGAAATGGCGCGACTGCGCATAGCACCGTGCGTTGCTATGACGACGCCTCTTTCAATGTTTGTGATTGCGTGAAACTCTAGGAGGTTTTTGAAGGAAACTTTCGCTTGTGATTGACGCGTAATGTTCGTAATTGTGTTCGCCTGTTGGCGGCATTTTAGGGCTTTATCGATGTATGGCTTCGGCATGATTTGCTCTAGTTATACAATTTAATATTGTTTGAAATTTGATTCCGTTCGTACAATGATATTTTCTACAATTATCTTTTATTTTTTTCAAGTTAATAAAAGAATATGCGCGTCCACGTGAGACCGTCCTTTGTTTTTCGTCGGATATAAACAAGAAATCTAAACCTAATACCAGCCCAAAAAGACACATTTTGGAAACCAAAACAAGTTTGTCAAAGCAACTAAAAGTATTATCACAACGGTATGATTATCATGGAACATATTGGGTATATGACTGAATATCATTAAATAACATGATTGAGTATTAACAGAAGTGGTAGCTGAAGGCTTTTTTAGTCCCACTTTTTTATCACCATCGTCATTAAAACCAATTCCCAAAACACCTCAACTAATCTCATCGACTCTTAACTCTTTTCCATTCCACAAACTTACTTAAAACATACGCGACTTCTTCGGAACTCCTATAGTATAGGTTTTTACCATGTTTTATCATTCAAAGCTGGGTCAATGTCACGTTGAAAGACTGCGTTATAGCTTACTGGCCGCCCCGCTAAGAGCATCACGCTATAAAGTTTTGTTCACTTTGAGCAAGAGCCTGTAGCTTTAGTGCGTTCAACTTTACAGGAGTTGGTAATGAGTGTGATTGGTAGGTGGGAGGTTTTTTGTAAGGAAGATCTTGTACGAGTACTTAAACAAATGTTTTCTCCATGATACATCATTTGTTCCGCCACTTCTTCCCAGCTAAAGCACTAGGAAGTGGTGAACGCAGTAGCGTTTCTGGGGAGACTGTCTTATGTAATTTTGACCTTCAAAAAGTGTATTTTTTTTGACATCATATTATTCCTACTAATATTATAAATGTGGTTGTTTGTATGTTTTGATGTTGGGATATTTAGATGTTTCGATGTTTGTTACTAAATCACGCAAAAACGGCCGAACTAACTTGACTTAAATTTGGCCCTCATATCGTTTATAACCTGGATTAATGTATGTTATCGTTTTTATCCCGGTAGTACGTCCCCGCAAATTAATTTCTGACTTCCACTCGGGTGAAGCTGGTGGCAAAAACTATTAATCAAAAAGCAGGTACAGAACTTAATTTCTATTTTTTTATTTTTGTGAGAACGTTGTAGGACAAATCTACAGTCTGTAAGACTGTACAAATCTACTGTCTGTAAGACTGTAGATTTGTAGATGATTTTCTATTCTGTATTCGTCTAAGTACCTGGTATTTACTGACAGACCTGCATTGTCCTCCCATACATTTTATCTCTGTAATTTGAATACATTGTTAAAGCCAATTATTTTTAAAAGAGTAACCGTGGACTTTCTTGCCGGCTCTTCTCCATAGGAAACAACAATTTGG
Organism: Polymixis flavicincta; assembly: GCA_949987655.1. Classification (NCBI taxonomy): domain Eukaryota; kingdom Metazoa; phylum Arthropoda; class Insecta; order Lepidoptera; family Noctuidae; genus Polymixis; species Polymixis flavicincta. The sequence continues at coordinate 2,697,671 of OX465180.1, forward strand.
AACCGTGCACCTAGCTTCTGATGTTTCATAAGTGCCCATGCAGGTTTATGTGAAATAAAATATTATGATTTTGAATTTTAGTCACCTGCACAGTTACAGACAGTGCCAGATAAAATAGGAAGAAACGAAATTTTAATTGCAAAGCATAAATGAAATTCAAATAAATCACATAATCGCAACTATACCACTACATACATTCACAAAACTCAAGATATCTTAAAGCAAAAGCTTCGTCCCAAATTATACAGCATTTTCTTTAAAAAAAAGTCTGTTAAGATCAGATCAAAACCTTTTACACCTTGAAAATAGAACAACAATTAATTACCGTTTGTCAAAATCTGATAGCAGCATGATAGCGTTTAATTAAATACGGTAATCCGCACTCCGGTTACAAAACAATGGCAGTGGCTGTAAGCCTGTGTTTTTTACCCGACTTTAATGAGAAGAATTACCCTCCTTCTGGAGCACCAGAGGAGGGTAATTCGTCTCATTAAAGTCAGTGTCGTGTCGTCAAGGAGATTTTTTAGATATACAAAGCGAATGAAATTGTTTAAAAATATTAAATGTTGGTCTATGTTGCTTTGATTGTAGTTTTGTAATTTTTGAAATGGATGTTTTGTTACAATACTACAGGTATGTTTTTTAAAGTAGGTACCTAGTGTGTTATGTTATAAACTAATTTTAATGTAAATTTTTCAACAGACTGTTTTGACTAGGCTTGATAAAAGCATGTTGAAAGTAGAGAGTCGAGAGACTATGTATGATGATTTAGGAAACAAAAAGAAGCAGTATGTCATTATTTTACACATTTATATGCACGGTAAATACAATTTTCTTACGTAATTTTTAATGAATTAATGAAAATTACGTGGCTTTTTTTGGTGGCAGAAATGACTGTACATTTTGACTGTACACATTCGCATTCGCTGCAAACATGCACAATCAAAAACAAGCCATCATTATCTACAAGCTTTTGATAGACCAGTATGGCGTAAGTAATAAGTATGTATATAATACGAAAACACATTATTGTGAGTTGAATTCCATAACGTGCTTGAATCTTTTATTGTTTAAGTGATATTGCGAGGAATACGCAATGGATTATAAAATGAAATCTTGATGTCTTGTGGCATAAACATGTTTGCAGCGAATGTACAGTCAGTATAAAAGTGTGTATCATACAAATGAGGATTACATTTAATAAAAATAAAATAAATTGTTTTATAAGAATTATATAAGGAAGATTTTTGAGATGGTGTTTTTTTTACATTTTCCTTAAATAATTTATTTGCATTTTAATTTAAAATAAAAGTTTTTGATGTGAGATCAATTAGGAGAATAATAGGATGTTTAATTTATAAAAAAAAAATCTTAAGTACTAAATATTACTTAAAGAGTATATTTAAAAAGTACGTGCCGCAGCTATTTTATTATTTAGATTCATGTAATGTGAGTTGCTTTAACTTAAATTAGCCCTAAAAAAACAAAGACCGGTATAGAATCGCTGATGTTAATGATTATAAAATTTAGTGATCCCACAAAATTAGGTACTAGCCGATTGACCTATAGACAATGCTGTACAAGTGTACAGCCGACGTCCAACTTCTTAAAAATTAAGTCCAAACTTGTCAACTATCCCAAACTACTAGTACACACTGAATAAACTCATTCCACAAAGATTGCAATACAAACTTAGTACATCAAATGTTTAACTGTTCATTAAGATGTTTATTATAGCACTACGTTATACATTGCTCGTTTTGTACCGTGTTTTATAACGCAACTTCTGCTGTTACCGTCAAGGTACGTGACGTAACTAAAAACTGTCTTTCTGAGTTACGAAGAATGAAGACAAATATTACATATATATTTGTTTGTTTCAGTGCAGTTATGAAATTGAAATTCAGAGCAAGTCACAGAAATGTATTCGGCATTTTTAGAACCTTCTAGTGTACCTCAGTCAGCTGTAGAAAATGGAAAGGATCTGGAAGGTATTTTATAGTACAAATGAGTCATTAAAAGTAGCAAAATCATCAAAATCTACTCATTTTATTACAGGAATTCGCCCATTTAGAATTTACACTAAATTACAAATTATTAATTCATTATTACAAAACAAAACAATGAATAATACAATCCAACGAAACAATCGATACTTGTACTGTTTTAGCTGGAATATTAATTTACATTACGAGAAGTAATATTTTACCTGTATACCATTATGGCCCTAAATATTTTCAGAATTATGAATTTGGTTAATAACGGAGTTCTTTCTCATGACGGCGTACAAGTCATCTAGGGTAGATGACTTGTACGCCGTCAGAAAAAAAGAAATAATGAATGGAAAAACGATTTATTTGTCACAGAAACACATGCATCCCAAAATGATGAGATCACTTAGAAAAACATGAAAAAACTGATTTATGCAGCTGCTCGCTGTGATTTTGACAAAAAGGCTTCCGGTCAACGTGACACTTTATTATGGGACCCACCACTGCTGATTTTCAGTAGTCACTACACCGCCAAGAAACACCCACAATATCGTAGATAATTTTTAATCAAATTGAAGAAGTGTGTTACTTGAAAAACCTATTAAACCACCCAGCTAATTAGTTAGTTGTGCCATTACTATTACATCATTTCAATTTGTAAACAAAATAAAACAAACACTCCGTGACTTGCAGCCATACAAAGTATCCAGCTAATCCCTCAGAGACACATTCTCCTTGATGCCCTCCAACACGCAACCAAACGAAAAATAAACAAACAAATTCCCTCAGGAACTTCAAGCAAAAAATCTTAAGTATAACTTGTTCTTACTTGTTTTTAAGGCGGTGTCATTAAACTGGTAACCTCGGGGTTGCTGTCCACGTAAGATTGCAGGAGTACGGAGTACGAAACCTTAAGGAGAACTTTCTTCATTGCCGATAAATTACGGAGTCACTTTTACAGCTCAAGAGAACATACGGCGAAACTTCCACATGTGCTGTCCAAGTTATAACAAGATAGCGTATGGACGTGTTAAAGAATTTGAATGGCTAAATTCTTTAGGAATTCGTGAAGTTACTGGAGTGGTGTTAGGTTAAGTATGTTAGAGATATTGAGCGGCTCTTGTTAACTTGTAATTGTTACGGATTTTGGTAACATAATAGTGTTTTTGTTGCTGGTTAGTGTGTGCAGATTGAGCTGAAATGACGGGTCCATATTGGCTCAACTAAAGTTCTTTACCCGAAATTGTTCTTCCTAACGATTTGTCATCCTAAAGTTTTCATTCATACTATTTGTAGTGCTACCGGCGATGTTCATAACACTCATGTTTCCGAAAATTGTAATTAATAATATCATTAATGTAAATATATTTAAACTCCTACTGTTTTTTATCGTAACGCTTTTATCCCTAAACATAATTACCATAATATTTTCACTCATACTCAGAAAGAAACATTTACCATGACCATGCATGCAGCAGGCATGCAGCATGCAAGCATGCAAGCAAGCATGCAAGCATGCAAGCAAGCATGCAAGCATGCAAGCAAGCATGCAGCATGCAACATGCAGCAGGCATGGTTTCTGTCACGGCTCCGGTGCTGTGGGGCTCCGGCGATCCCACGCGAGCTGCTCGTTGCAGATGTGTTTAACGTTCACCACCGTAGCTTCGGCTTGCTGGCCGGCGTAGCCGGCCAGCCTCAGCCTCGGCGGCGGGCGTTAAAACCACCTGCTCCTCAGCTCGCGGGCCGCCTCGCCCCTCCACGCCTTCGCGATTTTAAATAACACTCTAGGGGTAGGGCACACAAGACTACGTGGAGTCGATTTTGCAACGATTCGTTTCTTGGGGGCACTATGAATAATAGTATAAAAGATGGTTATGTTGAGAAAATATAGGGAAACAAATAAAAGTATAATAGATGTTTATTGCTACTGACATTATGAAGTTGAATGATTCGGAATTATGAACATTAGAGACAGAGTAGTTAGGAATTGTGATTGTTAGGATGAAAAATGTTAGGAAGAACATTTTCGGATTTCCAATTATCGGAGTTGAAAATTTAGGTGAACTTTGGCGCACCCGAAATGACTCTTTACTGACTGAGTTATATTATAGGCCTACCAATCATGTCTAAGAATATAAGAATGAAGTACCTAAATACAAAGGTAGTATGCAGTATCGTTTTACATTTTCTCGAATTTTCTAAAAATGCCAAGGTACTAGATTTCCTTCTGCCTTGAGTTGAAAATACACATAACTTATGACTTAGACAGTAGCACTACCCTTTAAAAAAAACAGAATTTCATTCTACGGCCATTCGTTAGTCACAGTATTAAAACATTACGCACAAAATCATCGCCCAAATATGTAATGTCACGACCAAAATCGATATCACAGCCAGCGACACACCGCTAGCTCTCACCGCACACACCACCACATAAGCCCCAGTTGCATTAAGTGGATAATCCTAGAGTTCATACTTTCATCTGTTTAATGGATGCAGTGAAACCCATCTATTGCCGTTTGGCGCTTTTTATGCGAACTCCTGTGGCGATATTGAGAGGAAATTTTCACAAGGGCTCTGTTATAGCAATCATTTTGAGGATTAGCTCTAGGTCTTATGGTGAAGACTAAAGGGGTGATAAAGAGAAGGGGATGCATGTTTTATTTGTTTGGTAGATTTAACGTTAACGCGTATAACTACAATTGCAGCGATTTGATATGGTTAATATGAGTTCATCAAAATCACGCTGCGAAATAGCCGCTCACGTCCGTCGTAACAAACATTTTCTTTTTATGCTGTGGGTACATCATATTTGGTTCTGTGTGTTCAATGGGATTCAAATCTGGTGATTGAGCAGGCAATGGTAGGATGTTGAAATATGCTGCGGCAAATATGTCTGCAATGACCCTGGCAGTGTGTGGACGTGCATCAATCATGCATAAACAGAAATGAAGCACCAAATCAGTTCTTTGCGGACACCATTTTTGTCACACTTTTATAACATTTAAATGACAACATTTAAATTGGCAGAGAGCAGTGGTGGCCAAGTGGCAACGGCTGCGACTTACGAGTTGTAGGTCGTGAGTTCGACCCCAGCCAGGCGCTTTACTTTGTGTAAATCATTTCATCACCACTGCTCTCAAACGGTGAAGGAAAACATCGTGAGGAAACCGGCATGTCCTAGAACCAAAAATTCGAAGACATGTGACATCTACCAACCCGCACTGGGCCCGCGTGGTGGATTACGGCCCAAACCCTCTCACCGAGAGGAGGCCTGTGTCCCAGCAGTGGGAACATTATAGGCTGATGATGATGATGATGATTTAAATTGGATTTTCTTTATTTTTGCACTGAAGCCAATTAGCATTTTATACTATTAAAATTGTCTATTATACGCTTAGTTAAGAAGGAACTTTCTATAGACTATGTCTGAAGGCGAAACAATTAGGTAATACAAATACGAGTAGAACAAAACTACATAATCTGCCGTTCAAGATATTATCAAAAGGATGAATATAAAACGGAACTACTACACGTAAATATTTACAATTCAGTTTCTAAAGTGCCTTGATTATTTTTATCTGTATTATTGTACACGTATGTTTGAATGAACATTAAAAAAGAAAACAGCGTAGTTTTAAAATGAAGATAATGTAACCATTATCTTCATTTTAAAAATACGCGGTTAATACACGGCAAGTTCAGTTTCATTTTAAGTAGATTTTAGTTATTGCGTTAAACTTGCAGTTTATTAAAATATCGTATCCATATTATACCTTATAACGCTTCATTTATGAACTCTTTGCTAACTTTATATTAGTCTGGCGGTGTGCCCCGTGTTCATTTATCAACTGTCAGTCTGGGAACGAATCATGTTGAAACTACTGAGGATTAAGTAAAAATTACATTTTTCACAGGAATAAGATTCACATAGCTTTTTTTTTTTTTTTTTTTTTTTTTTTTTTTTTTTTTTTTTGGGTGGGAAATCATCAAATAACTTCTCCCGCTCTGGGTGGAGCAGGAGGGCGTGTCAGACTTTTACTGACTAAAACCCACCCGTGTTCCTTCAGTAGCCCTTAAGCCAGGGGCTGTGGTGTCTCTTTCGAACAAACCCGCACCCCTGGCAGGCATCGACCCTTGCGGGTCCCATCACTATTTGTGCTGACATCTCTTTGAGGCGCGCGTGGAACACAACGCGCCGTCGACTTGGGCTTGGTCCTTACCGGACAGCGAGCTACCCATTACTCGCCGTCCGCAAGCCCATGCCTACGGTGGCCGGAAATCGGCCTGGGATTCCCGACGCCCAGGGCGTCTCCGTATCCTGCGGCGGCTGGGGTCGCGAGGGCGCATATGCTGCCTCTCCCTCACGTGCGCCGCCTCCCTCTTCGCGAGCATCACTGCTTCGCTGAAGGAGGTGACGGCTCCCCATGCCCTCTCGCTCCGTACCATGGCCTGGACCAGGGCCGGACGCGAGAGATCGCCGCCGCCGATCGCCTCCACAAGGACACGGCGGTGCTCCGCCCAAGCAGGGCAGACCGCCACCGTGTGCTCCACCGTGTCCTCAGGGCGATCTTCGCAGTGGAAACACCCGGGCGTTTCCTCCCGCCCTATCCGAAACAGGAACCTCCCGAAACAACCGTGTCCGGTGAGGACCTGCGTCAGGCGGAAGGTGAGGACGCCATGCCGCCTCTCAAACCACTCCTCAAAGAGGGGACTTACCGCCGCAATCGTGGCGTGCCCAAGATTCACATAGCTTACATCAAACCTGTATTTCTTGAAAGTTGGGCGAAAGTGTTAAGTAATAATCAAATGAATGAGATGTTGAACTAACTTGTAATGTAATTTAAGCTACTTTTAATATTATACAGGATACGTTTTTATCCAGTGCACAAACTTTAACCATGAATTCAGAGATTCTTAATTCATGGTTTATGGTGCAGAAAATTTTCGTCGGTTACAAAAAAAAAAAATCAGCTGTTCCTAACATTTGGACCGCTTAGGTATTGTACTTTTCTATGAAACAGCAGACTTTTTTTGTGAAACCGACGACGAACTTCTGCGCTGGGGGTTAAAGTTTGCGCACTGGTTAAAAGCTTATCCTGTATAACTTATTTATCGTTGTCTTAATACTAAGCAGGTGAAAGAAAACATTATGAGGTAACTGGCATGTCCTAGACCGACAAAATTCAAAGACATGTGAAGTCTACAAACCCGCACTGGGTCCGCGTGATGGATAACAGCCGACTCCCTCTGACAGAGAGGAGGCCTGTGTTCCAGCAGTGGTAACATTATAGGGTGATTATGGTCAACAAAAAAAAAAGGCTTTGTGTCTGATAATTAGAACACTGGTTTTGGAAACAGTGTTAATTAATCGATACTCTGTTACGACGAAAAGTCATATTGAATGAAAGTATCATGTATTGCTTTTGTACAATCACTAGCTGCCCGTCCCGGCTTCGCACGGGTGGGATCCCAATTGTTTTTATTCGACTGTTTTTTCTCCGATTTACATTGCGAATCCGACTACCACGAAAGAGTCTTTTAATTTTTCGGGTTAATATATAACCTATGACACGCATATATAACTTGGCTGTCTATTAGTGAAATCATTTTCAAAATCAGTTCAGTAGATCCAATGATTACCCCCTACAACCTTACAAACTTTACCTCTTTATAATATTAGTATAGACAAGTATAGAAGTATAGATGACTGGCGAAATGTAGGTGTATTTAGGTACACCTCTCCCTAACCCTTCGGGAAAACAAGGCGTGATGTTATGTTTTACACTAAGTATTACTTCATGAAGCAAGACTGTTATACAACAGTTACAATAAGTTATACAATATCATATTCCAATGTATTCCCAAAGATTTGCGAACACTACCGCGCTTGTGGCGCTGCAGCCACAATATAGTTGCCGAAATGCACAGAAAACACATTTACCACAATCCATCATGGCGGATTTGTGGATTTCGTACGTCATACAAACGCCCGTTGCGCCCTGCTAATGTTGACGGCAAAACAACCTTGGATAAGGAACCCTTAATATTAATCTACATAGTTTTGATTAATGAAAGTTTTTGGGTCTACTCAATATTAACTTTATTCAAATTAAAGAAAATTAAAAAAGGAGATAATCGAGAGGTTTTCTGTTTCTATAATATTGAACCCCATACGTTACCTCAATGTCTCTCTCAGTCCAATAATAACTACGTAGGAAATTTTAATAGAAATCGTAGCAATAAACCCACGTTGCTTGAAGCTAGTTACTAAACTGCGTTAAAATATCATAGGATCACCTACACTTCCTCCGAACATTTCATACAAACGTAGACTTAAAATTTCAAATTTCATATAACTGGGAGGGAGAGAGACTTCAAAGGGTTAGTGTTAGCCGTCGCATGGACGCATTTATCAAAGAGGTTATTAGGTTCTACGGCAAAAATCCTATAGATTCTGCTGGATATGCGAGCAAGTATGTATGATACGGGTTCACGCAAATCTGTCTAAGTTAGGGTAAAGGAGTACCTACCTCATTCTTAGAAATTCTATTCACTGCTACGTGGGATGTATACGGACAGGTGTTTCGTGTCGGTTCTGCGCGATTCGTGATTTTGACAGTGGTGTTTTCTAATTGGGCCCGTGTTTTGAAGCTATTTGAAATTAATTCAAGTTTTTTTTTTTGAGTAATAGGAAGGTACATACACCTACTTTCAAAAAGTTTATTTAATAAAAAATGAACAACCGACATCAAAATAAAAAAAAAACACTACAAATTGCAACTTAAATTTCAGAGGTCGGTGGCAAAAACCACGAGAATACAAAACCAAAGACACCGATTTCCGAAATTAAAGCTATTTTACTCTATTAAATGTTTTTTTTTGATGTTGGTTATTTTTTAATTTAAACTAATCTCCGCCCGCGGCTTAACCCGCGTGGAAGTCGGAAATTATCCCGCGGGAACGTACTACCACCGGGATAAAAAGTATCCTATGTGTTAATCTAAGTTATAATCTATTTGTGTGCCACATCACTTTGTGCTGACATTATTTGAGGCGCGCGTGGAACATAACGCGCCGTCGACCTGCACCCTAATGCGGTGCTCCGCCCAAGCCAGGCAGACCTCCACCGTACGCTCTACCGTGTCCTCAGGGCGATCTTCGTAGTGGAAAACCCGGGCGTTTCCTCCCGCCTTATCCGCAACAAATTCGACATGGTGGCTAAGATTTTATTATATCAGTCAATTAAGTTACACAGTTTAATGAATACATTTCTAGTGACTGCTTTAAGACTTGATATAAGGAATGTAAGTCTACATAGCAATTCATTATCTGCCTAGCCTTTTCCCGACAATGTTGGGGTTAGCTTCCAGTCAAATCGGATGCAGATGAAAACCAGTATTTTACATGGAGCGACTGCCTATCTGACCTGTACAACCCAGTTACTGGATAATACAATGCCCCTTGGTAAGACTGGTTGTCAGACTTTCGGGCTTCTGACGAACCGTAACGACTGTCAAAGATCCACGAATGACAGCCGGGGCCAACGGCTTAGTGTGCATTCCGAGGCACAGAGGGGTCTTGATATGTAGGTAAAGATGGTCACCCATCTATGGACCAACCGCGGCAAGCGTAGCTTAACCTGATCGATCGACCCGTGCAGCTGTTATGACTTAGCCTCAAGCCCCTAGTCTATCTACATAGCAAGGTATTTGAACGAAAACACACCACTGTACTTAGAACTCACGTAAATCTAAGCCACCTTTCCCAGTAAGTACCTCTTGTTAACTCTCAATTTCTCACCACGGCCATTTTGAAAACGTCTGGCTCCTCTATATACTAGACTTAAGATTATGAACCTTTTTATTCGTATACAATAATAATTTTAATTACATACAACCTACGTAAAATTTACACGCCGACATTAAAGGCATAATAAGAGATCGGTGAAATTATGTTAAAAACATTCCGTACCTTATTTATACAAATACAATTTTGATTTTTACCATGTTTTTGTACGTTTTCACCAGCTTTGAAAACTGGAAACAAACTCGCAGAGCCATTGTTGATTAAAACCATCTTACGTCAAACTGGAACTTACCTGTAAAGAAAAGAAAAAATATAAGTACGTAAGCCTTCTTAATTGTTTTGAAAAAATATATTGTTTTTTTTTTCATAAGTCTTGTTTTTTTTTTTTGTCGTATTTTCGTTACCTCGTGATTTAAAAATGAGTCGCAAAAGGTTTTCTGATCGAAATTGAATTCTCTTTTATTTAATTTGACGTGAAAATCTCGAAATATTTAGTGTAACAGGAAAATAATATAATGTTTATGACAATAAGTAATTTATCTACACTAACAATATTATAAAGAGGAAAGATTTGATTGTTTGTTTGCATTGAATGGGCTCCGAAACTACTGAACTGATTTGAAAAATTATTTCACTGTTGGGAAGCTACACTATCCCCGGGTAGAAATGTTTCGTATGGTATAAAAAAGCATCTGCTGTTTCATAGAAAAGTGTTACAACTACGCGGATAAATTGTATGCAGTAGCATTTTTTTTAAATAACCGACTTCAAATTTAACACAGGGTTCAGAAACATGTACTGCACCCATGGTAACATGGGCACGCCACGATTGCGGCGGTAAGTCCCCTCTTTGAGGAGTGGTTTGACAGGCGGCATGGCGTCCTCACCTTCCGCCTGACGCAGGTCCTCACCGGACACGGTTGTTTCGGGAGGTTCCTGTTTCGGATAGGGCGGGAGGAAACGCCCGGGTGTTTCCACTGCGAAGATCGGCCTGAGGACACGGTGGAGCACATGGTGGCGGTCTGCCCTGCTTGGGCGGAGCACCGCCGTGTCCTCGTGGAGGCGATCGGCGGCGGCGATCTCTCGCGTCCGGCCCTGGTCCAGGCAATGGTACGGAGCGAGAGGGCATGGGTAGCCGTCACCTCCTTCAGCGAAGCAGTGATGCTCGCGAAGAGAGAGGCGGCGCACGTGAGGGAAAGGCAGCATATGCGCCCTCGCGACCCTAGCCGCCGCAGGATACGGAGACGCCCTGGGCGTCGGAAATCCCAGGCCGATTTCCGGCCACCGTAGGCATGAGCTTGCGGACGGCGAGTAATGGGTAGCTCGCTGTCCGGTAAGGACCAAGCCCAAGTCGACGGCGCGTTGTGTTCCACGCGCGCCTCAAAGAGATGTCAGCACAAAAAATGATGGGCCCCGCAAGGGCCGATGCCTGCCAGATGTGCGGGTTTGTTCTAAAGAGACACCACAGCCCCTGGCATACGGGCTACTGAAGGAACACGGGTGGGTTTTAGTCAGTAAAAGTCTGACACGCCCTCCTGCTCCACCCAGAGCGGGAGAAGTTATTTGATGATTGCCCACCCAAAAAAAAACCCATGGTAACAGTTGATTGACAAATATTATGAACGATAAAAAGTGGTAAGTATATTAAAATTTATTCTATAAGGGTATTACATGAGTCACAACATTAATGACTTTATTTATACGAATAACAAACATAATTAAGTAAATGTACATGTAAATACTACTACTTTTTTCCCATTCGAATTATAAATACCACACATTTTTTTTTCCAAAAATCTGAAACCTATTGCGAAAAAAATATACCCGTTCAGACCAAACACAAACTTCCCTTACCATAACAATGGAGTGCCTTCAAACCCAGTATTCTAATAAGCCTCAAAAACACACAATAATTATTCGTGTAGCTGGGATTGTAATAATTATAATTATAACAGTTGGCAGCACACATTGAATATTTTGTGCGAGTCGAGTCATTTGTTACAAGCTTATTAGCGCCTCCCGCCGGGAGAGTGCTCAAGATACGTTGTCTAGGGAACCGTGGATTATGTGTGGAGGTACTGGATCTGTCATGTAGCTGCATGAATGTATTTTCCATTTTAGTTTAGTACTTGGTACTTGTTAATACATCCACACTGTCTTTCTGTAGACACTCTAATTTAAAACATTCTAAAAGTCAATAATTTTTAGAAGAGGAGTTTCGTTTCGCCGTAGGAAATGACCAATTGCAACCGGGCACAAAGCATATGACGTTTCATAAGTATGTAGATTAACGTATTTTTTATAATTTTGAATGTTATTTTACACTTTTGCAATCTAAAATAGCGAAAAAGTGAAATTTAATAAAATGTTTCGTTACGTAAATTGTTTTTAATCGTTTATTGGAGTAGACTAATGTTTTTAATGGTAGTAGTTACGTTAAGCTTTAGAAAGTTAATTCAGTTTTGTTCTGCTTTGTGACCACACTGAGGTTTAGTGAGAAAATAATCCTTACAGTTTCATTAAAACCGTAAATAACAATACTTTGTTAATCATAGATCCTATCTACATACATGACATACTAACCTATACATAACCTTCCCAATTTATGATCCAATAATAACACTATATATTTGCCTAATCATTCTCCATGATGAATGAAAAAGTAATCAATTTAGAAGCTTAATTTGAGACGATGACAGACTGAAATAAAAATACTTATTTAGAAAGTAGGTTATTAATTTGTGATTAGGATTAGTTAAGTTAGTATTTTATTGTTTTTTAATAATTATGTTACTTGTTAATTTCCTTCCTACATAAAATAAAAATTCTTTTTGATTAAAAAAAAAAAAAGTAGGTCATTACTCTTTTGATAAGGTTGAATAAAGCTAAGTAGCTGTAACTCTATGCTGAAGAAGACAATCATTAAATTATAAAATAGTTACTTACATCGTCGTCGAACTAAGGAATATTCATAAGTAGGTATTCAGAATTACTCATATTATTTTGTTGCGTTTCATGTATAATTTTTTAACAAAAGGCATAAAGTCAGGTAGAAATTATGGACTCGGTTTTTTTTTTTTTTGATTGGGAATTCACCAAATAACTTCTCCCGCTCTGGGTGGAGCAGGAGGGCGTGTCAGACTTTTACTGACTAAAACCCACCCGTGTTCCCTCAGTAGCCCGTATGCCAAGGGCTGTGGTATCTCTTTCAAACAAACCCGCACCCCTGGCAGATTATGGATTCTATTAGGCACAGTAAGGGGATTAAAATGTAAACTGTTACTATTAAAATAGTTGAGAATTAAAAATAAAATTCAACACTAAAATAGCATTTCTTAGGAATGACTGAGTTAGGTGTATTTGATTTATTTTATCATTAGTTACTGCAAAAAACTAAGAAACAACGTCGTAGACATGAAAGTAATTGTTTAACAACCGACCATTTTCCTAACATGAGCAAATAATTTAATTTAATTACACCATAGCCCATTCCAGTGAAAACAATCTCGGGTCTAGGTTTAAAATTACTCTGGGCGTGATTGTGAGCAGTTTGCATATCGTTGTAATTGTAATTGGTCGAGACGGATGCCCGCCACGCCAACGAATTGGTCGACTGGATGTACTGCCTTGATTATTTTGGCCAGTTCTGTTTTGGCTCGAGAATCGGGGGTTAAGATTAAAGCAAATTATGTAGTTACGAAATGAAAGATTAAGGAGTTTTCAAAAACATTTCTGCATATTATGTTTTTTTTATTATTTTGGCAATTTTTAAAGGTAATTTTTGTCCGTACCTACCAAAAATTAAAAGTGATCTAGACGTGCTTTTTATTTTAGTTTAAGATGAAATTGAGCATTTTAAAATATAAATCATCATCATCATCATTTCAGCTGAAAGACTTCCACTCCTGGACATAAGCAATCAATCAATCAATCAATCAAAATATTTTTATTTCATATAAACCTGCATGGGCACTTATGAAACGTCAGAAGCTAGGTGCACGGTTCCAAATTGTTGTTTCCTATGGAGAAGAGCCGGCAAGAAACTCCACGGTTACTCTTTTAAAAATAATTGGCTTTAACAATATTTTCAAATTACAGAGATTAAATGTATGGGAGGACAGCGCAGGCCTATCAATAAGTACCAGGTACTTAGACGAATACAGAATAGAAAATCGTCTACAAATCTACAGTCAGTAAGGCCTACAACGTTCTCTCATTCACAATATGTAAAATAATCTACATAAATAAAATGAACCTAAATAAAATTGATGTATAATGTCAATTAATGACGAGAATATGTCAGCATTGTAAAAATAAAAAGAATTAAAAAGAACTTTGTATTTGAGAGCAGTTAATAGACTTTCACATAGTTATGCTGTTAATGAGGTACCAGGGAAGCCACATGTGCAGAAGGAATTAATGCCAAACTTCCCTGTCTTCAACGTAGTCTTTTATCTTATAATATGCTTTTTTGATAAGGACACGTTTGATGTGCGTTTTAAACTTTCCATCGCTAAGTTCTGTAACCGACTTTGGCAACTTGTTATAGAAGCGGATACTGTTTATTAGAAATGACTTGCTAGTTTTAGTCAATCTAAATTTTGGAATCACAATTTCATCTTTACTACGTGTATTCAGATTATGGAAATCGCATCGTTTTTTGAAAAGGCCTAAGTTTTTGCGAACATACAAGATATTTTCTAGGATGTAAAGAGAAGGCAGAGTTAATATATCAATTCTCCCCCAAACACCGCCACTTCAACCGGTTCTGTACTTTTCGCATCCGGAATACAAATGTCTTCGGCTAATTCAGTTTCGACGTTATTGAAGTATTGTAGAAAGCCTCCGTAACTTTATTATTGTAGTTAACTCACATTATTTTAACAATATTTGTAAAAAAAGAACAGCCGACGTCCGGAAAAGACTACAAAGTGAAAAATAATTTTAATTTCGGAAGTCGGTGACTTTGGATACGTAAGTATTTAAATATTTGATACCGCTTTCTGAAATTAAAGTTATTTTTCACTTTGTAGTGTTTTTCCTGAAGTTAGTTGTTTTTTAAAGTTTTTATTTTTCACTTTTTAGCTATAGTACCTACCCTAAACCAATTCGAAATTTCACTATCCTTGGTCAAAACAATGCATATTTATGCGATAGCAGCAATCGCGGTTGATTTGCTGTCATTTTTGAAGAGTGTCTCCAAAACGCATCATCAAATGAAACTTAAATGGGACCATTTCGAAATAAACCCCTTTCGAACAAAAAAATAATTTTGCTAATTTGTCTGTATAATTATGATGGAGTTATGCCCGAAAATATTTTTTTTTAAACATGTCGAATGGATAACCTCCTTCTTTTTGAAGTCGGTTAAAAAGGCGTTTCAATAATGGACCAACCTCTTCCAAAATCCGAGACCACTGGTAAATTATATCTGATTAAAACTTAATTGCTTCTCTATACGTCATTAAGTGCATCAGGCTGTCACGCAAGTAAAAAGAATCAATTAACGTGGAAAAGTTGGTCACACTGTTAAAATATAGGAATATTTTAAATATCAACCATTTTAATTGAAATTAATATCAGAATACCGTCCCAGTTATTGCACTTAAATTTATTTTGAAACAGCTTTATTTTCCTGCTTCAATAAACTTATTTAATTTTGCTCTCCGAAGTAAGCATGACCTTTACAACCCCTTTTCCAGGAACAGAGCCAATATTTTTCAATGGATTTTTCTATTATGAATTTCTCAGAAGCTGTCCGGAGATTGGAGTTGAGCTCAATCTCAATACACTTGTCCCTTCTATTACATGCGACTTAAACACGACTGGCCAGTTGTGGCTCAAATGTACAGCTCTGCCAACCCCTTAGTGTAATGCAGGCGTGACGTTGCGGTGTGTTCTTTGCATCGTCTTTGTTCGTATTCTTTCTATTGAGTGCGAGTCGATTTTCTCCAACACGTAGCAGGTTTGCCAACGAGCGATGGAGCGTATCCTCGGAGTTCGACTTACCGAACGGATACGGAACTCGATACTGCGCTCTTAAGCATAAATCGTAGATGTCAATCAAAAAGCAGGCAAGCTCAAATGGGACTGGACTGGACAAGACCACCGCAGCATGGGTTCCTGAAAACGTCCATCGGTATCGCGGAAGACCCAAGCGTAGATGGCAGAACGAATTCGATGCTTGTGTCAGGGATTGGTCTATATTGGCCCAGGATCGAGTTGAGTGGAGAAATGAAAGGGAGGCTTTTTCCCTGCAGTCGGACAATACAAGCTTATTACTTGCGTAGGTACTAGATTCGCGAGATTGTTGACGGCTAATTTCCATTCACAGACAGGGGTAACAGGGCAGTGGGAACATTTCAGGCTAAGTATATATAAGCTTGGAGCAGCGGTGGCCCAGTGGTAACGGCTGTGACTTACAAGTTGTAAGTCGTAGGTTCGAACTCAGTCAGGTGCTTTACTTTGTGTAAATTATTTCATCACCACTGCTCTCAAAACGGTGAAGGAAAACATCGTGAGAGACCGGCTATGTCTTAGAACTACAAATATTTTGAGATATGTGACATCTACCAACCCACACTGAGCACACGTGATATATTACGGCACACTCCCTCTCAGTAAGAGGAGGCCTATGTCCCAGCAGTGGGAACAATATAGGCTAATTAAAATATGCTTATGCTTACATTTTCATGGATAGAGTCTTGCTATGCCTACGACTGCGATTGCGGCGGTAAGTCCCCTCTTTGAGGAGTGGTTGGAGAGGCGCCATGGCGTCCTCACGTTCCGCCTGACGCAGGTCCTCACCGGATACGACTGTTTCGGGAGGTTCCTGTTTCGGATAAAGCGTGAGGAAACACCCGGGTATTTTCATTGCGTCCAGGCCATATTTCAGAGCGCAAGTGCATGGGTAGCCGTCACCTCCTTCTGCGAAGCTGTTTGCTCGCAAAGAGCGAGGCGGTGCACGTGAGGGAGAGGCAGTATGCGCCCTAACCTCCGCAGGAGACACCCTGGGCGTCGAGAATCCCAGGCGTATTCCCGGCCACTGTAGGCGTGGGCTTGCGGACGACGAGTAATGGTTATCTCGCTGTCCGGTAATAACCAAGACCGGGTCGACGGCGCGTTGTGTTCCACACGCGCCTCAAAGAGATGTCAACACCAACTGGGGGTCCGCAAGGACCGATGCTTGCCAGGGGTTCGGGTTGTTCGAAAGGGATACCGCCGCCCCTGGCACACAGGCAACTGAGGGAACACGGGTGGGTTTTAGTCAGTAAAAGTCTGACACGGCCTCCTGCTCCACCCAGAACGGGAGAAATTATTTGATGATTTCCCAACCTCAAAAATAAAAAGCTATACCTAAGCCTTGAAAATATTCCTACTGTCTCTTTTCGTATTAAAATAAGTATAATTCTTCGTAAGCATATTCACTCCATTCACACATCTACAAAAGTTATCTCGAAATTCCATTACACCTTCCCAGAAGGTTCCATAAATAATAGGAATATCAATAGAATATGTATTATTTTGTTAGTGCCAGATATATCGTTATTCGTGGTTCAATTCTATTTGGCACCCGTTTTGATGATATACACAAGGAGTTACATTTGATATATGTTGGTGTGTTTTGTACCTAGTTCTAGTGGATTTGGGTTCGTGTAAGTTGTGAATTTGAGCTGAGACACACGGATGCCTTGAGTGAGAAACTTATTTGAAACCCAACAAACTGTGAATGTTAAAGGTACCATTCAGATTTTGACTACTAAACTGAAACTGTATTTTATGTCAACTGTAAGATATGAGAATCACCATTGGCATTTTTACCCTACTATTCGTCAACTTTACAGCCACTGCAAAACATGTATTTTATAATGTTTTGGTGTAGCTACGTTAAAGCATTCTGTCTACCTACGTAATTATGTCTCTTATTCACATTTTCTAAAATGGACGACGGAGACGGCTCATATAAGTAGTTTGGCAAATTATCTAATTCGATTTTCTTCTTAGCGTATCGAAGGCAAAATAATCAAACATCTGTGGACCAAAAGTCAGCTGCGCAAACTCCACTCATACCTTCTGTTACGTTGTCGCACTCTGGGCAATCGACTTCTGTCGATTGACTAATCCTTTCAGCACGATGGCAAATATAATATAATTTGATGATATTAACAGATAAAAGATTGGAGTTCTGTTGCTGCCCGTCTTCTTCACATTCAATCGCAAGTCACTTTCTCCCCTATAATCACCATTTCTCCATGATAAGTTTGCTGTAATCTCTACCATACAAATAGAAATGGCATTCTTCCTAACCGCACGTATGTCAGCAACGAATAGTTAATATCCTGAGCATCGTTAGTGCGCTTTGTGTCAACACTTATTATGTTAACCATGTAGAAAGAAATTCATTAGAGTGTACTGTGGTCCCCAGGCAGATATGATTGCGTTACAATTCTATTTTACCTTCATAAATCCATGTGATTCAAATTATGGAGAACAGTATGTGGTATGTGATGAATGGTTTTCTTATGATGAAAGCGATTTTAATGGAAATTGTCAAGGAAAGTATCGAAGAGAAAATACGCCGATTATGTAGTATTATTAAATACAAATTAGCCCTAATTTTAATGACGAAGATAATATTAAAGACACATGATTTCTTTCTGCTGTTCATCGGCATTCTGATAAAAAAATATATATAAAATAAGCACCCTCATTGACAATTTAAGAAAGAAATCGGTTTACAGAAAACATTCAGTTACCCTGAAAAATAACAAAATTCATTGCATCGCCAATAAAATTTAAACAACACCACCAAATCTAAATCTTTATACCCCGCACAGACCCTCTAAAATTCTCTATACCATCCTAAAATTAACCGAAACGACGTGCACTAAAAATCTAAAACAGCAATCTCTCAACTATTCAGAGGCGGAGACGTATCACCCATTCCGTTCCCGCGTCTTTCAACTGAACTGTTTTATGGTGTAAACGTGAGACCAAGGCTAGTACTTAGCCAGTCGTAAATCCAGCCAGACGATATACCTAGTTTATGTACTTAAACTTTGTTATTTATATGTGTATGTATTAACGCGTGTAGTGGCTTTACAGAAAGGTATGTTTGTAATTTTATGGCGGTCGAAAAACTAAGGGAGTTAAGATTTGAAATGAATTTTCTTAAACATCGATGACATAAGGTAAAGACTTATGAAATCTGAGGAATTTGTGTGTTAACCCAACATCATAGGTACGAAAAATACAGAGAGTCCAAACAAAAATATAAGATTGTCAGCAAATTAAACCAATTTTAACACACCGAACGAGATTTAATACAAACCTTAAATTAATCCCAGACAAACTAGAAATGGAATTTTGATTACTACAACAGACGGTAATAGACACAAATTAATTCTTAATTAGAGCAATGAAATACTTGAATATAGACGTAAACTGAATGTAATCAGCTTTCAAGTTATGATCTATGTAATTAATACCTGGAATACCTCCATTTGACAAGATGCCTCTCAAACAGATGTTAGTGATAATATTGATCAAGTGTTTATGAAACGGATATTGTGTCAACGTTGATTGGTGGTACGAATTTGATCTGGTTAAGAAGTGGCTTCCGTGAACCTTGTAGTGCATGTTTTATCTAATGCTTAGGGTCGTAATGCATAGTAATGTAAGAAGAAAGTGTAATATAATTTCAAAAAGCACCGATCTTTGAGTATTTTGTTCATGACCTACGCAAATGTCCTGCAGATCTGGTAGCATCTTGTGACGGGTTGTTGGGCGCCCTAAAATAAGTTGAGCTATGTGTAAGCTGTAATGGTTCTTTCTTCAAAATGTTCTGCATTGTTAGACTCACATAAAAACCTAATTATATCATGTTTGGTTTTTTAAAAGAGGCTCTTTTAAAAAACCAAACATGATATAATTAGGTGTTTGTTTCGGAATTTCTTCTAAGGGATCAGTTAGCTAGGAAATGCCGGCGCCGCCGCCGTCTAGTTTTACAATATTGACCAATAAGTTATTGCATTTTACAAAAATAAACAGTTCATATCATTTAATTGTGATAGCAATAAGTGCAATAATATTATATGTTTTCTAAGAAGTATAAGTCAACTTGCTGTTTTATTAATTGCTTGCTTGCTTCAATTCGAGAATCAAACAGGGAAGTTTTAAAGCACACATTGCTTGTCTATATATTTTCCATACAGTAGCTTACACCAGTTTACAATTTAACATCCCAACAACTCACTACGCTGAACCAAATAAAATCTACACGAGGTCCAATAATGTTAACAAAAATAAATTGACCTCCCGGCGAATCGTTTTTAAAATTGCCAGATTCTGCCTACCCAGCACGGTTCGCGGTGTGAAACGAAAAAATCGCCGGTAAAGCCGAAAGCCGACGGCTTCGATTTTATTCACCTTTTTGGATGGTTCCGAATCGACTGGAGCAGTTATTATTGTGTTTTGTAGAGGAAAAGTAATAATGCTGATGCGATGACTGGACGATTTTGTTCGAGTTTTTATTTTTTATTTTTATGAGGCGTAGTGAATTTACTCGCTGGAAGTTATGAAAAAGTGTCGCTGGCTCTAAGTAATAATCTTTATGAGTAACGCTTTAGTACAGAAGATTTAGCAGTCAGTTCGTTCTGGATTTTGTGTAGGAGGCGATTTCTACAAAAATTTGGAAACGATTTTATTAATTGACATCCAAAAAGACTTGCTTGCTTTTTGGGAAATGAAAATGCGAGTTAAAAGAAAAAAGCGGCAATGTGCGAGTCGGACTCGAACACGAAGGATTATGGTGGTTATATTAGTACTCAGTATGTGATGGTTTCAAGTGTATTACGGTAAAAGAGACAGCCCTGTGATTGACGAACAGACGCACGAACTGCAGATCCTTAGTACAAGTAATAGGGTCTCGTTGAAATCTTTTGCGTATGGAATCCTTTGCGTAACAGTTCATGCAAAAGCACTCGGTTTTTTTTTTTTTTTTTTTTTTTTTTGGGTGGGAAATCATCAAATGACTTCTCCTGCTGAGTAGAGCAGGAGGGCGTGTCAGACTTTTACTGACTAAAACCCACCCGTGTTCCCTCAGTAGCCCGTATGCCAGGGGCCGTGGTATCTCTTTCGAACAAACCCGCACCCCTGGCAGGCATCGGCCCTTGCGGACCCCACCAGTGGTTGCTGACATCTTTGACGGCGCGCGTGAGGAACACAACGCGCCGTCCCGTCTACCACTTTTCGGCCGCAGAGGATAGGGAGAGCGGCTGACGCTATACCGACACTCCTCTTCCCCTGCGGCCCCACCGCGTCCGCCATCAAACGGTGGCGGCCCCGTCCAGGCCACGGAAGGGAAGAGCGCTGCTCAGAAGCACCGGCACTCCTCCTCTACCGCAGCCTGTAACCCTCAGCCGCGATGCCTCCCATTCGACATCGCGGCCCACCTCAGTTGCGGTGCACCTCACCGCAACCTACTTTTTGGCCGCTACGTCAATGGCTTGAAGGCAAAAGCCCTGACGAGCGGCCCCACCGTTGGGTTCCTCTTGGCTTCACCGTGGATGGGAGACCACGGTTACTAAGCCCCCCCGCAACGACAATGCGGGAACCCACTCGAGGGGGAAAAGCACTCGGTTAATTCACAAATTAAGAAAATGGACTGTAGACTAAAGAGGCTAGCGCTTCGTCTAAATCGACTCTAAACGTTTGAGTCCCATGAGAATAGATTCGCAATTTTGTGGTTGAAGACTAACGTAGTTAAAGCACATTATTCTTCTTATTTTAGCGATATTTTTCGGAAGATTTCACAGAGTTCTTCAATGCAAAAAGTCAAAGCGAAAATTGCCAAACATTCACCATGCTTGGCAGACGGATTGGTGATCACAGTCTGTATTTTTATACTTTATGTTTTTGAGAATCATTATCTTTATAGACAAAGAAATCTGTATGGTTATGAGTGCTTGATTGTACCCAGTTTATTTCATCTTATTTCGACTAGTCTTGGACGAAAACGGCTCTTTGATGATTGGTACCTACAGCTGAAGTACCTACGAGCGTATCTTGATGTAGAAACCTGAACGTTTTCAATGGGTAGTACCTATGTACAAGATTTTGCATAGGTACCTGTCTGTATTTCTATCACAGTAGATTGAACATGATTCTTGATTTTTTTTGTCCTTCAGCAGGTATTGAATCGTCATTTCTTCAGTAATCTATGGATAATGCTTGCTCATTCTACGTGGAGCCCTGATACAGCTAGAAGATGTCGCGGCAGAACCTATAGATAGGTTATGGTATGGAACAAACGACCAGTGGACTTTAGCCCTGCTTCGAGAGGGCTAGATGGAAGTTATTGAGAGTACCCTTTGCCCAGTAATGGGATGATACAGGGTAACAGTAAACGTAACATTTTGCAGGCAGTTTATACCTACAACAGTTTTGTAGTCATTCTCTCTTAGTTGAAGAGTTACAGGACATAAGCCACCACAAGTATTAACGCTGATTATCACCAGAAAAACCACTACAACGTATTTCAAAACTCAACCAAACTTCAACCACGAAGGTTCATTGTAAACTCCGCGGTATAAAAAATTTCATAATGCTGCTGGCAGCTGATGCAATATTAAATTTTAAATATCGAACGCTTGTGTCGCCCGACATTCAATTTTCCGCGAAATCTCTGTTCAGAGCCGCTGAACACACGACACTAAAAATAACGGTTTTGATGGCGGCTGCAGGCGGACGATTTAAAAGATCGTAATGTATTTAATGGCGTTATACGGTTTTACTATTGTCTTGTGTGACGGTTATTTGTGATTTAGGTATGGAATACGTGCTTTATACTCTGACTAAAGTTATAGCGTTTCTTTAATAGACTACCTATTATAATTAATTTGGATAAGATTTAACTGATACTTATGTTTTAATTATGATCAACGCTGGTTTCTAATTGTATAATAATAATATAATCTAAGATTTCAGCTTACTGAATGTAATAAAATTATGTCTACGACAAAACTTAAATAAAATGCGCGGCAATTTATTCGAGGATTAAAAAATCCTAATTGAGTATATTATTATACTTTGCCAGTTTCACAGACATTACATAAATCGGCCTATAACTATCCCTCTGCTGAAACACAGACCTCCTCTCAGTGACAGAGAGTGGGGCTTAACCTACCACGCGGACCCAGTGCAGGTTTGTCAATGCCGCATATCTTCGAATGCTTGATTCTAGAACATACCGGTTTTCTCACGATGTTTTCCTTCACCGTTTTGAAAGCAGTGGTAATAAAACTATTTACACAAAACTAACCCACGGTCTCATCATCATCATCATCAGTCTATAATGTTCCCACTGCTGGGACACAGGCCTCCTCTCGGTGACAGGGATTGGGCCGTAATCCACCACGCAGGCCCAGTGCGGATTGGTAGATGTGACATGTCTTCGAATTTTTAGTTCTAGGACATGCCGGTTTCCTCACGATGTTTTCCTTCACCGTTTTACTTCACCCACGGTCTACAACTCATTTATCGTGGCCATTACCCCTGGGCCACAACTGCTTCTACCTTACCCAGACCTTACATTACTTTACGTCAATACTAATGATTACGAATACGAAGCACTGGAGTACAAAGTGCGGACTAAATATCATAATCATATGCCAGTGCGCCTCGAGGCACGTACACTATACATAAAAGTATCACAAATTACTGATGTAGGTACTGTCACTAACAAACACTTCATCAATTAAGGTTCCATGGCTCCGTGTAATGGCGAACGCAGTTTTTAAACGAGCTTGAAAGCTTTTTAAAAGGCATCATGTATGGAAAATTGTTTGAAAAAGACAATGAATAAAGTGCCCCTTTTAAAGCTATAAAGTCGGAAATTGAACTTAGTTTACACACTTTTAATATCTACCTGATCCTATATTGCATTTAAAAGACTGGCTTGTTTTTTTAGGCTATGTTATCTTAGGTCACGATAGTTTCAGTCTGTGTGGCCCGCAGTTTATTAAAAAAAAAAAACTTATTAGTGCTGTCGGTTGATTTATTAAGAATCCCTTTAAGTTTCTCAATACAAAATCAAAATCAAAGAGCATTTTTTTCGTGGCATTTATAAGAGAGAACTGATCAAAATTCAAAAGAATTTTCCTCCAATAGAGATATTGTGGAAATACCTCATATTAAAATGTTATAAAATTCTCCATTGCTAATATAATTCTGTGGCGCGGACCGGACCTAACGGTGCCAACACATACGCTTGTCAATTCACATCTAATGGGAATATTTATTTAACTAAATCAAGTTTTGTTAAGTTTCCTTCTGAGAAACGGTTTGAAATCTCGAAGTGTGTATAAAACTGCGAAATATTTCCTAAAAGGGGGCGCGTTTTATTTGATAAAGCCATTTAACAAATAGGACAACAAACAAATCCTAGTTACACGCCCACAAAATTGAACCAATATTTACGAACCCGGCAATAACATCGATTAATATCTCCGCCTTATTTTTAAAACACCATCATATAGCCCGAGTGCCCTCACTATTTGTGTCAACAAATTAAACAGGATCGGCGGGCACGTACGCAATAAAGCTCCGTGTGTACACACAGCTCTCGCAATACCCGCTGGCGGCGCCACCGTCGAGCAATCGATAGGTGGCCAGTTGCCTAGCAACGATCATGTTGCAAAATAAACAATCAGATTCGGGCCCCCGTCTAGAACAAATTTACTCAGTTATTTTATTACTTGTGTCAACATTTTAGATCGATATTATAAGATTATTTACTCGTTGGAGTACGTAGCATGTTTCTGTGATATTTTTTTTTGTTGGTGAGTGAGTGAAAATGCGCGACAGGGTGTTGTTACCACCGTGCCTCCCCGAGCTTTGCGGTAAAGACTTTCGACAGTCTCTGAAGAAACCGAGTCCCAACTATCCTTATGGAAACAAGACAAAGAAACCCAGGATTGTCCCTGCTTTCACCATACAAGGTAAAATTACTTTTAATATTTTTTTAAGGGCGTATTCCTATACTGGTTTAGGTGCACGTTATGGCTTTTCTATACTCATCCATATAAACTTACATAGTTTGCATGGGAATAGCAAAAGTTTCTAGGTCAATAGGATTACCTGACTATCAATTTATAGGCTGATGAATGATCTGATAAGGCAACGAGAAGATTTAGTGGCAAAAATTGAAAAGAATATGCTTTTAGATGGTTTGGTCATGTTGAGAGAATGAAAGAAGGGTAACTCGTGATCATCATTTCAGCCGAAAGACGTCCACTGCCGGATACAGGCCTCCCCCAGGCTCCTCCACTTCGACCGGCCTTGTGCTTCCCACATCCAGCGGATTCCCGCTGCCTAAACAAGGTCTTCGGTCCACCTTGTGGAAGGCCTTCCCACTCTACGTCTTTCGGTTCGCGGTCGCCACTCCAGAACCTTTCGGCCTCATCGGCCATCTGTTTTGCGAGCAATGTGCCCTGCCCTGGGGATCTCTTCATTTCTGAGTCGATCGCGTAGGGAAACTCCGAGCACAGCCCTCTCCATTGCCCTTTGGGTGACTTTAAGCCTTCTGATTGTTAGCGATCACGTTTCTGCAGGCCTAGACAAAACAGTTGTTGCCAGTGATGACCTACGATACTGGGCCTAGAGACAAAGTACATTTCTGTTGGCGTTCACGCCAAATGCCACGCAAAAATGTATGGGAATGACATTACCTGCGGAAAGAATACGACGTAACCTTTCTGCAGATAATGTCATTCCCATACATTTTGACGTAGCGTGTGGCGTGAACGCCAACAGAAATGTACTTTGTCTCTAGGCCCAGTATCGTGGGTCATCACTGGCAACACACACTGGTTAAACTGGTCAAGGGTAACTAACAAAAGGTATTTACAAGGCAGATGTTACTTGAAACGCATGGATCGGCCCTAGAAGGACACATTAGTGACCTTATTGATGATGAATGATCAGTTGCGTAGTACTCGCAATCGGCGTGCGTGTATGACCAGATGAACGTAAAAGAGCCAAAAGGAGTATGAAAGAATAGTAGCAAATGGCGTTCTGTAGTTTCTTCCTACCCTCGTAGGAAGAAGGCGTGAGTCATGACTTTAAGAACTACCTACTCCTCCAAGCCACAGTACAATATTTGGTTTAAAAATAACACAAGAGCCGCCAGCAACAGTGTGCCAATCAATCACCTACCCTAATCTGTTGCTGAGCCATCCCTTCAGTTTTGAATTTGAAAGAAAAAGCCAATAGAATTTATTCTTAGAGACGTGCAAAGAATCTATTTAGGGAATTAGGTTTCTATGGTTATAATTGGCTAGCAACCCATCTTCCCCTATTGTTACTGAAACATTAAAATGGTATAGGTGTGTCTGTTTTCAGAACTGGATATTATTGCAACTGAAATGTTTTAAATAAGACAAAAATGTCAAAATATTGGTTTAATATTCTCTTTCCACGTGGTCCCTCTTGGAGCAGACTTAGCTTCTCATGAGGCGTGCCCTATATTTTTTTACTGCTCGTTATAACCTTTATGCAAAATGAAATACTCTTGTTGAATTTGACCGCGTGTTAATCGCACTGCTCCTGCTGTCTGCCTCGATTAAATAAAGTCTGCCGTAAGTTCGGCTCAGGGCACTAGAGAACTTTTATTCATCCATATGAAGTATGCGGTGAAAAGTGGACCTATCTAGGACTTTTTCTTGTAGTTTTGATATTCAGAGACTGGACTCTCACTCTTACTTCAGCCTGGAGGGTACTTCCAGGCTGAAGTAAGAGTAAGAGTCCAGTAGGCCTCCTTTCTTTTATGCCATACGTCTCGGTTTAGTGAGTCCCTCATACAAAAGTATCCCGCGCCTCTGATGATATCATCGTAAATAAAAGCTGGACTACATTTTGAATAAATTTCTTTTGATTTTGTACTTTAACAAATATACGTTTGCTTCTCTTTTTCTAGCCTTGCAAAAGAACACCAGAGTACAGCCGCCACCAAAATGCGGCGTGTTCGACCCCCTGCCTGTTCGACCGACCATGTTCAGGAAATGCTATCAGCGAGGCGAGTTTCCCGTCTGCATCGAGTTCACCAACTTTGGCAAGCGATTGGCTTGGAAGGTATGTGCTTATATTTTTCATAAAGTGTAATAACTCATGTTTGTTCACTGGCATTGGGACTCCAATGAAATTCTAACTAACAACCAAATAAGACGCAATTGCAACACAAATTCAGAAAATGTATTAAATGCTAAACGTCTTAAAACACATCTTTCTTTCTATCTCTCTCTCGCTTTACATATATCTCTCTATCAACTTCAAAAGATAGAGAGACATAGAACGATGTTTTGACCAGTCCGATATCTATGTACGGTAAGTCGATTCCTTTGGAGAAGCAAGTACTAAGTACTAAAGAGTGATCCACGACCACCAACTTACCTTCAGGGAGCACATAAAGACGGCTCACGCCGCTTTCGTTCTCGGTAGGCTCCACTTTGTTATATTGTTCAGATTCGGTATGATATGATACTCCGCCGTTAATTTCTGCACTTCCGCAATCAAATCACTAATGTGTCTATGGCGAATTGACGACGCATAGAACATAACTATCAATACGCACTATAGGCGCGACCGAGTGTTGTGTCCGGTTATCGATCATAAGTGACACCGAGAAAAGGCGATTGTTTGCGTTCCTTAATATTTACTGAACAAAGTATTATAATTTCGCAATTCTAAGAATTTCAATTCAATTAAATTAATCGACCCAGTTTATCCGAAAGAATATATGTACTCAATGCATGTTTACTTATCGATTCCCTTTACATTCGAACTAATAACTAATATTTTAATTGTCCGTAAGTATATTCATTGTCCGTTCTTATTCATAGGTACCTAGTTCGATTTGGAATGACTCGACGATGATATTGTAAAACTAGCTTTATCTTTTTACTGACCGACTCCTTGACAGTTGAAAAGTGCCTGTAATTTGGTTTAATTAAAATAAAAGCTTTACGAGTCCAAAAAATCTATAATTGATCGAAGACTAATATTGAAAAGAGGAAAGATTTGATTGTTTGTTTATTTGCATTGAATAGGCTCCGAAACTACTATTTAAACCGATTTCAAAAATTATTTTACTTCTATGGTGAATTCTATGTCTTGTTGATCAACTAGTAAGTAGGTACAGTAATCCACGTGTTCAGAGATGATCGAGTCTAAAGCCATGCTAGGGGTTTCAATTGCTGCTAGCATATAGTATCATGATGCCAACGTTGGTGGCATGGTGCCTACGCCGGCTTTTCAGCTATTCGATGAAGTGCTTCAAATATACGTAACACTGACTACCCGTAGCAAATTGTCACACGCTAAGCCCCTTCACATCCATAGGATGCCGACCCTCCAGAAGGTCGGGAGCACGGGGCTCCCATGACCCTCTTCTGTCCGAAACGATAATCGCCATCTGGATCTCAGAATGCCCATTATCCAGCAGTTCATGAAACGCCTCTTCAAGCGTTTTTTCAACTCAGCTGTGAAGTATCCCATATCGTCGTCCGAGGCATACTCTTACCATTTCCGGCGACGCTACAGCTCTCCTCCAAGAGATTAGTAAGCTCACCACCACCCTCAGGGTACACCGTCGCAAACCGCGGTCCTTCCGTCCTCGCCGCCGAGGTCCGTCGCGATGTTCCGTTTAATGTCCGTCCCGTCTTTTTCTCGAGCCAGCCCGCGCCGCTGGGCCTGTAGTATTAAGTACGTTTCCTTGCTGCCCTCTATCACCAATGCCCTAAGCCGAGGTCCGTACCCACAGGAGGTGCCCATGGCGAGCAGTCGCTCTAGTTTTAAGTGTTTTTTCTGGATGGTAATCTTAATTTATTAAGATTATCACAGGCAAGCCCGGTTAAGTAGACAACGACCTCATAGCTTGAACTGCGAGATATCATGCCCAAAAAAAAGAACGATGTGTTGAGTTTATTTAGCGCTAGGTAAATGCATATAATGATTTCCGGTGCAAGTGGACCTAAAATTATCATATCGAATATCTTCGGGTAAGATGATTTCATCCAGCTTCGCCAGACGCCCGAACTCCACAAAGCTACCTGGTGTATAACTAAATGCATGCTAATGATCAAGTGTAATTTGAAACCTTAACTAGAGCTCGGAGCTATATTTTCTCATCGCTATGAAAGTTGCTACGGCCTACGAAATTCCTTTCAAAAACCGATTAAGTTTATATTTCTTTTATTTTCTAAGAACTGTATGCTTTTGAAACTACAGGTAGTCAAGTTCAGTGTTCTCTGCGGAAGCGTAACCAGGTCGCCTATTTATGTCAGTTAGGAACGATACCTGAGTGTTCCGGTACTTATCATAATTGCGCGTCGGTGGTCGCCTACGCTAGTATTGTATTACATGATAACCTATTTTTATTACAAAAAAAGATGTAGAAAAACATATTTTTGATCAAGGACATTTTTTAACAAGTCAGGTGAACTTTTAGTTGGTTTTGAACATTCATAGATGGAAAATATTTTTCTAATTAAATGGATCTTGTTGTCTGAATAAATAAACTATTTAATCTTGTTTAGCAATAATTATTTTACTATTTTAAGATGTATTTATTATTTGTTAGCTTATCGGCATATGTTCCTCGAATAAATAAATAACTTTGATATTTTAGTCATTTTAATCCGACGCGGTGATTCCACGTGACGTCACGCGGATTACCGCAAAGGATCGGCGACGTATTGCGCCGATACGTGCTAAATGGTGATGAGAGTTAAGATGATAAACTCAGATTTCAAAACAAATACATATTGGGATTATATCTGTTTAGCTATTATTCTGTTGATCCGTATCTAATCCGTATCTATTCTAAGGCAACTCATTTGAAAAAAAATTAAGAACTTATTTTTATCCGATAGCAAATTACCATTACTTCTGTAGCTACATCAAGCTTTTTTCTACAAACGGAGTAAACTCAGGCATGATTTACGAGAATATACCGCTTTAAATAAGACATCTTCTTCGAGCCTTTAATTTCTGATTCTCAGAAATTGAAGCACTAGTAAAGTGGATACGGAAAATTTTCCAGTCTAAGGAATATGGAATTTAATCAATTTTACGCTCTATTTATATGAGCGAATGAGAAAATGAAGTAAGCCCTAGATTTATTGGATGATAATATATTCAGCTCTGTGGAAAGTGGCCCGGAATATCCATTTATAGGTAACTCTATGGAAGTAATAAAATTAAGTGTTAGGCTATTATTAGAATCGTAGGTAGGTACTTGTTAGTAAATCGCTTTGAGACTTGCCTTGTTGGGCATCGTTTTGTACTCTTGAAAAACTGGGTTAATTAATTTATGTATTCAGAAACATTTTTTTGATGTATGGAGTATACGTATAGGTCAGTGGTATCGACCCTGACTTATGCGTGTAGGTCATGAATTCAAACCCAGGCAGGCACTTTGTGTGTTTAATTTTATCACCACAGCTCTCAAAACGGTGCAGGAAAACGTCGTGAGGAAACCGGAATGTCCTAGAATCAAAAATTCAAAGACATGCGACATTCACCAACCCGTTCTTTTTGTATTATGTACCTTTGCTTGCTCTCTAGGTGCCGATAGAAAAGCTGGACTTCCACCACTACCTGCCGATGTTCTTTGACGGCCTGTCCGAGGCTGCCTACCCATACAGCTTCATTGTGGAGAGAGGTATCCAAGACCTGATCACCAAGGGATCCTATAAGGTCCTGCCTGTGGTGCCTCAGCTTATCATACCGATTAAAAGTAAGTTTATCTTTTTTTCAAATTTTCTCCAGTCTAAGATGTATAAAGCTGCTTACTTAGACCGTATCGTTTGAGTTTTGAAAAGCCACCTCGGTATTATATCAATATATCTTATGATAATATTGCAATTAAATGGAAGGCAATTTAAAACTCATATTAAAAGTACACATTGTGAACATGCATATTACTAATGTATAAACATTTTGGGTGCGAAATGAATGAAGATATCCTATAAAATTATACATGACAACAAATTTTAATATTTTGATAATGCAAACTGTAAACTGGCTCATTGAAAAGTATTACCCTCAGTACCTACCTACATATAGAGTCTTCCCTACCTGGTACAGCCTAGAAAATATACTGCACCCAGATAATAACCTATAAGCATTTTCAGCGCCATAGAGCACTCTCGTTTAAGAGTAATTTGCAGTGCGTCTAAACGAAACTCCTTGTGCACGACATTACATTTTCATACTGCATTTTGTAGTCTGCATTAATTCTTAATATCTGCTATCTAAGGCTTGCATGATCCGGTTCCCTTTTACGGGTTTCGTTCTTTGAGCAGTATTTTTGATGTAAGGATATTTAAATACATGATATTGTCTTGTAAGCACTGTTGCCAATCTGGTTTAAAACTTGATTGCGTAGTCTATTTGTATGACGCTTTTAAAAATACTTACGTTATAATGGATAGAGGATTGGATGGAATGAAAACACTATGTGATTATAAAATTGTGTATCGTATTCTGTTTCATTTGCACAAAAACTACATAGATAAAATTAAGAAACAATCTGGTAGACAAAATACTGTAAAAATAAAGATTTTCACTATGAAAATTGAGGTATTGATATCGTTTTAGCCAAAAAAAACATTGGCCCACTTCTTACTATGTGTATTCAATCAATGCTGTTTTTTAAGTAATCTCAATTAATATCAAAAGCCGCAGCTCATTTTCGTCTATTTATAAAAATTGTGTCATTATAAAATAACATTACAGTATTATTTCACTAATTCCCAGACGCTTTAGCAACGAAACGTCCTGCAGTAATCTGTCACGCACTCAAATGCATCAAAATGCTGGTGTGTGGCTGTGAAAGAGTCGGCGAAGCCCTGGTGCCATATTACCGGCAGATATTGCCCACACTAAACTTATTCAAGGATAAGAACCGTGAGTGGAACCTTTGTTTTTGATGGATTTTCTAAGATTAATTTATATATTTATTGGTACACTGTATTGTCGTCTCCTGTGTCAAAAATCTTCCGTGGAAATTTTCCACTATGACTTTGAATTCAAGTTATTGAACCAGTGGTTTTATTAATATAATATTACATCCATAGACGAGAAGTAGACAGCCCACATTTTTACGACCAGATAAAAAAGAAGAAACGAGACGAAGCCTCAAAAATCCCAATTAAAATCTGTAACACGATACAGTGACAACGACGCAGACGAGCCACAATTTGAGGTTTAATAAAGCTCATATATTTGTTAAAACTCTGGGGACTATGTTAATAACGGACAATTTACAAAGCATTAGCTTCAAGTAGGAGTATAGGACGCAAAAACGACGCGCCACAACTATTCGGTTAAGGGAGTAATGGTGTCTAGTTTTGTTCATTTGTAACAGTTTTGTCGTAGAAAATAACCGTTTTTCAAATAACCGTTTTTCTTTGAGCTTACAAATTGTAGTTGGTTATGGCTGGTTTATTGATCGTAATAAGAACGTAGTTTTAAAATGACCATGGTTTAATTTCCCCTGAAATTAACAGCTAGATGAAAAATTGCGCTACAACAAACTAGTATTCATTTTGCTCTTTGCATTAACTTAGCACAGTAGGCACGAATGAAAAACATGAACAAAGTATGTGAAATTCCTTCCTGTAATAACTCAAAACAGTAAAAGACACCAAAATCTCAAAATAGCAATTTGAACAACAAAAAGTGGAGTCTCGGAACTCGGTAACAATTCGGTATTGTCACTGCTCGCGCCGGTGAGAGGGCACAGCCGACGCGCCAAACGCCCGAAACACCCCAAACGCCCCGAATTTCACAGCCACATGTAATTAATCTACCCCGGATGCCCCGACAAGTCTATTAGGCTGAAAACAATATCTTCTCGGTCCTCCACGTGTCAATTATGAGGTGAAAATGATTGATGACGTCATTGACGCAAATCGGGCGTAGTGACGTAATTAGGTTTTGAAATTCGAAGCTTGTGTGAAAAAGGAGGTCTTTTGTTTTTTTTTTTAACTCATATGTTGCCATTTTGTTGGAACATTGACTGAGTTTTGGGAGCGTGATTTGTGTTTTTTTTTTCTCCACATTCCGAGCTTTTTCGCATTTAAAACCTTGTGTTGCACTGGTATAGGGATATTGTTTGTGGTATGTAACAGATATCATAATCTTTTACTTTACTGCAAGTAACAAAGGTACCCGAACTTTCATCTGAATTGAAGATTTTATAGTATCAAGAAAAAGTTGAATTTTCATTATTTTATCACACTATACTGCGAATGGAATGCAAACATTACAGACTACAAACTACAGAAGCTATTAGAAATTACGGCAATCCAAATTGATCGTGGTATACTATGTCAATATTTATTCAAATAGCAATAGTATTGCAACCTATTTGAATAAATATTGGCTTTGCCAAAATACGGACAAATAAGTTAGATGGGTCAGCAAGAAAATTATGATACAGAGCATCAACTTGAGTGGATACTTTATTAAATAAAGCCTTTTCATACATTTCATGATATGCAACATATTAAAAAAAACATTAATAATATTTTCAATACCATTCAAAAGCGTTGAGAATGCGAAAAACATTTTTTTACGTAATCAAATAACAGATTTTTATAAAGCGCAAATACTTTAGTATAGTAAATTCATTTAACGCGTCAATTTCAATTCTGAATACCTACAAAAAAGAGTACCCAACATTTTGCGGTTGACTTCGCTTGTCGGACCTTTTTCCCGATATTTTAATTATAACTAGCGAGCTGTCACCAAGTTTTCATGCGTTAAATTAATATACCAAAACCACCTATCATTTTTTAAAGTGGTTTTCAAAATTTTGCAATAATAATTCAGCTGGTATATTTTCCACATTTATAAAAATATATTGATACTTGTTATTGCTTCCGCATTTTGAACTTAGTTGGTAGCTTTAACAAAGACAATGGCCATTGTGGACCTAGAGGAGCGCTGCACAGTAGGAGAGATGTATACTACTTAGTTGATAAAACTCATCATCATAATATCAGCCGAAAGACGTCCACTGTTGGACGTAGGCCTCCCCCAAACTCCGCAACTTCGACCGGTTCTGTGATAAAACTATGTATTATTAAAGCAAATATATAGGATGACTGGTAATTAGTGACCGACATTTAAACACATGATTGTACTCATCATTATGAACAACTTTTACTATGGGACCAAACATGAAATCGCGAAAAAAAAAACATATGTTCCCTACATTTATGTCCGCATAACTCGTCAAAATGTAGGGAACACCTGACTTTTTTTCGCGATTACAGGTTTGGTCCCATAGTTAAAGTTGTTCATAATGATGAGTACAATCATGTGTTTAAATGTCGGTCACTAATTACCAGTCACCCTATACATATACTGCCAGCGGCATCGCCCAAGTGGATGTCGGAAATGACCCCACAGGAACAAACCACTGTGATAAAAAGTATCCTATGAGTTAATCCTGGTTATAAACTATCTGTGTGCCAAATTTCAACCATAACCGTTCAGTAGTTTTTGCGTGAAAGAGTAACAAACATCTATTCATCTCCACAAAATTTCACTGATAATATTAAGTATGATAGGAAGGATGGGATGGGCAGATGGACACTTGTTTTTAACATGTTCATAGAAACTAAATTATTACAAACATGTCGTAGATCTTTGTTTGCCAAGAAACACATACCATGTAACCAATTTGTACCAGTCTTGCGCGATGACGTCAAAGTCAATCATTCCGTTGAACGCAAAGCTTGTTTGTTCGAGATGATCGGGCTATGAGAGTTGCACAAAGGGGTCACCGGTCAGATTCTAGAGTGGACTACCGGTACCAGCATCTGCATGAAAAGTCATTGAATACGTAGATTGTCACTTTATTAAAGAGAAGTGCAAAGCTAAAAGGCTGTTGATGTAGTTTTTTGACATCGCCACTCGGTATTTTTTTTGAAACTAAAATGTATTGCTGACACTTTCCGATTCTAGAATATTGTGAAGGGGAAGTAACCATTATAAATAAGAAAAAAAAAAGCTATGGGTAGGCCAAGGCTCAACGCACTGGCAACCTGGTGAGGGTTGCGGATATTAGATGCAGAGAACCGATCTTCGTCTCAAATCCCCCTCTTGGGGGAGACCTATCGTGTAGTGATGGTTCTGTTTGGGCGGAATTATCTTTTATAAACTCTTTCAAGATTGCTTTGTTTATTTCTTAATATTGTTTCCAAGGTAACATCGGTTCCGGCATAGACCATTCAACAACGCGGGGAGAGAATGTCGCAGATCTCATAGAAAGCACTCTTCAACTGTTGGAAAGATACGGCGGGCCGGATGCATTTATCAACATAAAGTACATGATACCAACATACGAATCGGCTGTTCTAAATTAACTTTTAAACCTAGTTTGCACTTATTTGCATTTCGAATTCAACATAGTTCAAAATAAGTTCAACATAAAAATGTTTTTTTTAGAAAACAATTATCATTTATGCTAAGACTGGTTTCACAGTCGCGCCGTCGAACAGCGTGTTTCAACAGCACGCGCTTGACGCAAGGCGGACCTATGAGAAACGCGGCGCGCTTCAACAGCGTGACTATAAAACGCTACAAGTGAATTTTACAAGCCGGGAGTCTAGTTAATTTACAAGCGCGCGCGTCTGGACGGCGCTGCTCGACGGCGCGTCTGTGAAACCAGCCTTAGTCTTTTCCAAACTCTGTTATGGTCGGTTTT
Source organism: Polymixis flavicincta (assembly GCA_949987655.1). Taxonomy (NCBI): domain Eukaryota; kingdom Metazoa; phylum Arthropoda; class Insecta; order Lepidoptera; family Noctuidae; genus Polymixis; species Polymixis flavicincta. Next base: position 2,733,248 of record OX465180.1, read on the forward strand.
CAACCTGACTGAAAGCAGTTAAATACCAATATTTTATAATTATGATGCGACTGTCTTCCTAATTTCCACAACCCAGTTATTGAGGGAATGGGTAATGTTGAACTTTATGTTGGATTTGAACTTTTATTTTTAATAATTTACCGAGTTTAAATACTCAATTGTAATGCACTCATTTTTATGAAAGTATCGGTGGTCAATGTATTAATCAAGTAGTTACTTAGATATGATGTAATTTTAATATTGTAAGCTTTTGAAATATTTAATGTAACTTCAAATTAGTGTGCAATTGTAGCTTAAACAAAGTAAGTTTGACTTGAAAAGTTGTATCGTCGTTAGAAGGAAGATAAATGTTTATGCGTGGTTTAAAGATAAAGGAGCGGCGTATCGTGAACAAATTCAAATACCACGCGTTTGCAATTAATGTTCAACATATTTCAGCTTCAAAATAAACATTTTTCAATTGTCGGTGTCTTTAGAAACTTAGAATATAAAGTAATGTCTATTAAAATTTAGTGTTATTCAAATACTCACTATTGTGTTTATTAAATTCTATTCAATTGTTAATTTTTGTAATTATATTATTGCGGCCTTCGTACGTCTCGGTTGGTTTTGTTGAAGTTTATATTAATTTGTTGTTACGTAATTTTAAGTTTTGATAAATAAATTGTGCGTAATATTTCTGTTCATTTGCTCTTTGACTGAGTAAGCCTGTAATTAGTATGTCTTAGTTTTGTTAACTTTTGTGTAATAATGGCAAAGAGATGAAATGTTTCATTCAATTGATATAGAATAGACTTTGATTTCCATCGCCTCAATTATCATCTGCCTAGCCTTTTCCCAACTATGTTGGGGTCGGCTTCAAGTCTAACCGGATGCAGCTGAATAACGGTATTTTACATGGGGCGACTGCTGATCTGAACTCCAGAATCTAGTTATTAGGTAATACGATAATCCTTGGTAAGACCTAGGTGAGATATCGCCTCAATACTATGTCTGAATAATTTACTTCACTGCCCAAAACAAACAAAAAAATGCTCATTTTATTTACAACTTAAATGATCACAGTCGCAATGTGAACAAAACTGATTGGATCAAATACAAATAAACGCGTGTAGGTATTGTCTGTATTGATCCACTCAAATCTGTGTGGATCCTTTCTAGAAATTTTTTTGTAGGAAATGCAAAAACTAGCTCAGAGCTTTAAGCTAGTTTTATTTGATTTATTTATTTATTCGTATTATTAATATAGTCTTAATTCAACAAATTCGTTTATTTGTATCATTAAACCAGAGATGGTTTGTATTGATACTCACAGTCACTAAATCGATAACACTGCTTAATCACTAATAGGTTTTTTTTTTTTTTTTTTTTTGGGTGGGAAATCATCAAATGACTTCTCCTGCTGAGTAGAGCAGGAGGGCGTGTCAGACTTTTACTGACTAAAACCCACCCGTGTTCCCTCAGTAGCCCGTATGCCAGGGGCCGTGGTATCTCTTTCGAACAAACCCGCACCCCTGGCAGGCATCGGCCCTTGCGGACCCCACCAGTGGTTGCTGACATCTTTGACGGCGCGCGTGAGGAACACAACGCGCCGTCCCGTCTACCACTTTTCGGCCGCAGAGGATAGGGAGAGCGGCTGACGCTATACCGACACTCCTCTTCCCCTGCGGCCCCACCGGGTCCGCCATCAAACGGTGGCGGCCCCGTCCAGGCCACGGAAGGGAAGACCGCTGCTCAGAAGCACCGGCACTCCTCCTCTACCGCAGCCTGTAACCCTCAGCCGCGATGCCTCCCATTCGACATCGCGGCCCACCTCAGTTGCGGTGCACCTCACCGCAACCTACTTTTTGGCCGCTACGTCGTCGGCTTTGAGGCAAAAGCCCTGACGAGCGGCCTCACCGTTGGGTTCCTCTTGGCTTCACCGTGGATGGGAGACCACGGTTACTAAGCCCCCCCGCAACGACAATGCGGGAACCCACTCGGGGGGGATCACTAATAGGTTAATTCACTAATAAGTAAATAATGTAGGGACATCCAAAACAATTTGCACGTAACTACGGGAAACTACGGTAGCCGTAAACATCTATCAGTAAGTACCTTACCTACATGAGTCACATGCCATGTTTATAGAATTGTCTCATAAAGAACGGTTCTAGTCGATCTCAAAATTCCTATAAGTACAGCTTGCTTTTATTTTTGTTTAGGTTTAAACTTTAGAACTAAAGTTATATCGTGCTGAATAATAAGACGGGATTTATTTTTGAAGTGTACAGTTGTTTTTATAACCAATTTACAGAAATAAAATGTATCATCAGCATTTAATGCGTAAATAAATTTAATTAAAAAAAAATTAAGTCGAACTATAAGGTGAAAGGTAACAATAATTACTGTTACACATCGATGAAGTCACTTCCTCTGGGAGGTCACAGTCAATATTTAGATCAGCCGGGCAAAGCAATTTACAATCTGCGATCCCGAATACAGGGTGCTATGTATGCATGCAATTTGCATGCTCTGCTTCTATTTGGGATAAACCGGACGCAACGTATGCATGTAAGTGATGTCAGATCATATGTGTGTGAAATGTGCCTTGATTTGAATTTGATGGGGCCTTGGTGTCTGCTGGACGTTATTAAAGTGTTTGAGTTGCTTGAGTAACAGCACATATACAGGGTTATTGGAAAAACTCCAACAACCTCTTAAGAGGTAATTGTACTCATCATTATGAACAACTTTCATTATGGAACCAAACCTGAAACGCGAAAAAAAAAATCTGCTGTTGCCTACATTTTTATGAGTTGTACGGGCATAAATGTATCTAAAGGAATGCTGATTTTTTTACGACACCGAGACATAGAGACAGTAGTATTGAATCAAAATGCAGACAGTCAAATGCATTCTTGTCGATGCTGACATATTAGACGCTGATTGTAGGTACAGTATATAAAAAAAAGATGTACACACATCACTGTTATTATCATCATCATATCAGCCGCTGCTGGACATAAGCCTCCCCCATAAGGGGGGTTTGCCATAATCGCCACACTTGGCAGGCGAGTTGGCGATCGGAGTATGGTGGTCAAATGCATAGAGAACGCTGCTGCCCATTCCTTAGCTGGTAAGTCCCTTAGTCGCCTTCTACGACACTCACGGGAAGAAATGGGATGGTGCTATTCTTTTCCGTTCGGCATCATACGGACGGCACACACTTATTACGAGTATATTATCTCCATAATATAACAAAACTTGCAGCATTTTTCACGAGTACACATTATTTCAGTAAAAAGAATACCTTCCACTTTATACAGGCTGGAAATAAATACACAAGGAAGTTACCGCCCACTTCACAATATCGGGTAAGGCCATATGAGATACGTGACGTCAAAGCGTCGTAGGATACTATTGATGCTCTCACCCACTTGTAGCGCGATATGACTAGAACTAGTCCTTTTATCTCTCGCCGTAACTTTCAAAACCCTTTAAATTTTATAATATTATTATTATGAAACGGTCTCAATATGTTGGAGATGTGGGATCATTATAATAGTTAAAAGATTTTATTTCTGTCAAAGTGGATGCTTGGAATTATGCATTTTGGATGAATAGTATTTAGTACTATTCATCCAAAATGCATTAAATTAAATTTAGTTTATGACAAAAAGTATTTACAAAGCAGAAGGCATTTATGAGTGAAAACGCCGTGAGGGGTCATCCTTGAAGGACATTTACTTATTGGTGAGGTTCTTCTGGTCAGGTTAGGTTAGGTTAGGCGTGCGTGTATGACCAGATGTATGACCGTAAACGAAGCAAAAGTAGTATGTTAAGATCGCAGCAGGTGGCGTTCTTTAGTTTCTGCCTACCCGCATAGGTAGAAGGCATGAGTTTATGTATGAATATAAAATGCAAAATTAATACTAATACCTCCCTACGTAAGGTTCTTATTACTCAAAGAGTATTAAGTTGCTGTAGGTCTAGTACTTAGTAGAAAAATATATCACTACAAATCATATTCCGCCCAAACTTATTCACGGAAGGTGGGTCTTTGGAAAACAGTTATCGAATACACTCTGGTTTGCAGTATTTATTGGTTCAAGAAAAAAAAAAAAAATGTTCTGATTTTGACAACAGCGTTAAATTTTTACTCTTAAAGAAGAAAATGGCTTCAACATAGACTAACACAAATATTTATTTAGATTCAGGGATTACTTTTTAGGCAAATAAATTGACACGCTTCATTAATTTTCCATGTTATAGGTAGCCATTCATACATGCTGTCAAAGAATGACAGCTGTCATTTGAATATACAGACAATTGAAGTAGGTAGTCAATTTCCGCAACATTTAAGGACGCTATCACATTTTCCCACAAATATCAGTGCTTTTCAGGTACCATTTTAATGATTTAGGAGTCACAACTGCGAGGATATCATATGTCAAATTAAAGATAATATATTCATCTCCAGAAGAACGACATAAACAATATATAGCCATATACTAAATTTTCACACAAATACGATTTCCCCACCACAACAATCGCAATTTTTTGAATAAAATGGGGTCTGAATAGGAACCATTATAGCTAAATCCACTGCAAATTTTAACTCAAAAATAGTTACGAATTGTTGCTTATATAGTCCTCTATACGTGAAGCTAAAAAACTTATTTCCAAACAAATAACTTTTTCTTTTATGTGAAAAATTAGAAATGCTCTCAAATTTCTCCATACATTTTCAACGCGCGCACACTCGCGGTTCGTCATTCCGCGCTCAGAGGCGCTCCTGGAAGCACGGCTGTGTCGCTTTCTCGCAGAAAATACTTACGTATAAACGTGACTACTGTATTGTATACTCTGGTTGAACGAAGTTGATACTTTTTCGGACCGAAATAAAAGTAAGTGAGATTATTGGAATTTGTTTTAGAAATTTAAACTTAGTTATAATTTATTTGTAAAATGTATGTAGATTACGGATATGAATTGCATTAAATGTATTATTATCTTGAATAGATGGAACAATTTTTTTAGAATGGCGGGAACAATTTTTTTTGAGACATTTGTTAGGGTAGTCGAATTTTGGGTTTTTGGGGATGGTGATTACGAATATGTCATCCATATTTTCAGCAGGTTGCGGTATGTCTAAACTTGTAAAAATCGAGGTCAAAGAGAAAATTCAAGATAGTGGCTTCGAAAATTTTCAAATATTTCTTCATGGGTGTCATTTTTATAGTTTTCGGAGTTGCTGAAGTCAATAGTGACGTCAAAATAAAAATTAAAGATGGCGGCTGCGAAATTCAAATAAAGAAATTCGTTCCTAATGGGGGTTCCCCACTCCACATGTATTTTAAATTCAAGATAACGAGTGTGATCAAAAATTTACGTTGTTATCGAGTCTGGAGGTGTTGATTACAGTAGAGGTTGGCAGTGTTTACGAATATGCGATCCCTCTTAAGCTAAATCGAGTTAATTGTAAATTCATAAATTCAGAATGCTAGATGTAGCGTTTCAAAGTCAAGTAGGCATGGTTTTAATTTTTGATACCATGTATAGTATTCGTTTATGTTGTGCATTGCTAAAATATTTATATTTATTATTAAAGATGCCACGAATTCGGAAATTTGGACAAAGGGCAAAAAATACTTCATACGTAAAAATAAAATACTTACGAAGTCTCATTACTTTGGTTTACTGCTAGTAAACCAAAGTAATGAGACTTCGTAAGTATTTTCATTCAGAAATCACAAATCCACTCTGGAAGTTTTGTTCGTTCTTGTATTAGAAAATATGGTAGGTTTTTTTTATTTAACAGCTGCAGCTTAGATGTCTCCGCAGGCGATGATGAGCAAAATGAAATTTCACTTGTAAGTCATATCAAATTATGTTGGTAATTTGTTTTATTTGATTTACCTTAATTACTTACTTATATTGTCTTTTTTTTTGTTTTCAGAAGCAGGCATTCGCAATAAAATAATATAAGCCAAATGGCAGAAGAATAATCGTGATTGATTAATTTTTTTGAGCAGCTAATCCATATAAGCAGCCACACTTCTTTGTTAAATTGCGGCGTGAATTATCTCATTATGACTAAATAAAAAAGAGCAGGCCTGCATTCTACATTCGAACTTCTTTGCAATATGTGTGGTGAAAAGTTTAAGCTTGAAACAGTGCTCAAAGACGATGATAAAATGGACATCAATCAGGAAGTTGTAACAGGAATGATGTCAACTGGTGCTGGATATACCCAGCTTAATACTGTCCTTGCCCATGCTGACATCCCATCGATGTCTCTGCGGTTGTATGAACTTACACACAATCGAGTTTGCCAATGGTGGGAACAAACGGCGGACCATTGTATGACTGAGGCAGGGAAAGAAGAACTCGAGCATGCAAAACTTATCGGGAATGTGTCACCTCAAGAAGTGCAAATGATAGCTGTAATTGCGGATGCATGTTGGAGTAAGCGTTCATATGGCACAAATTACAATGCTTCTTCTGGCGCTGCGGCAATTGTTGGACAGCACAGCAAAAAAATGCTTTACTGTGGTGAAACTTTAGGCGCGTTGGGCATTTTTGAGATGGTAAAAACAATGGAACTCGCGACACTGTTACCGACACCTCTGTATATAAGTATGTACATATATTGTATATGTACGTACACAGATATACATGCATCTAGGCATTTTTTGAGATGGGGAAAAAACCATTGAACTCGCGACACTGTAACCGTTACCGTTACCGACACCTCGTACCTAGGAATTTGAAGTGAAAACTTATTTAGGCGCGTTGGGATTTTTTTGAGATAGGAAAAAACAATTAAACTCGCGACACTGTTCAAAAAATACACACGTAATTGTTCAAGATTTCATTTCTGTCGGCACTCCCGGAGTGCTACTGGTTTTTTTATGTTTATTTTCTACTGTAAAGTACATAGACTACTGTGTACATTTTGCAATTTGTAACCTACCCTTACACAATATGTTTTTTTTACTACTTTTGTTTTAATTTTTATTAATAATACTGAACTTCCCCCAGTCTTAGTGAATAAAATACTTATTATTAATATGAGGAAACGCTTATTTTTAAATATCACAACAAAAATATAAAATAAACTCCCAGGCTGGTATTTGATTATGGAAGTAATGCTTCAACAATTTGTAATATTTATAAGTACTCACATCTTTTCACTAACAGCAGGCTGCGGGATAATCGTAGGTGTTCCCCGTAATTTTTTTGCTCAGGTCATTTTTGGGTACTAGGAACTAACGGTAACACAACCCGTAGTTACTTACGTAATGTACATACATTACGTAGGTAACCAGAAACAACCTCAACATTTCATGTAATGATTGTTATGACTGATGATCTTCAAAAACAATAAAAACATGTGTAATGTAATGTACGTAAGTACTATAAGTACTAATAACAGTTACCAAATTCGATTGGAAACTTACTACTAACTTTACTCAATTCATATTAGTAAAATTAAAAAGAATACGTTCAAGTACCAAGATTGTGTGAAGTTACGTATAAAATCGCGCGGACAATGGTTTCAATGTGTGTGTGACCCCCTGAGGACACGGTGGAGCACACGGTGGCGGTCTGCCCTGCTTGGGCGGAGCACCGCCGTGTCCTCGTGGAGGCGATCGGCGGCGGCGATCTCTCGCGTCCGGCCCTGGTCCAGGCCATGGTACGGAGCGAGAGGGCATGGGGAGCCGTCACCTCCTTCAGCGAAGCAGTGATGCTCGCGAAGAGGGAGGCGGCGCACGTGAGGGAGAGGCAGCATTTGCGCCCTCGCGACCCCAGCCGCCGCAGGATACGGAGACGCCCTGGGCGTCGGGAATCCCAGGCCGATTTCCGGCCACCGTAGGCATGGGCTTGCGGACGGCGAGTAATGGGTAGCTCGCTGTCCGGTAAGGACCAAGCCCAAGTCGACGGCGCGTTGTGTTCCACGCGCGCCTCAAAGAGATGTCAGCACAAAAAATGATGGGGCCCGCAAGGGTCGATGCCTGCCAGGGGTGCGGGTTTGTTCGAAAGAGACACCACAGCCCCTGGCTTAAGGGCTACTGAAGGAACACGGGTGGGTTTTAGTCAGTAAAAGTCTGACACGCCCTCCTGCTCCACCCAGAGCGGGAGAAGTTATTTGATGATTTCCCACCCAAAAAAAAAAAAATGTGTGTGTGAACGTAATGTTGTTGTGTTGCGGCTCAGATACCTAAACGCGAGTGTGTTCAAAATGTGATAGCGTCCTTAATTTGCTTGGTCGTACTTACGGTTTTAGAAAATTTGTCTTACTCATGTCATACCTTATTTTGAAGTCTTTAACAGATCAAGTTCACCATCCTTCTCACTCCAATAAATTATTCTTCTATGAGTGACAACTCTCCATGAACAACTATGCCCATAAGAATACGTTTATTAATATAAATTGAGCAAGGACCGACCGTCTTACTGAGTATTTATCAGTTGGCTGCAGCCGCGGTCTGGATTCAAGGCGACACCTTTTTAGTCCCTCAACATTTATAACTGGGGGTCGGAGATGTATGGGGACTGGATGTGATAGTTACCTGAGATAAGTATGTGGCATTGTGTTTAAAGAGAACCCTGAATCAGTTTTCAACGTATTCTAATAAAATTATCATCATTATCACAGAAATAGGGACTGTAGAAAGTTTATAATTCGTTAATTTGCAAAAGCTTGACTTAATTTCAAATACAACAATCTTTGGTATGATGATTTAAAAGTTTATAAGCAGTGGTTTTTATTTTTTTTTCAGTGGTAAGGGTGCGACAAATCATAAACTCACACCCTCTCTACCTCCATAATTTTTGGGCTTGGTGTAACGTCGTTTTTGAAGCAAAAATATTAGCTGCGTTCACCCGTAAACTTGACTCAAAATTGCTAATTTGTTTCTGTATGTCACCTTTATTGCCAATGAGCTATATGTAACCTATTATACTGTTTGGCAATTTTTTTTTTTAAACTTTTTATGTTTCTAACCCTCAGCAGAGCTCCCCCCCGAGTGGGTTCCGCTGGGCATTGTCGTTGCGGGCGGGGGGGCTCAGTAACCGTGGATTCCGGCCACGGTGAAGCCAAGAAGAACCCAAAGATGGGGCCGCTCGTCAGGGCTTTTGCCTTCAAGCCATTGACGTAGCGGCCAAAAAGTAGGTTGCGGTGAGGTGCACCGCAACTGAGGTGGGCCGCGATGTCGAATGGGAGGCATCGCGGCTGAGGGCTACGGGCTGCGGTAGAGGAGGAGTGCCGGTGCTTCTGAGCTGCGCTATTCCCTTCCGTGGCCTGGACGGGGCCGCCACCGTTTGATGGCGGACGCGGTGGGGCCGCAGGGGAAGAGGAGGGTCGGTATAGCGTCGGCCGCTCTCCCTATCCCCTGCGGCCGAAAAGTGGTAGACGGGACGGCGCGTTGGGTTCCACACGCGCGCCGTCAAAGATGTCAGCAACCACTGGTGGGGTCCGCAAGGGCCGATGCCTGCCAGGGGTGCGGGTTTGTTCGAAAGAGATACCACAGCCTCTGGCATACGGGCTACTGAGGGAACACGGTTGGGTTTTAGTCAGTAAAAGTCTGAGACGCCCTCCTGCTCTACTCAGCAGGAGAAGTCATCAGAGCTTCAGCCAAATGGCTGAGGCACCTATCTCCAAAAAAAAAAATCCATGCCATGTTAAATTTATAGGTTTAATTGCAGCAAATGCAAGTACTTTGACTCATACTTGCATCAATATGTGACCATCTCTGACTCATCCAGTTTGACCCTGCGTCCTTGTCGCAAGCGTCTTCAGACACGATTAATTTATCTTGGCAGCAATCAAGGGGTAATTTTCGTGAAGACTGCGCTCCGAAACTATTTCACTAGTTTTCACTGTTTCATTATTGTAAGGAAAATGAGCTTTTTTATGTAATTTATGTTATTTTAGCAGTTGTTCTTTTAGCCGTTGTTCTTTTAGCCTATAAAATCTTCTATGATCTGCACACTTGTACGGTAACTATGAGACGAAAGATATAGAGATATTGTTAACATTTTGGGCGATTGCATAACTAAATTAATTACATAGATCCATCACCGTAAACATAAGCTTAAAATTAGGTGATAAAAATAGACAAAGACAAGTATTTAATTAATACTTTATCCAAATCCGTTTTGCCGTTTTTGCGTAATTGAGTAACAAAAATCCAATCATCTTCACAAACTTTCACATTTATAATATTACGGACTACCCTTTTTTACCCCTTTAGGGGTAGATTTTCTAAAAACTCTGATACACGTTATTCTTTATATTTGATTTTATACATAAATACTGAGTTTCGAGTTAATCAGACCGCGCGTTAAAATTCTTCCATACAAACTTTGACACCCGCCAATCCCCTTTTAGGGGGTAGTTTAGAAAAACAATATATTACCAACTTTATAATTTACTTAGATAAGTATGTGTGCTAAGTTGCAAGCTTATTAACTCAAGGAATAAGATTTTTCATACAAACAAAATCCCCCTTTTTCACCCCCTTAAAGGTCGAATTTCCAAAAACCCCTTCTTAGTGTTCCCCTACATTATAAAAAGGAAGCCGTTTGGAAAATTTCACGTTCCTAGTCCTAGCTGTTTCGGCTGTGCGTAGATTGATCAGTCAGTCAGTTTCTCCTTTTATATATTTATATAGAATATAGATTTACAACAACACGATATTAACTCGAAATATAAGGTGGAAGGTACCAATAATTACTGATACACATCGATGAAGTTACTTCCTCTGGGAGGTCACAGTCAATATTTAGATCAGCCGGGCAAAGCAATTTACAATCTGCGATCCCGAATACAGGGTGCTATGTATGCATGCAATTTGCATGCTCTGCTTCTATTTGGGATAAACCGGACGCAACGTATGCATGTAAGTGATGTCAGATCATATGTGTTTGAAATGTGCCTTGATTTGAATTTGATGGGGCCTTGGTGTCTGCTGGACGTTATTAAAGTGTTTGAGTTGCTTGAGTAACAGCACATATATAGGGTTATTGGAAAAACTCCAACAACCTCTTAAGAGGTAATTGTACTCATCATTATGAACAACTTTCATTATGGGACCAAACCTGATATCGCGAAAAAAAAAATCTGCTGTTCCCTACATTTTATGAGTTGTACGGACATAAATGTACCTAAAGGAATGCTGATTTTTTTACGACACCGAGACATAGAGACAGTAGTATTGAATCAAAATGCAGACAGTCAAATGCATTCTTGTCGATGCTGACATATTAGACGCTGATTCTAGGTACAGTATATAAAAAAAAATGTACACACATCACTGTTATTATCACCATCATATCAGCCGCTGCTGGACATAAGCCTCCCCCAAAAGGGAGGTTTGCCAGAATCGCCACGCTTGGCAGGCGAGTTGGCGATCGCAGTATGGTGGTCAAATGCATAGAGAACGCTGCTGCCCATTCTCTAGCTGGTAAGTCCCTTAGTCGCCTTCTACGACACTCACGGGAAGAAATGGGATGGTGCTATTCTTTTCCGTTCGGCATCATACGGACGGCACACACTTATTACGAGTATATTATCTCCATAATATATCAAAACTTGCAGCATTTTTCACGAGTACACATTATTTCAGTAAAAAGAATACCTTCCACTTTATACAGGCTGGAAATAAATACACAAGGAAGTTACCGCCCACTTCACAATATCGGGTAAGGCCATATGAGATACGTGACGTCAAAGCGTCGTAGGATACTATTGGTGCTCTCACCCACTTGTAGCGCGATATGACTAGAACTAGTGCTTTTACCTCTCGCCGTAACTTTCAAAACCCTTTAAATTTAATAATATTATTATTATTATAAAACGGTCTCAATATATGTTGGAGATGTGGGATCATTATAATATATTAGTTAAAAGATTTTATTTCTGTCAAAGTGGATGCTTGGAATTATGCATTTTGGATGAATAGTACTAAATTTATGACAAAAAGTATTTACAAGGCAGAAGGCATTTCTGAGTGAAAACGCCGTGAGGGGTCATCCTTGAAGGACATTTACTTATTGGTGGGGTTCTTCTGGTCAGGTTAGGTTAGGTTAGGCGTGCGTGTATGACCAGATGTATGTATGACCGTAAACGAAGCAAAAGTAGTATGTTAAGATCGCAGCAGGTGGCGTTCTTTAGTTTCTGCCTACCCGCATAGGTAGAAGGCATGAGTTTATGTATGAATATAAAATGCAAAATTAATACTAATACCTCCCTACGTAAGGTTCTTATTACTCAAAGGGTATTAAGTTGCTGTAGGTCTAGTACTTAGTAGAAAAATATAAAACTACAAATCATATTCCGACCAGACTTATTCACGGAAGGTGGTCTTTGGTAAACAGTTATCGAATAAACTCTGGTTTGCAGTATTTATTGGTTCAAGAAAATTAAAAAATAAATGTTCTGATTTTGACAACAGCGCTAAATTTTTACTCTTAAAGAAGAAAATGGCTTCAAAATAGACTAACACATATATTTATTTAGATTCAGGGATTATTTTTTAGGCAAATAAATTGACACTCTTCATTAATTTTCCATGTTAAAGGTAGCCATTCATACATGCTGTCAAAGAATGACAGCTGTCATTTGAATATACAGACAATTGAAGTAGGTAGTCAATTTTCGCAACATTTAATTTGCTTGGTCGTACTTACGGTTTTATAAAATTTGTCTTACTCATGTCATACCTTTCTTTGAAGTCTTTAACAGATCAAGTTCACCATCCTTCTCACTCCAATAAATTATTCTTCTATGAGTGACAACTCTCCATGAACAACTATGCCCATAAGAATACGTTTATTAATATAAATTGAGCAAGGACCGACCGTCTTACTGAGCATTTATCAGTTGGCTGCAGCCGCGGTCTGGATTCAAGGCGACACCTTTTTAGTCCCTCAACATTTATAACTGGGGGTCGGAGATGTATGGGGACTGGATGTGATAGTTACCTGAGATAAAGTATGTGACATTGTGTTTATAGAGAACCCTGAATCAGTTTTCAACGTATTCTAATAAAATTATCATCATTATCACAGAAATAAGGACTGTAGAAAGTTTATAATTCGTTAATTTGCAAAAGCTTGACTTAATTCAAATACAACTATTTTTGGCATGATGATTTAAAAGTGTATAAGCAGTGGTAAGGGTGCGACAAATCATAAACTCACTACCTCTCTAGCTCCATCATTTTTGGGCTTGTTGTAACGTCGTTTTTGAAGCAAAAATATTAGCTGCGTTTACCCGTAAACTTGACTCAAAATTGCTAATTTGTTTCTGTATGTCACCTTTATTGCCAATGTATACTGTTTAGCAATTTTTTTATTTTTTTTAACTTTTTATGTTTCTAACCCTGAGCAGATCTTCAGCCAAATGGCTGAGGCACCTATCTCCAAAAAAAATCCATGCCTTGTTAAATTTATAGGTTTAATTGCAGCAACCGCAAGTACTTTGACTCATACTTGCATCAAAATGTGACCATATCTGACTCATCCAGTTTGACCCTGCGTCCTTGTCGCAAGCGTCTTCAGACACGAATAATTTATCTTGGCAGCAATCAAGGGGTAATTTTCGTGAAGACTGCGCTCCGAAACTATTTCACTAGTTTTCACTGTTTCATTATTGTAAGGAAAATGAGCTTTTTTATGTAATTTATGTTATTTTAGCAGTTGTTCTTTTAGCCGTTGTTCTTTTAGCCTATAAAATCTTCTATGATCTGCACACTTGTACGGTACCTATGAGACGAAAGATATAGAGATATTGTTAACATTTTGGGCGATTGCATAACTAAATTCATTACATAGATCCATCACCGTAAACATAAGCTTAAAATTAGGTGATAAAAATAGACAAAGACAAGTATTTTATTAATACTCTATCCAATTAGTGAGCTACTACAAGTACTTATTCATTAAACATTAATATCACTTAAAATTTCCTCACTATTTTCCAAAAAAAAAAACCTAATCAACTCTCCAAAATAACATAATCTTCTAAAACACTCCGAACACAAAACAGATTGAATACGCAACTAGACAGCCAGACAGAATTATCTTCCCTTTTTTCGTGATCCGATTTCCTGACGTTCCTTCGTTTAATGAGAACATAATGATGAAAAATATGATGTTGCAGTCTCCCTCCTGATATTAATCGGTGCGATTTTTCTGAAGGCGACTTATAACGTAGCCTCCACAGAGCATGGAATCTCTGCTATTGCGTCTAGATAGGGCAGTGCTAATAAAGTTCGTGAGGTCAATTGTGCGTTTAGCATATGGACTGACACAGACAGCCTTCAAAGCTGTCAGTTTCTATACATCATAGACCTTTGACAGTTGTTACAGGTCTTCAGAAGCCCGAAAGTCTGACAAGTAGTCTTACCAAAAGGTATTGTGTTACTCAGTTGCTGGGTTGTGGAGATCAGATCAGTGGTTCACGTAAAACACTCGTTTTCAGCTACATCTGGTTAGACGGGAAGCAGTCCCCAACATAGTTGGAAAAAGGCTAGATATTCTGGATAAAAAAAATGTCTAGTCAAAAGGTAAAGGTAAAAATTATGATATGAGAAAGGTAGGTTGGAGAAAGCCTAGGGAGATGTTGGTTAGTGTCGAGTAAATGGTGACGGGTTTGGTTTGTATGGAAAGTGTTCGCAATGCCGCCTCCATCAGCGGCCGCCGACGCTCTCCGTGCTCTGTGGTAGCGTCTTAGTGCTTTTTACTGACGGACTTCTTGCTTTGGTTTCTGATTGTATTGTTACGGGAATTGTTATGAATATGAATGTTTCTATGCAGTATTGTGAGTCTTTTTGTGTATGTATGTTTTCTTTTGGGAACAAAGGAGGATTTTCTTGTGTTATTCTATCAATGGTGTTCGTTCGTTGGTTTCATGAACAAAACATTACATCACGCCTTGTTTCGTCAAAGGCTTGGGTAGAGATGTACCTTAAATAGACCGACATTTCGCAAGTTATGTTTAATCCCCACGACATAGGGGGCGAGCCTATAGCCATAAAATGGCTACAAATCCAGACTACGGACTGCGACTAAGAAATAACAGATAGAAAAATCCATTAACACTTTGCTTGTCCTGGGAATGGTACCGGACAGGACAGCACAGCAACTTACGTTCAGCAGTCATGCCTGTGACCACTAAATCAACGAGGCAGTTAGATTAAATGTAATTAAGGGTCCACTGACACAGGATGTTTTTAAGAACATGTGAGCAGCCCCATCCTGTTTAAAACTGCTATTTTAAATCCGTCTGTATAGAGAAGATTTCTTCTTCAACTTAAGTAGTGGTCCTTGGGAGACCCATGATCACCGTAAATTTCGAACTAACAAACTGATTTTGCAGGTTATGTACTCAGCTATAAAAAAATACTAAAACATTACTCCGTCATTTCCAATAATAACTATGATTTCACTCACAAACAAACATTGGATTTAAAACTGAAAATACATTCATGGAAAAACCGGAATGTAATAAAATAAAATGGAGCATAGAAAACAAAAAAAAAAGCGAATAAAACGATGCAGGGTATTCATACAAAAAATATTACATTGGAGGGACTTTGATTGCGAACCATTCCAACTAAAATGCAGCCAAAAATTCCAATACGAATTAGTTCCTAAAAATAAACACCGAATTGGACCCCAACACAGTGCAATCAAATTATGATACTCGAATTACAACGTTTCATTTCATTCAATTGGACATGTTGTCGATCGAGAAAATAAACATTGGAGTGTAGTTATATGTTTGTTTGTAAGCCTCATGGGTCGGACACAATTCAATACTGAAACTTTACCTGCGATTCACAACAACACTAGGTGTAGTAAAGTACCGCAAATCACACCAACACTAGATGTAGTGAAGTACCGCAAATCATGAAACCTCAGTAGTGAAACAAGTTACCTTGAAAACTATCATGGCGAAATTATAAGATTTATATTACATTTCCCACTGTTTTTTTTTTTAGTTTACTTAATCTTTGCCCTAAATGCCTTTATTACATGACTAAATGTGGTTGAATGATACGGATATAGGAATACCGAAAAAAATCGAGATTGAAGTCTTCTTACCTTTCTTTCTTTCCAATCGATTTCATTTTGATTTCTTCCTCCTTTCATCTAATTGAAAAAGACTTAAATTGTTTACAAAACGAAACATACGTTTAGTAGAAAAAAAAAGCATTTGTTTACCGATCACGATGTTTACCACCAATTTGGTATTTTTCCATCGAGTTACACGAACTACGTAAACAAATTTGCAGGTTTTCAATCTCGTTTCTTTTTAAGGTACCATTAGCTTTACATTTCTTTGTGAAACTGAGTTTCTATCCATAGTTTTATAAGATACGAATCTAAAGTCTCAACCAGTTTTTTTGAGGTTGTCACTTATTTTCCACAAAATCTTTTAAAAACTTGCCCCTCATCAGCTGATCAAACTGTGAATTCGTTAGGTGAATGAATGACATGCACCGATCCCGACCTGGCTTGACCAGACTCGATTAATCGAATGAACCCCAAGATTTGCAGTAGCCCCTGGAGCCTCATGGTGTTACAGAGGCCATTACATATCAAGAAGTAGACCGGGGGGCGCGGTAATGGTCAGGTAGATGTGCTCTTAGGATAGGAAAGGATTGCGAGCCTACCGGATATGTATTCTTGAGTAAGCATTGGATGTCACAAATTTTAGCTTTTGATGTAGGCATAGTATTTTAGATTTACAAATCAACGCGCACTTTACTTGCGGTTACCACGTGTACAAACACTATGAATGTGTGTAAGCACAAGAGCTCTCGGTAACGTCCTGTTCGAGGTAATGGCGAAGTCGAAAGCATATGTGCGTGTGTGTGTTATATGCTGCTACTTGTCTTTATAAACACATTCACAGCGTGTAAACTTGTTTACAACAAGTAAAGCGCGCGTCGCTTCATGAGATAAAAATAGTTTATGTTCTCAGATTATGGAATATACATAATATATACCTACCAAATAGTATTCATGTAAATACGTTGTTCCTACATTTTAATTGGTTGACGTTATATAAATCTACTCAGTACCTCGGCATCATACGAGGTGTGCTGCTAGTGACGTATGTCTATTCTTCCTGACAACTCACATGTTTCTGACGTGTCCAATTGAGGTAAATGTACCTACCTAGTCCACTGATGCATAGCTAAGTGGCCACATATATAGGTCATTGATTTATAAAATATCAATGTTTGTAATGTTTTGCTAAGATTCTACTGCAGTGGTGCAATAATCTCATAAATTTTAGAGACAAAGGCATAATTCCTATAACAAGGTCTTTTGAATTTTTTTTTCCGGCTGCATTTATGTTTTGCCAGTCATATTCGATTTTTATTCGGAGTTGATAAACCTAGAAAGCCATCGGTATTTTTAAATATAACCAAGACAATGAGCAACTAATTAAGGCACCTATTCCACCACTCCGAGGAGTTAGTGACTATCTATCTTGAACTACTAATATCAACGATTTTCTTGCACAAGAAACATACAAATGATTACAAGCCCCTTGCAAGTAAAAAATATACATATATATTAATAGTTGATCGCTCACTGTGCATACCGCTATGCGCCGGCGAATACTCTTTCGTCCAGCGACAAGAGCTATCAAAGTTATAGAATACTCGCATAGCACCGCTCGCTTGGCGTGCAGAACACTCGCTGAGAGACTAACGCTTGATAAATACGAATACCAGCGAGTGATAGCGTATCGCCTTTGCTCACTGGCTGCTTGTGCCTCTCCAACTCGTTTTTAGTTGCTAGCTTTACTCGCTTCTTGTTAATGGGTGGCGATGGATTAGGTGCCTTAATAAGTCAAAACAGAATTTTGGTGTTATCCGATATGGAACCAACTACTGCTCCATTTTTATACAAAATCACACCAAAAATCCTTTAGCAATTAAAACGAATTACATTAGAAAACAATTTCTGTACGGAACATCCACAAGCTTCTCAATATTTTTATTAATATTAGAGCGAAGCTTAGCGTGGCGGGTCACTAATTGAAGTGCAATCGGAATGCACAATTTTATTTGATAATTAATCTTTGGAGCGTGCGCATCGAGAATTTGTTTCTTGGACAGGAGAGGGCGCGGACGCTATTTATTAGTTACGTTTTTAGAATGTTGAAGGTGATAGTGATTTTTTTAAATTAAGTCGTGTTCTAGAACAGGTTGCATTTCTGAGCCTTGAACCTTCGAGTATACACAAAAAGCAAACTATTTTAGAGCAGTACCTACTTTTGCAATAGTCCAGACTTCCCAATTTTTTTTTAATATTTTTTATTCTCGGTACAGTCGATAACATTACTTTAAACGGTGGTCTTGAAAGACAGAAGTGTCTTTTAATAAAACTTAATATTTTTGACACAATTAGGTATATTACTTACATTAAAGAGCTCGTGACTTAATAACAACAGCCGCACGAGCCGATTTTGCCGTCCGTGAATCTTTGACAGTCATTACGGGTAGTTGGAAGCCCAAAGGTCTGAAATCCAGACTTACTAAGGAGTATTGTGTTACCCCGTAACTGTTGGTTGGTTGGTTGTTGGTTTAGACTGGAAGACAACCCCAACAAAGTTAGGAAAACTCTAGGCAGCTAGAAACAATTTCACGTGTTGTATTTGCACAAAACGCACAATTTTTTTCTTAAGATTGGCTATCATCAAATAACTTCTCCCACTCTGGGTGGAGCGGAAGGGCATGTCAGAATTTTACTGACTAAAACCCACCCGTGTTTCCTCAGTTGCATGTGTGCCAGGAGCCACGGTATCTTTTTCGAACAACCTGCACCCTTGGCAGGACCAACACCCTGTAACAATTACCAGACCACAAAGCCCAACTTAAACCTTTATATCGAGATTCTCATTAGTTAAAAATAAATAAGTATAAAACAGTGTGACTTTTTAACAAGCTCGGTAATAAAGGCCCGCTGCAGCTCGCTTCAAATAAATCGTGGGAAAGCCCGTAGGTATCTGCCACTTAAACTGACCGCAATTACAATGTAGTGTTACATTCGACATTATGAGCACTTTGGAGTAACAAGAATGTTTTAGGAGACTGGCTTTGTGGAGCTATAAAGTTTCGGTGGCTTATTGTATTGAAATGCAGTGACTAAAGCAACCATGTTGCGTTTGACGGATAGGTTCAATCTTTAACAAAGGGGTAATTGCTTAGTACACTATCACTAGAAATCGGTTTCATTTTGACAATTCCACATCATTCATTGCGTTGTTTACGTTGTTGAGCACACGAATTATGTAAACATATGAAGCAATGGATTTACAATAAGCTTCACAATGATTTAGATTCTGATTAATAGTATGTTACAAATACGGGATTCATGACTCATGTAAGTTGTTTATCAAATGGGGTAGCAACTTAAATTGTCCGTATATTAGAATCACAACTGTCATTGTTGGCGACTGGCTGGAATGCCACCTTTTCTTTTAGAAGTATATTTTTTATAATGAGTTTTTAAATAGAAGCAATGTTTTTTGTTTTTGCTTTGAGTTGTCAAGTGTCAAGTTGAGCCATTGCCTTGTACATAGTTTTACACATTATATTATTAAATATTAATTCTAATTACTTACAGTGTTTCCATCATCCTCCAATTCATACTAAATTTATACAGTCCATTTGCTCACCAACAGTCATTCTGTGACAGTTTTATGAAATGATAAGAACGACATTGATCACGGCAAATTGATTTAGTTTGTCAATTTGATAAACAATTAACTTTTCTCTAGTTAGCAAATGGTTG
This sequence comes from Polymixis flavicincta, assembly GCA_949987655.1. Lineage (NCBI taxonomy): Eukaryota > Metazoa > Arthropoda > Insecta > Lepidoptera > Noctuidae > Polymixis > Polymixis flavicincta. The sequence goes on from OX465180.1 coordinate 2,753,057, forward strand.
ACGATATTCATTAAACTAGGTACTGCAGCTACGCTAACTTTGGCTTCTACGTCAACATTGGCTATCGCTGCAAACCAGCGCTGGGGCTCTGTTTCATATTGGGTCGTAACATTATGTTGAGCGATGACGGCTTTCCGTGGATGTGACGCATATTTTCTCCCTACTTGTTCTTTTTTGTGTTTGTGTTCTTTTTCTGCGTAATGTTTACTACAAGTATACGCATTCATTTTCTTTGTTTATAACTTGTAACCGTATTTAAATGCATCGATCGATAGCATTAGTCATCTTCTATTGAAAGCTAAAGCATGAAGAATATCTTAGAATAGAATAACTTAGAAACATGAGTTCCAGAAAGTAACAACAATATAAGTCATCTTCTTACACTACGGTGTAAGAGTCGGTCACTCTTAGACTATTTTACAGCGTCGCCTAGACAAATTTTGCAGCGAGATAAGAAAGAAACAGGACAAAAGGGGCATTACTGCGGCTTGTGGCTCTTAATGTGGATTATGGGAGAACGAATGACGGGGTCGAAACCACCCCGCTTAGTTTTACGCCACGATAATCGAGATTAAACGAATTTCGTGGCTACAGCTACGGTGTGACTGCGATTTTAGAGTTTTATGTTGCGGTGTCGAGCTGATTATATTTATGCTGTGTTTTTTTTTTAGATTTTTGGATTTTGTAAAGCTTTGAGTGGAAGGGCTCAGACGGGAAATGACTACAGCCACAGGTGCTCGAATGATTTTAAAAAGTAACTTCAAAAACTTGGACCGCTATTGAAAAATTACGCTCTACACAGTATGAAACGACAAAATATTCTCAACTGAAAGACGTGGTTGTATGCCAGTTTACCCTAAAGCGTCCGATTGCTTACTTCTGTTAGAATGTATTTTTTGGTTAAAATTAAATACGAGCCAGTCACAGTCACTGGTGGTAAACATACATGCCGGTCAAAATTATAATCTACCTTTTTGCTTCACCGTAATCGGGTAAAAAACAGTTTTGTTTTCCGGTGAAATGACAGGTACATTACATGGAAAAAGCCCGAAGTTGTAACCTCGCCTTATAGTACCTAGTACCTACTCGTACCTATATATTTTTTGAGAAGATCGTAATGATGAAACATCCTTTTTGTCTATTTCATGACTTAATTCCACTCTGCTCCGATATAATTACCGTCAAACTGACTGCCAAAACCAATATTTAACAAAAAAAGGTAGAATCACGTGTTATCAGAAAAAAAGAAAATACCACACTCAAAGAGAAAAACCTAAGCAGGTGAGGGATTACGTCACAGCAATGTTTTCCACTCGATATGAATAGTGTGGGGATTGGTTCGGCCCGTCGGCTCGTCGGCCTCGGCCTGTCTTGAGGCCCGAGCCAACGGCGCGGAAACGTAGCCGGGACATGTGTACGGATTCCCATTCAGATGGGAATGGGAATAAACAAAGTGGAAATGAGAGACGCGTTTTTATTGAGAGAATATTTTTGTTTTTTGAAATTGTGTGGGTTCTTTTGAGGTGTATTAGGTTTTATTGGCAAATGCGTTCTATTTTATGGCGTAAAGTTAAGCCCATATTGTGATTTTTTTCTTGATCCACTGTTAACAGTGTATGTAGTCGAAAAACAATAACGTCGTTTAAGTATATTTGGATGTAGATTATAAAATTCCCTAAAAATAATTAAATAACGAAAATAACTTTATGCTAGTGAATTAGTACTAAGTAATCAGTAGGTACGCATGCAGCATGTGCTCATAGATGTAGGTACTACCAGCCACTCCAATAATCAACCCAAAAGGCCCACCACCCATCAATAACCACTAACCACATCACTACAGACACACGCACAAACACACATTTAAACCTGCCGATGCAATTATTAGAGGATTACAACGACACGTGCACAAAGCACCGAAACAATTAATATGAACAGGGTTACAGCACAAAATATTTAGGAACAGAAGGCTGGTTCCATAAAACAATTGAAAATGCACGCACATCGCCCTGTGCCCTCACCGTCGTAGACATGCGTCTACATACAGCAAGTGCAAAGACACTCGCGACTGGCATTTATTTGACATAGTTTCAGATCAAAACGAGCGTAATTTCGGTCGCTAAAAATCAGTGGCCTAATTTACATTGAAATGAAATTCAATTTGTGTTGTCGTGTGGTACAAATTGGAGTTTGTTAAACGAAAAGCAGTGTAAATTACGCGACTCAAAAATGTGACACATTTCACAAAATTATGTTCGTTTGCCCTCACCATATATGAGTGACCGTCAACTCAACCCTATGTATGGAATTGAGCTTCTGTACCTATATATTTTGTAGTGACGGCCATGGACGCCTGGGTAACCGATCATGCAGTTGACAGGAAATCAATAGGAACCTCATAATGATGCCGCTGCACGTTAATTAAACGTGGACGGTAACTGGTGAACTTACCTTACGTAAAGCAGACGTTTTTAATCACCATTTTCATATTCGACGTGAAATAAATTTGGTTGTTGTGAAATTCAATGCTTTGTTCGGGTTAAATCAAATTTTACTTTGACCACTGTACCTAAAGTAGAAACAAAAATGCTTCGGGATACAAAAAAAAACTGGGTAGGACATAACATTATGTACACCTATATATGCATTCATAATTCACTCCTTTTTCTTATAGCAGTAGGCAGAAATTACAAAACTACCTACTGCGATCCAAAAAGAGGGTGTGTGTCAGTCTATCTGTGTGTCTGTCTGTGGCACCGTAGATCTTAAACGGGTGAACCGATTTGGGTGCGGTTTTTTTTATTTTTTAAACTAGGTTTTCGAGCAGTAGTATCTAAGAACTACCGCTCCATTGAAGGAACACGGGTGGGTTTTAGTCAGTAAAAGTCTGACACGCCCTCCTGTTCCTCCCAGACCGGGAGAAGTTATTTGATGATTTCCCACCCTAAAAAAAGGACAAAGTCTCGGAACCTAAAAAAAAAAAAAACTAAACGTTTTGCTCACCAATGGTAGCATTTTTATTGCTAAACTGGACAGATAAATATGTAGATTCATAAGCTAATCTTACCTGTAGTAGCTAATTACATACTAGAGTGTCTAATATGCAAAACTATGAGGTATTTGCTTCATTATTAGTAAAGATAAAAGATTCTTCATTTTACACAATACCGGTCCGTAAAATATAGGAATCTGCCATTAGCGGGTAGACCCAACGTCAAATATGCACCCCAGTTTGTGGTTGTTAAAATTTAAGAATAAAGCATTAATAAGAAGATAGTTCAGCACTTTCAATGTTTCTAAATAACATCAAACTCAATCGTCGTCTATATAACAAATCCCTTTAATCACTTTCTAACGACAGCATCTCCAGTTTCACAACAAAATAAAATGCACAGATGAATAAATTAAATCGCTGAACAGTTACTGAAATGTCAACAGAAGGTTAGAGTTAACAGTTTACAGTTCCCGTACATTTTACAATCTTTTCTGATATTGAGAGCAGATATTTTCTTGTAGACTCACAGTAACTGAGTGGCATAGTTCACTGGTTCGAAAGATTTAATGAAATGCTAGAAATTTTATTACTAACAGTCTACTTTTCATTACTAAAGGACTACGATTGTTTATCTAAACAATTACAAAACTCACACTTTATCTGTAATCACCAGCACGTTAATTGCGTAATACATTATTGATTAGAATTCTTTGGTATTGTTCGTCAAATCGTTGAGTTCCTAAAGTTCTAATTTGAGCTGTATGATTACTGATAAATGCGTGCAATGAATGGACAGGTCCACTCAATCTGTGTGGTTCTTTCCTCAAAGACCATTTCAGACATCAATCACATGGTCTTCACATAATCTGAACAAGATTATGTCAGGACTTTAAAAGGGACTGTGACCTCTGAGTTTGTTTTGGCCTTTCTTCTCAGAGTAGTCTGATAGGAAACGCCGACCTCATCTAGTTTAAAAAATATGATTGACGTGTAAAAGTGTTTGTACAAAACTTACAGAAATAAAATCATTTATCATTTAAGCAGTCAGTCCAAGCAACTCTAAAGGATCAGCAAAGTCATTTAAAAAAGCGCAATATTTAATAACGTACGCACATAAAATTTACTTTTTCTTTTAATTTACTTTTTCCTTTATTTTCTTTTATAAATTTAAAATCCAGATATTAGTTCTGTGACAATGACTGTTGTATAAGTATTGTATCTGTGTCACTAGCTAGCTTTTAAATACTTTAATTGTAATCTATGGAGAACGTAGTGGGTAGCATAATTGTTTGTTTTTCCTTAAATAAATAAAATCATTTATCAATCAGTCATTTTGAATTTTAATAATTTTTATTGCTAGTCCATTGTTTCATATGTTCGAAAGTCCTATTCTATACCTCAAAAGGAAATAACTCTTAGGGCTTCAAAATGAGAGATTTCGAGTATAACTTTTATGTACAGTTTTCAGGTTTCTTATACACGTGAAGACATACTTACTGCTTAGATTTTGTATACATCATGTTTAATTTGTGGTAGCTTCTATAAGGCAACTGTAAACGCTAATTGTTGACATTTACCTTTATGTAGATATTAGAGCAAGTCTTCTGAAGAATAAATAATCAAATTCTCTGTAAAATCTTCCCGGTTAAAATTTTATGCGTGTAATTATTTTGTTGCCAAAACAACTTTGTAACAAAACAACACCCTGGTTGCGTAACCCATTATCAAACCCTGGTCCAGGCCATGGTACGGAGCGAGAGTGCATGGGTAGACGTCGCTTCCTTCTGCGAAGTAGTGATGCTCGCGAAGGGGGAGGCGGCGCACGTGAGGCAGAGGCAGTATATGCGCCTCACGGCCCTAGCCTCCGCAGGAGACGCATTGGACGTCGGAAATCCTTGCGGACGGCGAGTAATGGGTAGCTCGCTGTTCGGTAAGGACCAAGCCCAGGTCGACGGCGCGTTGTGTTCCACGCGCGCGTCAAAGAGATGTCAGCACAACCTGATGGGGCCTGCAAGGGCCGATGCCTGCCAGGGGTGCGGGTTGTTCGAAAGAGATACCGCCGCCCCTGGGACACAGGTTACTGAGGGAATACGGGTGGGTTTTAGTCAGTAAAAGTCTGACACGCCCTCCTGCTCCACCCAAAGCGGGAGAAGTTATTTGATGATTTCCCACACAAAAACAAAAAAAAATCCCATTATCAATTAGACTCCGAATCATTTTAAAGTTGCTAATCCATTGCTTCATAATATAATCGAAAAAGTTGTCTGCTCAGCAAGCGCAGCAAACAACGCATTGAATGTCGTTGAACTGTGAAAATAAAAAAATGAATGTTGTGTACGTAACTAAACTTCTGGTCATCCTCAGACTGTTTCGAAAGATTTCTAGAATCCATTTCACGACTTCCATTCTCAGCGATTTCCATTCTAGAATGTATAGTAAGGTGGGTAGATAACAAGCTGTCGACTTCCACGTGAATGCACACACTAACTACGTCTAAACGCTTCGCTGTACCTGCTTGTACGATACACATCGACGCACCGTCGTTATAAGTTAGAAGAATATCTGAGTTCTGAGACGTATCTGTCAGATACTGTATATAAGATCGTCTGTTGTATATGATGGAGCACTATCTTTAAAGAACGGTAGAGAATTTAACGTTATGAAAGAAAAATGAAGTCAATTTGCATGACGATGATAATAAAGCCAAAGCGTTTTTTTTTTGTCTGTTTGAACGTGTTTATCTCTGAAACTATCAGTTGGATTTCAAAAATTACTTCTACGTTTGATAGCTCAGTTAAAAGAAAGGCTAAAAAGCTACGTAACGTTGTGCTAGTACCCATAAGATCCGAACAAAGAGGAAGAGAGTCAATTAGAGCGCTAAACGAAAATGAAGTATGCAATAGCGCGGGCAGGCCATGTGGTGCGCCGAGACGGAGGAACAAGACATTTCAAGCCGACAAAGTCGAGGGCAGAAGCTAGTACTACTACATAACTGTGGAGTTTCAATGAATCAAATCAAATCATTTATTTTTGGAAACATGGGTAATCGGTACATAGATGTTTTGCTGAAAAAGTAGTCCTCCATATTCTACCGTCTCATGGGCATGGAAATAATATTAAATTCCAAAACTAAACAGAAATTCTATTGATGTTATACCGAATGGCATTTTATTTTCAACATACTTTGTTTGTAAGAAGATGCCTGTCTGATTCTTATTCATTTTTTTAACTTTTCCATTAAAAGCATTGTTTTGTGTCGTCTTTCTAATATTGAACAAAATTGTTTTACCATCCAAAATAGTATCTACCTAAAATAAAATGTATTCAAACTACATGCATCTTTTAATAAGTAGTATTACATTTCCTTCACGTAAAGAAAACACGATCACACAGCTGTAACGCTATTTTCTGTACCCCTTTCAACTCTTGTTCAATGATATGATAGATAGTACGAATAAGATTATTATTATTTACTCTTCAAGACATAGTGCACACTCCTGCAATATCTTTAACGCTAATGACAAAACAACACAGAGATAATTGGTAGCAGATTCCAATTAGTACCGATCGATATACAGACTAATCCTATACACAGGTAGCTGTTTGTCATGTTAGAGGTACTCGCATCTTGCCTTTGATTTATTCGCATTTATGACTTTGTTGAACTCGTCTAGATACTATTTGATTGAAAATATTTGAGAGGTGTATTTTGGGAAGTTTATTTAGAATTCCAAAACTAATTAGGGATTCTTGTTTAGAAACTGGTAAATAATGGATTAATTAGAGTTGGAAGGTGTCAAGCTAATCTTTTTCTAAGTCAAAAACACTGATAATGAGATCAATCATAAGTTTCTTAAGTATAGATTGAAATAACTTGAGTAATTGCTTGTGGAAGTACCGTAGAAAAAATAACAAGATTTTTTGAACCATGGAAATTGTAGTAGGCGTTGATAAGTGAACACAGCAGTTTTTGTGTCTCCTTAGGAAAAAAAACGCCATCCTACAGTACAACGTGTACCTCAAAAACACTTCACTACATCACAAAGTCATTAATTCCGTCGCCAATAAATTCACACGTTGCCTAGGTAGCACAAACTGATAACACTTGCTATCTCGTGCAGGTCAGGCCGAAATGAGGTCACCAGGCCATTCATAGGACACGGATTACCGGGCTTTCAACGTTCATACAATACTGTGACGCTTCAAATGCATTAATCGATTCGGAGATGAAGGGATTGTGGTGTCCTTGGAGGTCTAGTTTCGATTATAAGATTTGAAGGATATTGCGGATATCGATTTTGAGTTGAGGAATTTAGGTTGTGGTAAATGGTTTTCTTCTTTCGTACCGATGTTTTCGGAAAATTGTGTTTTTCTCTCGTTTCGCGATGCTTTATGCTATGTGTCTTTAAAAAAATGATAAAATCAGATACATAGATTGATGGATAGAATATTATTCATTATGTACACCACATAATATATAATGTATATACATACATCGCTTAACACTGACCCCCAAAACAAAAAGGCCTAGTTAGGGAGTTAGGATCAAATCTTTGTAATACATTTAAATTGTGACTTTGAGTGACCGTCATATTTTAATGTATTTCCTATAGTGACTAATCAACGCTTTCATTTTGCTTTTTATTTATTAACTAGCTGTTGCCCGAGTCCAACGAGGAGGTTGAAAATTTTCGCACGGGAACGTACTACCGGGATAAAAACTATCCTATGTGTTAATTTGGGTTATAAACTATCTGTGTGTCAAATTTCAACCAAATCCGTTCAGCCGTTTTCGCGTGATTGAGTAACAAACATCCAAACATCTTCACAAATTTTCACATTTATAATATTAGTAGTAGAATATTACATTACAGTATAGTTTATTACAGACGTAAAAGAAGAAAACCATACGCAAGTTGGCAAGGCAAATTGCACAAAGTATAGGTACTGGAGTTATATTTATGTAACCCGCTCATGTTTTTTTTGGAGGTGGTTTTTTAATGCAATTCTTGTTAATTGGTAATATTTTGATATTTTATAGCAATGCCACGATGCACGATGCACGGCTGGCGCAGTGGTTAAGCGATTGACTGCTGCGCTGCGTGTCGCGGGTTCGATTTCCGCACGGAACAAATATTTGTATGACCTACAAGTAGTTGTTCCGGGTCTGGCTGTTTGTGTATGTGACTTTAAATGTTTGTAATTGCACCCACAATAGAAATTTCTAGTGAGGGGCAAGACCTCCTAAAAAAAATAATCGTAGAAGACGAATTGTTGATGACAACCTTCAAATATACATAGCCACATAGATACTAGTTTACTAAGGTTCCCTACCTGATTTTGAAAATTGATGATTCGATTTTTATTATATCGAACATCGGTGTGTTGATAATTCAGTTGTACGATGTTTTATTCCATCGATGCTTTATTGGTGCGATGTAGCGTTTGTGCGAAAAATTCTGTTCCGAAAAACCCTACAACGATTGCTCATTAGTTTGGTAATTTATTCGTTCGATTGTATGTCGGTCCGAAACGCCTACTGTAAATGTCCGTGACATTTCATTGATAATCTTATTTTGCAAGTAGCGCCGTTTACCAAGCTTAAAAAGGGTAAGCTACAGCGTAATTCGCCGATGCGACACAGCCGTCACGAACCGTCGGCTTTTGGTGCAAGAGGCAGTGACGCCCTGCAAAATAATCGACTTCCCTACAAAACAGCTTGTTACTTTGATAAAACTGATGTTTTCGTTACTATGAGACAAATTAAAAGTAGGTAGTCTGTGGCTTCTGATACCATGCGAGTTTTTTTTTACAAACTTTTAGTACAACATGACAATTTCGTTTTAATGAGTATTTCATTTGATTTTGAATGACAACTTAGGATGTTGCTGTATTTAGTTCCAGGGACACGATTGCAGATAGAGGTCAGTGCAGTGACAGTTTAGGTACTTATATGTTTTCATGGTTATTGAAAGAAATAGTGTTTTCTTTTATATATTTAGCTGTGTACCCGAATGTCCCACAGCTCACATTTTGCCCTATTTCATATTAAAAAGTCGTAACAACTTGCAGTTAAACCAACAAAATGCAAATACCAACATATACAGCATAGTTTTACCGCTACTGACCCTCGGCATATCGCAAACAATTTTTCAAAACTCCCGCCACCCGGTGACCTAATTTCGCACAGGTGACCTGCATGTAGCAACCAATAGCATCCAAGTGCTTGTCAATTGGTTAACTATATTAACCAATGGTGAGTATTAGGCGTGGCGTGGCAGGATGCCAGCCATCTCGTTGCATCTTTACGCCTACGGTTCATGCTATAAGAAAGAAGAGAAGGCCTAGTCTACATAAAGCTCCAAGAAACACACACATGATAACTCGCAATGCTATTGGTCAAGCAGAACGGTGTCAAACTCACACAGAGTTACATTCGACACTACGCGGTGTTGTGGTTAGCGTGTATGTATATGTGTGGGTATATAGATACCTGTTATGTTCCGCGATACTTCTGTTACTTTTATTTATTTTGCACTTGTTGATATTGCGGAAAATTTTCACTTGCCGTCGGCTGGGCGGTTCTGCCGAATGGTTGGCATTGTCTTATATATCTTTAAAGCCACGAATCGTAGTCTAACGCCTTATCAGGCTATAATATAGAGAAGAATGGCTATTGGTTGAAGCTGGAATAAAACTTACTTGGTCTGCGCATGCAAGGAATGTCACAGGCCGTCGGTAGAGGCTGTTAAAATTTTATTGGTTGCATTGAATTTTTATTTTTCTTCCAGACCTTATAAAAGACAAACAGCTGAAATAATAGCTTATTAATATTGTAACATTATATCAGGGATGTTAGTATTCTTTCTTTTTTCATTATGTTACGAAGTCATGCTTACAAGATTGGGATTGGTATTGTAGATGTCATCATCATCAGCCCCCACTGTTGGGATATAGGCCTCCTCTCTGTGAGAGGGATTGAGCCGTAATCCACCACGCGGGCCCAGTGCGGGTTGGTAGATGTCACATGTCTTCGAATTTTTTGGTCTAGGACATGCCGGTTTCCTCACGATGTTTTCCTTCACCGTTTTGAGAGCAGTGGTAATAAAATAATTTACACAAAGTAAAGCGACTGTCTGGGTTCGAACCTAAATTATTCGTTTATTAAAAGTATAATTTACTGCCATTCTTTGACACTGATAAGAAATGGCAGTGACAAAAAACTTGACACCGTTATAAAAATAACCAACTTTACAAAAAAGAAAAAAACATAATTTGGGATATTGGTGGTAAAATTACTGAAATACAAAACCAAAGACACCGACTTCCGATATATACTTTTTTTCACTTTGTGGTGTTTGTTGTGGAAGTTGGCTGTTTTTTTTTAAGAAACTTTTAATAGTCGCTTTTTAGCTGGAACTAATTACGAAGGTGATAGCCGGAGGACTTGAAAAAACCGAAATGATTTTCTAAAGGGTTTAATGTGGTAAAATTACAATTGAACTTATAATTATTTCTATGTCTAAATTCGGACGACGCTAGTACATACCTGAGTGAAAGTAAAAACCGTCTAACTTATTATTATTGAAATTCAGCAGAAACAGCGAATCATGTCGCTATTCAGCTGATTTGGTGTAGACAGGGCACGTAACAAACTCTACACAAATTTTGTATACATTTACTTGCTACGTAAATAATAATGACGGTAACTTATTACAACCTCATCACCATAAACAAGTGGAAAAAGTACGTATTATTGAATTTAATTCTAAAACCACTAATTAGCACTTGACCAAAATATGAGACTACTCTTATAAGTGTACCCTTTCAAACAAAAGAAAAAAAAATCAAATCGGCTTAATAATGAAATGTCTGTGGTTCTGAGGTAATAAACATAAAAAAATGTTTGAAAAATACAACTGATGAATTCAGTTGTATTTTTCAAAATAATGAACCGCCGTATTTTGGAACCACCGTATTTTTGAACCGCCTCTTTTTTTGAATATGCTAACATTGCCCATGAGAAAATTATAAGCCCTATCACTTCGCCACGCAACATTCATCCCTATCTACACCTCCCAGTCTCCGTTCATCGTTCTACATACCTTCCCTAAATGCAATTACCATTATTAATTATTAAGCTCACTCGTCCCTCTAAAGATTTTCGCTTGGCTCATAACGAGGGTATTTCGCCCTCTTAAGATCTTATTATCGGATTCATATTTAATAAATACTGGGATGCCTTCAGTTCAGGGTGTTACATTTTTTTGCTTTTAGCTTAGAAGTGAACTTATTAGCGGTACCTAATAGGCACTTACTGTCTTTTAGTATAATCGATTTTACCACTTTCTTGTAAGTTTTTGCCATACGTATTGAAAAAAAATAAAAAAAACTGAAAACGTTGATGTAGAGCTGGGAGCGCAGGTCGCTGGCAGTTCGATGTGGGATGTTGGCCCACAGGTTACGCTTTTCAAAGCGTAGGTACTCCCAATCCTTTTACACGTGCAGCCTGTGGGTGAACTTACAATACGACAACACGTTCCGGGTGTGGATGGGGTTGCCGCGTTTCTGTGGCGCGTCCGGCATGTTTGCCAACGCGGGTATTGATAGTTTTTAGGCCATCATGCGCAAGAGATGCGCATCTCTGCTACACCGTGTTCACGGCAGCCCCAATACCATCCTTAGAACGTTGGGTGATAGGTGGGACTCGCCGATCTTGGGGCGGTGGATATTACTTCACGCAGTCAAGTAGACAGTCCCCAGGATCGCCGTACCTCGCGCAGCTTCTTCCTTAGTGTATTAATGTTACTAACACTAGTTTGTAAGTCTACATTGTTACTAACAAATATGGAAGTGATTATGAAAATAAATGTTTATTATTGTTAATATTTTTTCGTTTATTTTCTTTTATACATATTAAGTATATTTTAAAATATTTTTACAAGAATAAAACATTTAAAAATATGAAAATAGTGGCCCATCGCCATCAGGAGCAAGGTCCAAGATGCCGGTGGTCAGGGCTCTAGAGAAAGGAACCTTCTGACTATGCGTGCCGTGTCTAGGAGTACTGCTTTCTGAATTAAGCCCTTGATCCAGCCGCGCAATGAGAGCCTCCTGAGATGTTGGTCGAGGCTCTTCGCTATTAGGCCATTTACTGTAATGATAATCGGTACAATTATTGCTGAGTCCACGTCCCACATGTCGATAACCTCGTGAGCTAAGTCAAGATACCTGATTTTCTTATCTTACTCAGCTTTCACGAGATTCTCATCATGAGGGACAGCAATATCAACAATCATTGCACGACGCTCTTGGCGATCTATTACCACAATATCAGGCTTATTGGCTACAATAGTCCTCTCGGTGATGATAGTTCGATCCCAGTACAACGTGGCGTGACCATTCTCGAGAACTGGATCGGGCACATACCTGTAGTTTGGTACTTCAGACTAGTTCAGACTCCAAAAGGTTGTACTGCAAAGCAAGTCGCTGGTGGATAATACTAGCTACTAGATTGTGTCTGTGCAAATACTCGCCGTTAGCAAGACGAGAATTACCGGAAACGATATGTCGGATTGATTCACCGGGACGGTGGCATGCCCGACAGATGTCAACCGTACCATCCTTGACAATATATTTCCGATAGTTGTTCATCATTATTGTTATTATTAAATTCTCAATAATGTAATTGAAAGTCACTTTCTCATACAATCGAATGAATACGAAGCTAATTATTAATCCATCTAACACAATCAAATATGAATAAAAGGTAAAATATTTTAGGTAATTCGCTGGATGCGAGAAGCACAAAATCGGTCGAACTGTCGGTGCTTAAGGGTGGGACGCCTAAGTCCAGCAGTGGTCGAATTACGGCTGTAATAATTACTATGATGACAAAAATAATAATAATAAACATAAATTATGAATAATAAAATATTCATATTTTATATGAATATGGATTTTTAACATAATAACATAAAAATAATTTCTTATTTATACGTTTCTGAATTATTATTTTGATTTGTATTATTGGTAAATAAGAAAAATCAAACAAAAATACATGGAATACCTAGGCATTTATATTGTTTTAATGTTAAGGAAATATTTGTATGTACGCCGATACTTACAGCTAAACATGAATGGACTCAAACGATGTATCTAATTTCTTGCATGCTCTTGTATGTATACAATGTTTAGACAAATAAATAAATCTTATCTTTAACATACTTCCAACGATAAGAAATCAATTCATTGTCATGCAACACCTTCATCGTTACTGGTAAACAGACTTCTAAGTTATAATAACTTACAAGTCCTTCTTCCTTCAAAACTAAACAAAAATTAATCTACACAAACAACACAGAAAACAAAAACTAATTCAAAACACAGTACAGCAAGCCAAACAGAGATGATTACATTACAAAAGTAAGAAGATCCCGATGCCTCTCAAACACTCGTTCAAGCAATGTAAATTAAAACTCAACTTATTCCTGCTCAACTTATAGGTGCTCAAGTTATACTCAACATTTATGTGATATCTCTCGACTGCGTTATATGATCCCGTTTGTCTATTGGCGGAGATATTTTCTATGCGATTAAAGTTAAGATGTCTGTGATTTTTTTTCTTTTTATTGATAAATCTGGAAAAAATGCCGTTTGCTTTCGTTGGAGTATAGAGATCTGGTGCCGTCTGAGAGGGTTTTATTAGTAAAACTGATTGCCAACTTTGTGAATCCTACCCCTAAAATTCCTTAATATTTATCTGCGTGGTTTTCATTCGAAGGCTTCTTCGCCTGAGTCACTTGTGCACTTTTTTTGACCCTCCTTCGTGGCTCATGCATAATTGACTAGACAAGCATGTCTAGTCAATTATGTATGGACTACAAAGGCAAGGCAAAAATTGTGTTTAAGCTAAACCGGTAGTACAACACTGTCTAGTATATCGGATCAAAATTAATTGGCTAGCAAAACTACATGGGTGTTGATGGGACATAATAAAAGAAAAATAAATTAATTTGATGTTTTTTTTATCGACCGTAGTTCACTTAAAATATCAGTTTAACAAAATCTGTTCTTTGTGTAAACTTTACATACGACTGTTATCCATACATAAACATGATAAAACACATTTTCTCAAATCATACTTCAGTATCAAAACACCAGCGAGTGGTCATCGACCCCTTAAACACAAAAACTTTTTAATTTTATTACATCGTAACGTATACAGGGTTTCACTAGCTTATTTCATTTGAACATATTAACGGCATTCCAAAGGTCGTCAGTATTATGCTGTTTCAATTAATAAAACCCAAAAGCAAAACGACGCATCGAAAACTACGTAAGCACCAATAAAAAGACGATGACATTAAACAATCTTGCTCAGACGCTAGATGAAGACACATAACGAACGTGGTTTGGCGCTTTGCCTGGATACTATGACACAAGAAGTGCAATCTACCGCGACATTCTTTTACATAAACGTTGCACCGCTGGTACAAGGCATGGAAGGAGCGGGAGCGAGTCATGAAGTGGTTAAATTGCTGACTTCAGTAACAGGGTTATCATTTATGTAATGTCTTGTGAACAACGCAACGTCAACTTAACTCACAAGTTTTACTAGTTTTGTGTGTAAAAGAACAAACATCCACATACTTATCTTGCTGTCTACAGCCATAATATGATAAAAAGCATAATCAGCCTTTAATATTCCCACTGCTGGGACACATACCTCCTCTCAGAGAGAGGGAGCGGGCCGTAATTCACCACGCGGGCCAGTGCTGGTTGGTAGATGTCACATGTCTTCGAATTTTTAGTTCTAGACTATGCTGGTTTCCTCAGGATGTTTTTCCTTTACCGTTATGAGAGCAGTGGTGATGAAATATTTACACAGAGTAAAGCGCCTGTTTGGGTTCGAAGTCGAACCTACGACCAACAACTCGTAAGTCGCAGCTGTTACCATGGGGCCACCACTGCTTTCCCAGCCAGCCATCATATATTTAGGCTTATTAATAAGAGATTTTCCCCAATTTTGGAAAGAATCTCTGGGTTTCATATTTACAGTGAATCGTTGGGTTCTTCTAAAAATCGGACAATGAATGTTAGATAATATTATGCATATATTGTGTATAATATTGTAAGTGTATGCAATATTAAAGATGACAAAAACTAAAACAAAGCTTATTTTACAAATATGCAATCTAAAACCGTTTTTAACTTGTACCACACAAAGAGATCACATGCAAGCCATTTGTTGGGGAAAATCTATGGGGTTGCAGTTTTTATTATGAAGCTTGAGTTTCGCCTGCAACGTTCTAACAGATGCTTTTTTCTTATTTAATACCACGCCTCAGTGCATTCGCAATGTAAGGGATGAGACCCACTTTACAAATATGCACAATTAGTTTTAAGATTTGGCTTCACTGAGAATTTGTTTACCTCTAGTGGGGAAAATCACCATGATCTAGAAGTGAGGTCAGTGACCGTATGCTTCCTTCTTTTAATAATTAAAGTTACTTAATTGATATTTTGGGTGATTTGAAGCGGACTATTTAAATGCCTAGAAGAACACTCTACTATACTTTAGACGGCGTAATGATATTCATTAACTAATAGCGAATTATAATCTTTATTCTAATTGAGATGGCAGAGAAAACTAAACATAATTTTAAGAAATTGGAAAACTGAAAACCATGGACATGCCAGTAAGGTTTAAGGGCAGATAAAATGGCGTCGTTGGCATCAATATCGGTAAGGTAGCCAAATCGGTCTTCAAACTGCCTCTGCCAAGTGGTTTATTGATTGATGCTCCCCAAACAAGGCATCGCGAGCTTCCGAAGATATGCTTGATGGAGCAGGCAATCAATATAGGTGTAGATTGAGATCTCCAGAGATGTTCTCAGGTAGCGACTATTGTTTCAGTCTATCGGACCGGTAGACTGCAATATTACATGCTAGACATGTTTTGCTTGAATTTGATCTTGCGACGCAATTTGTTAGTCGAATATACGAAGCCAAGATAATTGGGTTGTCAACTATTGAAATATATTTCAGATGGGTGAAATGCTTTGTTACAAAATGTTGCTTGCAACGAAATACTGCAGTGGGTAAGACTAGCTACGGTATATGAAGTGCAAAATCTGATAGATTGTCTGATTGGCAAGGTCATATCATTTCGTCGCACCGAGAGCGCTTTATTGATGACGTACTACGATTTCTGTCCTTACTTTTATTTCACACCAAAATACAATTTGACTGCCTAACCTAAATACTCTATCTAAATCTTTTCCAGAATGAGGCCTGTTTCAAAAAATATTTTCGCCGCCCCAACAAAACGCCGCTCTGACGCTTTTTATTCCTTTCTACAAATCCTCAAACGATAGAATATCCTGACCTATTTGTTCAGAATTACTGTACATCAAATCAACCACAATTTGTCAATCCGCTGCACACAAATTCAATCAAGCTCCACACATTTTTATTTCCACACGATTTCCTTTGTAAGTTGATTTGTGAAATATTCAATGATGGCGTCTCAAGTGGTGGCTTTATTGTAAAATATTTCGAATAATATGAAGATTATTGGGCACTAGACTACCCACGGGAGTTCCGTCTCGCTATATTAAATGCTCTCTATCTGTGTATTAGGTATTCACGACGGAAAATCTTTAGTAAACATGTTGGTGGGATATTTTTCGCTCTGGATCAATGGAATAATATTGAATGTTGCGTATTAAGAAATACGAGTTGGTACGTTAAATTGTTTGGAGATGGGTAACGAACATAAAGGAGACGGATACGCTGTCATACAATCTTGGGCCTGGATGTAAAAAGATGAAATTAGTGTCAAATGATAGCTACTATATCGTCAAATCATCACTGAAAATTTTGCGGATTTTGGCAATCTGAGAGCTGAGTTAAAAGAGATTTAGTGAAAGTGAGGTTATGTAACAATCTTTACTAAACAGCTGATTTTTGAAGCACGATTGTCATTTGTTATTTAAATAGGATGTTAATTATATTTAGAGAAATATAGGAAACACAAAGATTTAATAATCATAGGTAAGGAGATCACGTTTAAAAATAATCATCGTTTTTTATTAGTATTTTTTTATAAATCTTCAAATATATTTAGAATGTCATCTAGGAATTGTGCAGGTGGGTACTATGTTATCTTGGCACCTAGCCCAACTAAGATACCATATTATTGACATTATAATATGGGCGCAGCAGCCTGCAGTCCGTTTGCCTACGATGTAATTAAAATAATATTTTAATATTGCTTCCCTACCTCTACGAGATTTGTCGCCTAAAATGTAAACAAAATAAGTTTCGTGTCAAAAGCACAGGCACTAAACGATACGAAACGAGTGAGTGAGTGCACAGACTAAAAATATTGTAATCGATTTTAAGATTTATCTTTAAGTAAATTTTTAATTTGTTTAAACTATGCAATAGGATTTGATTTTTGTAATTGAATGAATCATCTGGTAAAAGCAAAATTTTAGAAACTATGAGCTCTGTCACGTTAATCGATTACAATTTAATCGATTTTCATTTTATTCGTCACCTTCCCTTAATTTTTGGATTTCTTATTTTCCAGATTGTAAATTGGGCAGATTTTTCACATTTTGAAATAGAAAAATATAACCCATTTTTTAAACCATACCTCAACTTATTACAATCAGGGCCAGAAATCCTCGTCTCCTTTGACTACTTTATGCAGAAAGTATTAGACCTCGGGTCATTGTGAACACACAACAAACTTCAATAGGATTCTTTACAATGCAATGAAAACGTTGTCTTTTGTGAAATACATAATTATTGAATCTTACTGAAATTAAGAACTGCTTTATTATAATAAAATAATATTTATTAGGGTATCACTTGAAAGCGCTACAAAACCTGAATTGTTTAGGCACAATATTTCGCTAACAATATTCGTTTTAATTAACTATAGAGTCGGCTGTTCGGACAAAAGACAGTCGGATGTCCGCTCTGGGGTCGAATAGGAAATTTTGTGGCGACGACTACGTGACGACAACGATTCGATGAACAGTTTTGATTTCTTGAAAAAGTTTTGGCGATGACGGGATTTTAGGCTTGAAAGCATAATTGTTGAACTGTGATTCACACTAGAAAATGAGCCTTTACTTGTCCGCAATGTTTTTATCCATTTTACTTTCGATGAAAGTTTGTACAGCTACGTTTTACTCTGCGATTTAAATGTCACACCCAATAAGAAATTAAATAGCTTCTATTGTGTGTAAAAGTGGACTAAACATCGTATTTGTTATTTTGAATGTGATAGTTACAAAAGACAAGCTTCCAATACCCTTCTATTCCTATTCTAGCCTATTCCTATTTTTCCTATTCTCTAACATCGAACAATATAAACATCTTTCGGGTTAAATAATTCGGGATCCGGTAGCGAGGCGTCAGAGGCATTGACAAAGGTCATTCATATTGTACTTCACGCTTCGCCGGCCACACTAATTCCGATTATGTCTATTTGTGTCTATACCCGGCCAGTGTCTATACGTGAAACGTGACTATAGATACTATAGATACCGTTGTACGCAGTCTTATGTCGGTGTTTTGTTGAAATCTGTGCCTGTATTGTGGCATGATGAAGATAGTTATCATTAGTACGTTTAAAAAAAAAGTCTAATCAATCTGCTCGGAATAAAGCCTCTGCCAATTTTTTTTAATATCTCTTAGCTTTGTTTGAGTCAAGTAGGTACACAAATTATGCCTCACAGCCTTTTGACAACCTAACTAATGAAGTCAATTATTAGGAATGCATTTAGTAAGATTTTTTCAGATTTCTTGTGCTATTTTTTTCATTTACGAGTATATTTAAGTCGAAATTCCGATTTATCTTTGTGCTATTTTGACGTAACTATAGACCCGGTACCTACCATGCAGTTTTGTTAGTATAGACGTGTTTGTTTCGAGAAAGTGGACCGGAATATTGAAGTTTCGGTACAAAGCTTCGTTGATTGAAGCTTTAGAGGTACTCGTACCTACGGGGCTACGGCTATTTTGATGTCAGTCAGCAAGAGGACGACGGAATTTACAATTCTCAATATAAAATCGATGTTTTTCATTCATGTCAACCAGAATCAGAATCAGAATCAGAACTTTATTTGCTATGAATATAGGTGTTAGCGCGGGGAGCAATAAAAGAGTGGACTGTATTTTAGGCAATGGTTTATTGCCGTGCTTATTAACAAATTTAAACTGTCCCGAACAAACAATGAAGGAATGAGGCTAAAGAGAAGATTCGTCCGTCGCGGTGGAGTCCGTGGACGCGAGTGCTCGTCGGGCCGAGCGAGCCATGTTGCCACCGCGTCGCGCCTCGGCGTGCCGATGATGATGCGTTGATCATGACGCCTGCACGTGCAGATCGCGCGCAAGGTGGTGTGCTGGGTTCGATTCCCAACAGTAAGAGAGTAAGATGTTGTACATAAAATAATGAAATCGGCTACCATATCAATGAACGTTTTCAAAAGATGATTTATCAAAATGGTCCTTATAATCTTGTTCAATGCCAAAAACTACATATGTATGCAAACATTAAATATTCGTATCGGTCTCCATTATCCCCATAACCAAACCAAGACACGTCAGCAGCTAATTACCAAAATATTTGACATGAATAAATCAAAGACATATTCATGTCATATTACGTCACACTAATCGCATTACCTGACACTCGTGTGTACACGACGTCATCTGCAACGGCGTGGGTGTGTTGTGTGCATGTGTGGGTGTGATGACGTTGATGACACGGCATTGTGGTGGCTTAATCATATCAAGGGCTCATTAATTATTCCCACGGGGTATGCGATGCCGATTCAATGCTGATGAATAGGATGTTGTTATTTATGCGTTTGTGGAGTTCAGAGGTGGTATTAGCGGCTATTGTTTATGGCGTCTTGGTTTGGACGACCTGTTTTGGTATTGTTTTCCTTCAAATTATTGGAAAACAAAAGTTTCAGACGCAATCATTGGTATTTAATAATAGCTAATTTATACCCTGAAGAATTTTGTGGCAGCATCAGCAAATCCTCAGACTTACCTGTAACAAAAAAAACGTAATGATTAGAAAATGTAGTCATTAGTTGGTAAACATGAATTGATTCACTAAAATTACAATTAGTCGACAGAAGATTTGACTGAGGATTGGGCAGGCTTCAAGAACCGTGAGACGAGAGTCTCTCTAATTTTTGCAGCAACTAATTAAAGCAGTTCTCAGTAAACAAATCATCGTTTTAATCAAAATATTCACCAGAAAATTGAGACATACTCGTATGTTATTAAGTCCGCTCGTGTGTTGCACACCTATTAACCCACACACACGACCCTGTAACGTTAGTCTCAAAGAGCTGGTAACCCGAGAGTTCCTAATTAACGAGACTCGTACCAACGTATCTAACCGCAATAATGCTTGACTTGTAATTAGCAACGTCTTATATTACCATCATAACATAACATACACAACCTATGATGATGTACTGGAGCAGATTTCTGAATATTATGTTGAGTCTCTTCAAAAGGATAATGTTGAAAATAATAATTTTATTTATCGTCTTCAAAACAGACTTTAAGCTGTTGCAAGAGCATGGAGTGGGATCAAATAAATGAACAGCGTTACAATTTAGGTATGGGATTTTCTTCATAATAAGTGGAAAAGCTTTTTGATAACTTGGATGCTTCATGTTTCTACTTGAATTTCTGGTAAGAGCGAGGAAATATTTCGAAAGGAAATATATTAGACATCATCATTATCAATCTCTTGGACTTTTTTTTTGAGGGTTAGAAATCATCAAACAACTTTTCCCGCTCTGGGTGGAGCGGAAAGGCGTGTCAGACTGTTACTGACTAAAACCCACCCATGTCCCACTTCCTGAGCTCGATGCTCGCCTCACGAAACAGGTTCTCCGTTTAACTAAACCACAGCTGCGTACAGTTACAGCAACCGTAACTGGCCACGAGTCATTTAACAAACATCTCTTTGTCATAGGAATAACAGACAGTCCGCTGTGCAGGGCCTGCATGGAGGACGACGAGACAGCGGCTCATTTGCTGATAAACTGCCCGGTGGTCGCTAATTACAGGGAAAAATACTTCGATAACCCAGGTACCCTACGTGAGGTTGTCAGCAACACCAAGGCGTTGCTGGCCTTTCTCGAGGAGCTGGGGTGGATCAAGTAACTGAGTCTCCCACCCGGACGCAAAATACGCGCTTTGACGTGGAGTGGCGGACAACAGCCCGTTTTACCTATTACCTATTACCTAACCCACCCATGTGCGGGAGCCGTCACCTCCTTCAGCGAAGCAGTAATGCTCGCGAAGAGGGAGGCGGCGCACGTGAGGGAGAGGCAGCATATGCGCCCTCGCGACCCTAGCCGCCGCAGGATACGGAGACGCCCTGAGCGTCGGGAATCCCAGGCCGATTTCCGGCCACCGTAGGCATGAGCTTGCGGACGGCGAGTAGGGCGTAGGACGGCGAGGTAGCTCGCTGTCCGGTAAGGACCAAGCCCAAGTCGATGGCGCGTTGTGTTCCACGCGCGCCTCAAAGAGATGTCAGCACAAAAAAATGATGGGGCCCGCAAGGGCCGATGCCTGCCAGGGGTGCGGGTTTGTTCGAAAGAGACACCACAGCCCCTGGCATACGGGCTACTGAAGGAACACGGGTGGGTTTTAGTCAGTAAAAGTCTGACACGCCCTTCTGCTTCACCCAGAGCGGGAGAAGTTATTTGATGATTTCCCACCCAAAAAAAAAAACCCACCCATGTGCCAGGGGCCACGGTCTCTCTTTTGAACAACCCGCACCCTTGGCAGGCATTGGCCCTTGCGCTGCCCCCACCAGTTAGTGCTGACATTTCTTTGAGGCGCGCGTGGAACACAACGCGCCGTCTACCCGCTTGGTCCTTGCCGGACAGAGACCTACCCATTACTCGCCGTCCGCAAGCCCGCGCCTACGGTGGCAGGGAATCAGCCTGGGATTCCCGATGCCCAGGGCATCTCCTGCGGCGGCTAGGGCCGTGAGGGCGCACATACTGCCTCTCCCTTACGCCTCCATATTTGCGGGCATCACTGCTTCGCAGAAAGAGGTGACGGCTACCCATGCACTCTCGCTTCGTAACATGGCCTGGACCAGGGTTGGACGCGAGAGATCGCCTCCACGAGGACACGTCAGTGCAGTCACGCAGTGCTCCGCCCAAGCTGGGCAGACATTCACCATATACTCCACCGTGTGCTCTGTGCGATCTACGCAGTGGAAACACCCGGGCGTTCTCCTGCGTCCGCCCTTAGCCTAATATTTGGGGTTGGTACTTCTCAATCAGTCGAATTAGAAATTGCATTGATATCCTAGAAAATGTGCGTCGCTTCATCACTCTGCTGTCTCACTCTGCTGTCTATTTATTATTTAAATAGCTTAACCCGTTATTTTTACCTTGACGCTAGATTAAGGCAAATATTTTAAGTGTCATATTTTAAATTTTTTCAAAGTCACTGTTTATTCGCAGACAAATAAACTCACGAACTTTTACAATATTAACAAAGAACTAAGAATAAGAAACTACAGGGAAAATCTATGAAAAATGCCTACCTCGTCCCATCTCTCTAATGAGTAATGAAACTCATACCTTTGTAAACAACCTGTGTTGACGTCAATGATATAAAAATAAGTCATTGATACGGTCCATTATCAAGGGGATAAAAACATGGTATCACATTGTGAGATCTCCCATCTATGTATGTACCTATTGAACATCGCTAATGAGCACTTCCAATAGCCCTTTATCATATTACGTGTTGAAATGGAGTTTGTTGCTATTGCTTTGACTTGTTTTAGTAAATAAAGAAAGAAAGAAAGTGATGGATTCTTGTATAGAATGAAATAAAATTATAAATTTTATGTGTTTAATATATTCCGTATGCGCATTTCATTCTTCGTCTACAGCAGGTTTGCTGATGGTCCTTTAATGCTCCGTATGTCTTATGATGATTTTGAGCTCAACTATTTTTTAATCTATCCGACATTGACTTATACGGAGACTCCTACAAAATAAACAAATGATTTCTGCCAAAGAAACGTTTGATTTGATTCACATGAAAATATGCCCAAGTTACTTTGTTTTCAATTAAGTATGTTTCGGGAACAATTCGTATAGTATACAACTGAAGCCCACTCACTCGTTAAGGGGCGACCTACGCCCTGATATAATCGGCTAACCTTGTTTCTACCTGTTCGCACCCATAAGAAGACAGCAGAAGGCCTACTTCGAAACACACATGATATTTTGAGAAAACGTACAATACTCCGCTTTCCCATGAGTTAACGTTATTAACTATTGTTCAGGTGAGTTATAAGCCTGCCATATCAACTTCTAAGAAGAATAGGCTAGATGGCAGTAATTTGTTTTTCAAATTAGATATTGGTCAGTATTACATTAATATTAAGAATGGGCCGAGAATTGTCCCTTGAGGGGCTCTTACTTTTTACCAGATTTATGTACCAAAGAACTTGAATAATTGGTTTTACACAAATTATTATCCTGGAAATATAGGTACTATCAAGATTCACTAATGCAATCGCATACTAAGGGCTATATTGCTATGAAGTGGCGGTCCGGGCCGTACCTACAGCTGTGTGTATAAGTGATATTAACACAAAACTCACCGCTCCACTCACACACTGGCGTTAATCTATGTATTTTATACATACCGTCGGCGACGACAGACATGACCTTGGTCGGTTCATACCATTGCTAAAATTTACTTTTATAATTTGAGTTCCGGTAGCGTGCAGCGTATCGTCTTGGATTAAGAAACTCATAGGTCTGGGTTCAAATCTCGCGATGAAGCTTTAATTTTTCTTTTTAACAATCATCTTCATCTGTTCTTTTATTATTCGATTTATTAATATACCAGAATAATAACGTAACATTTTTTTATTATTACTCGTATTGTTATTTAAATAAAGGTTTACATACTCAGCCTATAAACGTTCCCACTGCTGGGACACAGGCCTCCCCAATGGGAGGGAGTAAAATAAAGGTTTACCAATAATAAATGATTACAAAATGTTTATTCGTTATAACTTCATGAAGAATGTATAAAAATAACTAATAATAACTTCTTGTTAAAACAGTTTATTTTCTCATAAAGAACAATTTATTGAAGTAAATAAGCTAGTTGGTGAACTATGATAATCAGGCTATTGTATCTTAGTAATATAATAATATTGTGCTGATTACTACTGTGTGTCGGTACTCTAAATAAATCACAATATTCTACAAAAATCTACCCACGTAAAAGTAACAAATGCAGACAAGTTGTCACAATACAATTAAATGACTCAGTAGTACTACTTTTATTCTACTGCGAGTGAGTTCGTTCTAACTCAAACCTCAAAGTTAACAAATCGTATTTAATAGGACTTAAAGAGGTTATAGCTTAAGTGTTCATTTTCATTCCGAAAAGAAGATTGAAACTAAACCTCAAAATAATCCAGATTACGGAGAAGACAAAATATTATTTGAATATTACTAAAATAAATAAATATTTATAATTTATAACTTAATGTTAATGTTTTTTCCGTTAACTATGTTTTTTGAGCAGATTCTCGAGCTGGCCTTCTGCGTTGAGTGCACGGCGCACGGTTCGTAAAGATGTGTCGAATAATTCGGCAAAATGTCTTGTCGTTTTGAAACCACTTGTTTCAAATTCGCTGAACGTGTGCCTGTTATAGGAGCTGGGGTCTTCCACTTTGCTTTCCACGGGCAAGGCTACCGCCTTCCTCGTATCTTTTCACCCACCGACTCACAGTATTTCACTAAAACAAAAAAGGGGTAATGTTAGGCTACTAAGCAAAATACACACTTTATGTATTACCTACTATTTAGAAACAAAATTATTTAAAAGGGCAATTTCACATAAATATTAAGTATAATGTTATTTTCATCGTTCTATAATCTAGGAAATAAATTTACATCGAAATTTTATATTTTTATTCTATTTAGACCACGATTTAGACATTATGATATTTATAAAACGTTTTAAAATAACTACAAGGATCAGCAGTTATACTTTAATTAAATAAATGTTTAATAAAATATTTAAATCATAATACTCACACTCAGTCCGGTTTCATCACATAGGTATTTGTGATATAGGTATTAAGTCCACTTTTATGCAGCGCAATAATATTCGCTTTCATTTCTATATTTAAATTTGCTTACATTTTAAAATGAATTAGAAGAACGCTAATAGATGAAACACACGTCACTAGCACACAATATCAACCAACACCGTTCTATAAGTCGCGGTGAACGAGTCGTAAATCATTTAAATTTATTTAGGTTTCTGTGGGTATAATGATAAAGTTTTACGAGTTTAGTGAATACGACGAACAGAACAAGAAACTATACTCAAAAGTGATTTTTAAAACAATAAAAAGACTATCACACAGCGAGTGGGATTCGAAACCGCGACTCTCTGCGCTCAAACGCGATAATCAAGTGCGGTAACCGTTCAGCTATCATGCCATTTGCTTTAACGGTTGAATTTAGGAAACACATTCATTTGTAAACGTATGAGAGTGTGTGTGTCTATAGTATTATAGCCTATAGAAATTGCTTATTATAAGAAGGTCGTAAGTTAAAGCGAAGTGTCAATCTATTGCTTTTTGAGATTGGGGCACCATTAGTGGGGGCTACTGTACATGAAACCTCAAATTCATGACGTGCGTTTTACTTTTTTAGGCTTCATCAGTACTTGCAAATTAATGCCTAGATGTATCGAACCTTCTGCCCAAAACCTTGTTGGTACTGTTTGTACCTGCTCCTTGAATATCTTGTACAAACATGTCAATACACGCCTATTTATGTGCCCTTGCTACGTAAAGTAGGGCATTGTTGCTAATATTTTCTTATACAAAAAGGC
This sequence comes from Polymixis flavicincta, assembly GCA_949987655.1. Lineage (NCBI taxonomy): Eukaryota > Metazoa > Arthropoda > Insecta > Lepidoptera > Noctuidae > Polymixis > Polymixis flavicincta. Next base: position 2,779,008 of record OX465180.1, read on the forward strand.
TTGGGTTCAGAGAAATTTCGAGAGATCGCAGTGAGTAGGTACTTGTAATAGTGACAAAGGTGAAATTATGTATGTACTAATTGGGTCTGGCAGTTGCCAAAGGCGTAGTAGCAAAGAAAAACAATATGAAAGATGATCCAGCTATTAGAGAAATAATTTTGGTAGTTAATGATCAGTAAATAATATTATCTAACGTCTACTTTTGTTTGGAATATTTAAAACTTTTCGGTTATGTAGGTGCCTCAACTTGTTATAAAACCTCTTAAGGAGGAGTACACAATTAATTAATTTTAGCATTTGCTACTGAAAAGAAAATGCGTACCTACTCAAAGAAAAAAATAATCACAACAATCAATCTTCAACAATTGTTATTTCTTAACTTAACAAAAACTTAAAACATCTTCATCAAGCTGAAGTAATTCAATAAAAACCACCAACAAAGAAACTTAAAATCCGATATTATTTTCATTTTCCACAATGAAATAGAACTGAGTACGGGGTGAAACGACGCATTTGACTTTAACAAATGATATTATGGCAAAAATGCAATGTCTGAAAGTTACACAAATCGCCCAGGGAAAATATAGCGCAGACTCGTTCTAGAACCTTTTTGGTGATAAATTACGTTACTATTTTCTTTAACTTCAATCGCTTTCAGAAATGGTTTTAAAATCTTTCGGTCAATTCAGGTTCTGGAAATTCGTGAGTGCATTAAAGTTAAGTCAATTCCTTCTCGTCCCGGTTCTAGTCCGTGTAGGTTTTAAAATAAACTTTAAAAAGATTGAGTTATATTATTGCTCTCTGAATTATTATAATCCCTAATATACAGCATATATTAATCATTCGCTAAGAAAAACCAACTTAATTTTAAACTCGACATATCATGAAAAAACAACATCAATGAGAAACGGAGGAAGGAATTCAAGTAGGGGTTGAAGAGGGGGGCAAGGGGGATAATAGAGTGTCATCTTGGCATTATAAATGATCACACTCAACCCTTGACTGCAGGTAGAACCGTCTACACTGTTTTTACATTTACCACATCGGATTAGGTAACCCCTTTTCAGGCCACCATAATAAGAATGGAACGGTTAAACCTGATTTTGGTCCATTTATTTTGTTGTTGTGCCTTGTGGGTACAAAGGTGAAATAAGCACTTGCTAAAAAAAGCATGAGTTGGAGAACGTTTAGATTATGGTTTTGTAATGTTTTGGGTACTAAATATCATATTATTACTGTTGATATTCTTGAAGGCCAACTTTTTTATTGTTAATAACCCCATGGTTTCACCCGCATAAACTTCGGTTCCGTAAAAATATCAGGATAAAAGTAATACCTTATGTTCTAATCCTAGTCATGGTCTACACATTTGCCAAATTTCATCCAAATTCTTTCGTTCATCCAAAATTTTTAGCATGAAAACGTACCCACCCAACATACAAAAAAAAAAAATCTTTTCTCTATAATAATATAAGTTTGGATGCAAACATAATTTTGCACAAGCGGGTTATATTGACAAACAAACAATAAATTAACGTACAAAATCTTAATAAACACAGCAATATATGACACAACATGAATTCAGCCTACAATTTTCATACATAGCCAAAAGCAATATCGGCTTTGCGAACCAAAACACAAAATTTTATCATAAACCAAAATAACTCAACCCGACCCTTACAAAACAAACGCAAGGAGACATCAAAAACATACAACGAAATGTTAAAATCTGTTCGGAATATGCGCACAGAAGGATAGAGGAAGCCTTGTACAAAGAGGAGGAAATTGCCTATCAAGAGTTGGCAGTAATCAAACCTGTGCCAATCTAAGTTCACTGCGGACGGTGTATTTTACTTAATGAGATATTTCCACAAAGTTATAATGTGGGCAGTTTACAGCGGTCAGTTTTGGTTTTAATGTTCAACTATTTTAGGTTCTTTTGATTTTAAAAGCTTTTCTACTTTAACTGTAGTCATCAGCGGTCTGTTTAATTTGTGTATTGATTGTACACAATCCGTTAGTTATTATAATATGTATGCTTCCTGAATAAAAAGTAAGGCGGCTAATGTGTTTATCAGCCTCTGTACGTATGTACGTATGTATGTTTGTTCTTTTTTATCTAGCAAGGTTTCGTATTTGGGTTGTGTGTTTCAATTTAAGAAAATCCCACATCTTCCTAAATTTTACAATGAAGACCTTTATTGCCCCCGACTGCGTCAGTTTGCTTATAGTAGGTAGTCAGTTCAATATTCAATCTCATAAAATAAAATTTTCTTATTGCATACTTTATAAAGTTCACTTTTTAGGCAGTGGTATTTTTTTTTTAATTTTAAAATTTACCTATTCGTGAAATTCTGTAATGCAGAATGTAGGTGAATATGAGAAAACCGTGATGACCGTGATGTTGACATCTGTATTGTATCTGCGCATAGCAGACTATTCAGAGAGGCTATCTCCTAATCTAATCTGTTTGCAAAAATTTGGTGTCATTGACAACCTTAACAAACACATTACTAAAGTAATTACAATATCAATGGCAGCTGATTTGTCTTCAATACATCACTAAAGAAAATTAATCAACAATAAACTTAATTCTATATCAATACGGTATATTATTGCCTATCAAAGATCCAGTAATAAAACTTGTACTTCAATCTAACTTTCGTTTGGACGGTATATCCAGCTTAATGAGATATTTTCAGAAAGTGATATAACATAGAATAGAAGAGTTGCGAAATAGCTGACTGGAAGTGGTCAGTTTGTCATACGTCTACATTGTGACTTATTTCGAGTGAAAAATCAAATCGGTTGAAATGATGCGATATAAAGATTCTGCTGATTTCTAAATCTCAGCTCATTCAAAATCTAGTCGCAATTTCATCTCAGCGAAAATCACTGTCAGAAACATGTCGAAAAGGTGAACGACCTAAAAATAAAAATAAAAAATACTAAAATGAATGATTTGATATCCTTGGTTATATAGATGTCTTAAGTAAATTACAACTAATTTAAAAACTGCACGTCCCTCCACTAGAAACTTTTAAAGGTAATGACAGAATAAATGACACCAACCCTAACCCTACTCTGCAGGTGATCATAGAAGTTCTATCTCATTTCACACCTTCATACAATTAGAAACTTGTCATATTTCACTCACCATAATCAAAACTGGTCGTGTAACCAAAACACCTAAGTCCCATCCAGTATCTTCATATCCTTCTAAATCGTCGTCTCCTTCAAATATTGACAAACTTTCTTGAAGTGAAGCGGTGATCATCGCCAACTTTTAAGTGTCTCAGATAAATTAAAATGTTGGTTTAGTGTGTCTTATAATACTTCGCCGGTCGATATCCGATTGCTTGTTAAGGATTTATCGTTTTATCTTGATGAGGTTATTACCTGGCTGAGTAGTTTTGGGTAAATGATCTTAGAATATTTCTATTTTTTTTAAATTAAAAATATACATTATTGAGATGCTCATAGTGTTTAATTTTCTTCTTCTCGTGATAACTTCAAACCAAGATTCTTTTTTCTTGCTTATCAAACCAGTTCAATTTCACTGTAAGCCGTTAAACAACCAAACCAACTTTTAAGAGCAAGAATATTCAGCTCAGTTTTGGAACTGAGCGTAGTGTGTTTTAGCTTGCTGTCCGGTAAGGACCAAGCCCAAGTCGACGGCGCGTTGTGTTCCACGCGCGCTTCAAAGAGATGTCAGCACAAAACGATGGGGCCCGCAAGGGCCGATGCCTGCCAGGGGTGCGGGTTTGTTCGAAAGAGATACCACAGCTCCTGAAATACGGGTTACTGAGGAAACACGGGTGGGTTTTAGTCAGTAAAAGTCTGACACGCCCTCCTGCTCCACCCAGAGCGGGAGAAGTTATTTGATGATTTCTCACCCAAAAAAAAAGCGTAGTGTGTTTCAGAAACAGCTTATTGTTTCAGAACAATAAGCTGTATCTGAATCGATTAGTATTAAGTCTCATCACAATAAGGCTATAAAGTTGCCACTGCTGGAACACAGGCCTCCTCTCCGTGAGAGGTAGTGAGCCTTAATCCACCACGCGGACCCAGTGTGGGTTGGTAGATGTCACATGTCTTCGAATTTTTGGTTCTTAGATATTTCCTCACGATGTTTTACCATCATCGTTTTGAGGGCAGCGGTGATGAAATTATTTAAACTGTGTTCTACTGTCCTAGCCTACACACAATTTACTCTATAGCTCAACAACTAGGCATCATTAAACCATCCGTATACAGTTACAACACGAATAACAACGCACTTCCATAATTTTTGCATGTTCAAAAATATAGCAAAATAGTTTCGCCGAATATTACCGGTCCCATAATGGTAAAGAATGCTTTTGTCCCCATGGCTCGGGCTTCGCGATGACATATTGGTTAACATATAGCTGGATCATATGTACCTACTCTATATAGAGTAGACGGGTTATACTATTGTCCCGTGGTGAGTTACTAAGTCGATTGAAATCTGGTTAGGTTAGATGAGATACTATTGTTTTTGATGTTTATTTATTTTTCTCTGCGAACGGATTTTTGATTTAATTTCCTACACGTATAATGTTTTAAAGTAAATAATTTATTTGCATAAAACATAGTCACAATGCTGTTAATATAATTATAATGGCACAAACATGTTCAGCTAGGGTAAAACATAGCAAGCAAATGAAATGTGTAGTAAAATGTTACAGAGCAATCTCAGCTGTTGTATGTAAATTTATATATTTTTCAAAAATGAAAAGCTAGACATAAGTACAATACTATTGTTCACACAAAATCAGTGCTATAGCACTGATTTTATGTGAACTCTATGGTAATTGCTTTATGGAAATTGAATAGTACATTACTTTGTCTAACATTTATCTCACCTTATAAAAATATTGGAAACTTTTTTTTTCCCTATTCTATCGGCTCGCCATAAAATCGAAAACCATTAGTAGTATCCGGGTCGGAATATTCAAATACTTTGCCATATCCGATAATACCCCTCTCATACAAAATGCATACAATATCATTCTTTACTTCATACACGAATACTTCCCCAGCGTAATTCATGTAAAACTGGCTTTATTTGAATTTTATGCGACCAAATTTTTGGTTTATTTTTGCCCCTATATGATATAGATCAGGTTTATTTGAAGTTTCCCGTGTTTAATGTCTTGTTATTAGTTCCGATTGTATTTGGGGAACATATCAGATGTCTGAGTCAGTCTCTTAGGTATTTTTGTACATATTCATGAATTACTTAATTTCAAATTAAGTGTCAATATTGCAACCAATTATTATGTATAATATTATAAGCCAGATGTGAGTGAAAACATCGGGAAAGAACGTTCTAGCACGACATGCAGTGATTTTATTGGCGATATTTTTCAGAATGTTAAGATTTAGTAGTACTTCACCAGATAAATGAAGGTAAACGAAGCGAAAGAAGTATGTAAGGATCGAAGCAGCTAGCCTTCGGTCGGTTTTGCCTACCCCCATGGAAAGCAGCAAATTTATGTATGTATAACAAATAAAAAATTGAGCTACAGAAACCGAGTTAATGAAAATCTAAAAAAATAAAAATAACACTGCTCGTCGGTGTAGTGGTCGCAAGCGTTACTGCTGAACATAATATGATCCTGTGTTCAATTCACACGTCAGTCAAAGTGTTATTGGGGTTTCCCATCAACAATTTCTCAGTAACCTCCTGAGTATCGATTTGTGCCCGGTTGATGGGAATTGGCTCGCCCCCTATTATCACCTATTATCATTCAGATATGCCGCAGCCGTAAGGACGGAAATATGGTAACGCACATAATTAATAATAAATTACAATGACGAAATGTGGGGTACACCTCTATCTAATCCTTCGATGATTACAGGTGTGATGTGATGTGACGTTATAAATATGATTCCATACTAAAATATCCGTATATAAATTCCGTGTGGCGCCGGACGTAAAAGAATAGCACCATCCCATTTCTTCCCATGGGTGTCGTAGAAGGCGATTAAGGGACTTACTAGAGAATGGGCAGCAGCGTTCTCTATGCATTTGACCACCATACTGCGATCGCCAAAGCGCCTGCCAAGCGTGGCGATTATGGAAAATGCCCCCTTTTGGTGGAGGCTTATGTCCAGCAGTGGGCGTCTTTCGGCTGATATGATGATGACACACAATTAAATACCAATCACAACTCATCCAATAAAAAGTCAGTTAAAGGTACAAAAACATCCCTAAAATACCCTACAACCCAAAATAATAACGACAAAATAATATTTACAACTCAATTATGAAAAGTTTCGCTGAAAGGGGTGCGTTGTTTCATTTACAATTTTATTAGGGCGCGCTAAACTACATGGAATTACTCAAATGGGTTCGTAATGGATGTTTCTAAAATGCCCGAGCCCCTTAGCAAAGCTCTTCGATTTGAGTGTGAATTGAAGTGTGTCTATTGAAGAGCAGGATTTGTTGGGGAGAGTACTGGCTATGTTCTATAGCTGCTGGGTTAGTAAATATAGGGTTAATTTAGGTATTTGGCATGGTGTTTTCTGTAACGGAAACATTACTAAAATGTGATGTTTTGTATTTAATTGTGTAATCAGTTAGTCATTTAATGTAGTACATACTGTAAATAGTTACCTACTTGTTTAGTAATTGTATTTTAAGTATTAGGTACTAAAATCTGTGGTATCTTTCTCATCAAACAATTTTTAATCAGCCAAACTTTTTTTTCAGGATAAACGATTTAACTATGTATATAAAGCAATTTAATGGTATTTATTTTGAGATTCAAAAAGGTTCTCAAAATCAAACCAGCCTTAATGAATGCGCGAAAACAATCCATAATTTCCACCTCACAAAATCAACTGCACCGTTTACCTATTTCGTAAACAAAACAACGGCCTAACCTGCTAACAACTCCTAACTCATTGAAAGGTTCAAACTTCACAATTAATACTAACTGGTATAGGCTTCACGGTTCAGTAGTTCTCTCAAATTCACAGCATAGTTGCCTTCCGCCTGTTATTACATTTATTCGTTTAAGGCCGCGAGTTTCATAAAGACTTGAAGTGGGGGGAGTTACCATAGATACAGGGAGGCTGTTGCTATTGGTGATCCCAGTTGCCTTGGTACCCGGCGAGGTACGGGGATGTGGTCCAAGTTGTGAAGGTAAAAGCTGTATTTTTTATTTTGCAGGGATTTTATTTAAGAGGCTTACAAAAGGAAATATGGAGGTAAATTATTTTGATGTTTTGCTGTTTATATTTTGGTGAATGTCATGAAACATTTTCGTCACAAATTATTACTACAGAATACCAAATATATTGAAGGGAGTACTTATATTTTAATCTTAATCGTACAAAGAAATACGACATCTAAAAAAATAGGCAAAGAGGTCTATATTTAAGTTTGTATTAAATTTAGCTAAAACGCATCATTAATATTAAAAGTAGCTATAAGAATTTTGTAGAGGAGTTTGTGGCTACGTGATTGTCACACGGGTCTATCGATCAATTAAAGCTACGCTTGCCGCAGCTGGTCCGTGACCATATTACTTACAAACCCAAAACAATCAGTGCCTCGGAAAGCAAAATAAACCGTCTGTCCGGGCTGTCATTCGTTGATCTTTGGCAGTCATAAACTCGTAAAGGATCATCACAAGTGCAAAAGTATGACAACCAGTCTTTCCAAGGGGTATCTATATGACAATACATTGAATCGGCGACAAAAAACCAATGGGTACCTCTACAAAATCATGAATTTAAAAATGGGATCGGGTTAGGTATCTAAAGATGACGGATTGTTTAATAATCTGTTTTGTAACATTACTACTTTATAATTTGAATCTTAATGTATTGCATGACAATTTTATTTAATATGTAAATTTGCTCACTTCATGAAATGTTTGAAAACATTTTCTCAAGAAGTAGGTCGACGTTAGGAGCACGCCGAGGTTCACTTTGGTTAGGTTTCTTGAAACCCTGCAGACAGAAATAGGATCACCACGCGGTCGGGCTCTGTCAAACTGATTTCGGTCGTCTTCTCCCATATAAATAAACAGAAAAAACCCTGACTGACTGACTCATCAACGCCCAGCCCGAACCCTTGGACCTAGAAAGCTGAAATATTGCACAGGTTTCCTTTATAATGTAGACAAGGCATAAAGATTTTTTCGAAATTCAACCCCTAAGCGAGTTAAATAGGGTATGAATGTTCCGCGCGGGCGAAGCCGCTGGTAAAGCTAGTCTGTAATATAAGAACTAGAAGAAGACAAGAATTTCATGAAATGCGACCATTTCACGAAGTGAGCAAATCCACGATATGGCCATGACATATCTACCAAACTAAAAATATGAATTTTGTATGCCTCAATGGTGGGACATAGCAGACTTACCTGTAACTAACACAACATCATCTTAACCTATGATCCACCCCCCCCCCCCCTGGACGGGGCCGCCACCGTTTGATGGCGGACGCGGTGGGGCCGCAGGGGAAGAGGAGTGTCGGTATAGCGTTGGCCGCTCTACTTAACCCCTACGGCCGAAAAGTGGTAGACGGGACGGCGGGTTGTGTTCCACACGCGCGCCATCAGAGATGTCAGCAACCACTGGTGGGGTCCGCAAGGGCCGATGCCTGCCAGGGGAGCGGGTTGTTTGAAAGAGTTACCGCCCCTGGCACACGGGCAACTGAGGGAATACGGGTGGGTTTTAGTCAGTAAAAGTCTGACACCCCCTCCTGTTCTACTCAGCAGGAGAAGTCATTTGATGATTTCCCACCCCAAAAAAAAAAAAAACCTATGATCCACTATAAATTATTTGAATTTGAATCTTTTACAACCTAAATTTGTCATCCTCTACCTTGTACCACGCCACTCGATCTCAAAGTCCTCATTACGAGTTGAACAACAAATAAACATTGCTATCGCTGTTTATTGGACATTATTTATCGAGGTCTCTCTGCCGTGGGATCCTGTTTCGTTTTATAACAGTCCTGCTGAATGATAGCAGGTACCTATGTAGGTGAGTCTTTTTGTTCGGCATTTAATGTTTTGCTTTTCAAATTAATGGGTGTAGTTGAATTTAGATGGGTATCGGTTTTGTTTAAGATAGGATCAAGGTTCTCTTTGAGGGAGACGTGTTATGTCTGGTACGCGTAAAGTCAGTTTTAGGCTCTTTTGTGTCTGGTGATGCATTTTTTTCAGAGCGATCGGGTAAAGGCTCATCATCATCTGTCTTCAACATTTTCCAACCATGGTAGGGTCGGCTACTAGTCTAAGCGGTTGCAGCTGAATATTATATTATAATAAATTATAAACTGCATTCACAAAAAAAAAAAAACATATAAACATGCAAAACCTACGCAAATGGAACAGCTGTTTTCTTTTTTGTCTAGAATGATATTTGAAATTCATTGTTATAGTTTGCGCACTAGTCAAAAACTTATCCTGTATAAAACCACAAAACTAAAACTTCAAAGAACTGCTGCAACGACAGTCCCTAGAAATTATGTAGACATAATTAAACAACTTATTCGTTCTAGCAAAATCAAATAAAAAGGAGCAAGATGCCATCTATTGACAACTCATTTTACGATGGAAACTACCCTTCAAAATCAAATCAAAAGATCTTCAGAAAGAGATCTTCGAAATCAAAAGGCGAAAACAATGCTTAACGAAACCAATGCATTTTTGGTTTCAATTGTACCTATACCTAAAGAGGCAAATGTAGGTAATAATAACAAGGAGCAAGATGCCATATATTAAACAACTAATTTCATGATGGACCCTTGCAACAAACCCTTAGAAAATACAGAAAAAGTAAAAGTACAGAAACACGTTTATAATGTGCATTACAAATCATTACAAGTTGCAAAATCGGTACGAAATGTATATAAGTCATTTAAACTAGGATAGCCTGTATTTTAAGAGATAGTGTTCAATGTCAGTGGTATACTGTTGTGTTATGAATCCCAGTATTTTAGATGCAGCAACTGCGTATGTATCTCCAAAACTCAGTATCTGGGTACCACGCTTTTCTGAGGCTACTTATTAAAATAAACATGTTTTGCCTTTATTTGTGTTTTAAATACAAAAGTCTTTTCAATATTTACAAGATTAACTAAGTTGAAAGACAGCCGTGTGTTTTTATAAAATACTTACTGTTGCCCGCGCCTTCGTCTCTGATCTTGAACGTAAAGTAATCTATGTCCATACTCAGATCATGGTCTATGTGTAAAGTTGGAAGGCCTCCCACAAGGTGGACCGATGACTTTGTGAGGGCCGCAGGAATCCGCTGGATGCGGGAAGCACAGAACCGGTCGAAGTGGCGGAGCTTGGAGAAGGCCTATGTCCAGCAGTGGACGTCTTTCGGCTGAAATGATGATTATGATGATAGCCTGGGATATAGAGAAGGACAAAGGCTACTTTTTACGCGATATCCAATATCCACGTGGGCGCAGCCGCAGGCAAATGCTAGTATTATAATAATACTAGCTTTTGCCAGCGGCTTCGCCGGCGAGGTGGTCGGTAATTATCCCACGGGAACGTAGTACCAGGATAAAATCCTATGTGTTAATCCAGGTTATAAACTATCCGTTTGCCAAATTTCATGCATATCCATTCAGCCGTTTTTACGTGATTGAGTAACGAACATTCAAACTTCCACATTTATAACATTAATAAGTTAACATGCTCAGCTGTTGAGTTAACAAGAATACAAAATTTGTCCAAAATAAGAAAAATAATGTTATATAAAAATTGTATGGAGTAAATGAAGTTCAATAGCCATTTATATTAAAATGAAATTACATACAAACACATAAAATAACGCCTTTTTCCCCAATCGAGAAGGCAGCAACTAAATAACGCCGCCTGCTAAGATCCTTAAAAAAATTAAATCAATTTCTGACGTAGTTAGGCATTGTAGATTAAAAAAAAACAACGTGCATTGCAAGAAGTTATATAAAACCGTAAAACTAAAACTTGAAAGAAAAGCTGTAATGACTACATACCTGGAAATTATGTAGACATTATTATACAACTTTATTCGTACTAGAAAAATCAAATAACATGGAGCAAGATGACATTTATTGCTATTTCAGGATGGAAACCTTCCTTTGGAATTATATACCCTTAGTCACTTTCATCCCTCCACAAATCAAAAGGCAAAAACAATGCTTAACGAAACGAATGTGTTTTTGGACTCAATTGTAATAATTAAAGAGGTCAATATAGACAAGACTTAAAAATCATCAACCAATGTTTTATAAAATTATAACTGGTACTTGTTTCTTTATTAAACAATTCCAATAACTCACACGACGGATTGTTACGAAAAGATATCAAATAAAATGTAAACAACAAATAACATGAAGACAACATCTCAAATCATCTCAATTTTTATTAAAAATTCCCTAACGCCATCTATCGGCAATACAGCATACTACCAACACTGGGCGGCTCGCCTAGGGCGGGCGGGCTCCGTAGTTCCACAAATGTTAGTAGATGTCACCACCGTCGGGGTGAAACTTCTAGCTAACTTGTTTCATCCCTGTAGACACAGTTTTCGAAGAGATGGCGCCATACGGAGGATTGCAAAAGGGGACGTTTTTAGAATTTGTTTATTTCAACCACGGAGTAAAAACAAATTTGCTCCGTGATTTCAACGTTATTCAAATTAATTCAGTTCGAATGTAATTTTGTATTTCTGTTTGAATATTTAAACTGCAACTGTACTTATTTGTTTTACGTTAACCAAGCCAAAGTTTTCAGACTTATTTTTCTTCGTGAGATAAATAAAAAAAAAATTATAGGAAGAGGAAGCGAAGAAGAGAACAAATGACAATGACCACACTGTCAATCGTTTTATTTGCTCAGTTTGTTTATAGTCCACTTGCGGAAAATAGGCCTTTTTTGAAGCTACTCTCATGAGGAAATATCCATTCACCCTGGGGAAACAGAGGGTTATATCGGACTTCTACCGACTAAAAACACACACAGTTTCTTCCAACACATGTTTAACACAGGCAAAAGGCCTACGTTTAACACGTGTAACTTATAAAAACATTAAAAAAAGCAAGCGAGTTTTCATTATTATATTAATGAAACATAGAATTTTATTATTTATATTTTGTAACAAATTCCAAGCTTAGTTTACAGGCATACCATATTTTTCTTTTTTTTCATGTCAGAAAAAATGTGTAGGACCTCATTATCTAAGTACCTAAGGCTTCAAAAGAGGACATTATTTTACCCGCTTTTGAAATACATTCCCGAACGCCATTTTTCTTGAAAAAAAAAGCCTTAACGAGTTTCCTTTCTAAGGTTTTCTTTTTCGAGACGTAGATAATATTACAAAGTAAAATCTGAATACATCGTACTCGTTAGGGCGCTCTTTTGAGCATGATATTTATATTGTCTTCATAATTTTAATTATGAAAAACATCGTTTTTTTCTCGAATGGTTTGAGGGCAAAAGAATGCTTGTTATTTTGTTGTTCCAAAACGTACTAACGACTCGGTTTTAATCGATAATTTTCTGGAATACTGTTATTTTACTATGTAGGTAGATCTGTTCTTGATCGCAATATGTATTCGAATCTTGGGGAACACTGCTGGTACTAACCTTTGCCTGCCATGCCTTTTGGCATAGTATTTGATACCATCTACACCCAAGGCCCACATGGTGGACAGATGACCTTGTGAGGGCCGCGGGAGTCCGCTGGATGCGAGAAGCACATAACCCGTCGAAGTGGCAGAGCTTGGGTGAGGGCAATGTCCAGCAGTGGACGTCTTTCAGCTGAAATGATGATGATGATGACACCCAAGGCAAGACTGACAATGACTAATCATGAAAAACCCAACTGTGTTAGGGTCAGCTTCCAATCTAACTGTATGCGGCTCAATACCAGTGTTTTACACGAAGCGAATGCCTATCTGAGCTCCACAACCCAGTTATTGGGTAACACGATACGCCTTGGTTGTCAGACTTTCGGGCTTCTGACGACCCGTAACGACTGTCAAAGATCCACGAATGGCAGCCGAGACTAACGGCTAAACGTGCTTTCCGAGGCACGGAGGGGTCTTGGTATAAAAGGATGGTCCACGGACCAACCGCGGCATGAGTAGATTAACCTGATCGACCGACCCGCGTGGCTGTTATTGTTCAGCCACAAGCCCAAGACTAACAATGACTAATTAATAAATTTAACAAGACTTACAATGACAGACTGTAGTATAACTTCAGGTACATTTTTGCTCGTATATAGCATCGAATTTGTTCACTTGAATGCTTGCGAGTTTCTTGGACACTCATGTAGTCTTGTAGAAAAACGAACAGTATCTCCAAATTAGTTTCAGCAATACAAGATTAATGTCCCGTGAACCACATTACCGAAAACAAACACATACAAAACAAACGAATAAATTACACTAGGCACGTGCCGCGGGGTTGCTTGCAATTTGTGCAGGTGTCCCGTCTGCGTTGTCAGACACTATCAGTGTCGCGACACGGTTGCCGAGAGCGCTCCCACCGGCGGCTACGATTTCACAGCCCACGAACGGTGTCCAACACTATTTTGCGACACTTTAGTGTTGTTTATTTTCCCTATGTGTTATTGGGTTTCGAATTTTCGTGTCGTGTTGAATGTAAATTTGTACGAGTTTCACGTACTGCCGCTACCTTTGTGAAAATAAAAGGTTTGAATTTTAAAAGGTTGGTGGTGGCGCCGCGGTTACGAGTATCAAATACAGACGTTGATTCAGATTTGCGTGTGGTTGGGGACTGACTGAAGCTAGCACACGGATTATATACACTGTAACCTTAGTCTAACTTGGGATATACCTAATCTTGGAATCTTTTACATTTAAATTATACACACAAAATGTCTGTTCGTAATGTAATAATAACAGTTTTTACTAAACGCATATGAAGATATGTGCAGTACCTACTTATACCAAAAAATATTTTGATTTTGTTTGTCTCTGTCTGTCTCTTTTCCGAGTAATCTCCGAAATGGCTGGACGAATTTAGACGGAAATTTCACTGGCAGATAGGTATTGTTATAAGGCCTAACATAGACTTTTCGACATCCACGATTCGAAGCCACGGGCACAGTTAGTTAATAAATAAATACATACTGGATTAATCACTGACACTCAAATAGCTAGGTATCAAATGCGTCTGAAAAAGTTTTCAATCCCATAATTTATTAGGTAGGTACAATTGATTCTTCTTGCAACTTTTCAAATGTTTATTTCGAACACAACAATTACTTTACCCAATTGTTTGTTAAGTTAATTAACTGGTTTTACAAGTACCTAAAGGTAATTAATGAATAGATTATTTAATTGAAACAAACATAAAAAGTAAGAAATAATTATTTCATTGTACACAAATATATTTTACCCTGATAAAAATAACAATATCGACTGCAGACGTTTGACATCACGACGCGGTACTTTTCACCTCTGCCATAACATAGGTCAAAGCTCAAAAATATCGGATTTCTGATAACGTCCTCCAATTGCATGAGTAAACAATATAACGTTCGAAAAAAAAAGTAAAATTAGGAATTCTATGAAGGAGGGTTACTAACGGTTTCTGGGGAAACCCAGGTTTCCTAAGACAATGTCTACCTCAGATTACTTCGAAACTTAGGATACTTAATGTAAAACCGGTTTTCTGGAAGCGCTTTTAAAACTGTAATGCATTTTTGTGGGGATATTCGATTGTCGGAGAGTTTTTTATAACTTTTGGAAGACGGAGAAAGGTAATGGGAATTGAAAATGAAGCATTATTTTCTCCTTTATGTGGTTAGAAGTTATTCTCACACTTTTGTTTGTCATGAACCATGTCCATGTCCCGTGGTGTCGTAGAAGGCGACTAAGGGACTTACTAGAGAATGGGCAGCAGCGTTCTAAATGGATTTTACCATCATATTGCGATCGTCAACCCGCCTGCCAAGCGTGGAGATTATAGCAAAACACCCCTTTTGGGGGAGGCTTATGGCAGTGGAAGTCTTTCGGCTGAAATGATGATGAAGATGTCCATGTCCCAGCTAAAGCACTAGGAAGGGTGGAGGGCGGCCGTTTTTAAGGACTGTTTTATGTAATTTTGAAGTTCAAAAGTGCACACTTTCAGCCAACTTTGAATAAACGGTTTTTGTGAGACATTCAACAATTTTATCATAGAGTAACGAATATTTTTTTCTAACTGGATAAAATTTAGATTTGTAGCTTGATATAGGTACGTATTATTTTATTCCACACCTTCATTCCTAAGAAATCCCGTCCAGAATTGATTATATCACCAGCCACTTCCGAAAAACACATCGTACATAATAAAATTCAATCCCTCCTGACAGTAACCCATAAACAGTGCCAAAAAACCTTATGCAAAGTAGTGTCGGGTTCCGCACTTATCGCTAGACGTTTTTCGTCCCTGTCCGTTTCGCCCAAATTCCGAGCGTGTTTCGTCGACATAAATCCGCGTCCGCATGCGGTCGCCGAGGCATTAGTGCTGTTGTTTCGGCGATTCGTTTTTTCGTGTGTCCACGGCTTAATTTTTCGCACTCGACTGTTTGATTGTTGAGTAATTAGGGCTGCGGTGATTTGTGGTTGACGATTACTTTCTTTGTGCATTTACTGAGAATTAAATTTGAAGTGGTTTAAGCGATTCTCACGAACACTTTCGCGTATCGGACTATTCATATTCCAATGTCCACCGTATTTCATCGCACTGATTTTCACAATACAATACAAATTAACTTGCATTTTGATGGCACGGTTGGCGCAGTGGTTAAGCGATTGACTGCTGCGCTGCGTGTCGCGAGTTCGATTCCCGCACAGAACAAATATTTTTATGACCTACAAGTAGTTTTTCCAGGTCTGGCTGTTTGTGTATGTGACTAAATGTTTGTAAACGCACCCGCTTTACAGGACAAATTCCTAGGGTGGGACAACGTTTTACACCAAAAAAAAAAAAAAATTAACAACTACACGCGACCTTTAAAAGACCTTTCATCTATATTTATCAGACATCCCCAATATTTCGTAAAGGAGCTATTTCTTTCAAATAAAACCCCTCTATCACTGCCAGTCAAACCCAAATACTTTCCCCTAGTAATGAAAATTCAAGCTTAAACTATTACCCAAAGCAACACAGTACGAGTATACTAACCTACCTACACTGTGGATTATCAAACCCATCGGTTACCTTCCAACACCTCCAGTGTGAACCGAACCAAGACAAAGGGCGAGTCATTGGTAATTAACACTTGGCATTTACAGCTATTGTCGCGGTCCTATTTAAACAAAGTTCATATCGACACGACGCCATTTTGAGATTGAATGTCGGTGGTTGATTTATGGCAGGTACGGGACGTTCATTTTGGTGGATATGTTAGTCATAATGATTTGTTTCTACCTACCCTAATGGGAATAAGTCTTGAGGTGTGTATATATATTAGGATATTAGAGGAATGAGACAGACTTAATCATTCCAATGATTTTTTTCTGTTTATTAATTATACGCCTTTGAGAATTCTTAATTCAAAGTCAAGTTATTTGACCAGTCAAGGGGTAATTAACAGATAATCTGATGTGACGTTTATACCTAAAGATTTCGATGGACAATTTATATAACATGCCACGCGAAGGCACGTGGCAAAAAAAGCCTCAAAACTTCAAGGTCTAAAAACTTAGCCAACTTAGGATAGCTCTGACAGCCCACGCAATCTGAATTTATAAATAAAACCCTAATAACCGCTTTAATTAAAACTTTAAAACATCTATTATTTCTCTGTCCCAGAACTCGGTAATCCGAGACGGCCCCGAAATAGACCTTTTATATTCATATTCTAAAATAATTTAACCTATAAACCCTCTTAATAACCCATATATCATAACGAAATTGATATTTTACATTGAAAATTTCCATAAGAAATTCCTTGGGGTAATATCTACGCAATATGGGGTGCCATTGTACCCCGAATTCTGTGCGAACGGGGCATTTGAAGGCTCCACTTGAGGGCGCTATTCGAGGCACTGAACCAATTCGCTATTGTCGACCTTGTGATTATTACTTTTTGTTTTAGAATTGTAAAAGCGAGTTCAGTGCGAGTTTTTACTCCTTTCACACTGTAAATATAATGATTCTCCATAAAATGGGTGCCTGAAGATGGACGGCTCAGACAATGGTAGCGAGATTAATTGGACGCATATTGCTAGGACTTATTCGAGGTAAAGCGGGAAGAAAGTTCCCGGAAGGAATTGCCCAGCAGTGGGACTGTTTAGGCAAAACAAAAAAATAACTGTCATTGGAATATTTTATTGAACATACAAAGTTTATACAGCAATCTTGGATTGTATGCTGATTGTTAATACTGCATGTTACTCGTAACTGTTACCACAATAATGTCACAACCGACCGACCGACCGTTGGTCCTGTGCCTGATCCGGTCGTGTTGGATTGGCGTCTCATCAGATCAAAGTAAGCGAACCTGTGTCTTCGCACACCTCATGCACTATAAGCGAATGGTTAGTCTCCGCTGAGATTGGCTGCCACGGCCCAAATTCGGTCTCTCCAGACCGAATTTGGGTTATACAGACTATATGTATTACAACGCAATTCTTATCTATATCAAGTTCTAGTGTGATAACTACAACTGTTTATAATTTACTATTAAAAAAATAAAACTAGCATCTTTAGTCCTCAAGACCAAGTAACTATCAAGTTCACTTAATTTTAATTTCGACTACAACGTACAAAATTAAAGTAAGAAAAACTAACTTATTTAGTATCAGAGCTAGTCTTCAAGACAAAATAACTATCTGAAGTCTAACCTAATAACAAAATACCAAACTAACGTACGTGCACCAATCGTAGGGAAATGCCAAAAGCCAGTTAGAAAATGCCAAACGCTAGACACAGGGGCAAACATTTGTTCGTTCCCATACCTCTTTTGTTGCCCATTGTCGAAGGTGGCAAGGCTGACTCGGCAATTTTCTTTATTCAATCAGGGAATACCTCCTTTTACCTACAATGGGCGCTTTTGAATAGTTTACGTTGCGTAATTCGTGTTTTCTTAGTAATTGAGGTAAAGTTTGCGTTGGTTTGGCTGATTTGGGTGGTGGGTTATAATTTTGTTAGAAGAGGGTTTGTGTAATTAGCTGTTTCATCAATTTATTTCGAATCCTACGAAAGTTTTGGATGTTTGGATGTTTCATACTCAATCACGAAAACACGGCTGAACGAATATTATATTAATGAAATACGATTTAAAAAAGGTTTATATACAACCTGAAAACACATAGGGTACTTTATATCTCAGTAGTACGTCCCTGTGGGAAAATTTCCGACCTTCACGTGAGCGAAACCGTGGGAAAAAGCTTGTGACACAAAAAAACTTGCTATGGAAGCTTCAAAAGTAAAATAATCACTACTAAAATATTTTATGAACCTGACAGTTTTAATATCAAACCTATACTGTCAATAACCAAAATACCGGAACTGATCTTACAGCCACATGTCTCGGTATGATTGCACCATCAAAAACAACTCTAGCACCTACATTCGATTTTAGTTATTATTTTTGCAAACACAGCATGATTTAGAAATATAGATGTTTCAGACAAACTTATTTATACCACAATAAACCATTGAAACTGCTTCGCCAGATAAAACCCTTATCAGACCAATCCATCGAACGTAACACAGTATAACTAAATAGCTTATTTACGCGTCAAAACATAGTTTTATGGTCCCTTTTACGATCCGATTTACTTACAAATCGGAACAGTTTATGGTTTATAAAACGGGACGCGTAAAATACTGTTTTAAGAGGGTTCGGGTCTTCTTACTGTGTTTTAAGGGTTTTATTTGAATGCTGATCGGAAAGAAGAGAATTTCTAAACCTTATTAAATTTAACGTTTTGCCTAAAAAATCTTCGAGTTATTCCAATATAATTGAAAGAAAAGATTCTGACATATCTGCTCAAGCCTTTGAATAGTGGTGTTAATTTTATTACATGACCTATCTTGTATTGGGCTCGCCATGATTGCGGCGGTAAGCCCCTCTTTGAGAAGTGGATTGAGAGGCGCTACGGGGGAGGCACCTTCCGCTTGACGCAGGTCCTCACCGGACGTGGCTGTTTCGGGAGGTTCCTGTTTCACATAAGGAGGGAGGAAACGCCCGGTGTTTCCACTGCGAAGATCGTCCTGAGGACACGATGAAGCAGACGGTGGAGGTCTGCCCGGCTTGGGCGGAGCACCGCCGTGTCCTCGTGGAGGCGATCGGTGGCAGCGATCTCTTGCGTCAAGCCGTGGTCCAGGCCATGGTACGGAGCAAGAGTGCATGGGTAGTCGTCGCCTCCTACTGCGAAGCAGTAATGCTAGCAAAGAGGGAGGCGGTGAACGTGAGCGAGTATATGCACCCTCACGGCCCTAGTCGCCGCAGGAGACGCCCTGGGTGTCGGGAATCCCAGGCTGATTCCCGGCCACCATAGGCGTGGGATTGTGGACGGCGAGTAATGGGTAGCTCGCTGTCCGGTAAGGACCAAGCCCGGGTCGGCCGCGTGTTATGTTCCACGCGCGCCTTAAAGATATGTCAGCATCAGTGGATGGGGTCCGCAAGGGTCGATGCTTGGGGTACGATTTGTTCGAATGAGATACCGTGGTCCCTGGCACATAGGCAACTGAGAGAATACGGGTAAGTTTTAGTCAGTAAAAGTCTGACACCTGTTCCACCCAGAGCGAGAGAAGTTATTTGATGATTTCCCACCCTCAAAAAAAAAAAGAAAAACCTATCTTGTGTAATCCAAATCAATCAATGAAATTGTTACTCTCCGTAACCGACTGGCGAAACCACAATCATTTAGTGGCCATTATTTAGGTAAGTTATCGTTCAACTTCACGTCTACATTCTACTTCACGTTAATTTTTTTCAATTTTATGACCATGCCATAAAATTCATGTTTCCTTAATTAATACATTGATTCATGAATGCAATAGATATTGACATTGCTATAATTAATACTGACGTTCTTGAATGATTACTTCGAGATGATGTATGTTTGCAACCCTATCACCAACCCATAATGTATGAATACACGAAATATTTGCAAGAATCTTTGACTGAGCTTGAAGTTACATTGCGGTGTTCAAATAAAAGAAAAACGCTTTTTTTTTTTATTAATTCACATTATTACATATTATTTTCATTTCCATATATAATGTCACTATTTTTTACTACACAAATATTAATTTATTTAATTGAAAATTGGCGCTTATTACTGAGTAAGTTAACTTATCTCTCTAATTCATTGTTTTATGGATGTGGTGTTTACCTATAAGTAATTGTTGCGCTGTAATGTATTTTTAAGAATGTGCTATGTCACTGTATTCAGTGTGAACATTTGTTGGTAATCCTAATAAAAAAATAAGCTAACCATATTTCGTAAATAACTAGCTGTAAAAAATTCAAAAAGAAAAAATATACCGGGCACAAAATGCCAAAGGAAAGGTGGAGAGGCAAAAGAGCTTTTATGGAGCAACTTCGGCGTACTGTGTCGTAGTGAGAGCGTTTACTAGGTATATTTGGGGTTCGGAATCAGTGGCAGCGACTGCAGGGTTGAATTACGGGCTGAATGAGTTTTTTAGGGTTAAATTAGACTTTGGGCACGAATTTTCGGGTATTAACTGGAAGTTTGTAGGAGTAGGAGATTTTTGAAGTAAATGCAAAAATTTGAGCTCAAAGAAATAGGAAATCTAAATCTGTATGTGGAAAATCGAGGACTGAGTGTTGTGGTGAAATTCAGCAGTGGTGTGAGTTACTTTTAGTTGATTGGGAATAACTCTAATATACATTATTTTTAGTATATGCGAAACCTGAATATAGTTTGTTCAGAATAAGTACCTGAATCGATTCCAATAATTTTTACACCATATTAAATTTTTTCCCAAAAGTTTCCAAGTGTGGCATAAAATGTTTTCGCCAGTTAATTACAATACAATCGCCGTTCAGTTAGGTACCTACTACCTATGTAATAATTATCAATGAGCACACTATGACGCTGGACGCACGGGCGGCGCGGGGGGCGCGTGGTGACCATGTTTGTGTAGACAACTAGGAAACATAGTAAGCTTATAACTTTGTGATTTTTCATGATACAGTTTTGAAATTTTGTATTTAGATTCTTTACATTAAAATACTCGTGTTTCGGGTTTCGCATATACTAAAACTAGGGATGTAGATAGCTCAAGAATTACTAGTGTAAACTAACATAACATAACATCACGCCATGTTTCTTCGTAAGAATTGGCAGAGGCAGAGGTGTACCTATAGTGCACCCACATTTCACCAGTTATGTTTAAGTCCCATGTATTATGGGGCGAGACTATTGCCATCAACCCACTATAAATCTAGATATCAAGCTGCCACTGAGAAATTCTAGATACAAAAACAATACACCTAACACTTTGCCCGGTCTTTGGACCGGAGAAGCGCTTGCGACCACTACAAAACGAGGCAGTCTATCTATACAGGGAAAGTTTTTATCCAGTGCGCAAACTGAAACCATGAATTCAGCATATCATTCTAGAACCCGTAGCGCAGAAATTCGCTAACAATACAAAAAAAACCAGTTGTTCCATACATTTTGACCGCGTAGGCATTGCACTTTTCTATGAAACAGCAGATTTTTTTTTGGATAACCGGCGAAAAATTTCTGCGCTAGGGGTCTAGAATGATATGCTGAATTCATGGTCACAGTTTGCGCACTGGATAAAAACTTTTCCTGTATAAATAAAAAGAAAAGTCCTGACTGACTAACTCATCAACGCCCAGCCCAAACCCTTTGACCTAGAAAGCTTAAATGTTGCACAGAGGTTTCCTTTATAATGTAGACAAGGAATAAGGAAGGATTTTTCGAAATTCAACCTCTCCCTGAGTTAAATATAGGATGAACGTTCCGTGCGGGCGAAGCCGCTGGCTAGAGGAAGTCGTGAATAAAAATAGCAAGTAATTGTATTGATTTCATGACTTCTGATCAGGATAGCCACATCGTTATCAATATGAAATCATGCAGTGATGTGAAATGATTGCATCATTTTATGCGTGACTTCTGCTTACCTACATGCGTAGATAACCCTCGTTATAAATCCCTCTCCCTTGTCACTACCCTATGAGGGGACCACACTACACACATGTACTAACATTAGCATCGCTGAATCTCGTGTTACTAGTTACGGAAATAGGGGAAGATGGAACCATTTTCCAGCCTTTTTAAACGAGTTGGACTCTTTTGTGTAGTCATTTCAGTGAATTATATTTTAGGTATTGTTTGGTTAAGCCAACCACCCAGATAACCCACAGATAAAAAAATTGACAAACTCGTATATCAACCGGAAGAGGTATTGGTTTTGGTATCAAGATCTCAAAGGCTGTTAGTTTAACCGGATGCAGCTGAATATAAGTTTTTTAATAAGGGGTGACTGCTTATCTGACCTCCGCAACCCCGTAACTTTGTAACACGATACCCCTTGTTAAGACTAATTGTCAAACTTTTAGTGACTGTCTAATTGCCACAAAGACAAACATAGGTACTTTGTCGTTTATAATGTGCAAGTGACATTTAACCATAGGGTGAAGAAGTTATTACGACGTCCACTATACAATGTGTTTATTTTTATAAAAACGAGTAATTCATTTTTATTAAAATTAATCATTCATATATGTATAGCTTGTCGTAGTAATTACTTACAGAAAAACGTGTAGGTATTGATAATAATAATGTTGATAGCTTATGATAAGTTTAGTTTCATATCTGTAGTTAACACCTATATTTCATAGGTATTCAACTTCGTTTCAAATTAGAATACATCACTTAATACTTCCCTAGTTTCATATTGAGGAAAACTAAATAATCTACATAACGATACCAGAAGTATCAATTAATGTAAGGGACAAATCACGGTTTTTCAGGAAAACCAAAAAACTATTTTTATTTTTTTTATCTTTCTATAACTTTTTATTATCTGCTCCGATTTCTATTGTGTCTAGAGCAAAGTTTATTAGAATTTTCTCTTCTTTCATACTATAAACGAAAGATTTAGGAATTCCCAGTGGTTTAAAATATAGCATGTCCCTTAGGTTAAAAAAAGACGTTTAGTTGTGTCTTAAATTACTAATATTTTATGAGTAAACCGTCGAGCATAGTGTAAGCAGCAAGAGAAATAGAAAATTATACGTACTTCTATTGTAAAGGACTT
Organism: Polymixis flavicincta; assembly: GCA_949987655.1. Lineage (NCBI taxonomy): Eukaryota > Metazoa > Arthropoda > Insecta > Lepidoptera > Noctuidae > Polymixis > Polymixis flavicincta. The sequence goes on from OX465180.1 coordinate 2,802,278, forward strand.
TTACAGTGTTGCAATTTGATGTAACTATATAGATTATCTACTAAAATTGATTGTAATTTAACACCATGGAAATGCTTTGCATGATTAATGTTGGTATGAACCAACATTATTCATTCAAAGCAAATCTAAACGTTACTTTCAGGTTTTACAGCTTAGCTATCATAGATTTAAATGAAATTTAGGGATGCAAAAATAAAACAATTGTTAGTAAATTATTATTATTTTCGACTTTTATGTCTGCGTAATTATTATAAACTCAACACACTAAACAGTCTATAAAACTTCGTATTAAATTTAAAAGTTCTAAAAGTGTTCTAATTTATAGTCTTATAAACTCTGTACTTTTAATCATTATTATCTGGATAACCGAGCTTAGATCGATTTATCTCCCCCGAAACCCCCTGCATACTACATTTCATGAAAATCGTTGGAGCCGTTTCCGAGACTCATATTACATATATATTGCGCACTGGTTAAAAACTTATCCTTTTTACATATATACAAGAATTGCTCGTTTAAAGGTATTAGATGTTAAATTGACTCTATGATCTCTTATAATTTGTTAATTATCTTACAAACTCGGTACTTTTAATAATTATGTTTAATTTAAGTTTTATTATTATAACCACGAACTGAATAAAATAAAATGTTTTCTCAGACTTAAGCAACACTCTTATTCATTACTAGCTCTTGCCAGCGGCTTCGCCCGCGCGGAACTTTCATCCCTTATTTCGCTCCCTTAGGGGTTGAATTTCTAAAAATCCTTCCTTAATTCTTGTCTAAATTATAAAGGGAACCTCTGTGCAAAATTTCAGTTTACTAGGTCCAAGGGTTTGGGCTGGTCGTTGATGAGTCAGTCAGTCAGGACTTTTTTTATATTTATATATACTTATAGATAGAAGTAATTGAATGATTGTACTGGAAAAAAGACCGATGAAAAAATGGAATATGAAAATGAAATATATGAAATATACATATTGTTGTGGCCGATTACAATACTAATTACTTGGAAATGGGCAGACAGTGATGTTAACTAGGTAGTAAATTAAGTTATTTATAAAAAATAAAAAATGTGTAATTGATATATTTGGAACAACTTTTTCTAGTCATCATCATTAGCTGTCATCACATCTTCATCGTCGTCAGTTTCATTGAGGCTATCTTTAACTGGTGATTTATTCGGAAGGTTCAAATATTCACCAAGAAATATTTTTGGTATTATACTAGGGATGCCCAATTTTTTGCTTTGAATCGATCTTTTGGATCGTAATGGATCGTAACCTCGTGAATCAATTCACGATCTTAATCGTATGGTATCGAATCGATCTTCCAAGATCGAGTAAAATCGTATCGTAATTTTACAAAAATAATGAAAAGCACAGTAAGTATGCATTCCAAATTATTTATTTTAACTTAATCTACATAATATATCTATTACAAAGTGTGCCACGGTGCCTTTGTGATGCCGTCTGAGTTTTTTATTTTTTTATTGGTATTATGTAGGTATTTCCTTTCGTTTTATACGACAATTACAATCTGTTTACACAATTTACATTATCCACCCGTGTGTGTTTAATAAAAATGTCCAAACGTTTGATTTTGCTTGCGTGGCCATATTAAAAAAAAAGCATTTTGAAATTATAGGTCAGCAAATACGAATTTGATTTCTACTTGTTAAGTAATAGGCGTATTACAGTAAGCAGCATTAAAATAAACATTGTTTTTAGAGATAATAATGTAAGGGAATAATTCTTAAAAAACTGTAATGATTAATTAAAGTAAGGAACATGTTATTTAAATTGACTGATTTGAGGTTTAAGGTATGGGTGTACATTATTTAATACGATGGCTTACTTTATTTTTCTGAAAAGAAGAAACATTTTTGACTGTTAAATCATTTTTTCTGTCAGAAATCGTTTTACGCAGTTCAAAAATTTGTACTGTAAGGGACATTTTTTTAACGATAGATAAATTTTAATAATGCCAATCGATAGAGCGGGAAATTCTGAATCCAACGATATAAATAACTCATTTTTGCCAAAATGTCCCTTACATTAATTGATACTTCTGGTATCGATAACTTGACCAGAATAAATTAAACTGTTGAAAATTATTTATAATCACCGATAATGTTACGTTAACGATTGGGTTATCGTGAAAACCAATAAATGCGGAGGATATCCGTTGAATTAATTTTATGACATTTAAATCTAAAATAATGCGACTTTGTCATATTTCACGTAAGGTGTCTTACATTAATAATCGTGACATTGTCGAATAATTTTGTATGGAAATTAAAAAACAAAAATAAATGAAAAGTAATTCATTTATGCCAGTTGATCCTTTGATAAGATCTCATTTATACCCTAGAATTATGGGATATAAAAACAAACACCTTGTATAGTAAGAAGTCGACTATATGTATAGTAGTTGTAAACGTTCAAAAAGTGCTGGCTCTCAGTCTAGTATGAATAAATGTCTAATTGTCTAATCGCTAATAGGCGTACATTGCAAACAAACATAATTAAGGAAGTCGATTCATAAATCCCATTTACAAAATACATAAAAGCAACAAGACAAATCCATGTCCGCGAAAACTGCAACCGCATAAGCGAAAACGCGGAAAAAAAAACCCGAGCAAGGAAAAACATCGTACGACAAACACCGTCTCCTCCAACGATCTCCGCAGATATGCAAAACACAGTCCTTTGTAACATGATCTTATTGTGTTCCTGAATCCCGTCGCCACACTGAATACGGAACGACTTATGTCGATTTAGAAATTTATTAGAATGCCACGAGATTTTGTCATGCGAAACGCGAGTTGCCGACGTGCACGAAGTAGTTATTGTTGCATTATGGGGTGCATTTTGAGCTATTGTGGGCTAGCTTGCTAGCTTGATGGATATGAATTGCTGCAATGGTTAGAGGTGGGTGGGTCCTGATTTTCTGTTGTTTGAGAGTTACATAAGTTGTGGTGTAGGTGTCGGGGTCATTGATCTGTGTCGGAAATTATAGTATGTAAGTTTAGACTTAGCATGCCTTTTTAGTATTTATATTAGTATCCACGTAAAGTCCTTTGCAGAACAACGATTGGCATGACAATAGCAATGCATTGCAGACTAATCATTTTACACCGTAAAGCAAAGTTACAAGCTATTTATAATGTGTAATCAGTACCTAAGTACTGAGATCCAATAATATAATTTTTCAGAACATAAGACGAAATCTTGTTTTTGTAAAATCTGTCTTGTCTTTTTGTAAGCCAACCATTGAACAATTTATTCCTGAAGTATAAATATGAATAAGTAACGTAACCTTCTTTGACACAATCAGATGATAAGGAAGACACATAGAAGAAGAAACAGATAACAAAGAAGAGGTCTTACCCATTCTTTATTTACCATCCCAACCTATACATTTATACCCAACGATCACACCCCCAATATTCCTTCCAGACACTTCCATAATGAATGGGTGCTACCCCAAATAACAGGGTATGGGAACCGCAGACCAGATAGCGATTCCCATGTCAATCCCGCGGACCTCAGCGTGACAATGACAAGTCGAAGATTGCAGCGCTTGCAAATCCCTGGGGCAGAGCACAGAAATTGATCGGAGTAATTTGCTAACGTTCGGACTGCCACGGCGAGACGATTCGTCTTGGCTGTGGGTTAAGATGGAAGGGAAAGGCGTTGACTGGAGTCTATGGTTCCAAAATTGGTGGAGTTCAAGAATAAAGAGAGAAGTCCTGACTGACTGATTGACTGACTCATCAACGCCCATCCCAAACCTACTTTTACCTAGAAAGCTGAAATTTTGCACAGAGGTTCCCTTTATAATGTAGACAAGGAATAAGGAAGGATTTTTAGAAACTCAACCCCTAAGGGAGTTAAATAGGGGGCGAAAGTTCCGCGCAGGCCAAGCCGCTGGCAAAAGCTAGTTTATGATATAATTGTCAAAATGCAAAAAATGAAAGAGGACTAGGGAGTGAGAGAATGAAGTGTAAACGAATTAGGATGAAGGATAGACTAAGATAGACGTTGATATTTAAATTTACGGACCTCCAAATAGAAAGCTACGATAAAAGAAGAAGTAATAAAACGTTTTTCAATTTTAACCCTTTTTACATTAAAATTGGTGACTTCATTGTTATGTTGGGTTCCCACCAAAACGAGAAATGTAAGAGATCAAAGTTAATTTTAAAAAATTTACAAAACATTAATTTGTTACCAATAGAAGTTGTCATTACTGGCAGACGAATAGTATTTTCTAGACACATGTTTTGTGCTACACAGTGCAGATAAGCATTTGAGCACATTCTTGAATTAAATACTGTAGAATATGACACATGTATTTGAATTGTAGGTTCTAGGACATGCCGGTTTCCTCCCAATGTTTTCTTTCACCGTTTTGAGAGCAGTCATGATGAAATCTAATACATAAAATAAATTACCTGCCTTTTTTTATTTTTGTTTGTGGGTGGGAAATCATCAAATAACGTCTCCCACTCTGGGTGGAGCAGGAGGGCGTGTCAGAATTTTATTGACTAAAACCCACCCGTGTTCCCTCAGTAGCCCGTATGCCAGGGGCTTGGGTTCGTTTTCACGATCCACGAAACCACCGAGGCACCACCGCGCTCTCTCTGATATGACCCTTAGCAGTTCTGTATTAGACAATTTTATCTCTTACTTCTTGCACCATACTTCCCGCCAATTGCGTATTATTCACAGAATGTGCCACACAATATTATCTACGATGCAAATCTATAGGTTACCAAAGAAATCAAAGTTAAGAAGAAAATTATTTCGTGGTGGTCATGTTTAGGCGATTTACAAACACTTTTGAACTTTTTAAACATCGCTTTGCGTGTTTTAGACAACACTAATGTCGAGTTCTCAATATCTTACATGCTTAGAAGTTAATCTACTGACTGATTCAGGAAGATATCACAAGAAAACCAAGTTTGAACCGGAGACAGCATTTTGTCACAGGACGTTTTTTCCGCCATGATTTATTTCCATTTCAGCCAGAAACGTTTAAGATTAACTTTCGAAAGTAATTTTGTTCTTGTAATAACCAAATCCCATTCCGCTATCATAGCAAAAAAATACAAAACCCACGAAAAACCCATTAACAGTTTTAACGAAATTCAAAAACTAAAAATGCCCACGGCACCAGCTTTTATAAAAGCAAGGGGTGTTTTTAAATTTTCTATTAAGCGACGTAGCTATACGATGCCTGGGCAGACTTGAGACTTGAAACGTCAATTTTACGGAAGATTTCGCATAATACAGCCGCTGTGTCGCTTGATACAGGCTTGCAGCTCGAGTTCACTAGCGTCTGGGTGGTATTATTCTGATGGCTGAATTGTATTGATAGTCATAGATGTTTAAACTTATGAGCGTTGAGTGAACTATTCCTGGATGCAAACGATGGTTCATTAATTATAGAATTAGCTCCAGGCAGTCACACGGAGACAAATTATACTAAGAAAGTAACAGTTAAAATGCAAAATACCATGTACTAAGTCTGACAATATTATTTTGTTATCTTTCAGGAAAACTAGCTAGCTGAAAGCATAGAATTGGTCGAAATGATGGAGTTCGGGTAGGCCTATGGCTATCAGTGGACGTATTTCAGCTGTAATGATGATGATGACCTTTCAGAGATTTACATCGCTTTATCGCAAAACTAATTTCGATTCAAATAACATCCACATGAAAAAAAAAAAACAACAGTTTAAAAAAATCTTCATTTTAACAGACAGACAGACTCTATGATACAGTTATCGTAGTATATTCGTAAAAGCGCTTCCACGCTGGCGTTTAAATGCTAAAAGATTTTATATCTAGCGCGAAAAATTCGAGTAAATTGCCGCCACTGGATAAGATGGGTTTTTATTATTTCTTTATTTTTTTCAAACTACCGTATGACGTACGTAAGAGTGTCTGGGGATTTTTTGAAAAGGATCAAGTGTTTTTATTTTGTGCATGTGTGCAAATTTTTGGGTGTATGATTGGACTGGACAGTAGAGCTTGTACAATTCTTAATAGGAACATCTATAGGGCTTTGGTTTGTTCAAACTTTGGTTGGTTGAGTTTTTCAAGTATTTAATTTTTGAATGTTAAATTTTACACACTTCCCAGCACCCTAATTGAGTAACACACTATTTATTAGAATCTGAATCATTTTCAAAGGTTTTTGCGACTCCATTCTTTACAATATTCTAAAAATTGGCTTCTTAGCAACGTAAACAACGCCATGAATGTCGTGGTACTGTAAAAATTAAAGCGATTCTCCTAATAACGTATTACGCAGTTCCCTTCTATTTAGATTCCATTGCTATGCTATTATATGCTATGTATATTTTTGGGTTTCTTTTTGCTTTCCAAAATCAGGCAACTGCTTTAACTCAAGGCTAAACTTCTTAGAATACACAAAATGTTATTATTATGTGTTTCTATATTTTCAAGTTTAATCTAGTTGTTCGTGATTTGCACTTCATTCAATAAAACGCCTGTTTACTTCAGTTAAAAGTAGGTACATATACGTTTCTGAATCACAATCGTTCTTAAGGCAGAATTTCACCATCACATTTTAGGTGAAAGATTAATAGCAAGTGGTCAGTAAGAATCTGCATTATCAATAAAAACTTTTTAATAAAAAAATTAAACCGCCGAAAAACCGAAAAGTAAAAAATAATAAACTTGCTTTGTCCAACCCCAATAACTAAGTTCGGAAGTCGGTGAATTTGGATATGTATTTAATTATATGTCACCGCCTTCCGAACTTAGTTCTTACTTTATAATTTACAAAGTTTTTACTTTATAATTTATTGTGGCTATAATCTACGAATTACTACATGCTTAATTTTTGATTACTTTTGTAATACACAACTCAGTATTAAAATCTGTGAGTAAACAATCAATCATCCCCTGTTTTCTTACCCTTAGGGTTGGAATTTTTCTTCGAAATTCATATGGGACCAACTCCGGGGTATACCCTTTCCAATAAAAAAAGAATGATCAAAATCGGCTTACTCTGGAAAAAGTTATGCGTGGTCATACATTAAAAAAAATATATATACGCGTCGAATTGAGTAACCTCCTCCGTTTTTTCGTCGGTTAAAAAACTTGTTAAAACCATGCTTTTTAACGAACTCTTTGAAAAAAATTACAAATTCGTATTCAGTAGAAAATATTCAAATTTTCGCCAAATGGTGGTGGTTTGGCACTGCGTTGCCGACTAACCCAATATTACCTCTATCCGTCTTGCGGGACTCTCTGATTGGTCGGAGAGATAGGCATTTTATAGAGTGCCTCTCCAATTCATGTGGCACCTACATTCTTCACGTTGTCTCTAGGAGAGATATATACTCTACATATTACTTATATTCTTGATAAAGGAGTGTTTCTTGTTTCATTTGACTAGAGACTGTCCGTGACTGACTGACTTTTAGCACCGTCAAGAATACAAAACACGTGAAATAAAATAATACTAATTCCTTTACCTAGCTGTTTTAGTATGGTTGGAATAACACATTTTTTTTTTAAATTAACCTACATATACAGGGTGTCCAGTAAATAGTACGACATAGTGCAGGGGGTGATAGCTTGGGTAAATACCTATCAAAAAAACATAATATATGTTCCGCAAAATGGTATGGATTTACAGTTATAGTGCGATAAGAAAATTGTTCAGGGAAACTTTAAACAAATAATAGTATTTCTTGAAAACATTCCTTTTTTTGATACAAAAAAGACTTATCAATGAGTAGAGTAACTGTTCACGAATAATTTGATGTAAAAAAATACTAGAAAAGGATTTTTGGAGGAAAAGAAACTTTTTATGACTGTAAATCCGTAACATTTTGCGGAACATATATTTTGGTTTTTGGTAGGCACTGACCCAAGCTATCACCCCCTACACTATATCATACTATTTACTGGACACCCTGTATAATGTTGTCCCTCTGCTGGTCAAAGTTCTCCTCATACTCGACCAGCACCCTAATTGCGTAACTCACGATTCATCATAATCTGTATCGTTTTGAAACGGATTGTTAAACCATTGCTTCATATGTTCGAAAAATGTGTCCGTTCGACAACATAAATAACGCAATGAATATTGTTTAACTGTGAAGACGAAACCAATTATGATCAATCGTGAGTTACGCAATTAGGGTGCAGTTGTATCTGCTTTATATTTTGCCTGCCCCGGTTTTTTTTTTTTTTTTTTTTTTTGGTGGTAAATCATCAAATAACTTCTCCCGCTCTGGGTGGAGCAGGAGGGCGTGTCAGACTTTTACTGACTAAAACCCACCCGTGTTCCTTCATTAGCCCGTATGCCAGGGGCTGTGGTATCTCTTTCAAACGAACCCGCACCCCTGACAGGCATCGGCCCTTGCGGGCCCCATCATTTTTTGTGCTGACATCTCTTTGAGGCGCGCGGGGAACGCGCCGTCGACTTGGGCTTGGTCCTTACCGGACAGCGAGCTACCCATTACTCGCCGTCCGCAAGCCCACTCGCCGTCCGCAAGCCCAATTGCTTGCCCCGGTCCATCGGCTAGTAACATGTGCAAATCATTATGCCAGCTTTTCTTAGAATATACAGGGTTATTTTAAATTGGCTAGCTAAATTCCGCAGACGTGAGACGATAGACGAAGTACAGACGACGATTATCGACGTCTTGACAATTTAATATAAAAAAACAAAGATTTGATGTTATTTTTTGGGAGGTCGACGACCGCTGTTCGTATTGTTTATTGAAGTATGAGTTAAGAAAAACTGTTTTCTTATGTTTTATCGTGCTTAGATATCGATACCCATTTTTTTTTTGAGTGCGGGAGTCATCAAATAATTTCTCCCGCTCTGGGTGGAGGAGGGCGTGTCAGACTTTTACTGACTAAAACTCACCCGTGTTCTTTCAGTTACCTGAGTGCCAGGACAACGGTATCTTTTTCAAATAAGTCGCACCCCTGGCAGGCATCGGCCCTTGCGGACCCCACCAGTTGCTGACATCTATTTGAGGCAAATCGATACCCATCACGAATGTAAAGTTGACATAAAAAAAAGATTTTTAAACTGATATTAATAACGTCATAGACCCCAGACAAAACATCAAATTAATTATTTTGTGTTTTATCATGTTTAAATCGATACTCATCGCATCTGCGGAATTTAAAAAAATATCAAAAATGTTTGCTAAAAAATTATGAGAACGTATGTGTAGAGGTAGCTTAAATAAACAACGAACTAGAATAAGTAGGGCAAGCTAAAAATATATATCTATAAAATGATTCTACGCTGTTAAATATTTCAATCACAACCACTTCGATAGCCTCTCATAAAATTACCAATAACCATTCATCCGTAATCACCACACATGGACAAAGTTAGGTACCTAATCCCCCACAAACGCGTAAACAACATAAACGCACCTTTAAGAAAACATAGTGAGCAAGATTAATTAACGTTATAGCCAAGTTATTAGGGCGCGCCTAGCCGACATTTTATCATAAAAGATATAATCCTGGCTGGTAATCCCTCTCGCCGCCTCACAGATAGCGATACCATACGATATGTATAAGCCGACAATGATACTGGAGGCATGGAAGAGTTTTAGGGTCGAAGCTAGTTCGGAAAAATACGTACTTAGAAGTCAGTGATCTACCACTGTTTCCAGAAATAAAACTGCTCGAATGACCAGACTATAAGTCAAGACAGAAGATTATACGATTGCACTCATCTAAATCAGGGATACACAGACTTATTGAGACCATGGGCCACTTGGACAAATGACGAACTAATGGCGGGTCACCAGCACAAATTAAAAACCATAAAAATTGCCCCAGATTCAAATTTATATTATTTGTAACCCACAGCAATCTTTTGAAGGATCAAATGTACGAGGGAATATTTTTCCTGGCAAGCCACTGGCATATTGCCGGGGGGCTACATGCGGTCTGTGCATCCCTGATCTAAATAATCTTCGTCATTTTGAATTAGGTGCTAAATTCTAAACCAATGTGGGTCCTAGAAAACCTCCAGCGATGTCATGGCTGATTCAGCAGAAGATGACGAGATGAGCTAGACGCCTGCAGGCAAGACTGATCCACACTAGCTAAAGACAGAGGGAAGTGGAAAGGCGAATGGGATGCCTTTGCCCTACAGAGGGAAAACACACGTTAAAAATAAACAAATAGTAACATTCTAATCAACAATTTATAGAATAGAGCAGATCCATATGATAAACCACAATTGATTTAGAAAAGAACCATGGCTGTTGACGTGACGTTTTACACTAAACAAATAAATAAATCGTCATAATTTTTCCATTACTGCATTCAAAACGATTACGTTGTTCCTCCTCCAATTTCAACAAACTCAGTAAGATACGTCTGTCCCACTCTCAAAAACAACTGCCACTTCGCACGTTCCTCCGCCCGGCACAGACACATCTAGCAAACAGCATTTAAATCCACGCGGGCCCCTATCAAACGCTCGTTTGCACAAAGTATATACTCCAAGTATATCTGGAATGGTTGCGAACACCGAACCGAACGGTTTTCGGAACACTTTTTCCCTATTTCCACGGAATAAAAAGGAGTCAAAGAGAACTTCATGACTTTTGTTATACCGTACAGCTTTTTACATCGGAAAACGCAGCGAAGCAAATTTTCTAAAACCTTTTGTTGGCAATCGCCCTTTGCAAGTATCGTATCGACTGTATAATGAATGTGTGTGTTTTTTGGGGACATTTTTGGAATGTTTTGGTGAAAACAGAGTATTAACTTAAAGTATGATGAAATATTTAAATTTAAACGTCAACGAAACTAACGTTAAGGAATCATAAGACTTTTCAGTTATAACTCAGAAAGGGTACAATTCAATGACGCGATGGACTCGTCAACGGACGGACATATGTAATCTAAGACGAATTGCAGCCAAAGTAAGTACAGATCAGCGCAAAAGCTGGTGGCTTTGTAGAAGTACCGTCACATACCCATAAAAAGTTCATTTTCATTTCAGTGTCGTTGAAGCTTTGCTCACCAATCCCTGTTCTGACTGCGGGGCTTCTGATTTCAAAGCGGGCTGTATGTTGCAGTGGACTGTATTAACTAAGTTGGATAGCTTATCATGAACTGCCACATTATAATTGTCATCCATAGTGTAGTTTTTTAATGTTCTGACTTAATAAGGAAAAACTTTATTGTATTACTGTTGTGTCCGTCTGTCACAGAACTTTTTCTCAAGTTTACCATTGCCACTCCTCGATGATTACTGAAAGTCCATTTTTTTTCGTCTTCGGAAAACAACTTCTTAAGATTTAAAAAAGTTACTTCAATTTTTATCAGAACACAACGACATCTATTAAAGAATAAAGTATCGAAATATCTACCTCTTACTTCTCTAGTTAGAATTGAGCCGCATACTCTTCTATTTACTTAAGTATAGGCAATAATATAGACTCGGAACTGTGAGACGTACTAATCCGTACTTAGCGCAGTGGTGTGTGAACACAACAAGCGTTCGTATTGGAGACCATTAACGGTTGGAGTTATAGAAATGGGAGCGATAAAATCTATGTTGCTGTACATATGATGATATTCTTTTTAGAGGCAGAAATATCTTTAAGAGACTGACAGTATCTTCAAATTATGTGGTACAGCCACAAGCACTTATGTATTATGGCAGGATATCGATGCGCTAACTGAAACCATGGATTTGGCACGATCTCTCACGTGATTTTCTCATACTGCATTGATTGATTGTAAATTTTAAGTTGTTTCGAACATAGAATTTTGGATTCCACACTATTATAAATTACATCTTGATGGTACAGTTGCAGTAGTTATGCTACGAGGGTAATAGCTTATAACTTTTGCTAAGTGTCTACATATTTTTGAGGTCCTGAACTGAATCAATTCAAAACTTAATTTTTCCATTAAAAACGAAAACGCCCATACCGACCATAGACCTCTTAATGACCACTACAATAAAGGTTTAAAAGGAAATTGCGAGGAACAACATTTGACAAACGGATTGGTGATAACAGTTTCTCATTATTATCAGATTAGAGAGTGCTACTTTTATCCCCATTGACCTATTTGTCATCTTATATAACTTTCACAGAAAGTGTTAAATGTAGCAGATAACTTATATTGGAATATAAAGTTTATCGTCTGCTTAGCCTTTTCTCAGCTATGGAACTGTCTTCCAGTCTATGAGGATGCAGTTGAATTTCAGTATTTTACATAGAACGACTATCTGATCTCCAAAACCAAGTTACTGGTCAACACGATACCCATTGGTAAGACTGGTTGTCAGACTTTCGAGCTTCTGACCACCTGTAATGACTGTCAACACACCTACAGTTTAACATACTTTCCGAGGTACGGAAGGATATTGGTATGTTACAATGGTCGCCAATACACAGACCAACCGTGGTAAGAGTAGTTTAACCTGGTCGATTGACCCATGCATTCCGTTCCCACTATAAAAAAAAAGTTGCATTTAACATTGGTTGAGTAATTTATAAAACAAAAACATAATCGTATTGACCGAATCTACATTGGTATTTTCAATGTCTATCTATCAGTACTCCCAAAAGCACAGTTTCAGCTGAAATACGGCTGTCTTGTATACGAGTATTTAGTAAAGGATTACTTTCTTCGCGAGGGCGGAAGTGACCTTGAGCTTGCCCTTAGACGCAATGCAGGTTCCACACGTGGTGAGAAGTGAGTGGGTCTATTGGTAAAAGAATTAGGTTTAGTAATCATGTGAGACCTACTTTTAAGAAGGTTACTTATTTTATGTAATCATAAACGTCGCCCGCTTTTTGCGTGTGGGGTCAAACAGAAGTCAGTTATTGTTTTTATGTTTTTCTTTTCGTAATACGTGTTTTGTTTTTCTTTCAATTGACTACCTTTTTTCAACGAAGAGTTGTTAAACAACACAAAAGAGTTCGAGACAACTTGATTAGCCAACTTCCCTCAAGATTTACAAGCAAGGTTGAACCGTGCGTACGCAGTAATCAAGTCAAGGGAATCAAATTATAGACGTAGGTACTGTTACGTTGATTGCGGTGGTCGGGCACAAATATGTGGTTGTGTAGAAATAATAGTCATTACTTGTGTAACTAAAGTGTCTTTCTAATGAAGGTTAGGTCACAAGCCGACCTTGGTAGGCTTTGAAGATAATTGGAAGTGGGTTTCCCCGATTTTGTTCTAGCTAACGACGTAGGCTAACTGAAAATGTATTGACTTGTTTTCCTTCAGGCTTGGGTTTTGTTATTTTGGCCGGCTGAGAAGCCAATTCTTACCAAAGGATATCGTGTTACCTAGCAACCGGGTTTTAGAGTTTAGTACTGCTCTCAAAACCATGATGTGAAACATCGTGACGAACCCCCCCGAGTGGGTTTCCGCATTGTCGTTGCGGGGGGGCTTAATAACCGTGGTCTCCCACCCACGGTGAAGCCAAGAGGAACCCAACGGTGGGGCCGCTCGTCAGGGTTTTTGCCTTCAAGCCATTGACGTAGCGGCCAAAAAGTAGGTTGCGGTGAGGTGCACCGCAACTGAGGTGGGCTGCGATGTCGAATGGGAGGCAACGCGGCTGAGGGTTACGGGCTGCGGTAGAGGAGGAGTGCCGGTGCTTCTGAGCAGCGCTCTTCCCTTCCGTAGCCTGGACGGGGCCGCCACCGTTTGATGGCGGACGTGGTGGGGCCGCAGGGGAAGAGGAGTGTCGGTATAAAGTCAGCCGCTCTCCCTATCCTCTGCGGCTGAAAAGTGGTAGACGGGACGGCGCGTTGTGTTCCTCACGCGCGCCGTCAAAGATGTCAGCAACCACTGGTGGGGTCCGCAAGGGCCGATGCCTGCCAGGGGTGCGGGTTTGTTCGAAAAAGATACCACGGCCCCTGGCATACGGGCTACTGAGGGAACACGGGTGGGTTTTAGTCAGTAAAAGTCTGACACGCCCTCCTGCTCTACTCAGCAGGAGAAGTCATTTGATGATTTCCCAGCCAAAAAACAAAAAAAAAAACATCGTGACGAAACCAGCATGACCAGAACCAAAAAATTCGAATACATGTGACATCAACCAACCCGCATTGGGCCCGCTATTGGATTGTGGCCCGCTCCCTCTCACAGAAAGGAGGTCTGCATCCCAGCAGTGGAAACGTTATAAGCTGATTATGATTATTTTATTATTTATAATTATTATATGACTTTTGTAATTTGGATTAATTTTGTTTGTACAAGTTGTTTGTTTTTGTTTTGTGTTTAATTTAAGTAAAAAACAATTAATTGTTAATGAATAAATCAATATTACTGTGATGATGTTTAGCAGTGGAAATTGATGTAAGTGACATGGTCATAACCTCGATTCTACTATAAAAAACCCTCGATTAAAAACTTGCGTAATGAAACTCTATCATAAAGCGTTTTAGTTATAAAACTTAATGTATGCAAAACATCGCCCGTCTGCAAAACTGGCAAGCGATTAAGCACTTAATCAAGCAGTTGATGAGGCACTTACTTTAACATCGATCCTCTTATCTGCAGTAATAAGTTCTCCAACATCAGTGTCGTAATATGGAAGCACAAAAAACAGGAGTGAGAAATATTTTTTAACTGAATTGAGTTTCACTTTTTCATGTTTTTGGTATCATAAAATATGATGTGCCTAATAAATGTCTAAAATGTACGTGATTACACGCATAACATGACCACCATAAACAAGAAATAAATTAAGTCAACACAAAATTACTTATTGTAGAAGTTCATTTCTGCAGCGCAATGCCGAAAATGGGGAAAATACATTTCAAGACACGTCGTAAATTAGCAATAAATTAGATATCAACTACGGCTCGATCAAATTAATGTTAAACGTGTAACGACACAAACATTTGTCAAAAACCGATAGTGTAAGGTACTATTCTAAAAACTAAGACACACGTGTAAGTTCATTACTTTCCCAAGCATGGCCAATAGCCAACTCCAATATTCTTTTTAACATAAAGTAACTTACTCTATGCAAACCCGCTATTTCTCAAAAGCGATTAACCAGTTTATCGGTACCACCTGACGAGATAATTTAGTTAATATCGATCGCCTGGGGATTAGCCGACGACAAATTGTCCAATCAGCGGACAGGTAATTGATTTCAAGCACCTAATATCGGACGCTAAGCTTTTGTTAAGGCTACGTAAGTCTAAACTTAGCTTAAAATGTTAGCCTTTAAAATAGGAGGTTGAACGTGGTGACATGTTTTATACAGTGTATTAGGGGCTTTATCTTTTACAAGTGAGCTGAGATTTAGAGGAAACTGGGCGATGAAAATGAACGATATGGTACAGGTTTTTAGGTACACCTTTGTCCCGTCGTATTGACGTCTGAAATTAATACCCAGTGCAAATATTGTTGAAATGTGGCCACGTGATAGTGCTCACGAATAAAACAACAAAAATAACCGGTTCATAAATTTTCATTGCATTTTTGTATGAAACATTTTTCAGTTTTTAGTTTTGATTTCATAACAAAAATTAATCATCTACGTATTCAAGAGAAGGTAAAGTAAATGTACAATTTACATGTAAAGTTCAACGAAAATTGTGTAATATTTTGCAAAGTGATAGTATACAGGATAAGTTTTTATCCAGTGCGCAAATTTTAACCATGAATTCAGCATATCATTCTAGAGCCCCTAGCGCAGAAATTTTTCGCCGGTTATCCAAAACAAAAACAGCTGTTTCATAGAAAAGTGCAATACCTACGCGGTCAAAATGTATGGAACAGCTGATTTTTTTTTGTAGAACCGGCGAAAACTTTCTGCGGTAGGGGGTCTAGAATGATATGCTGAATTCATGGTAAAAATTTGCGCACTGGATAAAAAACATGATACCGTGCAATAGAATAATGGAACTGAATTAGGTACCTAATTTAGACGGTTTAATGATCGTAGAATGTAAAGCATAAAATTTTTACTGGTTGGTTGGTGAGTTGTCCAGATACATAATGTCTGTGCAATTTTCTAATTGACCTGTGAGATTTTAGGTACCGTCAACCGTGGCATCCTTAACTTACTTACCATGAGCAACTTTACCTAGAAGAGCGTTTTTATTATTATACCCCTTGATTAAAATTTGTTACAAATATCAGATTTTCTATCGTATCGCTTCTGATATCAAATAATAAGCCACAGATTTTTAGTTATCGAAATATATTTCAGTACAGTTCACGTGAATTAAAAAAACACATATGACATGCTGCGGTTGGTCCGTGGATGGGTGGCCATATTTACAGAACAAGAACCAACCGTGCCTCGGAAAGCATGCTAAGCTGTTGGTCTTGGCTATCATTCGTAGATCATTAATAGTACTTACGGGTCGTCAGCAGCCTTAAAGTCTGACAACCAGTCTTGGCAAAGGGATATCGTTTTACCCAGTTACTGGGTTGTGGAGGTCAGATAGGCAGTCGCTCCATGTAAAAAACTAATATTCTGCTGCATCTGGTTAGACTGGAAGCTGTCCCTAACATAGGTGGGAGAAGTCAGGCAGATGATGTCGGTCATGGGTAAAGTTCCTCATGGAAAGTAAAGATACCACAGTGGACCGTACATTACATTATGCTTATTAACACGTTTATTCTTACTTACTAAGAGAGCAGTGCTGGCCCAGTAGTAACGACTGCGACTTACGAGTTGTAGGTCGTAGGTTCGAATCCAGACAGGCGCTTTCCTTTGTGTGAATTATTTCATTACCGTTACTCTCAAAACGGTGAAGGAAAACATCGTGAGGAAAGAGGCATGTCCTAGAACCAAAAATTCGATGACATAAGACATTAACCAACCCGCACTGGGTCCGCGTGGTGGATGCCTGTGTCCCAGCAATGGAAACATTATATTGTTATGCTGATTATGTATACGTTTGTACTTGCCATTTAAAACAATAGGTTGAACGCTAGTTTAAAATCTAAATATCAATGAAGTAAGTATATATTTCCAATGAACGAAATCAAATACGTATTAAAATTAATTTAATTAAATGGCTGAAAACAGCCTTTGTTTAAAACGGACATAATAACTCTAGCACTCTTTGGTTTTTCAAAACCTTCATGGATTTCACATTCGTAGCAATAAGAATAGAAGTAATAAATTACAACGCAAGCACACATTACCTACCAATTGAGAAGAAAATTTGTAGATGTGAGTGTGAAATTCCAGTTCTTATATTCACCCATATGTTATCGTGACAAAGTTTTATTAAATCAAGTTTTATTCAAGTGATACCGACTTAGCATCACTTGAAATATCGTGTGGAGTAGGAGCCTTTTTCGCTTATTCATGATTTTGTCGGTTTTATTGTTCTTTTTAGGGTTCTGTACCCAATGGGTGCCAACGGAACCCTATCACTTAGTCTCCGCTAGCCGTTCCTCTGTTTGTCTATCAGTGTAACTCATGAACCGTAATAGACAGTAAAAATTTTCACAGAAAGACATGTGTCTTTCTATTGCCGCCATTACAACAAATACTATAAGAGCAAAAGAAGTGTGATAGATAAATCATGTAGTGATAAATATTGTACAGTGGTACGGAACCCTTCGTTTTGCAACTCCGACTCGCCCTTGGCCAGTTTTTTACTATTTGTATTTCCTGTATGTGTCCCGAACATTTTTTTTCTTTTTCTAACAATTTTATTTGTAGTAGATTCTCGTTATTCGTTTTATGCTAAGGAAAGCAACACAGAACTAAAAATTGCTTTATACGGTTGTTATCAATTCATTAATACCTATCACATCAAATCTGTATCACAAAATATTTACCATCAACCTTTACTTTGTACTTATTGTACAAAACAAATCTTTATCTAATTTGGTTGCAAAATCAGACTAAACTAGTCTTGTGCCTGCTCGGTCATTTTTGAGATCGATCCGTACTAGTTCTTTTCTGTCAGTGAACTAGTTCATTCTATTAGTTCTGTTAGCTCTATTCGGTCTTCACTCTCAGTCAGTATTTCCATAGATCACAGAGCAAAAAAGTCTAACTGAAATCGTATCCGTCAAATCAGTCGCTGTCATTCTCGTTCTCGTTCGGTCATACGGTATAGTTTTTTTGTAAATGTACGAAGAGCTATTAGAACTAATAGACCGATTACTAGTCAGCATTCAGAAACGTTTCTTTTAGTTCAGTGCAAAGAAACGGTTCCTATTCGTTCATCGTTCACGAACTACACAAGACTAGAACTAGTGACTCTTTTTATCAGTTTTACTGCTTCAAACTATCGGTACTCACTTAGGTTTATTCCAATGCCCTCACAAACAGTCGAAGAGGGTCAGTATTAAAGGTCACCATTTACAACCTATCTAACCTCCTCGACCTGAGCAAAGGTGACCTCTTTCACCTCGACAAAATCTCGAAGAGCTTTACATCCATTCAAATATTTTGACGTAATTTTCGTTCTTCACTTTGATTACGAATTTAAATGCTTGAGCAATTAATTTAATTGGCACTTTGATTTGGGTTCATTTGAATTTACATTGTTCTCATTTGGGGCAGAAGAAATGGGGATAGTTGGCGTTAGGACTATCTTGGGCTTTGTTAGTTAAACTTGAAATTAGATCAATGTCAAGTGGGACAAATTAAAGACAGACACTGTACATGTGTCTTTTTTTTTTAAATACAAAACATAACATCACGCCTACATGCGCCCAAAGGGTTAGGCAGAGTTGTGCCTATAGCCTCATTTACTAGTTCAGTTATGTTTAAAACCGGGCAAGCGGAAAGCACGTTAAACAGTTAGTCCCGGCTGGCATTAGTGGATATTTGACAGTCATTTCGGGTCGTCAGAAGCTCGGAAGTCTGACAACTACGTCTTACCAAGGGGTACCGTATTGCCCTGTTACTCAGTTGTGGAGGTCAGATAGACAGTCGCTCCCTATAAAATACTGGTATTCAGCTGCATCAGGTTTGACTTCAAGCCCACCCCAACTACTTAGATCCGATGATGTAATTGGGGGCAAGCCTATTGCCATTTTTTTTCCTTAATAATATTATTTACTAACACTAACACTAACAAAGTGTACCATAACGTGCTAGTTTTGCATTTCTAAACAATCAACTTTGTAAGTAGTTTCAATTGGTATAAGATTCAAACTGGAACTCATCTCCATATTCCAAGGTTCACAATCATAAACCACTCACGCACTAAAAATAAATCCATACACGATGGATACATCGGCTCTCGTTCCATGTCAATCAGTTATCTATATGTGCAGCTATAAATATTTAAACTTACAGACTGATATAAACTAGCTCGGCTTATGTAACTCACTAGTCGAACGGCATTAATCCATTTTTAACTTATACCGAGACATTTGAAGTCTATTTTTTACATAATATAACAACACGAATTCTTTCTCCCAAGGGTAGGACATAGTTTTACTTATGATACACCCACATTTCGCCAGTTATGTTGATGTCAGTGGCGAAAGCACCAACTCGATTCCTACCGGCTTCCCTTTGGGTATTCACATTGGCAAATCTATCGCTATTAAAATGGCACGTCAATAGTGGCTACTATTGTCAAAAAATTTAGTTACACTACCGGTATTTAATACACCATAACAATAAAAAATAATCTAAGAAAACCCGGCGCCAAAACGTCATAATCGGGAACTAAAAATTCATGCAACAGTGATCTCGTAATGATGTCACTACCTATAGGTCACATGGCACCGGTTGTTAGGGACGAGAGCAAGCCGCTGTACAACGGGTTATGACAGAGACAGACATTGAAAAGTTCGTCAGCGAGAGCGAGAAGGAGGAATACTGCATATTTTATTTGGTTTTCAGCTGTTCAATTTTATTATATTTAACTCTTTATATTCCGACATTAATTTTAGAACGATAGTACTTACTAAACCCACCTTCGCTTCGGCTCCTCTCTTAGAAAACTTGACAACTTGCCGCTGGTTGATATCCCAAGTAAAAGAGGCGAGCCTAGAGCTGCTATTGAGAAATTACAGATAGAAAAACTGACCAACACATTGCCCGACCTGGGAATTAAACTCAGGACCTCATGCTCAGCGGTAGCGCTTGCGACCACGACGAGGAAGACTATTTAGATAGAATACTCTTTAATATGTACATACACCATGCAAATTACAGATTTTAAATTAGAAATTTTAGATAGGGTGATATAACGGGCAATCTTATTATTTTATTTATTTATTAAAACTTAATGTACAACTGACAAAATACTGTACAAAGGCGGACTTAATGTCTGAGGCATTTTCTACCAGTCAACAAATCAGATCAAATCAAATAGTTTATTGAAATCCATAATGTACACTCACAGGTGGTAAATAAAAAAAATGAAACAATTATGGAGCCTGTCGGGCACAGCTAATTTTTAATAACTAAATAACTGGAAAGAGGAAGAGCGATTTTCGTTTTATGTTCGGGTGATGCAGAGACAAAACATGGCAGGTGGTTGCACCTAAGGAAAAAGTAACACGAAAAATATGCTACTATTGAAAATATATACTATTATTACTGAAAGAGAAATTTTTTGTTCCGTTTAATTCAATTGCGTTCTGGTTATTAAAGAAAAGTTGCTTGTAAGTGTTAGTTGGAAAGTTTAATATGAGAATGAAAAAATCTGGATAAACTCACACATTTTTGTTTAGAAAGTTTTTTAATCTATGTTTTTTGGTAAAATTGATGAGTGACTGTCATAGTCTTTATTGAAATTGATTTTGTGATTAAATGCCACTATTAGTAGAGCCAAATTTAGTTCTGGTTCTATGTTGATTTGACTGAAGTATGTAATACTTTAGCAAAACAAAATACCTCTGTCCGGTTCTTACATAAAACAGGAAATGTCCCAATAAATCAATATTCAGAACGTAATAACGCAAATAAAAATACACTTAAGAAAATAAGATATAGCATATTTGGAGCCATCAATTTTATGAGACCATAAAAAAAGCAAATTTGTTTTGACCGTGGAAAATCCTGAAGGTAACTTGGGACCCTTATAAAACCCGAATAATCTACTGGCAGTGGATTTTCGTCGGCGTACTGAACTCGCCTAAGTAAACTCGGGGGATGAAACAATTTGTGCACCCTAATCAAATAAGTGTAAAAGGAAAATTTAAAATTCCCACCCCGAATTTACATAATGACCGACACGTTGAAATAACGGCTCAATCTGGAAGCACGGGTATTATTGTACTTTATGAGCAGATAGTCAAGAACAGTGGTGGCCCGGTGAGAGCAATGGTGGCCCAGAGAGAGCAGTGGTGGCCCAGTGAGAGCAATGGTGACCCAGGGAGGGGAATAATGGCCCAGTGAGAGCAATGATGGCCTAGTGAGAGCAGTGGTGGCCCAGGGAGGGGAATGATGGCCCAGTGAGAACAGTGGTGACCCATCAGGGAGGGTAATGATGGCCCAGTGAGAGCAATGATGGCCCAGTGAGAGCAATGGTGGCCCAGTGAGAGCAGTGGTGACCCAGGGAGGGGAATGATGGCCCAGTGAGAGCAATGGTGGCCCAGTGAGAGCAGTGGTGGCCCAGGGAGGGGAATGATGGCCCAGTAAGAGCAGTAGTGGCCCAGGAAGAGCAATGGTGGCCCAGAGAGAGCAATGGTGACCCAGGGAGGGGAATGATGGCCCAGTGAGAGCAATGGTGGCCCAGTGAGAGCAGTGGTGACCCAGGGGGAATGATGGCCCAGTAAGAGCAGTGGTGGCCCAGGGCGGGGAATGATGGCCCAGTAAGAGCAGTGGTGGCCCAGTGAGAGCAGTGGTGACCCAGGGAGAGCAATGGTAGCCCAGAGAGAGCAATGGTGGCCCAATGAGAGCAATGGTGGCCCAGTGAGAGGAGTGGTGGCCCAGGGAGGGGAATGATGGCCCAGTAAGAGCAGTAGTGGCCCAGGAAGAGCAATGGTGGCCCAGAGAGAGCAATGGTGACCCAGGGAGGGGAATGATGGCCCAGTGAGAGCAATGGTGGCCCAGTGAGAGCAGTGGTGACCCAGGGGGAATGATGGCCCAGTAAGAGCAGTGGTGGCCCAGGGCGGGGAATGATGGCCCAGTAAGAGCAGTGGTGGCCCAGTGAGAGCAGTGGTGACCCAGGGAGAGCAATGGTAGCCCAGAGAGAGCAATGGTGGCCCAATGAGAGCAATGGTGGCCCAGTGAGAGGAGTGGTGACCCAGGGAGGGGAATGATGGCCCAGTGAGAGAAATGGTGGCCCAGTGAGAGCAGTGGTGGCTCAGTGAGAGCAATGGTGGCCCAGTGAGAGCAGTGGTGGCCCAGGGAGAGCAAGGGTGGCCCATTGTGAGCAGTAGTAACCCAGGGAGGGGAATGATGGCCCAGTGAGAGAAATGGTGGCCCAGTGAGAGCAGTGGTGGCTCAGTGAAAGCAATAGTGACCCAGTGAGAGCAGTGGTGGCTCAGTGAGAGCAATGGTGGCCTAGGGAGAGCAGTGGTGACCCAAAGAGGGAGCAGTGATAGCTCAGTGGAAGTAGTGGTGGCCCAGTGAGAGCAGTGGTAGATCAGGAAGAACAGTGGTGGTAGCCCAGTGGTACCAGTTGTGACTTACAAGGTCATAGGTTCGAACCCAAACAGGCGCTTAACTTTGTGTAAAATACTTCATCACCGCTCCTTTGAGCGTATAGTACTAGCTCAACTTAAAACTCAAAGCATTTATTGCAAATAAACCAATTACAGTCACTTTTGAATTGTCAAGGTCGGTGATAGCAAATGTGAAAAGATAGAAGACAAACTTCAATTTTATAAATGACAGAACTCAAAACTCCGTCGCGCTTCGTGGTTCAATTAGTACATTTTCATGGATGCATAATTCCCTGAGATTAGTCGGTGTTATCACTTGTGCACGTGACTGAATGAAATTTCAGGTGAATAATAAGTAGCTTTCAATCATACGAGTGGAGTGGAGTAATAAACTTGTTAATGTCACAAAACCGTGTCTGGATAAAGTTACTGTTTTACGAAGTTCGTGTAATAAGTTTTAAAATTATTTCGTAGTTATGATGAGACATAGTCAAAGATTTTCTTATCTGCTGAAATAAGATTTATTATGATTTTTATTGAGTTTACGTTTTAGTTAAAACTGTAATTTTATTGTAACGAATCTGGTTTTCGATGGTTTTGAACCCGTTTTAAAATAGCATAATCACGATACGTTATAACTACGTTATTGAAGGCAACTAAATCAAATAGTATAAACAGAAACTCTTTTACAATATGAGAACGCTAGACATAACTTTAAACATAATTATATTTTTATTGATACGAGTCGAGTCATCCGCAGCTTATGTGTAAGCAAAACAATTTTAGAGCTTGCTTTTTCCTATTTATCAATAAATATCATCACGCCTGTATTCCCCGATAGGTTAGGCAGAGGTTTGCTTTTAGTACTCCCCTCCATTTCGCCAGTTACGGTTAAGTCCGATGTACTAGGGTGAGAGCCTATTGCCATCAACTGAGCCCTAATCCAGACTCCGTACAGCTAGTGAGAGATTCCATGTGGAAAAACAACAAAAACTTTGCCAGACCGAACCCAAATCCTCTTGCTCAGCCGAAGCACTTGCAACCACTAAACCAATGAGGCAGTCAACATATTTACTGCTCACGGATAATTCAAAATCAAATACAAAACCAATATCAAAATATCGTCGACAAAACATTATGACAAAACCGTGCCATCAGCACTCAACAATAATTATTGTAAAAATGTGAATTCTGTTAATTACGTCGCAAAGTGACCAATGAACCTTACTTTTTATTCGGTTATGAGTTATTTACGGATGCGTAACATAAATTTGAATGG
This sequence comes from Polymixis flavicincta, assembly GCA_949987655.1. NCBI lineage: Eukaryota > Metazoa > Arthropoda > Insecta > Lepidoptera > Noctuidae > Polymixis > Polymixis flavicincta. The sequence goes on from OX465180.1 coordinate 2,826,122, forward strand.
AAATCAATTCCCGTGGAACACAGTTGACTGGGCAAATGATGAAAATTATAAATCAATTTGACGGTAATACATTGGTGGTCGCGGGTGCCCGATGTGGGCCGTGGTGGGTTGGGCGCGCAGTGATGTACGGCGTTCTGTGGGGATCGGTAGAATTATTTTGGAATTGGGTGGTTTATCTGAAGATGTGTTGAAGATTGAGAAGGGAGAGTTAGAGCATGATGAAGTTCTATAATACATCGACTTATGTGTTTTAACCGTGTAATAAAACTATAATGATCTCATTATAAGGTGATGATTATGTCACCAATTAGCTCGTTGGCCATTCAAATATAACCCTACTCGAGTGTTTTTGTATTAACATTGCAGGACGAAATAACTGATCAGTTTTTTTTATTATTACAGTTCTTGTTTTACAGCCACACTAATTTCCCAACTGCCGAAAAATTTAATGACTGCCCATTTTTTTTTTGTCAACTACCCAATGTTTAAATAAAAGTTTTATATATAGGCTAAGTTGGCATCAGCCAGCCTGTACACTTAATGTTGTATCAGACGCATCGGCTGAATTTAGGCCGCTAGTCGAACGGCGCCATTTAAAATGCTAATTAAGCTAGTTGGCGGTGACAATTAAAAAGATTTTTTTTTTCTATTTTTATAATCTGCCAACAAGATACACATAAAATTTTATTTCAAACATTTTATTGAGTGCTCTTAGTCCATTCTATCACGGACTATCATGACTTACACTAACTCGGGCAATTTGAAATGAATTCTCGATGAAATTACAGACAGCTTTCAAATTCAACCATCTTGACAAAACTGGTGGTTTCAATATTCGCAGAAAGATATTTAAGAATGTTAGGCGCGGTTTTCTTAGTTCATAAAAAAATTTAAACCAGATTTAATTTCCACCTAAATTAACTTTTGGTAATAGTTATTTCATACAATTAGTTCAGCAATGTTCACATGAATCTAACATTACAAAGGATTTTCATTAGTACTTTCGCTTTAAAACATCAAAAATGTACCAGACTAATAATAACGGACTGCGAACTTAAATAAAACATTTCACTTCGAAAAAGAAAACTTAAATCCCTGAAACATTCAAGTACATTTTGAAACAACTTTGTACATGTTTTCCCATCTTGGTAAAAGCAAAGAAAATATGCAAAAGTACTATAAAGAGAAAACTTGTTTTATTTCTCTTTTAATCTAGACTTTACCAACCCTTTGCGCATGAAAATTTAAATGTAAATTCAAAAATATATTATTTTTGTGAACCCTCTTATTTATTAAAATAGCACTCTCCTTCAAAAGGGACATAAAGTACAAACGTCAGGGAAAATTTACAAATTTATTGTCCCCACAGAATTTTAACCTTTCTCAGTCCACGTTGAGTAAGTCGTAAAGGAAAGTTTTGCACTGTGCAAGTTGCTTAGATGTGGGTCCCGTAGCTACATAGCCAAATTAAAAGATTTTTCGTTAAGTTTGAATTAGTAAGTGAGTTTCGACTTGAGGACTACTATGTGGCTTGACTGAGGTCGATTTCAGAATGCAAGCGATAATTTTGTGAGATTGTAAAAGTGTTTCAGCCTTTTATCTCCAATAGAAACCATACGAACAGGTTCAAATTCATAAGAGACATCTGATCTTTTTCTTTATTCTAGCAACACAGATCATTAAAACATGATACAATTAGTCATCACTATTCCTTGTAGTTATTGTTCGGGCGCCGTCGAGTTTCTTCGTCAAGCGTCGGGTGGCTGCGCCGCCGCCGGCGCGGGCGGCTGCGCGTGTCAAACAGAGGGGCCGAGGGCCCAGCACACTTCACTAGCGAGAACAACCGACGACATCGTCTTCTATTTCTGATATTGTACATTTCTTTTGGATGTACCTTAACAGTTTATACAGTCAACTGCTTTTATTTCAAAGTCCATTTTAAGACCGTTACATTAATTTTGAATAAATTTCTAGACTATTGCCATCAACCGGGCACAAATCCAGACTCAGGGGTGCTACTGAGAAATTTCAAATAGAAAAACCAATACCATTTTCCCTGACCTGGGAATCGAATCCCGGACCTCGTGCACAGCACTAGCGCTTGCGATTACTAGACCAACGACGCAGCTTCTGTTTTTTTTTAAATAACTGTTATGTAACAGTATAAGACTAAACGCCGACAGACACTACGCCGATGGATTGAACACTGACAAGACTTTACTTCGACGGGACTCTTCGCCGACAGGACACTTGGCGGACAGACTCTTCGCCGACACGACACTTCGCCGACAGGACTCTTCGCCGATAGGGCTCATCCTTGCGCTATTACTGAATAGTCAAGTAATAGTGATTACATGGAAGTAGCGGTTGGTCGCAATTCTAACATATTACCTACCTGATAAGCCCTGTTGACGAAGAGTCCTGTCAAAGTAAAGTCTTGTCAAAGTTCAGTCTGTCGGCGTAGTGTTTGCGGCGTTTAGTTGTACACTGGTTTTTTAACTACTAAAAGTCAAATTATTTTCGTTAAGTACAGAAGTTTAAAGAGGGGCTTGTGGCTAAATAACAAAAGCTGCACGGGTCGATCGGCCAGGTTAAGCTACGCTTGCCGCGGTGGGTCCGTGGATGGGTGACCATCTTTACATACCAAGACTCCTCCGTGCCTCGGAAAGCACGTTAAGCCGTTGGTCCCGGCTGTCATTTGTAGATCTTTGACAGTCGTCACGGGTCGTCAGAAGCCCGAAAGTCTGACAACCAGCAGTCTTACCAAGGGGTATCGTATTACCCAGTAACAGGGTTGTGGAGGTCAGATAGGCAGTCGCTCCATGTAAAATACTGGTATTCAGCTGCATCCGGTTTAGACAGGAAGCCGACCCCAACATAGTTGGGAAAAGGCTAGGCAGATGATGAAGTACAGAAGTTTAAACTAAAAAGTCACCTGAATTCTCGCAGTTTCCTCAAGACGATAAACCCGTGACGTGTTCCAATAGTACTTGACAAACTGTAGCCGGAGTTATTACCGCTCGCAAAGTTTGCTTCGGTTTTAAGTTTAAATAATTTTGTGGACCACTTTAAGTAAATACACTCCGAGGTACACAGAGCCCACCTATATAACTTTGAGAATTACGAGGCCCACAATATTTTTGTTTAAGAGAAACGGGACAAAATATTATATTAGTGGTTTTTTTTTTTTTTTTTGGGTGGGAAATCATCAAATAACTTCTCCCGCTCTGGGTGGAGCAGGAGGGCGTGTCAGACTTTTACTGACTAAAACCCACCCGTGTTCCTTCAGTAGCCCTTAAGCCAGGGGCTGTGGTGTCTCTTTCGAACAAACCCGCACCCCTGGCAGGCATCGACCCTTGCGGGTCCCATCACTATTTGTGCTGACATCTCTTTGAGGCGCGCGTGGAACACAACGCGCCGTCGACTTGGGCTTGGTCCTTACCGGACAGCGAGCTACCCATTACTCGCCGTCCGCAAGCCCATGCCTACGGTGGCCGGAAATCGGCCTGGGATTCCCGACGCCCAGGGCGTCTCCGTATCCTGCGGCGGTTGGGGTCGCGAGGGCGCATATGCTGCCTCTCCCTCACGTGCGCCGCCTCCCTCTTCGCGAGCATCACTGCTTCGCTGAAGGAGGTGACGGCTCCCCATGCCCTCTCGCTCCGTACCATGGCCTGGACCAGGGCCGGACGCGAGAGATCGCCGCCGCCGATCGCCTCCGCAAGGACACGGCGGTGCTCCGCCCAAGCAGGGCAGACCGCCACCGTGTGCTCCACCGTGTCCTCAGGGCGATCTTCGCAGTGGAAACACCCGGGCGTTTCCTCCCGCCCTATCCGAAACAGGAACCTCCCGAAACAACCGTGTCCGGTGAGGACCTGCGTCAGGCGGAAGGTGAGGACGCCATGCCGCCTCTCAAACCACTCCTCAAAGAGGGGACTTACCGCCGCAATCGTGGCGTGCCCAGCACTGGGTTGCGACAATCGCTCTCTCCATGTCACCATGAGATCCCGCCGGAGCTCTGTCCGCTGTGCCGCGATTTCCTGCGGCAGCGGACTAACGCCCCGGCGTTTGGCCTCCTCGCGCCACTCCCATATATGCGCGAGGACTTATATTAGTGGTGGAGGATTTACGGCGAGAGAAAGTCACAACTTTCACAGGAAAAGTTTTTTTTTATTGATACTTACTGGGAATGTTTATGACAGTGTTGTTTGATAAGTGGGGCTTATCTTAAGATGGCGCCAGCAGTTACTTACCTGAAAATAAAGAAAGATTAATATTAGTATGATTAATTAATTTTATTTTGGTACTTTGAACCAGTGTGAATTTTAAGGTTCTCAGTGTACTAATTGTAATTCAATTATATAGTCGATATAATAACAGGCTATTGGAAGAACGAGTTATTAAAGTAGTGGTGGCCCAATGATATTGGCCCCGACCTACGAGTGACTTTGTGTAAACAATTTCATCACCAATGCTCTCAAAACGGTGAAGGAAAATATCGTAAGTAAACCGGTATGTCCTAGAACCAAAAATTTTAAGACATGTATCATCTACCAACCCGCACTGGGCCTGTGTCGTAGATTACAGCCCACTACCCCTCGAGGAGAGGATGCCTGCGTCCCAGCAGTGGGAACATTATAGGCTGATTTTGCTACGCTATGCTGTTAGAAGACTGTAACTTAACTCATTAAAAAACTTTCAAAAAACAAAAACTTTTATTGTGACATTTATTACACAAAAAATATATAGTAAATCTAAAAAGTTCAGCTTACAACGCTTCCATTAACCAAGAAAATCTTAAGCGTTCACCAGTCTGAAAACCAATGTTGTACAACCTGCCTACATAAATACAAAACCAGTAAACTACTGCAACTGCATTAAGAAATAAACTGTACCCATTATTACAAAATACAGTTAATGGTAGGGAACTGTCATTGAGTGTCATTCCACCACCATTAAAATATGAATAAAAAAACTGTAATGTCGGTTGTAATCGCACTAAATTGCTCAGTACATATTATTTCGTTCTGTCACGCAATTTTTTTCAAGAGCTTGACAAGTTAGTATACTGGAACTAGTTGTTTATACTGTGGTAGTAGGTAGAAATATTGTTGTAAATGTGCATTATTTGTTTTTGCAGTAAAGAAATGCCGGCTTTTGAAAAAAAAACAACTGCTTTATCGGAAGCGTTTTTAGCGTGCATAATCAGTTCACTTAAGAGGTTTCTAATAACCGATTTCCTACAGCTAACAATTAGTATAAAGGAGGAAAAGGATAAAGGAGGAATTAATCCACATGAGCAAAAACATAGTAAGAACCTTGGTACTAACGGCACAAGAAAGTCTGACGTAGTTCAATAAACAACGATATAAAATTACATACCTAACAATGCCCCAAAATGGCAGATTGTTAGACCGATGGTACCGTCAGACGAACCGCCTATTACACAGTGAAAAACAAATGCAATTTACGTTCGACGTAGTAAATTGCCGGGTACCGACGTTATTACAGCTTTAGCCACAATTACGGCGTAATTGAAAACGGAGTGGTCGTTACAGTTCGGTGTGACGAGCGGTGTTATGCAACTTTATGGAATAAAAAACTTTTTTCAAAGAAAATAACAACCGACTTCCAAAAAAACACTACAAAGTGCAAAATAACTTTAATTTCGGAAGTCGGTGACTGGTTGGAGGTTGGCATTTTAATTCTTTGTCACCGCCTTCCGAAATTAAAGTTATTTTGCACTTTGTAGTGTTTTTTTGGAAGTCGGTTGTTATTTTTTTTGAAAAAAGTTTTTATTTTCCACTTTTTAGTTACCTACCCCACACCAATTCGAAATTTCATCATCTTTGGGGTCAAAACAATGCATATTTATGCGATAGCAGCATTCGCGGTTGATTTGCTGTAATGTTTTGAAGAGTTCCGTTGTCTGTATCCGAAACGCATCATCAGATCTATATGAAATTTATATGGGACCATTTCGGAATAAACCCCTTTCGAACAAAAAAAGAATTTTGTAAATCGGTCTATATACGACGGAGTTATGCCCGAACATACATAAAAAAAAAAAAAAAAAACATGTCGAATTGATAACCTCCTTCTTTTTGAAGTCGGTTAAAAATGGGATTTTTTGGAGTTAGATGCTGATTATTTGCTGTATAACTTCGGCTTGTTTCGGTAGATTGCTTGCGTAGGTATATATATGTAGGTCAAATTATTTTGAATTAAAATACTGTTGTGTGGTTTTCTTTTAGTTAATAGGTACTTAGAGGACTAAGGTTAGGGCTTATACGTCGATTCGCGCGAATTTACTCGACGCGAAACGGGAGAATCGACACTTTTAAATAAAATATTATTTTCGACATGCGATTCTCACAAAGTTATCGACAACTTCAGAAATACGTATAAAGCAAATGGCACGTTTTCAATTTTACTGCAATAAAGTTAAGAAAAAAGTAAGTACACTAGCGCACAGAAGTAATAAGAGTATGCGTATCAAATCACTTCAGAAAATTGTATATTAAAAAAATCAAATCGCCGTTTCGGGTGAGTCAATTTGTGTGAATCATAAAATTATCTCGCGGTATCAGTCAAACGAAATATCAGTTTTCAAACGGGCAGTCTACGTAATTCAAAGATTGTAGATTATTATCAACGATGATGATAAGTCTAACTTTAATATTAAAGTTACCATACTGACATTTCATCTATCACATCAGAGTTTTGCTCTGTCCAATGTTACCTCTAGGCGTAATATAATCAGCCTATAATGTTCCCACTGCTGGGACACAGGCCTCCTCTCTGTGAGAGGGGGTGGGCTGTAAGTTATCCACCACGCGGGTCCAGTGCGGTTTGGTAGGTGCCACATGTCTTAGAACTATTGGTTCTTGGACATGCCGGTTTCCTCACGATGTTTCCCTTCACCGTTGTGAGAGCAGTGATGTTTTCATTCCTCTAAGTCATCATTTCAGCCGAAAGACGTCCACTGCTGGACATAGGCGACGTTCCTCTAAGTACCTGGTACTTATTGACAGGCCTGAGCTGTCCTCCCATACCTATTATCACTGTAATTTGAAAACATTGTTATAGCCAATGATTTTTTAAAGAGTAACCGTGGAGTTTCATGCAGGCTCTTCTCCATAAGAAGCAACAATTTGGAACTGTGCACCTAGCTTCTGACGTTTCATAAGTGCCCATGCAGGTTTATATAAGGTAAAAATATTTTGATTTTGATTGATTTTGATGAAATAATTAACACTTAATTACCGTGTGGTGCCGGACGCAAAGAATAGCGTCATCCCATCTCTTTCCGTGGGTGTCGTAGGAGGCGACTAAGGGACTTACTAGAGAATGGGCAGCAACGTTCTCTATACATTTTAATACCATACTGCGATCGCCAACCCGCCTGCCAAGCGTGGCGATTATGGCAAGCCCCCCCAAATTGGGGGAGGCCTATGTCCAGCAGTGGACGTCTGGCGGCTGAAATGATGATGATAATGATGAATTAACACTAAGTAAAGCGCCTGTCTGGGTCGGAACCTGCGATCTACAAATCGAAAGTCGCGACCGATATCATTGAGCCACCACAGCTCAGAACAGCTCATAATTGAGACATAATAACGTGGTATATTCTAAAGATCACACTGCCAATCAAAAGCCTCATATTCCCGTAACATGAAGGGTTAAGCATGTAGTGACAAGTTGATTACTTGCCACTCCCGCCTACCGTAATGACCCCATTTTCCTTTGTTGCATGTCATAATATTATATGAAAATAAGCTGGTGTTGTTCTATGCTTTCCTTCGAAGTCTAGACTAGTTATTGCGTCACTTAGGTGGCGAAGTTTCGAGTTGTAAAGTTAAAGATGAAGATCTAAAGTGAATACTTAAATAAATAACAAGGTTTATAACACGAACATCACTAAGTTACAACTAACACTAAATCTGTTCTACCTATATGTTTAAAAACTATGATTTCTGAGAAGCAGAATTACTGATTAAAATTATATATTTTTTGTACAGTTTTATATTAACTACAAGTCCAGGTTTCCACACGATGGTTTTTTGCCCGATATCAGTAATATACAATATAAATTCAGAAAGTACACGTGAATTGTAATCTCTATCAGCTAATTTAAAGCTAAAAAGCTTCTTTGTTACTTTGAACGCGGTAATCTCTGGGATTATTGAAGATTTGAATCATTATTTTACAGTTGATAGCCAAATACTCAATGTTCATCATCATCATCATAATCATTTCAGCCAAAAGACGTCCACTGCTGGACACAGGCCTCCTCCAAAAGGGGGGTTTTGCCATAATCGCCACGCTGGGCAGGCGGGTTGGCGATCGCAGTATGGTGGTAAAATGCATTGAGAACGCTGCTGCCCATTCTCTAGTAAGTCCCTTAGTCGCCTCCTATGACACCCACGGGAAGAAATGGGATGGTGCTATTCTTTACGTCCGGCACCACACGGTACACTCAAAGTTATCAAAAGACAAATGAAAATGCCGCACGTAAAAAAATGTAACTAAGAAAAATATTTGGAATCCAATTCGTAAATCCGTATGTAACCGTGCGGGTGCTCGCTCAACTTACGAGCGCTCAACACTGACTCGAGACGAGCTGGAAGAGCTGTATTTAGCGAATGTTCATCGCGAGCGCTTCTAGTCTTTGTCACGGCCTGATTCAAAAGCGAACAAAGAAACATTAAAATATTTTCATTTTTCACGGTACAAAGTAAAGTAACTTACTAATAAATATATACAATAAATATAATTAAAGAGAAATCCATTTGGGTTTTATGCAATTAGGTCGAAACTTCCAATGTAAACTTAGTGAAATAATGTGATTGTTACCTGTTGTAGTTGCCTTGTGAATAAATGAAACGAAAGCAATTCAAATAAACAATGTTTTCTGACTACACGTCGGTTTTTTATTTAAATAAGTATCAATGTAAATAATAAAAATATACATTATTAAATTAATTCCACCTTAATGGTCACTCGAAAAATAATTTGCATTGAATAAAATAAGCACGCCAGAATTTTCTTACAAAAGCAGGCTAAACTCTTGTTACTTTAGAAGAACGTGGCACGGCATAATGTAGATTTATCAAGTGCCAAGCACTCGCCACAAATTGGCACCGGCTCAGAATTTTTACAAGCATAGACACTTCGACGCTTCCTTTTTTTTCAAGTAGCACTAAGAAATACCTAAAACAAAATGATACCTGGGTTGGTCGAAAATGTCCAAAAATTAATAGAAATTAATGGTTCTAAATAAACAACTCTATGACAGACGGACAGAACCAGAGGCAGACAGACTACGCAGTGTTAGTAATAGGGTCGCATTGGCACCCTTCCCGATATGTAATCCTAAAAAAAGTGAGGGAGTCAAAGAGAATCCCAGTGAAAAAAGTACACACAAAAAAATTGCTTTTTCCTTTAAAATTCCAAAATAAAAATCGCCTTTTCGTTCAAAAATTCCTTTTAATATTTTCCCAATACATCAATATCGCTGACTCCTGTCTCTCACGTCGCCCGCTTTAGATACAAAGGAGACGGATGCTGCAGTTCCCCCACAAACTTTCCCTCGAACAAGCGAAGGGTTTAATTGTTTTCCTGCACCACGAGAAGCTGAGAAAACGCGACTAAAACGCGTTTCAAACATGGAGTGAGCTCGTTCCACTTTCCCCGAGCCCCTTTGTTTAAAGTACTCTAATTTTTAATTGAATGTACAGGTCGGGAATTGCTTAAAAACTACGAACTCTGGGGAGTCGTGAGTGGATTACGTTGGAGGTGTGGTTTGGCTCGAAATTCAAGGTGTGTATTGCTATTGTACTGTGGATGGAGGGGATTAACTTGAGTGGTATATAAACACAACATAAGGACTAAAACAAAAGAACAACAGATACACAAATGATGAAAATTAAAAACAACACCAACAAATCAGGAATAGCATCAGAAGCAGGATAACAAATGGTCTGTAATTATCACACTACATAAGCCTTCTTTTACTGGGAAGTAACGAGTATTTATCAAAATCCTTATTCCGAGTCCCGCGGGTTCCGCGTTAAAGGATTGAAGACTGTCAAGTCCAGATTTTCTTTCGATCGGTACTTTCTCCTTTTGAAACCCTGTACCCTTTATTTTGCATTAACCCCACTTTAACAGAGCTGCCTCCAGCTACTACTACTATAAAATGTAATATTATACTCCTTTCTTACGTGGACGATAGATTACCAGGATTATTTATCACCATCATCAGCTTCAATCAGTTGACTGTAGGATTTATGGCGCTGTCTTAAAGAATCACTCATTTTTTTTCAAAAAACCTGGAGCGGTTTATCTTGGATTTTTTTCTTTGTTTGACAATAATAAATTCGATTCGCCCAAAAGTTAAATGTCTTGTGATTGGACTTGTCATTTAACTCAATCCTCCTCGGTTTACTACCTTCCATCGCCATGACTATATAGCAATCAAATTGTGACAAGCCAATTCAAAACTGTTCACTATTAAAACTTCTTGCCCTATAAAGGTTATAGTGCAATCGATACACGAATCTTTTACCGTCACGCTTCTAATAGAGCAAGCAGTGTAATACCCCCGAGCACACGCGAGCATGCAAATCCCAAAGATTGCTTTAAATACATTAACAGAATATTTTGTTAGTGCAGTGCACTAAACGTAGGTAAATATTAATTATGCATGAGTTTGTTGAGAGTTTCAAATTGTGACGTTGTTGAAAACATCTCAACCTTTACAGGTAAGATGTGTTTTTAGTTTAAGATTTTAGATCTTAGGGTTGATGTTAGCATACCGTAATTTACTTGTTTAGTTTATGAAGCTAAAAGTCTATTAAGAAAGAATAGCGTTGTCGTAGCAGCGTTCTCTATACATTTTTAAAACTATACTGCGATCCGCATGCCAAGCGTGGCGATTAAGGTAAATCCACCACAAAATGATAAGCACCTATAGTAAATGGCCCCTAGTGCGTGGTGGCCCGCCTACCCTTGCCTACGATAGCGGTCAAGGCCGCGGTGAGGCAAGGGGTGCAAGGAATCCCCATAAGAAATCCGGCTATCACAATCACCGAAAACTGGACCTGCCAATATTTAACAGGAAAATATCGTTGAACTCGAGAAAGAATTAAGCAGGTTACGATGGGAAATAGTAGAGTTATCTGAAGTCCGACGAGACGGGGAGCACTCGATAATCCTCAAATCCGGTAACTTGCTCTATTTCCGGGAGGGCGACCAGCAGTCCGAAGGCGGTGTCGGGTTTATTGTCCATAAGTCCCTTGTCAGCAATGTGGTGAAGATCGAGAGTGTGTCGACCAGGGTGGCGTTCCTTACACTCAGAATACCCGCAAGGTATTCGCTGAAGGTCATACAGGTTTACGCCCCGACCTCGTCACACCCCGACGATGAGGTGGAGACTATGTATGAGAATATTTTCAGAGCCATGCATGGTTCCAAAACACACTTCACCGTTGGCATGTGGGACTTCAACGCGAAACTGAGCAAATGAAGCGATGATGAGTTGCGAGCGGGGCAATTTTGAGTTGACGTAGGAACCACCAGGGTCATCTACTGGCAAGTTTTATAGAGAAGGAAGGCTTTTATACGATGAACTTCTTCAAAAAACGTGAGCATAGAAAGTCGGCCTGGCAGAGTTCTGATGGTGTAACCGAAAATGAGATTAATTTAATTATGTCGACGAAGAAGCAAGTATTAAATGATGTCTCTATGATCCACGTGGTGAAAACTGGTAGTAATCACCGTTTGGTAAGAAGTACATTGAATTTCAAAATCAAGCTGGAAGCCGCTAATGAAATCTGCGCTCCGTCCTTCAACGATCCAAGTCCAAAACTCCGTGAGCTTTCAACTCGAAATTCAGAATCGTTTTGAGTGTCTAGGGAGCCCGGTGGACGATTTTAACGATGGGTTCGTGGAAACTGTCCAAACGGTCGGGTCTAAGTTTTGCAAGACCCGTCGTATAAATAAAAAAATAAGAAGCTCGCTGATCCTACTTTGCAGATCATGAAGGAGAGTCGCAAGATGATCCTGTACGAGATTAGGATGGCACTAAAGCTAAAAAAACAACAATTAAGGCGGCGGGGAACCCGTTCTTAAGGCCCTCCAAAAGATGTTCGATTCCGTCGTAATCGAAGGCAAAACGCCACAGGCATGGAACAGAGGTGTGGTGGTACTTTTCTTTAAGAAGGGTGACAATGCCCTTCTTAAGAATTGTTGGCCCATCTCTCTTCTGAGCCATGTCTACAAGCTGTTTTCCAGAGTCATCACAAACCGTCTAGCACGCAGGCTTGACGAAATCCAGCCTCCCGAACAAGCCAGTTTCCGTAAAGGCTTTAGCACCGTAGACCACGTTCAAACGCTATGGCAGGTTATACAGAAGACCGAAAAATATAACCTGCTTCTCTGTTTAGAATTTATGGACTATGAAAAAGCCTTCGATTCGATAGAAACATGGACTGTACTGCAGTCCCTCCAACGGTGCCAGATCGACTGTCGGTACATCGAGGTGTTGAAGTGTCTGTACGAAAATGCCACTATGTCAGTCCAATTCCAGGACCAGACCTCAAAACCTATCCTTCTGCAGCGAGGTGTTAGACATCTCACAGAACAGATGGCCGGTGGAGCCTAAAGGTTCTGGAGTGGTGACTGCTTACCAGAAGACGTAAATTTGGAAGGCTTCCCACAAGGTGGATCGATGAAATTGTGAAGGCCGCAGGAGACCGCTGGATGTGGGAAGTACAGAACCGGTCGAAGCGGCGGAGCTTGGGGGAGGCCTATGTCGTAGCAGTGGACGTCTTTCGGCTGAAATAATGATGATGATGATGATGATGGCGTTAAATTTGAAAGTTTTATAATGTTGCAAACGTTTTCATACGTTGATTATCACATATAGAAATGGTTTTGTGTTTCATTTTGCGGTCTAAGACGAGCAGCTTTTTCTCAAATGCTTTACTAAAACGCTCCAGAAACCTATATAATCATCATCAGCCTACAGTAGTCCACTGCTGGTCATAGGCCTCTCCAATTGTACGCCAATCAGCTCGATTCTCGACAACTCTCATCCAGCTCCTACCAGCCACCCGGAGAAGATCGTCGCTCCACCTAACCTGAGGGCTTCCTATCTTAGGTTTGCCGATTCGCGGTCTCCACCCAAGAACACGTCTACCGCAACGGTCATCGGTTCTACGGCTAATGTAGCCGTCCTATTGCTACTTCAGCTTGCTAATTCTGTCAGCTATGACGGCAACTTTAGTTCTCTGCCAGATCACCTCATTCCGGATTCTATCCCTCAGAGATACTCCGAGCATAGCCCTTTCCATAGCTCCGGAAAACTATATACGAAAATAGAATACCTCACCAAAACGCAAGTAGGCCTAGACACTACCAAAAATCCTTAAAAATAAACACGGCATTACTGATTCATTAAAGCTTTGGCACCAACTTCTGGGCCCATCAAATGTATTATTTAAAAAAATAAAGAAAAATTTCCAAGTTATACAACCCCGGGATTGTTATAAAAAGTGAGTGACTCTTTGAGACAGCGCCATAAATTGTAGGAGGCGACGTATCTTGAAATTGTGTTGGCGAAAGTGACTTTTAACGGGCAACGAACCCTACTAGTACGGCGCGCAGTAGCGTTGACGCCTGCTAAGCTCTTTTTTGTTACCAGATTAATGCTGTAGTCCCTTAGTAGATGTTTTCGGGACTGCTGCAATATTCAGCTTAATTTGAAGCGTCCTTATTAGGTTTTTAATTAATATCTGCAATGTTGTGGTTCTTTTAGTATTTTCCTTAAGATTCTATATCCTTTTATTCTAAAGTTCTGTCAATGTCTTCTAAAAGAATGAGGTCACGTTTAAGTATATAGCAGAGATAGACTTGAATATCGATCTTTATTTACGTGCAGGTCAAACCGAGCACGGAAATGGATGTAAATGTAAACAGTATATATTCGATATTTATCGAGACAATAGCGGTAAAGCAATGTTAAAGTAGAAACTACAGTATTTGTAGACGATCACAATTTATTTGTTACTGTAACATATACTTCTGATACTGTAACAGTAATATAATGCTACAGTTATAGGTAATGCAAGTTACGACTTTTGAACACCTGATTACATTTATGTAGGTATACATTCTTCGATGAGTATAGTTACTGCTGCTCATGTCCAATTTGCAGATACCCTTACAATAAGGACGAGCCTTTTGTTCTTTGTCAATTGTTGATTTTTATCTTCCGTATATATTATACAAATCAGCTTTTTCTTGAAAATTTATCAACAGCCAAGCTGGGTAATAAGACGGTATTTCTTATGTCACTTGACAAGCAATTCTTAATTACCACAAACTCTGTTTATCTCATCTTCCTTTTCAAATATAACTATAAAACGAGATTTTACAATACACGTATCACTAGTGCTACTCCAAGATCTTAGCTCTGCGTAGTATTTGAAGAACGGTATTGAAATAGCTCTCAATTCTACTCGATTCTGTATCAATACCGCATATAGCCCTCAAGGAAAAGATTGAGCAATACGTATACCTTTAGAGAAAATATTCATAGTCTCCGACGTTTTGTGGTGATGAACAAAAATGGAAATGGAAACTCTTACGTACATAATGTAGGTTTCCATCACGATCAACATAAATGCCTTTCAGTATTACCCACTAGTTTTGCTATGTGGAATAAGGTAGATGAAATCAAAATATAGTTTTTTGTATAAAAGCAACGTCTTGAAAATCCCTTTCATAACATGTGCAAAAATTACAATTCTTTCAAATATTTCAACATTTTAACTGCAAATGCGGAAATTATAAAAGATGATGTAAACCAACATATAAGACGTAACATACTCGTAAATACTACCCTTCTCCCAGTTACTCCATTAAACATATCGCAAGACAAAGTAACAAGCGGAACAGATTATAATTAATAAAGTTCAACAATAAATCATGTAAGAGCGCCACTGTTATATGAACTGTCTAACAGTAATTTACTTAGTAAAGATGTTATCTATGTATGGGTTCAATCAATTCATGCATGATGCTTTTGTTTATTAGTTGGGTACCCAATGTATGTTGTTACCTTGATAACTTACTGTTTTTTTTATTTGTAAGGTGTATCTTTAATCTTTCTGGGATCAATTATATTTCATCATTTTGGGATCTTATATCATAATAGTAGTCTTATCAAGAGGTATCATACATACTAAGAGGTTTTGGAGATGACTGTGGAAGTCGCTCCATAAAGAAATAAATATAAATACTAGTATTCAGCTGCAACCGATTAGACTGGAAGTAGACCCCAACATTATGTAGTTGAGAAAAAGCTAGGCGAATGGTGATGACAGAATCATCTGTGACAAATGTTTCTGATCACGTGTTGGTTTTCAATACGAAATTGTTCTACGGTTTTACGCCTGTTAGCATTTCTTTGAACCCTGGTGTACCGTATCTTTGGAAGGCGTACAAGGGGCTGAAATAAACTCGCAGAGATCAGTTAGACGTTTTTAATTAAATTAGGCAAAACCTGACGATTATCCCTGTTTGTTCTATGCAAGTGCTCCTAACGACAACCCGCGTTTGGCGTAAGACTATTGCAGGATATGGAAACAAAGATATTAGATCACGGGTTTGAGTGGCTAAAGTGATCTGGTTGTCTAGAACTATGGAAAGGCAACCCCTGCCTGAGCAAACTTTTATATAAATTCTACAGATAAAATGGAATCCCTGTCGTTTTATCTGAGTAGTTTATGTAAGTGACTTGCACACTCCATAATGGGCCCCCGAAAGAAAGCCAAATGTCCTGAGGTGCTTATGAGAAGTGAAGAGGTATTCCACGGCTATCAGGATAATTCCGTAAACTATACAACTATAATTTTTATTTTATTATTGATTACATGATACATACAAAATATTTATCAAACGGACCGTATCAATTTTAAACAATAACAAAATATAAGAGACGTTATTATAAAACATAACGCTGACAATGATAAAACTTTAGCAAAAAATATAATATGAAATACTCCAGAAACAGAGGTTTCTGATTTAAGTGGTGATTAAATTGAAATGTCTGGTGGAGGGCCATCGATCAACGTAGACGAAGCCCGCAGTGCTGGGGACACGATGCCGGTCATCAATTTAGCTGTTGCTAATAAAACTACAAAGACGAACAAAAACTATTTTGTACAAATACACGTGATGAATCGAGTACGCGGATTTGGTGATACTGGATGTGGACTTTTAAAGGTCACATTGAATATTTTGAGGTCCAATCAACGAAGTGATGAGAAGATAAGGTTTGTGATAGTAAATTACTATTCTTTTCAGTTAAAGTGGTTCATTTATGGAGCTCAACATTTTCTGCAACAATAAATGTGTAAAATTATTATTAAAATATGATAAGCATCTACTTACTATTGCTGTACGCTCGTATCGCAGAAATGTAAAAATATTCAATAACTAAAAATAATACCACACTTTTTTAACCTATGTCCTTGAAATTTACTGCACTGGTATTACTTCCTTCAGATGAGATCCAAGTTACCATTTTAGATAAGAAAGCTAATAAGTACTCGTCTTCTAAGAAGCACGACATCCCAAGTACCGCATCTGTCAACTCTATATCTTTATCATACGACACACAAAGCGTTCTACCCCCAGTGTGCCCGTGCCAACAAATGAAATTTTCGATCGAGACGTATGACTGTGCATTACTCTTTTTGTATGCCCAAACAACAATGCCGCTCTTGAACAACGAGCATTGTATTGAGAAAAAATTGGAAGAATTAACGGGTGCGTTAGAATGAACTTTATGGAAGCAGTTATTGATTTGTGCACAAGATATTGAATCAAATCGCCACGACATCCAATAGGTACAATTTATTCTCGTTTTTCTTCCAAAACAGTATTTATTTACGTAGGCTGGAGTACATTCGTAATGTCATTATTTAAATGGTGGTCTGTTGTAAAAACAATGAAAACAAAGATTCACGACTTTTCACGTTTCGCTGCGTTCGCTGTTTCCACGCTGTTATCGAAATTAAAAATGGAAACGCAAAGTAAATATTTTTTTGCGTCGGTTTAAAAATATCAGTGAATAGGAATAAATTGAAATGATGCTTGCTATCGGTTTTAGAATTGTTTGTTGCAATATTTGTAAAGGAAACTGTTAAGAAATGACTCTTAAATAAAAGTCGTATTTATTTTTGCAGATAGATAATTCAAAACAAAAACGAGAACATCAACAGATAAGATTGATGAAGCAGACAAAGACACTACATGAGACGAAACTAAAGCTACCCAGTAAATATTTCCCGAGCAAGTTTACAACAAAAACGGACACATTTTACTTATCAACGAAGAATTTCATTAAAGTTTCACACAGGGACTTACACTGTACGCGAAGAATTCTAAGATAAGCTTAGTTTTTTAGACGTCCTTTAGTTTTTCGTTCTTATTTACTTCTTCTAAAATATAAAGAGTACGACTTTCTTGCTCGATTTATTTAAGAAGTTTATTACTAGATTTTTATGCATCTTTCACCATGATTACAAAATTCTATTCATAATGTTTCATAGGTAGTAAAGAATCAAAGTGTGTTATGTTTATACGTTGTTCTTTGTGTGTTATTATGGGTACGTATTACAATACCGAAATTCAAAATACCTATTTTAAAATACCTATGGACGAAATCCCGAAAAATTTAACGCCGAATAATTGTTTGGTCGAAAGTTTGAAATACCGAAAGTTCGTTTGCTTAAAATCCCGAAGATCCATATCCCGAAGCTTAAAATCCCGAAGATCCCTATCCTGAAGTTCAAAATCAATATGTTATGCTACAAAATTTAGTGACAAAAACGAAACGCTGCAAAACCGACTTCACGCAGTCTTGTCTGCCCAACCTCTAGAGTGTAATTTAAACCCGCGTAGGCGCGGAGGGGTAAGGCGGTCCGCGAGCTGAGGAGCAGGTGGTGAGCGTTAAAACCATCTGCGACGATAAGCTCGCGTGGGGCCGCCTAAACCCCGCAGCACCGGAGCCTTGACAGGAACAATGCTTGCTGCATGTTGCATGCCTGCTTGCATGTTGGATGCTTGTTTGCCTGCTTGCATGCTGCATGCTTGCTTGCATGCTGCATGCCTGCTTGCACGCTGCATGCCTGCTTGCATGTTGCATCCTGTCCCATGTATAATCCCCAGTAGTATAATTCCCGGATAATTAGAAAATGGTGAAAAAAATCTGCGAGCAACTTGGAAGTAGCGTTCGCCGGCCGCTGCTGCGGCACCGCTCGCTTCGCTCGCTCGGCTCACGCGCGGTTGGTCACTGTTCTAACCTAACCTAACCTATTTCACCCAGTTCAATATGATGAGAGAATGCTCACCGCAATAACTGTGTTGTAGTGCCAACTATGAGTAAAAGCGGGAATTACGTTGCTGCTCTTCGGGATTTCATCCATCGGTATTTCGTCCATTCGGGATTTCTTCCATTCGGGGTTTCATCCTTTCGGGGCATTTGGACATCGGTATTTCATGTTTCGATGTAACGGCTATCGGTATTTCAAACTTTCGGTATTTTGAACTTCGATGTTTCGGATGTCGGTATTTCAGTCATAGTTATTATGAAACGTCGGTATTGTAATATGTACCCGTTATTATAATTATATTCTTTTGTTATATTACTTACAATATTCTCACCTTCATATTTTACCACACATCTTGTCGTAAAATATCAAACTAATATATACCACAAAAAAAAAATATGGAGACTTACAACGGTGTCATATTAGCATAGAGATGGAATCCTAGACGGATGAAATTTCACAGACATCGGATTGAGTCGCGAATATTTTCCGTCCGAATTGATTTAGGTAGGGCGGTTGCGGCAAATCTAGGCGGAGCTGTGAATGCCGAGGCCTGTCATTTGCAAGGTACGCAGAATTCAAACATTTCTTAGAACTTAGAACGTATGTCACAACATTAAACTATGTTCATGTTATAGTTTTCATAAAAGAAAATGCCTGAATTATACAGAACAGCTTTTTTGTTTCAGTATACCCAGAAGGTAATACAAATTAAGTCAAATTAGGAAATACTTTCGTTCCAATTTGCTTGATTCCAAGCTTTTGAATTGGTGTCTTCCACCGGCTTTCCATACCTAATGGTATGGAAAGCCGGTGTTCAGCAAGAAACCCACTGCTTTCAATAAATAAAAATCTTCAATGTAGACTTTATACTGTATTGTGAGCATTACTAATTACTATTTAGGTTTAGGTACAAGGAAGATGTAAGTGGAAACGGTAAAGGATGACCTAGGAGGAGGAATAGTGACTTAAAGAAAGTGTAGTAAATAAGCGAATAATTATACCTAATTATGAAAAAATATGTAGCTACTCGTAGATAAACAGAAAAAATGAAAAATATGTTGATGTCGTTCACAGGTTAATTGCTTGTAATGACCTCAGTTAGCGCGCTGCAACGAATGCCGGCCATTTACAGGTATTGACGTTGTGGAAAGATAACAAATGGTTCTGCTAAATACACAAGTAAACATTTAAATGGTTTTCCTCTAATCGGTTCAATGTTTGTTATACATCCCTATCTATATTTGGAAGTCTTAAATTTGAAGTAAAATCATTCTTCTTGTTTCTTGTTCTTGATTTAACACAAAATATAAATAAGATAATTGCTCACACTTGGGTGGTAAGATTAATCAAGACGGTAATGTTGAGTAGCGAGACTATCTGCCCAGGTTCTGTCGGACGAGGACGTGCTTAGGTATCGTCATTCGTAGAGACTATTTAAATTAAAAATGCAAGCTTATTAACAAAGGGTAATATTCCAACAAATTTTCATAACTCTAAAATGTATACCTCAGAGATAACAACATTATGTTAAAAACTGTCTTTTTGAACTTATAAGTCTTCGTAAATTGTATGTTAATTTACTCAGCCAAGACTGTAAGATATTCAGAAGGGACAATGTTGTCTGAATATTCTCGGTCCGTAGCGACATCTTGGACGTACAACTCGCAAACTTGATTATTAAGGGGGGTTAAAGGGGTAAGGGAGAAGAGTGCTTAGATGAAATGCATCGAGTTTTATTATATAGCGGATTAAGTTTCGGATTTAACACGTTTTGATGCTTTCATAGAGAAGTTTTGATTTTGGAGTCTTGTTTGAAGCAACATTCTACCTAATATTTTAGTCCCTAGGGGAAAAAGAATAGGTATTGATAACGAATGCACTTCTCTAGAAAGAAAGAAAGAAAGAAAAATAGTTTAATTTGTCACAGAAACACGTTTTTTTTTTTTTTTTTTTTTTTTGGGTGGGAAATCATCAAATAACTTCTCCCGCTCTGGGTGGAGCAGGAGGGAGTGTCAGGCTTTTACTGACTAAAACCCACCCGTGTTCCTTCATTAGCCCGTATGCCAGGGGCTGTGGTATCTCTTTCAAACGAACCCGCACCCCTGACAGGCATCGGCCCTTGCGGGCCCCATCATTTTTTGTGCTGACATCTCTTTGAGGCGCGCGTGGAACACAACGCGCCGTCGACTTGGGCTTGGTCCTTACCGGACAGCGAGCTACCCATTACTCGCCGTCCGCAAGCCCATGCCTACGGTGGCCGGAAATCGGCCTGGGATTCCCGACGCCCAGGGCGTCTCCGTATCCTGCGGCGGCTGGGGTCGCGAGGGCGCATATGCTGCCTCTCCCTCACGTGCGCCGCCTCCCTCTTCGCGAGCATCACTGCTTCGCTGAAGGAGGTTACGGCTCCAGTAGGGTATTATTGGGCATTCTATACCACTGTCCTCTAGTAGCTCGGCGAGTGCGCCTTCGCTACGGACAGTGGTATAAAATGCCCAATAATTAACAATCGACTCGACTCTCTAGGGTATTACTGTACTCGACCAATGGCCATGCGAGTGCGCTATCGCTCAGAGTGGTGGTACAGAATGCTCAATAATGTACAAACCACTCGATCAATGACCAGTAACGCAAAAGAGGTTGTGGTAAGTTTATAAATGTTAACGTACTATATAAATTCATTCATTTTCAATCGGTTCATTTCCGACAGTAATCATGAAATTTGTAAAACAACCGCAATCGCTACATGTTAATACAGTCTGCGATGATTTTTGTAAGACTAGTTTTCGTCATGGGGAATTATTACCTAACTCAGTACGTTGTATCATTTGCGGTCCGTCCAGTTGTGGAAAAACCAATTTATTAATTGGTCTTCTTATACACGAAAATGGATTGAGATTTGAAAATGTTTATGTTTATTCAAAAACTCTGCACCAACCCAAGTACATTTTTTTAGAAAGAGTTTTGCAACTAGTGCCCGGTATTTCCCTCCAGAAATATCATGGAAATGAGGAAGTTCTAAGTGTTCAGGACGCAAAACCCAACTCCGTGATTATTTTTGATGATGTTGCCTGTGAAAATCAAAGTAACATGCGTGATTATTTTGCAATGGGAAGACACAATTGCATTGATTGTTTTTATCTAAACCAAACATATACTAAAATCCCTAAGCAGTTAGTAAGAGACAATGCGAATTTAATCATACTTTTTAAACAAGATGAAATTAATTTACGACATATTTATGAAGAACATGTCAACACTGATATGACATGGATGGAATTTCGTGAAATGTGTTCGAAAATATGGAGTGAACCCTTCAATTATGTAGTGATTAATAAGGACTGCTCCAAAAATAAAGGATGTTACAGAAATAAATTTGATACTTTTGTTGTCTTTGATTAGAAATACTAATATTTAAGACCGTTACCCTCGCGATATTATTATTCTTCAGACAACGCTTAATCAATCACGAACTGTTTCTTTTTATTTTTGCTATTATGGAAAAATCACTGAAAAGACAAATAGTTGATGCTGCAGAAGCTGTTAAGAAGAAAGTGCGAAAGATGAGAGATCTTGAGATTAACAATCAGCAAGTACTGGAATCAGTTTTCAAGCCGGTATCAGAACCACTCAACCTAATTGCTAATATCAGTAAGCAGACTTCTCTCCTGCATAATACAAAAAATGAGGAAACCGAAGTTCCGTTTATCGATAAAACTTTGCAAAAAGAAGTCCCTATTAGTAAAAGAAGCAATGTTAACAACGATAATGCAGACGAATATGAATCTGATATCGAAAGTGACTCTTCATATAAATCATTAGTTGAACAAAACCAAGGTGGTGATACGTCATCCTGGTCAGTATCTTCAGAAGCACTGACAGATATTCCGTTTGGTGTCAGAGTAGAGGGCAAGAAATTGATGTTAGGTTCTGCTCATATAACGATCAGCGATGAGTATATCATCGTGGCTGGACGCAAATACCGAAATACGCCTGGTTTAAAACAGTTGCTGTTGAAAAAGAACGTAGATTTAAGCTTGGTTACAGACAGTGATACGAAACATTATAAGTCGATGCTACTTGATACAAACGCACATCGACGAGACTATGAGCCTGGTAAACCAATAAAAAGTAATAAAGGACAAAAATATTTGCAAATTATTAAGCCTCTATTCAAACTACAAAGTACAATTCAGGATCACCAATCAGTGGGAAAAGGACTACCCTTAACAAAAATGTGGAAGAAAAACGTAGATTTTGTTTATTGGGACGATCCTAATGAACTGGTGGATAGGTTAAAATTATTAATTGCTTCTCAAGATGCTGGTAACACAGGATTAGATAATGAAATTATATCTATCATTGAGGAATTGCGTGAAAGTAAAGTTATAAATAAATAAATATTTTAAAATGTGTTTATTTTATTATAAGCCTCCCGTTACAATACACCTTAAACATGAACGTAGACAAATTTGGACACTACATTCACAAAAGAATGCGCTTATCAGAGTTATTTGAATTTAATGAGAATGCGTTGTTAAAATCAGAAAACGGAGATTTCGATTTAAAAACATCAAGACTGAGAGGAATTAGATATCCAGTAGAAGCAGACGATGCTGTGAACAAGGATTATGTAGATCGATTGAATGCTAACATGTTAAAAGAATTAAATAATCTGGTTGTGAACAAAGATTATGTAGATCGATTGAATGCTAAAATGTTAAAAGAATTTAATAATATGATTGGTTCATTGCGTTCTCAAATCATAAAAGACGCAAAGAGTACAGTTCAGGCTACTTTAAAACCAAGGATACCTGAGGTTTCAACTCATTTGCAAGATAAGTTTGATACTAAAGCAAAGGTAGATAAATTACTTCAAAAAACTCCATAATGGCAAAACAGCAAATTGTTAACGAAATACACAAAGCAGCACGAAGAAACTTCCTTAGACGTCCTGTCATTCTAAAGGGGATCGATGACTTGTGGCAAGCTGATCTGATGGACATGCAAAACCTGAGAAAGTATAATAAAGGTCACAATTACATTTTAGTGGTGATTGACTGCTTCTCAAAGTATGCTTGGACAGAGCCATTAAAATCAAAAAATAAACTTGATGTTACTCATGCATTTAAACGAATACTGATTAACAGCAATCGCAAACCCGTTAATTTACAAACTGATATGGGAACAGAATTTTATAACAACTTATTTCAAACGCTTATGAAGACGTACAATGTTAACCATTACTCATCGTTTTCTACCAAAAAAGCTTCGATCGTAGAGCGACTGATTAAAACTCTTAAAAATAAATTGTATAAATATTTTAGTCTGAATGGAAACTATAAGTGGGTAGGTATACCGTTAGAAGTTACGTTGAAGATATATAACAACACAAAACATCGAACCATTAAATTTAAACCAATCGAAGTAAATAAATCTAACGAGTCAGTTATAAAAGAAAACATTAAAAAAACCTTAAATCATGTAACCGTCCGTAGAAAACCCAAGTTCAAAGTAGGTGACTTTGTCCGTATCAGTAAATACAAACACAATTTTGAAAAAGGTTATACACCCAATTGGTCAACTGAAATATTTACTATTAAAAAGATTAATCGTACCATACCAGTAACATATCATATAGAAGATCAGCGAAAGCAAGCTATATTGGGAACCTTTTACGAGCAAGAACTTCAAAAATCTTATTATCCTGGTATTTATTTGTTAGAAAAGGTTTTAAAAAGAAAAGGAACAAAAATGTTTGTGAAATGGTTGGGTCTAAGCAACGAAGAAAACAGCTGGATCGATAAAACTGCAATAGTGGATTAAAATAATTATATAACTATTACTTTTGCATTATTTCTTTCATTACACTTTGGACAATGCAAGGGGGTGAACTTGTTAATACGTTAATAAATAATCTCCCGTTCGAACTTCATTTACCAGGTTACAATTATTGCGGTCCAGGAACAAAACTCCAGAAACGTTTACTACGAGGTGATCGTGGCGTAAATAAGCTAGACGAAGCTTGTATGCATCACGATATTGCATATGCAAACCATACAGACTTACCCAATCGTCACAAAGCTGATTTACAACTACTAAATATGGCTAAACAAAGGCTTAAATCGAACGATACCGGGAAAGGTGAAAAACTTAGTTCATGGTTAGTGAGCAAAGTTATGAAAGCCAAACTTAAATCTGGTTCCGGCGTTAAAACGTTTAAAAGTTTCGTGTCAAAAATAAGAGCAAAAATAAAGAAACTGAAACCAAAGGATGGCAAAACTTTAATTAACGCTGCTTACTCAGCAGCAAAAAAAATATTTCCAAAAATTCAGAACATTCGAGTACCGCGAGTGATACCCTTACCAAAAACTGGAGGTATTCTACCTTTAATCCCTATTTTTGCGGGCTTATCAGCTTTAGGAACTTTAGCTGGCGGTGCGGCTGGTATTGCAAAAACTGTTAACGATTACAAAGTAGGCCAGCAAAATTTGCGAGAAGCACAACGACATAATAAGACTATGGAGTCTGTAAAGTTAGGTCATGGTTTATACATTAAGTCCCATAAAAATGGTAAAGGTTTATTCGTAAAATCATCAAAAAACTGAAAGATAAGCTACCTAATCGTCCTTTAACTAATGTAGACATCCAAAGACATGCACGCAACATCCCTCACTTTCGAGGAGTCTACATGAAGGATCAGTTACCAAGGACGCCAAAACGGATTGAATGTGGTATCGTGAACTTGGACGATTATAAGAATGAAGGGACGCATTGGGTAGCTTATATAAAAGTATGCAATTATTGTGAATATTTTGATAGCTTTGGAGATTTGAAACCTCCAATGGAATTAATGCGATATTTTAAAAATTGTAAAGTTTTTTATAATTATACAAGATATCAGAAATTCAACACAGAAAATTGTGGACACTTGTGTTTAGATTATCTGTGGACTTTTTGGAATAAAAATCTATAAATTTTATGCTTTTCTTTTATTTAAATCATTTGCAAGATGTCACTCACATTATCGATAACTGGAAACTCGTCAACCTTATCTACTTTCTATCCTAACACGTTGCAACTATATGGACAGTATGAGTGTGCCGTATTGCATTTCTCAACATTTAATTCTATTCCAAACATTGACAAAACGAATAATAAGTTCTATTATGGTTCCAACGAAGTTATTGAAATACCAGACGGTACCTATGAATTGCAAGACATTAATGATTATTTAAAATCTGAAATGAAAGATGCATCAATAAAACTACAGTGCAATAACAATACTTTAAAAACTACTGTATATTGTACAAAAGACATAAATTTTAATAAAGAAGACACTCTCAGGAATTTATTAGGGTTTAATAAGCAAATCTTGAAAGCAAATAAATGGCATGTGTCGCAGTTTCTAGTCAACATTTTACCTACAACAGTGATCAGGATCGAATGTGATATTGTAAGCGGCTCGTACACAAACGGAGAACCGAGTCACATTATCCACGAATTTGCACTGAACGTGCCTCCCGGATATAGGATTATAGAAATCCCTAAAAACGCAATATACTTTCCAATCAACCAAAACAACATAAGCTGCATAAATATCAGGCTGTTAGATATAAATAACTGCGTAATAAATTTGCGTGGTGAAGAAGTGCAGCTGTATTTGCATCTCAGAAGAAAAAATGATTGACTACAATAAATATGTGCATCAACAAATCAAAAATATCAGTTCCACCCAAGCTTCCAAACAAATAAGAGCTCGCCCTAAGAAGAAAATAAAATTAACTAAAGATAACAAGGCATTCCTTAAAGCGATCGGTTTGCTGAAATGAATATCTTAGACGTTTTATCCGCTCCGACTTACGACCACACTGTTGAAGGAATTGAATTTCATTCTTACAAGCCCTACGTAACTAGTTTCAATAGAAACGATGAAATCCGCATACCTATTAACCAACAGGACTTGTATATACTCCCGTCAGCTAGTACCTTGTATTTGGAAGGAACTGTTAACGTTAGTAAAAATGGTATTAAAGAAAAAGCCACTAGTGTTCATTTTACGAATAATGCTCTACTCTACCTGTTCCAAGATATAAGATACGAGCTGAATGGAGTGGAAATTGATAGAATAAAAAATGCTGGTATAACTACTACTATGAAATCGTTAATTTCAATGAATGAAAGTGAATCAAAGATATCTAATGCATGGGGCTGGAATATCGATGGTATAAAAAATATAAATGGGGGTAGTTTTTCCGCTTCTATACCACTCTGTAACGTCATCGGTTTCGCAGAAGATTTCAAGAAAGTTGTGATAAATAGTAGGCACGAACTGATATTGCTACGAAGTAACACTAACCTGAATGCGGTTCAACTTAACACTGGTGAAGTTGTAGACGACGTACAGATTAATAAAATCATCTGGCGTGTACCGCATGTTAAAGTGTCCGACAAAGAGAAAATAAGTTTACTAAAACTGTTGGAGAAAGATCGACCACTCCAGATGATATTCAGAAATTGGGATCTGTACGAATATCCAGCTTTACCTAAAACTACAAAACATACCTGGTCTATCAAAACTTCCTCACAAATAGAGAAACCAAGATACATAATTATGGGCCTACAAACAAATAGAAAAAACAATTCGAGCTCTGATATGTCTCAGTTCGATCACTGTCATGTTCGTGATGTTAGAGTATACCTAAATTCAACTTACTTCCCGTATGAAAACCTAAATGTGAGTTTCGCGAACAACAGAATCGCTTTATTATACGAGCAATACATCAGATTTCAACAGTCTTATTACGGACGTCGCCCGGAGCCCTTATTAAGTGAGAAACAATTTAAAGATTTGGCACCATTATTTATCATCGATTGCTCTAGACAAGCTGATAATGTAAAAACAGGTCCTATTGTGGATGTAAGAGTGGAAATTGAGAGTGAATCGGACATACCCGATCAAACTTCTGCATACTGTCTTATATTGAACGACTGTATAATTGAATATAAGCCATTGAGTAATACTGTGAGAAAAATATCATGAATCCGAATACTATCATATTAGATGTTCAAGGGTTTAAAGACCTGTACAATAATTTTATAATAAAAGAATTAGCTTTTGCTAGTCGTGATTACACGCAAACATTTTTAATAAAACCACCATACTTGTTTAAATACTTAACAAGTGACGAAAAGAGACAGGTTAAATGGTTGGAAAGAAATAGAGGTATTTATTGGAATGAAGGATATATTGACTATAGAGAATTTCGACGTATAGTCGTTCCATATCTAGAAAATAAGGAAATCATTGTAAATGGTTTGGAGAAGGTGAAGTGGATAAAGGATCTTTGTGTGAATTGTAAAGTATCAGACCTTGGTAGTGAACAATGCCCTAATTTCTCTGCTTTGCATAAAAAGTACTGTGAAGGAAGATCTAATTTTAATTGTAATAAACATCTAAAGCATTGTGCGCTTAAAAATGTGCTTTGTTTAAGGAAGTATTTAGAATGGACATAAAATGTATAGTGTACCTACTTAGGTTATTGGTTTATAGGTTTTTAAATAAAACTCTTTTATAAGGTAAATAAGCTTTTATTTTGTAATATACCCCCACACTGCTCCAAATAACACAACATAAAACGAAAAAAAACTTCTCAGTAAAAATATAAATACTAAGTACAGTATATTTACCAACTAATTTACACAAACGGTTACCTATTAAAAATCAGTATCTATTAAAGATTTTGATATTTTCTTAACTAAAGACTCAGTCTCGTCCATAACACTGTCCATAGCATCTTTCACAATATATTGTGCATTTATAATAACGTTCTCACTGTCACTATCACTGTCTAAGGTTTGAGAATTGTTATTACAGAGATCTACGACTGAAATTTTTATTAATTTAATGCCTCGTCGCTGTAGTCGACTCATAACGAAGGATTTGGTTGGTTTTTGCTTCTTCGACTTTTCCCTGCATCGTTGTTTCGATTTTTTATCTTTCGTGACTTGTTTGCTGATCTCGGGTTCGCTGCGAAGCATCTCAGAGAATCCTTCGTAAGGGTCCTGAGCATACTGGCTGAACACAATCTCGGATTCAGAAATCTGAAACAAAATATAGACACAATATAAAGCACTAACCAGTTAGTATAGCGTTCGAGTGCGCTATAATTGGGTTTCCACGAGGATGTAAATGCACTATTACACCCCTGTCAAACATAGCGTTATGTTTATGAGTAATAACACTGATACGAATACAATAGGTAGTTACGAAAAAGAAAAAAAAAATCGAGTTAAAACTATTTTACTTACCGACATGATTACGATGCACTACAAGTACTCCTAGCGAGTAATATTTCGTAAATGACCAAAAAATAATTATTATTTATACTATCACGAGTTCTTCAATAAGTATACAAGTTAGAACGCGATAACCATAAAATGCTAACTAAGCATTTGCGTCCAGGCCGAGGGTATTGAACTGTAGTGTGTTTTAAACAATTATATGATGTACTGCAATCTACTACAATCAGCGTTATTATCGTATTATTTGAGCGTTAGCTCTTTGAAAATCATTCTTATTGTATTGCGTACATAATGCAATTTACGTTGTTGACAGTATTATAGTTGCATAATGAAACTTGAGTCTCGGTTTGATTTCATTTTTAACCGACTTAAAAAAAGGAGGATTTATTAAACACGTAAATTAAACAAGTTAGTAAGTTATAATCATTCACAGTTTATTTATTTTTACAAAACAATAGAATTATTAAAACTACACCAATATTATATGTATTTATCATACATTAATTAGATATATTTTCTAAAACTAAAGTAAGATTATTACACACATAAGTATATGTAGATAGGTATACCTACATAATTAATATTAATTTGTTAAAAAAATGTACACTAAAGTATTTATTACAATACGTTCCGACTCTAAAAAACCACATCTTAATTCTTTAAAATCGAAGAGTGACCCCAGGCTCGCGTTGATATTTGATCTACAGATATTGATCGTTTATCGTCATTACTAGATAAGACTATTTTGTTGACGCTCCGAGTTAATATTTCGTGCTTTATTGATTTAAACATTACATTTTTTCTACGGATAACCCCACCATTAAATAAAATATTTTGATAATCTGTTAAGTTCAAGTCCCGTACTACGCATGATTTTACTCCCTTTGCTTTTTTAATTATTTTATGGAGAGTTTTTATAGAGTAAAGTTTTGATCTCAAACCGACAAAATCAGATATACATTTTCCTTCCATTTCATCTTTAAACAGACCTGGAACTTTTTTGTTCAATATTGGTATCTTAAAATAATTTTCAACGTCATAGTTACTCGTATCAAAATATTGCAAAAAATTATACTTCAAATCATGATAAAAATCATTAGTAATTATTTTATAGACAAACGAATCGGTATCTGTATAACATAACTGCACTCGATCTTTATAAAAAGGCTTTACAATATTGTAATGAAAATTATACATATGTGACTTAGAAAGTTCTAATACAGTGAATCCAATATATATAGGCTTATCTAAAATAATTTGATCAGGTTTCATTTGTATTGCAACTAAACTTTCAGATAGAATAGAAGCACTATGGAAATAGGGGTTGGCTACAAGTCTCTCGGCAGATATTAATTTCTTGGTTCGATTAGATTGATCGAACCATTGATTAACTAAATGAACGGTTACTCTATTTTCAGTATTTTCTAAAGTCTTACCAAAAACACTGTTATTTAACAACTTAAAAAAGTCTTGTTCAAAGGAACTTTTTGCCTGTTGTCTTAATTGAGTGTTTAATTCTATGTACTGTTTTAAATAGGGACTCTGTCTGAAAGTAATAGCTCTGTGAACTTTACGTAATATTAAACCGTGTTCTAAACACTTTTTTAAATGAACATAATGTATCACATATTTGTACTTATTATGTAAATTGGCTATTAATTTCTTTGTTTTACCTCCCGGGGGTATACATTTCTCAGGACAAAATGGTAAATCATTATGGTGATTGTGTAAATGATCAGGGTACAGAAGATCGACTTCTAATATAAAGCCCCACTCCGCGTTATCCTCAACATTTTCAACACGAAAATTAGCTAATTCATTTTCGCTGAGAAATCTAAAACTAGAATACGGCAAATACTGACACATGCTAAAACCGTATAGATTATTACAATCAAGATACACTATAAAACACGGAGGCTGTGATACATTATATTCTGGCATGTATTTATGATTTGCTTTTGCATACCGATGAGAACACATGCACAAACCCCCTCGTATACCGCTTTGAATCATTCTGACGATAGCCAAGTCCGACACGAGTTCTAACTGGACACCTGTTTTTAGTAACATTGCATCGAAAGATAAACTAGGTGCGGTTATGTAATACGCAGGATCGAGTTTGTAATATTGTTTACATGTTTTTCGAAAATTTTGAAATATGTCTGTCAACAAAAGCACATCTGTTTTTAAGTATAGATCCGTATACTCGCCGAGGTCATTAATATTGAATTCATCCCAAACAGTCTGAGCGTGATTATAATCTTCCTCGCTAATATCTTCGTTGGTCAAAGAATTATGGAAACAATACTTAGATGGTAATGATTTTTGTTCGTAACATTTCCAGTCGGTCATATAATCATACGGATATATACCTTTACGAGTCAGCAAACTAAATTGTTTCTCATTAGAAAAATGAGATCGAAGATTAACAAAATTTTCTTCGTGGAGTGTTTTAGCAAGTTTGTCTAAACTTGTTCCTAAAAAGTGGAAAGAATCCAAAAACCTTATTTGTATAAACTCGTTATCAGCAGTAGGAATATACTTTGTAAATGCTGTATATTTTTCCTTGTTCTTAGGTATTATTTTAATTTGCCCTGGAATTTCCCCTAACTTTTTTATAAATAAGTGACAATCGTAACCAGATAAATTATGAAAAAATATTGGTACGAATTTTGGTACTTTATGTTGCAGATTACAGTGTCGATGTGCTGCGCCTCGATATCGACCTGTAATATGACAGTGATCCCTTACTCTATCGGTCAACAGTAAATTTTCACAAATGTAGCACTTAACAGAGCATTTAAAATCGAGAGCATCATCCTGTGTGTATATCATAGGCTTGCTTTTGCACAGAATTCTATGTATTGCTTTAACATCTTCAGTCAGAAAATGTACAAATTTTGAAACACAATCTTGTCCGCGATAACTTCTATATCCGTCAATCCTATCTTTAAATGATGATACTACATTATAGGCGAACGCGGTTGGCACATGACGTTGTGAGTATGACGTATTGGCGGTGTTGAATTCATCGCCGGAAATCGGTTCGAGTAATGTTTCGAAATCAGCGTAAATGACGAAAGGAATATTTTGTTTTCTATCATAATTTTTAAATTTTAAGAATGATCCCTGTTCCGGTAAAACGGTGACAATTCCCCTACATAGGTGTGATTCAATTTGGCTATGCGTTGGAAAAAACAATAAGCATGTTTCGCAGAAGTATAGTTTAC
The DNA here is from genome assembly GCA_949987655.1 of Polymixis flavicincta. Lineage (NCBI taxonomy): Eukaryota > Metazoa > Arthropoda > Insecta > Lepidoptera > Noctuidae > Polymixis > Polymixis flavicincta. The sequence goes on from OX465180.1 coordinate 2,858,058, forward strand.
CATGATGTTTGGTCATCTGATTTCTGACTAGACGAGGCAAATCTTTAATAAGACAGTAATGAGAATTAGTGTTATTTTCTAAAAGCAATAAATGTATACTCTTAGATTTATTATTCGTCGACTTATATAAAGGTCCAATGATTGTCTTATCATTTTTTAAACCATACACGAATATATTCAGAAAGGGATTATTTTTCTCAAAGACAGCTATGTCCGAAAATGTCATTGGAAATGATAAATTATCAATATTCAAAACATCCTGGAAGTAGGGATAAGACGAAACTCTGTCGGGATGTCGGGTTGTGGGGTACAGGGCCGCCACAACACACCATAGAAAGCAATACTCATCTTTGTTTTGAATATTCAAACAAGCTCTTTTATTTTTTATACATTTTGGCAAAGTTATAAATTGAGATCCGCCGAGAGGTTGATATTTATTAATATTAATTTCTAAATGCGAATTGCACAAAAATGTCCAACCACTATCTCTCTCCTGAAACTCTTCAATTTTTTTTAACAGTAAATCAACTGTTGATTTATAAGTTAAATCAAAATCGTAATTAAAATGAATGATAATGTTTTTCGTAGCGAATGATTTGATTTCCTGTTGATCATTTTTAAACATAAGAAAAAAAGAAAAAAGTTCGAAGTTAATTTTGACAGCTGCATGTTTCTGTAGTGAACGATCTAATAGATTTTTAACTTGTTCACTTATATTATGGAGAAACACCTCAGGGAAATTATTTGTTTGTTCACTAGTTGCAATGATCTTGTAACTTACGATTCGTGCTTTAAACGATGAATTAATCATTACAACGTTATCATAGATTGGGATCGCGCTTTTGTTTTTATGAACATTGCTACGTAAATGACCCGACCATCTACGATTATCCACAAATACTTTACAAACATAACAGTGAGGCATATTAATGTTCCTTATTAAAATTAATTAACATACAATCTATACACTAAATTCAACATAGATTAATACTTACAACTAAAATTCACGATCTTACCTAGTACCTATACATAAACAGTCGATGTAAGCAGCGTAACAGAATTAACCAATACAGATCCGTTTTGCTCGCGTTCTTTCGTTTGATGATCACTTCTTCACGAACGAATGTTCCAACCAAATGTTCATCAAAATATTTCTGAAAAATTAAAAAAGGTAGGTAAGTAACTAGTTACTTATAGTGAAAAATTAACAATATTTTAAACAAAAAGAATGATTTGTTAATTACCTGCAAAATAATTATGTAATGACACAGGTAGGTTACATAAGTTCCAGTTTATATAGGTAGTCCAAATGGGTAGTATTCTTCAGATCGAAATACTAGACATCAGTTACTGATCACAGTTGCTTCAGGAGATGACAAGATCATAGGTATACTTTGAATTAACCCACACTTCGGTATTTGCTGGCAATTAACATGATTTATTTATATTAATTTCATTATTCTGAAAAAGGATTAATACTACGTCGTAGCTTTGTGATAATGTTATAACATTTATCAGTTTTCGACTTTTAAATAATACAAATAATACTCATAATTTAGGTAAAAATCGTAACAGGATGTTTATACAAGTAGTCATACGATGTTTTTCCTAATTTTGCATAAAATCAACCGAATTATTTTTTCCGGTCAGCTAAGTCACACTCGCAACAATCAGCTATTTTAGGTAAGGTTGACACGCATTCATATATGTATATAATATATACAAGTACATAAAGACAAGTATATAGACAAGTATTTTTACTCACTACACTGTGGCTTCAAATCAATAAAATGTAATAACATAATGAAAAGTGTTAACAATCAAATTCATAACAACTCGCTGACATCACGTTTTTAAACCCAAGTCAAACTAACTAACGGATTTCCTATGCTTTAGACAAGCAACAAATTAATTCAATTACAAGTGAAACTTAGATATTTGTATAAGATATGTAAAATAGGTAATTACCTACTAGACACCAATGCAATGGTCACTATTTTATTAATTACTTGCAATCACAAATTATTAGCGTTGTTTGTTATTTATGCGTAATCAGTTTGTCAGCCCTGAGCCTTTTCGCTGCATCGACAATCGATGCCACCTGAATAATCCTTAGTCTTTAATTTTTGAATGGGTATAATACGTCCAGGGAAAAAGTTGTTTCATGCATCAGTAACTGAACGGTTGTAGTATTTTTTAATATAGTAGATTGTTGTTCATTTGTGACTTATAAGTTACATGTTTTCGGAGTACTCGTTACATACTAATTGCAGTTTGTAAGTGTGAAAGTAATCTTCAAGAAGTGTTCAGCGATCAGTCTTACTGTACCTACACCACGAGTAACTGTCAATATCAGTGTTGGTAGCCATCCGCTGCTATCGTCACCTGCTGCCGTCAGTCCCTGCGCCTACCCTCACCAACCCATCAAACCGACAGGCATCATTGGAAAAATGTAAGTTAAAACATTCTAACCGTTTCATGGTTCAGAGGTGTATTTGTATTTAATACGCTAAACTAAATGTTTTTGTTTTTTGTCTTTATTTCAGGTCTGACTCTGAGTGTGAATACGAGTACTTCCGACAAGCTCCGGTCACTGAACAAAACCCTAAATCCACCCGCAAACCGTCTGCAGCCAACAGTAGGAAACGCAAGGCGCGCACGCCTTCAACGAATTTAACTCGTCCGAGGTATCTATACAATATATTGAATTATTTAGTGTTAAAAAAGTTTAACGTGTAGAATTATTTCAGTATTAATGAAATATTTATATTGTTATCTTGCAAACTGTGTTTTAGTTTATAGTCAGTAAATCTTGCACTATTAAAAGCCTGCTAACAGTTTCTAAAGACTTAACCGTTATATTTTTATTTGTGATGTGTAGGTTTGTAAATAATAATTATGTTTTCCAATGTGTACCTACCTAAACGATAAATAAATCATGAAAGTGCGTGATGAACTAACAGTAGTTTTCGTTGTTGTTTCAGTAAAAAAAATGCTGTTAACGATATATTCGGCATCAGTAACAACCGCGGAACTGACACCGAGCTCAACGAAGGTTCATCGAACATAAAATGCCTAACATCATTCTTCGTGAACCGAGTAGCCAACGGCTGCGAGCGGCGAACAGCGACCAGCGACGGAGATTACTACATCGACTGCAAGGTGTACAAAGCTAACGATGCGCGCCACACCGACTCCCTGGAGCTGTGGAAGAAGGCGCTCATCCGTCTCAAGTTCCAAACCGATACGGATTCTTCTCAGTGGCAAAAACTACAAGAATTCATTCGTGCAGCTGATATGTTGTTCCCCGATAAACCAATATTTTATGACAAATAAATCAAACAATGATAAGAAATACGTGTATTATTTAAGTACTAACGTCAAAAAGCGATGTTTTACTTCTTAAATAAAATCTTATAAACAAACTCGCTGTTGCTCAATCATAAATTCATATAACTAATCATTGACCAAGTCGATCGTTCATTATTGATCATTATATGGTCTGCACTACTATCCGGAGCGATAGCGCACTCGCATGATCATTGGTCGAGTACAGTAATACCCTAGAAAGTCGAGTCGATCGTTAATTATTGGGCATTATATACCACTGTCCGTAGTTGGTTGAGTACAGTAATACACTAAAGAATCGAGTCGATCGTTAATTATTGGGCATTTTATACCACTGTCCGTAGCGAAGGCGCACTCGCCGAGCTACTAGAGGACAGTGGTATAGAATGCCCAATAATACCCTACTGGCTCCCCATGCCCTCTCGCTCCGTACCATGGCCTGGACCAGGGCCGGACGCGAGAGATCACCGCCGCCGATCGCCTCCACGAGGACACGGCGGTGCTCCGCCCAAGCAGGGCAGACCGCCACCGTGTGCTCCACCGTGTCCTCAGGGCGATCACAGAAACACGTGCATTTAAAAGATGACAACATTAAAAATAAAGAAAAAAACATGATAACAAACACAGATAAGTATTCATAGGCATAAAGAACACAAATAGTCGGCAGCTGCACGCCGTGACTGTGACAAGAAGGCTTCCACTCAGCATTATGCTGTACTATGGGATCCACAGCCCAGCGCTGATTTTCAGTGGTCACCCGAAAACAACGTACGAAAATCAAGCTAGAAAATAGGCTCAATCTTATACACGTGTATGGTGTAAAAACAGACTGAAGGAAGAAGGAAATAAATTATCGTTCCACGTGTATGATTTTAGGATATCTAAACAGATTACAGGTTAATTAATTTTCCATTTTGTCAAGGTAAGTACCTAAAGTAAAAAATAAAAATTTACGTAGAATTAGATTCAAAATAGCAACGTTAAGCTGAAGATTATTTGAAACGCGAACAAAGAGCGAAAATATTATCAAACAACTTCACCCTTAAATAATTTTCCTTGAACAGCATACAAGTTAAGGTTTGATATTACCACGCTAATTAGCAAACAACTCAAAAAAAAAAACAAACCAAAGAAGAGTAATACATTAATACAAAAACACAACTTTATCTAACTCCGCATTTCTGCGACATGAGTTAATGTAAAACTTTTACAAAGAGAAAAAACCTTGCGCATTAATATTATGAGGGTTTTTTAAAAGAAAAAAAAAAAGCTCGGTTGACATTTTGTCCTCGGCCGGCACCCGGGCACTTCACTAATGAATGCAAATTTCATCAAGCCGTAACACACGCTTCTCATAATAAAAAGTTTAATTTAAAAAAAATATAGCAGCTAAAGTACAACGCTACATTATTAAATCAGTGAGTTACGCTTATTAAATATGGAGTTTATGAACGTATTATGGGATGGGTATTAGGTATGAAAGAAAAGCGGGATTAACCCCGTCAGAGAATTAAGCTCCTTATTATTACCGTCGGCATTAAGTAAAATTGATATAACTTAAATTATTTTACCGGTAACTTTGTAGAAAATTATGCCAATGGTATGGATTCCTTTATGGTTTCAATATGATTGAAACAATTTTACATATTTTTTGTGACAAAACTACGTCCCTCTGAGTTTAGAAACCTGAAGTTTTAAGAGACAACAATAATTTACAGCGACGTAACTTCGACTAAATGCGACGAAACTTTACATTCCCAACTCCTCTTGCACTTAAAACCTTACTAAAACGTTCCCCACGAATGTGCCATAACAGCTATTACTCCAAAACACGAGAAAATATACATTAGCGCGACATAATTCTGAAAGCACCTACACTACTAATTATTTTAAGTAACAATTTGATACAAAACTGGCACTAAGTGATATAGGACGTAGCGTTAAAGTGGAATGCAGTTTGCAAGTTGGAGCAGGTGGTGACGTGACAGCGAGTCTGTTAATTAGTACAAGTTTATCTAGCTGAGCTGATGATGGAGTCACGGCTTAAGGGGAGCATACTGACTGAAAATTCCGGTGGCTTGCTGGAAAGGACTTATGAATTAGGTGAGACTTATCACAGGTTTGTTTCACTTATTTTAAAACGTGTTACACACCTGCTAGCCAAAGCAGGCAGCCTTTCTTTCCTTTGTCTATAACTAACTCTCGATTTTTAGGTAGTGCGGACCAATTCTGTCTATAAGTATCAAGGTCGTCCCACCATCTTCGCGTGAGTCTGCCACAAAAGCTTAGACAATTTTTTATGCAAGCGTCACTGAATTTTTCAATAATATTATAGTATTTGTGGACTATTTTAGTCGCATTTTTATATTTATTTTATTATTTATGTATACACAGTAAAATACATAGGGATACGACATAACAATATCTGAGTACAAAGGTACTGCTTATTTCTTAAGAAAAGGATACCAGCAGACATGCGCAAAGAAAACTGGGAAAGTAATGTATATAATGGTGTGTGAGAACAAGAGAAAATTATGAATATGTATGTTAAGGCTAATAGCTATAGTGTAGCTACACCTAGTTTTAGCCAGCTACAACTAGTTACAGCCGGCCACATGCCACTTAGATGTATTCTACTTACGTCACCGCAAACTTGTAAAAACCGTTAGATAATAATATTATAATCTATCTCGCGAGATTATAAACTGTCGATAAATTGTGAACTGCACCATACTGCTTACCGGCCGAATAGGTTTTTTTTTTGGGTGTGAAATCATCAAATAACTTCTCCCGCTCTGGGTGGAGCAGGAGGGCGTGTCAGACTTTTACTGACTAAAACCCACGCGTGTTCCCTCAGAAGCCTGTATGCCAGGGGCTGCGGTATCTCTGTCGAACAAACCCGCACTCCTGGCAGGCATCGGCCCTTGCGGGCCCCATCACCTTGTGCTCACATCTCTTTGAGGCGCGCGTGGAACACAACACGCCATCGACTTGGGCTTGGTTCTTACCGGACAACGAGCTACCCATTACTCGCCGTCCGCAAGCTCATGCCTACAGTGGCCGGAAATCAGCCTTGGATTCAGCAGCAGCGGCCGGCGAGCGCTAGGCCGGCTGCACCTGGTTGTAGCCAGCTAAAACTAGGTGTAGCCGCATTTCGGCTGTTAGCCGTAACGTGATGATTTGATTTGATTTTTTTTTTCATGTATATATAAATACTCACAGTTTCTTAACTGGAAAGGTAATGCTTTTTCACTCGCCATTTATAAAGAATTGTAGTTTATATCATTTCATTATTGTTTAGTTTATGTTATTCATTTGATAATTTAAAAAAAAAAAATTCTCGCTTTTCGACATCTTAAACATGAAACATAACATCATAAACAACTGCAGAAATACGCTATACAACCAAATTTTTGTTGTTCCTACAAAATCATTCGACATCCGACCCAACACTGTATCACCCGACTTAGCGACACCATCCGAGCTAAACCCTCGCAAGAAGACGAAAGCTGATTCGGATTAAACTTTGAATATGTACGAGAGACTTTAGTTCAGTACATTGTCATGTGTCGTTGCGTTCAGAAACTGTTGGCTATCGGCTGTGTCGACTGATTCCGATTGTTTCGACTTTATATCCGATGAGAGATAAACTGACTTGAATATTTTAAGGAGGGTAAATTTTTGATGGAGGTTTTGGTTCTTTTGCTGTTCTGTCGTGGCGAAAATCTTTTCAATGTTTATCTTATAGTTTGTTGGAAATAATAGAGGACTTTGAAGAGATTGATTTGTTGAATGCTAGTCATAAAAAAATGTGTTCGTTTTGTTTAAAAGTTCCGTACTTTAGCAAAACAGCGAGAAACAATTACATAATCAGTTTACGCAGTGTCTTTTATATCATTTTCAATCTATATTGAAGCTGCAACATACACCTTTGCTTGTAAAAAGCAATAACTCAAACTCATAACATTTCCTTCACATTCTTACACAGTGTCCTCGTATATATCAGTTGGAAAACGTCCGTGTCACCCCGCGGCTACCGTGTACCGTCGCAGCCGAATAATGCCTTTTGTAAAACTTTCAACTTGTGTAATACTCGGTATATTAAAGTGTCTCACTTCTGTGTCGTCGGCGTCGCAGACAGTTCTGTTTAATATATTATTATGAGTATGTGCGTCAAGTTTGTGAGGCTTTCGGATTTTCATAAGATGGGTTTAAAATGAGTAAATACTCCATTGGATTGTTGGTAAAGATCTGCAAATGTCCTGGCATTTAAATCTGACTGCAGTTCGATGTCCGATAAGAATATTACGATAGAATTGTTACAGTGTAGTCTAGCAATAGCTCAACATTTAAATCGCGTGGGATAAACGCAGGACTATGAAAGACTTAAAAACCGGCCAAGTGCGAGTCGGACTCGCACACGAAGGAAAAAACATATTTCTTGTACGGGGAGCCATTTTTATATTGACTAACTTTATTATCCTTTAAATCTTTGTTGTTATAGCGGCAACAGAAATACACATTACTACAGACTACATTGTAAGAAAACTTAAATTGTCTACCTATTAACGTTCATGAGATACAGCCCGGTGACAGAAAGATGATCCCACAGACTTGATAACAGGGTTGCGTTGGCACACTTCAGGCCCTGCCCTAAACCCCTAAAAACTAGCGATAGGAAAGCACATATCGCACGACCCTTATAAATTACCAGTGAAAAGTTATCAAAAGCAATAGCAACGTTCCATTTAATATAAACAGCTCTGATATATGAAGAGCCAGCACTCTTATTCCACTAACCCCACATGTTTAAAGTAAGAAAGGTAAAGAATAAGGAGTGTGAAGATTGAAACTCGAAAACAAAATGAAAATTTAAACGAACACTCTTTTAGCGAGTATTTACTGCCGTTTTACGTCGGTCCAGCAATCGAGGGAAAATATGGACTGGAAGCACTAAGACCAGCTGCTTATCTTGAACAAGCTGGAGTCAATTGAGGCAAATAGGTCAAAGTGGTGTTTGAGCCATTGGGTGAGCTGTTTATGCATAATTGCAACCTTCACACGCAAAGTTAGAGCTATTGTGCTTATCGTTGATTTATTACGTACACAGGAAATGAATTCTGTCGGTGAAATTGTGACAGCATAATTGAATGCAATATATTTGTTTGGCACCAATTGACATCGGGTTTAAATGTGATGTACGTTTTATTTATCAACTAGATTATTGCGTGCGGCTTCGCCCGTGTGGATATCGGAAAATATCCCATGGGAACCTACTACTGGGATTAAAAGTACCCTATGTACCCTAAGCACAAATAGTTTATAACCTGGATAGGGTATCCAGGTTATAAACTATTTGTGCGTCAAATTTCATTCAAATCCGATTAGCCGTTTTGGCGCCAAAGAAATAAACAAAAGGAGAAAAAATTAAGTTACTATTTGATAAGTATCCATTTTTAATGTTACAGTGATTATTTTATATTTATTTGCTGTTGCGCATATCACTTGTTTTATATTAAATAAATAACTGTTGGTTTTAGTCAATGAACCCTGGTGAACAGTCAAATGTAAATGAACACTGCAAAATACAATGTTGGATTGTTGTTGATTTCGTTAAACAACACCACACATTAACAAGATAAAAAGAATTATAATATTAAGGTTACTAAGAGTAAGTATTAAGTCGTTTTGGTACTAGCAATAAGTACCTATAACACACGTTACAGACATGTTCTGTGCATCTATTGCTAACTCTCTGTACCTTCCTATCGCAGGTATGTTGGGAGATATTTATCTAGAAATAAGCGTCACCTATGTACGTAACTTTCGGTTCCTTTCATCTTATCTGTTTATGTGTGTGTACGAAAATGGTTAAAAAAAATACACAAATCTAAAAAAAATAACAATAAAGACCCTATATAATTATATCCTTTTGCCACACGAAAGAGGGCATGCATACATCTACAACAGAATACATACATATACTAAGTGACCTTACCAATTCAGAGAAAAGAAGACGTTAAACTTCGGCCTATAGGTACATCAAATCGTTCTAGGTAGGTTCGATAAATTCGTAAACACGTTCACTCACCTATTTCCTGGAAACCCAAGCAAAGGTTAAGCCGTCAGTTTAAAATAAACCTAAGAACTGCGACTTACATAAGTTCTGTGAACCTCGCTAGTAATTCATACAACTCTCCACTTTGGAATTCTGAACATTTTATAGCACAAAGATATGCTGTAGGTTTGTTGAACCCATTTGTCAAGTGACGTCATAATGTGTCTGCACTACTGGTGACCTTGCTTACAATAAATAACTTTTGTTTTCAGAAATACCTAATAGTCACACAGACCGAATTTTGGCCATGGAGAGCCTTCTCAGCGGCAACAAGTCATATACAGAACAAGTTTTTAACCAGAGCGCAAACTGTAACCATGAATTCAGCATATCATTCAAGACCCCCCAGCGCAGAAATTTTACGTCGGTTATGCAAAAATATCAGCTGTTTCATAGACAAGTGCAATACATATGCGGTCAACATGTATGGACCAGCAGATTGATTTTTGTGTAACCGACGAAATATTTCTGCGCTTGAAGGGTCTAGAATGATATGCAAAATTCATGGTTACAGTTTGCGCACTGGTTAAAAACTTATCCTGTATAGTACCCAAGTGTGCCCGGATGCAGGTGAACTCTCTCTTTTCTCAGTCTCATAATCTGATGGGACGGCTATCCAACAAGGCCGGTGAGAGATCAGGCGCAAGACCAACTTGTGCTTTCCAAGGCACGAGGGCATCACGCCGCCAACTTCCGAACTCAAGGCTGTTACTAAGAAAATCGTAATGGAAAAACCAAATAACACTTTGCCCGACCTGGGAATCGATATAACATCAAGCCTTGTTTCCCCGAAAGTCTGGGCAGAGGTATAGTAATGCCCACATTTCGCCAGGCGAGCCTATTGCCATCAACCAGGAGCAAACCCAACCCCGAGAATGGGTAGCTCGCTGTCCGGGAAGGACCAAGCCCAGGTCGATGGTGCGTTGTGTTCCACGCGCGCCTCAAAGAGATGTCAGCACAACCCGATGGGGCCCGCAAGGGCCGATTCCTACCTGATGAGATACCGCCGCCCCTGGCAAACAGGCTACTGAGGGAACACGGGTGGGTTTTTATTCAGTAAAAGTTGACACGCCCTCCTGCTCCACCCACAGCTGGAGAAGTTATTTAATGATTTCCCGCCCAAAAACAAAGAAACCCCGAGCTACTTCTGAGAAATTTCAAAGAATAAACCTTATAACACTTATCCCCTCACTCAGCAGTCGCACATGCAACCATGAGACACTTTTCGGTTAGTAGAGGTCATGGCCCAAGGGTGAAAAGTTCTTCATGAATTCACAGTCTAATAGACTGTTATGTTAGATTCATTGTATAGAAAGAGTTTGAGGAATCAATCCGTATCTTTGGCTCAGCATAGAAAGAAAGTAAAATGTTTTATTTGTACAGAAATATAAAAACTTTTTAATAAAAAAAAAAAAAAAAAAAATTATATTAAAAATATTTTTTTTGTGGCTATAATCTACTAATTACTACATGCTTAATTTTTGATTTCTTTTTGGAATACACAACTCAGTATTAAAATCTGTGAGTAAACAATCAATCATCCCCTGTTTTCTTACCCTTAAGGTTAGAATTTTTCTTCGAAATGTATATGGGGTATACCCTTTCCAATAAAAAAAGAATTATCAAAATCGGACTACTCTGGAAAAAGTTATGCGTGGTCATACATTTAAAAAAAATATACGCGTCGAATTGAGTAACCTCCTCCGTTTTTTCGTCGGTTAAAAATATACAGGCTATCTCGAATACTTAGAAAAACAAAACATAAATAAAATGAAAAGCATGGGGGAAAAAATATGAAATTATTCTAATTAACAATCTTATTCATGTCACTTGCATGGTTTTGACACAGTATTGTAGATTGCCTTTCAGACCACGGTAAAATAAAAAAACAACATTGATTGCTGAGATTATTTTTTTTACTATTTTGTTGGAATAAAGAAAGCTGTAGGTAAAGTTTAATTATTAAACGTATTAATTATTCCTACAAACGCGTTGAATGCCACGCTAATAGTAAAGGTCAGCGGGGTTGGATTAGTCGCTTTGTTTTACTGCATCTCTTGTAGGCAATAGCGTGTGACCTGCCATTAATTAGAAAATAGCAAAGTACAAATGGATATTTAAATCGAACTCAAATCTTGATATCAAACTACCTTACCATAAGCTGAATGTTATTATGAAACTTATCTATAGCGTTATCGAAAACATGAGCGAGTAAACTACTCCTTTTCTTTTTAAAGTAATTGAAACTTAAATAGTTCAATTTCCAATAATATCCCGAATTTAAAACAATTTCCTAATAAATTACAGTGATCGTTTTTTATTATGATAAACATCATTTTCTAGCCTTTTCCAATCATGTTGGGGTTGGTTTCCAGTCTTACCCGGTTACAGCTAAGTACCAGTATTTTACATGAAGCGACTGAAAATCTGACCATAATTAAATAGGCAACCTGACGTTGAAAATCTTTGTTGGTCACCAGAGACTTTTCATCAAAAATTACCATCGGTGTTTTGTATGGAAATAGATCATAAATCAATGACATAAACAATAAAATCAACATGAACAAATACATAACCTTCGTTTCCTCCGATTCCATCTCCCCTTTACACGATTGCACCATCTGTGGCAGCGAACATCGAAACCGTATCGCAAAGCTGCCACCATAAATAATTCCAACGCATTTTGTGCCCCTCATAATGACTGGCAACTTGGCAAATTTCCTGTGGGGACTATCAGCCATCTTTAAAATTAATTGAAACGTTTTGACTGTAATCTGTTGTAATCATTATATCGTAAAGGGCCCCGTCTTGAAGATTAACTCATATAAATAAATAATACGTTCTTAATAGCTTTGGCAGTTGTTAAATAAGGAAAGCAATGTTGAATAGTTAATGGTTAAAACTGTGAGGTACGGGATATGGCTGATGCTAGTGATGGTGTTTGGATTTAAATAGGTTGTAGGGTTCTAGGATGGTGTGGGGCTTGTGGCTAAGTAATTACACCCACACGGGCCAGTCGATAAGGTTATGCTACACTTTCGGTTGGTCCGTGGCTGGGTGACCATCTTTACATACCAAGATCCCACCCCAGAAAACACGTTAAGCCGTTGGTCCCGGCTGTCATTCGCAGATCTTTGACAGTTGTTACGGGTCGTCAGAAGTCCAAAATTTTGACAACCAGTCTTACCATAGGGTGTCGTATTATCCAGTTATTTGGCTGTGGTGGTCAGACAGGCATGTATTTTTTTTTATCATCTAGTATTCAGCTCCGTCCGGTTAGACTGGAAGCCAACCCCAAGGCTACACAAATGATGAGCTTAAGCTGTAATAATAATATTTAAGTCTGCTGCAATTTTATTTTAGAAGTTTCTTAAGTTTTAATTGTCATATCGAAGTATTAAAACAGTGACCTTACCTGAGCTGGGCAAATAAATGTATTAGCATTTGAAATTAAAGAAAACGTACCTACTATAATGAATTATGGGGTTATGGAATCATACAACATTAATATTATTAGGTACGTTTGTTCCAAGCGTTCGTGGTTACATCATCATCATAATCATCATTTCAGCCGGAAGATGTCCACTGCTGGACATAGGCCTCTCCCAAAAGGGGGGTTTTGCCATAATCGCCACGCTTGGCAGGCGGGCCAACCCGCCTCGATCGCAGTATGGTAGTAAAATGCATAGAGAACGCTGCTGCCCATTCTCTAGTAAGTCCCTTAGTCACCTCCTATGACACCCACGGGAAGAAATGGGAAGGGTGCTATTCTTTTACGTCCGGCACCACATGGACGGACGGCGGTGGTTATATCAACGCGCCGATCTTTACACTAGTTTCAAAAACAAAAACCCATAACCATACAAATAATCAGAAATTCTCTTGACTGTTTGAATACAGTACAGGCCTGAACTGCATAAGGTCAACATTTCAGACAACCTTTACAGTGAAAATTTGAATAGCTCTTTTATGCATAACTTTTCAGTAACAAGCAAGTTAATATTTTATGAAGTCTTAGTTTTCATTAGAATTCAATGTTACATACACAATAGCATACATTTTAATCTCGCAAAATTAAAACCGCCTGACTTCCCACCGAAAAGCAACACCTCGATCATCTACCTACGCTCACAACGGCTGCAACATTCCATATCGACAAAGAAACTGTGGGATATTACATGAAAGCCATTTTCACGGCATTTAGCCGGCAATTCTATTACGTCATTACATATTCACACAGTCATGCTACCAAGGAATGTAGGGGTGGTATTACATCAAAGAGAGTATTCGATCAACGCGGCTTGTGTATTTTTTTTTTGGTTCATTTACCACGATCCATACGCTCGCTTCGCCTTGTTATTTTGATGGCTCAAAGCGTGGGGATTAGCGGTTTGTGAGAGCCAGCATGACGCTAATACACTGTACATTCTTGCATGAAGAATATTTTATAGTCATATAGAATTATCCTACAATTTATTTACATATTTGCTCAAAACCATGAAGCTGTTAAACTAAGGCAGACCGCTACATATTGATAAGACGAGGCATACATTATTGATGAAAATCTCGAAGCTAGTTTTGATTCATTCAATTATGTACCTAAATCGGATCCACAAAATCTACATATTTATTGCTGATGGTTTAACAAGGAGGAATCACTGCGATTAAAGTTCAGCAGCTTCAGACACGAACTATTAGAGAGATTCCTGATGAACATAAAAAAAAATATAATTTGAAACTTTTGTAATAATAATTTAAAAGAGTTTTGTAGCTAGAAACTATAGATATAATATTATGCCAAAGTTGGGCCATCATCATAATTTGATGAACCGCCGAGAATCAATCTACCCGCTACAGCCTCCATCTCACGGCACTCAGCTAATGTTCGGTTTATGTAAATATTATGAGACTTTAACTATTCACTTATTCACTTAGCGTCAGCTCTCTCGGGTTGTCTTTTTGTATCGGAATACCTCCCCTTTTTCCTTTCTTCCGAGTTAAAATTGTTTTTTGTCGTGCCATCCAACTTTTCTAAGTCGATTTAAAATGTACTTAAAACGATTAATTTGAATGGAGTTAGGAGTTTCGTGTGACACTGACAGTCGAATTTATTCCGGAGTGGATATTTTTGTTTCTTAATTTTGTTGGGAACGCTGTTTGTATTTCATATCTTTTTGTTTGTAGCGGAATAATAAAGGTAAGGAATGAGAATAACAAAGAGAAAAGAGGGTATGAGTTGAAAGTAACTTTTAAATCGGATGAAGTTTTTGTATTATTTGTTCAACAAATTTTGAATACAATTTTTTCGCCATAATCAGACAGTGAAAATTAAAGTTAGATCATAACTAATTACAGTTTATAAAATGGCTGATGATGATATAAAAAAAAAATTTGAAATAGTAGAAAATGCAAAACCTAACCAAATATTCTTTCACGGGTAATTCTAAAACTTTATCTTCGTACGTGAACTCCATCATTTATTTACTCAAGAAGGCACATAAACTACATTTGTAAGTGAACATGTTCTACAATCTAGTTATCAAACAACGCGTTAAGGACACAGCGACTAGACTAGGTAGAACAAATTAAGTTTGACTAAATTCGCGGCCATTAAAACGGCTGGAGCAAAAAGTAAAAGCATTTTGAGCAAATTAGATTGCATGAAGTGGACCAGTTGTACTAAAATGGTGTTCGAGTTGTTTAAGCTGAGAGCAACATTAATTTAGCTTTACAAATAAAAATCTTTACACGTTCTAATAAATCGCAAAGCGTACATAATCTCTTGCTAAGTTAAGAATATTTGAAAATACATTAGTTGTTTAAATAAACTTGATGACGCATTTAACAGTTTCTCAACCAATATCATGGTTGAGAAACAGTTAAATATATAGCTTATTGATTTCATCAGGCTACTGCCAGCATATACAGGAAAGATTATAAGCCTACGTAGCCTGACGCATAGAACTCCTCAAAATTTAGGCAATTGAATGGTAATTTCACTCACACTGAGAGCGAAGTAACTCCTCCCAGTTTACCACACAAACCCCCAATTTGAACAAATCCCGTTGCAGAGCTTCAAAGCGCTTACTTTCTGCCCTCATTCCGCTAAAATTCAACACACGTCCGTCCACATAGTGTGTCCACCTTGCGACGCCCGCTTTCTTACCCGGATTAACTCGAATTAAGATCGTACGTATCTTTGTGTTTGCCAGACGTTGCAACAGATCTTGTAAGAAAACGCTACCAGAATTTCAATTGGTTTAAAATCTTTGTGCATCGAAATGAAATGGAATAGGTCGAAACTGTTTAATATTGAAGAGGTAATGAATAGTTTGTAAGATTTTCTAATGAATAGGAGTGAGTATCAATAGCGATGTTCACTCAATGACATACTACACGTTTTTCCTTGTTGCTCTGTATACATCCAATGGTACATTTGTGACCAAACATTGCTAAAATTATGAGATTGCGCCAGTGCACATATGAGTACCTAACAGCTTTCTCAGCGAACGGGGCTCACGTTGCTGAATTTTGGGCTAAACAAAAAAATAAATAAAATCTTTTTTTGTGTTATTTTTGCCAACGACACGCAAAGAAGATGAACACAAAACCGGAATGAAACTAATTGACGTCAGCATAAACGCTACTGAAGGGTTATACGAAATTATTTTTTAATACCTACACTCACATAGCTCCATTGCCTCGACTTTTTAGTCAAACGGAACCTGAAACCGAAGTGGCTCGAACAAAAATGTAGAAAAAGAACACTTTTTGCAACCACATATTGAGTTTAAAGATTGCAATAGTGCCTGCAGTGACAGGTAATTTGCTAGAGAAAACGAAGGAAAAAAGTTAATTGTGGTGTTTGTAGACTCCATCGACGATGAACGGCACAATAACCCTTTTTCTTTTGTTTAAATTTAGATTGCTTGGGCTTATCATCAACATCTGGTTCTGTTTGAGCTTCAGTCTTTTAATCAGCATGTTGGATATTGTTTAATCTTATATTTTTCCTATGAGGTACCTAGGAATTTGTTTTTTAGTAGAATTATGGATTAGAATTAACTAACCCTGACCCTGCCCAGTCATGGGTGTCACTATATTAATTTTATTTTCTATACTAATTTATACTGTCCTTAAGGAATTCTGTGTGGTTATTTGAACGCGCTAAAACCTGGAACTAACCGTTACATTGGAACAAATATTGTAGCATTTGATAAATCAATTCTTGAGAAAAGCTATAGGGCTATTTAACATCACGGTTGTACCCTTAGGAGCCGAGAAATATGAAAGCAAGTCAGAAAAAACGGTAAACGAATACGATGTACAAGTGCGTGCCGGCGATGCGACGCGATGAGTTGGAGTCAACAAATTTAACACACACGAAGGCGCGGGTCTTGTTTGTATTTATTATCTGTTTTTCAATTGTATCTCAGGCTCTAGCTTTCTATATCATTAATATGTTCATCCTAAATACAACTACCATACATAAATCTCACGTTATAATAACTTTTACTTCCCCAGCCTTTTTGATTAATGCCGTCAATCATTTCTCATCCGCGCTGTCCCGGTTATTGGCTGTCATATCAGTTTCCACAACATATAGTCCAGAATAAAACAATACGTATTTAAAACGATCATTACAGTTGCGACTGACGCGTCCCGCTACATAATTCAGTTGGCTGTCAGCTGCAGGCCGCTTCGCACGAGTTTCAAGCGTAATGTTGCTACATCAGGGCTACTAAATTGAAGGGGAATTATTGTTGGCAAATAGTAGGCTTAGTTCAGAATTTAGAAGAGTTGAGAGTCGCTGTAGTTGTATTATAAGAATAGGAAATGCCTAATGAACTTTCTTCACTACTGACTAAGAAATATCTTCAACAAGTATATCCAATTAAAACTTAGATATGAATACAAGTTACCAATCTATGTTAAAATTATTATAATTGCTGCATATGATATATAATTGAATGGCTTCCAAGGAAATAGTCCCACATAGTTACACTTGAACATCATTCGTTCTATACAAGAGATCCTTCAAAGTCAGTAATGCATCAAAGGACGACAACGTCCAAGTGTGGCTAGGTTCAGAACGCTTGCCTGAAGATCCCTATTCAATGTATTGCCAATTACTGCTCAATATCTTCAATACAACATGCTTGCTATAGAAAGTTCGAGAGTTCGAGCTACGCTTCGAAGATCTTGAATTTAGTTTATGTATAGTGCGAGTTAGTTTGCTAAGTAACCATCGTGTTTACCAGATGTGTCTATTTATAGTCAACAGTTCTAGCTACTCATTAGGATTGGTTGATGCTGTTTTAATTTAAAGGCACAAGCCAATTCCATCCACGACAAGTTAATGTAAGATCCTATCCTACTAATATTATAAATTTGAAAGTTTGTATATTTAGCTGTTTGATACTCAATCACGCCAAAACGGCTGAACGAAATCCGTTCAGCCGTTTTTGTGGGATCGATCTAAATCGGATGAAATTAGGCACACAGATAGTTCATAAAGACTAGTTTTTATCCTGGTAATACCTGTCCATGGGATAATTGCCAACATCCTAGAGGCGAAGCTAGTGAAAAAAAAACTGGTATTTAATAATCAGTTGGATGCTCTTAATCAGGTATACCTGTAACCACAAGTCGAAAATATAACCCAAAAAAGTAAAATTCTTAAAACTAAACCCATAAATTAGTAACCATCGTTGGCAACACTAGTCGCTTCAATAATTCGATGGCAAACATTTTGCGTGATGGTCCAGTACTGTTTATACTGTGATAATGTATTCCCGCTGTATTCTGCTGATTCTGATGATTATATTGGTGAAACGCTTTACCGAGTCCCTGCGTGGTTTAATGAAGTGAATGGAAATGAGATTTGAACGAACTTCTATTCTAGTACTGGGTGGTTTTCACCCAATTCTAGAACAGAAGTTCTTTCGTTCGGTGATTTTCTAGAGTAGTTATCGGTATGACATATTTAGTTTAGTCGAGATTACATGAAAATTCAACAACAAAAATAGACGTAGAAAAACAAAAGAAAAACTTACCACTGGTACCTATAGTTTTTAATGGTGCATAAGCGATTTGAATAGATCTTTTTGAATCTATTTTTAAATTGGATTGACTTTTAATACGAATCCTCACAACTATAAATCTATTCAATACTACAGCCTGCTCAAGAAGGAAAAACAACCTCAGAAATCACTAGCAAATAACACTTGTTATAACGAGATCATTACCAAAACTCCGCGCATCCGAAAGCAGTATTCGTCGGAAAACCTCGAAAAAAATAATTCACTAAAAACAGGGCGTTGGTTTGAGAAATGCGGCTGGTCGGTGGTGGAAAAAAAAGAGAATCGCGTTGCAAACACCTGTAGGGATGTGGTGAGGTTCCCACGATATTTTCTTGCGAGCTGCAGACGAGTGTTCGTAACACCCTGTATAGCCGTCTATATGAGTATGTCCTCAGCGTCTGAAGGTGTAGAGTTTACGTAAGATTCGTGTATTTACTTTGGGATTTGGGCGTTTATATAAAGTAGTTTTTGTGCTACCTGAGTTGTTTATTTACCTGATAATCTGTGTTTGCTTTTTCACTGAGCGATATTCTGGAGCTTTCTAATTTACTAACTAATGTCAAACTGAAATAACGAGTTTGTAGTAATACGAAATAGACAGTTTACACTAACTGCAGACTTAGCTACCTTTATTGAGCACTTTACAAATTAAAACAACGCAAATTAATATTTTATAACTGGCACTATAATATGTTACCATAAATTGAGTACATGATGCGTTAAAATTTTTCGTTACTTACAAAATAGTATACAGGAAAAGGTTTTATCCAGTTTATACAAAAAAAAAAACAGCTGTTTCATAGAAAAGTGCAATACCTACGCGGTCAAAATGTATGGAACAGCTGATTTTTTTTTGTTTAACCGGCGAGAAATTTCTGCGGTAGGGGGTCTAGAATGATATGCTAAATTCATGGTTAAAATTTGCGCACTGGATAAAAACTTACCCTGTATTATGATACAAGTGAGCAAGTTGCTCACGAGTTTCATACGCACTTTTTCAACACACTAGCGAGGAAAAACAAACCTGTATTGCATAAATCGTTTTACCACATCGCAACAAATGCGTTCCAAACAAAATATGAAAACTATGGGATATGGCACGCAAGGTTTTTTTTTTTGCACGCGCCAAGTGCAAGGTGATTGATTACATACCTATAGCCATACGGCCTACTTCAAAAATGTAATTTTAGTGATAAATTGCAAATATTTTATAACAAATTATTGTGAATTAAAAATAATTTGATGATGATGATGAAATTTTTTTTCGTCTTAATTAAGGACACATTTATTTATTCCAAAAATTTCAGTGGATTTTCAGCGGCATAAAAGCTTTTTGTTGTTACAAAAAAAAAAAAAACTATATTACCCGGTTAAATTGAAAATGCTCTGTTTACTCGCATATAATTTGCAGTTAGGTAAGGATAATTCTATTATGCACTAGTGTGTAATATTATTATGCACGTGTGTGTTATAGTTCGGTTTATGGCCCTAAGAACGATGTAATAAGGCTCACTTTACGAGCAAGTTTGTTGAAAAATTTTTTTTGGTGTTCCATAAATTTTGACCGCGTATGTTATTTGTTGTGTACTTTTGGATAAAAAAGCTGATTTGTCTGTGATAACCGACTACAAAGTAAGTCTACAATCATGTGCGCGTCGATGTACGTCACCCTGTATTATTCTCGCAATTATTATCACACAGCATATACTCTATCGGTTTAGGTAATTTAATAAAGGTAAACAAATCGTAAAAAAGGTATTTTATAGTTGACATTTTCTTGTTTAAAAATACGGTATGACAAAATTAAATTTATTTTCGATTTATAAGGCAGTATTCTGTTTTGTTAATGTATATTAAACTTTATCTTTTATTCTTAAACTATTTATTGTTCCTAGCTGTAACTACTTGAGCACAATATTTGTTAGTTCGATTTATTATAATAATGTAATATTTTGTAATCTGTCTATTGTAAAGAGCCCAAAAAGACAGGTTCGCTAAACCTTTTAGAAAATACGATAAGCCCCATGAGAATGCTTTTTCTTTCTGAAGATGTATGTTTTTGGTCAGCAATATGATAAATTGAAAGCGGTGGTAGTTTATTAACAGTAACTAATCCATTAAACAGTCAAATAAAACAGTTAGTTATTTGTTTTTTTTAGAAAATAAAAAGGCCCCAATTAACTCCATACCATTTCCACTTGTTAACACCTCAAGTAATTCAGGACAAATTACCGCCAATATCAGTTCAAACAGACAAATGGCCCACACAGTTTTAATTCGTCCAATAAATGTCATCATAAATCCGGTCGTCTCAGGCTGAGACGTGTCCACCGCGTGCACGGCAGACGACGATAAATCTGGCGCTCCGTACGCCGCATAAGTGACTGGTGGTTGTCACACCGCTGTGTTACTGTGTGCGTGTGCTGTTACACAAAACAGCGATTTTCGGTGTGAGATTTGGTGGGTAAGGTTATTTTGTTTGAATAATTACAGAGGTCAAATTGGAAGCAGCAAGGATTATGCCGAGTTGAAAAAAACATATTGAGTACGATGATGATGATGATGAAAATCATGATGAAAATAAAGACCAGCAATTATTGAAAATGAATAAATCGTACGGTTTCAGTGAACGGTCAAATATAGACCCTGAACAGGCTTCGGAATGCTTTTCCCAATGCTTTCCTTTTCCTCCCTGTTTTAAATTCGCCGCCACCTGCACTCGCCCATCGCTGTGCGACAAGAACAACGCATCTCCAGCGCCATCTGACCGCGTGGAGAAGAAAAGCCAGTTCGAACTGAAAGTAAGAACCGGCGACAAAGCGCGCGCGCAGTGTAAAAACACCAAAATACCGTGAAATACGACTGCTACTGATACAGTGTGGTGATCTCCTGGCGCCCAGCATCCCGTGAGTACCTGACCTCTCTCAATCTTCCATCCTTTAGCCTGTTTCTGAGTAAAAAAATTCAAAAGCGTCCTTGGCAATACGCGATACTCAATTAGGCCCCAAAAATCTAACTGTATCTTGTGACACAGTGCTTGATCCATTTAAAACACCACTGGACACAGGCCTCCTCTCTGTGAGAGGGAGTGGGTCATAATCCACCACGTTGGCCCAATGCGGGGTGGTGGATGTCACTATGTCTTAGAATTTTTAGTTCTAGGACATGTCCGACAAATTATTTTCCGGCTTGGGTTCGAACTCACGACCTACAACTCGTAAGTCAAGGCCGATACCGCTGGGCCACCACTGCTCACTGGACTACCACTTAGCTCTGCTGTGACCCTAACCAGTGGTGGGTCATTTAAAACAGTACTCAATAAATATCTCTATACAGACATTATGCTATCAGATTATCTTTGCAGTACCGTTAACAAGAGCAAAACATAGTTCGACTACAATACGGCAGACTGGTTCCAGATTATTGAAATCTAACCTCACAAATGTTGTTAGGCCATGTGGTGCATTCAATTGTAAAAGCTGTCACACCGGCATGTAACACTATAGATCTACAAGCAGTGTGCCCTTCGGCAGGGTAATCGAGTGTCGAGCGATGCTCAATAAAATATGCTGTGACCCTGTAGGGTTGTGAGCTTGTAGACCGTCTCTATTAATTTCATCAAAACCTATGGTTTCCAAGGTACTTATTGGTGTAGATTTGGAAACTTAGAAAAAAATTATAACATTTTTTTATTATCTATTAAAAAAGATCCTGTCGTTTTGTGTTTTAATAAGTGCAAAGGGGATTTGTCCTACAGTGTCACTAGTAGGCTTTTAGTTTAAAAATCTAAAAAGCCGATAGGCCACTTAGTAGTAAGCCCATAGACATTATTCCATCCAGCACCGCATACCCTGTTACCTGTGCATTCGATGATCTTGTGACTGCGTCAGTGAGCGGAGTTCGCGAAGCTGAATATTGGGCCACAGATATTTCAACTTCTTGCCATCGATACACTAAGAAGGACATGGATAGCAGATGTCCATAGACAATAATAAAGTGTTTCATTGGCAACCACACCCTTCAAATCGAAACACAGCAACGTTGGTTGGAGTACTTCCTCGGACGGGCTCCTTATCAAAAAACCATAAAACTGCAAAAATGAAACTGAATATTCAACGGAACAGCCCAGCAAACAATAATTACAAAGTTACTTCCTCATTTTATTTAACGATTAATACAGGAACACGAACAGTTTCAAACAAAATATAACAAGATACAGTATCAGCTGGTGTATTAGCAACTTTCTCCTACACGGGTTTAGACACGGCCGCAGCAGACGCAATAAATCTTGTGGGCCACGTGCAGCTGGGAGGGGGGATACCGTCACGTGAGGAGGAACATGATATTATTTAGGGTGCATCATGGTTAAAATGAATTTAATTTGAGCTAAGACGGAATAGCAAATTAAGATGGTTAGTGGTAGAGTGGTAGTGCGGTTTTCATCAATAGACAGAGTGATTCAAGAAGAAGTTTTATATGTGTAATACACCGACTTCCAAGCGGGCGAAACCTGCGGCAAAAGTTTGTGGGAAATAAAATTATGTATAGTGGTTTCCTGACAGCAATGTTAAACTTAGCATTAAGTTTCAGAAAACCAAACCAATTGTAAGTCGGTTGAAACATACCAAAGTCGGTCAGTATTGTTTTTACCGATTATTTAGCACTGACCAAAGACTTTTTCAGGCTTCCACATGAAAAACCAAAAAGGGCATTTTTGTTTCTTTTACTAATTTTAGATTCTCAGAACTTCTGAAATGAATACCGAGCACGAGCCTGCTATACATTTCAAACGCTACGATTTCTGACCATAATATCAACAGAGTTGTTCCATCGATACACATCGGTGTGACACAAGACCGTTCAGTAGATGTTGGTGTTCGCTGAAGGCGTCTATTGTGACATGACAAACGACTCGATGCGTACATGGACTCAAGTAGCCTCTCGCTGTGAAATATTGCTGGCTGCTGATTCTGCCTGTGACAGCTGCACTAGGATTTGTGTTACTGTCGTGCATGTTAACAACAGCATGAATTGGATGATTAATGTTCGATTTAATGGTAGTTTGGTCGATTTTACACTAACATGGGATTGTATGTAAATTTGGACCAGCAATCAACGGGTCGATCGATAGCTCGATAAGATTAAGTTACGCTTGCCGCGGTCGGTCCGTGGATGGGTGACCATCTTTACATGTCTCCGTGGCTCGGAATGCACGCTAAGCCGTTGGTCCCGGCTGTCATTCATAGATATGTAGCTGTCTTACCAAGGGGTATCGTATTACCTAATAACTGGGTTCTGTGATTTATAACTAGATTAGTGGGAGGTCAGATAGGCAGTCGCTCTTTCTAAAAACTGATATTCAGCTGCATCCGGATAGCCTGGAAACCGACCCCAACATAGTTGGGAGAAGGCTAGGCATATGATGAAATCTTGAGACTGCCATAATAAAGTCATTAATATGCAGTCCGTTGATCAGGTTTAAAACATAACAAGTGGAGAGTATTATGGCGAAAAAAGTTTAACTATGGATACAAATAAAAATAGATGTCTCAGCCTTAGCTCGTATGAAAAATTAACTGATGTTCTTCAAGAACTCTTTAAAGATAATAGCCAACAAATTAACATATAAGCAATCACCACAACTAAGTAAGGTGTATCCCACATCTCCCATTCTATCCATGACACTCATTTCCATGGTTTTATTTCCAAATTAACATGAAAATTAATCCCAGACTTAACCACAGTCTGTCTATATCCATTTCCTTTGCCGTTTCCAATTTATTTCCTGGCAGTAAACACAGGAATTCCACTCAAGAAAAGCCTATAAATGTTAGTGGGCACTTAACTAGCATCCTGTCTTAGTAGCAGCAATCTATATTCAGGGTTATGCAGTGTTTCATTAGCATGTGCGTATGTGATAGTGTGAGTTTATGTGTGGGAAGTGGAGATGTGGTGCATTTATATGCACATTTCCACACGGATAATTTGCTCTTACCCATTTGATAGATATGTATCTCAAACTTCGAAATTCTTATGAGTACACAAACGGTGTACCTTGGGACTTATCAAATAACAATTAGAAAATTTAGCTTTCTGGTTTAAACTAAAATAATCTAAGATGATCTTGATATAGAACAGATGGCCGCCGTGGCCGTGGTTCTGGAGTAGGCGATTAGGCGAGGACTAGAGCGATACTGAAGTCGTTGAAAGACCATCCACCAGGTGGAGCGTAGACGTTGTAAAGGCCGCAGGAATCCGCTGTATTAGGGAAGCACAGAACCGGTAAAAGTTCTTGGGGGAGGCCTATGTCTAGAAGTGGACATCTTTTGTTTGAAATGATGATCATGATCACCGCAATGACACAATAAATGCAATTTCGAACAAAAAATATGCTCTGAAAATCAATCTAACTACAATGCACCAATACCCTACACTGGATATATCTCACGTGTAACGTGTAAGCGACATGGTGTGGCCAATTACCTCGCCGCCCAACCGTCTGATTGAAATTATACAATGCTTGATTGATAAGCTGATGAGGTATCAATTGCTTGATCTGGAGAAATACAAATAGGTACTACTGCTATGACGTCACACGTACACAGCTCCATTAAGTGTTTACCCCTCCAAAAGACATGTGCGTTCAATTCCATGTTACGCCCAAATTACTTTTTTCGTATTTTGCAAACCATTTCCTTACAATTACTGTATTGTATAAGTGAATATGGTTAACATTTACGACAAGTCGTTCATCGTCTAATTAGACCTGAGGTTACAAGATCGCTTGCCATGCATAAGATTGAAGGATCTTGGGCACGAAATGTGCTTTTTGTTATGCATTTTTTTTGTAATATAAGTATCTTTATATTTTGTTTTAGTAATAATTATAAAGAATTTAAAAATTAAGAAAAATTAATCATTTAATTATTTATTATTGCTATTATTTAACAAAAATTTGGTCTTATTTAACTACAAAGATTTTAAAATTTTATTTGGTAATTTATAGATAATTTACTATACATATTTTGCCAACTGACGCAAACGTGTCCCTAGACAAGTGACAGCCTTTTAACGCAAACGATAAATTAGGAAGCGCTAGAAATATTTTACATTGACATGTAGGTATTAACGAAATGTCATGTAGTCTCTGCATACAAACGTTTTAAGTGATCGTATACATCAAACGTTGTACTTAGTTATCACTTGGGGGTAGGGATAAATTTTATAAAGAAAAAGTAAGTAAGTTAAATTAATGGATACCCTCAAATAACATAGTCTATCGATTAGACAAAGACCTTCAAAGATGAAGTGACTCGGACGTTAGTCGATAACAATTTCATCGCAATTCACATTGGCTCGTTGGTGGTTCGTGGCTGCGGTGATACGTGGGTTCGGATCCAAGTTGAAACAATAAACTCTTTTTGAAGTATTCTGTGGACTATTCTAAACGAATTCAATGTTGTAGTAGTGTAACATTTTAAAACTTGAGGGGTTAGCACATACTGACGCTGTGTGTACGTATGTGTACAAATTGATTTTATTGCAGTTTGGACTGCCCTGAGATGTTGGAGCGTCTTAAGACGGATTATGTTTTGAATTTTTGGTGTCCCATATTCCAGTGTTTCTGACACTTCTTTTCCTTTTCTTTGCGGATTTCTTAAAGTCTGATTAATATGGTGGTAATATTTTGGAACTTTGATTAAGCAAGGCATGTGTTTCCGATGGTATATACGTTTTGCTATAAGTGGGCAGATTAATTAAACACCCTTAGATCAATCTGAACATTTTATGTCTACGTCTAATCAAAGGAATTATAACCAACTATTCCTCAGAAATAAAAACCGAGACAGTAATTGACAAAGACAAATCCAACCAAAAAACGTATAAAGAAACATTCCGCGGATTTTACTAAAAAGACTTCGAACCCTTGAAGCCGTCATTGGAAAACAAAAACGACACGCTGATAAAGCAAAAGGTGGCTAATGCGAAATCGATGGCAACCCAAATGGGGACGCGAGTGCCCGGGGTCTGACGGGCACGTGACGAGAGCATGACGAGGCCGTGACGGCGACGTGACGACTATACTTGACAGCTACTTGATGAATGCGCTAGTGCTCGTAAATATAACAGTTATCAATTACTGTTGTGAGTGTTGGATGTGAATTAGTATGTGGGATTGATGGGTAGTTAAAATGGGGGGCATTGTTGTCTCTACAATAAGATTCATATAGTCCCTCAGCCTTTAATGTTCCCCCTTTTGGGACTCAGGCCTCCTATATCTATGATAGGGAGTGGGCCGTAATCCACCAGGCCCAGTGTTTCGAATTTTTGGTTCAAGGACATCACGATGTTTTCTTTCACCGTTTTGGGAGCAGTGGTAAGGAAATAATTTACACAAAGTAAATCGTCTGTCAGGGTTCGAACCTATTACCTACAGCCACAGCCGTTTCTACTGGGCCAAGAATGCTCTTAAGAAGAGAAGCTTTACCGACATGAGAACTTACAAATAATGGTTAAAAGTTCATTTAGGTCTGAATGATTGTGCTTAGAAGATAAGAGAAAGAGTTACGTAAATTATCACTTACGCTTCCCCTTTTGGGTTTTTGTTAGTTAGCAATCAATAGTTTGTGACTTCTAATCCTACAACGTACTCACGTTTAGGCATCAGAGTGAAT
Source organism: Polymixis flavicincta (assembly GCA_949987655.1). Taxonomy (NCBI): domain Eukaryota; kingdom Metazoa; phylum Arthropoda; class Insecta; order Lepidoptera; family Noctuidae; genus Polymixis; species Polymixis flavicincta. The sequence goes on from OX465180.1 coordinate 2,885,282, forward strand.
GTGTATCGTGTTACGGGAATTTTGGAACTAATGTGAATGCTTAGCTCACTCGTCGCCTAAACTAAAAAGCGCACACTTTGGCTAATAGCACCACATTAGGATTCTCTGTGTTTTCAGTGCTATTTTGTGCACAAACTTCTGTACCAGGCCCAGAGGTCGTCACACCACTGTACATCGTGATTCCAAAATGTCCCCGGAATTAGTAACGTAAAAGTCGGCACGCCTTTGCTAACAAAATAACTGCAGCGGGGCTAAAGGCTAAGTAATAATGGCCATACGAGTCAATTGATCAGCTTAAACTCCGCTTGCTGCGGTTGGTTCGTGGATGGGTGACCATCATTACATACTTCGGAAAGCTCCTCGGAAAGCTCGTTAAGCTGTTGGTCCTGGCTGTCATGTATGGATCTTTGACAGTTGTGTGAGTAGTCAGAAGCCAGAATGTCTGACAACCAGTCTTACCAAGGGAATTTTATTATCTAGCCCAGTGGTTGTGGAGATGAGATAAGCAGTTCATCATCATCATCATTTCAGCCGAAAGACGTCCACTGCTGGACATAAGCCTCCCCCAAAACGCGGGTTTTGCCATAATCGCAACGCTTGGCAGGCGGGTTAGCGATCGCAGTATGGTGGTAAAATGCATAGAGAACGCTGCTGCCCATTCTCTAGTAGTAAGTCCCTTAGTCGCCTTTTACGACACTCACGGGAAGCAATGGGATGGTGCTATTCTTTTACGTCCGGCACCACACGGTACGATAGGCAGTTAAGTTACTCTATGTAAAATACTCGTATTCAGTTGAATTCGGTAGGATTGGAATCCGACCCCAAATTAACTATATAGTGGAAAGGGCTAAACAGATTGACTGTTTATTTTTGATTATTTTTCATAGTTCTGTTTGTGCTTCTGATTTTGACACACAATTCTGAGCTGCAGTCAAATGGTGAAAGTACTTACAGAACCATTAGGTTCAAGAAATCGAAAGATTGCATCGTTCAGTTTTGTCCACCTCTATAATACAAGCAAAATGTACCTAATATTCTTACAGAACCGACTGAACCCTTCCAAAACTGAAGCATGAGCCCAACAATCCACAGCTGTCGGCGTGTAACTGCAAATCAATAGGCGCGTGACAAATGACGCGGCCGCCATTTGTGACGTGACGCGCGTGGGACGCCCGTGTGACGGATACGACACAAGATTACGTAGGGAATGGATTTGTAGTTATATTCCGATGTTGTTGTTTTAAATAGTGTGGTTACGCGGTTGTGGATTGTGCTTGTATTAGAGACACAAGAGAAATTTGATAGATAAGCTTTAAATCAATGTAGTTGACTAGTTTTCGAGTTCTAAGTTTATAATATCATAGTTTTGTAATCAACAATTACATTAGCAAATATGGCAATCGTGGATATAAGAACCATTCGGGATCCTCGTGCTTGTTCGATTTAAAAGCATGAGTCTGATGTGCCATAGTAAAAGGCCTGAAGTCAGCACTTTTCCTAGCAGGGCTGATTGTCAATAGTGAGGCAGACTCCCCATATGAGCGTACAAAAAACTTAAATTAAAAATTATAAACCCCCGATCCAAACAAACACCAGTAAAAAGTATAAAATACATATTTATTAGCCTTTTATGATCATGGTCAAAATATTGCCTAGAACTTAAAACGCCAATAAATATTTTTTTAAACTTTTTATAGGTGTTTGTTTGGGTCGGGGGTCTTTAATTTTTTTTATTTAACTTTTGTTTCCAGCTTTTTAAACTTAATATAGTAATAGTACACACGCTACGATCGACAAAAGTCACACTTATATCTACGCAGCTTTACGTATGTTTCCCACAGTGAAGTTTGTTACTAATTTATCCTCATTCCTCGTTCTGATCACCATTTATAACCTATTCATTGAGACCTTTTCAATAAGCCCAAACACGATACTTCTGCTGTTTGTTGCTGAGTAACTTGGGTATCCTGGAAATTCCAGGTGATGCTCCAGCATCAGTTCAAGGTTACTTTGTTCGTCTAATATCATTGAAGTAATAGAATACCAAAATTCGACTCGATCAGACAGGTGCAAAATGCTCAAATCCCTTTATCAACCAGAAAAGTGCCTATAATTTTCAAACTACTAAACCTATTTTAATGAAACATATATAAGAACTACCGCTAGAAAACGTACTTTTAAATAAAAAAACACACCCAATCGGGTCACCCGTTTAAGAGCTACGGTGCCACAGACAGATACACAGACACACATAGTGATCAAACTTATAACACCCCTCTTTTTCCGTCGGGGGTTAATAAGAACTGACTCCCAGCCTAGTATGAATAAATGGCTTTTGATTTTGATTTATAATCAGCTTTATTTTAATCATCATCATCTGCCTAGCCTTTTACAACTATGTTGAGGTCGGCTTCCAGTCTAACCGGATGCAGCTGAATACCAGTATTTTACATGGAGAGACTGCCTATCTGACCTCCACAACCCAGTTACTGGGTAATACGATACCCCTTGGTAAGACTGGTTGTCAGACTTTCGGGCTTCTGACGACCCGTAGAGACTCTCCCTTGGTAAGACTGGTTGTCAGACTTTCGGGCTTCTGACGACCCGTAACGACTGTCAAAGATCCACAAATGACAGCCGGGACCAACGGCTTAACGTGCTTTCCGAGGCACGGAGGGGTCTTGGTATGTAAAGATGGTCACCCATCCACGGACCAACCGCGGCAAGCGTAGCATAACCTGGTCGATCGACCCGTGCAGCATTGTTATTTAGCCACAAGCCCCCCAATTTTTAATATGGGTAAGGTAATCTAAGATTATGGCCCATTCCCTCTCGAAAGAGAAGATGCCCAGCAGTGGGAACATTATAGGTTGATCAGGTTATGTAACCAAATAACCGAAGTTAAATTCTGGTGTACCAATTTAAATACTTCACAACTATCGACACTCAAACTTTAAAACAACGAATAACGTAGGTACATACACAAAACATGGAGCAATAAAGTTGACGCGCCGACTACTCGCGCAGGTCCCGAGTTCTGGCGTGAAATAGACACAAATGCTTCCTGCAGCCAGGGAGCCGGGGTTATGCTTTATTGTCTTGTTAGTCAACTTTGTGGCTGCGACGTAATTTCTGGTATACGTTGGGCCTTTAGATACAAAACCTTGGTTTTCCAAGAAAGCGCATAGTAGTCACAGAATAACGGTTGTCTATTTATAGAGCGTTGTTTGACACCTTCATCCTACTAATATTATAAATGTGAACATTTACATGTTTGGATGTTTGTTACTCAATCACGCAAAACTTGTCAAACGGATTTGGATAAAATTTGGTACACAGATAGTTTATTACCTGGACCAACACATAAGATACTTTTTATCCCGGAGAAGGAGAAGGCTTTAGAAGGCTTCCGTGGAATTTTTTTCGATCTCCACGTGCAAAACCGCTAGCAAAAGCTACTGTCAAACACTAGTGAAAATTGCAGATTTTCGGGACGGCCGTTATAATAAGATGAAATCGCTTTCGAAGGAAGCCAAAGCTTCAGCATTTTAAAAGGTTTTCTACGGACTGACAGTTGTGTTGATAATTAATTTCATAGTGCTAAAATGCAGTACTTGACGATTTGTAGAACTGGGAATCTTCATAGTTTTATTGCATAATGTCAAGCTCATATTTTGATTTTAGCTAAGCAATTAGTAGAAATCTGAATATTCAATCAGTGTTCATTAAACAACCGGAAAACACATAAGGTATTAGTCCGGTAATTTATCCAGATTTTTTACAAAACTGTAGTAAAATGTCAAACTTTTATAAAAGATCTTTGAATTTTAGTAATATTTAAACAAATTCTATACTCATGTCCAAAAACCTAACAAAACGGAGAAAACGTTGTTTTCGGAGGCTCACTCGTCCGGCTTCCAGTGGGCGAACAAGCGGCCTTCTATATTCTCATTTCCACAAGCCTTGTATAGGAGATTGCTATAACTCAAACTTTTGATATGCTTCCCGACTCGGGTATTAGTTCTGTGTGTAAATTTAGGTTATTATTATGATGGTTAGGACTTGGTGGTGGACTCTGTTCTCAGAATGAGTCTTAAAATTGTGCTTAGTTCAGGGTTAATCAGGTCATATCATCCCGTAAACATATACCCTCTTATTTATAAACGTTGCTTTAAAGTAATGAGATGTTTAAAGGTCCAAAATGTATGGATAAACAGATGCTAATCATTACTTAACTTTAAGAAACGTTTAAACATAATAGGGCGGTAGTCTACGTGCGGAAAAGGGAGTCCCATCATCATCAAGAGGGCTGATGTTTACCTGTCATTTGCCTTGCTATGATAAAAGTGTTAAGGCAAAAGCTAAAACAATGTGCCTAGCGTTTACAAAACTATGAAATAGTTGGCTTCCAGGTTAACCGGATGCAGCTAAATACAACAAAGATAAAAAAACGGGGACCCACAGTACACATACGTTGCCGTAACGTGGACACTGACAGGTGCCGAAACGTGGACACTAAAGTCGCCTAGCGCGCTATGAAGCGGGCTGTACTCGGAGTTTCTTTGAATGATAAAATCAGGAATGTAATTATCCTGAAAAGAACAATAGTTACCGACATAGCTTGCAGAGTAAGTAAGCTGAAGTGGCAGTGGACTGGCCATGTTTTTCGAAGAACCGATGGCCGGTGGAGCAGACGAGTCCTGGAGTGGAGACGCCCCCCAGCTAAATGGACCAACGACCTTAAAAAGGTGGCTGGGACAGACTGGATGCGAAAGGCGGCAGATATAGTATTGTGGACCCATAGGCCTATGTCCAGCAATGGATTGCGATAGGCTGAGTTAACTGATTGATTGATTGACGATTACCACAAGTTTACTCCTACCGCAAACTGCGTTAAAGAACTTTGGTTCCAAAAAGTGCATTCGAAAACATTCATCAGTTTCTCACTTATTTTTAACTATATCCGACGACTGGTTCCTTATCTCTTTCTGTGACCGTACATATAAACATCGCCACATATAAAAATAAACAATATTATAAAATCAAAATCGAAAGTCATTTATTCAAATTAGGCTGAGAATCAGCACTTTTCGAACGTCATAATACATAAGATAGTCCTTCAAAAAAAAACGCCCACCCTTCATCATAAGATCAGCCTATTATTGTCCCATGGCTAGGCAAAGTCCTCTTCTCATCAGAGAAGGCACGATCATTGATCACCACGCTAGCTCACACACACACACACACACACACACACACACACACACACACACACACACACACACACACACACACACACACACACACACACACACACACACACACACACACACACACACACACACACACACACACACACACACACACACACACACACACACACGCATACACACACACACACATACACACGCATACACACATTATACATCAAATTTATATGTTGCAAAATATTCCACTATTTATCTACCTAATTGACGCATAACAAAGGATAATCTATCAGTTCGATACTTGGCTCAATTTGCAACTCTCAATAGTCCGTTGTCAACAGCGCTTATGCCGAAGTCCATACTAAACCAGCGGAATTTGGTCAGCTGCCCTGTTTAAAGCCGAGCCGTGAAACAGATAGGTTGATAACTAGTTGACCTAATATGTTTATATAACAATGTTTGAGCTATGTATTGAAACTAAAGTTTAGCGGATGAACGGCCGATCAGGGTGCCAGGTGCCCTTAGCGTGTAGTCGCATACTTTGCTCTGGAAGCTTTAATTTATTGACGCAGCCACAGGCAAGTCCAGTTTAGCAGACGACAACCTCCTAGGTTGACCTGCGAGATGGCGATTAATGAAAACTAAAAAAAAAACAACCGACTTCTGAAATGAATGAACTGAACGGTGACAAAAAATTTAAATACATATCCAAAGACATCCGAAATTAAAGATATTTTTCACTTTGTAGTGTTTTTTTCGGAAGTCGGTCGTTTTCTTTTTTTTAAAGATTTTATTTTTCACTTTTTGGCTATAGTACCTACCCTAGCCCTACCCTACCTGTTCGAAATTACATCATCCTTGGGGTATTCTCAAAGTCCAGATTTGCTGTCATTTTTGAAAAGTTCCGTTGTCTGTCTGCGAAACTCATCCTCAAATGTGTATGATATTTAAATGAGACCATTTCGAAATAAACCCCTTTCGAACGAAAAAGAATTTTGCAAATCCGTTTATTTATGACTGTTTGATATGATAAAAAAATATATATAAACATACCGAATTGATAACCTACTCCTTTTTGAAGTCAGTTAAAAATATTCTCACGGGGATGCGCCGTAGCGTTCTTCTTTCTATAAATTAATACCAATACTATGGGCTAATTGAGACTATCAGGATGCCTAGGTGAATACTGAAGAAAATCCAGGTAATAGGAAAAACAACTGTATTCTCACTCACAGCTTCTCGTCGAACAGCTCGAGTCAGAATGCTTAACTGACACTTTCCCACCTCCTAGGTTTCCGATAATTTGCGCGGTAAAATCAAGTTCTGTGATTGGTTAACGATTTTTGTTGTCAACCAATCACAGATGACAATCTGCTAGCCTCTGATTGGTTAGCCAATCAGAAGCATGCAACGAGCAACTGACAAACTAAAGTGTTGCCAATACAAAATATTAGAATCAAATAGTTACTGGCTTGGGAACTAGCCTTTTTGCGTTTCAATTTAACTAAATAAAAATGTAAATTAGCAAACCCTGACATTTCTATCTGATAATTGTTTAAACCTTAGCTTACGTTTCAGTCAAATGTTCTGATTTTACAATTTTTTTCGTTTGCCCCTTAGTTTTTCCAGGAGTCGGGTATTGGCAGCTTTTTCTTTTTTTTTTTTTGGGTGGGAAATCATCAAATAACTTCTCCCGCTCTGGGTGGAGCAGGAGGGCGTGTCAGACTTTTACTGACTAAAACCCACCCGTGTTCCTTCAGTAGCCCTTAAGCCAGGGGCTGTGGTGTCTCTTTCGAACAAACCCGCACCCCTGGCAGGCATCGACCCTTGCGGGTCCCATCACTTTTTGTGCTGACATCTCTTTGAGGCGCGCGTGGAACACAACGCGCCGTCGACTTGGGCTTGGTCCTTACCGGACAGCGAGCTACCCATTACTCGCCGTCCGCAAGCCCATGCCTACGGTGGCCGGAAATCGGCCTGGGATTCCCGACGCCCAGGGCGTCTCCGTATCTTGCGGCGGCTGGGGTCGCGAGGGCGCATATGCTGCCTCTCCCTCACGTGCGCCGCCTCCCTCTTCGCGAGCATCACTGCTTCGCTGAAGGAGGTGACGGCTCCCCATGCCCTCTCGCTCCGTACCATGGCCTGGACCAGGGCCGGACGCGAGAGATCGCCGCCGCCGATCGCCTCCACGAGGACACGGCGGTGCTCCGCCCAAGCAGGGCAGACCGCCACCGTGTGCTCCACCGTGTCCTCAGGGCGATCTTCGCAGTGGAAACACCCGGGCGTTTCCTCCCGCCCTATTCGAAACAGGAACCTCCCGAAACAACCGTGTCCGGTGAGGACCTGCGTCAGGCGGAAGGTGAGGACGCCATGCCGCCTCTCGAACCACTCCTCAAAGAGGGGACTTACCGCCGCAATCGTGGCGTGCCCAGCACTGGGTTGCGACAATCGCTCTCTCCATGTCACCATGAGATCCCGCCGGAGCTCTGTCCGCTGTGCCGCGATTTCCTGCGGCACCGGAGTTACGCCCCGGCGTTTGGCCTCCTCGCGCCACTCCCATATTTGCGCGAGGACCTTTGCCTCCAGATCCCATGGCGGTAATCCGGCAAGGAGGCCCGCCGCCTCGCCGGCGATCGTGCGGTATCCTCGGATCATCCGTATGGCCATGACCCTATGGGACGTATTGGCAGCTTGCGTCACAGCTTGTTTTTTTTTTTAACCATATGTACACATTAAATAAACAGACAAGAAGATTACCTATTAAGATTAAGGATTAAGATTAGATTTATTTAACTGTTTTCTTTGATTGTTTATTTTTTTCAACATAAACGATTATTAGTTATGATAATTATTATTAAACTATGGTTTCATATAAACCGTGCAAGTGTATCCACACTAGGTAGGTCGACTCGGTGACCGATTAAAATCATTCGTCTGTGTACGGTTTTATGTAACATCAGAACGCTCCGTTGTTTAGTTACACAGCTCAAATCTGTGTTGAATCTAAAATCGATACGGATTGGGATTGGGAAAAACTTGCTTTGACAAACGCCTCGAAAAATATCTGAAAAATCGAAGCTTTCAACTGCGAAAAAAGGTTTATGCTACGAAAATAGATCTTAGGGTATATGAAATGTATTGTGGATGTATTTCCAGAAGACATATTAACAGTCAATTTATCTCTAAGTTATCTTATGACCTGACTATTTGAGATTTTGGGTTCTTTAATCAACCGATGGTGCAAACTGTATCTTTTTCTTCTTAGCGTATCGATGGCAAAAAATAATAATCAAACATCTTCGGCTCAAAATTCGGCTACGCGAACTCCGCTCGCTAACGCAGTCATAAGGTCGCCAAATGCACAAGTAACAGGGCATGCGGCGCAGGAAGGAAGGTGAACATTGTTGCAAACTGTACGAAACTGTATGATTTGGATATTTTCCACGACCACCCCTCTAAATTTAGGTCAAAGATCTTGAAGGAGGGGAAGATTTGTGATAGCAATGAAGTAATAATTGTTACATTTTTTCTCTAATTAATTAATAATTTAATATTTTTTTTCTTGTTCTTGCTTTATGTTTTTTGTGAATACTGTTTTTTACTTTTACTTTATGTTCATCTTTGAATGTTGCGCACGTCTGTAATTGATGTAAATACTAGTCTGTATCTCTTTTTTCTTGTTTGTCAATGTTTGGGTTTTTATTGTTGATGTGCCTTAATATTAATAAATAAATAAATTATTATTTATTTATTTATTAATATTATATATATATTTATAATTATTATTAATAAATAATATTTATTATTAAAATTATTATTATTATTACCGAGCATTGTATTGTTGTAAAACAAATGATTATAATATACGCGAAAATCTTTTACATAATGAAGTTCTTATCTATACTTAATTAACATTATGATTTTCTGAACTAATCTTGAAGGAAATTTGTATCTTATGAAAGGAACGTCAAGCTTTAGTTTGCCTTCCTGATTTTTTACGAAAACCTTTATTAACACAAGCAAGCATGCGATTATATTATTACAACGTTGTACAACATCCTGTCACACTGCGTTCAAAAATTGTGGCGGGGATCATTACCATAACAACCCCACTTTATAACAAGTCCTTATTACTAAATTTCACAAAAGCACATTCAAAACACGAGTCCGTGTTTATAAGTTCACTTTTTGAACTGTCATATTGTATTGTTTTTCGGTCGTATATTATGTAGAAGTGTTCCTGTGAACGGTGTGCGTTGTTTTTGCACAGTTACACATAATAGATATGTTCAGAAGTCTCAGAGTCCACTCCATACAACGAGCGAGAATAGCACACTTAGATGCATACGAACGGCGGTGACGTCAAACGAATGCCAGTCGCGAGTGCGCTTGCAGTGGCTTTTTGGAAAGTGTGTCTATGTGTGCGTGCGTTCCCGCTCGTTGTATGGAGCTTCTGTACCTATCTATTCCGTGACACTGTGTAGGACGGCCCTTTTATCATAATGTTGTTGGAAAAAAATTCGTGGAAATATTTTGTTGGAGTTAAGAGTTAGTGGCGTGTGTAGCGCAGTTTATTTTAATGTGCAGTTTTGTTTTTGACTCCGTAATGAGATGGTGTAGTCAGGTACGTGAGTCGCAATGTGCAGGAATTGTGCGGTTTGTGGCAAATATGTGGGTATGTGTGACGACAGCAGTTGTAGGAATGAGGAGCGATCTTCTTTTGTTTGTTGGTTTTCGTCAGATGGGAGATTTTAGCTACCTTTGTTGACAAATTGGATCAACAGCAGTTTCTTTTTCTTTAAAGAACGGTTGTTCGTTTAAAAATATATATTTTTTACTAACCAGTATAATTCGTTTTTTTTTTTTTTTACATAAAACTTACGTACTGAAATTATACTCCCAATTTCATAAAGACAATGTTTTGTTTTAATTTTTTTGTTTCATCAATTATTTTTAAACGACTTTTATTCGCTTATTTTTCAAGTGTTTTTTTTTTTTTTATACGATAATTCCATATAGTTTTTTATCAACAGTACCCACTGCAACCGCCCCCTACTCTCGTATCCCAACAATTAGGTATCCTCTACAGACTACGTACAACGATCTCTCAATTAATCCAATTGTTAACCAAATTTAATACCTTAATCTCCTTGATATAATACTTAACCAGTTAATAATTATCTAATGATGGTTGCTCATCAAGCTGTGTCTTTGATAAGCCGAGATTAAGCGTATAAACTGAAACTTAAACTCTTTGATCATTGGTTTGTCACTTATAAGCTTAGATCAGGCGGCTGAGGGGCAGGTTGATTGTAAATTAATTATGGTATTATATTAGGAACCGGATCTAGAAATACCTATGGATTTTCCGGCGTCAAAATTTTAATTATTATACGGCACAATTACTTTTTTAAACGTTTCCCCACACTAGGAATTTCTCCTGTATTGTGGGTGCGTTTACAAACATTTAAACTCACATACACAAACAGCCCGACACGGAACAACTACTTGTAGTTCATACAAATATTTGTTCCGTGCGGGAATTGAACCCGCGACACGCAGCGCAGCAATCAATCGCTTAACCACTGCGCCAACCATGCCGTCGAATTTGAACCTAACTTAAGTTAATACTGAAGAATCGAAAATAGAGAAAGTGTCTCATATTATCTGTCACGACAGCAGAAGCCGTGACTTACAAAACTTTTTTTTTTTATTTTAAACTTTCCGATCATATAAGATTTGTATCATTATTTGTACACAAATTCTATACGAATATTTCTTCCACACAATATTCTCCGTTTCCTTTGCTATCATCAAGCTAGATTTTCCAAAGCCTGCCGGGTATAACAGTAGGACTAGCTTTCATTTCGACAGTTTAACATCATTCATTGCGTATTATTGATGTTGTTGAGCTTTTTTTTTCGAACATTTGAAGCAATGGATAAGAAATAACTTTCAATGTGATTCAGATTCTGATTAATAATGAGTTACGTAATTATAGTGCTGATTCAATGAAAAGGGCATTATCCAGTTACCTACTTACTAGTTTTACCATTTATACAATTAAATAAGATACGAAAAAATGTTTTAAATGGAAAAATCTTCTTTCAAAATCACATATCCATTATCCTTGCCCCACAAAAAATAATAAAGATCGCAATTTAAAAATCCCGTTAAGAAAAGCAAGTCGGCTATAATACGTAATGAGGCTGTGTTACTCGTTTAGCGGTAGTAGTTTCTTTTAACGGTAATACCGCTACTGTTATAGCCTTACCGGTAAGCAAGTGTATGAAGTTCAAAACTAATATGGCACTCTGCTGGAGATGGTTATGGTAAAACAATAGCTATTTAGTTTTTTAGGTTAAAAGGTTTTAGTTTTATCAAGTTTTCAAATAGTTTCGACGTTATATAACGTAATGATCTGGAGACGACTTTAAGACATTTTTATACCTGGAAAGTGCAGGTATGCTTTCAAAGAGCTCAAACGCATTGGCATGAATTATCGACATCACAGGCTATACCTACTAACAATCCTACATAGTAAGGATAATATTTAAGGCTGCATGCTTAAGTCAGAAATGGCCAACATCAAAGTTGTCCACTGCTTGAAATAGCATAGCAATAGCATCAAGCGGATATTTTGCTTACATTGCTTTAAGCTAACTTTTCTAGAAAAATTAACCCAAAAAATTCCATTGTCATCAGAATCTAATACCCGCTATAACCGTTAGAGTAACGCGTTAAAAATCCACCACGAGTTAAAGACTTTTCGTCGGTTAGTTCGAGAGCATTTAATTACTCACTAATTAGTTTTGTCTTAATTTCATTTACTTTAAGAGCAAGTTGGACGTTTAAAGCGAAAATTTGTCCACTTATAACAAGGTTTTTAAAAGAACTTCCTTCTTTTTATGCAAATCTAGATTATTAGATGAAAGAAAAATAAAGTGGTTCTAGTGGCGAAGATAAAATAAAAGCGATAAAAGATATTGTAGAATTAAAGTTAGTTTTAAGAAAAGAAAAATAAAATTTGATTGAGAAAGTTGGTTCTAATGTTATCTTCTAGAGATAGAAATATAGCAGGCCAGCACTTTCAAACGTATAATCACGAGATCTTTATTGTGAAAACGTGGTACTGAAATATGGATATTTGACATTTTTTTTCTAAGTTTAGCGTTTGCCAGCGGCTTCACCCACTATGAGGTGGGAATTAATCAATCCCACGGTAAAGTACTACCAGAATTAAAAGTACCCTTTGTGTTAACTATCTATGCCGAATTTCCGTTCGGTCATTTTTGCGTGATTGAGTAACAAACATACAAACTTTCAAAATGACCATGGTTCTTTATAATATTAGTATACACACATACTCAGCCTATAACGTTCCCACTGCTGGGACACAGGTCTCCTCTCCATGAGAGGGAGTGGGCCGTAATCCACCAAGCGGGCCCAGTGCGGGTTGGTAGATGTCACATATCTTCGAATTTTTGGTTCTAGGACATTCTGAGAGCAGTGGTGGCCCGGTGGTAACGACCGCGACTTACCAGTTGTAGGGGCGCGTCCTAAGTGGTACCTGGAGGGGTTCGTTACGCTGCTAAGTTAAACACTCAAATAACTTTAAAAGGTCATCCATCATCACTGACAGGACTATTGATGTTTCCTCACGATGTTTTCCTTCACCGTTTTGAGAGTAAGTGGTGATGAAATTATTTACACAAAGTAATGCGCCTGTCTGGGTTCGAACGCACGACCTACAACACGTAAGTCGCGGCCGTTACCACTGGACCACCATGCTCTATAGTATTAGTATGATTATTGCTTATCATGTATGCAGATGCCACATATATAAAGTAATCAGTCTCTACCGTATTAAAAATAAAATAAGCAACGATATCAAATAAAAATCGCGCCTCGAAGGACCAATTTTTCATCCATTCCAATCCCATGCAACCGATCTTCGCAAACAAAGGAAAAATATAACTCATATCGATACCTATCTACATTGTATTGCTCATAAATTCTCCGCAAGTGCAAAATCGATGAATTTCATACAACTTTAGCACTGAGAGTTAATGACGTGTAAACTTCGCAAACTGACATTAATAATGGACGTTCACATTGAAATGTACCTATGCTTTAGTATATAGGTATAATGCGATTAGTACTATGTTCCAGTTATGTGTTTTGAGGTATTAATTTGTGTTCCCAATTATACTTTGAGTGCTATTAGTGGTTACATTGTTAGTTAAAATTTTGGTCTTTTGAAATTACTTGATTTATGTCATGATAGGTCAAATCGTTTCTAGTATTTCACACGTTGGAAATCTATCGAATAGTAGCATTTGGCCGCGTTACAAATTATTTTACCAGAACGTGTTGCCAGCATAAAAAGTATCCCATGTCCTAACACAAGTCAAGATATTTCTGTCTGCTTTTCATCAAATTGCGTTCAGTCGTTAAGGAGTGCAAAGAATGCAGACATCTAGCTAGAATTACTTTCACATTTATTATCATCATAATCAGCCTACCGCTGCTATGACACAGGCCTCCTCTCTGCGAAAGGGACTGAGCCGTAATCCACCACGCAGGCCTAGTACGGGTTGGTAGATGACACATGTTTTCGAATATTTGGTTCTGGGACATGCCGATTCTGAGAGCAGTGGCGGCCCGGTGGTAACGACCGCGACTTACCAGTTGTAGGGGCGCGACCTAAGTGGTACTTGGTGAGATTCGTTACGCTGCTAAGTTAAACACTCAAATAACTTTAAAAGGTCATCCATCATCATTGACAGGACTATTGTTGCCAATAAGCCTGATATAATGGTGGTGGATCCACTAGAGCGGCGTGCAATGATCGTTGGCATATTGGTTCCCGTATTGAAAATCGTGAAAGCCGAGAAAGATAAACAAATCAAGTATTTTGACTTGACTCGCGAGGTTGTCGACATGTGGGATGTGGACCCAGCGATCATTGTACCGATAGTCATAACAGCCGATGGTTTGATAGCAAAGAGCTTCGACCAACACCTAAGGAGGCTCTCGTTGGGCAGTTGGGTCCAGGGCTTGATCCAGAAAGCGGTACTCCTGGACACGGCTCGTGTTGTCAGGAGGTTGCTCTCTGTGGAGCCCTGACCGCCGGTAGCTTAGACCCTGTTCCCGATACCGGTGGGCTACTATTTTTTTACTATTGCTGAGAGCTAACAATGTAACGTTTAGGCTAAGCTGTCGCTAAAATGAATAAAATGACGGAAATTAATGCACCCGGTTGCTGTCTGTAATGCACTGAGCTCGCGGTGAATTTAGTGCGACCGCATTGTATCGCTAGGTCAGCAAACGTGGTTGATTGCAATCATTGCATCGAACACCAGTTGTAAGTCGTAGGTTCAAATCCAGACAGGCGCTTTAATTTGTGTAAATTATTTCTTCACCACTGTTCTCAAAACGGTGAAGGAAAATATTGTGAGGAAACCGGCAAATCCTAGAATCAAAAATTTGAAGAGATGTGACATCTAGCAACCCGCACTGGGCCCGTGTAGTGGATTACGGCCCGCTCCCTCTGCTTGAGAGGAGGCCAGTGTCTCAGCGATGTGAAAATTATAGGCTAATTATGTTATGTTATATTATATTACATGCCGATTTCAATACGATGTTTTCTTTCGTCGCTTTGAGGGCAAAGGTGATGAAATTGCCTGTATGAGAGCTACGACTATTACTACCTAGTATGAATTGTAAAGACTACCAACCTCCCGGATGAAAATGAACCCATTTCCATCTATAACTATCTATCTATCAAAAAATCTATAACTATCATTAATAATGTTAATCAACACCTACACAAAATTATTTATTCAAGTCTTATTTAACCCTTATCACACCGTACCATCAAACCTTTCTATTCAAATCCCAAAACCAAGACCAACATGGCGAATACGAGGTCCATTTGGCCCCATAAAAGTCAATCGATCCGTCGAAGGCTACAGGCGATTCTACTTTGATCCGAGCACAGTAGGACACGGATTGAAACCTTATCTTCTATCGTATTGACTTTGAAGGCTTTCTGACCGGCATGGATATGATAAGGGTTAGGTTTAAGATTGGGTTCTGAGGATTAAATTTTGGTGCTATGATTTGGGATGAGAGAAAATAAAGATTTTGAATTTTAAAAGATTGATGAAGATTTTAGCGAGCAGTTGTGATGCATAAATCAATGTGTTTTGTTCAGGTTGTCAAGGTTTTACCTTTGTTTGACCGTACTTTTGTTTGTTTTACCTTTGTTTCTATGGCCTATAAGGAAAAAGCAGTGAACTAACTGAGCTGCGCATGTATTACATATATAGGGTGACTGGTAATTAGTGACCGACATTTAAACACATGATTGTACTCATCATTATGAACAACTTTTACTATGGGACCAAACCCAAAATCGCGAAAAAAACAATCATCTGTTCCCTACATTTTGACGAGTTATGCGAACATAGAAATGTAGGGAACAATTGATTTTTTTTTGCGATTTCAAGTTTGGTCCCATAGTGAAAGTTGTTCATAATGATGAGTACAATCATGTGTTTAAATGTCGGTCACTAATTACCTACCAGTCACCCTATATATATATATAATTATATAGATGACTCCGGTCAAGTGATCGCAATCAATACTGCTGAACGTGAGAGATTCTCAGTCAGCAGTCATGCAAAGTTTTATTGGGCGAAATGTGGGTGTACTATAATAGGTATACCTGTGCCCAACCCTTAGAGGAAACAAGGCGTGATGTTATGTAATGTAATTATAATAATATCTCGCAAATTATGTGTGAATTAGTTAAAAGAGATGAAAAAATAAACAACAAAATCAAACTTTTCAACATCGATATCCCAACGTTACCCCAATATTTTCCTAAACTCAAACACGATAAAAGCAAACAAACAAATACTGACTACCCTCAATTCATCAGTCATAGTTTTACGACAGATACAGTCGAACCAAGTTATCTCAGCTTTAATAATAACTGGAGTTTGCCAATGCATGGCAGCCGAGATAAGGACCGGCCGGCCCCGCCAATAAAAGTGGCCAATCGGACTCGTAAAAGTTTATACACCCACGATGTTTAATCAGACGATATAAACGCATAGATATTGAGACGTTTTCATATTGGTCTTTTGGTATTATACTTTGATGGTATTTTACTTAAACTTATACGTTTTTTCATAGGTTCTATACCTATAGAAATACCATATTGCGTATTATAACGAAAATAAAGATACATATTTTCAGCTTTTGAAAATAATTTTGTAGTTCGAGCTCAAAGGTCTACTCTATAAGTTCGTCAGCAAATATACGGGCCCGTCGTATGTAGTTGGTCCATCAAAACAAGTGTCAAATTTTATTTTTTGAGCAAACAAAAACCAATCTATTTCTGGTTGTTCAAAAATAAAACGGTTTAGAGACATCTGACAAATTTTGTTGTCATCTATTACTAGTTTGGGGACCAGATCAATCTTATGTCCCTAATATAAGGCGTTATGCAGGCGAAGAACATTTTGTCCGCTGGCAATTTTTTCACGACGACAGGACGTGTGGAAATCTATGCAATAATGCACACGTAAAAGTGCCACGATTTCCAAACAAATTTTAATGTAAGTGGTACATAATAACAAATAATATCTGGATGACCGAGCTTAGCTTTGTCTTTTTAGCTAGATCGATTTATCGCCCCCAAAATCCCCTGCATACTAAATTTCATGAAAATCGTTGGAGCCGTTTCCGAAATACAGATAGTGTATATGTATAGACATAAATACAAGAATTGCTTGTTTAAAGGTATTAAATAGATTAAAATACATTCTATTCGCGGACAAATTATCCGTTGTCTGCTCAGTTTCTAAGTGATACTGCGTAAGGAAGGTCCGTAATTCCAGCCGAAACTACGGATTTCATGCTTAAGGAGTAGACCCCTATATATTTTTGTGTGATAATCGCAATAAATATAAAATACTAGCTTCTGCTCGTGACTTCGTTCGCGAAAAATTTTTTGGTACCCCAACCCACCTCGTCGCTCCGAATCGCCTGCCGTGCGACTACTTTATATTCGTGACTTTTTTCTTTTTACTCGGCACCTAAGGGTCTTAGCGTGATGTTACATAGCCTATAGCATTCCTCGATAAATGGGCTATTCAACACTAAAATAATATTTCAATTCGAACCAGTAGTTTCTGAGATTAGCGCGTACAAGCAAACAAACAAACTCTTCAGCTTTATAATATTAATATAGTATAGATATACATAAATACACTTAAACGGCCTTGTTACCCCGAAGGGTTGTGCAGCGGTATACCGGGTAGGTATACCGCTGCACAACCCTTCGGGGTAACATATACCCACATTTCGCCAGTTATGTTAAGGTCTCATGTAACTATTCGGAGTTCTACTGAGAAATTCCAGATCGAAAGACTCAAATAAAAAAAAAAAATCCTAAATAAAACAATCGTCTCCCGGGAAAACACTAGAAAGTGAAAAATAACTTTTACTTCGGAAGTCGGTGAATTTGGATAGGTATGTTTTTAATTTTATTGTCACTGCCTTCCGAAATTAAAATATTTTTTCACTTTGTAGTGTTTTTCCGGAAGTGAGTTGTTTTTTCTTTAGAAAAAGTTTTTACTTTTTAGCTTACTCCACACCAATTAAAAATTTAAACATCTTTGGGACCAAAACAATGCATGTTTATGCGATAGCAGCAATCTCGGTTGATTTGTTATCATTTTTTTGAAGAGTTCCGTTGTCTGTCTCCAAAACGCATCATCATATCTATATGAGATTTAAGTGGGACCATTTCCAAATAAGCCCCTTTCGAACAAAAAAATTGCAAATCCGTATAAACTTACGGAGTTATTCCCAAACACAAGTACATAAAAAAAAAAACATGTCGAATTGATAACCACCTTCTTTTTGAAGTTGGTTAATAAAACTTTGCCCGACACGGAAATCAGACCCAGGACCTCGTATTCAGCAGGAGCATTTGCGACTGCTAGACCAACGAGGCAGTCAATCATTTATCTACATCGCTTAAATTAGACGATAATCACTCATGTATGATAAGATCCACTGGAATGTTATCTCATTGATCCACAAAAATCCAATTCAAAACCCACCTTGAACGTCCCAAACCCCACCTCATCGCATCTCTCAAATCCCATCATAGTGATTAATATATAAAGGATAAAGTTAACTGAATCGAAGTGGGCCACTCGACTCTATTCATTACGACTATAGAGTCCGCAACTAAATCCGTTCGGATATCAGGTTTGATTCCACGTTTAAAGTCGAATAGGCCGGAAATCGATTGCTTTGGAAGCTTTACGTTCGAATTGTAGGCGAAAAGTGCGAAGATCAGCGTTCGCTAGATAGGGTTTGGTAGTGATTTTTGCGTGTATGTTTTTTTTTTTTTTTTTTGGTTGGGAAATCATCAAATGACTTCTCCTGCTGAGTAGAGCAGGAGGGCGTGTCAGACTTTTACTGACTAAAACCCACCCGTGTTCCCTTAGTAGCCCGTATGCCAGGGGCTGTGGTATCTCTTTCGAACAAACCCGCACCCCTGGCAGGCATCGGCCCTTGCGGACCCCACCAGTGGTTGCTGACATCTTTGACGGCGCGCGTGTGGAACACAACGCGCCGTCCCGTCTACCACTTTTCGGCCGCAGGGGATAGGGAGAGCGGCTGACGCTATACCGACGGAGTGTCGGTATAGCGTCAGCCGCTCTTCCCCTGCGGCCCCACCGCGTCCGCCATCAAACGGTGGCGGTCCCGTCCAGGCCACAGAAGGGAAGAGCGCTGCTCAGAAGCACCGGCACTCCCCCTCTACCGCAGCCCGTAACCCTCAGCCGCGATGCCTCCCATTCGACATCGCGGCCCACCTCAGTTGCGGTGCACCTCATCGCAACCTACTTTTTGGCCGCTACGTCTATGGCTTGAAGGCAAAAGCCCTGACGAGCGGCCCCACCTTTAGGTCCTTCTTGGCTTCACCGTGGCTGGAATCCACGGTCACTGAGCCCCCCGCAACGACAATGCGGGAACCCACTCTTTTATGTTTTGCACACGTTTTGTGTATGGTTTGAACTAGAGATACTTTAATATTTCTAGAAAATATCGTAGTTTAGTTTCAACTACAATATTATGGGGCTGAAGCTCTAAGCAAGTTTTTTCGTAAAGGTCAAATCAATAGAAAGAGTTATTTATCCAAATTTGGGTGGAGTAAGCAGTTTTAGGCCGTCAAAATTACATAAGACAGTTCCCCAAAACGCCTGCCCTTCACAACTTCCTAATACTATAGCTGGGAAGAAGAAGTGGCTCAACAAACTCTCCAGCAGCACAATATTCTGTTTAGTTAGAAGCTCTTGGTTATATCCTCTTTTTTATCTATACACTACTAATCTGAACCACTGTACTGGTGTATTTAAAAACAACACAGAATCCTATTTTAGAAGCACCAAATTAACTATCTACTATTAAACAACATAAACTTCAATTCACAAAACAGCTTCCATTTCCTAACATATCAAAAGCAAAACAAGGCCTACATGTTCACATACGATCCAATTCGCCGTCACATCCAGTCGCCTACATCCGCGCTCGGACTGTGCGAACGGAAATAACGCGCTTAATAGATTCGCTTCGGCTCACAACTACGCTGACAACTGTATAATCTATTTATGAGGAAAACTGCCCGACGCCACTGTTTCGACGCTATGTGAATGAGTATAAATTGTGCACGAGTATAAAAGTGTTAAGTTAATAAAGCGCGAATTATACATGAATATACTTTTTAGTCCTTTTAAACGTTTTCTTGTTGGGAAGCTGCAGTTGCAGGGTCGTAGTGAAAGGGCATATAGATATCCTACTATATAATACATATTATGCATTCTGCCAGGGGTGCGGGTTGTTCGAAAGAGATACCTTGGCCCCTGACACACAGGCAACTGAAGGAACATGGGTGGGTTTTAATCAGCATAAGTCTGACCTGCCCTCCTGCTCCACTCAGAGCGGGAGAAGTTATTAAATGTGTTCCCACCCTTAAAAAAAGAAAACGTTATAGAACCGAAACGGCATAGTTTCCATGAACCATTCCCAGCAACAGTTAGAGGGTTGGTATTTTTTTCTTGGAAATCTACCATAGTCACTATTCCCATTTTGATTTCTCTACATAGATGTTCCACACGGTGACACTGGTATAATATTTAGAACACTTAAAAAAAAAATAAGCATACAAGGGTAGGGTATCCTGAAGTGCAAATAAATCCATATCACAAATGCGAACATAACTCTGTCTGTCTGTTACGCTTTCACGCCTAAACCGCTGAACTGATCGTCATAAAATTTGGCAGAGATATAGTCTGGGATATGGAAAGTAGATAAGCTACTTTTTTACGCGATATCCATGCAGGCGGAGCCGCAGGCAAAAGCTAGCATTTTATAAATTTGTGAGATATTCAGAAGTAAAGATTACCAAATGACGTCTTTACATTGTAAATGGTTTAATTGAACTAAATGCTTTGAGTTTGATACATCTCGACAATTTTCACCATACAGAACCATTAAGGAACGTTTAGTAGCAGTGCCGCCTGTCGCCGTAACATACGAGTTGTGGGTTCGAACCCCGACAAGCGCTTTACTTTGTGTAAATTAAATCATCACCACTGCTCTCAAAACGGTGAAGGGAAACATCGTTATGAAACTAACATGTCCTAGAACCAAAAATTCATAAACATGTGACATATACCAATACCCACTGGGCCCGCGTGGTGGATTACAGCCCACTTCTTCTTATCAACAGGAGGCCTGTGTCCCAGCAGGGGGAACATTAGAGGTTGATTAGGTACTGGACCGTTAAACCAGGGTGTGTACTGGATGTGGGTATCAGCTACCAACACGTGCAGTTATTGATGCACACTCTGACTTAACCAGACCTACCGCTACTAAAGCTTCCTACTAAATTGCAGCTCGTAAATGGAACAGCTTGACCGCAGAAGTGCCACGTAAAGTAGCAACATTGTAGCATTTTTAGCAGAACTTAAAAATTAAGCGAGTGCTCTTAACTTTCATAATTATTACAAGTCTGACTTACTTTTTAAATCAAGAGTCCCTTCACAGCATTTAATTAATTACGGTGTCAATAAACTTTACTTTACCCTTTAGTTTAAATTTCGAAGAACAAATACTGAAATACCACTTTAATACAAGCCAGTTAATTCAAATAAAATCTACGAGTTTTTCTAATTCACTACCAATCGGCCTTTTAAAATCGCTTTTTTCTTTTTGCTTTAATCCATTGTATCAATCAACTTGTGTAAATTGTCTTGTTGTTTCACAATCAGCCTATAATATGCCCACTGCTGAGACACAGCCGTCCTCTTTGGGAAAGGGAGTGGGCCTTATTGACCATGCAGGCCCAGTGCGGTTTGGTGTATGTCAAAAACGTTTTTGAAATTTTGTTCTGGACATGCCAATTTCCTCATGTTTTACTTCAACGTTTTGGCATATTTAGTGATGAAATTAAATCTATAAAATAAAGTGCCGACACTTTAATATGGGTTCAAACTCAAGCCTAACAATACGTAAGTCAGGGGCCACCACTGCTCCTTGCCTGCTCCTCTAGTTGTTTAACAGTATTTATAAATCGTGTGCTACTTTAGTAAATAGAATTAAATATCTCTCTAATGTCTATACGTCTTTCTAGGTACAAATACACTATAGGTGCTCACATTTAAACAAACATACTATTAAAACCTCTAGTAAAAGTTCTAACGGGCAATACAGCCGCGCATTATTACCCACGAATAATATCTGCCTATTATTAGCCTAACTCTCTAATGTTAGTCCAACTGCCTAACGTTAGTATTGGCACACATTAACGTTTAAAATTATCGATGTTTTCAAATACAATTTATGTGTAACAGTAACTACGGTCATTGATATTCAATGCGTTTAGTCTGATAATGCGTTTAGCAGTTCAAATGCGTAACTTTTAGTCCGTTAGTGCGTTTGTTGGAGATCATTTTGCTTGTTTAGTTTTGCTATTAATTAATTCATGTTATAGTTTAGAATGGTTGTTTGTAAATAATTGAGCGTTGGTTATAATCTGATTATTAAATTAGTATTGTGTTAGCTATGTAGTTAATTGAAATAACACCCAGTGAGAGTGGAAACCAACATTGTTCAAATAAGGCTAAATTTTAATTTATGTAATGCCCTGGAATGCACTATTTATTGCCTTTGTTTTAAAAGTACAATACTCTCTCTCTTTTTGAGTTCTTGCTCACTTACCATTTTATATAATAGCGTTGCTTATATTTAAGAAGCGTTTCAAAATAAAAAATGTTTAGTCAAACTACAGTTTAAATAAACCCCTTACTGAGTATGACGTATAATGATACTGTGTCTGTGTTATCGTTTTGTGCTATGACACAAAATCACATAAGAACATTGTCTTATTTCGAAAATCCACTTTAAGTAGACCAATTTGTTAAGATTCAGGCAGCTATAGCTTCATACTTGTGTGTACCTGGCACAAAATGAAGATAAACACGTTCCTTCTTCATAAATGTTAAAATTAACAAACAAAAAAACAACTTACAATACATCACGGTGATTAATAAAACACTTGTGAAACTCCAAATGTACAGGTGAAAGCACTTACCTGAAAAAAAAGAAAAGTAAATTAAAAACACGCTCAATCATCAATCAGTTAATGGTGTGACGGCATTACACTGGCTGTATTATGATGATTTATATCAGCCCCGTAATGGGTTCATTTGGGTATTTCGGTCCAGTGTTTTCCAACTACAAACACTGTGTTACAATTCTTACGTAATCTGCTAGTGTTGGAAACTGAAATGCAGTTCTGTGTCATTGTGTGTGCTGCTTTGAGTTTTGTGTTGATCCTTTTTTTTGTTGCTTCTGTGTAATTTATGGAAGTGACACTATTCAAGTGTGGCTGTGTTTGTGTTTTTAGTGGGAGTAGCCGGAGATTACTGTGCGATGTATTTTTAATCAAGAATGTATGGTTTTAGTTACGTATCAGCTTACAGAACAGCACGAAATCGTTTATAAAAAGCAACCCTAGGACTCTATTTGGTTAGTAGATTTAATATTATACATAACTGTTCTACCTTTCCTCGAACTACTTACCTTTTCATCCATAAATGATAAATATGGTCTATCAAATTAAAATACCAAAAATACTTGGAGATGACATCATCTCCAAGTATTTTATATATCATCATCATCATATCAGCCGAAAGACGTCCACTGCTGGACATTTTATGTGTATTTTGTATATTTTAAGACCACACTGCTTAAAATATAAGCTCATGTTTCTAGCACAAGTGTTATTTTGTCTAAGAAAAATGTCTAATAGGTCTTCGTTCGCTTAAAATTCCTTGTCTTAACACGAAATGTATCCAGCAATACTGTTGCTTCCCATTTGTGAAAGTATTTTCGGAATCGGATCAAGGGTTCTATTCTCTAACTCCGTCAACGAAGACATGGGCTCGTTCGAGTATAGTACGAAACTTTAAAGAGAATCCCAAACCCGAAAAAATAAGTTCGCTACCTAATGCACGGACAAAAACACATCGGGACTACTGTCATATCGTGGTATCATTCATTCTTAGTTCGGGGCCTAATCCATTCTTATGTCCGTAAGTAATACGGAGCAGGAAACCCCCGTAACTTCGGCCGACACTCCGGAGGTTGTGCTTAGGCAGTAGGCCCCCTGTAGTTTCGACCCTACATACAAACTTACGAATATCTGCATATTATAATAATATAGTGCTAGCTGTGCCCGTGACTTCGTCCACGTGGAATAATGTCTTTGGTAGATTTGTATAAACAAAAAATCGTGTAAGCAAATCGAATTGTAATCAATTTGCAGTGAATAATAATGAATTTGTAGCGGGCAAAAATCGCCGCCGAACTCCGCCACCCCCCCTCCGCGTGGCTGCACAGTGCTCATTATGTACGGCGCGGTGTGTGTTATTATTTTACACCCTTAAGGGTAAAACTTTGACAAATTTTGAATGTCATATTATTTATATTTCAAGCTCTAAAAATGACGATACTTTCAAAAAACTTTTCATCCCCACTTTCAACCCCTTACAACCATTTTTCGCATTAAAAAGTAGTCCTATATCCTTTCTCAGGCTCTCTTTCTAGACTATCTGTGTACCAAATTTCATGTCAATCGGTTCAGTAGCTTTGGCGTGAAAGCGCGACAGACGGACAGAGTTATGGTAGAAGAAATAATATATGCAATGAAATCGTAAAACATAAAAATTCAACCATCAACCAAATATCAAACAAAATACCCCTAAATTCAAACCACTAAAAGTGTGAAGTCATAACTCGAAACGCCATCACCTCGAAACACTAATCACGTTGCCTAAACAATGGCAACACTACAAACTCGTAATGAAAGCCGACGACCAAAGAATTGCGTGCGGAGCTCTGATTGAGCCGAATTATGTTATGTGGAATGCTATTGCATTAGTTAATGCACGGTGAGCTATGAAAAATGGGACGTGGATGTAGAGAGAGTAGATGTGGCGGTCGAAGGTACATTTTTTGAGGTGCACCTTGGTATGTGGCTTATATTTGAGCCACTTTTTTTTTGTAATGGCATCTCGCGGGTCAACCTAGGAGGTTGTCGGCTCCCTAACCGGAGTTGCCTGTGACTGCCTCAATCAATCACGGGCACGGTACGGACCTCGGCTTAGGGCGTCGCTGGAAGAGAGAAGGAAATAAAGAATATCGTTTATTTGGACACAGTTCGTGAAACACAAAATACAATAACAAATAAAAAAGGGGAAAAAAAAAGAACTGCAACAGTGTGTGCCTCACGGCTGCGCCAAAAAGGTTCATTTCAGCATTAATGCCAGACAGACTGATGCTGCCTGACGCTGGTTTTCTAATGAACCTTTAGGGACAAGTGACGAGGAGTACAAAACAGATTGACATAGGTACCTAGCAACGATGGAGCGAATAGCAGCGAGGGACGGGCTATTTGACTATAGCATGACTTGTCTGATTAAGGGCTGATATTTCAATCATAACCCGCCGCCGCCGTGTTGCCGTGAACATTATAAAAAACCTAAATATACTTACAGTGCCGAGCATTTATGTACTTGTACTTCTAAGTAACATGGCCAAATATATATACGAATATGAGACAGCAGAAGAACGACAGATTAGAGAAGGTAGAGGTAGACACGTAGACAAGGCATTAAACGGTAAAATGGTACAACCTAATTTGAATATTGTGAAGCACAGTCCCAGATATCAATCGATTATATTATTTAATAAGTCGCCTCTCGATATATAAAGTGCTATCTATTCAAGCTCTTTTAAAAACCACCTTAAGTTTCCTGTTGAATAAGTGTCTGTATGCTGTTGAGGATCTAAAACGAAATTCCTATTTATGTTTTATTTAAGCATTGTTGTTTATTTATATTATTAACGTGTTTTTTTTCAGTAATTTAATTTTCTTCTTTTTAATACCATGTAATTTCAGATACAAATAATTGTTCATGAATAAACAAACAAACAAACTTCGAATTAAAATAATAATAACGGTCCACCACAAAGACCACTTTTGTGAAATAAAATTATCATATTATATTAAAATTCATCATCATCATCATTTCAGGCGAAAGACGTCCACTGCTGGACATAGGCCTGCCCCAAGCACGGCCATTTCGACCGGTTCTGTGCGGTCATGGCGAACCAGGTCATCGGTATTGTGGGAGGCCTTCCAACGCTGTCTTCCAGTACGCGGTCGCCACTCCAGAACCTTCTAGCCTCGCAGCAGCATCGGCCATCTGTCACTTATATTAATATTAATGATATTAAATGAACTGTTTGTATTCTTTTAATTCTTTTTCTATCCGTTTCAACCTAAACTTCAAATATACATCCGACGACGCTGGATATTTAATTCCTTTGGAAACCGTACATAATGCTGAGTCACCAATGCACTGAGCAGCATATGGTGATAGTTTGGCAAGTACCCTAGGCGCTACACATGTGGCCGAGGTTTTACAGGAATGACAATAAGTAATCACTCTACACACAAACTGGAAAACAATCACTTCTAGTGTAAATCTAGATCCTCGTGCAGCGCATTAGCCGCGCGCTGAATAATGTTCAGTTTGGTCGAAAATTTTCAGATTCCGTGTAATTGTGATTTAGTGCGGCATTAGAGTTTGATACGCGATAACCTTATCGCCCGAAACATTGGCTTTAGAGGTGCTCTCACTTCGTGTTGTAGGAATCGTGGAATTTTGCTTTTAAAATGTTTCGATATTTTACAAAAACGTATTTTATTTGAAAAGAGTCGCAGAATTCTTTGTTTTTTTTTTTTCAATATTGTTTTTTTTAATCTTTTTTTTGGAATTACGGTTTCCTAGACAAGCATCTATATAGGGTCAAATTAAATTAACTAGAGAAACTCATGAAGATGACTGGGATGCTTTTTGGGTCAAAAATGCTGTTGTTAAGTACTTGAAGTATGAACTGATACTCATCACGTTTGTGGAGTTTACACAAAGAAAACTGTTATTTTAAACTGGTTTAGAGACGTAGTCACTACGGTTGATGACCCCAAATAAACCCTTTTTTATTCACGTTAAGACATCGGTACTGTCTGTGGAGTTTAGCTCCTAATTTAATTTGTGCCTGTATATGCATTGTGTGGTAAAAAATATTGTTACAGTTTCGCTTGAATAATAATTATTAGGTATGTCAGTTTGAAATGATATTTTTCATCCAAAGGCACACAATATACAGCAACAGAATACAAATTAAAAACCCACAAAAAGTGTAAGGTGTGCTGTCAGAAACTTGCATCAAAGTGCGGTGCTCACGGCTGCGCTAAAAAGGCCCAGTTTAGCAAAATTGCCAGATTATTAGCGTCTGACGCTGGTTTTCAACTGGACCTGACGTGTGAGGTGATGGATGTAAATCAGGTTTATACCAATACTGTACGTGACGTGTGTATGCATACTGAAATAAAAGAAAGTGTCAGATAAATAAATAAAATAGTAACGAAATATTAGTATAGTAGATTATATAGTGAGAATGTCGATATTAATATAGTTTCTTAGCCAGTACCTAATTGAGTTTAGAACCTAATATAAAAATACTACATTATCTACGTAAAATCACGCCTTGTTTCCACGAAGGATTAGGCAGAGGTGTACATAAAGTACACCCACATAGCGCCAGTTATGTTTAAGTTCCACGTAATAGAGGGCGAGCCTATTGCCATCAACGGTACGAATCCAGACTCCAGGCTGCTACTGAGGAATTTCCAATAGGTTTACCTAGTGACACTACCTGACCTGGGAATTGAACCTAAGACCTCTTGCTCAGCAGTAGCGCTTACAGCCACTCGACTAACGCGGCGGTCATTATTGTATTACTTATAAAAACCAAACAACTATAGGTAGACAATAAATAAATGCTCTGCACAGTTAGTTCACTATATTTTCCTCATAGTCTATAGAAACACAAAAAAACGTAGAACAAAGGTACAATCTTGAAAAACTGAACCATATTGATTCATGTATCACAACTGGACGTTAATATTTTCACCAAAATCATCATCATCACCATCATATCAGCTGAAAGACGTGCATTGCTGGACATAAGCCTCTCCCAAAAAGGGGGGGAATTGCCATAATCGCCACGCTTGGCAGGCGGGTTGGCGATCGCAGTATGGTGATCAAATGCATAGAGAACGCTGCTGCCCATTCTCTAATAAGTCCCTTAGTCGCCTTCTACGACACCCACGGGAACGTACGACATCAAAATCAACACAACATTATTTTCTCCCCCTTCTCAAATGATAGTACTGAAATTTAACCCTCAGAACTCATTCTTAAACCTAACCCTTATCATGTCCATGTCCATACCGGTCAGAAAGCCTTCAAAGTTAATACGATATAAAATAAGGTTTCAATCCGTGTCCTACTGCGGATCAAAGTAGAATCGCTAGTAGCCTTCGAGGGATCGATCGACTTTTATGGGGCCAAATGGACCTCGTATTCACCATGTTGGTCCTGGTTTTGGGATTCAACTAAAAAGGTTGGGAAATCATCAAAAAACTTCTCCCACTCTAGGTGGAGGGCGTGTCAGACTTTTATTGACTAAAACCAAGCCTTGTTCCTTCAGTTGCCTATGTGCCAGGAACCACGGTATCTTTTTCGAACAACCCGCACCCCTGGCAGGCATCGGCCCTTGCAGACCCCATCAGTTGATTTTACATCTCTTTGAGGCATGTGTGGGACACAACGCACCGTCGACTCGGGCTTTGTCCTTACCGGTCAGCGAGCTACCCATAACCCACCATCCGCAAGCTTGCGCCTACGGTGGCCGGGAATCAGCCTGGCATTCCCGATTCCTTCGCGAGCTTCTGCTTCGCAAAAGGAGATGGCGGCTACCCATGCACTCTCGTTCCATACCATAGCCTGGACCAGAGCCGGACGCGAGAGATCGCCGCCGCCGAGCGCCTCCACGAGGACACGGCGGTGCTCCGCCCAACCCG
The DNA here is from genome assembly GCA_949987655.1 of Polymixis flavicincta. Classification (NCBI taxonomy): domain Eukaryota; kingdom Metazoa; phylum Arthropoda; class Insecta; order Lepidoptera; family Noctuidae; genus Polymixis; species Polymixis flavicincta. The sequence continues at coordinate 2,914,076 of OX465180.1, forward strand.
GGCAGACCTCGACCGTATGCTCCACCGTGTCCTCAGTTTGATGGTGCGGTGTGATAAGGGTTAAATAAGATATGGTGGAATAATTTTATGTAGGTGTTGATCAGCATTATTTATGAGAGTTACAGAATTTTTTGCCTGACCTGGGAAACGAAACCAGGATATCTTGCTCAGCAGCAGCGCTTGCGGCCACTAAACTAACGAGGCAGTCATTACATTACATACATACATTACGCCCCCGGAAAACCATGAACGGACACAGTGCCAAGTACTGGCCACAGCACTCAATTAAATATCTCCGCTGGCTAACGGACATAAAGTAGCACTCTGTACAACGATATCCATTACGGGAACATCATGTCACGCTGTGCTATAATTGGTTTTGAAAGCCAAACCAGAGAAAAAGAGTCAATTTTCTATACTAATAATATTATTAAGTGGTAATTGTATGTGTTGTAATTGTATTGTATTTAATTGTATCTTCGAAACTACTGATACAGGGATATCTACGGGCAACCTGTAGCGGATTTTATTTGTCCGTTGCAAAAAAGAATTATCTGGTCAATTCATATCGACCGCGTAGGTATTGCATTTTTCTATGAAACAACTTTTTTCTTGATAACTGACGAAAAATCATTTTTTGCTATCAGGTATCTGCCAGTGAAACTCTCGTCTAAATCAGTCCAGCCATTTCGGAGATAAGCCGGATCCAACAGACAGACTGACAAAAATGTTATATTTTTTCCGTGTTAATAATGCTTTTAGTAAAAAGCTGTTATTTTGACTTTACAAACAGACAATTTAATTTTTTCGATAAATCTTAAAATAAATAAGTAGTTGAAATTCGTTTCTCAGGCCTGCTTTTTTTGTTGTTTAGGACAAAGAAAGCATTAGTTTTGTACATTAAAATACAGTTTTACTAAACTTCGCGTGAGCTCATATCTCATTATGGGCTCAAACATACAATAAATCATAGTTAATGCGTCAGGCGTCGACTGAACACCATATTAAGTAACGCTTATCATTAAGCTGTGGAAAGTAATTACATTGAAATTTTTACAAGTTTTTATGAAAATGGTCTCCATTATTTTTCGGACTAATTCGGGTGAGCGAGGAACTTAACTAGCAATTCTAGCGATAAATGTTTTAATTATGTTTAATTAATTGGAAAAGTATTAATAACCGTACGGGTCGATCGATCTTTATAAAGGTGTGAAATCATCAAACAACTTCTCCCGCTCTAGGTGGAGCAGGAGGTCGTGTCATACTTTTACTTACTAAAACCCACCCACGTTCCCTCAGTTGCATGTGTGGTAGGGGCCACGGTATCTCTTTCGAACAACCCGAACCCCTGGCAGGCATCGGCCCTTGCGGACACCACCAATTGGTGCTGACATCTCTTTGAGGCACGCGTGGAACACATCGCGCTGTCGACCTGGGCTTGGTCCTTACCGGACAGCGAGCTACCCATTACTCGCCGTCCGCTAGCTCATGCCTACGGTGGCCGGGAATCAGCCTGGGATTCCCGACGCACAACGGAAAAGGTCAGGCAGATGATGTTTATTTTCAGGATATAAATGGAAAATATTAAAGGCTTAAAGAAGGCCATACTGTTTCTTTAATAAATCATTCATCTGAATAAAGGTATATAAAAGCTTTAATAACACGCTCTTACCAATTTTATTTTCCAACCGTTTCATGTCAAAACCGTGAAACTCAACAATATTATTCTTTGCTTCGAAACCACAATCGAAACACAATATTTTCCCTTAATATTCATTTACTTAAACCTGACAATAACATTGAAACATGCTGGTAAATATAATATTATCCGTTCTGTAATTGCATTCACAAATAAAATGGCCACTGTGTATTGTACTGGCCTCAGAAATGTATATTTAGTGACAATTATGGGGAGAATAGGTAAGTCCAACTTCGAGAAAGAGGTCAATCGTCGAATCCGACTCGGCTGGGCAGCGTTCGGGAGGCTTCGCAATATCTTCTCGTCCCAAATACCACAGTGTCTCAAGACGAAAGTCTTTGACCAGTGTGTGTTGCCAGTGATGACCTATGGTACAGAGACGTGGTCGCTCACAATGGGCCTTATCAGAAGGCTTAAAGTCACCCAAAGGGCAATGGAGAGGGCTATGCTCGGAGTTTCCCTACGCGATCGAATCAGAAATGAAGAGATCCGCAGGAGAACCAAGGTAACCGACATAGCCCGAAGAATTGCCAAACTTAAGTGGCAGTGGGCAGGGCACATTGCTCGCAGAACAGATGGTCGATGGGGCCGAAAGGTTCTGGAGTGGCGACCGCGTACCGGAAGACGTAGAGTAGGAAGGCCTCCCACAAGGTGGACCGATGACCTTGCGAAGACCGCGGGTATCCGCTGGATGTGGGAAGCACAAGACCGGTCGAAGTGGAGGAGCCTGGGGGAGGCCTATGTCCAGCAGTGGACGTCTTTCGGCTGATATGATGATGATGATGATGGGGAGAATTAAAATAATAAAAATCCGCGCGCACCGCATGGTTGTGGAAGTTTATTTCGAAATATTGCCAATTAATGTGTCTGCGTTTCTACCAACTGAAATTGTCACTCAATGGTTACTGTAGGTATCAATAAAATATTTAGTTGATACTCTAAGGATAAAATAGTCGCTACGCGTCCTCAGAAAGCCCGAAATTCTGCCAACTAGTCTTACCAAGGAGTATTCAGTTACCCAGTAACAGGATAGTGGAAGTCGATAGGCTTTCGCTCCATGTAAAATACTGGTATTCAACTGCTTCCTGTAAGACTGAATGCCGATTGTAATTGTTGAGAAAAGCATAGCAACAATCGGTTGGCAAATGAACAATCTATGGAAAAAAATAAAATGAATAACGAGTGTTTCTTTTATGTTTTCTAAGTTAAAAAAACAATTCAACTACATTAACCATTTCACATAAATTAAATCGAATGCCCAAACTTTCCACCAAAACTTTCATGTGATATTGAATGTTAATAACCCGATACACAGTTCAATAGAACGCAAATAAATTCTATTAATAAAGACAGAATGTAATGTAAGTAAAGAAATGAGATCACGCCCGCATTTCAACGCTCAGTCAAACTTATATGATTTATTATGTAACACGTTTCCATTGTAAGCCGTTGTTTCTATGCGATCTAAGATTCAATGTCCAAATTAGTTTTTCATTAACTAGGAATAAGCACTTTCTCTTCCCGTGGGTGTCGTAGAAGGCGACTAAGGTACTTACTAGAGAATGGTTAGCAGCGTTCTCTATGCATTTTACCACCATACTGCGATCGCCAACCCGCCTGCCAAGCGTGGCGATTATGGCAACCCCCCCCCCCTTTTTGGGGAGGCCTATGTCCAGCAGTGGACGTCTTTCGGCTGAAATGATGATGATGATGAAGCACTTTCTCCGCATGTCTGTCATCATCTGCCTAGTCTTTTTCCAACTATGTTTTGTGTCGGCCTCCAATCTAACTGGGTGCAACTGAATACCAGTATTTTACTTGGACTGCCGATCTGACCTCCACAGCCCAGTTACCCAGTGGGTAACGCGATACCCCTTGGTAAAACTGGTTGTAAGACTTTCGGGCTTCTGACGACCCGTAACGACCAGATCGACGACCCACCGATCCACGTATAACAGCCAGTATCAACGGCTTAACGTGCTTTCTGAGCCACGGAGAGGTCTTAGTATGTAAGTATGGTCACATTTGATAATTTACGAAAGTATTTAAGTAATTCCAGAACTAATTATTTAATAAAATACGCAAACTGAGCAAGAATCCTTTTATTTTCACAATCAGTCAAAAGGTAACAGATTAAATATATATGTGTATGTATGGCCAGTGTGAATCGTAGAATAGTTCGCATAATAGAAGATAGGTGACGTATTGAGTTCAGTGTTTGCAATTAATTAATTTCAACATCCTCTTCTTAATTGCAAACCCATAGCCACGGAACAGTCTTCAGTCTTCTTTTGAGAAATTGGTTTTGTAAGTATGTCGGCAACCATATCTTGAGTCCCAACATAGCTGAGTTCAATTTCCTTTTCGGCAATTCTCTCTCGGATAAAATGATATCTTATATCAATATGTTTGCTGCGAGCACAGTAAGAGTCGATACCCGCAAATTTGATTGCACTTTGGTTATCACAATAAATTATGGTAGGCGCAACTGTAACCTTCCAATGTTCTGACTCTAAATGCCTTAGCCACATAGCCTCTTGTGTGGCAGTAGCAAGTGCCATATATTCTGCCTCCATAGTTGATAACGCAACTGTGTTCTGACGTTTAGAACACCATGAGATCGAAGCACCCTGAAACAGAAAAGTGTAGCCAGAGTAAGATCTCCGGCTGTTAATGTCTGAGGCCCAATCTGAATCACAGTAACCAAATACTCTTCTTTCTTCTTTGTTTTGAGTAAATATTAATTTACAATCCTTTGTTCCCTTTATGTACCGCAGCACTCTTTTTACTGCCAGCAAGTGTTGTATTTCTGGTTTGTTATTGAAGCTACTCAATTTATTTACTATAAAACATATATCTGGTCTTGTTCCTTGGGATAGGTAAAGTAAACTCCCAATTGCTTCTTGATAAGGAACATTTCTAACAATATTATTTTGCTCTCCTGTGCTGATCAATTTGGAGCTAAGATCACAGGGCGAATGGACTGGATTACAATCTGTCATATTGAATCTTTGTAGAATTTTTTCTATATAGGCAGTTTGATCAATATGAATTTGGTCTCTGGCCGCATTTTGACTTATTCTCCAACCAATAAAATGATTCACAGGTCCAAGCGTTTTCATATCAAATTTACTTTTAAGTTGTTCCTTAATTTCTTTACCTTTCTCTACATTGTTATAAAAAATTAATAAATCATCAACATATATCAATATAAAAAGAATGCTTCCATTATCATGTTTGTAGTATACACATGGATCCACAGACGTACTTTTCAATCCCAACTTTTTAAACACAGAAGTGAGTTTTAAATTCCATTGGCGACTTGCCTGTTTCAAGCCATAAATGGACTTATTTAATCTGCAGACTTCGTGTCCGTGTTCATAGCCGGGTGGTTGATTCATATATATTTCAGCATCTATATCTCCCTGCAAAAATGCTGTAACTGCATCCATTTGATCGATATATAAGTTTTCTTTTACAGCCATTGCAAAAAAATATCTTATTGTGGTATGTCGTACTACTGGAGCAAAAAATCTCATTATATTCAGTTCCTTTCCTTTGTTTGAAACCTTTTATGACTAATCTTGCTTTGTATCGTACAACTTTACCGTTTGCATCTGTTTTCATTTTATAAACCCATTTGCAAGGGATTATTCTTTTGTCCTCGGGAAGAGTTACTAATGTCCATGTATTATTCTGAAGGAGCGATTGATATTCGCTGTCCATTGCATCTTTCCACTCTTTTGCTTTTGGGCCTGAAAGAGCTTCTTCCACGGTCTCTGGTTCCTTTAATAATAATGCTGAATCAGTTTGTTTCTCTTCATGACAAAAATATGTATTAGGTTTAGTATTCCTCGGCCTCAGAGTTATATTTCTAAATGGTACAGGATCTTCTTCTTCAAAGCTTTCTGGTGTGTAATCTGGATCATTATCTAATTCTGAATTTGATAATTCACTGGTGGCGTCAAACAATTGTTCCTCTTCTGAACTTTCATTTACTAAAGTATCGGTATCAGATTCTTGTTTAGCTGTAGTTTCCTGTTGTTGCAAAGTAGTCAGCGGCATAATAACACAATTATTTTTAACTGTGTGTTCCAAGAAAACAACATCTCTACTCTTGTATATTTGTTTTCTTCTCTCATCGTACAATCTGTAGCCTTTAGTAAAATCACAGTAACCCACAAATATCATTTTAGTAGCTTTTGAATCCCATTTTTGTCTGTTTTCCTTTGGCACATGAACCATTGCCTGACAACCAAAGATCTTCATGTTATTTAAATTTGGTTTTTTACCTGTCCACATTTCATATGGCGTCTTGTAGTCCAAAGCTTTTGTTGGTGAACGATTTATAATATAAGCCGCTGTTGAAACCGCTTCAGCCCAAAAGTTTTTTTGTAATCTGGAGTTCAAAATTAAGCATTTAGCTCTCTCTACTAATGTACGATTCATTCGCTCTGCCATGCCGTTTTGCTGAGGCGTATATGGGTTACTCGTTTGATGCTGGATACCAGATTTACACAGAAACAATTTAAACTGATTATTTAAATACTCTCTTCCATTATCTGAGCGCAATATCTTAATTTTTTTATTAGTTTCGTTTTCAACTAAATTCTTGAATTCTTTAAATTTTTCTAAAGTCTCAGATTTGTTTTTCATGAAATAGACAGATACCTTCCTACTGTAATCATCTATGAAAGTAACATAATATCTGGCACCTCCAATAGAGCTTGTCTCCATCGGACCACATAAATCAGAGTGAATTAATTGGAGCAATTCAGAAGCTCTAGTACCAGTATTTTTAAATGGTTGTCTACTCATTTTTCCTTCTAAGCAAGTTGTACAAACTTGATTACCCTTTTTTAATAACTCAACCCCTTCTGCACTTTCTGTTATTTTCTGTAAGTCTGTGAAATTGAGATGGCCCATCCTTTGATGCCATAAATTTATATCTCGCTCATCTATTGTTGACAGCAATGCCGGTGCTTCGGAAACATTATTTAATACATACATGTTATTGCGATGCAAAGCTGTCAATATTAATTTATTATTTTGATATATCTGACAACCATCTCTCTCGAATTTCACTTCACATCCATTATTTACCATTTGACTTACAGAAAGTAAATTTGCTGTTAGTGTGGGTATAAATAAAACATCTCTGACCTGTATTGTCCGTAATATGCCATCTGAGTCTCTTATCTGAAAATCCACCTTGCCACTGCCTTTTACTGCTACTGTTTTGTTGTCTGCAACTTTAATGTTGTTGATTGTAGATGGAGAAACATCATACATCCAATTCCTATTATTGCACATATGCAGTGACGCTCCGGAATCAACATACCAGCAGTTTCCATCCAACTCAGCAGAAACTGGAAAAGCAGCATAATAACCATTATTTTTTGAATTCTCATTGTTTGAGGAACCCTTCTTTTTATCTTTAAAATAGCAATCTCTACTCATGTGCCCATACTTATTACACACAAAGCACCGTGGGCCTTTGGGTTGCCTTTTCTCTTGAAATCAAAATCAAATCAAAATCAAAAGTCATTTATTCAAACTAGGCTGAGAGTCAGCACTTTTCGAACGTCAAAAAATAAAACATAAGACAGTCCCCCCAAAACGCCCACCCTTCGACACTTCCTAGTGCTTTAGCTGGGAAGAAGAAGTGGCGCAACAAACTCCCCAGCAGCACAGCTGTCTGTTCAGTTAGAAGAACTTGATACTGTACAATACAATAGTAAAAAATAAAATGATTTAAAGAGTCTAATAAAATAAACAATTAAGTATATGAATGTAATTCATACAACCTGTCAGTAGGTAAGCTAATTCTGGTGAAAGAACACAAACATTGTCTTGAGTTAATCACAGCGACCAACTATTCTTATCGTTTAAGTAGTCGTTAATAGAATAATATGCCTTAGAACAAAGGTTGGATTTTACTTTGGCTTTAAACGCACTAAAATGTAAATCTAACAAAGAAGAGGGAAGCTTGTTATAAAAGGTTATACCAAGCCCAACAAATGAGTTATGAACCTTATGAAGCCGGTGAAAGGGAGCACGTAGTTTATCCTTATTTCTAGTATTTATATTATGAATATCACTGTTTTTAGTGTATAAGTGTATATTTTGCCTAATATATAAGATGTTAGCGAATATGAATTGCGATGCCACCGTGAGAATACCGATATCTTTAAAAAAATCTCTTAGGGACACTCTAGCACCCAGTTGGTAAATTGCTCGAACAGCTCGCTTTTGAAGAACAAAAATATTTTGAATATCAGCGGCTTTGCCCCACAACAGAATGCCGTAGGACATAACGCTATGAAAATAACTGAAATAAACTAACCGAGCTGTTTCAACGTCAGTGTACTGTCTTACTTTTCTAACGGCATAGGCGGCCGAACTGAGCCTTCCCGCTAGGCTTGATATGTGTGAGCCCCACTGAAGTTTAGCATCTACTGTTATGCCCAAAAAAACTGTCGAGTCTACGGTTTCAAGCACCTCTTTATCTAACACGATGTTTGGACCAAGATTTCTAACATTCGGTAAGGCGAATTTTACACACTTTGTCTTCTTGGCATTAAGTACTAGGTTATTTGCCGTAAACCAATCCGTAAGCATTGAGAGTGCACTGTTTACGTCGTCAAAATCTTGTCTATTCCTGTCTACTTTAAAAATAAGAGAAGTGTCATCTGCAAACAGAACAACATCACAAATACCCTTTAAATAGAATGGTAAGTCATTGATATATACTAAAAACAAGAATGGGCCGAGTATTGAGCCTTGAGGCACACCTAACTGAACTGGTAGCCCGGAAGATTTTACACCATTAGTTTCTACACATTGGAACCTACTATGTAAATAAGAATTTATTACGTTTAAAGCTTCGTTATGGACACCATAATAACGCAGTTTACGCAAAAGCGTTTCATGGTGCACGCAATCAAAGGCTTTGGAGAGATCACAGAAAACTCCAATAGCATTTTGCGAGTTCTCCCATGCGTTAAATATGTGTTTCAACAAAGCAACACCCGCATCTGTAGTCGAACGACCCTTTGTAAAGCCATATTGTTCCTCATGAAGGAGGCTATTTAAATTAAAATGTCTTAGCAACTGCTTGAGTATTAATTTTTCAAATATTTTACTAAATGCCGGTAATATAGAAATAGGCCTAAAATTGCCCACGTTATTTTTATTACCCGATTTAAATAATGGTATGACTTTACTAATCTTCATGAGGTCAGGAAAAGTTCCCGAGTCAACACATTTATTAAAAGTAACAGCAAGATAGGGGGCTACGATGTCGATTATATTACTTAAAAGTTTAATAGAGATGCCCCAGTAATCTCCAGTGTTTTTTGATTTAAGTGTATTAAAAATATTTACTACATCACGAGGCGTTACATGTTCGAAACTTAATAAGCTACTACATTTGGGCACACTACTATGCAAAAGGTTTTCAGCTTTAGACGGGGACGAATTTAACGTGTGAGTCGTAGTTAAAGGTATGTTGGCAAAAAACTCATTAAAAGCCTCAGCTATGTCAGCAGCTTCATTAAGTAATGTGTTGTTGACCATAATCTCTAGTTGTTTTTCCTGTTTAACCGATTTACCCGTTTCATTGTTAATAATTTTCCATGTGGTTTTTATTTTATTATTAGATTTTTTTATAGTATCGCTTAAAAATTTAGATTTAGCAAAAGCACAGATCTTTTTAAATAATTTTGAATAATTTCTGACATACTCCAGGAAAGGAGTATCAAACCTGTATTTTTTCAAACCATACAGCTCGTATAGTGTCGCTCTACTTTTATAAATACCTGGTGTGGCCCATTGGTTGAAGCCGACGGAGGTGCCATTAATGTCAATGGTTTTGGTTTTGAAAGTAGACTGGTATTCTTTATGTACTATATCAAAAAGGGCTCCATAGATTTCATTAGGATGCTCATGTTCTATTAAAGATGGTGTAATCCTACGAGATATATTATTTTTAAATTTGTTGCAACGACTAGCTGTATAAGGCCTGCATTCTATTTTATGCGGCTTTTTGTGTAAGAATAAAGGGAAGCTTGCTAATAAACCACAGTGGTCGGACGTTAAGTCAGTTAAAACTAATTTATTTTTGGCATCGCAATCACTAAAAATATTATCAAGGCATGTTGACGAAGATGCCGTGATCCTAGTAGGTTCAGAAAACAAGTTAATTAAATTAAAAGACCTAAATAGATTAAGTAGTCTAATACTTAATGGAGTAACATCTAAAATATTAATATTAAAATCTCCACACAAAATTATACTTTTATTACTTGATTTTAACTTGTTGAGTAAATCCTCCATTACCAATTCGAAACGACTGAAATCTCCAGAAGGGGGTCGATAAACGCATACTATGACGTATCGCTCGAGTTCAACACAAGACAACTCAATAGTGCGCTCAATAGAAAGATTAACTAAATCTAAACGTTGTTTACATTTCAACTTGTTTGAAACAAGGACTAAAGAACCACCGCGAATAGCAGTTTTCCTTACAAAAGCACTTTGCACGGTAAAAAAATCATCATTGATCAACACTACTTCATGTTCCTTCAACCAGTGTTCAGTCAAACATAACACCTGAACATCATAGTTTTCTAGAAATAAACTTAACTCTAGCTCTTTGCCGGACAGACCCTGCATATTTTGATGTACCACATTCAAAACATGCGGCTTTCCCGTTGTCGCACCTAGTAGTTTAAACTACTAGGTGTATCAATAGTGGCGTTAGTACCACTACTAACAGTAATCGATGGTACACTACAGGTACCAGTGTTAAGGTGTAAATTGTATGCTAAAAGATTAACAATTTGTCTCCTACAACTAGGTGGTAAATACAAAGTATAATTTGTCAGTTTGTAATCAGTAATAAATTGATTACAATCAAAATATAGAATGGCGTCACTGTGACGACTAGTCCTATTATAAATTAACATATTCATATTATAAATGTGCCTATTTTGCTTATCAGACAAGTATTGTGAATAAGGCAAGGCAGAGAAAATAAATCTACAATTCTTGGTCTCATTGAGATGTAACATCAAATGGACACATTTAATTATGTCCTTTTTTCGAACAGTTAAACTATCCCCATACAACAATATAACAGTTGAACTGGGGTTGATTTTTGACAATTGAATATTATTTATTAATTGGCTAATACTGGCACCGGGTGAACAATTATTAATTACATATTTTTGAGAACACTGATTAAATATGAGAACACTGATTAAATAAATTGTTGTGATTGGTTATGTGGATTTTTCGGTGTTGACTTTGACATATTTTGTTTATTATATGACTTGGCATAGTAAGCAACAGATTGACCTCTTGTAACAACTTAGTTTTTACATAATCAGCGGTAATATTCACACCAGAGCTCTCTAAAGCCATTATCATCGGTTTGTAGTAATCAGGGAGGCCAGCAAGCAGCAATGTACCAAGCCACTCGTCTCCAACCACAAAATTAATATTCCGTAACTTATGAGCTGTTGACATTACCTTATTAATATATTCCTCGACACTCGAGCAATTTTCCAAATTGGTGGTAATCAGATCTTTTAATAAACCTACCTTTCTACTGAGCCCTGAGTCATCAAATACTTTTTCGAGTTTTGTCCAAACCTGTTTCGCTGTTGTAGCGTCCTGAACATGGACATAGTTAACTGGATCTACCAAAAGTATTATTTTCGATTTTGCTTTCGTATTTTTCTTGCTGTCAGATACATAACCTTTGTCAGGTTCAATCTCCTGCCACAATTCTTCATGTTCCAGATAGTTTTTTACCGCAAACTTCCAACTTTGGTAATTTTCTCTTCCAATTAGCTTCTCAATCGTGCCCATTGATATTTGTGATGCCATTTTAAATGTATTTTTCGTCAATGCTGAAAGAGAAGAACGACTAAGCCGGTAATGGCCGGTTGCGAGGTTTTCTAATTTGAATCCAATTGAATCGCAGCACTTTAGTATTGAATTACTTTTTTACATACTTTCGGACATATTTAGCCCATAACCTGATAATTTACGAAAGTATTTAAGTAATTCCAGAACTAATTATTTAATAAAATACGCAAACTGAGCAAGAATCCTTTTATTTTCACAATCAGTCAAAAGGTAACAGATTAAATATATATGTGTATGTATGGCCAGTGTGAATCGTAGAATAGTTCGCATAATAGAAGATAGGTGACGTATTGAGTTCAGTGTTTGCAATTAATTAATTTCAACAACATTACATCGCATGGATTTAACCCTTTACTACTTCAAATAATCCAAAATTGGCATTGTAGAAGCTTTACATACTATTATTATTCATAATTTATTTAATTTCACTTCATGTCATAAACATCAATGTAGCCCTTGCTCTTGTACTAGTAATTCCTATACCACAAGAGCCAATTAAAAACAATTTAATTTAAAGGTCCTAAGGTGTTATTGATAGTCACCTCAAGAAGGTCAACATTATCTAAGAGATTTGAACATACACGAAATATTCTAATCAAAAAAGAGTAATTTATAAAGGTATTTTTTTCTATGCTCTATGAACTCATAGTTACTTCACGCCTCATAAAATGTTCTAGCCGCATCGCCACTATGACTTCAAACCCTTAAACTGCCGTGCATCACAGTAAACTCATATTAATATGCTACAACGTCATACCATGGACACTAGCACGCCGTCTCATCGCGTTATATTGCAGTAAAATGTAAAATATTCACTGGATGTCATCTCAAACGGGTTACGACGAGGACAGAAGACTGTTTTGCAAGTAATTGCTTGATGTAATATGGACGGACGGCAATGCGGTGAACATTAAAAGTATCATCGTTACAGCAATTTTATTGAAGCTGAATATTTTGTTGGCGAGTTTTATTTTTAGAAATTTTAGTGACTGGACGTCTGGGTTATTATGTTTTTAGTGCTCTGTGGCTCTTTAGTAAGGGATCAAAGACTTGGCAAAATATTAATTATGTCCTAAGCAATGTTGGCTGTCCGACAGTGACTAAGTATTATGTCAAGAGTTTTGGCAACAGTACTTTCTTGTTTGCTATTAATTATTAAGTGTGATCAATAATTCGTGAAAGGCTTGTGGCTGGGTGACTATCTTTACGTACCACTCCATGACTCAGAAAGCACGTTAAGCTGTTAGTCCTGGCTGTCATTGGTGGATCTTTAACAGTCGTTACGGGTCTTAAGAATCCCGAAAGTCTGACAACCAATCTTACCAAGGGTATCTATCGTATTACCCAGTAACTGAATTTTAATGGTCCGATAGGTAGACGCTCCATGTAAAATACAGGTACTCAGCTGCATCCGGTTAGACTAAAAGCTGTACCCAACATAGTTGGGAAACGGGAGGCAGATAATGATGATCACCAATTTGTATTATTTATCAATCACCTCGTTAATTGACACTTAGAAGGCCAATGCTTAGCATTTGACACTTAGGTACAAATTAGTATTAGTTGCGCCAATATTCATTTGATTGTCATCCGCTTTCCTAGACCAATTCCATTCCCGCACATGCCTCGCGAGTGAATGAGAGGATCCACCCCGCCATTTTTTGTCGCGAAGACACTTCCGAATGAACCGCATCGCGATCGCAATGGCGTTGGGCCCGCTTCGCTTGAAAATATTGATAACTTTAGAATCACCGCATTTTCGCCTGTAATAAGACTTATAATCAACAGTTTGTGTTTGTGTTTAACGTGTGAGGACAGTAACTTGAAGCTCAAGGTCCTCTGTACCTGAAGAAGTAAATCAGTGCATCGGCAACGACGACGCGAGCACGTGGCTCCCGTAAAACGTATGTGCTGCCCTCCTTAATTATTTCGGGTTGTATTCTATTGTCCTACACCAACCACCGCAGCTCGAGCTGCCTAATCGACAAGTGTCTGTTAATCGTTATGTTCCGCATCGCAAAATATAGTCCACAAAAGCCTAGCCTTTTGCGCCATAAAGTATGATAAACCACAATTACCTAAATTAATCTATGGAATTTTAGTCCATAATATTCCCTATATAACATCACTAACAAACAAGTTCCATATTACATCACCTAATTAAAAGCTACGATAGCCAAAACATCTTTCTATACGATTACAAACTAACATGAAATCTCAAAGCACATTGCCGTAGCAAGCCTACGCTCCTACACGACATGCAACGTAATTACGCCACGCTGTTGACCCACACTAACGAAGGATTACGGTACACAAGTCCTAACTTGAGACATTTGCAACATAAATGAGATAGGAAGCTGTTCTTGAAAGCCGAACGACGCCGGCTAAGATGAAGTTGAATCCTCTTGAGCTGCGAATAGAAATAACGTGTTAAAGAGAACTGGGGTGCAAGTAGTGGTAGGAGTTAGTGCTGCAAAATGTTATGCGGATATCTTTGACGATTCGTTTTAATTATTATTATTTATTTATTTAGCCCATTGACCCCATTGACCAGTCAAGCCTCAGCCGCACCCGAAACGGGTTCGAAACAATAGAAAACCAATTGTGTTTCATTAGTGGTACTTGACAGTGAGATTAATCTGTATGACTATATTCTTTGATTTGTTTGACTATAGGATGTCTCTCAACTCAGTGTGCCTTTTAGCACAGGCCTCCTCCAGTAGTTTCTATTGCTTCCTGGCTTGAGCAACTCTCCTCCATTTGGGTCCCGCAGTAAGTTTCAGCTCATCTTCCCAGCGCATTTTTTGTCGACCTCGACATCTCTTGCCATCTCTTGGATACCAATTCGTTGTAATTTGGCTCCACTTTTCTTGTATTGATCTCAACATACGGCCGGTCCATCTCCATTTTTGGAGGTCTATTTTTCCAGGATTTCGGTTAATTTGGTTTTTGCTCTTAATTGGACATTGCTAATTCTATCTTGCCTGCTTGTTCCTGTCAAATTTAGGCAAATATTGAAGCTCTAATGAAAGTACTGAGGTAAGTAAATAAGTATACGTAGCATTGTTGAACATTCATGCAAAAAAACCACTACGTAATCCACATAATCTATCTTACTAATATTATAGATGTGAATGTTTGTGAGGATGGATGGATGTTTGTTACTCAATCTCGCAAAACCGGCCTAACGGATTTGGATGAAATTTGGCACAAAGATAGCCTATAACCTGAATTAAATACATATTATACTTTGTAGCCCGGTAACCCGTTCCCGTAGAATTATATCTCAACTTTACGCGAGCGAAGCTGCTGGCAAAAGTAAGAAGAGTACTACCAGTCAGGATTTGAAAAAATATTTTTGCATTTGATAGATCTCGAGAATGGTTGCTATTAAAATCACGCTACGATCTTAGGAACCGGACAAAAAGATCAAAAGTCGAAAAAATGCTACGTGTAAACGAAGTAATAGCATGAAATCGCGGGTGAAGTACTAGTGACTGGTATACTGAGATAAGTATGCCAGTATATATAACATGTAGCATTGATATACAATGATGAAAAAAATAATATAAGGTAATCCGCATAATTCATGCTACTTATACCTAACAATATAAAGTGACTTTGACTATTGTCTGTTACCTTTTCACTCACTTTGGCTTCCATGTAGACCATAACCTGGGTCAGGACATAGGATCTTCTATCCTACCAGTACGTTCCCCTGGGATCATCCCCGATCTCCGCGCGGGCGAAGCCGTGGTCCGAACTTGGTCTACTCTACAAGCTTGAAACTGTACATTTATTTCGACTTTTAAAACCCATTTCTCTAAGTTCTGAGCTCTTAAAACTCACAACAATAACTGTCGGTTTCGAAGCAGAGTCGTAATGCTTGCTATTCCCGAAGGATTGACGAGGCAGAAATATGGAGGTACCTGCTAGTCCTCGCGTCTTTTTCATATGACAGTATTAGGTTCCACATACTGAAAGGCAAGCATTGATATAAGGTGGTTCCTACTTAAAAAAGAATATTCGTCCCACCATTGGTTTTTGGTAGGCACCAATAGAAAGATAATAATTATAAGCCTCCGATTTTGTGCGTAAAGCTTTTTATTTTATTTTCTTCCATAAATTGTGTCCCACTGTTGGGCAAAGGCCTCCCCATTCTCCTTCCAAACTTCTCTGTTGGCCGTGCAAACATTAATTCTTTAAAATAAAAACCTCGAAGGTAATTCAATTACCGGTTCTGAATAAATAAATGAATAAATATATACTGACAATTACATTTAAGTTCCAATTTGTCCCTTTCGAAATTCGAATTGCATTTTTATCGAGTGAATAAAGATTTCATTTTACAAAAATAATGCGTCTATATTTCAAACAATGTATTTCATTTTAAATCTGAAAATGATTTCGTATTTACGGCATTCGCACGTACGCCAGATGGATGTTATGAATGTACCAATAATTTTTATTCGAACGAAAAATCTACGGGAATTTGTCGATAGGTCAAGTATGGATATCGGTTTGATTTCTCGTATTTGTGGTAGGAATATGTTTTCTGCAAGTAAACAGTTTTTTAATTAATGTGTCATTGTAAGTTATTAAAAATAATTACAAACATCCAGGTTATAACAGCAGTATATATCCAGCGTCAGGCACTAGTTGTCTGGCATTTATGCTGAACTGGGCCTTTCTAGCGCAGCCGTGCAGCACACTGACGCACTTTACACGTTTTGTTGGTTTTTTATTTTTGCTGTAGGTATAATGGGTGACCTTTTTAGTCTGTGCTAAATAAATTTAATTTCTTTCTTTCTTTACAATTTTAAGACCAAGTCTCTAATTAATTAACAAGAAATCTGCCGCCAAATCGAATGTGATTGACTAAACTTGTTTTTGGCATGTATTAAATCGAACGTCTATTAATTCCCATTTTCGCTGGTAAAATATAATTGAACACTAATATAATGATTGCGCCTATTTTTAGGTGCATAACTTCAAATAATTCATATTTTTGGGTCCCAAAAATACGAAGTAGTCAAGTAACTGCGAAGAACTTGGATGTAGAGCTCGCTAGCAGCTGCCGCGGCACTGCTTGCTTTGCTCACTCAGCTCGTGAACGGTCAGTGATAGTGCTAACTTAACCTAACCATTAGGTCGGGGTACCTTCACTTAATTACTCTTGTTTATCTAAAACAAGTGTGCATCATTAGAAGCGCAAAACGAAGTTAATTAATTTTAACAAGTGTCCATCATTAAATAAGTATTTGCTCTTGTTTTTACAGGGTTAATCATCCTTTAAGCTCATATATCGATCTTTTAACTACCAACACTTTAATGAACGCTGCAATGGCACAGCGCAGAGGAACTAAGTTAACCCATCGTTTTGCATTTAAATGACAATTGCATCGTCAAACAGTTTACTCGATTACTGGCGTGGCTCCATTCACTATTCCAATTTCGAATTCGCATTTATAAATGGGTTCCTGGCTGTTTTGGGGCATTTCTGTCAAAAAGAAGACGCTCCATATTCAAGTTTCTAAATGGAAACCTCAAAAGCCACTTATTTGCACTACGTGGGTATTAAAAAGTAAAAAAATAATACTGTCTTTTTCTTTCACCTAACCTAGTGAAAGATATAGATAGGAATGCAACGTCCACAAACCCGCACTGGGCTAGCGTGGTAGATTAAGGCCAACTCTCTCTTATAGAGAGGGTGTCAATGACTGATTTATGGTCTATGATGAAATAGAAATAGATAAGTAAAACAATGATGATTCGCTATCTCGCTCTGAGTTTGTTTCGGCCTTTCTTCTCAGAGTAGTCAGATAGGAAACGTCGACTTCACTAAATGTCACATTTCTTCGAATTTTTGGTTCTAGGACATGCCGGTTTCCTCACGATGTTTTCCTTCACCGTTTTGAGAGCAGTGGTGATGAAATAATTTACACAAAGTAAAGCGCCTGTCTGGGTTCGAACTCACGACCTAGAACTCGTAAGTCGCGGCCGTTACCACTTGGCCACCACTGCTGAAAAGTGTTTGTACAAACCTAATTACAGAAATAAAATCATTTATCATTTATCATGGACCCCATCTGACAACCCGCAGCAGCAAAAAGTTTCGTAAAATCTACTCCTTTGCCCATTTGCTGCCCAACTGCATACCCATAAAACATGACCCAATGACATTTACGATCGAAAAACGCCGTATTCATTATATCTTGCTTACGGAAACAATTATAGGTAGCAACTGGCTCTCCTATAATTCATCGGATTTAAACCGCTTGCGACTTGCATGCGTTTTTTTTTTTGTCTGGCTTTAAACTGGATATTTGCATCTAGAAATACTCGTTTAGTGTGTGATTTACATAGTTTATTGTTTGTGGCACAGGACGCAAGTATTTATGGTAACTTGGAGACATAAAAAAAAATCTTACCTCAAGTGTCTATCACTTGAGGTATCTTACAAACTGTCATCGTCTTATTACAAGACGCGATCTAACTTTAGTTCTAGCCTAAAGCTCTGACAGAGTTTTTTGCATTTCCAACTTTATTATGATTCGGGTAAAGTTCTTAATACAAAAATGATGACTTTGCTGTTTGCACTAGATTAAGTTGTCAGTTTTGTTAGAAGAACTATATTTTTATGCATATTGGGTTCTTAATACGAGAACTGGCTCGGTGGTTTAAACCTGATTGAAATAACGACCTTATTTTGTAATAAAGGGGTTACTGACTAACCTACCTTGGTCATGGCCAAGTCTAACCAGAGATGGCTGCGTATCTTTAAGAAGATCAATTTACAAATAACTGCCTCGTCGATCTGGTGGTCGAAGCGCTGCTACTGAACATGAATTCCTAGGTTCGATTCGCAGGTTCGGTAAACTGTTATTGATTTTTTTAGCCGGGATTTTTTTCAGTAACAGCCCAGGGCCTCGCTTAGTGCCTGGTTCCCATGGGACTTAAGCATAACAGGCGAAGGTTCGAAAGCAAAAGGTGTATGTATTTTTGCCCAACCTTTCGTGGAAAGAAGATATGATGATATGTTAAGATTAATCTATATTTTAATACGTTACTTCTCTGACAACGAGTTAGGACCGAAGATCTTCTATGAGTGACGGCGCTTGTCTTCCCGGAGCAGTCAGTTGCGCTGTCAGTCTGCTTACCACAGCATAACTTATTATTCTCGATTAGCTCTTGAAGAGGAAAAGATGATCCCTGACTATGGACAACCAGATAACTCTCAGAATTGTTATTGTACCACCAAATCCATTAAACATAATCTGTGCAACACCGTCTTACCCCACACTTAGTAACAATTACGTAGACGTAAACGTATACCTACTCGTACATGGTTAAACGGGTACTTATGTACTGATCCGACCCTCAGGAAAGTTCCAAGGGATCGCGCCCAAGTTCATTATGAATTTATATTCACTCAATAGCTCTTACTTTTGGGACTGCGCTGTACTTTGTCAATCCCTGAAATGTTTCGAAACTAGAGAATGTTTTGGGTTTCAGGATTTGGTGATACAAGTTTTCTGGCGGACAGTTCGTGTTTTAAGTAGGGCAAATGGTGCTAATGTGTTTGGTACGAGAGATATGTACATACTTGTGGCCTTAGTTGGCCGTGGACACAGACGAATTCGTATTTTTTTTAAAGATAGGACGTGAATTAAAAATCAATAATCATTTCATTGCAAAAATGGATAGATATAAGTCTTAGTTTTCCAAGTGTTGCCATCACAGAATATTCATAAATAGTGCTACTAGTTTCCCTACACAACAGATAACCCTATGTTTCATCAAATACTTTTCTGTTTGTGTATCTATGAGTTTATCATTGGTTTTTATGTCATTCACATTTACTAACTAATTTATAATGTTAACATACCGTGTGGTGGGACTCTGGTGATCTGCTGTGCAGACACCAGTCTCTCACAAACTAGTGTCACATATTATGTAGTTTTTAGGCCTTTATTCCATTGTTTGTAAAGAGAGGTAATTTATTTGAATTTGATAAATGACCTATTTGGCCTAAGCCAAGTTGCAAAGCTTAAAACATAAATCCAATAATATCCCGATCTCCTTTCCACCCAAAAGTCGAGTAAATCCGTAAAAACAGAACGTCATAAATTATAAATTATATTAATACAAAGAGTCTCAGAAAAATATCCGTAATTCCTTTACGTTTGAGATACGGTATGCAAAAAAAATGCCCCAAACAATTTAACGATAATAACGTATTTTATATTTTCTCAAAGTATTCCTATTATTTGCTTTTGATGTAAATTTTACAAGTGTTGTACTTTTTCCCGTATTGTCTTAATGCCCTTGAGATGTTTATAAATCGAAAAATTCAAGGAAAAACGTTGCTGGTCTTGTATTTTGTTTCTCTTTGATTCTGATATCTACATGCCTGTAGGCGGTTTTTTTCAGGAGATTACTTGCTTGAGGATAATTACAGCTCGCATCTGTAATTAAACTCAACCAACCAATTTAAAAACAAAAACATTTTCTATTGGAATTAATTTGGTTTTTTACATGTCTGTTTTGCAATGCTGTGAAAACATAACTTGGTAGAAATCGCTTTCATTTTCGCAGTTTCACAACATTCATGGCGTTGCTGACGCTGCTAAATGGACATTTTCAAATAAAATGGTGCCTTTAAATGCCTGCTCGAGTTTTCTGAATAAATGAAACTCTGTTAAACAAGTTTTTCTGAAAGTTATCAAAATTTGATATTCGCCATCGCTGTCTAGACCTGTGACAGAGTTGTTGCGACACACGGTTGTTGCTGTTTGATAAACAAATACAATTGCTGTCAATCTGTTCAAAAGGAAAACTATTTAGGCAATAAATACCATTTAATAAATTCGAATACTTTTAAATATGTAATTAACATTTTATTACGTTTTCCGAAATAATATTTCCATCAACATAAATATTCATAGTGCAAAGCAATAAAATTACAGTAATAAACCGCTTCACTATGAATCGAAAATTAAAATCCTGATGGATCATGCCATAGGTACGTAATGTTCATAAATTTATTTAAATGCTTTGATTTATTGAAATATACTGCGAGAATTTTGATGTGACTGTGTGTTCACTCACTACAATGATGTTTTAATTCAACATGAATGTATTTGTGTAATGGTCGAGTGGTAAATTGGTAAGCGTATGGCCGCAATAAAACAAATAAAAACATTATGAAACAATTAAAAATAAACATTCATGAAATCACGCTCAGAATTATTTTTGAATGACAACATGCATACAGTAAAATTGCTGTTCGTTAATTGTCAAATTACATGCAAACGTACATAAAAACGTACATAAAAACAGAATTTAAGTTGGTAGAACCTTTAGTGTTGTACAAAAACTGAAGTAGGTACTAACACCCATAATTTTCTTTAAAAAAAAAGACTAGCCGTAGGTGCTAGTGGCTGGCAAAAAAAAATCAGATACCTCTCACACAAAACAGGAACCACCCTAAAAGCAGTTCTTCACTCCAAATTACAGAAACAAATAGGGAACTGAACCCTTCATTTAGCTGTCCATATTTCGGACCCGTCTATCACGGCGGTTAGCCAAGCACCCTATTTCTAACACTAAATTATTCATAGCCTTGAAGGCTTCACTAAGTACCAACCATCCCGTCAGCAGGCGGGGTGTTGGATTTCACCTTGTTATAGAACGTTGTTTTCTTATTACTATCATTAAAATAGTGTGAAAATTGGCCCTTTGATAGTCGATATTGGTAAAAATAATTAGCCATTTTTCATGTTAAAACGTGGTCTAAAAGATTTTTTGAGTACCTACCTGGATGTTCTCGTCGCCATTTGACAAACAGTCTTAGGTTTTAACACAAACCAATACTTTTCACGTCGAGTTTTCAGCAAAACAGGAAAACAATGAAGAATAGGCGTATACATTTTTTCATCATAATTTCATCTGAACCGGTAGGACATAAAGTGTTAGGAAATCCGCTAGAGTTTATAAGATGTGAGTGACGTTCAAGGTAAAGTTCGGTTTCCTCATACTGTGCGCATGACGGGAACAGAAAAGTTAATTTGTCTAGGTTTAGGTCTTTAAAGACAAATTATTTATTTAAAGTTAGAAAATTAGGGGGCACTTTTGTTCGTCAAAACAAGAAAACAGAATTGGTTCTACTAGTTGCCCCCTTCAAAAAGGTATAATCGTATGGATAAGAATGGGCAAGAAACTCCAAATAAAGCATAAAGCAGTTTATAATGTTCCCACTGCTGAGACACATGCTTCCTATCTATGACAGGGAGTGGGCCGTAATCCACCACGCGGGCCAAGAGCGGGTTGGTAGATGTCACATGTTTTGAGAACATATGAATATGAACAAATATTTTGTTTACATTATTATAATCATAAGTGAAGATGATGTACCTACCTAGAATGAAATGATTAAATTACAATAAGTTCTTCATTTTCAAAGTTTTCAAGAAACTTTATCCGCTGAATACAACTGACGTCGGCCCTCTATCTAAACAGTACTGCCAAGAACTAACGTGTCGGATAGAAAACCGCATGTGGTTAAATTCAACAACTAAGACCAAGGCATTTTGAGGTTGGCTGTTGGTGATGCTCGCAAACATTCCAACGGCATACATTGCGTTGGTGATAAGCTGGCAAACATTGCAATAAACACGTTCTTGTTGTACGTTGTTCTAAGTATTGTTGGGGCAGAGTTGTTGGTTTTGTTTTGAAGTGAATATCCATGTTGGCTGCCGTATTAGTTTCATCGCAAACGTGCGGATAATGCCATTAATCTACGGAGGGTGAGGGTTTAGTGACCGCTGTAACTTGTATGGGTATGACGAAATCCAACCGAGTGAGTAATATTGTAATCTCTGAGCTAGTTCAAAATTACGTACATTTTACAAATCGTTCGTTTATGTAATTAATCAGGATCGTCGGATATATTTGAAGTTTAATAAGAAACCTATGTACATACATACTCAGCCTATTACGTTCCCACTGCTGGGACACAGGCCTCCTCTCCGTGAGAGAGGGAGCGGGCCGTAATCCACCACGCGGGCCTAGTGCGGGTTGGTAGATGTCACATGTCTTCGAATGTTTTGTTCTAGGACATGCCGGTTTCATCACGATGTTTTCCTTCACCGTTAGAGAGGAATGGTGATGAAATTATTTACACAAAGTAATGCGCCTGGCTGGGTTCGAACGCAAGACCTACAACTCGTAAGTCGCGGCCGTTACCACTGGGATACCACTGCTCTCCTGGGTCACCACCGAAACCGATGTATGTTTTCGAAATAACTTAATCTGACACATTCTTTTGGTGACGGTACAACTTGAGGTTGCCAAAAACACAACTCACAGCTGGTCCATTTTAAACGTTATTGCAGGAGTTTAGAGTGGTAGCATATTTTCGCAAGTGTATTGGTATCGTGGTTAAATGAAATTATTTGTATGCTCATCTTTAGCTTCTACCAGAGACTTTGTCCGCGTGACATTTCTGGTTCCCGCGTCGCATCGTCTGACCGCGCTGTGCTCAATTTTTGCTTAACATTCTTTCTGAGTTTTTTTTTTTTGCTCAGTTTGTAAGAGCCTTATTGCCTTGTTCAAGTATAAGGCTATCAAATGAAAACCGCCTGGGAGTTCCGGAGATTAGCGCATTCAAACAAACAAACTCTTCAGTTTAATTATTAGTATATAGATCAATCAACTCGGCCTATCGCAGTCCACTGCTGGACATAGGCCTCTCCCAGACTGCGCCACAATACTCTGTCCCAGCCAACGTTTTAAGGTAGTCGGTCCATCTAGCTGGGGGGCGTCCCACACCACGTTTGCCGGGACGCGGTCTCCACTCCAGGACTCGTCTGCTCCACCGTCCATCGGTCCTTCGACAAACATGGCCAGCCCACTGCCACTTCAGCTTGCTCACTCTATAAGCTATGTCGGTAACTCCGGTTCTTTTCCGGATAATTTCATTTCTGATTTTATCCTTCAAAGAAACTCCGAGCATAGCCCGCTCCATAGCGCGCTGAGCGACCTTAAATTTGTGGACCAGCCCAACTGTCAGTGTCCACGTTTCGGTGCCGTATGTCATCACGGGCAGAACGCACTGGTTGAAGACCTTAGTCTTCAAGCATTGCGGAATAGTATATAGATGTTGCTATCAAATTCACTAAATGCAGTAGGTGAAAAACAGTAACAAGTATTGAAATGTGTAATAAAGGCCCACAGAGACGTCTATTTATCCAAAAAATACTCTTACTAGCGATGAAACTCGTATCATAATCCACTCAATAGTTTCCAAACTGTTCGAGCTTGAAACAGATAGACGTGATTGGGAACTTCGGTTCATAATATGTAGTGATTACAGCGAAGAGGAAATTGCTTCTCAAACACGCCAGGTGAGTGTGTCAGGAGATAGTTATATTTGGAAGTTCCTTCTTCTCTCGCATACCCAAGAAGATCTATAGACTATAGAAGAATAATCTCAACCACGTATTAATTCCAACCTCAAATAATTCCCACTTTACTATCCTAAAAATACATTTGGCCAAATGTGATAAAAGACCAGAAGTTGAAACAAAGGAAACATCAAAAGTCCTCAGTGTGTCTAACCAGCAGAAATCTCATATTACTTAACACTCATTTTTAGACGTTCATTGATTAAAAAGTGTGCTTCATTAAAAGGTCAATAAGTTTTCAGAAGCTCAATAAATATGTTTGTTACAAAATACCCAGTTTTCATGGAGGTAGCAAGACTGTATACCTATTGCCCAGTGCTATTTTAAGTCTTTTATTATGGAAGAGTAGTAAAAGATTTTTATTAGAGATTAACTACATTTTTCTCTAGCTCCTTAAACACTAACATATAAAGGCTTTTCAAAACAATAAACTTTCGACAGTTATTTGAGCCATATTGTTTTGTTGCGAAATGCATTATTGTTTTAGTGGCGTCAATGTTATCCCTGCCGTAAACAAACATTATATGGACTGTTATGGCAACGTATCTGGCAAAAGAACTTCTGACATCTATTTAAATAAAAAGAAAAGTCCTGACTGACTGACTCATCAACGCCCATTCCAAACCCTTGGACCTAGAAAGCTAAAATTTTGCACAGAGTTTCCCTTTATAGTGTACACAAGAAGTGTGTAATGATTATTCTTTATACTTACATTTTTGTTAACATTAACCTTGAAATTTAAGCATTCTCTATGTACCTTCATACTCATTATCTGGAAGGAAATATAGTATTTGCGTGTTACAATAACTATTTCTTTAATATCTGTAATAAAATAAAATTTGATCTTTGTAATTTTCTATGTTGTGACATGTAATCATGTATGTCAAGATTTGTCAAACTGTCAGTTACTTTTCTTTTTCCCATAGAGTTTCTCACTAGTCTATAAAGAATTACTTTTTGGTTTAATTATTATAAATTATTTTTATCAATATTATTAGCTGGAATATTGTATTTTATTAACTATGATTGTTTACTTCTTAATTTTAAATTATATCTTTAAATTCTTTACACACACATGGTTGTATAATATGTGCTGGCTGGTTACATGTGTCTGGCCACTGGAGGATATAATTTTAAAATGTAAAAAATGTTCTGGAACGGCTGAAACTAGTATAAATAGAGGACGAAGCGCAGAAAGCGGGACTACTACGAGAGGGAACTACGAAGAGGGACAGCGACGTAATTTGATGTATGGAGGTGCTGTTTATTTTTCTGAAAAGCCTCCACTAATAATACTACTACTGCTGCGGCCCTACTATTGAGCTTCGGAGTTTTGTCGGGTCCCTCCTGTTTCCACTGCTCGTTCTAGAACCGAGCACCAATAGACAACAAGGCGCTCATACCGGATCCTCCTCCCAGTGTGTGTGACTTAAGAACCCTCCTCACAATATATCCTCCTCCCAGTTTGTGATACTAAAGGACTCTAGTGAAATAGGTAATTTTTATAAAACTATTTGTATTTTTTATTAATTTAAATTAAAAATGTAAAAATCTACTTATAATCTTTGTTTCTTTTAGGTTTAAGTTTGATTTGTTACAAGTGAGGAAGGATTTTTCGAAAATTAACCTCTAAGGGAGTTAAATAGGGGATTAAAGTTCCGCGCGGGCAAAGCCGCTGGCAAAAGCTAGTTTTAAATATAAACCGATTTATTACAAAACGTAATCTAACCTTAGTTGTAGCCTAAAGCTCTGAGCTAGACGGGTAATTGCGTAGTACACTATCGGTACGAATCACTTTCAGTTTCGCAACATTCATGGCGTTGTTTACGTTGCTAAACAGGTTTTTTTTCCAAACATAATATGAAAGAATGGGTTCGCAATAACTTTCAAAATGATTGAGTTTCTGATTAATAGTGTTCCGTGTGGTGCCGAACGTAAATAATAGCACCATCCCATTTCTTCTCGTGGGGGTCGTAGGAGGCCACCAAGGGAAAGTACTAGAGAATGGGCGGCAGCGTTCTCTATGCATTTTACCACGTTATTGTGATCGCCAACCCGCCTGCCAAGCGCAGCGATTATGGCAAATCCCCCAATTGCGGGAGGCCTGTGTCCAGCAGTGGACCTCTTACGCCTAAAATGATGAAATTAAATTTACAACTTTATTTCGAATTTGGTGTAGTTCTTAATACAGAAATGACAACTTGGCACCAAACTTAGATGTCAGTTTTTTTATAAAGAACTGCATTTCTATACATATTCGGTTCTTAGTTCAATAACTGGCTTGGTGGTTTAAACCTGACCTAAACAAAACCTTGTTTTGTTACAAAGGGGAATGTGTTTGTTAATAACATTTAACGTTTTGTTTTATACCTAGAACAATAAAACCGAATATATATGCTCTGAAGAGAGAATTGATTTCCATTAAAACCTTTTGCATTATTTTAAGCGCTACAACAACAAATCTCACCTGAATCGAGGAACAATCAATCAATCAATCAATCAAAAAATTTTATTTCATATAAACCTGCATGGGCACTTATGAAACGTCAGAAGCTAGGTGCACGGTTCCAAAATGTTGTTTCCTATGGAGAAGAGCCGGCAAGAAACTCCACAGTTACTCTTTTAAAAATGATTGGCTTTAACAATGTTTTCAGATATAAAATGTATGGGAGGACAGTGCAGGCCTGTAAATAAGTACCAGGTACTTAGACGAATCCAGAATAGAAAATCGTCTACAAATCTACAGTCTGTAAGGCCTACAACGTTCTCCCATTCACAAGATGTAAAATAATCTACATAAATAAAATGAACCTAATTAAACATAGTGACATGATTAAGATGACAATCACTAAAAAATAGTTGATATTAAAATTGATGTATAATGTCAAATAATGACGAGAATATGTCAGCATTGTAAAAATAAAAAGAATAAAAAGAACATTGGGAGCAGTTAATAGACTTTCACATAGATATGCTGTTAATGAGGTACCAGGGAAGCCACATGTGCAGAAGGAATTAATGCCAAACTTCCCTGTCTTCAACGTAGTCTTTTATCTTATAATATGCTTTTTTGATAAGGATACGTTTGATGTGCGTTTTAAACTTTCCATCGCTAAGTTCTGTAACTGACTTTGGCAACTTGTTATAGAAGCGGATACTGTTTATTAGAAATGACTTGCTAGTTTTAGTCAATCTAAATTTTGGAATCACAATTTCATCTTTACTACGTGTATTCAGATTATGGAAATCGCAACGTTTTAATAACAAACGCAACAATATTCAAAGCTATTATTTTACAAATAGTTTACTTATTATAATTAGTTTTAATCCACCACTCCACTTTAATTTTTCTCTCACATTACGAAACAGGCTCTGCATACCCCGTTCATTATCCCACGGAGTCTCGTCATGTATCATACGTCTAAAATTGAGTGTGCCAAATACAAAATTGAACGAAGGGCAACCAATTTCATTTACATATATCTTAATAAATCCAAAAAATAACAGACTGTATAAAGCAAATCTCTACTATCACTAACAGCCTGCTTGGGCCGATAAATATCAAACACTGTTTTTCCAATTGCAATCCCACATGCGAATAACAAAACAATTTGACCTAGAACAATAAAACCGAATATATATGCTCTGAAGAGAGAATTGATTTCCATTAAAACCTTTTGCATTATTTTAAGCGCTACAACAACAAATCTCACCTGAATCGAGGAACAATATTCAAAGCTATTATTTTACAAATAGTTTACTTATTATAATTAGTTTTAATCCACCACTCCACTTTAATTTTTCTCTCACATTACGAAACAGGCTCTGCATACCCCGTTCATTATCCCACGGAGTCTCGTCATGTATCATACGTCTAAAATTGAGTGTGCCAAATACAAAATTGAACGAAGGGCAACCAATTTCATTTACATATATCTTAATAAATCCAAAAAATAACAGACTGTATAAAGCAAATCTCTACTATCACTAACAGCCTGCTTGGGCCGATAAATATCAAACACTGTTTTTCCAATTGCAATCCCACATGCGAATAACAAAACAATTTGACCTTTAAAACATACCTACTAACCTTTACCATACAACACGAAATGATAATCAGAATCCCCATTACACACTCACTGCATAGAATAGTACAGAAGTTCAGCTCTATACTGTTTAATCACTGGTTTGAATAAGTCCTCTAACGATAGGGCATCATCATAATCTGCCTAGCCTTTTCCCAACTACGTTGGGGTCAGCTTCCAGTCTTACCGGATCCAGCTGAATACCAGTATTTTACATGGAACGACTGCCTATCTGACCTCCATATCCATACGATACCCCTCCTTGATACCACTTGGTAAGACTGGTTGTCAGACTTTCGGGCACGATCCGTAACGACAGTCAAAGATCCATATAATATAAAAGCCAAGAACAATGGCTTAACGTGCTTTCCGAGGCACGGAGGGGTCTTAGTATGCGAAGATGGTCACCCATCTACGGCCCAAACTTATCAAGCGCAGCTTAACCTTGTCGATCGGCCCTTACGGCTGTTATTAGTTAGCCACAAGCCCCTCTTACGATAGGTATTTACACGAATAATTAGTTAATATAACTTTAAGTTTCACTTCTGCTGATCTTAATCATTAAAATAAGGGATAATTCAACCTTTCAACAAAAAGACTTGAGCAAAACTGTTCAATAAGCGAAAAAAATACATGATTGAATATTTTAATTTCGAACAATCCTGTAATGAGGGTAATATAATCAAAATGATACAAACAGAATTAAATGAAATTATTAAGTAGTTTTTTCTTTCACAAATCTTTTACCTAAATATTATCAGCTAAATAAATGAATATTTAAATAAAAAATCTTATCCGTCTAACTATTCGTAAAATATTGCTTGTCA
The DNA here is from genome assembly GCA_949987655.1 of Polymixis flavicincta. Taxonomy (NCBI): domain Eukaryota; kingdom Metazoa; phylum Arthropoda; class Insecta; order Lepidoptera; family Noctuidae; genus Polymixis; species Polymixis flavicincta. The sequence continues at coordinate 2,943,090 of OX465180.1, forward strand.
TTACAATTTAACAGGAAATAAAGTATAATGGTTACGTTTTAAACAAAAAACAGCGAAATTAGGCGCACGCATATTAATACACTTTGAAACGTACGGAGATTACAAATGCCATGCAAGTTGAAATTGCGCTTGTACTCGCAGTATGTCTATATGTGCGTGCGTATTCGCTAGTTGTATGGAGCCGACCTACTGTGCTATACTATTACTCAGTGGAATAAAGATTTCTTTGAGTAAACAATGAGAATTTAATTCAATTTTCTGGTCCACATACTCGTTTTGTGATTTAGGACGCGTAAGATAATGTTTGGGTAGGTGTTATATACTCGTATTTGGCTTCTATTACTTTGTTAAATTAATTGATGTTTATTCAGTTTAATGGAAAGGATACTTCCCCAGTGTCAAAAAAATCTAAAAGAAAGTAAAATCTTAATATTGTCCGTAATAACATTAAAAGATACGTCAAAGGATTTAAAATTGTTAAACTCCTACAATGCATTAACAAATAATAATGGCTGCAGCATTTTTTGTTTTTAGATACGTTTCAGACAGGAATTGAGCTCCAGCTCAATTCCTGTCTGAAACTGTACTGCCAAGATTTGCAGACACGGTAACAATTGTGGCCAGTTAAATCTAAGCAATAGCTCTTGGTATTCCTTAGTATTAATTAACAGATTGGTAAAGTCACGTCTAACGAGCGGCCTAACCTTTGGATAGCGGTATTTCTTAGCAAATAAGCTGCGGCGATGGCAGTCGCTTCTTGTGAAATACTAAAAACATTTAGAAGCATCTTGATAAATTTGAAGCTAACCCTAAATACGACTGCCAGGGGTGCGGGTTGTTCGAAAGAGATACCGATACCTGGCACACGGGCAATTGAGGGAACACGGGTGGGTGTTAGTCAGTAAAAGTCTGACACGCCCTCATTCTCCACCCAGAGCGGGAGAAGTTATTTGATGATTTCCCTCCCAAAAAAAAAACCCTAAATACGAACTATTTTATCTGCGGGGAAATAAAAATAACATTATGTAAAAGTTCGGGTAGATATTTGTTCCACAATTACTTACTATTCAATCTGCCTATCCTTTTCCCAACTGTATTGGGGTCGGCTTCCATTCTAACAGCATGCAGCTAAATGCTTACCAGTATTTTGTATAAAGCGATTGCATTTTTTACCTCCACAACCCAGTAACTGGTTAATAAATACGTTATACCCGTTGGTAAGACTGGTTGTCAGACTCCCGGTTTTCTATCGACCTGTAAGGACTGACAAAGATCCCGGAACAGACGACTTAACGTGCTTTCCGAGGCATGGAAGGCTCTCTGTATATAAAGATGGTCACACATCCACGGAGCAACCGTGGCAAGTGTAGCTTAACCTGATCGATTGACCCATGTGGCTATGATTACTTGGCCACAAGCTCCTCATTTATAATGACCACGGAGTAAATATAACGACACACTTATGCATGAAAACCTGAACGGATTTGGATAAAATCAAGCACACAAATAAACCATTAGCTATCTTAGCTTCCCTAGGTTGCGAGCAATAATAAAACTCCATACAATAATATCAAAAAAAATTAAACCTTGCGATAAATAATTTAAAAGTACACATACGTGTTGTTTCTCTACTCAGAATGGGTACTTCGCTCATAAAGGGTGCCAGATACCGAGTACGAACGTACTTAAGCCTATTTAACATAAATAAATAATACTGGAAGCAGTTACGACTGATTTATGTGTCCCGCAGTAATTTTTGTAGAACCTTAATTGAATAAAGAAGTTGGTTCTGAGGCGGTCGAGCCTTACCGAGCCTATACAATGCTATGTTCGCGAGTGTTTATTTGCTACAAAATATTCAAAACTTTGAGTGAAATGTCGAATGTGCTTTTAGGAGAGAAAATAATGATAGAATGTGTATTTTAATTCTAATAAAGTCACACAAAATAATATATTATCTTTTGTTACAAAATCTAGTGAGAAATCACAACTACCATAGATAGTGGATATTCTTTGTACCTAACTATTGTCTATTGACAAAATTATAAAAAAATTGCATGCTTTTGCAATAGGTATTACCAAAAAACAATTTTACTCCAGTGCTATTCAAGCAATATTGGAGAAAATTACATAAATACTACTGCTGTAAGCATAAGCATAGAATTATCATCTTATTATTTTTCAAATTAATGCACAATGGGACACAGGCTCCGTGTGTGAGGGAGTGGGCCGTAATCCGCCAAGCGAGCTCAGTGTGGATTGATAGACGTCACATGTCTTCGATTTTTTTGATTCTAGGACATGCCGTTTCCTCAAGATGTTTTCCTTCACCGTTTTGAGAGCAGTGGTGATGAAATAATGTACACTACTGTACACAATTACAAATAAACTAATAACACAGCCGCAGCTTCCCGCTGACAATTGGACCATCCTATCAATTCCCCGAAGCCTCATAAAGGCAGTGTCCACTCAGAAACTCATAACATGACGATTAGTATGCAACTATGCACGCCGCGTCTGTGACTTGAATTGATTACAGTACATTGTACAGTCAAATTTCAATAATTGCCAAGAAAGCTTAGAAGAGGACAACGGAAATTATTATTACAGTTCCTGTAACTGAAGATCTTACAGCTATTTCCGAAATGTTAGCATTACAGACATAGTATAAAGCAATTTTGTAGTAATTGAAGAATCGAGGTCATGATAAGAAGGAACCTTTTTCTTCGGAGAATTTAGAATTGAAGATTTTTGCGTTCAGACCACACAATCAACCAGATTGGAGAAAGTGGAAGAAACTTTCAATCTAATAATCCGCGTAAATGCAAATGACATTCTATATTTTCTTCCAACTCCTATGCAAGAAGAAAAAAGGAAAAAAGGAGTTCATAATTTTATAAATGCAATTCCTTAACACTTGAAAACTACCTTAACATTACTTCTAACCCATCAAAGTGGCTACAAAGAATGACCATAAGTTGACCATATAACGTCACAGGCGTCACAGCCCGCCGACAAGCCACAGCGGCGGCTAATGCACTCCGCTACTTCAAAGTTTTAACGATCTTTACTTAGAGCTAGGGTTGCTTGATTTTGGTCATGATCAAATTACTTTTTTTTTAATAGGACTATAAGCAAAGCCAATGAAAAAATACTATGATAAACATGTTTTCTTTTATGAAATATGAACATTCAAAACAGAAGTAAATAATTTAGATCGGAATGATGTCACAATTTCAATAATATGTTTTTTAGAAATATCAGAAAAATTCCGATGATCAACGTAGTCAATACAATACAATAAAAAATGACTGTTTTGATCAAAACTATTAAATTTTTTATATTTACCTCGAATTGTAAAAAATAAAAACAGATTCTAGCCAACCCTGCTCAGAGCTAATGCTGCTTTAGAAAATGTTCACTAGCAAATGGTTCATACGTTAAACTTGAAGCAAAAACAGCATTAGACTGAAAAAAGTTGCAAAAGCATTACTTGGTAACATGATGTACTTGTAAAATGCATTAGACTGGGTGTAGGTTGTCGCCTTAAGTGATATGTTCTAAGTGTTAATTTGTCTAGACTTTCTGAGCAGAGTTTTATAAAAGAGCTGCAAAGATTTTGAGTTACTTTGGCAGTTAGACTTCTTAACTGATCAAACCGCATGGTGCTGCCAAAACTGCATTCTGATCGCCGATTATTCTATCAAGCGTTGTGTTTACAGCAGTATCTCCATCACTGGCAACTATATTGTCAACATGTTCTAAAACGGACTGGGAAATGCTGAAAAGCTTTTACTTTGTATAGCAACGACAACAATTGAGGTTGGTAGGTTGATCTTAGGCTTTTAAGACCTATCTCAAAAGCCTAAGATCACTATTTTTATTGCGTCATCGTTATTGCTTCACACAAGTCCACTTCAAATTCAAGCGCCGCCCGTATGCAAAAATACAATATCATTCACAAGTGCCAAAAAGTATGAAGAACTCAATTTTTCACAAGCATATACAGACACTCTAAAAATAAACCCGAATTTTAAACCTTCGAAGAACAATCCCGAAGAATTCCGAAGAATGTTCGAAGTCACGTGTTCGCGAGTAATTCAGTAGGCGCAGGAATACTTGGGAACTTTCCTGTCTCTTTAGATAGGCAAACTTCGATTAGAAACTAAGCCTGGTGCTTCAGAGTTTGACAAGTGTAGTCCGACCTCATGTTGTAAAGAGTAATTGCATGTGACTTTTTTTAGTTGCAAACTTTGAAGCGGTTGCTAAAGTTTGTGCCAAAGGTGATACTTTTGGGAATTTGATCGATGCGGTTATTGGAAAAAGTTTGAGAAGAGGTGAGTTGAGTTTCTTACCTATTTTGAGAGGCTTTGGACATTTTGAAGAAAGTTTTTATGTAGATGAACATGACAAGTTAGTGAAATATGCCTACATTGAGTCTAATATTATGATGATAAAAGCATTATATAATATTTCCTCGGGAAAACGTCTTATGTTACTGAAAAATATAGAAGCAGGATTGTTTCTTCCATTACTCATTTATTGCAATAAGTACTCACTTAATGCAATAAATTAAGAATATTACATATTTTCACGTTTTATACTTGAATCCAAATGCCATAGCAATACAATCCGTGCTAGCATTACTTCTATTCTGTATCCAATAACAGAAAACACGAGACGATACATTCATAAATACTCTAACACAAGCATATTGAACCCATTCCAAAGTACTAACTTTACCAGTTTATGCTAGCAAAATACAGAATCCAGTACAAACTGATAGATGCTCCTGTAATAAATTACATTAGAATATACAAGCATCTCGTGGACTGAAACCAAACAGTCCAGCTGATTAATTACCCAGCTCGCCATGCGCAAAATAAAAAGATGTATAAACAAATTCAGCTTGTTACTATCGATCTCCTTCCTTTAATTTATTCTAGAATGTTTCTTCATTTTGACTTTGTTAATGAGCTAGGTGTTAAGAACATTATATTTTAGCTTTTAATTATATTCAGGTGTATTGTTTTCTTGCTTTTTTACAAGTTTTGCGCTAACCCTATTTCAAAATGTCATAGAGAGACGCCATGCATTTGCTAATGAGCACACAAACAGTTTCTTAAAGCAAACAGACCACAGCAAAATCCGGCCAAAGGCTAAAAGGCGCAGAAGATCAAAGTAATCTTTTGAGCTAACATACTGGTACCTGCAGTCTAAACCTATTGAACATCACAAGGAATACAATACGAGTGATAAACATCAAATACCTTCAGAGATTCTAATCCATTCAGCTATTAACAACCCGAATTTATATGTCCTCAATCCTTCACCTTCGAAGGTAAATAATGTATTCTAACAAAGGCATAACGAAATGGTAATCGAATGCCACATCGACTTCGTATAAATAAATTTGGTACATCGTAAATCTCAATAAAGTCTTTGGGAAGCTCTTTCTCACCAGAACGTTACTATGGGATACAACAAACTCTGGTTTTAGCCTTGAACTGAGAATCGATTTCTTGGGACATCAGAGATAAGGATTCTCGATTGGTTAATTATAAAGGGGATGATGTTGATAATATTTGCTAAGTTAAATTATTAGAAATAAAGTTCGCTTAGTATTTGTAATAAGTGTGAACATTGATGAATCTGGTAGACTCTCTCTGGCTGATCAAATCAGCCATTTGTAACTTGCACGACCCATTCGAAAATCTTCTAAACTCATTTAATAAACAAGAAGGTATGAGTTGTTGTTGACTTACTGCGAATCTTAATTACAGATAAGAAGGGATTTAACTAAATTTGACGTCCAAAAGGTGAAAAGGGAGCCGAAAGTTTCAAGGTTTGACATAATGTAGGCACGTGTATAATATAACATTACAAAAGGCAACTGCCATTCAAAACTGAGGTCTAAATTAAGGGAGATATGAACGTAAATGGAGTTAATGTTACAGTTTATAATGTCATTGCTCGCAATCAGAACACAGTATGTTAAATTCAACCTAAACAAAGTGATAACAAACTGAAAGTAAAATAATAGCCAGGTTTGTTATTTTTATTTACTGTAACAACCATGTATCTGGATTTATTTTTATTTGTATATATAACTCGAATCTATACAAACAAAAGCAAACATGGTACTAATAACCTTTTTATTTATACTGATAAAACACATACAACTATTTTGTTGAAGAATATAAATTCATCTCTTCAGAAACATCGTTCCAAGATCCAGCTATCACAATGGTGCTTTGTCACCCGATATCTTTACGACTGTAGTCACCTTTCGATTCAAAGTTCATTCACTCTCATGCAGTGGAATTTATTATGACGTCGTCAATGTAGAACATTGAACCACCCCGATAGTACTTGAGATAAAATTAAAAATAGAGGTTTCAGCGTTTCATAATCGGTACATCTCGAGACTCGTTCGGGTGGAATTTCTAATGACACTTGGCATAAATTGAGGGTACCACTCGAACCCCAGGCTGTTTATGTGAGATAAAAGTATATGACAGTTTCCAAGACCCAAAGCGAAATATGGAATATTTTGGGTTGCATCCTTATTTCTTGGGGAATCGGGTAACATAGATATCGGTAGGCGCGGAGCTAGTAAACTATGAAAATTTATGCAGAAATATAGACCTTTTGCCCCCATATATTAAGCTCAACTGTGCCTTCAAAGACCGTTTATGAATCTCGTGTTGATAACACTTGAGAAGTTGGCTTTATGATACCTTCATCAAGGGGAAGCTCAGAATTTATTATTACGACATGTTGTTATGTTTAAATCACATTTGCAATGTGGGTTTGTATCTTTGTACTAAATTCGTACGAACATAGTAACATACCCACATGTATACTCTCATCCTCACGCCATTATCGAATAGGTATCAAGTGTCTATACAAGATGTTGATTTGCATCCTAGTCAAATTCAAGGACGTTATTATGCTAATGATTCTCGACCCAAATCAACAATAAAATGGGTAGGTATTTTTTAAATATTTTTTCCTGTTTACTAAAATCCGTAAGTGTGCACCAGCCGTATTTAAACGCGGCCCGTCTGTTACTAGCCTAACCGCGCTTTCACACACTAACGCAAAGAATACATGCATTCACACGCTTGCGCGATCGTTTGTTCGGGCGCCGCGTGCGCGGCCCCCCGCCCGCCCCCGAACCAACAGTGTGTTTGATGTCGCCGAAATGTGCGTGCGCGCTTCTCAGTTCTCGGTAAATTGTTGAGACGTCATTCGATACAAAGTGCAAGATGACGGACAATTACACTAATGTCGAGTTGGTGGAAATGGTCCGCCTGTATGCCATCAGTGGAGACAGCCTACGTGGAGCCGTCCGGATGTTCACGAAAATGTTTCCCGATCGGGAACCCCCATCACAGAGCGTCATGCTGGCTGCTACGCAAAGACTGCGGGATCATCGGCAGTTTGACGTTCCCCGGCATGCTCAAGCTCGCGGCAGCGTAGGTAGGCCTGCCTGTCGCCTTGCAGGAAGACATCCTGGAATACTTCCAGCGAGAACCACGGGCAAGCATGCGGGAGAATGGTCGACGCTTTGGAGTGCACCACACCACAGTGTACGTGCAAGGATCATTAGTGCTTTCGACACTTTAAAACGAATGTGTTAGTGTTACGTAAACTAAAGGAAAACCAGCTACGTCGTGCTCGATTGTGCCAAGAGTGTGAAGGTGGCAACTTTGAACAACTCCTCCGGGTAACTTAAGTAGGTAATTTATTTCTTTGTACATTTTGTAAATACGTTGTTAGCTTAACCAATTTTATTAGTGTAAATAAGTTGATTTTAAATTTTTAACTACGCCAATAATACCTAAGAGTCGAAAGTATCACCACCTACTTACACATAACTAGCAAATCTTTCCATTTCCATCAAACATATAAAACATTTTTAAACTTAGTACCTACTTAGATCGGTACATCAACTAAGGTAGGTAGGTATTATTACCGGTCCTAAGCCCGTTATGTAGTAAAGAAAATTTCAAATCAACCAATTTAATCCACAAATAAAAACAAAATCATTACGAAAAGTTTAGGCTGAACGATAGCATTAGAGCAAAACGAACATTTTATTAATCATCTGATACCAGGTCAGTGAACTTTTCTTTGGCGCACTAGTATTACCTACTGTCATTAGTAAGATTTCCGTATTCTAATGATGCTTAAAAAGAGGTAATTAGCAAACTAAATTTATGACAATAATGTAGGTGATTTTCGAAATAAAATTAGGTAAAATTATTGCTACCGGTCGCTCAGGTCATTCATTGCTCGCCGCTCGGTCGCGCACGCTTGAATTTGGTTCGTCGACACTCACGCACACAGCTGCATTGTCGCTGTTGCGTAGTCGGGTGATTCTCTTTTATTTGTATTGGATTAACGGTTTAATTCTGAAACACTGTTAAATTTCAACAACAAACAAAAGCAGCGCTTATTAGTTATTGCCCGGTACTGTACTTTCAATTGATTATTTATGTCTTTTATGACAACTACCTGAAATTTGACGAGGATACAAAACAACATCTTGTATACTAGAACATTGAACATTTCTTTTCTCTTAACGCCTTTGTATATTTGGCTTATATTTTCTTTCTATTTTCCAAGCAGTGCCATGTTTAGGCACGCCACGATTGCGGCGGTAAGTCCCCTGTGGTTCGAGAGGCGGAATAGCGTCCTCACCTTCCGCCTGACGCAGGTCCTCACCGGACACGGTTGTTTCGGGAGGTTCCTGTTTCAGATAGGGCGGGAGGAAACGCCCGGGTGTTTCCACTGCGAAGATCGCCCTGAGGACACGGTGGACCATACGGTGGCGGTCTGCCCGGCTTGGGTGGAGCACCATCGTGTCCTCGTGGAGGCGATCGGCGGCGGCGATCTCTCGCGTCCGGCCCTGGTCCAGGCCATGGTACGGAGCGAGAGGGCATGGGTAGCCGTCACCTCCTTCAGCGAAGCAGTAATGCTCGCGAAGAGGGAGGCGGCGCACGTGAGGTAGAGGCAGCATATGCGCCCTCGCGACCCTAGCCGCCGCAGGATACGGAGACGCCCTGGACGTCGGGAATCCCAGGCCGATTTCCGGCCACCGTAGGCATGGGCTTGCGGACGGCGAGTAATGGGTAGCTCGCTATCCGGTAAGGACCAAGCCCAAGTCGACGGCGCGTTGTGTTCCACGCGCGCCTCAAAGAGATGTCAGCACAAAAAAATGATGGGGCCTGCAAGGGCCTATGCCTGCCAGGGGTGCGGGTTGGTTCGAAAGAGATACCACAGCCCCTGGCATACGGACTACTGAAGGAACACAGGTGGGTTTTAGTCAGTAAAAGTCTGACACGCCCTCCTGCTCCACCCAGAGCGGGAGAAGTTATTTGACGATATCCCACCCAAAAAAAAAAAGTAGTGCTATGTTAGTACCTACCAGTTCTGTAGGTATTTCAAAGCTACGCCTATTTAGATAAAATGATAGTACCTAATAATCCGTTTAAATAATTTTGATATTTGCAGTCTATGTAAATGCTATCCATTATTTTCACTTGTCATTCAAACAAAAGTTCGTTACATTTTGACAACGCCTCGAATTCCATAACCAATAATTACTAACCAATAAACATTGCATAACAAAAGGGCATAGAAACGAACCACAATGCATTAATCATAATGACCCATAATTACTACCCGTTAGTCACCCGTTAAAAATTTGCATGACATTAAATCCACTATTTCTTCAAAGTTATTAACACGTTTACTGCTTACTACAAAAAAGTCGATGGCACCCGAATTTCCCCCAACGCGACACATAGACGATTCCAGCAAAACAACAAACAGAGACCGGCCAATTTTACTTAGTAGTTAATCTGTAATTCGTGATTCAAATCCCCGGCGCGGTCGATGCGACACCGCGCCTATCCGTTTAAATGGACAGAAAAAAGACGAGGTGTGGCCGATTCGACCGTCGGGACTCGGTTATGTAGTGAGCGGTCAGCGTGCCTCAGTAAGTAATGGTTGACTCGGCTAACGAGGAAAAAGTAAAAGTGCTGTAGTAAATGCGTACGGCGGAAAGGGATGGAAGCGAAGCTAGTGTAGTTAAATAAAAGCGATTCGATTTTGTGGCCATGTAACGTTTTGCTTAGAGACTTGTAGCTAATTGTGTTCATTTTTTTCTGTGGCGTGAAAACTGGACGAAAACAGGTTTGTTTGAATTTATTTTCTTTTCTTTTCCTGTCAGTTACACGATTACTCTTATTTACTCTATCTTCTCTTCCTTCCTAAAAAGACCAAACATTGCTCCTACACTTCTAAATCGTTTTCCAAAGAATAGAATAGCGCATCCAACACTGTGACAATATTCGTCACTTGCCCGCACTCCCATTTGATCGACAACACACAAAAGCCGCAACAATTTGTCGCTCCATATCACACCAGGCCTTTACATGTACATTCAGACTGCACTTTGCGGGGTTAGAAGGACAGAACACGCCATTGGGAATCCACAAAGCTAAATTGGACTTGGGGACCGGTCACTTGCCTCGTTCCGATCGACTTGCTTCTTTAACACAAGAAAATGTTTTAGATTATATCTATATGCCAATAAAGAGATAACGAAGCACAATAGGGCAATTTTACAAAACATTGTATTCTATTGTATCATCGTGAACGTTTGTTTCGGCGATTACTTTGGATGTGTTTATGGAAATGAGGGTATTTGTTATGGCAGCGTTCCTGCAAGTATTGGTTGTTTCTAAATTGAAATTCTGCGTGTGTAATTGAAAATTCTCAACGTTATTGCTGTTTACGTCATTGTGAGAGGATGTTAGTTTTATTGCTACGTACTCTGTTATACAGTAATTAAATTACAGAATGTATCTTCATTTGAAAGGTTTGCATTTTCGGTTTTATTATATTAAAACAACATTTGAGTCAAATAGTCATTAGATCTCATGGTTTCAGTCACCCAAATAACTGAAGCAAAAAGAGAATTAGAGGGTCATAGATCACAAAACTATCTACTAGGCTTATGTTTTATCGCTTAAATCAATTTCAATGAGTAACATCCTTAACATGCTTTTCATTCGACTCCTCTTTCAAAAACATCTTTTAAAATTCAAAGTCCAATAGAATTCTTTTTTCATTATTGAAAATTGTTAGACAAGCTTTCGATACAATTCTCAGGAACTTGCACTCCAGAGATACACTCTGGGGGTTCGACATCGTAACTCTATACTTCGAAACGACTTGCAGATACAAATGTTTCGCCGGCACCTCTACAATACACTTTTCCTGTTTTACTATCCTATGCTGTCCGATTCCTGATCTCCGTGCCTTCTTCACTGAGAATCTTATTTCTTCTATTTGCTTGCAATATCTTTTATTGAAATTTTGGCATGAATGATTCTGTTCTGTTCATTGAATGAATTTATTGGCGGGTAATCGTCATGAATTTTTGAAATGTTGTTGACACTGATATCTATATCGTTGATTGCACCTGAAATGCATTGTCTCTGCATCATCCTCTGCGAAAATTGCTAATGCATTAATTCCGCCTGCAGTTTTTACTTGTGCATAAAACAATAAACAAATAAAGAGTATTTATTTTGTTTCATCGTCTGGTTTTTCTACGGATATTATAAATGGTCACGTATTTTTACTTAGTCAGCATAACCGAAGCTGGTGCTGCGTGGGCATATCATATAGTTACAATCAAATTGGCATTGCTCGCTGGGCAAGCAAATACGCAAATCGAGAATAACCTGCCATTTTGACGTTTTACATACATGTTACTCTAGTTTTTTTCAATTCTTTTTGATATAGTGTATAGGTATATGTCAATTTATGGTCCAACAGTTGACATAGATAGGATTCAAAGAGACAGATGATATAAAACTGAGATACGTAGCCCAAGGCAACTCCTACAACTTGAAAGATAAGCATCTCGAACAAACAAAACAAAAAGTAAAGAATATTCAAGTATATACAATACGCGATAGATAAGTTCGAACAAAAAAGTGATGCCTCTTGTAAGACGGTCCTTCCGTAGTTTCCTAACATCTGGGACCGTAGCGGTAAATTGCACCCTAGGGATGTGTCGATTCAGTTATACTACATTTGTTGCTTACCCAGTTGCGGCACTGAGATAAATAGGAAATGGCTTTTTACCCGGCTTTCACGGTATATCTATTGTGATATATAAAAGTATCGGGTGGTATAAATTGGCGCATTTTCGTAAGAATCCAGCACTGTTGGTCTTTAAATTCTTGCGTATTGGTTGTTATTATTTATGTATGTGTTTCGGATTTTGATGGTAAAATTATTTTAGCTTACTGAGATATTTGAGAAAGCAGCAATTTCTAAATGAATATGGTTTGTACATATCTATATACAAACTTTATATATCCATTTAAATCTCGCTAGCTTTGTTAATTAATATCATGTCTAATTCCAATAGAATATTATAATGGTAGCTATTTGATCTTGTAACGTCTGTATTTCTACAATTGCAGTCAATTTCTCATTTGCTGGAATATCCTCGCCTCTAGCTTCATTTTGCAATAGAATGATTGAAGTCTCTTTTGTAAGATGTTCATGTTTCAATGCAATGATGTCACTATTGTGCACTATTGCAATCTTCGATTCCAACAAGTATTGACAAATGGTTGGAAAAACTCTATTGGGTTTTCCTAAGTCATTTCTTATCGTTCGTAACTATTATTTATCTTTTATGTACCTATGTATATAGATAATAAGACTTTTTAAATTCATCAGGCCCTTCATCGAAATCGTCCATTCTTTACAGTTAGAATTATTCACTATTCCTATTTGCGTGTTATTGAAAACATTAACACCAAACAGCTGTTGTATTTAATACTATCTTTCTTAGACTTATTTAACATCAGTTAAACACACTCAAAAAAATAAAACTGCCGAGGCAAAATTACCCAAATAAATTGTAACACTAACATATAAATAGAAATAAGCCAATAATTCCACTATTAAAGCAATAGAGATAGCACCACAATATTTTATGGCATTTTTACGTTCATCCTCGCAGTTATAATATTTACATTTCATTTTATGGTATCGTCCAAGTTCGTAGACGGAACGTGTTTTTATATTTCCCCTCTAAACACCAGTTTTATATATTTGGGCATGAGAAAATAACGACATGTGCAGTGAACTTAAAGTTTAGGTCTGTGAGGACCTAAAATATTACCTTGTGGCATACAATATGTATGCTGCGGCCACATGATACCTAGTTTTCCTAAGTTTGTCGGGTCTACCTTCTTTTCTCGATGTTTACGTGATTGCGCAGTGCTCTGTTTATTGTATTAAAACCAGTTGATATTTGTACAACCAAAAATTCGAAGACATGTGACATCTGCCAACCCGCACTGGGCCCGCATGGTGGATTACGGCCCAATCCCTCTCACCGAGAGGAGGCCTGTGTCCTAGCAGTGGGAACATCATAGGCTGATGATGATGATATTTGTACATAATTTATTTTGGCTAATGAATTCTGTTTTCGCCCTGAAGCTTTGTTAGTAAACAGATCATAAGTTTAGAATGTGTCAGAAACAATAAAGTTTTAATAAAGATAGTTTTAAAACACAATGCTACTCATTAAATAAAGAGAAAACTGATACGTGGTCTTTAATAAAATAACTTAAATTTTTATGGAACTACGAAGCGCGATAGATATTCACCACTGCTCTTAGATGATAGAGTATCAAGTTGTCAGTGTTTTTTAGAATTTTTTAAACGAGAAAAGTATAAGGAATGGAAACTTTGAACTAAGAGTAATAAATTTCTCTGTCATTGTAATAATGATGACAGTAAGAAAGAATAACGTTTATTTGGCAACAGTTCGAGAAACACAAAATAAACCAAAAAATAAAAACAATTAATCTTCAATCACAAATAATAATTGGTTAGTAAATTAAGATCTACCATTTCGCAGAATTAAGTCTAGCATAGCTATACAGCACAAAAAAATCGAAATAGCATCAAAAACATTTACAAAAAGGAATCCAACCACCCAATATTAAGACCGCAGTACACGACCACGAGACACTGCAACTTTTAACACCATCCATAAAACGCCGTGAGCACTGTGGCCCACTTCACGCGATCCGTTCAGACCTTGATGCGGCCGTAAACATTAGACCGAAATAAGCGAGCCAATATCAATCAGCCGAACGAACTAGGTGCGGCCTGTTTGTGATATTGAAAATGTAGGAATCGGCAGAAATAAAGGTTGGTCATTTTCGGGGATAGTTATGCATTTCTGCTACTACGAAATTTCTTATGTGAAAGTATGTTCATCGTAACTTAATTAGGTGTAGGGTATTATTTGGTTATGCTAATTTATTGCGTGCTTAGCTTTTGGCAGCGGCTTCGCCCGCGCGGAACTTTCCTCCCCTATTTAACTCTTTTAGTGGTTGAATTTCGAAAAATCCTTCCTTATTCCTTGTCTACATAATGAAGGGAACCTCTGTGTAAAATTTCAGCTTTCTAGGTCCAATGGTTTGGGCTGGTTGTTGATGAGTCAGTCAGTCAGGACTTGTCTTTTTACTTATATAGATTGCAATGTTTGTGTTGTTTTTTTATTGAAGAGCAGTGGTGCCGCCGTGGTAACGACCGCAACTTACGAGATATATATAGGTCATAGGTTCGAACCCAGACAGGCACTTTACTTTGTGTAAATTATTTCATTAACACTTTTCTCAAAACGGTGAAGGAAACATGGTGAGAAGGCATGTCCTAGAACCAAAAATTCGAAGACATGATACATCTACCAACCCACATTACGCCCGCGTGGTGGTTTACAGCCCACTCCCTCTCATAGATAGGAGGCCTGTATCCCAGCAGTGGGATCATGGCTGAAGTAGTATATTATTGGGCATCCTACTCCACCTTCCGTTCCATCGGCTCACTTCGTTCGCCTCGTCACTCTCGGTGGAGTAGAATGCCCAATAATATAAATGAAAACCTACATAGTGCAGTAAAATACTGGTTCGGCGCCTATTCCACTCGATGGGAACGGAAGGTGGAGTATGAATTCCTACATAGTGTAGTAAAATACTGTTAGTATCGATGGCTTACCTCTACCAACTAGTTACCGCAGATTCAGATTCATGTAATTATACTCACCAGGTTAAAACAGCCAAAACTTTACTATACCTTGATTCAAAACTTTCGTTGACATAATCAGCTCTATATTTGAACGAACCAGTAACCTAAAATTCAGGACAGATTGTCTCATGTCTCTCCACATACTTAGGGATGGTGCATTGCCGCTTAGGATAACACACATACCTGTTTTCGTGACCAGATTGGCTCGAGGACATCTGAACTTTAAGCTACCGCGTATATTATAAAACTTTACTATCCCTTGATTCAAACATACACAAACTTTCGTTAACATAATCAGGTCTATATTTGAACGAAACAGTAACTTTAAATTCAGGACAGATTGTCTCATGTCTCTCCACATACTTAGGGATGGTGCATTGCCGCTTAGGATAACACACATACCTGTTTTCGTGACCAGATTGGCTCGAGGACATCTGAACTTTAAGCTACCGCGTATATTATAAAACTTTACTATCCCTTGATTCAAACATACACAAACTTTCGTTAACATAATCAGGTCTATTTTTGAACGAAACAGTAACTTTAAATTCAGGACAGATTGTCTCATGTCTCTCCACATACTTAGGGATGGTGCATTGCCGCTTGGGATAACACACATACCCTGTTTTCGTGACCAGATTGGCTCGAGGACATCTGAACTTTAAGCTACCGCGTACATTATAAAACTTTACCATACCTTGATTCAAACATACACAAACTTTCGTAGCATAATCAGGTCTATATTTGAACGAACCAGTGACCTAAAATTCAGGACAGATTGTCTCATGTCTCTCCACATACTTAGGGATTGTGCATTGTCGTTTAGGATAACACACATACCTGTTTTCGTGACCAGATTGGCTCGAGGACATCTGAACGTTAAGCTACCGAGTACATTATAAAACTTTACTATCCCTTGATTCAAACATACACAAACTCTCGTTAACATAATCAGGTCTATATTTGAACGAACCAGTAACCTAAAATTCAGGACAGATTGTCTCATGTCTCTCCACATACTTAGGGATGGTGCATTGCCGCTTAGGATAACACACATACCTGTTTTCGTGACCAGTTTGGCTCGAGGACATCTGAACTTTAAGCTACGAGTACATTAAACTAAAATTTGGGACAGATTGTCTCATGTCTCTTCACAGAGCAAGAAATAGCATGCACCTTCAAGCACACACACACAATCTATTTCTATGACCCCAGATTGGGCACCAAGGACATCCAAATTGTAATTTAATTCCTTCGAACCAACGACACTACCTTACACGTTAACAAACAAGGGCGCTCGCTGTTTGAACTGCTAGCCTAAAATTCAGGACAGATTGTCTCATGTCTCTTCACAGAGTAAGATATAGCATAAACCTTCCGGCACACACACAATCTATTTCTATGACCCCAGATTCGGCACCAAGGACATCTGAACTTTAGGATACCGTAAACATTAAACTAAAATTTGGGACAGATTGTCTCATGTCTCTTCACAGAGCAAGATATAGCATGCACCTTCAGATCCACACACAATCTATTTCTATCACCCCAGATTGGGCACCAAGGACATCCAAATTTTAATTTAATGAATTCGAACAGACGACATACCTGACACGTTAACGTTACATGTTATTTATTGAGTAGTTCTATCACACTCTGCTGTCCGAGCCTTTGATTATATACCAAAGGTTCGTACATTCTACTGGTTTTGCATGCATATACACTTGCCATCCTTCCGTCTAGTACGCCCGTATAATCACCGTGAAAACGGAACATGCGCCGTTCAACGGTTAGCTGCTGTGCCGTCCTCATTCGTGAAACGCCTGACAATAAGCGTCTAGAAACGTATCAGGTAGCCGTCGTGTATGTATAAATGGTTCTTAACAATGTCAAAGACAGCAAAATTGCATCATGCATCAATTTGCTTATTCGAACTTATTGTATTGTAAGACGATCGCCGTAAATGTTGTAGTTCGTAATTAAAATCAGAGTTTGAGGGATTTGTCTATAATCATCTTCATCAAACTGGGGTCGGAGTGTTACTTAAATAAGAAAGTTACCAATTCCGTTAACTTTTTACAAATGATTGATTCTTACAATAATTATAAGTAACAACCAGGTGTCGACTTCACCCGAGAAGTTGGATTTGTATTTAATTTCTCACGTAATAGTATTTTATTATCATAATTATATCTGTTTCATTTCCTTTCCGGATTGATGACAAAGCACACAGGGCTCGCAGTGTTTTGCGCACGAGGATTCAGGCTCCAACTTGTTAAAACATGTAATGTTCATTTTTGATAACAAAACACTCCTGGCTTGAAATTCGCACGCGCAGCGTAGAATTTGACACCGAACAGGTGCGCTTGCATGAGCTCGAACATGTTGCAACATGAAATTGAATCAGAGTTTAATTAAATATTAGCTACGTTCCTCAGTAATATTACTTTGTAGAACATTCCTCATTAGGTGGACAGTCGGAGCAGTCAAATCACGTCAAATAAAAACGAAACTAATTGTAAGTATTGTACAAGTACCAATCTATTACTATATCGATATTTCATCATGTTGTTTTGTGTATGTACTTAAAATTAATTATCATTTCGCTTGTTTCAGATCATTGATAATGTGTGATTCTCCGGATATTATCGACTTCTCACAATACGCTCAAGGTTTCCCAACTCCGAGTTTAAGCTGGCATATCCCTGATTTCCCAGAACAACAAAGACCTCTCAACAAAGAGCCTAGAGCAAGACAAGACAGCGGACCTGGCAACAAGAAGTCTAGAACAAGACGGGAATGTTTAAAACAGAAACCATCTCAGCCTACATGTCAATCATTCGTCATAAACAATGAGAAGAAAAAAGGTTTACGACTGATCCAGGTACAAGTGTTGGATATTAGTGATCAACAAGAACCTGCAAGTGACAATCAGGACGTGGTTATGTTAAGTGCGCAGTATATAGTGACTGAATCGGCGGACCATGTTATGGAGGAGACGCAATCGTTAATTCATAAAATATCAAAAAAACTTTGTGGGGACAGTTGTTATTATTAACGTGTGTTAACGTGTCTTTATTTTGTAAGTACCTACTTTATATGTTATTGTGTAAGATTTGTGTATCTATTTAGGTTAATGATCATACATCACAAGTTTGTATTTTAAGTATGTAAGTACGTATAGAAAACATTAAGTAAACTATGGGGAAAGTTATAATTAGTTTGTAATAATTGTAAGATTTGTGTATCTAGATCTAGTTAGGAATGATCATAAGTTTGTAAGTTAATTAAGTAGGTACACACGTCAGCTACGCCAAACTGTCAAATTTTTCCCAATTTAACATGAACCATATTACTTAACACTTATGTATAAAGATGAAAATCTATAAAAGTTTGACAGATTATTAGCATAGGTTGATGTGCTGAGTCTGTACGTATATAAAACTTTAAATAATCTATGTGGGGAAATGTATTATTATTTCCTTTATTTCAATAAATATATATAAATTACATTTTATTATTATTAGGTAGGTAGTTATAATTAGTTTGTAATAATAATTGTAAGATTTGTGTATCTAGTCAGGTTAATGATTATACATCACAGGTTTGTAAGTTAAGTATATAGGTACGTGTAGAAAACGTTAAATAAAATATGTAGGAAAGTTATAGTATCTGGTAAGGATAATGATGACAAGTTTGTAACGTATAGAAAACATTAAATAACTTTGTGAGGAATTATAATTGGGTAGGTAGTTATAATTAGTTTGTAATTATTGTAAATAATGTAAGAAAGTAAATAAAATATATATTCTTTAATAATTTAAATTATGTTTTGTATTACTTATTTCAATAAATATATATAAATTACATTTTATTATTATTAGGTAGGTAGTTATAATTAGTTTGTAATAATAATTGTAAGATTTGTGTATCTAGTTAGGTTAATGATTATACATCACAGGTTTGTAAGTTAAGTATATAGGTACGTGTAGAAAACGTTAAACAATATATGTAGGAAAGTTATAGTATCTAGTAAGGATAATGATGACAAGTTTGTAACGTATAGAAAACATTAAATAACTTTGTGAGGAATTATAATTGGGTAGGTAGTTATAATTAGTTTGTAATTATTGTAAATAATGTAAGAAAGTAAATAAAATATTTATTCTTTAATAATTTAAATTATGTTTTATTTTGTATTACTTATTTATACTCGAACTCTTAATTAGCTCTAGTGTAATGATATAATTATAGGTTATTTGCTTTCAATATTTCATATTAGAATAATCGTTTAAAATGAAGAAGAAATATCATTTCACTGCAGGTAATTTAAAGTTTGTTATGAAGGTTACTCTGATTATATTAAATAAAACACTCTTAAGTAAATATACATTTTTTATTAAATGTTCAAACAATAATGATTAAAATAAATTAAATACAGACATATTATTATCAGCATACCATTTTCTAATACACACCGCATTATTTAATGTACAATTCATTTTATGGTTCGCACAATTAAAATCAGTTTTATTTTTACAGAACTTTTTTTTTAATGTCTCAAAATTAGGACATCCGTTCTCCCCTATGTCGATCACTTCACAATTTGCACATAACTCTTTAATCCACTTAATCTTTTCCAAACCCTTTGTGATAATTTTTTTATTTTCTAAGTATGGTAAAATAACACGTTGAAACTCTTTGTAGTCTATGTACCCCTCACTCCAGTAAATTCCTCGATTTCTTTCTAACCACCTCACTTGCTTTTTTTCTTCTTGTGTAAGGTAATGGAATGAATATGGTGGTTTTACCAAGAACGTCTGTGAATGATCCTGGCTCGCAATGGTCAATTCTTTGACGATAAAATTATTTATAGAATCTTTAAATCCTTGGAGTTCTACTATAATGGTATCTGCATTCATGATATCTTCTTAACAATGTTACTTAATGGTTTGTATTCAACAATGCAATCGTTCAGAATGAGACAGTATGCTGAAGTATGATCTGGTATCTCTGAATCACTCTCAATTTCTACTCTCACATCCACAACCGAACCTGTCTTTAGATTATCCGCTTGTCTAGAGCAATCGACTACAAACAGCGGTGCCAAATCTCTAAATTGTTTCTCGCTTAGTATGGGCTCTGACCGACGTCCGTAATACGACTGTTGAAATCTGATGTATTGCTCGTATAATAAAGCGATTTTGTTATTAGCAAAACTCACATTTAGGTTTTCATACGGAAAATAAGTTGAATTGAGATACACTCTAACGTCTCGAACATGACAGTGATCGAATTGAGACATGTCAGAACTTGCATTATTTTTTCTATTTGTCTGTAGACCAATAATAATGTATCTTGGTTTTTCTATTTGAGATGAAGTTTTGATAGACCAGGTATGTTTTGTAGTTTTAGGCAAAGATGGATATTCGTACAGATCCCAATTTCTGTATATCATTTGAAGTGGTCGATCTTTTTCTAATACTTTTAACAAACCAATTTTTTCTTTGTCTGATACTTTAACATGCGGCACGCGCCATATGATTTTGTTGATCTGAACATCATCCACTACTTCGCCAGTATTCAGTTTTACAGCGTTCAAATTAGTGTTACTTCGTAACAATATCAGTTCATGTCTACTATTTATCACGACTTTTTTAAAATCTTCAGCAAAACCGAGGAGGTTACAAAGTGGTATGGAAGCAGAAAATTTTCCTCCTTTGATATTTTTAATGCCATCAATATTCCAGCCCCAGGCATTCGATATTTTTGACTCACTTTCGTTCATTGAAATGAGTGATTTCATGGTTGTTGTTATACCTGCATTTTTTATTTTATCAATCTCTACTCCATTTAGCTCATACCGAATGTCTTGAAATAAGTAGAGTAGACCGTTGTTCGTGAAGTTGACACTAGTAGCTATGTCTTTCGTATCTTTTTTGGTAACGATAACAGTTCCTTCCAAATATAGGGTGCTAGCTGATGGTAATATGTACAAGTCCTGTTGGTTGATAGGTATGCGGATTTCATCGTTCCTGTTGAAACTCGTTACATAGGGCTTGTAGGAATGAAATTCGATTCCTTCTATAGTATTATCGTAAGTCGGAGCGGATAGAACGTCTAAGATATTCATTTTAACAATCCGATTGCTTTAAGAAATGCTTTATTGTCTTTGGTTAATTTAATTTTCTTCTTAGAGAGAGGTGTTATTTGATAGGTAGCTCGAGCAGAACTGATATTCTTAACTTGTTGGGACACAATTTTATTATAGTCAATCATTTTTTCTTCTAAGATGCAGATATACCTGTACTTCTTCACCACGTAAATTGATTAATCGTTTGTTTATATCTAATAGTCTGATATGTATGCAGCTTATGTTGTTTTGATTGATTGGAAAGTATATTGCGTTCTTCGGGATTTCTATGATCCTGTATCCAGGCGGCACATTAAGTGCAAATTCGTGAATAATATGACTTGGTTCGCCGTTTACATATGAACCGCTTATAATATCACATTCAATCCTGACTATGGTCGTAGGTAGAATGTTGACTGGAGACTGTGACACATGCCATTTATTTGCTTTCAAGATTTGTTTGTTAAATCCTAATAGTCTTCTAAAAGAGTCTTCTTTGATAAAATTAATGTCTTTGGTACAGAATATGGTGGTTTTTAAAGTATTATTATTGCACCGCAGTTTGATCGCTGCATCTTTTATTTCGGATTTTAAATAATCGCTGATATCTTGCAATTCATAAGTGCCTTCCGGTATTTCAATAACTTCATTTAAACCATAATAGAACTTATTATTACTTTTATCAATGTTTGGAATAGAATTAAAAGTTGAAAAGTGTAATAAAGCACACTCATACTCTCCATCTAGTTGTAACGTATTAGAATAGTATGTAGTTAATACTGACGAGTCTCCAGTTATCGACAAAGTGAGTGACATCTTGCAAATGATTGAAATAAAAGAAAAGCATATATTTTATAATACATTTTTATTCCAAAAAGCTCCCAAATAATTTAAACATAAATGACCACAATTGACTGCGTTAAATTTTTGATATCTTGTGTAGTTATAAAACACAGTACAATTTTTAAAATATTGCATCAATTCCATTGGAGGTTTTAAATTTCCATAGCTATCAAAGTATTCGCAGTGATCATATACTTTAGCATAAGCTACCCAATGCGTTCCTTCGTTCTTAGAATCGTCTAAGTTAACGATACCACATTCAATGCGTTTCGGCTTGCGAGGTAGTCGATCCTTCATATAAACCCCACGAAAATATGGGATGTCTCTTGAAAACTTTTGGATGTCTACATTAGTTAGTGGACGATTGGGTAGCATATTTTTCAGTTTTTTGAAGATGTTATAAACAATCCTTTACCACTTTTATACGGCTTAATGTATAAACCCTTGCCCAACACTAAAGCCTCCATAGCTTTATTATGTCGTTCTGTTTCTTGCAAATTTTGTTTGCTTGCTTTGTAATCATTGACGGTTTTTGCAATGCCAGCTGCACCACCAGCTAAAGTTCCTAAAGCCGATAAACCAGCGAAAATTGGAATTAAAGGTAGAATTCCTCCAGTCTTTGGTATGGGTATTACTCGGGGTACTCGAATTCTATGATGAATGTTTGGAAATAACTTTTTTGCGGTTAAGTAAGCTGCTTTTATTAAAGTATTATTATCTTTGCATTTGAG
The DNA here is from genome assembly GCA_949987655.1 of Polymixis flavicincta. Classification (NCBI taxonomy): domain Eukaryota; kingdom Metazoa; phylum Arthropoda; class Insecta; order Lepidoptera; family Noctuidae; genus Polymixis; species Polymixis flavicincta. Next base: position 2,965,941 of record OX465180.1, read on the forward strand.
TTTCTTAATTTTTGATTTAATTTTTGAAACTAAGCTTTTAAATGTTTTAATGCCGGATCCAGACTTTAGTTTCGCTTTCATAACTTTGTTCACTAGCCAAGAGCTCAGTTTTTCTCCTTTCCCTGCATCTTTTGATTTAAGTCTTTCTTTAGCCATGTTAAGTAGTTGTAAATCGGCTTTGTGGCGATTTGATAAGTCTGTATGGTTTGTATACGCTATATCGTGTTGCATGCTTGCATGCTAGACGAAGCTTGCTTCGTCTAGCTTATTTACACCTCGGTCACCTCGCGCTAAGCGTTTGTGAAGTTTGGTTCCTGGTCCACAATAATTGTATCCTGGCAAATGAACTTCGAATGGTAGACGATTAATTATGCTGTTAACTAGTCCACCCCCCTTCATTACCCAAATTATAATGATAGGATATTAAATGAGAAATGGATATATAATATCTTAGTCCATTATTGCAGCTTTTTCAATCCAACTGTTTTCTGCACTGGTTAGACCTAACCATTTGACGTACAATTTATTTCCTTTCTTTTTCAAAACCTTTTCTATTAAATAAACATCAGGATAGTTAGATCTTTGCAGTTCTTGTTCATAAAAAGCTCCTAAAATGTTTTGCTTTCGTTGATCTTCTATTTGATATGTCACTGGTATTGTTTTATTTACCTTTTTTATAATAAATAATTTAGTTGACCAATTAGGAGTGTAACCTTTCTCAAAATTATGTTTGTATTTACTTATGCGAACACAATCACCTACTTTGAATTTAGGTTTCCACTGAACTAAATCATGTTTATTTATGTTTTTTAATTTTTCTTTGATTACTTGTTCATTACATTTATTCACATCAACCGGTTTAAATTGAATAGTACGATGTTTTGTGTTGTTATATTTCTTTATCGTTTCTTCCAATGGTAAACCTAACCACTTATATTTTCCATCGAAACTAAAATATTTATATAATTTATTTTTTACAGTTCTAATCAATCTCTCTACAATTGATGCTTTTTTAGTAGAAAACGATGAGTAATGGTTAATATTATGTTTTTTCATAAGTGTTTGAAAAGTGGTGTTATAAAATTCTGTTCCCATATCAGTTTGTAAGTTAACAGGATTGTTATGACTACTAAGCAGTATATGTTCGAATGCACGAGTAACGACAAATTTATTTTTCGATTTTAACGGTTCAGCCCAGGCATATTTTGAGAAGCAGTCAATCACCACTAAGATGAAATTGTAACCTTTGTTATACTTTTTCAGGTTTTGCATGTCCATCAAATCTGCTTGCCATAAGTCGTGGATTCCTTTCAAAATAACAGAACGTCGAAGGAAATTTCTCCGAGCCGCTTTGTGTATTTCATTTACAATTTGCTGTTTTACCATTACGGAGTTTTTTGAAGTAATTTATCTACCTCTGCTTTAGTATAAAACGTATCTTGCAAATGAGTTGAAACCTCAGGTATTCTTGCTTTTAAAGTAGTTTGAACAGCACCTTTTGCATCTTTTATGATTTGAGAACGTAATGAACCAATCATATTATTAAATTCTTTTAGCATATTAGCATTCAATCGATCTACATAATCCTTATTCACAGCCAAATTATTTAATTCTTTTAACGTGTTAGCATTTATACGATCTACATAATCCTTGTTCACAGCATCGTCTGCTTCTACTGGAGATCTAATTCCTCTCAATCTTAATGCTTTTAAATCAAAATCTCCGTTTTCCGATTTTAACAACGCATTCTCATTAAACTCAAATAAGTCTGTTAAACGCATTCTTTTGTGAATATAGTGCCCGAATTTGTCTACGTTCATGTTTAAGGTGTATTGTATTGAAAGGCTATTAGTAAAATAAACACGTTTTAAAATATTTATTTATTTATAACTTTATTTTCACGCAATTCTTCAATAATAGATATAATTTCATTTTCTAATCCTGTGTTGCCAGCATCTCTAGACGCAATTAATAATTTCAATCTTTCCACTAATTCATTAGGATTATCCCAGTACACGAAATCTACGTTTTTTTTCCATCTTTTTAGTAACGGTAGACCCTTTCCCTGAACTGCATTATTCAGTTTAAAAAGAGGTTTAATTACTTGCAAATATTTTTGTCCTTTATTACTTTTTATTGGTTTACTTGGCTCATAGTCTCGACGATGTGCATTTGTATCAAGTAGCATCGACTTATAATTTTGCATATCACTGTCTGTAACCAAACTTAAATCTACATCTTTCTTAAGCAACAACTGTTTTAAACCAGAGGTATTTCGGTATTTACGTCCAGCCACGATAATGTTTTGATCGCTGATTGTTATGCAAGCAGAACCTAACATTAGTTTCCCGCGGTCTGCTCTAACCCCAAATGGAATATCTACCAACGCTTCTGAAGATACTGACCAGGATGACGTATCACAATCTTGATTCGTTTCAACTACTGATTCATATGAAGACTCACTGTTGATATCAGATTCATATTTGTCTTCATCGTCATTATTATCATTATTTCCTACGCTTCCAGTTCCTTCTTTCTGTAAAGTTTCGTTAGTAAACGGAACATCACCAAAATCATTACTAGCACGCAGAAACGGAGTTTGCTTACTTGCATTAGCAATTAGGTTAAGAGGTTCTGTTACAGGTTTGAAAACAGATTCCAGTGCTTGTTTATTGGTAATCTCAGCATCTCTCATTTTTCGTACTTTTATCTTCACAGCTTCTGCCGCATCAACAATTTGTCGTTTCAATGATTTTTCCATATTGGTAAAACAGGTCGTAATTGATTTAGCGTTGTAAGGCGAATAATAATGACAGGCAGGTAATGATCTTATATACTTACGTATTCGTGTTCTTAGTCAAAGACTGCAAACGTGTCGAATTTACTTCTATAACACCCTCTGTTTTTGGAACAATCCTTATTAATTACAACGTAATTGAACGGCTCACTCCATATTTTTGAGCACATTTCACGAAATTCAATCCATGACATGTCAGTGTTGACGTGTTCATCATAAACATGTCTCATATTTTTTTCATCTTGTTTAAAAAGTACGATAAGGTTCGCATTGTCTCTTACTAGTTGCTTAGGGATTTTACTATATGTCTGATTTAGATAAAAGCAGTCGATGAATTTATGTCTCCCCATTGCAAAAAAATCGCGCATACTGTTTTGATTTTCACAAGCAACATCATCAAATACAATTACAGAATTTGGTTTTGCGGTCTGAACACTTATTACTTGCTCATTTTCATAGTATTTCTGGAACGAAATATCTGGTACTCGTTGCAAAACTTTTTCTAAAAATATGTACTTGGGTTGTTGCAAGGTTTTCGAATAAACATAAACATTTTGAAATCTTAATCCATTCTCATGTATAAGAAGACCCACTAATAAATTAGTTTTTCCACAATTTGACGGTCCGCAAATGATGCATCGTATGGATTTAGGTAATAATTCTCCATGACGAAAACCAGTTTCCTGAGACTGAACGCAAAGTTTGTTTACATTTAACGAATGTGGTTGTTTTACAAATTTCATGGTATCTCATTGAAATGGTTATAACAACAATGGGTCAATTAATCGATTACATCGACATTTATATGTTGTTATGATTTTTGTGAACGTTTCGTTTACTATTTTGTATGTATGTATATACCTATGCACGGATCGGACAAGGTAAGTCATCGATATCTATATTACCTAATATGTCCACACAACTCTATTGTATAGTTATTAGTCACTATAAATAGTGGTCTTCATTAAACTTTTATACACATACATATCAAGAGCTCTTGAAATGAATAAAATAAAATACTGTCCTAGATATGAAATTTATAACAAACATCAAATTCGTGTATTCTCGTTCAGACATTATTGGGCGACAACCGATTCACAAAAAAGATTGGTGATGGAAATGTCTGATGCAGGTTTTTTTTATTGTGGAAATGGTGTAAACGATAAAGTCATGTGTTTTTCTTGTGGAGGCAGTATCAAAGATTGGGAGATTTACGATGATCCTTGGTTGCAGCATGCAACACACTTTCCTGATTGCTTGTATTTAAATGCTGTGAAAGGAAAAGATTATGTTGATAAGTTCCATCCAATACATCGGGTGGAATAGGAATCTTTATCTTAGTTTAAATCGCCCTCGATAACAAGTGGCAGATGATTTAACCAATAATAGGTATGTGTCGTACTTAATACAAAATAAATCATAATTATATATATATAAATATATAATCGTAGTACCTAGAAGAATGAAACATTTTGAAATTAGAAGCGATTACAAACTTCAAAAATAAATCCGGATTTAATATTTAGGAAGTTCTATTAATGACAAATTTAGTGTTTACAACATGACGTTCATGTTACTTACAATATAAATGCATGGAATGCAATTTATGTGTGCGTGGGAAGCGCGCATTGCATTGACATTGCACTTCGCCGATTTGAACGAACAAAGCATATTTATACATAAAGCTAATTTACATCTAATTAACAACCACCGGATACGGTTACCGTCAACGGAACTATCTATAGCTGCGGATTCACACAGTTTGTACGCTAGATTGAATAATGTGAGATACGTTTCTGATCCGGCTGCCGTTGTCAAGTGTATCTGCACCTTAGCTTTATACATGTAAGGCAAGGATGGAGTATCCGTGTGACCACATTTACCACTTGATTGTTACGTGTTGATGTAAAAGGATGTATCGTCTGCAATGTGTTAAATTAAAATTTAGATGTCCTCGAGCCAATCTGGTCACAGCCAAATGTTTGTGGAGAGACATGAGACAATCTGTTCTAAATTTTAGTTTAATGTACGCGGTAGCTTAAAGTTCAGATGTCCTCGAGCCAATCTGGTCACGAAAACAGGTATGTGTGCTAAGCGGCAATGCACCATCCCTAAGTATGTGGAGAGATATGAGACAATCTGTCCTGAATTTTAGGCTACTGGATCGTCCCAATATAGACCTGATTATGTTAACGAAAGTTTGTGTATGTTTGAATCAAGGTATGGTAAAGTTTTATAATGTACGCGGTAGCTTAAAGTTCAGATGTCCTCGAGCCAATCTGGTCACGAAAACAGGTATGTGTGTTATCCTAAACGACAATGCACCATCCCTAAGTATGTGGAGAGACATGAGACAATCTGTCCTGAATTTTAGGTCACTGGTTCGTTCAAATATAGATCTGATTATGCTACGAAAGTTTGTGTATGTTTGAATCAAGGTATGGTAAAGTTTTATAATGTACGCGGTAGCTTAAAGTTCAGATGTCCTCGAGCCAATCTGGTCACGAAAACAGGGTATGTGTGTTATCCCAAGCGGCAATGCACCATCCCTAAGTATGTGGAGAGACATGAGACAATCTGTCCTGAATTTTAAGTTACTGTTTCGTTCAAATATAGACCTGATTATGTTAACGAAAGTTTGTGTATGTTTGAATCAAGGTATAGTAAAGTTTTATAATGTACGCGGTAGCTTAAAGTTCAGATGTCCTCGAGCCAATCTGGTCACGAAAACAGGTATTTGTGTTATCCTAAGCGGCAATGCACCATCCCTAAGTATGTGGAGAGACATGAGACAATCTGTCCTGAATTTTAGGTTACTGGTTCGTTCAAATATAGAGCTGATTATGTTAACGAAAGTTTGTGTATGTTTGAATCAAGGTATAGTAAAGTTTTAGCTGTTTTAACCTGGTGAGTATAATTACATGAATCTGAATCTGCGATACCTAGTTGATAGAGGTAAGCCATCGATACTAACAGTATTTTACTACACTATGTAGGAATTCATACTTCACCTTCCGTTCCCATCGAGTGGAATAGGCGCCGAACCAGTATTTTACTGCACTATGTAGGTTTTCATTTATATTATTGGGCATTCTACTCCACCGAGAGTGACGAGGCGAACGAAGTGAGCCGATGGAACGGAAGGTGGAGTAGGATGCCCAATAATATACTACTGGCTGATTACTCAAAGTCAGCCTAACTACTTATGTATGATTTTTAAATTACTCAAGTCATTCATTATTTTGGTTGTTTTTGTACAGTTTCGGTTCTTAATTTTAAGTTACTCAAAATGTTTCAGTTCAACAACTTTCTTTCATTTTATATTATTTACTAACTTCGTCTTGGCCTACTGACGAAGCACAATTCTTCAAAACTTACCTTTTTAATATCTGAAAAGTTTAAAACACCTTTCAATCAGTTGAAAGCTGCTTGAAATTCCGCTCAGTTTTCCACAAACAAGTTAATCACCAATATAGAATTTTGGTGTAACATCTAAACCTACATGTCCGGCCAAGCAATCTATATTTCCACTTACAGCTACAGCTTCTATGTATATAAGCTACTAGGTAATTTGCAAATTGATTCTAGATGCCGGCTCTTGGCAGTGTTCGGACGAAGCTTCAGTATATTTACATAAACCCAACTACACATACGTTGCGCACACGATCAACGTTTATCCTAGGCTATTACCTATTCTGTAATTGATAACGTCTACTGTGTAATTTGGTTAGCCAAATTGTATGGTCTTAACAAAATAAGGAGGGCACAATTGAATATTGAAGTAGATGGTAATTTTTGGTTTGGTTGGTAAACTGAGGGTTAACGTAAAATTGGCGTTTGGGTAAGTTAAGGATGGGCCAATTTCTTCATGTTGTAGCTCCATAAACTTAACTTTATTGCAAAAGAAAAATAGGACTTGAATGGTCTTTAAAATCACTATTGTTATCCGTTAAAACTACTGTCTACAACATTCATTTTCCCAAGTAACTACTGCTTAAAAATAATACACAACCAACGAATTGTACTCCCAACGAAACAGCACAAAAATCTTGTTTACTCCACCAACAGAAACAAAATCCACAAAGCTTGAAAATAATATGAAATAACTCAAGCACACCCTTCGTTAAGATTGAGGCTCATTTTCTCGAAAACCAATACTATAGCAATATCAATAATCAATTGGTGCATTCTTGGCATCCGTTCAAGTCTATTATAGAGGCGATATAAGCGATGCATACGCAAATGTATTGGGATCCTTTTGTAAGTCTTGCATCTGGCCTGTATTCTACTTTTATATTTTATGTTTGGATTGAATTGTTTGGATATAAATTGTTACGATGGCGGATGTTGAGGCGAAGTGTTTCGGATTCGGTCAGTTTTGTATTAGTTCCGTTTGTTTTTGTTTTGTTTGGTGCCAAGGTTGTAAGGCTTGGAGATGGTAATATGTTGGATGTTGGGTTGGGATTTTGTATTACAGAATTAGCATGTTATGAAGTTGTTGATGATAGATCAGAAGGTTTTGACGATTCAAATATGATTGATCCCATCGGTATTAGAACTACTATAGCTCTTTGTGTAGTCAGTAAAACAATCACCCAATCCAACATAAATAACGATTCTAATACTACAAACTATCAATTTTAACACAATGCTGTCTATAACTTTACTCACAGCTAATAATTTGTCAGGAACTCAACAGAAAACCACGGCCCAACCAAATATTTGAACAACGTAACACCATGTCAATACAATTTGTCCTACAAATTCACTATCAATCAAATGTCGACATAATTCCAGACATTCCTGAGCTCTTAGCGTCTAACGACAAAGTTTAGTCAATTTCATGTAAAATAATAGACAGTTCATGACCTCCCAGTATTAGTCACCATGACTCACAGAATTTGCTCGTCAGAACTTCGCCATGCAAATTGGAAGTTTGGTACCCTTTCTTGTGTTAATAATGGAGATACAACGGCTTAATGTACTGTTTTGGAAAATTGTAGGAATGTTTTGCGAAGAATTCTGAAAAGTTAATTCTAGGTACTTTTGTTTGTTTACCTGCAGGTACCTAATCAGTTAAACAAAAAAGTGAATCGAAACCTGATGGAAAATATATTGTTTTTTTAGCAAAGTAACAATGATATAGTGATAAATTCTATCTTCAGTTAATTTCACAATTTTAAGACTCAAGACGTAATTTATCATTCCTGGGTGTATCATGTTACGTTTACAAGATAAAAGAAATTTAAATAATACAGAAATAGCTTCTTTGTTTGAAGATACAGCTGTGATGATTTAAGTTTCTTTTAGAGATTTTGAATGTTTTATTTTAATTTATTCATAGCCCTGTTTTAAAAAGTTTTTTTTTTTGTACTTCATTTGCATACTACGAAACAAAAACAATGACGGCACCAACCAATTATTAAATTAAAAATTTCATAAACAGAATTTAATGAAAATAACGATATTTTAACGGCAATATTCCCTCGGGTTATGACTTAATAATTTAGGTGTGTGATCGCTAATATCAAAATGGATACGTGCGTGCCCGTCCTTCGGGGAATAGGCCTATTAAGAATCGAAATAGGTATCGTGACACACAACCACAAAGGTTGATAAACAGTTATCGTTAATTCCCGAAGCTACTTTCTCTATTAATGTAAATTCTAGTTTTATTTCGGCCTATCTCGGTGAAGGCAAATAGTAATAAAATGGAAAGTAAATGAGATAATATTTACGTGATACAAAAATTCTGGCCAAATAAATAAAATGGCATTTACTTATTCTAACCTCAAATTTCAAAGGGGTCCTAAAAATCTTTATATTTTCAATGTGAAAGTTTGTACGTTTGGAAATTTGTTACACACAGTTCTGTCACAGTTCTAACTTAACCTACCGGTTTCTTCGGGGTACCATAAGATTAGTTACTTCCACCAACTTTGAGAAACGGTCAGAACGTCAAACACTTTTGTTGATAAATAAGGCGCTCATTTATAAAAAAGTGTGCATCATTAGGAGGCTAAAAAGTTTTTAAAGGTTCAGTTAAATATTTCTCGAATGTTATTATCATTACAGCCGATAAACGTGCAGTACTGGACATAGGCCTCCCCCAAAAGGGCCTTGCCACTAACGCCACGCTTGGTAGACGGGTTGACAATCGCAGTATGGTGGTAAAATGTACAGAGAACACTGCTGCCCATTATCTAGAAAGTCCCTTAGTCACCTTTTACGGCACCTACGTTAAGAAATGAGTTGATGCAATTCTTTACGTCCGGCACCACACGGAACCCGGACGTAACACAAAAATTGTATACAATTGACATGACAATAATAATAGCCTATCAGCAACTGACATCCAAATAAAGTAAATACTAAATACAAACATTATGAAGCCTGTCGATTTGCCAGTGATGGCTGATATAGAATCCCAAGCGAGACTAGTAATCGGGCACAATTCCAATTTCGGTCCGAACATACCTGTTTTCTTTTTGTGAAAAGAAAATCCAATCATAGTTTTTGGCTAACCTGTGTTAAACGAAAGATTTGTAGATCTGCACCTTGGTTAGACTAATTAGGCCAACTTTAGTTTATGGAATGACAGCTGTAATGAACCAAAATCAAAAGTCATTTATTTAAATTAGGCTGAGAATCAGCACTTTTCGAACGTCAAAACACATAAGACAGTACCCCAAAAACGCCCACCCTTCGACACTTCCTAGTGCTTTAGCTGGGAAGAAGAAGTGGCGCAACAAACTCCTCAGCAGCACAGCTGTCTGTTTAGTCGGATGGACTTGATTCTATACATACATAGGCAAAGTAATAAACAATAAAGCATAATACCAAAATAAAAGCCTCCTGGTATAATGCTGGATTATTATTAGGAGTAGATCATTTCAATAACTAATGACCTATTAGATAATAATAATAAAAAATACTTGGTCAGTAAAATAAAATATATAAATAATTATATGAACCCATAAAACCTCTAGATATACTAATTCTGGAGAAAGAACATAAACATTGTCTTAAGTTAATCACAGCGACCAACTTTCTTGTCATTTCAATAGTCGTTAATGGAAGAGTAAGCCTTAAAACAAAGGATGGATTTTACTTGAGCTTTAAATGCATCAAAATGCAAATCTAGTAAAGAAGAGGGAAGCTTGTTATAAAAGGTTATACCAAGCCCAATAAATGACTTATGAACCTTATGAAGCCGGTGAAAGGGAGCACGTAGTTTGTCCTTATTTCTAGTGTTAACGGTGTGAATATCACTGATTTTAGTGTACAAGTGTATAATTTGCCTAATTTAAAAGATGTTAGTAATCGAATGTGAAAGGATGATTTGAATCATGAGGATTCGATTTTGGAATTTAGAAATTACGTATCTTTGTTACTCTCAATTTTGTATTACTACGACGTTACAATATTTTACTTCATCGTTATCAAAAATATCAACTCCGATTAAGTAAAATGTTGTAAGGTGAACTTAAACAGGATTGCAGGGAAAAAATTTGTCATTTTGCGATGGTTTAAAAAAAATATAAGATTTTTTCCAAAAAAAAAAAATGACTTCCGAAATTAAAGTTATTTTACACTTTGTTGTGTTTTTCTGGAAGTCGGTTGTTTTTTCTTTTTTGGAAAAAGTTTTATTTTTCACTTTTCACTTACAGTAAAACCAATTTGAAATTTAATCATCCTTGGGGTCAAAACAATGCCTATATATGCGATAGCAATTATCGTGGTTGATTTGCTGTCATTTTTTGAAGAGTTCCATTGTCTGTCTCCGAAACGCATCATCAGATCTATATGGAATTTAAATAGGACCATTTCGTAATAAACCCTTTTTGAACAAAATAATAATTTTGCAAGTCCGTCTATATATGATGGAGTTATGCCCGAACATACATAAAAAAGATAAATGTATATAAACATGTCGAATTGATAACCTCGTTCTTTTTGAAGTCGGGTTAAAATAGCTGTTTTATAGAAAAGTGCAATACCTACGCGGATAAAATGTGTGACAACGGAATTAAATTCTAGAACTGTATTTTAAGTACTTTACTTGTATTATTCTCAAAACATTTAATCAACATTAGAGGCACTTCCGTCGCACACAGTCAACGCGACAGGTGACGATTGCCGCTGACACACCTGACACGTAATCGACGCTAATAAGTCACGAATGCTATGTTATTAGAGCGCGTTTTATCAGTACTTTCAAACATTATAATTATATAGAGTTTAGCTGATGATGCTTTTATTTAAAAAAAAAAACCTTTTACAATATTTACATCTTCCTGAGTCATGTAATTTTGCTTTTCTTTGTTACGCGAATGCACTCTAATTTATTTTTTTTTTTTACAGGACACGGTTTCTTTGCGGTATTGCGCGCTTTCCGCGCCGCAGAATAATCGTGTGAGCTTGTATAAAACACATCAAACCACAGGTTTTATAGAATACGGCGACGGCAACGTGTCGTAGTGCCACCGTGTCTGTAAAAAAGCTTTCATAAGGATCTATACGACACTGACAACCGTGCGACTAACACACGACTAATCAATCGTAGTTATTCAGGAAAAAGAAAAACGTGTGTTTACAACGGGTCCAAAAGTCTCTCTGATCTCTTCACATTATTTTATTTAATTTAATTTTTTATTTTATTAAATAAGAACAACAAACAGCTACACATTATAGAATATTACAAAAAGAAAACATAAGTTACTTAAATAATAACGTAGCCCACAGCGCTGTTCACAGATTACCAATAACATATAAACATGCATAACAGATTCAGTAAACTTAAAAAAAAAAACAATAAAGAAAAAGTATTTAAATAAAAATAAAACTAATATTATATTAAAAGCAATCGAAGAACTAGTCTAATTACTGGCATTCATAGCCACGCTCACTGCATGCTAGAAATATTTCATTTATTTGAGGCATCCTTGTGAATCAGTCAAATCAGTTTGATGGAGAAAGAAAGTACATGTTATGTAAGGCTGCACTAACACCAAACGTTTCTTAGCTACATGCCGCTGAAGAGCTGTGGCGACTGCTGAAGTAGATTTGTTATACATTTTGTGCAGTACGCTCACCTTTGGCGGCCGACTATACGCTTCGGTGTGAACGCGGCCTTAATATGACATTAGTACGTGTCAAGTCTTACGACCGTTGCTTTCAAATGAGTTCTGTCAACTTCTGACACATTATTACTGCCATGTTTATTTTAACGTTTTAAAAATATGAACAGAATAATAAAGCAAAATAATATGTTAAAACATTTGCAAACGAGCATGCGACTAACAATTAAATATTATTAGTCAGCAAATGGTATGAAGTAATTTTTCTAAGTGCATAATTTGGGGTTGAAATATGAATTTCCCTGGACGTTTCCAGTACAAACTAGAGTCATTATAGGCGGGGAAAAGAGTCATAACTCCGGGACTAAATATATGGGAGGAGTATAAGGGAAATGGGTTTTTATAATTTACAATGGTGTGATAATAGTCCAACGACCAAAGGCTTTGCATAAGCACCAAAATAATAAATGAGACACATTAAAGCAAAACAACATTATTTTTATATTTATTCTAAATGAAAGGTCTCATCATACCTATCTATACAGGTTAGCAGGACAGGTAGGCGCAAATTAAAACCATGAATTAAGCACACCTGATTCTAGCCCCCTACCATAGAAAATTTTCGTCGGTTGTTGAAACAAATAATTAGGCCTATCATACATTTTGAGTGCGTAGGTATTGGATATTTCCAATGAAAAAGCAGTTTTTTTAACAGACGGAAAGTGTACCCTCAGGTAGAATCAGAATCATTACTGAATCCATAGTAACAGGTAGTGCAGCTATACCCTGTTATCTTGTATTGCAATGTAAAATTTCACAAAACGTTTGTTCATCACAAAAAGTTCCAAAAACTAAAACATCCCACCACACGGTCATATCTCACACGTCACTCCCTCCATGATCACAAACGGACTCAATAACCCCGCAATCAGGATACATATAATTATAATATTACTGCGCGATATCTTCGTCACTGAGTCCCGGATTGTTCCCAGATCTCCACGGACTTTTGTTCGCAGCGAGGTCCTTTGTCGATGCCTCACAATAAAATTTTATCCCGGAAACCTATTCGCAGTTACCTTTTATTATAATGTTGCAGCGGGTATCCGGGGTACTTTTCAGTCGGGGCCATTGTTGTCCGCATAATAGGGGCCAACCTTTTTATTCCGCAACAGATTTTTGAATGTACCGCCGGTATTAACGCTTCTATGAGATCCGATCGATTGGATGTCTGAAGTGGTTTTTTATTCCGTAGTTTGGATTCCAGTTCTTTGTTTGTGTGGAATGGTCGATGTTATTTGTGATGCTTTTCAACTTTAGGTTCGAATAATGTGTTTGGTCTCGTGGTTCGAATTGATCTTAGTTGACTGGTTACTGTTAAGGAATACTTACTTCGGTGTCTACTGATTTTATTACTGGCAATACTTTCAGTGTTTCACGATACTCATTATATTGTTATTTTGAAAGTTTCCAAAGTTCAGACACCGCAATTTAAAATATTCAAACTTTTTTCTAACTAGTACAGGTGATCTTTTCTATGTATCTTTTGAAAATCACCAATAGGTGACTTTTTACACTGTATTGTATAGTTTTTGTTTATAAATAACTGGCGGGAATATTCCCTGTAACACTATTTTTGGAGCAATAATATTATTATTACTGGCTTAATTTTATTATTAAATAAAACTTTTCCCAAAAAAAAAAAAATACGACGTCCGGGAAAATATAAAAATAAAATTTTATATTATTGATAAAACAGTGTAGTATTTACTATTGTCCTGTATTGAATTTACTTTTGCACAAGAACAAAGAATCTCCGAGAAAATATTTCAGCGTTTCATGGAAGAAAAAGGTTGCATGCATAAGTTATGTGCATATCGCCTTAGGCCTCAAAAACTCAAGAATAAAACTGAACTAAAGTAAAGAATTCATATAAATAAAGCCTATAAGGTTGAAAAAGACACAGATACGGCATTATGGTTTAAATATTTGATAGTGATAGAATATTGACAAGGTGCATCGTGCACGAGCCTTAGCCAATGAGCCTCAGACAAATATTGTATGAGGAGACCGTAGCAACTGTCACGAATATCGTTTGTTTCATGGCGAAGTAAAAGACGAAATTAAAATGCTGAATCTACGACATACTCTTTAATCGCGGCCGTTACCTGCTCTTCGCTTTAAATACTATCATTTTTTTTTTATTAATAATATGTATGTCACACTTTAGAGTTAAAGATTTTCTCAAATCAGTCATGGATGCTTTTCCGTTTTTTTATGCACAAACAATGGAGCAGCAATTTATTAGCTCGTTACAATTACAATTGAAAATAATACTTACCGAATTATAATTTAAGTATTATGACATTTGAGACATTTCCAAGTATTATTTAATCAATTAGCCGTGGTTTTTTTTTTTTTTTTTTTTTTTTTTTTTTCATACGGGCTCTCTTTCGAACAAACCCGCACCCCTGGCAGGCATCGGCCCTTGCGGACCCCACCAGTGGTTGCTGACATCTTTGACGGCGCGCGTGAGGAACACAACGCGCCGTCCCGTCTACCACTTTTCGGCCGCAGAGGATAGGGAGAGCGGCTGACGCTATACCGACACTCCTCTTCCCCTGCGGCCCCACCGCGTCCGCCATCAAACGGTGGCGGCCCCGTCCAGGCCACGGAAGGGAAGAGCGCTGATCAGAAGCACCGGCACTCCTCCTCTACCGCAGCCTGTAACCCTCAGCCGCGATGCCTCCCATTCGACATCGCGGCCCACCTCAGTTGCGGTGCACCTCACCGCAACCTACTTTTTGGCCGCTACGTCAATGGCTTGAAGGCAAAAGCCCTGACGAGCGGCCCCACCGTTGGGTTCCTCTTGGCTTCACCGTGGATGGGAGACCACGGTTACTAAGCCCCCCCGCAACGACAATGCGGGAACCCACTCGGGGGGGAATTAGCCGTGGTTAAACATATGTTTACTTACCTAAACTCACCTACATTGTTAGTTAAAAAGCATTACTATATCATCAAAACAAATGAAATCAAAAGTGTACCGCGTGACCAGATATTTACCAAACCTCATGAAGTAGGTAGGTATCTAATTAACGCGATACGGGGAATCATTAGCATCGTTCCACTGATATTTGGAAACGTGCTACGTAACGACCCAAATATGTGACTTTAGTACCTGCACGTTGAGTTAACAGTCAGTTTGGAATTCGTGAAACAGATAGAGGTATACCACAGTGTGGACGAATAGGAAGGTAATTCAGTAATGATAGGAATTCGATATAGGTTTGAGTAAACAAGTCATCTTAAGGGACAAATTTATTTGCCTGGCAATATTTTACCCTATATTATCAAAAAAAAAATTGAAACAAAAAAATTTTACATAATTCCATGGGGGAAGGGCAATAATGCCCGTAATCAGTCTGAGAACCGCTCCGGCCGGGTGCGTGAGGATCACTCAGCTGTTTTTGTTATTTTTCGTAGAACTTAAATATTTAATCGAATTTTCTAAAAACACAACATAACAGTCGTTTGCAGTGTCATTTAAACTTTTAACTAAGTTTGAATGACGAAAAAAATACTCTTTTTTGTTTTATTTCATTAATTTTCGATATCCATACCCAACACGTGGGAAAAGTATTGTCAACGTATTTAATTTGAACCTGTATATTACAATATTGGTAAAACTACTTCGTATCGCATAAAATCAAGATCCCTACTTTTAAAAACAAACTTAGAATTCCACTGCGATAAAAAAAAAAACACTCCATTGTGCACACGCAAAACAGTAAGGTCACACAAACGCTACATATGAAGAGGAAGAAATAAACACTTTAGCCCATGGGACTCGTACCGTTCCAAAGTCCGTCTTTTGTCCGGATGACGTAATGAATGGACTGGACATGAAGTTCAGTGAAGGGATAATGGGTTTATTTTGTTAGCTCAAATATATGGGTTTGTGGGATGGATGTTAAAAGTACAAAGTGGATATACATACATATGTTTATGCTGAGGCTTCTATTTCCTTAGCTTGAAAGGGTAGTAAAGTTGGAGATTTAAATCATCTAATGAGTCTTCTGTCTAATACCCCTTTTCAATTGATCTCTTCAGTTTTGTCTACAATTTAAGCTTAAAGCCTTCATTAAAATTTGAACTATTTTTAGTACCAAAGTGGATAAATCGTCTTCTGTTTCGGAATAGGGTCTATTCCTTTCAAGTTGTTATATCATGCGTAGGCTTTTCGCAACTATGTGGGGATCGGCTACAATCTCACCAAATATCATATCTGACCTCCACAACCCAATAACTGGGTAACTTGATACTTCTTGGTAAAACTGGTTGTCAGACTTTTGGGTTTCTGAATACCCGTAACGACTGACAAAGTTCTACGGATGACAGCCGGGGCCAACAAATTAACATGTTGTTTTTTTTTTTTTTTTGGGTGGGTTATCATCAAATAACTTCGCCTGCTCTGGGTGGAGCAGGAGGGCGTATCAGACATTTACTGCCTAAAACCCACACGTGTTCCCTCAGTAGCCCGTATGCCAGAGGCTGCGGTATCTCTTTCGAACGAACCCGCACCCCTGGCAGGAATTAACATGCTTTCCGAGGCACTATTCCGCAAGATACAGAGATAAATACATATCAGAGACGTTGTTTTCTTGTACGTACTACGCCTGACTCACGATAAAACCTAGCAAGGATTTCTAGCAAGTCCTAACCACATTCACAAGCTATATCTACAAGCCTTAGGTAAGCTCTAGTTCTCCTTGACATCGCCGCATCGTGCCGAACAAAATTTTAAAAGCTATCGCGCTGTGCTACCGTCACTGCTGTAAGCCTAATACAGTCAAAAGTTCCTGAACTTCTCTCTAGCACTTACATGAGAATCGAATTTTTGAACGCTCTAAGCAAGGTAGGTAGGTACAACGTGTTTTGATTCAAATAAAATGTTTGTTTTCTGAAAATAGATGTAGTTGTGTCATTTTTTTTAGGTAAAATATTTTTATTTATATAATATTCCATCACTTTCCATCAGGCGTGATTGAGGTCATTGCAGGCCCATTGAAAAATAATAAAAACATTATCGATTTCAATCACCACCAATTACAAAAGAAAGAAAATGTAGTTTACTAGCATTTTCATATCTGCTTTATACTTAACTTTTCTTTTCTGTTTCGAATATTTTGCTATTCGGGTTTTAGCATTAGTATTAACGTCCCAAATTGGGTTAGGCCTATGTCCAGCAGTGGACGTCTTCCAGCTGAAATGATGATGATGATGATGATGATTAACGTATAAACGTTTTTTATATGCGTTATATTTTTGCAGGATATGAGCAATTTTTCTATATTTCTAAGTACGAAACAACTTGATGCTGTTTTCGTGATAAAAAACGTCGAACTGGTTCAAAAATTCACACCCACCTACGTTTGACCAAACAAGATATTCTATTCTGCAGTTTACCTATAAATATAACGCTATTCCCCTTCTGAAATAGTTTTCCTATATTTCCTTAATAGGCGAGCAAAACTCCAACCAAAAACCATTCGATCAATTAACACAGCTGAAAGTCGAGTGCTTTTATACAAAAAAATCCAATTTCCAGGGGTTGTGTTGAGCAAGTGTGGATCTAAACAAAACACAACGCGGGGGTAACCCGTTGGACGTATCAATCAATTACAACGGCCGACGCCTCCGATATACGGTGTAGATAGGCGGGCCGCACCCGCACCAACTGTGCTGCTGCGGTACAAATTAGTAAAACTAGCGAGCGAGTTTTTGCGATTATTCTTTTGTGGTTAGCTTTAATTGTTGTAGAAAGATGTAGGTCTTTTGAGCTACATTTACTAGCAATTAATGAAATCAAAAAGGTAAGTGAAAATCTCAAACCAAAATGTGCTACTATACCCGGTTTCTATCCAATGATACTTCATTAAGTTTTTGATAATTTGTGATAACACGGATAGGTATTGCTATGGCTCTCTACTCCACGTGGACGCCATTTACTCTACTATATAATAATTATAAACGTGAAAGTTTGTATTTTTAGGAATTTGCATGATTTGGATGAAATTTCACACACATTAATAATCTGGACACACACGATACTTATAACTCAATAGTATGTTCCCGTGGGATAATTTCCGAGCCCTACGCGAACGAATCAGCTGGCAAAAGCAAGTTCAGAATATAACATTATTTAGGTTTTAGGATAAATTCTTGTAACTAAAGACCGAAATTTATCACCGCTCACGCAATTTATCCCAAAACTATTACTAAACTATCAAATACCCGCTGTAGCCCCTCCCTTGTAGCACAACAAGATCTATTGCTCACAACACTAATCAATATCCACGCGTTATTTGCCAACATGACGTTTTTATTAAATAAACGGCGAACAAACTGTACTCGAAGACGATTGGATGTTACGACATAGAGAAAATTGTGACGGATTGACAGATAAACAACGATATATGAACGTCAGATGATCGTGTTATATGATGTTTTGTTGTGTCTTGAGTAGAAGTTTTCGGTTGAGAAGAAACAGAGTGAGAGAAACAAAGGAATATTGTATTTAAGGAAACTAAACCAGTATTACAGTCATTTTTTTCAAACTAGGCTGTGATTCAGCACTTTTGAACGTCAAAATCACGTAAGATAGTCCTTAAAAAGCCCGCTCTCACCACTTACTAGTGCTTTGGCTGAGAAGAAGAAGTGGCGCAACAAACTGGAGCACATCTGTCTGTCAAATTAGCAGAACTTGATTCTTAGATGTACGATTAGTCACTACCTACTATTTGTTTTCGTGAGTAAAGAGCAGAAGCGCTCGTCTATATAATAGAGTGCATCGGTTAATTGATATTTACACGTTGATCAACTTTGCGCTGAAAGCAAAGCTAACTAATTGGTTGCAGAAGTTGTCTTACGACGTTACAGAAGGTATTCTAACGATCACCCCATGAATACCTTTCGCAATACTGATACCTGTAATTACTGAGTCACTATAACCTGATTGAATTTTAGTTGTCATATTCAATGTTTATGAGGAACTTTGGCTTCTGAGATACAAGGATCGTTTTACTTAGTTCTGGAGCCAGCTGTCCCATCACACAATCGATGTACAATCACGTTTAGTGTATGGCTAATGTTTCTCTTTGTACAAATAAAGTTATTATTTTTATACGATTTTTTTTTTTTTATTAAACTTGTTACAAAAAGACTAAAAGGCGAAGCTGGACCTAAGTGTATTCTCAATTCTCTCAATGAAGCCAGAAATCCATTTACAGAAGTTGTTAAGAACTATACAATTTTTAAGCACACACAATTTCCCAAATAAAATGTTTCCTAAAACTATCAATTCGAAAATCAGCACGTTCTAAAACTGTAAAACTCCTTTTTTATATTTGTGCTATAAAACTTTATTTACGATCTGTTTTCCAAGCCGTATTGGAATTAAAGCGTAACAATAATAAGCACCTGGAGATAAACGTGGAAATTTTACAATTTTAAGAAGTCGGGTATTTGTCTAGAAAACCCAACGGGTTGTTACTCATCTCGGATGAGCTGTAAGGAATCAACTGGGAATATATTGTGAATCATTGGCTATATTTGATTTAAGATAAGCCATTGTTTCCTTTCTTCATATACCAAAACATAACGCCATACCTTAGAATATCCATATTTATTAAAAAATTCAAAACCACTTTGTCCAACGTGGGAATCGAACCCTCTCATGCTTAGCATTAGCTCAATTATTCTTATAGGCTTTTATTAAGAGTAAGATCTTCAACAACTGTTCGTAGATATAACAACGATTTTGACACTGGATGGGGGACTAGGTTAGTCATCTCGAGTGAGCTGTCACAAATGAATCTAAGAGAATGTCCAATGACTCATCGATTTTGAGCTCAAGATAAATACATTTTCATTTATTTTCCTCGTTCTTGTCCTCTCACTATTATTTTAGTAACAGTTAAATGTGCAACAACAATTTGTAGACTGCAATGATTTTGACACTGGACTAGATTGGGATACTCATTTATTAAGAGCTGTGGGGAATCAATATAAGGGAAAGTCCAATGACTCATCGGCTATAAGAACAGTTATCATTCTTCTCCCTCTATAATATTAAGTTTTTAGATATTAAGTCTTCAAAAACAATACCACGTAGAAATAGCAATATTTTTGATACTGTACGGGGTTTTGGATTACTCATCTTGCGTCAGAAATTTACGCGGGAATGTCCCAGTGACTGATAAGCTGTAAGATAAGTTAGCGTTGTTCTCCCTCCTTGTCTTAAAAAAAAAAAACATGTAAGTAAATATAACAATGATTTTAAAATATCAAAATCTCATTCCAATCCACATCTTCTTCAAAGATGAATAACCCAATCCCATTGGATTGGTATACTCATCTCTCGTTTGAGAAGGGAATGCCCAATGACTCATTCGCTAAAAGCTTTAAGATAAGTTATTGTCCACCTCCGTAGACGTCGCTTATAGGCTGTTGGGTTTTCGACAGCAATAACTGTAGTCATCATGGCTATATCTACATCCACATAGGATGTGCATATATCCAAGATGACTACAGTATATCCCACGAAAAAAAAATGCTACCACAAAACTTAGTTTGCCTCTAAGTAACAACAAACCACACAAAGCAATCAGAAAAATAATCTCGAACCTCTTATTAATTTTTCTTCACACTACGCACCAAAGATAGTCATATTTTCCTACAAAACCATACAGAATCACTATATATAGCAATATTAATAAAGCCGCTATTGCTTGCCCTGGTATGTCAATGTAAAGAATGGGAGCGCATACCGAAGTCACGCCATTTCGCCCGATTGTCATATTAATAATTTCCCTCAATGCTCCAGAATTATTGTCCTAACGCAATTATGTGGAAGTGTGATGAATTATTTGTTCGTATATCGGAGAAGACGTGATGAATTGATTTTTTCATGTTAGTATTTTGTTGTAGAAGTAATAGTAACATATTTTTTGGGTAAAATACTCCTGAACTGAACTAAAATTTCGCTATGGCTGATTTTCAAAATGATCTCTAAGTTAATGTCATGATCTAAGGTTGATCTCATGGTCAAATTTATCTTTGTTTTTAGTAATATTATCATTTACGAATGTGATTTATTATGTTTGTATTCGCTCTGGCAGTAAAGAGTACAAAATTAATTTAATTACGGCTAGATATCATAATCTAAGCATTGTTGATTCTTCAGCTGCATAAAGACGATTGTCATGGTACCTAACAATAATAAATATGCATGTGATTCAAATAAGAGTTAAGTAATACTGTATTACTTCAGGATTATGAATATATTAATATTTATTTTATTATGTTTTCTTTTTCAGAAAAAAATAAATGTTGAAAGTGCAGCAAAACTGTGGGAAATTGAAATATTGAAAAACGACGCCATTGGTTACAGCGAATGTGACGTAAAAGTCTATGACAACAATAAATGTCATTAAGTAATTATAGGAGTGGTTGCGAGTCAAAGTTCTAAAAAAAATGTACAGACTTTACCAGCATAAAACGCTGAAATCTTTTAATTTCACACGATTTATTTTATTTACATTCTTTTCATATTCACGTTGATTTAATTACGTGTGCAACCAACGTGTCTCAGCCAAGCGTTTTATTTTTGAGAACGGTACAGCCTACCAAAAGAACCGTACAGCCTACCAAAATTGCAATTAAACTCAAAGGGGCGAGTCTTAGAGACGCAATGTAGCGTGATCTGGGGCATGTAAACGTATTATCAAGTTGTGTATCACAAGCTGTAGCGGAAAAGCATCGAAAAAAAAATGTTTAATTTCCTTTGGCAACAATAATTAAAGCCACTTCACTTGTTTTTCATGTTCATAATTCGTGTTCTAGTGGATAAGATGCACTTTGATTTGCAGGTGAATAGCGAGGAAATAACGAAAGGATATTTAATAAAAGAAAATATATTATGCACTGAACTACGGATAAACAATAAAATGTTAGGTAATGTAGATACTATCATTTATTTCTCAACGCATGTTTCGAAATTTAGTTTTTTGGAAGTCAATTCCCAGGCTACAATGTTGTGTCCATGTAAATCCTGCAGCATACGAATCACCAACTTGCAAAATACTTAGTTAGACTTTGTTTGAGAGTTGGTAGATCATCTTATAATATGTGCTCCTGTACAACCATCAAACATCTTAAAAATTGTACTTAATAGATTAAGATTTCGTTGAACTTTGAGAGTGAAATAAATATTTACTAATCGCCACAGATAATCAAAATATCGATTAAACGAGTATTTAATGTAGGTATCCGAAATTCGACGAAAAAGTCTCATGGTTGTTCGATAAACCATGAACCAACGCGCTTGAAAGCGATGTAAAGCGATGAATGTACCCGTATTTCTAGGTTTCTTTTTAAAGTCACAAGAACTCAGAAAATGCCAACATTACTACAGAAATAATGTTCAGTGATTTAAGTAGGTATATATACAAAACGTGTATTAGAAAGGTGTGGTATTTTTTTTATGGATTTGGTAAATACAGACCATTAAACTGAATAACTTTCTTCATGAGACCAACACCGTAATCGAAAAAATAAATAATTTGCCGTCCCATTCATTTGGGTCGCGTAGGTACTGACGTTTTGTATGAAACACTTGATATTTTATTTTGCAATTACGATGTTCGTCGGTTGGAGAATGTAGTTCAGTTTGATGTTCTGAATCACCACACCCTTTACATGCAGTATAGTAACTAACAACTATTTACCTAATAATGAAAACGTTAAACTCATTTACGTCCATTTCGTGTTACATTTCAGCTAAAAACAATAACATTGAAACCGATGACTGTATCAAATTAAGTGGAAAACCATTTTTGTTTCATTTCACCAACAAAATGTTTAAACGAGTGTTTATTTTGCGGCGCTCACTTTAAACGGCCATTAAAAAGTTGAAAACTTTCATAAAACCCGTTTAATTTACTGAAGCGGAATAGGTTAGCCATAATTATATTTAACAGTTAACTGTAGAAGTACTGCAATTAAGCCAATTTCCCATTATTGCATTGATAACGGCATGCAATACAAAACTCCTTATTTAATATAATTATCATGTTTGAACGGGAAAGGGCGATTTTGCGAAGTAGGTAGATATTATCCAACAGTGTTCGTGGAAACGCTGCAGCAATTATGTGTTATTGTGAAAGTATTAATAATAAACTAACTTATTTTTTTTAATAACTGCCTGAGTTAACATATAATATTGATAAACGATTAAACATTTAATGACATCATTTTCTGCGCATATCTGAAGAAGTATTGTCAATATGGTGAAGCCTCTAAGGCATTGCGCAGATGGAACAATTATTATCTTCGAGTTTTGGTAAATGGTAACCTTCAACTGTTTATTAAGATTTTCACATAATTCCAGAACTGGGCAAACGTAAATGGTGCGGGAACCGCTAACGGAACTTTTCAAAAAGTTCACAGATGCGTCATTTAAAGTTGCTACGTATGTGTGCCGCTTAAGAATCCTTAGAGTCGAAAAGCTAAAAAACCCAATCGTGTCGTTTCTTAATCCCAAAAGCATATTTTAAGACTATTTTACTCATAAAAACAAAAACACGCTGATTTTTCTAGTTTTCTTAATCGCTTTCGCCAAAAACTTAAGCCAAGCACCAAAATAGCAAGGTTATAATAATACCTAAATACCTCATACTGTATACATCACAAGGGTATTGCGAACCAAACATCTTCGCTTCTGTCTAGCTAAGCGAGGAATGAACGAGCTGAGATGTGTGAGACAGAAAGAAAGTTGGTAAAGCTGACGTTACGGAAATGAGAAGCTGAGAGGAAAGAATGGAAGAAATGTAGAACAAGCATATGAAGCTTGGTTAGCATTCGATAGAAGATATATTACGTCATCTGAACGTCTTTTCTAGCTAGTTCCAGTAGGAAACCCGTAAATTATTTAATCAAACAATGTAAGTTACCTAATCAGTATTGTGAGTATCGAATGAAAACAACTTTCAAAGCCAAAACAAAAGAAAGCCGTTTATACAATTTGGAGACAACAATACAATAAAGAATTAAAACACTAACCACTATTATGTGAGAGTATTTTTGAACTATCACATATATCATCATCATCATCATTTCAGTCGAAAGACGTCCACTGCTGGACATAGGCCTCCCACAAGGTGGACCGATGACCTTGTGAAGGCCGCGGGTATCCGCTCGATGTGGGAAGCACAAGATCGGTCGAAGTGGAGGAGCCTGGGCAGGCCTATGTCCATCAAATATATACTACCATGGAAATAAACAAAAACCAACTATGTGCCATAATATCGATTGCACTAGCTTTTACTTGCGGCTTCGCCCCCGTGAACGTTGAAAATTATACTACAGGAACGCACTCACGGTTTAAAAAGTATCCTATATGTTAATCCAGGGTATAATCCCATCTGTGTGCCCATTTCATCCAAATCCGTTCGGCGGTTTTTTGGTGATTGAGTAACAAACATCTAAACATATAAATATTCAAACCTTCAAATGTATAATATTACTTGGATTATCGTATACATGGCATACGTTTTGGACATAAAACAAAAATCATCTAATAGCAGCCAAATGCTTAATTCGTACCTTATTTTCTGTGCAATTTTAAAAGTTGTTTTAACATCGTTTTGTCACCCCTATTTTCCTGCAAACCTACTTTCATACCCCAAAGTTTCCAGTCAAAAACTTAAGGGTTCTGCCCCAAATAAATGGGAATGACTGCAGATAGTCCACATACGGCGGGCCCCTCTCAACGCTACCCTTGTAACGCCTACGTAGATTGGCCACTGGGGGAATTTAGTTTCTTCACGCCACCTAACTTCGCGGCTACTAATGGATAGTGGGCTTGTTTACGTTAAATTCTTATTTTGTGCTTTTCTAGCGTAATTAAGAAATGTTAATGGTTTCTAGTCGGTTTTTCGGTGTAAAATTATTTTATAAACTGTTTAGTTTTGAACCTAATGCATAAACTACCTCGATTTTTCTTGAATATTCTGTAAAGAAAAATATACAGGAAATATTTCTATGTTTTTCCTATATATTTTGCTAGTAAAGTTGCACACCTATTTAGGTAGGATATGGTCATCAGCACTTTTATTATCGTATAATTATATCACCTCATGTAACTACCCATTTCCAAGCAAATAAATGATTTGATTTGATGATTTTGATTTGAAAGTAACAGGTTACTTCGGCAATATTTTTCAAGCCACATGAAGTCAGGTTGCCTAGGCCTGTTGGGAAAATTGGGTTTCAAAAATTGAGTACCTATAGCGACTGTCGCACCATTTATCTATATAAATAAAAAGAAAAGTCCTGACTGACTGACTGATTGACTTACTTACTCATCAATGCCCAGCCCAAACCCTTGGACCTATGAAATTTTGCACAGAACCTCTGTGCATGTTTTTTTTGCACAGAACCTCCCTTTTATAATGTAGACAAGGAATAAGAAAGGATTTTTCGAAATTCAACCCCTAAGGCAGCGAAAAAGGGGATGAAAGTTCCGCGCAAGCGAAGCCGCTGGTAAAAGCTAATTTTGTATATTTCTGGCTGTAACAAGCACCAGTAATTCATTTATCAGTGCTAATGCACCCACTAAAAGCATGGCCGCTGGTCAAAGCTATAGAAACCGCATGGTTTCAGCCGGCAATTTTGATTTTGGTCTTTATATCCCAAAATAGTGGCGTAAGCGAGAGTAAAAACAAATACATTATTTTACGTGTACCAAAAATGCTTTGAATTATTCAAAGCGAATCATGAAAAATAACGACTAATTGAGACCTTATTGATGATGTTCTTCAGAAAGTAAGGGTATGGTAATTTTGTTGTGGGTGCATCGTTTTCACAAATAATTATACAGGATAACTTTTTAACCAGTGTGCAAACTGTTACCATGAATTCTGCGTAGAATTTTTTCGAAAAAGAATGATATGCTGAATTCATGGTTACAGTTTGCGCACTGGTTAAAAACTTATCTTGTATTATGAATGTTTGTTAAATATTGCACTTCAACCATTGTAAAAAAGTAATAGTGGAGTATCTTGTCCATTCTTCTCCATACGAAACTACATTTTGGTAGGGGCGACTAGAATCAATTCTATTTTAATGTAAATGTTGATTATCAAAAGTGCCTTTTAAGTGCCAATTTGAAATAAATGCTTTGACTTTGACTTTGAAAGGCCAAGTGTGTAGTACTTGCAACAAAGCAACAGGAGTTTCTACCTACCCCCATGGGAAGAAGGCGTGAGTATATAGATGTGTAATAAAGCATTAAAAAACTCTTACAACCACCAATTTCCCTTTTATCCAATTATCAACCCATTTAATACCTAATTACCCTACACTTAAGCATCAGTTCAATTAAAACCGATATCAACATACTTAAAAACCTTACTAATAAACGTTTTTAAAGTCGCGTCGCGATCACTGAGTACGACTCTATTTCTAAGAGAGTTTTTCAATTGGACTTAATTAAAAGAAAACAAACGTACGTGGTCTAGCTTGCAGATAGCGAGTGCAACGTGGATACGAGGAATTTAATTGGTGAGCGAAAGCGATTTTTGTATTCGAAATATTCTTGAGGTTGTCAAGCACTCTTGAAAACCTCGAAAATATTTCGGATACAACGGATAATTTCTAACCGGCGTGGTAATTGCGTAATATACCAACAGAAACAAGGCCTTTCATTGTGACAGTTCAATAACATTCATTGCGTTATTTACGTTGTTGAGCAGACAAAATTTTCGAACATATGAAGCAATGATTCAGATTGTGATTGATAGTGTGGACCGTAATTAGGGTACTGAATATAATGGTTTACGGTGGATGGGTAGGCCGCTAGTCAATGGTAACAAAAGAGCTGATAATTTTCAAATGGCTAAACCGATTTTGATGAAACATATCTAATAACCACCGCTAGAAAAGCTACTTTTAAATAAAAAAATCGTACTCAAATCGGATCACCCGTTTAAGAGCCACGGTGCAACACATAGACACACAGACACGCAGACACACATAGCTGTCAAACTTATAACACCCCTCTTTTTGCGTCGGGTGTTAAAAAGCAGTATAGACTGATCTAGTATTTTATTGAAAGTCTGTACTATTCCTGAAGCAGTGGTGGCACTATGGTGACGGCCACGACTTACAAATTGTTAGGTCGTGGCTTCAAACCCAGGCAGACGTTTTAGTTAGTGTAAATCGTTTCATTTCATTTCATTTCACCCAAAGGGCAATGGAGAGGGCTATGCTCAGAGTTTTCCTACGCGATCGAATCAGAAATGAAGAGATCCGCAGGAGAACCAAAGCAACCGACATAGCCCGAAGAATTGTCAAACTTAAGTGGCAGTGGGCAGGGCACATTGCTCGCAGAACAGATGGCCGATGGGGCCGAAAGGTTCTGGAGTGGCGACCGCGTACCGGAAGACGTAGAGTGGGAAGGCCTCCCACAAGGTGGACCGATGACCTTGTGAAGGCCGCGGGTATCCGCTGGATGTGGGAAGCACAAGACCGGTCGAAATGGAGGAGCCTGGGGGAGGCTTTTGTCCAGCAGTGGACGTCTTTGGGCTGAAAAAATGATGATGATGAAATAGTTTCATCACCACTGCTCTCAAAACGGTGAAGGAAAAGATCCTGAAGAACCCGGTCTGTCATAGAACAAAAAATCGAAGACATACGACATCTACCAACCCGCACCGGGCCCGTTTGGTAGACTTCAGCCCACTTACTGTCACAGAGAGTAGGCCTGTGACCTAACATTATGAACTGATTATGCTGTACTACGCTAGACCAGCCCAGGGTTAAAATATTCCCACTAAAGTGCGGTTGACTGCACTTACGTTATTGTTTTGCCTGACAACCATAGATAAAGCTGCTAACGAGTAACGAGTGTGCGAGTAACTGTGTTCGATCCTATATAGGGGGACAAGGTTCCTGCTAGAGTCGCGGATTTGCTCGAAAGTTTTACCCTGGCCTTGGCAAAGGCAACTGAAGGAAAACGGTTGGGTTTTAGTCAGTAAAAGTCTGAGTCGCCGTCCCGCTCTGGTCAGAGCGGGAGAAGACATTTGATGATTTCCCACTGAAAAAAAAGTGTGGCAGGGTATCACCGACGCACATCATCAGTACATGATATCACGTTGAAACTTTACGTCTGTTTAAAAAAAAAAAATGCATTTATATAAAGGATCGTGAAGATCGTATATTCACGCGAATGTGACCTTTGGTTAAGACGTAGCCTTAAGACTTGGTGTCATTGTTGTCATACAAATTTTACGAATATTTTTTATATCGATTGCTCCATAATCATGCGCGTGATTTATCAAACTTCTTACAAATGCAGTAATGGAAATCTATCTTCATAATTTTTGTTTTAATGAAACCACTCTCTTTGCTTATAACTTGAGCTCTATTTATCTGATCTTCATGTGTTTTTCAAACTACATTATTTAGTTTCATCTTACACCGGTCCCGGATTAAAATGTTTGTTTGCCAGAGTAATGGGAAAAAGTATTTTTTCTATACAGGCGGATATTATCTTGTTTACCATCAATGGATTTATGGTAATTGGAATACTGGCTATTTTAAAAGGAGAATAATGGTTTCTATTGAACGGTATGTTGGAGAAGTCGATGACTTGATAGAAGCAGGAATATTCTGGCTTATTCCGCCTTACAAATAAGCCTACACTAATATGATAAAGAGGTCAATTTTGTTTGTTTGTCAGTTTGTATGTAGGGGGTAATCTCTGGAACTACCAGTGCGATTTGAAAAATCCTTGTTTTCATTTTATATTTATCACCAGCCGTCGACCCTCATGAAGCGCTCAATACGAAAAAAAAGTTAGAAAGAACGCTAAGTGAAAACGAAGTAAGCGGTAAGCACGACGGGACGGGCGATGGTATGTGATGCAGCAGGTCAAGGGCCTTTATAATGAATGAAAGTTCGAATGTTTTTATAAATCTTACAAAATTTTGCAAAAAATACATTATTATTGTTTTAAACACAGTAAATCTAAGTGCAGATTTTATTTTGCACACTCAATGATTTTCAAAATCTTAGCCCAAGCTTAATTGAGTTATCTATACATCCCGTCAACAGAACGTAACACTCTAAGTTCCAAAAAGCAAACCAAAATAAAACAACCAGAAGACTATGTTTCTCGCTATAAAATTCTCACAAAACTCCCCAACAATTCGCGGCACAAGCTGGCATTCTTGCACCTAACACCGAACACACATTAACTTATTTTTAGCGTTAACACTAACAACAGTGCACGTTCGATTCTGCCGAGGGATTATTTACGACTTACTCTATGTGCCGTGATTAAAATAGAAATAGTGGCCATCGGTAGCCGGCTTTGCGCGTATTACCGACGATCCGACGGTATTACCGACATGAGTAACGTTGCACCATGCGTTTGTAAATACTGGGTGGTGACGTCATCATATCTAACTTGTAATGTCGTTTGTGTACTTATTGGCGGCAGTTGGCAATTATGTGGAGAGTCCCTAACTAAACTAGACATTATTTTGGGCCTAACATATTTTCAAAAACAAGATTTAGTGTTTTAAAAGGTAAATCTTCCTAGTTTTACTTACTATACGTTTTATAACGATATATATGGCACCCATTTATTCCTTAGCCTAACGCATAAAATTTAATGGTTATGAGTGATGATTGATGATGTCAATAGTGGCCATCGGTTGCTGGCTTTGCGCGTATTAGTGACGATCCGACGGTACATACATCATCATTTAGTGTATCAAAGTATCTTATAGTAAAATTATATTGGTTTAGATACAAATGGTGACCATCGGTATTAGCGAAGATTCGACGGTATTACTGAAATGAGTAACGTTGCACCATACGTGTGTAAATACTGGGTGGTGACGTCACAATTTCTAAATTTCTAATTGGTTGAATAAAAGTTTTTAAGATGAATATCGTTTAAGTCTCGACCGGAGTTAAATGATAATAGGTGATAATTAAAATTATGGCCAGCGGTAACCGGGTTTTTTGCGCGTATTACCGACGGCACGTCGGTATTACCTACTGACATGAGTAACGGTACATGCGTTACTGTTTCACCATCCATGCTTAAATACAGACTCATGACGTCATAATTTCTAAGTAAGTAAGGTATGGAATTGGTGGTACGTTTATTACGAATAGTTCCGGGGTCAACACTTGGAAGTTATAAGATTTTTAGGCCTAGAAACAGATCATTAAAAAGGCAAATGTTTTAGACATCAAATTAAGTATGGCCCGATTGTATACATAGTTTTAATACTTTCATTTTATTAGTAGAGCAGTCTTTGCAGCATTTACAACTTACTTTTTGATAGTGTTGAATAATTATATTTTTTTAAGCCCATCGTTTTTGATACTTGTAAAGTGTTTCGATTTGTGAAATAAAGTATTAATCTTACTTCCTACTAATATTACAAATATGAAAGATTGTAT
The DNA here is from genome assembly GCA_949987655.1 of Polymixis flavicincta. Classification (NCBI taxonomy): domain Eukaryota; kingdom Metazoa; phylum Arthropoda; class Insecta; order Lepidoptera; family Noctuidae; genus Polymixis; species Polymixis flavicincta. Next base: position 2,996,361 of record OX465180.1, read on the forward strand.
GTTTGGATATTTCTATGTTTTTTACTCAATCACGCAGTGACGGCTTGTACGAAATTTGGCAAACAGATAGTTTTTTAACCTGGAATAACAATTTAGATACTTTTGATCCTGGTAGTATTTTCCCGTGGGATAATTTCCGACATCGACGCGGGCGAAGCCGCTGGCAAAATCTAGTATTGAATAAATAAATAAAGTCACTAGTGCACATGACTTATACAAATACTAATTATAAACGTGGCCATAGGTAAACTTGCCTTGGTACGCTTCAAATCAATTATAGGGCAAAAGTCAATCAATAAATATTAATTCTGACTATCCTACGATTTCCCTTGATACCGAGTCACCATCCCATTCACGGCCAGACATCTTACAAGTCTTTCATTGCCAAAAAGTGAGCAACGAAAAATGATAACGTTCCCGTCTAACACTTTTGCAGCAATGAAATCATACAGTGTACAATCTGCTTATCTTCCACGGTTGGTAATAAAAGTCTGGTGTAGGAAATGGCGTCTAATGGACTTCTTAGGTCGTCGCTCGTCAGTAACCCATTTCTGGGTGTATTTATAGATGGTTTACGAGCCTGCAACCTATCACTACTTAGAAAATTTATATCTGCTGGGTTATTGCCATTGATTTATGATTGGTCTGTTTCTTGAAATAATACAGGTTACTGTTAATTTTGGGATCGTTTGTTTTCGTGTCATATCTACGCTGAGGAAGACCAGTGTGAATTTGACCAGAGTAACACAATACCCCTATATCGTGTTAACCAGTTACTGAGTATTGGAGGTTAGATAAGCAGTCGCAGCTTTTAAAATACAAGTATTTAACTGCATCCGGTTACACTGGAAGCCGATTCAAACATAGTTAAGGAAAGGCAAGGTAGATGCTTTTTACAATTCTGACATATTCTCGTCATTATTGGACATTATACATCAATTTTAATATCGACTATTTTAGTGATTGTCATAGAAATCATGTCACTATGTTTAAATAGATTCATTTTATTTATGTAGACTGTTTTTTTTAATATTGTGAATGAGAAAACGTTGTAGGCCTTACAGACTGTAGATTTGTAGACGATTTTCTACTCTGTATTTTCATTCGTCTAAGTACCTGGTACTTATTGACAGACCTGCACTGTCCTCCCATACCTGTTATCACTGTAATTTAAAAATCTTGTTAAAGCCAATTATTTTTAAAAGAGTAACCGTGGAGTTTCTTGCCGGCTCTTCTTCATAGGAAACAACAATTTGGAACCGTGCACCTAGCTTCTGACGTTTCATAAGTGCCCATGCAGGTTTAGGTATGAAGTAAAATATTTTGATTTGATTTGATTTGAAGATCATCGTATAGGTACCTAATGTGTCCAACTAGATAAAATAGGTAGGTACAGTGGTGGTCATATAATTAAGAACGCGTATTTACAGAGGAGATTTTTTCAAACTAACAGGTATAACTAATTTCATGTATATTGATTTCCATTCTGTGCTATTTTGGGATTTTATATTACCAACATCATAATAATGGATGAGGGGCTCATGGCTAAGTAATAACGGGTCAATATATCAGGTTAAGCAAGTCGCGGTCGGTACATGGATCGGCGACGATATTCACATACCGAGACCCCTGAGTGCCTCGTAAAGCACGTTAAGCTGTTGATCCCGGCTTTCATTCGAGGATCTTTGACCGTCGTTGAGAGTCGTCAGACCGCCGAAAGTCTGACAACCAGTCTTACCAAGGATATCGCTTTACCCAGTTACTGGGTTGTGGAGATTAGATAGGCAGTCGTTCCTCGTAAATTACTGGTATTCAACAGCATTCGGTAAGAATGCAAGCTGACCCCAAAATAGTTGGAAAAAGGCTAGGCAGATGATGAATAGCTTCATAGCAGACCGCTGAAGCAATCTTGTAACACCGGTCCAGGCTAACAGCATCTCGTTCACACTGACTCGATATCTCGCTCTCTCTCTTTCAAATCAGCAAAACACATACAAATGAGTAAGTAAGTAAACACGTATCAAGCGTCATTAGTCTGGAAGTCGGAATGTTACGTTTTCACACTTATTGGCTCTAACGAGGTCACGACAGTACTTCTTACAGTACCTACGTAAATTCATATTAGTGATTTGGTCCAAGGCAAGGTAGGTGTTTTAACGAGATGGTCTAAAATTATGCATTTGTTGCACTGTTTTGTTTAGAGGTAGATGAGTGGGAACACAATCATTGAGATTTCTGGATGATAATGTAAAAAAGCAACGTCAAAGGATTATTTGAGGTGTAAATAAATGGTTAAACTAATAAATACGGGCATACTGATATCTGGAACGGAAGATGCTAGGGGAATTAATACTTAGTTGCTGCCAATCGCTCGATTTAAAAGTTTCAAAAGTGCTCAGAGTGACAAAAAGAACTTAATTTTAGAATTTCTGATTACTCCTCAAGGTCAAAACGATTGTGCCATTATAAAATTAAATAAATACTTTTAAAACATCACATCACGCCTTGTTTCCCCAAAGGGCGAAATGTGGGTGTATAGCCATATTTCGCCACTTATGGTTAAAACCCATATAAAAAAGCTTTTTCCATGATCCGGGTACAAATCCAGACTCTGGACTACTACTTAGTAAGTTCCAGATAGAAACACCCAATAATAGTTTGCCCGACCTGGATTTTGAACCCAAAACTTCATGTTCCAATAATGTATTGCATTGTAAAAAAAACAATTAGAAAAAAAAAAGTATTATTATGTATAGTTAAATAAAGTTAAGTTAAAACTAGATAAGGAAATTAATGTGTAATAAGAAACTTGTAAAAATTATAATAGTAGTATTACGAGTAAATATAGTTTAAAAAAGTAAATTTGCTGTCTGTCGAGTACGCGACCACGAAATAGGTACGCTAAAAAAAAGAGGCCGGAGCTGCTCAGACGTTCTCACTAGTGAGGACGTCTGGGCGTCCATGAGAATTTCCCAAGCCTGCCGAAACTTAAAAAAAAAAAAGCAAACAAAATGTATTGCAGACTGCGCTTTTTGTACACTGACGTGAAAAAATCATTGATACAAATGAAAACTGTCAAATTACAAGAAATAAACTGAATGGAATACACTAATGATGCAATGACATTCCGTATTTCATGAATACAGCATTGAATTTGACCTGTCCTCACATTTGACCCGCCATGTTTTAACATCGCAATTACCAGGTTGATTGCAACCTCCTTTCAATAATGAACTCATTTTAATTTTCAACCTACATTATACAGTGATAATCAGATTTGTGTGAAGATAATACGATATCGCCCGATAATTGGACAAACAAAACGGTTTGTTTTTAATTTAAAATATTATTACAATTTTGATGGAATTATTAGTTTGTTGGGTGTAGCGGTGAAAGTCTATTTGAGTTTATTTTAAGTAAAATTAGATTTTTTAAACTCCAGTTGTTGACATTTTATCGCGCATTGAAGGTTTAGGTATAACACCGTACCTAGGTACTATATTAGCAGAAGGAAATTCCTTCTTCAATCTATATAAATAAAAAGAAAAGTCCTGACTGACTGACTGACTCATCAACGCCCAGCCCAAACCCTTGGACCTAGAAAGCTGAAATTTTGCACAGAGGTTTCCTTTATAATGTAGACAAGAAATAAGGATGGATTTTTCGTAATTCAACCCCTAAGGGAATTAAATAGGGGATGAAAGTACCGCGCGGGCGAAGCCGCTGGCAGAAGCTAGTTTCCAAATGTGAACACTTGATAAAAACAATCGTTTTATTATAAAAAAATTTAAACGAAAGATTTGGACCGCCCAAGGTTATACCAATGTACAAACAAAATATTTCACCATTCCACCACGCCCCACACAATCGCATTCAGTTTTCTATAAATATTACAGACGAAATCGAAACTGTAAATCTATAACAATATTAATAATACCGAAGCCACGTGGCAAATCACTTCGATCTGTTTATGACTCGACTGTTCAGTCACGAGCACAAAATACTTTTCACTGAAGTCGTAGCAGGTCCCGACTTACTTTGCAAACTTTGCTCACTTTGGCCGCCTTACTTTGTAATTTATTTCATTATAATACTACTTCTCTCAAAAACTGTAAAGGAAAACGTCGTGAAGAAAACGGCATGTCCTAGAACCAAACATTCGAAGACATGTGACATCGTCCAACCCGCTCTGGGCTTGTGTGGTAGATTACGGCCAATTGCCTCTCACAGAGAGGAGACCTGTGTCCCAGCAATGGCAACGTTATAAGCTAATTGTGTTAAAGTATTTAATGCTGTGAAAAAAAATGCAAAGAGTACGCGTAGGTGGTTTGGTCATTTTGATAGGATGAGACATTTCTAAGCGGTTGGTCGACTCTTCACGTGACCAAAAGGCTGGCCTATTTTTCGGCCAAAGAATCAGCAATGCCATACAACGTGGCCAAACCAAACGTGCTGCCAGCCTTTTGAGCAGTTTTCCCATTGACAACGATGTGGACGTATTATTTGATGCCTTATAATTATTTTCTGTTCATATACCTGTACATATTATTATTTTAAGATCAGTAATTAATATACTTAGTCCAATAAAGAACATTTTGATAGGATGAATGAAAGGCGACTAAAAAAGGTATTCACAAGGCAGATGTGAGTGGAATGCTGGTAGGGGACGTCCTAGGAGGACATCATTATGGTGACTTTATTGGTAATGTTCAGTAGGTGGGTAGTACCTACTAGCAACCAGCATGCGTGTATGACCAGAGGCCTTAGTTTGAGTTTCATTTAACCATGTCGATCAAAAGCATCGAGCGCGTTTGGCGCTCCGATTGGTCCGTCACCAATCCAAGGCCAATCGGAGCGCCGAACGCGCTCGATGCATTCGATCGAAACTCGTAAACGAGGTAAAGGAGTATGTAAGGATCGTAGCAGGTGACGTTCTGTAGTTCCTACTCATCGGAAAAAAGCGTGAGTTTATGTATGTATGTAAGGTATTTAAGGTGCGACTGTACCAATGCACGGCGCTTTCAGAATACACCGCGGTACGTCATGTCAGTACCTCCTGCTAATTAAAGAATAACGAACGTTCAACTCAGTGTGTAAATAATGTTGCGTCAGTGCTTTTGGGTTAACTTTCTGTTTAAATTAGGTAATTTTGAGTATACTGTTCGTAAAGTTTTAACTGAGGACAATATTGAAGTCTACCTGCAACTTATTGCGTAAAACGCTATCAATCAGAATCTAAAACATTTGGAGGATATTGCTTCATATGTTCGAATAAATTGTTCGCCAACAAACGTTAATTACGCAATGAATACTGTTGTATTGTCAATATGATAATTATTCTCACTGATAGCGTTTTACGGAATTACCCCGCTGCTGGTACCTACTTAATCTGGGTCTTGTGTAGATTATGACTAGTTAAGATCAAACTTAAAATAATTTATTTACAATACGTTTTAAATACTCGTGGATACTATTATTATTTTATTAGTATTTGTGAAAATTTTGGTGTTCTAAAAAGACCTACTTACAAAGATATATGCAAGATGCCAGATTTTCAAATCAAATCAAATTATTTATTTGGTTATTTGTAAATAATTATAAAGTACACTGTATCATTACCTAATAAGATGTGCAAATATTTACATTATTGATAATCTAATTGTATTATTATTAAAATAACGTTATAAAGGTATGATGAAATAATTAAAAAAAAAAACATCGTAAAATAAATTTAGAATAAGAACTACAAATGTCAAAGGATTAAAAATACAAATTGTGAAGTTTATGATTTTTGTTTGCCTTGAAATTAAAAGTTACTAAGTAGTTTATATATTTATTCAGCACTAACCACAATTTGCATCACACATTTCTTTTACTTCAGTTACAAATCTCAGCATCAGTTAAAACCGTTGTGTAAACATCCGAACATTGATAAGTACAGTTTATATTTAGCATCACGGTTGCCGTCGACGAAAGAGTACAAGCACGAATCTAGAACACAAACGTAAGTGCTTTTAAGATATTTAATGCATTATACAGGGTTTGATATCCCATTTCGAATTTAGGGTACCGGAAATCGGTGAATGTATTTTAAGGAAAATTTGTGTTAGCTACATTGATAGATGTGTTTTAGTATCAGGTATCAAAATGTAGACTGGATACGGAAGGACAGGGTGTTGTGGCGCAATATATGGGAACGGCCTATGTCCAGCAGTGGACTGCGATAGGCTAAATTGATTGATTGATCAAAGTGTAGTGTCTCTACATACCTGCCGGACTCACCATACCACTGGCCATACCCCTGCTGGTACTCGTATGGTGGGTCCTAACCATACCCCGCACCATACCACCAATAGTGCTATCCTGGTGCGATAGCAGTTATCCATTTTATTAATACACAATTTCTGTAGTTGCAATAAAAGTGTCATTTTGTGACCTATCTAACACCTGCGACGTCTACTATTAATACACATTTTTAAAAGTCCTTGAACTCCTTCAAATTATTTTACATAATGACAATCGTCAATTTATTGTGTTTTCATGTCATCTGACGTTTTGCTGTACTTACAAAAAAAAAAAAAAAATTTAGTTGGAGTTGGACATAAAAATTCTTAGTACAAAAAAATAACATGGAAGAACTTGATTTTAGTAGGTAATACAAATGGCGGAACGGCTCTGCTTTGTGATAGATACCGTTATCATCGCCATAAAAAATATAAAAACGGTTCAGTGGTACGGCGATGCTCATCATATCTCACTATCAAATATGATACTTTAACGATTTCAGAGGTAAGTAGGTAAAACCAATTTGTTAACAAGTTAATTATGTTTGCGCAAAATTAAAACACAATTTTACTTTTATGCGTTTTTGGACAAAAAATATTTTATACACATTTGACAGTACCGTTCCGACAGTACAGTAAGACCTTTGCGTGCCCTCAGAGTACCGGCATGATTCAATTAAAAGAAATTTAAAATTATTATGTTCATTCCAACCGTTCGTTCGTTCATCAACGCGCCTATATTTTCACAGATTTTTCCAAATAAATACCTAAAACAAATAATTTGAAAGCTCATTGTTTTAATGTTACCAAAGTTAATTTATTGCCAGCCTGGACGAATTTTGGAGACAACCTTTACAGTTTTAGAAAAGTCAATATGTTGGCTCTGCCCCTTTTGCAAGAAGGCTCGCGTTGAAATATTGTTAGAGGTTCTTGTCTTCTTTTCGAGTCGATGGTATTTTTAATCGATTTGGGTCCAGTAAGTGGCCACCTTAATAGCAGCGTAAGAAGGCTCGCGTTGAAGTACTTTTTTATTAGAAAGAGTATACTCCTGAGGTGGTCCCATTGGCACCAAGTCAGGATATGATAATGGAATCCCAGGGAATGTAAGTAGCCACTTTAATAACAGCGTAAGGAAATAAACAGGATGCCCTAAGTTAGCCAGCGTAATTTCTCAAGTTTTTTGCAATTTGTAGGTCAGTGTTGGGTTGTATGTTGGTTGAAATATTAGTCTGAACCGCAACAAATATGGTTTTAAAGTATTATAATCGATGGAATCATCAATACAACCCAATAAGTTCGACAATATTACGTTGTTTGAATCTTAAGTTAAGATAATCAAATGAAATAATAATAACTGAAAAATATTCACCAAATTATTTGAAAAGTAGAGGAAATCACTCCAGGCTTAAGGAAATCAGTTTTTATTATTTGTCAAATACTGAAAGATGCAATAATAAATCAGTTGAAAGTGTCACTAAACACATTTAATACTTCATAACCAAATCTTTACATAAATTGCTACAACAGATACAAATAGCACTGCTCATGAAGAACACAACATTTCTCCCACATTGACAGGTTACCGCTGTCACACACGTTAGCGCCATTAATTATATCATTTCCTTCAGTTGACGCGCTGACTATTACAAAGTAGTGCGTTCATTACTATAATGGCTCAATTGAGACTTTGGTTTAGTTTACAAATAGGTTTTGAAGTGTTGTGTATGTCACTGTCGCGGTAGTTAAGATGTTAACTATTTAGACTGTGTGTTTCCGTATAGTTTCGGGGCAGATTTACGTGAACTTAGCTACTATATTTACCAGAACTTCATGATGGTGTTACGTGCTACTTCAAGTACAGTTCGGGGACATAGGTGGAAGTATTCTACCTGTCTGTTACACATATTGGACCAAGTTATTATAATGTCATCAATATACACTAAGTGAAAAAAATACGTATTATTGAAGCAAACTCAAAAACCACTAATCAGAGCTTGCCCGGAACTATTCGATAAATGTACTCTTTTAATCAAAAGAAGAATTTTTCAAATCGTTTTAGTAAAGACGGAGTTCTGAGGTAACGAACAAACAAAAAGTACAACAGAAGCGTTGCGGAAGACTCAGTAGAAGGTGGCGGGACGACCTGAAGGACACACGATCAAAGGTCCAATTTAGCCCCAGATCGAAAGAGTTGAAAGTCGTGGGGAGAAAACTTTTCCCAGCAGTGGGATGATGAGGGCTAACAGTTACAGTAACAAGCGAATTGAGAAACTCTTCATTTTTTTAATCGGTAAAAAGTCGGTTTTTTTTTTTGGGTGGACATCATCAAATAACTTCTCCCGCTCTGGGTGGAGCAGGAGGGCGTGTTAGACTTTTACTGACTAAAACCCACCCGTGTTCCCTCAGTAGCCTGTGTGCCAGGGGCGGCGGTTTCTCTTTCGAACAACCCGCATCCGTGGGAGTCATCGGCCCTTGCGGGCCCCATTCATTTGTGCTAACATCTCTTTGAGGCACGCGTGGAACACAACGCGTCGTCGACCCGGCCTTGGTCCTTACCGGACAGCGAGCTACCCATTACTCGCCGTCCGCAAGCTCATGCCTACGGTGGCCGGGAATCAGCCTGGGATTCCCGACGCCCAGGGCGTCTCCTGAGGCGACTTAGGCCGTGAGCGCATGTACTGCCCCTCCCTCACGTGTGTCGTCTCCCTCTTCGCGAGCATCACTGCTTCGCTGAAGGAGGTGACGGCTATCCATGCACTCTCGCTTCGTACCATGGCCTGGACCAGGACCGGACGCGAGAGAGCGCCGCCGCCGACCGCCTCCACGAGGACACGGCGGTGTTCCGCCCAAGCCGGGCAGAACTCCACAGTATGCTCCACCGTGTCCTCAGGGCGATCTTCCCAATGGAAACACCCGGGCGTTTCCTCCCGCCTTATGCGAAACAGGAACCTCCCGAAACAGCCGTGTCCGGTGAGGACCTGCGTCGGGCGGAAGGTGAGGACGCCATGCCGCCTCTCAAGCCACTCCTCAAAAAGGGGATTTACCGCCGCAATCGTGGCGAGCCCAACCAATCACGGGTTGAGCCATTGTCATAATAAGTTGAAGAAGAAAACATTGTAGGTGTACACACAGCTACACATCAAGCTAATATATATCCAGTATAAGCTGATCTTGCATTGTATAGGATTTCCATACAGTGCGAGATCAGCGTAACCTGGAAATGTATAGCTTAATGTGTAGCTGTGTGTACTACAGTCCTGTACCTACTCTGATTTAATTTAGAACATCTCATAAACAGGCAAACTACAAAGTAATCTTTCGAAACTCGCACACATTCTCACAAACATTTAGCTTGAAACTCGTTCAACACTAACCATGTGCACGAATTTTCACAACACTTCTCCAAACACTGGTGCAAGGCTTCATTGATCTAATATATAGAGTTAGGTCTGTTCTGCACTAGATTGTAACATAACACAGAAACAAGATATTTTGCAGAGATAATTGTGCAACGAAATATTATTTTGCTGTCATAAAATATGTAAGCGATCGCTACAATTCGTCATAATCCGTGTTGAATAAATGATAATACTAAATGTAAAACAACAACTCTTGATGAACAATTCCTGTATTTCTAAGAACTTTCGTATTCAAGTCTAGTCTCAGGGCGGGGTCACAAATGAACTGAACGCGATTAACAAAAAAGTGCATTCAAGAGCTTTCAGTGTGAATATTCCACCACAACTATGATCGATATAAATAGCGTTCGTTATATTGGCATTCAATCTGTTGAAATTAAAACCTCTCATTTAACTACTTTTTCAGTATGAAACAACTGATTGTCGCTGAGATAAGATTGCCACTTGAATTTGAAGGTTTTTGAAGAAGGTACGAGAGTTTTATTTGTCTTCCGATCGCTCCTCAATTTACAATCTAGTTTTAGAACTTCCTTATCGATACATATACAGATAAATAAAATTGGAATGTCTGTTTGTAATATTGAAATAACCGCTTTTTACTAAATGCATAATTATGGACGTATACACGGTACATATACCAAAATAATTTTGTTTTCAATTTTTGTCTATCCGTCTTTTTGTTCCGGCTAATCTCTGAAACGGCTAGACCGATTTAGACGAGACTTTCACTGGCAGATAGCTGATGTAATAAGGAGTAACTACTTTTAGATAAAATAAAAAATATTATTCCGCGCGGACGGAGTCGCGGGCACAGCTAGACAATTAAAAAAAAACAAGACTATAATGCGATTGAGTTTCTAACAAAACTTTGCCTATGAACTATGTAACTAGAACTCAAGCTTAAAGCATTTATTTCAAATAAACCACCTATTGGCACTTTTGAATTATCAAGTGTTCGATCAGTCAGAGAGATGAAGCTCCTCCTCCATTCCAAAACGTAGTAGGTAAGGAAGAAGATCGATCAAGAAATTCGAAGATGTTTGTTAAGTTCTAGACCTTTAAAACAAAATGTTATGTGTTGCCACCCACCTCAAATATTTAGTTTACTTTTTCAATATACACAAAACAGACCAGACACTACGCCGCAGTGTTAACCAGTCCTATAGAACCTTTCACAATGCTATAATTAGTGCACAATCAGCCTGCCGTGAGTTAGTGATCGGTTTCAATAACAATTAGAGACTAGCTCGGGGCGGAGGCGTCGGAACAATGACTCAGAACCATAAACAATAGAACTCTGTTGCTTATAAAATGCGCATAGATATTATTTTAGGCTGTGGTTTGAAATTAGATTGGGTTTTCTTTGTTGCTTTTTGAAGAGAGTAAAGGGGTAGGCTGTGGTGGGGACGGTACGTTGGGGAACGTTACATTTTGTTTGATGAAAATTTCTGAATTTATATTTAATTTTATTTTGGATTATCACATTTTACTTTTACATATTTTATCTTACTTTATTTGGGCATAATATAACGGTTACATATTACAATTGAAGTGACAGTAGAAATTTAAAACTAGCAAAGCAAACACTAGCAACAATAGCACTAGTAATAATAGCTAATTAAGTAATAATACGTCCGATGACAGAGCCAGGTGCCTTGAAATGAAGTATTTAGGATAAATCTAATCTTATCAATTGAAATCCTACTTTTAGTACCTAGTATCATTTTAAAAAGGCAGCAGAATCTACAAACGACTCCTACACGGTAGACTCATCATCATCATCATCAGCCTATAATGTTCCCACTGTTGGGACACAGGCCTCCTCTCGGTGAGAGGGATTGGGCCGTAATCTACCACGCGGGCCCAGTGCGGGTTGGCACGGTAGACTAGATGACCTTAATTGTGAAAAAAATAAACATTATTCATCATCAATAACAGAAACATACATGTCCAGAATTCCAGATACTCAAATCCTAGATCACAAAACTTTACCACCACAGTTACACGAACAAGTGCGTCATCAGAGTCCGAATCCAGACGCTGTAGCGTTCAGACCTTCACGCTTGTTATAAAAACGTTACGAGCTGAAAGCTTTAAACGATAACAGCACTAAGTGTATTGGCAGCAGTCGAACACACGTGCATTGGTAATGGGTTTAGTTCAAGGATGTTGGTAGGAACTTAACAGTAGATGAGTGGGTAGGTTGAAGCTCAATATCGCAAACGTTCGGAAAACTTCGGATGCTAGTGCCAGCGACAACGGTGTACCCAACACGGTGAATGGTGGGTTTGTAACCGTGAAGGATTTTCTTACGAATAAAATGGGTAATAGTTATTATCATCATTATACAGGATAAGTCTTTAACCAGTGCGAAAACTGCAACCTTGAATTCAACATATCACTCTAGAACCCCCAGCGGAGACATTTTTCGTCGCTTATACAAAAAAAAAAAATCGGCTGTTTCATAGAAAAGTGCAATACATACTCGTACGCGGTCAAAGTGTATGGAACACCTGTTTTTTTTTTTGTATAACCGACGAAAAATTCCTGCATTGGGGTCTTGAATGATATGCTGAATTCATGGTTACAGTCTGTGCACTGGTTAAAAACTTATCCTGTTATACTGTATATCAATTAATTCAATTTTTAAATAGTAGAATAAAAAATAAAATATACCTAAAAGGTAGCCCATCGGTATCCGGAACAGGGTCCAAGCTACCTTCGGTGAGACGAACCTCCTAACAATGAGAGCCATGTCCAGAAGTACCGCTTTCTGAATCAAGCCTTTGATGCCCATCGAGAGCCTCTTCAGATGTTGCTTGTGGGTCTTTGCTATTAAGCAATTTGCTGTTACGATTATCAGCACAATGATCGCTGTGTCCACATCGCACATGCTGACAATCTCGCGAGCCAAGTCAAGATACTTGATTCGTTTATCTTTCTCGGCTTTCACGAGGATCCCGTTATGCGGGACCGTTATGTCAACAATTATTGCGCGCCTACTGGATCTACCACCACTAAATTAGTTTTATTTACAACAATAGTCCTGATTATCATAATTATTATTAGTGCGAAATAAAGTTAGCCAGTTTCCTATCACTTTTTCTTTAGTCAAAGGTAGCTTGTGGCTTTATCGCGAAAGAAAGGAGATCTAAGTTTTTCCTTATCTAAGGACAGTCAAAAAATGAGACAAGATTGGGTTTTAATTTTTATCTGTATCGATTCTAATAAATTATTTTGGTTGTTTTGTAAGCCAAATTTATAGCTTACAAAACGACAAAAACAATTTATTGAAATCAATTGTTTTTCAAAATTTATTCGGAATGCGAAGTTTTGTTTACTTGTTCCCAAACCAACATTGCACCTAATAAATTGCCAAACAAACGTCATACCCATGTACTAGGAAAGCAAAAGATTGAAGATATTATAAACATGCAGACGGTTCTTTGCTTCGATATCGCTAACCTAAATGTTTTTAGCACAGTGTTCTGGAAACTGGGCTATTATAACATCAACGTTTCTAAAATAACTAAGCAAAATTCGATACTAGATATTTTTCGCCTGAAAGGATGTGGTGGCTACCATTTTTTTACATAGAGTTTTGATTTTAGCACAATATTTCAGTCGCTAAGATTGGTTTCTTAAGAAAGCAAGTATTCAGTTGTTTGAGTTGAGCTGCATGATTACTGATAGATAGATGCCTCCTCTGATTGGACAGGTCCACTAAATCGGTGTGGTTAGTTCTTCAAAAGACCACTTAAAACACCAATCTCTATAGTCTTAACATGAACTGACCAAGATAATGTCTGAACTAAAAAAGAGACTGTGACCTCTCAGTTCGTTTCTGCCTTTCTTCTCAGAGTAGTCAGTTAGATTAGCCGACCTCATCTAGTTTTCAAAATTTCATTGATGTTTAAAAGTGTTTTAGTAGGTATGTACGTAGAAATGGTATTAAGTTTGGCAGACGTGGAACATGCATTGCTCGCTTGGTATCAAAATGAAGAGATAAGCGACTTCTGAAACATTGACATTAAGCATAATTAGCCCACAATGTTCCCACTGCTGGAACTCAGGCTTCCTCTCTGTGAGAGGTGGTGGACTTAGGGTGAATCTAGTCGACATTTTTTCCATACAAACTTCTGCTGTTTTCAACTGTTCAACAATGTACATAAATAATTGAACATGGTATGATTTTGTCTCATCGTAAATATTATCTGTATACGGAAACAGAATACTGAGATAAAAAGCCATTAAAAAGTTGGGAGCCAACAAAGATTCGTTTTTCTTGATAATTTATCCTAACTTTGTGTGTGTTTAAGTAATAAAAGAAGTATAAAATTTCCAAAATCAGGTCAGTACCGACAAAGCACAAATATCGAGACGTTCAATAAACTTTATTGGTCATTAATTTATGCAGTGATTTTTTCATGAAACTCGCCTGTTTAGAATAAAAGATCCTGCATCTCACTCAATAACGTCGTGCATGTAGAATAGCGTCGTGTGAGCAGTTATGCTCATCACTGATACTAACTCTGTCGAACACGACGCCTGGTGAGACCGTGCTTTTTGGCCAGGCCCACCAGTGAGTTCGAGCCAGCGACTAGATTCCCCTTAAGCACGGCTGACTACGGTATATGTTTTCGACCACTAACTGTCGCTATCTGCTCCCAGCAGTCTAACATTATTAATAATCACACATATGTCGTTGATACAGTATGCAAATTTGTGTAGGGTTTCAGATTATGTGGCCTCGATAAAAACTAATGCTCAACATACATATCTCATCACAAAAATAGTTATTATTACATCTAACTAAGAATGTTTTGACTAACATCTGGTTTATGAACAATTAACAAAACCATTTATTTTTTAAATACATTATTAACATAGTAGAAATATGGAATAACAGAGGTTGAAAATCGAAATTCTTAACTATAGTGAAGGTCGAGTGTCAGTATTTTTAAAGAAAATCATAAGCTAGCTGATTTATTAATTCTCGAAGAAAAACAAATGAGTGACGTTTCACGTAAATTCACGCCGAATCTTGTTTGATAAACTGAACTTGAGAATGCAGAAGAGTTAAAGGCATAAATAAGGAGAATAATTAAACGTAAGACCAAAAAACTGCAGAACTATGGGAAACATTGTAAGAGCATCACTTATCGTTTCCCGCCCAAGATGTTAAATACAACTGATAGGAATGTTAATATTTTCATCGTCCTGCCCTATGAACGGATTTTGCGACTTTTCACAGCCATAGCTTAAAATTTTGTTTGCATAATCATACAAATTAAGAATTATCTTTTAGTTTAAATCATCGTCTAAATTCAATTGGCTCTCAAATTATGCCCAACATTATATTCGCGAATATGCTGCGGAAATCGGTCTTATGCGCAGCATTTGTGACAATTATATTCTGGTTTCCGAAAACAATGAGTAATCATGTTTGTATGAAAGTACATTTTCAGGACTTTAGTGCTTAAATTCTAAAGACTCACCAGCTCATCGTAGTAATTCGCAATATGCGAATATATCAGCGAATCGTAATCCATTGTCTCCTCCACACTTGCACTTACACACTCACGACAAACAAAACTTTCAATGAACGACCACAACACAAATTATCACTGTATTTTTATATTGAGGCTTTTCTAATGAAGGTAGATGGTTGAAATGGCGTATGTTCCCCGTGCGTTCCGTCGATATAAGACGCATTGGCCGAACCAACTGACGTACAAACGCCTGTAAAGCTAAATTAAGACCAAATTTTAAACACAAATCTTTGATGTTGGAGCGTATATATAGAGTTGTTGTTACCGTGTATGACTTGGGCGTATTGTTCGGCGTTGCGATGTGAATGGAAGATCAATGCTAGTTAAAAATAAATTCATGTTGTGTTTAGAACATGAATTTGTTTCTTTGATTTACGGATGCGAAGTTTTTATAAAGTATTTCGACGCGTTGTGACGCTGGTGTGGAACAGTTGGTGATGTTTATGTTTTGGCATCATAAAACATTTTTTCGTTTACTCATCAGTGCCAGATTATAATTTTAGTGGCTATAAATAAATGATTCAAGAAACAAATCGTACATTCTGCAACAGAAAATGCGCCACGCATACGTAACGTACCACAACTTTTAAAAGTCTCACAACTTTAGCGGAAATTCCAATGTGTTTTCACATATAATTATATTATTTATAAAAATGCAAATATTCTAAAACATTATAAAAGAGGAAAGGTGGAGCCCTTCTTGCCCATTCTCTCCACGCTTACCGACTTTTTTGAAGTGGCGATTAGAATTTATTCTATTTTTTCATTTAAATGTTGACGTTCAAAGTGTCTTTTATGTGCCTTATTGAAATAATTTAACTGACTCGACTTTAACCATTCACCTACATAACTCACACATCTTTTAAAAATCTAAGAATTTCATCAGGTATTCCTTTGAAACTATTTACGTGACAATCACAGTTAAATACAAATTAATTGACACACCAAAACTTCCCTTGTCGCACATCAACAACTCTACTGAATCCCACTCGAGGAGGAAGCGAGTTATAGCGTGTGCCCGACTCATGAGTTACTTCAAACATGTTGGTCTGTTTTATAATTTCTACGGAAATTTTTATTCCGATTCATATTGTTAAGACTCGAGAGCAACCCGCTTTGCTCGCTCTTAGTGGCTTTATTTATTTTTTAATTTATGTTCGTATGGAAAAGTTGTGGTACGATTTATTCAGGAATAAAGCGGAAATAGAAAAAGTCTTTCAAAAATAAATTGTTTGTTTTGATTGGAGTTTGCGGTGAAATGTGGGTTGTAGGAAGTGTTAATGAAATGAGTAGTGGATGTGTGTGGCTATGCGTTTTGAAGACTGAAATTGGTACAGTACTAATATACTATCATGTTTTGATGAGGTACTTATAGTGTTTCATTTTCAATCGACTTCAAAACAGAGGTTCACAATTCATCAGTTTTTGCAGTGCAAAGCCACCTGTTTGTTTTTATGTAAACTTCACAGACGTGATGAGTAAGTATCGATCTATAAACACGATGGGCCATATTCATAAACGATGATTAAAGTTAAATGATGTTTAAACGTCAAAAATGTATGGTTAAATAGACGCTAATCATTACTTAACTTAAACCAACGTTTATGAATAAGGGGGGATATACCATAAGAAACTCTCAAATCATACTTCAAGTAACAAGACCGATAACGGTTGATGACTTCTCCCTAAAAAACATCAAATCTTTTTTTTTATCATGTTTAAATATCGACGACGGTCGCACCTGTGGAGTTTAGCCAGACAATTTAAAATAATTATGTATTGGTCAATTGCAAGTCTACTTGGAATATTAAAGATAAAAATATGATTGACGTGTAAAACTGTTTTTACAAACCTACTTACAGAAATAATATAATTTATCAATAAGACTAAAATGATTCGGCGGAGTTACCTACAGATCTCAACAGATTTGAATTTCAGAAAGTACACAAAAACGGTATCCTTTTTTTTTTCAACACAATTTCAATCCTAATGTAAAAATGGAAACCATATCACACTTTATCAGTCCAGGTTCAGATAGATTGATAAGGCGATGAATATAATAAAGTACTGTTTGCTCTATAGAAAACATTTTAAATTCCGATCCTAAAACCTACCGCTACAGGTACCACACTTTTATTTATGATGGTATTCGGTACTTTTTCTCGTTATCTGTAATTACCTGTCCAGATTTATTGCCTGTTTTTGTATAAACGTTTACACACCGACTATGAAAAACTCTGGAATCCCACTTTCCCACGGACGAATTTTTACGCATACTGAATTTTCAACGCAATGCTTAGCGTCTAGAGTCGAAAATCGAACACTGTGTTATTACGACGCGCTGAGACTCACTCGTGCTGCACCTTGTTGAATTTTTTTACGATGCGCTGGGACTCACTCGCGTTGCACCCTGTTTATTTTTTACGATGCGCTGAGACTCACTCGCGCTGCATCCTGTTAATTTTTTTACGATGCGCTGAGACTCACTCGCGCTGCACCCTTTTGAATTCTCAATGCCCAACACAGAGATCTGAAAATTCAATGGGCTCAAAATCCCGCCACGATTTTATTACGTCCGTGTGAATGTCGACTAACGCAGGAACCACAAACGCAATAAAAATAAATAGCTTTAGTTCGCGTTGAATGCTATTCTAATAGATAAACATCTAAACAACTGAGTTTTAAATTTACGCGGCCAGTATTTTTTCTGGTTTGTTTCAGAGTTCAGGATTGATAGCTTGTTTAATAATTATGATTGTTTCTGAAAGCTAATTTGGTTATTTTTTAATACTTGCAGTTGCTCTGTCTATGTCTAAGATACACATAGACAGAACAAAAACTATTGTTATATGTTATTCTTTACGACTCATTTGCTTGTAAAATGTTTCATAAGTGCAATGTCACAAACGGAGCTCAATCACTAAAGTATTCATGGATACCTAATATTAATTAATTAATTAATAGTAGTATAATTTAGTAAAACTTGTATGTATTTGACTGTGACTGTGGGTTACACAACACAAGTTTTATTAAATTGTAAAACAACATAAGTACGTTCTGAAATACAATTACATCGTCGTTTCCGCACGAGACCATGCAAAAAGATATCACAATTCCAGGCAAGCTTAATAATACTAAAAGAATTATCACCCCCATTTTTACGACCGCAAACTAGAAAAAATCTCAACCAAAACGTTGCTATATACGTATCCCAGATGCGGCGACAAATGTATTATAAGGATCACAAATAAAATAAGCACAGAAGGTTTAGTGTTTAGTAACGAGAAGATAACGCAATATTTTGTCACAAATGTTTGTTACGTGTTCGCCTAAAAACTTTCGTACTCGAACTCAGCTCTTATTGATAAGGACATCTCACCTTGAGGTTGTCAATCTTAAGTTTTCGAGTGATCCCAAAACAAACAAATTTGAAAAACACAAACAAATCATGTACTGCAAGCGGTGCGCGTCCTTAGTGCGCAGGGTGCAGGCCACCTAAAATATGTCCTGGTAATGATCGCTGGGCGGTTTGACCGCCCCTACATAATATGTCAATGCTGTAACAGACATGTATCTTCAACACAGACAGGTCACTTAATCCAATGTGTGGTTCTTTCCTCAAAAGACCATTTCAGACACCAATCCACATGGTCTTCACATGATCTGATCAATATTATGTCTGGACTTTAAAAGAGACTGTGATATCTGAGTTTGTTTCGGCCTTTCTTCTCAAAGTAGTCAAATAGAAAACGCCGACCTCATTTAGTTTAAAAAAAATACGATTGACGTGTAAAAGTGTTTGTACAAACCTACTTACAGAAATAAAATCATTTAATGACACTGACCTATATTTATAGTGAGTTGTTTGTATTGTATTGCTTGGATGTGCATTTTTAAGATTTCATTTAAGTTCTGTCACCCTCAAATTTGATTTTTTTGAATACCAATTTGTGACTTATATGATATACAGTTTTGTTTCAAATAAATGTAAATTTCATTATATTTATTTGTAATACGGGTTTTGCTTGGATAAAATATTTTTGAAGTTTATTATTAATCTTTCATTTCATCAATGCAATGCTGTAAGGAAATCCTATTTTACCATAATATCTTCTCATTGTGTCGGAGAGATGTCTCCAACATTCAGTAAGTTGTTCTCCCCATGTCAACGTCATTTCCACGCTATGCACCCCGTGGAGACCGACAGTGCTCTGAATGGTCTGAAGACCGGCAAATGACAAAATGTCGTCTGAGATGCTAACCACCCACGTTGGCGACGAGATACTCGCTTGCCAAAGTGACATCATTTGGGAGACGCCTAATCTTGCAGTATGCAAAAGGTATTGGTTGATAATTACTGTCACAGCCATGCCAAAATCAAAAAGAAAAGAGCGAGATACTTTGAAATCAGGGGTTCTGTAAATGATGAAGTATACCAGCATCAGGGGTGTTCTAGTCGAAACTTACAAATGGCAATAATTTTAGCTTACTCTCAAACAAACGTTCAATTTAGCTGTCTTTGCTGATTTTGTCTTTGTTACCAACATAAAAAACCATGTCAGAACATAAAATATAGACCTTCCATTCAAATTATAAGAGATAGGCCTTCTGCAAATGATCCTACATATGGATAACGCCTATGCAACAAGCAAGACATTCGCAATATAAAACGCCCCGCTAAGCCGACGCTACATACCGCATCGTGGCAATTTATTGCACCGTGATCGCTGTATGCGGTCTGGCAACGCATCGTCCGACCACGCGGCGGCTTAGGAAGTTGTGGATGTGCGATTTTATAATCGCTGGGTCTAATCGGGCGTCTGTAACGGTCTTTATAGGATGTGGTTTGGCAGTACCCATCCTGCCAAACCATATCCAAGCAAATTGTTGAGAAAATTTCTGTTTTTTTATTGTTTCCTATTGGAAATCATTTGATAGTAATTAATTACGTGAAGTTTTCATCTAAGTGCTTAGGTACTACTGATGATAGAATCCCATTTAAATATAAATATAAGTGAACGAAAGCTTGATAGGTCGACGAAACGAACGCTTGTTTAAAATTACGTAACTTTTTTAATTGTTGAAAATGCATTGCACTATCTCCCTACGACGATTTTGTTTCCCGAGCTACATTTTGGAATGGGCGACTAGAATCAATTCTGTTTAAATGTAAATGTTGACGTTCAAAAGTGCCTTTTAAGTGCCTAATTGAAATAAATGCTTTGACTTTGACTTTGACTTTGAGCTGGGAAACAAAATCGTCTCTAAAAGACAGTATGAAAATCTTATCTTTCGTTCACAGATGCTATCTTTTTAACTCACACGTGAGTCTAAACGTGCGACATCCGCTCTAAGAGCGTGGATGCGATATACAGTATTTATACACTCATTAAGGAAATGTTACGTGACGATTTATTATGTCTTATCATTTAATTTAACTACGATGGTGTAATTTGCTGCATCCTCTTGGGAATTAGTGAGTGAATGAAGGATAGTGTCATAATATTGTAGTACTAAAGTTTCGTGTGTCCCGTGTAGTACCGGACGTAAAGAATAGCACCAACCCATTTCTTGCCGTGGGTGTAGTAGACGGCGACTAAGGGACTTACTAGAGAATGAGCAGCATCGTTCTCTATGCATTTTACCACCATACTGCGATCGCCAACCCGCCTGCCAAGCGTGGCATTTATGGCAAGGCCCCCAAATTGGGAAGGCCTATGCCCAGCAGTGGACGTCTTGATGATGATTATGACTAAAGTTTCTGCGTGGTTCTTGTGTGAATGTTACTATGTCGACGTAAGCGGGTAACAGGGAATAGGGAACCAAGACGAGATTTCCTAAAACATTTATCAGCCTATTATCTTCCCACTGCTGGGACACAGGGCTCCTCTCTGTGAGAAGAAGTGGGCCATAATCCACCACGCAGGCCCAGTGCGGGTTTGCGGATGTCACATGTCTTTGAAGTTTTGGTTATAGGACATGCCGATTTCCTCACGATGTTTTCCTCCGCCATTTTGAGAGCAGTGGCGATGACTTAATTTACACAAAGTAAAGCGCTTGTCGGGGTTCGATCCTACGACTCGTATGTTGCGGCGACAGGCGACAGTGGCGACGTGACGGGTCAAAGGTCAAAACAAGCCGATTCCCATCGGCTTACCTTTAGGAAATCCCACCTCCCACCAATCCACTATACATTATTTCAAAGTACACTGTTTTTTTATGTGTTAAAAATGCCTGTCTGGGTTGGAACCTTCGACCTCGACTCGTAAATCGCGGCCGATACCACCGTGCCACCACTGCACACAGATTTACTATACCCACCGAAAAATACTAATAATACAGATTAAAAAGCAGTATTGCTATTTTCCAACTTAAAGTTAAAGACTGACACTGTTATAAATTACTGGCATATTTTCGAACATTTTAACTTGGGTAATCTATAGGATGGCAGGGACACAGACGCACAACCGGTTACTGTGAAAAATGTGTGCATGATTCTAATGAAAAATGTTAACGCTGCGGAGTGAAATTTTCTATTTATTTTGACGCCATTTTATTTTTTGATTGTAATCAATTTATTTCTGATTACAAGCTGACAAATTATTCTATGTATTTGCCACCTAGTTGTAGGAGACAAGTTGCTAATCTCTTAGCATACAGTTTACACCATGACACTGGTACATGTAGTTTACCATCGCGTACTGTTAGTAGTGCTACTAACACTACTTTTGATACGCCTAGTAGTTTAAACTATTAGGTGCGACAACAGATAAGCCGCATATTATGTTGAATGTTGTTCATCAAAATATGCAGGGTCTATCCGGCAAAGAGCTAGAGTTAAGTTTATTTTTGGAGAACTATGATGTTCAGGTGCTATGTCTGACTGAACACTGGTTGAAAGAACACGAAGTAGTGTTTATTAATGATGATAATTTTACCGTACAAAGTGCATTTGTAAGAAAGACTGCTATTCGCGGTGGATCTTTAGTCCTTGTTTCAAACAAGTTGAAATGTAAACAACGTTTAGATTTAGTTAATCTTTCTATTGAGCGTACTATTGAGTTGTCTTGTGTTGAACTCGAGCGTTACATTATAATTTGCGTTTACCGTCCACCCTCTGGGGATTTTATTAGTTTTGAATCGGTAATGGAGGATTTACTCAATAAGTTAAAATCAAGTAATAAAAGTATAATTTTGTGTGGAGATTTTAATATAAATATTTTAGATGTTTCTCCATTAAGTATTAGACTACTTAATCTGTTTAGGTCTTTTAATTTAATTAACTTGTTTTTTGAACCTACTAGGATCACGGCTTCTACGTCGACTTGTCTTGATAATATATTTAGTGATTGTGATGCCAAAAATAAATTAGTATTATCTGACTTGACGTCTGACCACTGTGGATTATTGGCTAGTTTCCCTGTACCATTACATAAAAAGCCGCATAAAGTAGAATGCAGGCCATATACAGCTAGTCGTTGCAACAAATTTAAAAATAATGTAGCTCATAGAATTACACCATCTATAGCAGAACACGAGAATCCTAATAAAATCTTTGGATCACTATTTGAAGTTGTGCAAAAAGAATACCAATCTACTTTCAAGACCAAAACCATTGAGATTAATGGCACCTCCGTTGGCTTCAACCAATGGGCCACTCCAGGTATTTATAAAAGTAGAGCGAGACTATACGAGTTATATGGTTTGAAAAAATACAGGTTTGATGGTCCTTTTCTAGAGTATGTCCGAAATTATTCAAAATTATTTAAAAAAATCTGTGTCTTTGCTAAATCAAAATTTTTAAGCGATACAATTAAAAATTCCAATAATAAAGTAAAAACCACTTGGAAAATTATTAATAATGAAACGGGTAAGTCGGTTAAACAGGAAAAGCAACTAGAGATTATAGTCAACAATAAATTAGTTAATGAAGCTGCTGACGTAGCTGAGGCATTTAATGAGTTTTTTGCCAACATACCTTTAACTACGACTCGCACCTTAAATTCGTCCCCGTCTGAAGCGGAAAACCTTTTGCATAGTAGTGTGCCCAAATGTAGTCTCTTATTTAGTTTCGAACATGTAACGCCTCGTGATGTAGTTAATATTTTTAAAACACTTAAGTCTAAAAACACTGGTGATTACTGGGGCATCTCTATTAAACTTTTAAGTAACATAATCGACATCGTAGCCCCCTATCTAGCTATTACTTTTAATAAATGTGTTGATTTAGGAACGTTTCCTGACCTCATGAAAAGTAGTAAAGTCATACCATTATTTAAATCGGGTAATAAAAATAACGTTGGCAATTTTAGGCCCATTTCTATCTTACCTGCATTTAGTAAAATATTTGAAAAGTTAATACTCAAGCAGTTGCTAAGACATTTTAATTTAAATAGCCTCCTTCATGATGAACAATATGGCTTTACAAAAGGTCGTTCGACTACAGACGCGGGTGTTGCCCTGCTGAAACACATATTTAAGGCATGGGAGAACTCACAGAATGCTATTGGAGTTTTCTGTGATCTTTCCAAAGCGTTTGATTGCGTTCACCATGACACGCTTTTGCGTAAATTACGTCATTACGGTGTTCAAAATGAAGCGCTTAACGTAATAAACTCCTATTTAAATAATAGGCACCAATGTGTAGATATTAATGGTGTGAAATCTTCCGGGCTACCAGTTCAGTTAGGTGTACCTCAAGGCTCAATACTGGGTCCATTCTTATTCTTAGTGTACATTAATGATTTACCATTCTATTTAAAGGGTATCTGTGACGTTGTACTTTTTGCTGATGATACCTCTCTTATCTTTAAAGTAGACAGAAATAGACAAGATTTTGACGACGTAAACAGTGCACTCTCAATGGTTACGGATTGGTTTACCACGAATAATTTAGTTCTCAATGCTAAGAAAACTAAATGTATAAAGTTCGCTTTGCCGAATGTAAAACATCTGGGACCCAACATCGTCTTAGAAAATGAGGTGCTTGAAACTGTAGACTCGGCAGTTTTTCTGGGCATAACAGTAGATGCCAAACTTCAGTGGGGATCACACATATCAAGCCTAGCGGGAAGGCTCAGTTCGGCTGCCTACGCCGTCAGGAAAGTAAGACAATACACTGACGTTGATACAGCTCGGTTAGTCTATTTTAGTTATTTTCATAGCGTTATGTCCTACGGCATTCTGCTGTGGGGCAAAGCGGCTGACATTCAAAATATTTTTGTTCTGCAAAAACGAGCTGTACGTGCAATTTACCAATTAGGTGCTAGAGTTTCTCTGAGAGATTTTTTTAAAGATATTGGTATTCTCACGGTGGCATCACAATTCATCTTCGCGAACATCTTATATATTAGGCAAAATATACACTTATACACTAAAAACAGTGATATTCATAATATTAATACCAGAAATAAGGACAAACTACGTGGTCCCTTTCACCGGCTTCATAAAGTTCATAACTCATTCGTTGGGCTCGGTATCACCTTTTATAACAAGCTTCCCTCTTCTTTGCTAAATTTACATTTTAATGCGTTTAAAGCTAAAGTAAAATCAAATCTTTGTTCGAAGGCATACTATTCAATCAACGACTACTTAAACGATAAGAATTGTTGGTCGCTGTGATTAACTCAAGACAACGTTTGTGTTCTTTCACCAGAATTAGCTTACCTACTGACAGGTTATATGAGTTACTCCATAGCATTGTTTATTTTATTTGACTGTATAAACCATTTTATTTTTTTAAATTTTTAATATTGAAATTTCAATTTTTTGATGAAATTTAATTACCTATTACTGTATAGAATCAAGTTCTTCCAACTTATCAGACAGCTGTGCTGCTGGGGAGTTTGTTGCGCCACTTCTTCTTCCCAGCTAAAGCACTAGGAAGTGTCGAAGGGTGGGCGTTTTTGGGGGACTGTCTTATGTAATTTTGACGTTCGAAAAGTGCTGACTCTCAGCCTAGTTTGAATAAATGACTTTTGATTTTGATTTTGATCGCGTGGGTTGGCACTTTTTTGTAACCAACTTATAATGTACAGAGGCCAGCACATTAAGCTACCCCAATCTGTCAAATTTCTTTGATAGTTTTTCAACTTTATTACAAAGGAATAAGGTTTATATTCAATTGGGAAAATTTGACAGTTTGGGATAGCTTGACCTGCTGGTCAAAAAAAAGAAAACAGCTTTTCACTTTCATTCGGCTTCGGCGTTAGGGGGTCTAGATTCATGTGCTGAATCTATTTATGGTTTCATTTTTCGCATCGACGTCTCCGCCACCCAGTATACTGACAAGGTCACAGGACCTTATCTGACCTTGCGTTTAGAATTAGCAGGGCTCAAGCAAAGACACGCGATCATCCTTGGTGGTCCTATAAGCATCTACAGATGGGTTAACAATTTTCAATCAAGAGGGCCATCGTACTGTTACACACCTACTACCAACATTACAAGCTCCAATTTCACCAAACCAATCAAAAATCCAACCAAAATACCGCCTTCGTTGTTTCCTAAATCCGGTCACACGCATGACCTGTTGCAGTAACAACTGGATCCATTCCAGTGTTTAAGTGAAATATAGTCAAATAAAACCATTGTAGTTATCATTTACATTTTTCAATTCACAACCATTCGGTGCCAAGTGTGCGTAGCAACTGAATTGAATTCTTAAAGCGGTTTTTAAACAAGGATATTACGTGTTTCTGTGTTGTTGTGGTGAATAATAGCGTGGGTTTGAAGTTTAGTTTTCTTTGTTTGAAAATGTTGGTGTTTTTGTTGCTTGTTCAATGAAATCATGTAGATTCGTTTTCTAACGTTTGATCATAGAAGTTCTGTGATTCCAGTACGTAATAATAGTGTAGTGGTTAAGTGTTGTTCTTCTGATTACAAAAGATCACAATCGATTTAATTGTTAATAAGCAGTCAAAATATTTAGGATTTTTGACAGTGGATGATTTCGAACCAACCAAAAAGCTGGCTTAATTATCTCTTTACAAAACTGATTGCTATATCACGTATTTACGTGATATAGCAATCAGTTTGCGCAATCAACGTGGCTAAACTGTTAAAATGAATGCATTGCCATGGATTGCCATTTTATGTGTATTATGAAATTAGTAGATTACACCATGCCGTCCGCGGGACGACGACGCTAGCTATCTTTACTTTGTAAAAAGTTAACAATCTCCCAACTAAACTGAACATTGCGTGTGAAAGATCACTCGAAAAATTCTCACACTATTACAAGGATTGAATTCAACAACATTTTTAAACAGCAGTAATTCATGTAGCTTTGCGGTGTGAAAATTGTTACCTTTTTATTTGACGGTTTACGAGTGAGGTAAGCACGAATATTAAGGCTTTATAAGTGAAAATTTTATTGTTAGGCTGTGTCGTTATTTCGCGGAATTCAGTGATGGTCGTTTGTGGTTTTTACGTTGTTTAATATAAAAGATGGAAAACGAAAGCCACATAGAGAAAATTATCGTTTAATCGGACAGTTTTATTTAGTAGTAGTAAATACGAATCTGTGGCAAACATATTGAAAATAGAAATGAAAAAAATAGTTTCTCTTTCGTGGTAAAGAACATTTAAAGTCTTAGACAATCGATCAGGCTAAGCAGCACTTGCCGAGGTAGGTCCGTGAATGGGTAACCATACTTACATACCAAGACCCCACCGTGCCTAGCTGTCATTCTTTGACAGTCGTTACGGGTCGTCAGAAGTCTGAATTTCGAACAATTACCAGTCTTACCAAGGGGTAACGTATTACCCAGTAACTGGGTTATGAAGGTAAGATAGGCAGTCGTTTCATGTAAAATACTGGTATTCAGCTGCATCCGGTTAGCCTGAAAGCCGACTCCAAGATAGTTGAGAAATGGCTAGGCAGATTGATTCAGAGTGATTATGTATACAATTAGTATGTCATGTCTGTATTCCCCATTGGGTCAGGGAGAGAACATTCCCTTTTATAAAATTGTAAACCTATTATATTTTTGTCTATCATCAACGGCTTTAAATAGAGCTTTGTATATGGCACTCCTTTGAGTTCAATTCTGATGACTTATGGCGGCGAACGAATATTAAAGAAAGTGTTTCTTGAGACTGAAATAGACATTATTTATGGGCTACAGATTGTTTGATATGGTGAAAGTGAAGAATGGGTTAGATTCGTTGTGGTTAGTAAGGGGCCGATGGTTTTCTTGTAACATAAATATTATTTGTTTGATCATATATGTGTGAACTACAGTCTTCTGTGCTCTAGTTGGTACCTATCCAAATTTGGGCGGGAAACAATATATCTACAAAATCTGAGTACCTATTTCTGTTTTTTTTTTTTTTTTGAGTATGGGTAGTCATCAAATAACTTCTCCCGCTCTGGGTGGTACGGGAAGGCATGTCAGACTTTAACTGACTAGAACCCACCCGTGTTCCTTCAGTTGCCTGTGTGCCAGGGGCCACGGCATCTCTTTCGAAAAACCCGCACCCCTGTCTGGCATCGGCTCTTGCAGATCCCACCAGTTGGTGCTGACATCTCTTTGAGGCGCGCGTGGAACACAACACGCCGTCGACACGGTTTTGGTCCTTACCGATGAGTATTATCTACTGTTAGTAACTGCTAGTGTTGTAACTTTATTTAGTTTACTTTTTATTTTTTTGTACATTTGGATACCTTTTTTTATATATTCATGTCATAATAAGCCTAAAACCTTTCCACTGCTGGGACACAGGCCTCCTCTCGGTGAGGAGGAGTGGGCCGTAATCCCGCGACATCTCATGTCTTCGAAGTTTTAGTTCTAGGACATGCCCGTTTCGTCACGATATGTAATTTTGATTTTGTGTGTTGTGCTATTTCTTTTGTGTGCACTAAATGAATAAGTTATATGTCAATGGAGAAGTGGTAACAAGAAATGGAGGCCTTTGTCTCGCAGTGGAATAAAAAGGGTCAAAAATAAAATAAATAAAAATAAATGATACGTATCTATCTAAATACCTATTTGTTTTACGGAAGAATTCAAATAATACGAATAAATATGATCATTTAATATCCATGAAATCCTTCCAGGAACTTCTATGACAAAAATAGGCATTATCAATCCATCCACGTGTGTATGTTCATATATGTTTTTATGTTTTCACAAAACTCCACGTACACAAATAGCATATGTATGCCTGACTATGTTCTCAGTCAATCCCTTAGAGATGGCCCCGAGCTACCGACTTAAATTTACCTATGAAAATATTATACGGTATTTTCTATGTGCTGGTAAAATAGGTTCTGTGGTTACGAGTGATAGACGTAGCTTGGTTAGTGGAGATGGAAGAAATATTGGTAGTTTTGTGACTATTTTATTTAATACGAAACGATGCATGAAATATGTCTAAGATAATAGTATAGTTATAAGTATAGTTTTCCTTCACCGTTTTTAGAGCAGTGGTGATGAACTAATTTACACAAAGTAAAGCGCCTGTCTGGGTTCGAACCTACGACCTACAACTCATAAGTCGCTGCCGTTACCACTTGGCCACCACTGCTCGCACTACACCCACTATATGACTACTAGAGAAATACTCACCAACACCCATCCGTGCCTCGGAGAGCGCGTTAAGCGGTTGGTCCCAGCTGTCATTCGTGGATCTTTGACAGTCGTTACGGGTCGTCAGAAGCTCGAAAGTTTGACAACCAGTCTTATCAAGGGGATCGTATACCCAGTAACTGGGTTGTGGAGGTCTGATAGGCAGTCGCTCCATGTATAATGCTGGTTGGTATTCAGCTGCATCCGGGTAGACTGGAACTAAACCCATTCATCAAGGAAAAGGCTAGGCAGATTTTGATGTCATAACTACTACAGAAATCGCGAACGCGCCGACTCCAAATAAATAAAAATTATGAAAATGTATAAATTAGCGTATGAAGTACTAAACACGATTGAACCACACTGCTGATAATGGTTCAGTTGTTAATCACACATGTGACAGTTTCAGTTGGTTTTAAGATTGAATTTAAAGTAGGTAAATGGTAACGATCGCCAACCCGCCTGCAATGATTAATGCAAACCCCCCATTTTATTTTTGGGGGCCTATTTCCAGTGGTGGTAGTGGACGTCTATCAAAATCAAAATCAAAATATTTTTATTTCATATAAACCTGCATGGGCACTTATGAAACGTCAGAAGCTAGGTGCACGGTTCCAAATTGTTGTTTCCTATGGAGAAAAGCCGGCAAGAAACTCCACGGTTACTCTTTTAAAAATAATTGGCTTTAATAAAAATGTTTTCAAATTACAGAGATAAAATGTATGGGAGGACAGTGCAGGCCTGTCAATAAGTACCAGGTACTTAGACGAATACAGAATAGAAAATCGTCTATCAACTGAAATGATGTTGATGAAATGGTAGCTTTAAGCCAGCACCTGACTAGCTTAAATCACTTCTTTAGATAGCTTAAAGAGCGAATAAAGTAAGCGGTTCTAGATCAACACCTAGCCATGTTAATGACCCTTATAGACGGTTTTAATGTTTGTTTTTATTTCGTGTTCCATTTTAAACCCTATTTATATTATCTTTCAACCTCTAATCCCTTTTATTCTCAAACAGCACATTATACATGTCGTTTCTCCTACTTTAAAAAGATTAACAAAACTATAGCTATGATATATTTAGCCCTTCAGTCCCCAATTTAGCTAATGAGAGCTAATAACTCTAAATTGTAGACTATTTTTGGACGAATACGAAGATAGTATAAATAAATAACGTCTCGAATGGTGGAGGAGGAACGTCCAGCTATGGGGGAGTCCCGGGTCGAGTCCCATTTTGGTTTTTTTTAAGGTCATGGTAATAAGTGACGAGAAGATTATTTATTTAAAACAAATTAACAAACAAACAAATTAACAGAGTAGATACAAAATAATTACCCGATAAGATTTTTTTTCGTTCTTTAGTTTCAGAATGAGAAGAATGAGTTTTGTCTATGTAAGTTTTTTTTTACTATCTACTTAATAGAGTTTAAAATACAGATGCTTATCTATTTTCACTATTATCCGATTGATTTAAACTCATCATTTCAAGATATAAATACATGAAGTACGTGCTTGTTGAAATTTTGCAGAACCATGAAATGGTTTATAGTTACGTACGTTTTAATGCAACGCTTCGAAATTATTATAACTTCACTTCAAAAGATTTTATGGTCGTTAACTAAATAGTGTCGAATTTTAATTGGCTCATAAATTATTTCCCAGAAAACGTCGAAAATGTTTCAATATTTCTTACTAAATCTTGTTTTCTTGGGGTACAGTCACATCCAAAATATGTTTTCGCTTATAGGGCTATACTTCACGTAAAATGAAATTCAGCCATCTTTTTTACATGCCAAACCGACTTAAAAATGTAACAACCACAGACTCTGTCAATCAAATATTATTTTAATTCATATATCCTTAACGGCCGGGCCATTAAAAAGGTGTAAGGATAAAAAATTAAGGTTAATGGTGTAATGTACCAAAGTCTATGACTTTGGTACATTACATTAATAATTATAAAACTTACAAAGATTGAAGACGGGTCTGACCTTGATACCTTTACTTGTTGGCACCTGTATAAAGAAAATGTTCCAAATATAAAACAGAAAAACTATTTAAGCATCACAAAAGATGCGGAACGAGCAGCACGCGTGTTCGCGTCCATGTTATAAACAGACGGGAAAAGTTAAACAAAAAATGTTCATCCCGAAATTTTCTCCATAAATCATTGGCTGCGGTAAAATTTTATCTCAACGATTTATTCTACCTACTTTTGGGTATAGGGAATATTTTACGCGACAAAAGATACACAGCAATATGAGACTGGATGCGTGTCTGTCCTTTTCTGTGATGCGCATTTGAATAAACATTAAAACCTATAAAATTCTGTCCGTCTGTGTGTATGTCCGCTAGATTTTTTTGGAAATCTTGACACAGCAGATATTAGCAATAAACAGTGGGCTTCTTCTTTATTTCAAGATTTCAATAGCTATTTCAGATGGGAACACGTCTAGGATAATCACTGTAAAATCACCTAAACGCCGAAAAAATGTTTCGAAATTGTTAAAAGAACTAAAGAAAATGTAATGTTGATGCAATTGTGTGAAACCACGTAATTACGTCACATGTAAAGGAGTGCAAAAATTGTACCGAGCAATATACAGGCCTTAGTTCTACCATTTTGCATTGAATGTGCACTACGCTTAATATTCTTCAGAGCATTGAACATTTTCCATATTTCAGGAACATGGAAAATTTCTGTTCTTTTTTTTCGATTACGATCCAATTTTCAAAAACAACTTTTCTTTTATTAGATCTAAAAACACCATAGGGCTTGATTGCGTGACCGCTAGAGGCAAGCATCTTACTGACTGGCTGAATTGAATTTTTCTTCTATTCCATGACATGGTAACAATCACCATTACTTCCTCAAACACCCAAATACGGATCCAATTTTTTCTTTGCAAAAGTTCGCAAGCGTCGCCGGGGACGCCAACATACTCACACTACGCGGCATAATGCGAAAACGGCCGCACGCGCCCGATGTGTTAACCTCATTATTTATGAATACTGTTATGGGCTCAAAATTTCTTACGCTTGAATTATTTAATCTGCTTTTCCATTACGGTTTCGCTAAAATGACACAATTTATATTCAGAGAGGACGCTCAGAACTCAAGAGTATGACTTTATAGAAAGATTAGGGATGAGATCAAAAATTAAAATACGTTACGTTCGCGTATCGTTTGCGTTTCCTCTCGGGTTATGAGGATCGTTCGTGAGCGTGTGAATGGAATGACGTGTGCTAATCATAAAATAATGTTCGAATGTGTCTAATCTTCTAGCCGATTATGAGTTTTCGTGTAGAGCTACAAATATTCGTTTCAAGATGAAGAAGGTTGACGAAGAGATCGCTCTGAGGGATATAATCGGCTATTGTTCTAAATGAAAACTTATTCCTAGTCTGTAGGTTTTGTGTGTACTACACATATACAACGAAGAGTAAAGTCAATACCAGAAGCTGGCACTTGAGCAATTAAATAACCATTTGATATTATTTTATCATCGAAGAATGAAGTCACGGTATAATCACAGACTAATGATCTTTCTTGAATTATTGTCAAAACAACTATAAAAAAATCAAAACCTCACACTAAGAAATAATCCTAGAAAATACCCGAAACAGCTCAAAACGTCTATTGTAAAGTGCACTGTAAAACCAGTAAACGGGCCATTTCACGCGTTCACAGTTCATATCAAAACAGCTGAGATATTACGTCACAACACAGAATAAGGCATCTACAGCGCATTGTTGGTTACCACCACAAAAGCAGGTATACTGTACAATAGAATTTACTGTTAACTAACATTTTCGACGACAAAGCAAAGATTTTTATAGTTAAATTAACATGTAATATGAAAACGCCATCTATGTATCTTCGTTATCTTTTTTTATCACTAGTACTTTCACAATTTACGGGTTGTAGATGGTAGGTTCAAATCTAGATAGGCGCTTTAGTTTTGTGAAAATTATTATCGTCTTCATTGTTTTCACAAATGTGAAGAAAAGCATCGTGACGAAACCGGTATGTCCTAGAACCAAAAATCGACGACATGTGACATCTACCAATCCGCACTGGGCTCGCGTGGTGGATTACGGCCCACTCCTTCTCGCAGAGAGGAGGGCTGTGTGGCAGTAAGAACATTACCATAAGGTTTGCGTCTTCCAACAGATTGCCAAATAGAAATTGACTCTACAAACAATTCTCTAGAGAAATCAATCTCTTGAACATTAAATTCTCCTCTAATACCCTCCAACTAATTACTGGCTTTTCAATAAAATTCTTATTTCACTTCATTATTTTATCCATTCGACTTCGGCTTAAAAAAGCCTAACTTACATCCTAAAGTATATATTTTTTCGTCATCTATTTTTCACATTTTTTTAATCCATTAACATGGCAACCTGTCAAAATTGTGCATGCATAACATCATAAAGGTTTTACGTCAAAGCGAGGGTAGGTGTGATAATAACATGTCGCTCGCCGCGGCTCGGGTCGGGTAGGGCACATGTGCGCCCTGCTACCTTTTTATAAGCGCGCATATTTTAGGGTTAAGGAAAATAGGGGATCTATCGGTTGTGTATAGAATATTGGGAGCGTTAGCGGGTTATTCTGAAAATGTATGAGGTGCTAGCTGTTCCCGTGGTTGTGCCTGCCTGTAGATATGCTAAATTGTTATCTTTCTTTAATGCAATGATTTTGAATGCCATCCTGAGTTCCAGGGGAAGCGTATTTCACAGACAGATAGACTAAACAAAGAAAGAAGAGTGGATAAAGTTTGTGCGGGACATTGAAGAAGGCGATTATTAGATGATGGAAGATTTTTGTTGTGGTTGACACAAATGTATTGAAAGTATCTAGATAACTAGGGGAAGTGGGAGAATCAAGAAAAGAAAACTCTTTACTTTACTATTTTGTGTAACTCTATCAAGACTGATGTCCAGACCTGACAAATTTAAAGGTGTGAATACAGACCACAAAACTGAACAACTTTCTACATGTGACTAATATCACAATCGCGAAAAATTTATCAACTGTCCCATCCCAACTTTGAATACCTACAGTACCTAAATGTTTGGGTCGGCTGACTTTTTTGCTACTACGTCTTGGTCCCATAGAGCAAAATTGTTCAGTTTGATGGTCCGTAATGTTTTTTTTTTTTTTGGTTGGGAAATCATCAAATAACTTCTCCCGCTCTGGGTGGAGCAGGAGGGTGTGTCAGACTTTTACTGACTATAACCCACCCGTGTTCCCTCATTAGCCTGTATGCCAGGGGCTGCGGTATCTCTTTCGAATAAACCCGCACCCCTGGCAGGACAAACCCGCACCCCTGGAAATTTATCAACTGTCCCATCCCAACTTTGAATACCTACAGTACCTAAATGTTTGGGTCGGCTGACTTTTTTTGCTACTACGTCTTGGTCCCATAGAGCAAAATTGTTCAGTTTGATGGTCCGTAATGTTTTTTTTTTTGGGTGGGAAATCATCAAATAACTTCTCCCGCCCTGGGTGGAGCAGGAGGGTGTGTCAGACTTTTACTGACTATAACCCACCCGTGTTCCCTCATTAGCCTGTATGCCAGGGGCTGCGGTATCTCTTTAGAACAAACCCGCACCCCTGGCAGGACAAACCCGCACCCCTGGAAATTTATCAACTGTCCCATCTCAACTTTGAATACCTACAATACCTAAATGTATGGGTCGGCTGACTTTTTTTTGCTACTACGTCTTGGTCCCATAGAGCAAAATTGTTCAGTTTGATGGTCCGTAATGTTTTTTTTTTTTTTTGGTGGGAAATCATCAAATAACTTCTCCCGCTCTGGGTGGAGCAGGAGGGTGTGTCAGACTTTTACTGACTATAACCCACCCGTGTTCCCTTATTAGCCTGTATGCCAGGGGCTGCGGTATCTCTTTAGAACAAACCCGCACCCCTGGCAGGACAAACCCGCACCCCTGGAAATTTATCAACTGTCCCATCTCAACTTTGAATACCTACAATACCTAAATGTATGGGTCGGCTGACTTTTTTTTGCTACTACGTCTTGGTCCCATAGAGCAAAATTGTTCAGTTTGATGGTCCGTAATGTTTTTTTTTTTTTTGGATGGGAAATCATCAAATAACTTCTCCCGCTCTGGGCGGAGCAGGAGGGTGTGTCAGACTTTTACTGACTATAACCCACCCGTATTCCCTCATTAGCCTGTATGCCAGGGGCTGCGGTATCTCTTTAGAACAAACCCGCACCCCTGGCAGGACAAACCCGCACCCCTGGAAATTTATCAACTGTCCCATCTCAACTTTGAATACCTACAATACCTAAATGTATGGGTCGGCTTAATTTTTTTTTGCTACTACGTCTTGGTCCCATAGAGCAAAATTGTTCAGTTTGATGGTCCGTAATGTATTTGTTTTTTTTTTTGGGTGGGAAATCATCAAATAACTTCTCCCGCTCTGGGTGGAGCAGGAGGGTGTGTCAGACTTTTACTGACTATAACCCACCCGTGTTCCCTCATTAGCCTGTATGCCAGGGGCTGCGGTATCTCTTTCGAACAAACCCGCACCCCTGGCAGGACAAACCCGCACCCCTGGAAATTTATCAACTGTCCCATCCCAACTTTGAATACCTACAGTACCTAAATGTTTGGGTCGGCTGACTTTTTTTGCTACTACGTCTTGGTCCCATAGAGCAAAATTGTTCAGT
Organism: Polymixis flavicincta; assembly: GCA_949987655.1. Lineage (NCBI taxonomy): Eukaryota > Metazoa > Arthropoda > Insecta > Lepidoptera > Noctuidae > Polymixis > Polymixis flavicincta. The sequence continues at coordinate 3,031,890 of OX465180.1, forward strand.
TTGATGGTCCGTAATGTTTTTTTTTTTGGGTGGGAAATCATCAAATAACTTCTCCCGCCCTGGGTGGAGCAGGAGGGTGTGTCAGACTTTTACTGACTATAACCCACCCGTGTTCCCTCATTAGCCTGTATGCCAGGGGCTGCGGTATCTCTTTAGAACAAACCCGCACCCCTGGCAGGACAAACCCGCACCCCTGGAAATTTATCAACTGTCCCATCTCAACTTTGAATACCTACAATACCTAAATGTATGGGTCGGCTGACTTTTTTTTGCTACTACGTCTTGGTCCCATAGAGCAAAATTGTTCAGTTTGATGGTCCGTAATGTTTTTTTTTTTTTTGGTGGGAAATCATCAAATAACTTCTCCCGCTCTGGGTGGAGCAGGAGGGTGTGTCAGACTTTTACTGACTATAACCCACCCGTGTTCCCTTATTAGCCTGTATGCCAGGGGCTGCGGTATCTCTTTAGAACAAACCCGCACCCCTGGCAGGACAAACCCGCACCCCTGGAAATTTATCAACTGTCCCATCTCAACTTTGAATACCTACAATACCTAAATGTATGGGTCGGCTGACTTTTTTTTGCTACTACGTCTTGGTCCCATAGAGCAAAATTGTTCAGTTTGATGGTCCGTAATGTTTTTTTTTTTTTTGGATGGGAAATCATCAAATAACTTCTCCCGCTCTGGGCGGAGCAGGAGGGTGTGTCAGACTTTTACTGACTATAACCCACCCGTATTCCCTCATTAGCCTGTATGCCAGGGGCTGCGGTATCTCTTTAGAACAAACCCGCACCCCTGGCAGGACAAACCCGCACCCCTGGAAATTTATCAACTGTCCCATCTCAACTTTGAATACCTACAATACCTAAATGTATGGGTCGGCTTAATTTTTTTTTGCTACTACGTCTTGGTCCCATAGAGCAAAATTGTTCAGTTTGATGGTCCGTAATGTATTTGTTTTTTTTTTTGGGTGGGAAATCATCAAATAACTTCTCCCGCTCTGGGTGGAGCAGGAGGGTGTGTCAGACTTTTACTGACTATAACCCACCCGTGTTCCCTCATTAGCCTGTATGCCAGGGGCTGCGGTATCTCTTTCGAACAAACCCGCACCCCTGGCAGGACAAACCCGCACCCCTGGAAATTTATCAACTGTCCCATCCCAACTTTGAATACCTACAGTACCTAAATGTTTGGGTCGGCTGACTTTTTTTGCTACTACGTCTTGGTCCCATAGAGCAAAATTGTTCAGTTTGATGGTCCGTAATGTTTTTTTTTTTGGGTGGGAAATCATCAAATAACTTCTCCCGCCCTGGGTGGAGCAGGAGGGTGTGTCAGACTTTTACTGACTATAACCCACCCGTGTTCCCTCATTAGCCTGTATGCCAGGGGCTGCGGTATCTCTTTAGAACAAACCCGCACCCCTGGCAGGACAAACCCGCACCCCTGGAAATTTATCAACTGTCCCATCTCAACTTTGAATACCTACAATACCTAAATGTATGGGTCGGCTGACTTTTTTTTGCTACTACGTCTTGGTCCCATAGAGCAAAATTGTTCAGTTTGATGGTCCGTAATGTTTTTTTTTTTTTTGGTGGGAAATCATCAAATAACTTCTCCCGCTCTGGGTGGAGCAGGAGGGTGTGTCAGACTTTTACTGACTATAACCCACCCGTGTTCCCTTATTAGCCTGTATGCCAGGGGCTGCGGTATCTCTTTAAAACAAACCCGCACCCCTGGCAGGACAAACCCGCACCCCTGGAAATTTATCAACTGTCCCATCTCAACTTTGAATACCTACAATACCTAAATGTATGGGTCGGCTGACTTTTTTTTGCTACTACGTCTTGGTCCCATAGAGCAAAATTGTTCAGTTTGATGGTCCGTAATGTTTTTTTTTTTTTTGGGTGGGAAATCATCAAATAACTTCTCCCGCTCTGGGCGGAGCAGGAGGGTGTGTCAGACTTTTACTGACTATAACCCACCCGTATTCCCTCATTAGCCTGTATGCCAGGGGCTGCGGTATCTCTTTAGAACAAACCCGCACCCCTGGCAGGACAAACCCGCACCCCTGGAAATTTATCAACTGTCCCATCTCAACTTTGAATACCTACAATACCTAAATGTATGGGTCGGCTTAATTTTTTTTTGCTACTACGTCTTGGTCCCATAGAGCAAAATTGTTCAGTTTGATGGTCCGTAATGTATTTGTTTTTTTTTTTGGGTGGGAAATCATCAAATAACTTCTCCCGCTCTGGGTGGAGCAGGAGGGTGTGTCAGACTTTTACTGACTATAACCCACCCGTGTTCCCTCATTAGCCTGTATGCCAGGGGCTGCGGTATCTCTTTCGAACAAACCCGCACCCCTGGCAGGACAAACCCGCACCCCTGGAAATTTATTAACTGTCCCATCTCAACTTTGAATACCTACAATACCTAAATGTATGGGTCGGCTGACTTTTTTTTTGCTGTTACGTTTTGGTCCCATGGAGAAAAATTTTCAGTTTGATGGTCTGTACGGTCAGCTGCAGGTCTTTGAAAACACTCTGTATGTAACATGTAAAAATGCATGCATGTTTTGTGTAAATTCACAGTTTATGTAATTTGTAAGAAAGTAGGCGCTGCGTATGTCACTCTAACATTAAAAAAGTATGCCATGAACTAAGCAGCGGCAAAAAAATTCTAGCTATGTAATCTATACACATTCGGGTACAAGGCATTTGGTCATACTATATTATAGCTATGGACCACAAGTATTTATTTTAATGTAGGTATCCGTTTTAATTACAGAACTTAGAGCAATTTGACCTAACTCACGTTTATACTAAACACATTATAATACAATTTATTCCCTTAAATAAAATTTACTTAAACGAAGGCTGAATACTGAGTAGAGGTTAATTTAACATCTCGGCTTAAAATATAACACGGAACAATTGCTTTTGCTTCAATTTGAATTTTATACCATTGTTGTTTTACTTATATAGGAATATACATTAAGGTTGAAAGTTTGAATTCGTAGAAAGATTTTATGTTTGTTTTTCTTTTTGTATTATACAGGATAAGTTTTTAACCAGGGCGCAAACTGTAACCATGAATTTTATTCAGCATATCATTTTAGAACCCCCAGTGCAGAAATTTTTCGTCGGTTATACAAAAAAAATATGCTGTTTCATAGAAAAGTGCAATACCTGTGCGGTCTAAATGTATGAAACAGCTATTTTTTTTTGTATAACCGACGAAAAATTTGAACGTAAACGAAGAAGAAGTAAGTAAAGATCGTAGGAGGATTCTGTGGTTTCTGCCAATCCTGATGAGAAGAGGTTGTGATATTATCTAGCATAATCAGCTTGTAACGTTCCCACTGCTGGGATACAGGTCCTCTGTGTGAGAGCAAGTGGCCCTTATCCACCACACGGGCCTAATCGTCGAATTTTTGTGCATACAATGCGGGTTTCCTCACGATCTTTTCATTCACCGTTTTGAGAGCGTTGGTGAAATTAGTTCAACGCCTACCTGGGTGCGAAGCCACAACCTACAACTCTTAAGTCGGGACCTATAACCACTAGGCCACCACTGCTCACAAGTTTGTCTTTGTGTGTAATTTATAGGTTTTTAGTAAAATAAAATGTCTAACAAAACAATGTATTTTGTTGAATTGTTTGAAAGTCATTTAGAGGTAAACATAAATTATAGCTTTTATTTGACTCGTCTCGGTCGACCGTTTCTGTTTATTTTGACTCTGAAAGGTCATGAGTAACGCGGGTTACGCTTACTCGTTTTACTCATCCAAGTAAGAAATTTAATTATTTTTAAAACTTGTTATTATTACTTGTTACATGCTAGCTTTTGTCAGCTGCTTCGCCCGCGCTGAACTTTCATCCCGTACTTAACTCCCTTAGGGATTGAATTTCAAAAAATCCTTCCTTATTCCTTGTCTATATTATAAAGGGAACCTCTGTGCAAAATTTCAGCTTTCTAGGTCCAAGGGTTTGGGCTGGGCGTTGATGAGTCAGTCAGTCAGTCAGGACTTTTCTTTTTATTTATATAGATAGATATCAATTTTACATTTGCTTTACATTTGGTGTTCAAATAAAGGACATTTTGATAGACAGTACGATTCCTACCTCATCATCATCATCATTTCAGCCGATAGACGTCCACTGCTGGACATAGGCCTCCCCCAGGCTCCTCCACCTCGACCGATCTTGTGCTTCCCACATCCAGCGGATACCATTTTTGGGGGGTTTTGCCATAATCGCCACGCTTGGCAGGCGGGTTGGCGATAGCAGTATGGTAGTAAAATGCATAGAGAACGCTGCTGCCCATTCTCTAGTAAGTCCCTTAGTCGCCTTCTACGACACCCACTGGAAGAAATGGGATGGTGCTATTCTTTTACGCCCGGCGACACATACCGGACGATTCCTACCTATTGCTAGAAATAATTGTACCCATTTTCATAATGAAGAACCTAGGTATGTAGGTAGGTCCTGTATCTAAATAATACGTCAAATTTGTTCAAGATGTACATACGTGTAATGTACCTAAATGCTGTGGAGATTACAAAATACCCATATGCCTGCCAGTAATAAATCATAATGGTATGTTACAAATATTAAAATAACCTTTAATTACGCAAAATAATAAGTTCCTAGTAGGTATTATATTGTAATCGTTTGAAGATATACACTATTACTTACCCCTGGTAGTGTCCGTTTCTCATGTAGAGCCGTTTGAGCGCTGGATGCACTCTCCGGATTAAAGTATGTCAAAAATGCACACCCTGCAACAAAAACAAAAAATCCGTTAGATCCGATGAACACACAGCGGATTGAATAATTTATACTTAAACTTGAATCTCACTACATATTCTGTCACGTAAACTAATACACGTACCTGTTATCAAGCCTAAATACATCATCATCGAATTAGCAATTATTCAGTAGCCTGACAGTTGATTATAATTGCCTCTGTTCATTACATTGTAGACAAGCTGTGTAGGGATCGGCGCTAAGGTGTGCCACAGAGTATGTAGCTATATTCAGTAGGACAATATACAGGGTTTAACAAAAACCCTATACCTTTAAGCACTAAAGATAACAACTGGTACAGAATCACTATGCATAGTTACAGCTCAAAATAAATTACTCTAAGAATTGATACCAAAATTTTCGGTTTCATATGTTTCTTTAATTCAAATCATAACAAACGTGTTACCGCACTACGTAGGTCAATAAACTTCCACGTTATTTGCCAATATCACGATAAATCTCTTCCGAGTGATGTGTTTATTTTAATTTTAAGGCTAAGCGCGCACTACGTATTTTAATCAGGGCGATAAATAATCGCCAATCTGTGAACAAAACCAATATACTAGAGTCCGCACACTGCAGTAAAAAATCGCCTGAGAATCAGCTTGAAAAACTATATGCCATTGCGATTTTATTTCGCATGAACACGCGATTATTAAAAACGCATCGCAGTGCGCGCTTTGTCTTAAAGTTCGGTTCCTAGTATCAATGTATTAAAAAATCTCATAACTTTCGAACATGTAGAAATATAATTAAAAACCCTTCCAATATCGTTTGATATCATCCAAAGAAGCCGTGCCTTTGGTATGTACATACCCTTTTACACGTTGTATACAGTTGGGCAAGTAAATCGTGCAGAAGTTTCGGTGCCAGATCTGACATATCACGCAGTCAATTTGAGGACGCATCATCAGCCTATAATGTTCCCACTGCTGGGACACAGGCCTCCTCTTGGTGAGAGAGAGCGGGCTGTAATGCATCACGCGGACCTTGAGGGGGTGGTAAAAGTCCCGTGTCTTCGAATTTTAGGTTCTGGGATATGCCGGTTTCCTGACGACGTTTTCCTTCACCGTTTTGAGACCAGTGCAAATGGGGATGAAATAATTTACTCAAAGTAAAACGCCCGCTTGGGTTCAAACCTACTACCTAAGTCATAAGTCGCGGCCGTACCCACTGCTCCCATTCGAGGGCGAGAGTGGGTAAAACTGTTGTTACTCAGAATACATTGAAAAGTCAACCATCGTCTCCTATCAAAGTTCTGTTACACTACCTTTTAAAAAGTGTTAGCTTTGTTTTGCAATGAGTTAAAGAACATACAAAAACTCATCAGGATAATGAAATTTTGAATTGGTATAGGGTAGGTACACACAGCTCCACAGAAAACTCATCCCCTACAAAGGCATGTCGCCATTGTAGGGGATGAGTTCTCTGTGGAGCGTACTATAACTGAAAAAAACGTAAAAAAAAAACAACCGACTTCCGGAAATACCACAAAGTGAAAAAACACTTTAATTTCGGAAGTCGGTGACTTCTGAATAGTATTTTTTTCAATTTCTTGCCTTCTTTCTTGTTTAAAAAGTTTCTGTTATTCTGGTCATCTAGCACCAGAAAGCGAAGAAGTTGCTTATTTGATTTAATCCAGTCAAATCCTAAAACAGTATTAGTAAAAGGCAGACACGGAAGTCTTTATCCATATTTTCGTTGATGTGATGATTTTGACAATGCAGAAATATCCCATTCTTATAGTATGATATTTTTGCATTCCAGTGAATCCTTAATTTGATATTTATCTCCAACTGTCTACATAATATACGACACCCGACACCCAGCTTAACGTAATCTCCGTCAACATACAAACACGATAAAAAATTAAAATTCCGCTGCAGTTTGTCGCGTCGAGAATGGCAGCTGATATGTGTTCGGATTACAGTCGGAGCGTAGCTTTATTTGTAGGCGACGTTGTTGGTCGAATAGGAATGAACCGATCGTATTATTGACGGCCCGTTAGACGTAAGTGCAATGTGCTGATGTGCTGGCAATTGAGGTGTTTGAGTGGCGGTAGTGATAGTATTATTAAATGTTGGGTGTTTTTTGAGGTTTAACAATACGACAGATAGATTGAAAGTGAAATTAAATTAATGGGATCTATTTGTCACAGAACTTTTCAAATCGAAACAAAAAAAAAAACTGTTTTAAATGTATTTTGAGCTAAGTAGAACACGCTTTTAATATTAATTGAAAATTATTAAAGTGCGGAAAAATTACTCTAGAAAAAGTCGTGGTCTGAAATAAGTGCGCCGCTATTACCCTACATCCGTTTCGTGAAAAAAAAAAAATCTAAAAAGAGAGAAATCAGACAACTCACAGTTAATTAAAAGGTACCACGAGTAGGAAACATAAATTTTCTGAAAACAAGGTCCGATCAACTTATAATCGAAAATATCATAACATCTTCCTAATTTCTTCTAAGTCCATACTTAGCACAAGAAGTACCGTCAACCAAAAAAAAAATGACAAAAGAAACCCGGTGATAGCACAAGCGTCACTTAATAATTTTGCGAGTCTCCTCCGTCGGGGGACGTAGAAAATCGTACTGTCATGTAGCGTGTCCCGGCCATTTGTCTGTGTCACATTTTAAAAGGGCAGACTGCAGTACGTTGTATGTGCATTTATATAGTTATGGATTTTTATGTTTCTTAGAGGACATAGACTTCAATAAATATGAAATAATACTAGGCTGTTACTGTCATACTGTGTGACAAAGGCCTATACAGAGAAGTCACGTGCCTATGCTTGATCAAGGCGGATTGACGTAGCTATATTTATTTTTTGCCAAAAAATCTCTATGTCTAGGTATTTATATCCATTTCATTTTTGTTGAGAAATACTTAATTATTAACACAATTCATGGTTATACCTGCGTTGGTCAGGGTGGCTTGACGCTAAATTAAACAGTAAGTCTATTCATTTCCAATCTACGTGAATCACACTCAATTTTATCTTCAGATTGCGTTTCTAAGTCTACCAAGAGATTTTATCCTTTCTTCCAATGAAATTTACAAGATTAAACGTTTTCATTCTGGCATACACTTAAATCTTCCCCTTTATGTTTTAAACAAAATCCTTTACAAAATAACACAATGAAACCCAACATTTTAATCCAATAAGTATCCCTTTTAATTGAACGGACAGAGGCCCCAAAATTAACACCTAATAAGGAACCCCGAATAGCTCCATTACACAAATAATCTCGACTTCACGGTTTCTTTACTCAAATAATCCTACCCACCCAAACATTAACAAATAAACACAATTCAACCCTACAATTAATACCCAAGATAATTAACGTGCCAGTCCAAAAACGGGACATTTCTTCACGAAAATAAACGAAAGGCTAACTTGGTGCTTTAAAAATTATGACTTGGCAACATCGAATGGACCGGAAATGTATAGGCGCAGGAAATGAACCCGTTAGCGCAATCCAAGATGGCTGCTCGGAAGCTGGCCAGCCGATTTATTCGTGTTGCTGGACCATAGCAGATGAAATGCTCCATTATGACGTATGGTAATGTGTTGCAATGCTTTTAAAGGGTTAACTGTGATTTATAATGTCTGTCGATATAGATTTACGATGGGTTTGGGCTTAAAAGTGAGCTGTGGGTGTTTTAGTAACCGCTTTTGTCTTTGTTCTTGATTCGGTGCGATTATGGTGGTGTTTGATTTACGTCATGGCTTCGTTGATCGTTCACGGAACCATATTGTAAATTGTTGGTTACTAAATTTAGAGGAGGCTATTTTTTTTTTTGGTTATGACATCGCAGTTCAACCTATGAGGTTGTCGTCTGCTTAACCGGGCTAGCCAGTGATAATTTTAGTAAATTATGTAAGTTTACCAGCCAGGGCTTTAAATAAACTTAAAACTAGAGCGACTGCTCGCTAAGGGCATCCCCTGTGGTACAAACCTCGGCTTACGGCATTACTGGTAGAGGGCAGCAAAGGACAAACTGAATCGGATGGATTTTTTTAGGGAACTTACTTAATACTACACGCTCAGCGGCACGGGCTGTCTCGAGCAAAGGTCGGAACCGACATTGAACGCGACGGGCATCAGCGGCGAGGACGGAAAGACGGTGGTTTGCGGCGGTGGACCCTGAGCGTGCTGGTAAGCTTACTACTCTCCCGGAGGAGAGTTTTAGCGTCGTCGGGAATGGTAAGAGTAAGCCTCGGGCGACAAATCTTACTAATATGGGAGGGGGTGCAGCGGGCGGATGCCGCGATCAGGGGATTGGGATGATTCACAGCTGAGTCGAAGATACGCTTGGAGAGGCGTTTCATGAACTGCTGGATAGAGACCTGGAGTGAGTTTCATACTCCCGTGACTTTTCTATGGAAACGATTCTGGAGGGTCTGCATCCTATGGATGTGATGGGGCTTAGCGTGTGCGAAGACGACGCATAAGTCATGATAGGGAGGGAGGAGGCTATATTACTGCGCTCCTCTAAACATAGTAAAAAAACTTTTTTCGTTCATAGTTTAAATACTTTTGAGCAATATAATAATAGTCCCCAGAGCGAATTTCGGGTATGGTGGCCAATCTCAATGGAGAACAGCCATCTACGTGGGAGATATTATAGTGCACAAGTGTGTACGCGGACCCAGTTGCGCTCACTCTTCCCTCACTCTCACAGCCCAATGAGACAGCGATCCGATACAACCGGAGAGAGATAACAAGTAATATTTATCTCAATCGAATAACTCATTCATTCTTAGAACAGGAACATGGAAACAAGAACTTATTTATATGTCAACTTCTCAAATGCATTAGATTTTATACGTTTAGGTTTAATACTAAGCAGGGGATCATAACCTTTTATTAAAATAATAGGTTATGATCCCCTGGGATCATAACTTATTATTTTATTCAAATCAAATCAAATCAAAATATTTTATTTCATATAAACCTGCATGGGCATTTATGAAACGTCAGAAGCTAGGTGCACGGTTCCAAATTGTTGTTTCCTACGGAGAAGAGCCGGCAAGAAACTCCACGGTTACTCTTTTAAAAATAATTGGATTTAACAATGTTTCCAAATTACAGAGATAAAACGTATGGGAGGACAGTGCAGGCCTGTCAATAAGTACCAGGTACTTAGACGAATACAGAATAGAAAATCGTCTACAAATCTACAGTCTGTAAGGCCTACAACGTTCTCTCATTCACAATATGTAAAATAATCTACATAAATAAAATGAACCTATTTAAACATAGTGACATGATTTCCATGACAATCACTAGTAATAGTCGATATTAAAATTGATGTATAATATCAAATAATGACGACATTAGGTCAACACTGTAAAAATAAAGATATTAATGTATAAAATACAAATAAAGAATATTAATTAATTCATATTAAACCTAATAATATTATTATAATTTATTAAAGATGTCACAAATCATAGACGTCACCCAAAAAGCCGCCGCAGGATACGGAGACGCCCTGGGCGTCGGGAATCCCAGGCCGATTTCCGGCCACCGTAGGCATGGGCTTGCGGACGGCGAGTAATGGGTAGCTCGCTGTCCGGTAAGGACCAAGCCCAAGTCGACGGCGCGTTGTGTTCCACGCGCGCCTCAAAGAGATGTCAGCACAAAAAGTGATGGGACCCGCAAGGGTCGATGCCTGCCAGGGGTGCGGGTTTGTTCGAAAAAGACACCACAGCCCCTGGCTTAAGGGCTACTGAAGGAACACGGGTGGGTTTTAGTCAGTAAAAGTCTGACACGCCCTCCTGCTCCACCCAGAGCGGGAGAAGTTATTTGATGATTTCCCAACAAAAAAATAAAATAAAAAAAAAAAGCAGCCAAGCTCAAATGGGACTGGGCCGGACACGTTTGCCGCATTTCGAATGCATTGTTGGCTAAGACCATCACAGCATGGGTCCCTGAAATGCTCGAAAGCGCAAAGGCATCGCGGAAGAGCCAGACGTAGATAGCGGGACGAAGTTGACGCTTATAATATGAGGAATTGGTTCATATTGGCTCAGGATCGAGTTGAGTGGAAAAAGCCAAGGAAGATATTTGCCCTGCAAGAAAATACAGGCGGATTATTATTATTATCTTATTAATGTGAAAGTTTGTATGTTTGAAAATTTAGATGTTTGGATGTTAGTTACTCAATGAGCTCTACGGGTTTTGGATGCACAGAAAAAAATTAATCTGGATTAATTAACATAGGATATTTTCTATACCTCGACTTCTGTAGGATTAGCACGAGAACAGTAGAGAAGCGTTTTGTCCACAGAAAAGTAGACAAAAACGACGTTTCCGTGTAGACAATTGACAGTTTTGTATCGAGAAATTGCGCGGGCTTGCGGATGGCGAGTAATGGGTAGCTCGCTGTCCGGTTTTTTTTTTTTTTTTTTTTTGGGTGGGAAATCATCAAATAACTTCTCCCGCTCTGGGTGGAGCAGGAGGGCGTGTCAGACTTTTACTGACTAAAACCCACCCGTGTTCCTTCAGTAGCCCTTAAGCCAGGGGCTGTGGTGTCTCTTTCGAACAAACCCGCACCCCTGGCAGGCATCGACCCTTGCGGGTCCCGTCACTATTTGTGCTGACATCTCTTTGAGGCGCGCGTGGAACACAACGCGCCGTCGACTTGGGCTTGGTCCTTACCGGACAGCGAGCTACCCATTACTCGCCGTCCGCAAGCCCATGCCTACGGTGGCCGGAAATCGGCCTGGGATTCCCGACGCCCAGGGCGTCTCCGTATCCTGCGGCGGCTGGGGTCGTGAGGGCGCATATGCTGCCTCTCCCTCACGTGCGCCGCCTCCCTTTTCGCGAGCATCACTGCTTCGCTGAAGGAGGTGACGGCTCCCCATTCCCTCTCGCTCCGTACCATGGCCTGGACCAGGGCCGGACGCGAGAGATCGCCGCCGCCGATCGCCTCCACGAGGACACGGCGGTGCTCCGCCCAAGCAGGGCAGACCGCCACCGTGTGCTCCACCGTGTCCTCAGGGCGATCTTCGCAGTGGAAACACCCGGGCGTTTCCTCCCGCCCTATCCGAAACAGGAACCTCCCGAAACAACCGTGTCCGGTGAGGACCTGCGTCAGGCGGAAGGTGAGGACGCCATGCCGCCTCTCAAACCACTCCTCAAAGAGGGGACTTACCGCCGCAATCGTGGCGTGCCCAGCACTGGGTTGCGACAATCGCTCTCTCCATGTCACCATGAGATCCCGCCGGAGCTCTGTCCGCTGTGCCGCGATTTCCCGCGGCAGCGGAGTTACGCCCCGGCGTTTGGCCTCCTCGCGCCACTCCCATATTTGCGCGAGGACCTTTGCCTCCAGATCCCATGGCGGTAATCCGGCAAGGAGGCCCGCCGCCTCGCCGGAGATCGTGCGATATCCTCGGATCATCCTGATCGCCATGACCCTATGGGACGCCCTCAGCTTGCGAGCTGGTTGGCGCCTCAATGTAGGCGCCCACACCGGCGCCCCGTATAGGGCCATGGACCGCACGATTCCCGCGTAGAGCCTCCGGCAGGAGGCGTTTGGCCCCCCTAGATTGGGCAAGAGCCGCTTCAGCGCAGCCCCGGCCCGCTCCAGTCTGGGAGCCAAACGGCGGAAATGCTCCGCGAAGTTCCACCGGCTGTCGAGGACGAGTCCCAGGTACTTCATCGTCGACTCGACGCCGATGTGAACCCCTCCCACCGTTATCTGGGAACCCGTCGGTGGCGCATTCCGAGGACCATGAAACCACATGGCCTCGGACTTGTGCAAGGCCACCTCGAGTCCCAGTTGCCGGATCCTATCCGCGATTGTCGCAACCCCTTGTGTCGCTAAGTCGGCCGCCGCCTGGTACGACCTCCCCTGCGCCAGGACTAGCGTGTCGTCAGCGTAGCAGACCACACTGACGCCGCTAGGGAGGTCGGCGCGCAGCACCCAGTCGTACCCGATGTCCCACAGATACGGCCCCAGGACCGATCCCTGCGGGACACCGCACGACATCTCTCGCCGGTTCCACTCTCCGAGGTGACCGGGGTAGATGACGGCCCTGTCCGTCAAATAGGCCTCGACCACACGACAGAGGTAGGTCGGCATCCGGTGATACCGGAGTGCCTCCCTTATGCAACTCCAGGGCAGGGTGTTGAAGGCATTGGCGATGTCTAATGACACCGCCAAGACGACCCCACCCCGGGCCACAGCATCCCCCGTCGTGAGGGCTCGCACGCGCCTCGCTGTCCGGTAAGGACCAAACCCGGGTCGAACTACCCATCCTCAAAAAAAAAAAACACAAACAATATACATACAACACAATACAATACCGCAGTCTGAGGTGTATTCGAAATGTGTTGGCGGCGAAATGCAATTAACAGCTGTTGGGTAACACGTGGGAGAAAGGCAGTCAATCACTAGCTAACTAGTGTTTCAGGATTTCGAAAAAACTTCCATATATCCATAACATCACGCCTGTATTCCCCGAAGGGTTGTGCAGAGGTGCGGAGGTAGTACCCACATTTCGCTATTTATGTAAACCCATGTAATAGGGCTGGGCTGATTTCCATCAACCAAATATAATCAGTGAATCCAGACACCAGGCTGCTACTTGGAAATTCCTATTAGAAAACCCAAAAACGCTTTTCCTGACCTAGGAATCAAACCCAGGACCTCATGCTCAGCAGTAGCGCTTCCGATCACTAGACCAACGAGGCAGTCTTGCAAATATTTTTCTTGTCAATACAGAATTTCTAAATAGAATTCGATTTAATGTTGTTTGTGTCAAGAAGACTCGAAAACTCTAATACATGATGATAACTTTTAACGTTTGCTGAAGTATGTTTAAAAAACGTTGATTGGTAATTTATGTATTAGTTTTTGGAAATTATTTGTGAGAACGTTTGCTAAGCAGATTCTTGGTAAACGTTCTTTCTCAATAATAATAATTCAATAGTTTTATTACGTGTGTCAATTACTTAGGTAAAAAAAGTCGCTTAACAAATTCAGGAAATTATCAAAGCTTTCGCAATTCATTCTTTCTCCCAAAATTAGCTCCACAATCCCACATCCCAAAAATATTAACACAATTTCTGCAGCAGAATCCTGACACGATTTTGAATATAATTTCATTAGTTGAGCGGCTTGGAACAAATGAGACTGTTTTGTTTGATCAAGCACAAAGCTTCGCAGCTACAACATAATAGTCTTGTTTTAATGTTGGACTTGCACGTGTTCAAATTTTATTAGGTAAGTAGGTAGATGATTTGCAAAGGATTTCGTGAACGTTTGTGGTTGAAAATTAAGTTTGGAGACTAATTTGTGAGGTTTGTGAATCTGGACTAGACAAACAGGTTCGTGATTTATTTATTTGGTTCACCAAAAATTGTCTACACTGGTATAATGCTCCCGTGGGTGTCGTAGAAGGCGACTAAGGGACATACTCGTACTAGAGAATGGGCAGCAGCGTTCTCTATGCTTTTTACCACCATACTGCGATCGCCAACCCGCTAAACATGCGTGGCGATTATGGCAAAACCCCCCTTTCGGGGGAGCCCTATGTCCAGCAGTGGACGTCTTTTGGCTGAAATGATGATGATGACATATTTTTAGCCTACATTATATTGTCCGCTGCAAAGGGCAAAGGTCTCCCCCATACTTTTCCATTCATCTTTGTCCGGTGCCTTAATTGGCCAATCAATCAAGAACGCGTCTAGTTCGTCATGCCAATGTCTCCTTTCCTCATTGTATACAGGCTGGCAGGGACACCGACGCACAAACTGTAATAATGAATTCAACACATGGTTCAAAGGTGTTTTTTTTTTTGTCAATAATCGAAAAAAAACCCTGTGGGGTCAAAATGTATAGAACAGCATTTTTTATTAAGCAACCGACCAAAAAATTGGGGTGCGGCTTGTTCGAAAGAGATACCTCCGCCCCTGGCACACAGGCTACTGAGGGAACACGGGTGGGTTTTAGTCAGTAAAATTCTGACACGCCCTCCTGCTCCACCCAGAGCGGAAGAAGTTATTTGATGCCTGACAACCAAAAAAAAATTATCAACTTCTATTCAGAATAATGCACTGAACCCACAGTAAAAGTACATAGTATCCATCTAAATCCTGTACAATTTTTTCTTGTTTGTTATTTTTATTTCGCTGCAGACCAGTGTAGGCTACTGAATTTTGTAGCTTCGCTTTACATGCTAAATAAAATAAACTCCCAACAAAATAAATTGCACAAACTCATTCGGGAACAACCTGCACATCTACGATAGCACGATTTTGTATAAACTGATTGTAGCGTATCAAATAAGCGCAAAAGCACGCGATTAGCACACCGCGCTAATTTACGTTGGCCGGTCGAATTTGCATCGACGCCGGCCGCAACGAACCACAGCCTGCTAATTAGTAGTTAGCCGCTTTTATTTCCGAGCTAGCGTTATCTAAGCCGCTGTAATCTGCTACTGTTACGCCCAGCCGGCGGGCGTGCCTATGCGGCTCTAACATACGGTTTTCGGTGTTAAAAAAAATGTTGCGGTCTTTTTTTCTGGTTTGGTGGTGATCAGTATTTTGCTAAGTTTACAATTAATTGCAGAACGTTGTAGCATGTAGACATATATGACTATGGAGCGGTGTTCATAGATTGGTGCTAAAGCACTAGGAAGTGGTGAAGGGCAGGTGATTATGGTGGACTGTCTTTTGTAATTAAAACGTTTAAAAATAGTAGTGCTGACTCTCAGCCTAGTTTGATTAAATTACTTTTGATTTCGGTGGTGGTATTTTTTTATTTTTGAGGAAGGGAAATTATCAAATAACTTCTAACTTGGTGCGGAGGTGCAAAAGCTAGAGAGAAGACATGTTATAGTCATTTCCATAATAAAGCAAGTCGGTAACCCAATTTCCAAAGTTGACTCCGAAAACAAGAGACGCTGAATACGCAGTATAACAGTTTCGTAGTCTTAAAATATAAAGTTTCCCCTTTCAAATAAACGTTGTGAAGCAGGTAAACTACTGTTCTAATTAGTTTTCTTTGTGCACTTCATCTCCACAATATTCAGAACAACAGCCAGCAGTACCATCTTGAATTCAAACTTACAACTGCGATGAGTACTTAGTGTTTGAATCATTCGAACAAATAGAGATAAAGTTTTATTACCTCATAAAATACACTTAAAGATAAACAACAAGTAACTGCCTGAGCAATCATGGCTGCCAAACAAAAGAACGCCAACTAAGTTTATTTTAATGAGAATATCCCTAACTTACGAATTTCGAATCGTTAATGAGAGAAAAAAAAATTCCGAACCCGAAGTTACTACACTCTGGAAAAGTTTCCTTTCTTAAGAGACGAGTAAAAAAATGCAACGCTGCAGGTTCCCTACAGAAATATTCAATAAAAAATTCGTTCCAACTCTCTTTCGCTGACATTGAAAAAGCTGACTTAAGAATTCGATTTTAAGAGTAATTCCGGATCGTGAATCGTTTGGAGTAAGGTCGTTTTTTTGTGGGAAGTGCAAAAGTTCGCTTTCAAGTTTACATTGTTGGGTGAAATTAGTTCCAGTTGAATGTCAGAAGAGATATAAAGTGTATTCTAGCTAGTTGGTCAGTTGCGTGCCGGCCGGCTGCCGCTTTATTTGCATCGAAATGATCGGTCAGGAAGTCGATAAGATTGTCTATGGCACGTCATCAGTTGTGTACTTTGGCAATATTGGCTTTTTTATAGGGTTTACTCACGCTTTCAAGGGTCGGTTGGTTGGCATGTCAATATAAAAGAAATAAAAGAATTTATTTGTAAAGAGCAGGTGGGTATAAGTGGCTAGCGATGTGTCATGCATAGTAAATATTAGAAGATTTTTTGAGGCATTCTCGTCAACATTTAACGTCAGTTTTGAATAAAGCCGGATAATACTCTTAGTTCCACATTGAAATGACAACACACGTTTCACCACCCTTTAAGAAAATTAAATTGAAACCAAAAAATAACACATCGTTGTAATCAATTCCCAACTAAAAGGCAAAATACACAACCATAAACGCCTTCACATTTCCTTCATTTAAAGCGATGACTGCAAAAAAAAAGCGAAATTAAAAGTTCATAACACAGTTTTCTTTTGAAAATAATTCGATCTATTTCAAGGCGAGGCCGTCTTGAGGCACGCCTTAACTAAAGGCCCGATGGGTGCTTCGAGCGGAATTGCATTATCACCGTGTTTTAATTAGCCTTCTCGTAAAGAAATATGTAGCTATAGCAGCTTTAGCATATTTTCATAAAGAAATATAGCTTTGTACGTCATTCGTAAGCGTCGAGTTTGGAATAAGTGAATGAATTCTTTCTGATGTTGTTTCCTAGATCATTTATCGTAGAAAGCCTAGTAAAACGTGCTGATACTATCTTGTGTCTATTTCAAATCCAAAATAGATCATTTAGAGAAATTAACCAAGGTATTTCGATAAGACCGCCCATTGTTTTAGCCTATGTCAAATTCCTATATTCATATCTGTAATTTACGTAGTTGCACATAATAAATAGTATTATAATGTATTCTATCCGACGGGAGGGTACTACCGGGTTAAAAAGTACACGACCAAACATTTTAATTTTTCATATTTATAATAATATAGTAGCACTCTTTTCTAGCTATCAGCTTTGATGATAACATAAATTTAATATCACCAGACAGTCCGTTTAAACCAGAGTAAATTTCAGCAAGCATAATAATTGACCAAACACATGCAAACTACTTAACTACATTCAAGTAAATCTACTTCATGGTAATTACAACCATTACTAAACCGAATCGCGTTAAAAAACCTACTACATCGAGCTTACTTATAGCAGTAAGCATAAAGCCACACTGGCCACTATATAAAAGAAAGTAGATTAACTAAGAATTCATTTCGCAACATTTTCTCACACTCCATAAATTCTCGTTTTAACCTTAACCTCGTTTGTCACTTTATACTCCATAGATCCTCATTCCAAATATAAAATGTTGGTTTTGTCTTCTGGGACTTCGTAAATATGTATAAATGAGAATGTAGGTGGGTATATCATTAGTATCTATACGCATACATTCTAGAAAAGTAAGGCAAAGATTTATTGGCATATTGTGATAGTGTCAAGCCTTATTGTGATTGACTACACAAAGGTAATCATCTTGATTGATTTGTGGGTAGTATATATGTACTTTCAAATAAGAATTCAACATACTCCCTTTGGGAGTTTATTTTTTATTTGGTAATCTTAACTCAAGTCTCAAGAATCCAAAGACAATCAACAACATGAAATAATGGAATAAAACTAATGTTAATGCTGATGATAATGTTAATGCTGTTGTTGTTGCTAATGTTGTTATGTTATTGTTGTTATATTATTGTTTGTTGTTGTTGTTGTTGTTTAGAGAGACTAGAGACATAAGTCTACAATCTAGCTTTCTCAACTAATGCCAGCACCTAAGCACAGATCTAATAAAGAAAGCGCACTAAAACATTTTGAAGAGATTAAAACAGAACTTGCAAGTAATAATTCCAAAGGCACGGAATTAAGACACTTTGCCATTAGCACGTTAATTAATAGAAAATTCGTCGCTGAATTTATTTCAGTACCCAGTCTACAGACAAATGAGGAGTAGCAAAAACTGTTTGGGATAATCTTGTTGAAGTTTATAGTGTTGAAGAAGTTTGTACATTATAGTAATTATCACTTATTTTTAGGTTAGAAAGTAAAACAAATGAAATGTAAAAGCAAATATTACGTGTCAATAATTTTTCTACTATGCCCATAATAATAACTAATCCTAGGAATCATCTCTATCACAAATCCTTAAATACACTATTTTTTATTTTTTTGGGTGGGAAATCATCACATTACTTCTCCCGCTCTGGGTGGAGCAGGGGGCGTGTCAGACTTTTACTGACTAAAATCCACCCGTGTTCCCTCAGTAGCCTGTGTGCCAGGGGCGGCGGTATCTCTTTCAAACAACCCCCCACCCCTGGCAGGCATCGGCCCTTGCGGGCCCCATCAGTTTGTTCTGACATCTCTTTGAGGCGCGCGTGGAACACAACGCGCCGTTGACCCGGGTTTAGTCCTTACTGGGCAGCGAGCTACCCATTACTGCGGCGACTAAGGCCGTGAGGGCACATTTACTGCCTCTCCCTCACGTGCGCCGCCTCCCTCTTCGCAAGCATCACTGCTTCGCAGAAGGAGGTGACGGCTACCCGTGCACTCTCGCTCCGTGCCATGGCCGGACGCGAGAGATCGCCGCTGCCGATCGCCTCCACGAGGATACGGCGGTGCTCCGCCCAAACGGGGCAGAACTCCACCATATGCTCCACCGACTGCGAAGATTGTCTTGAGGACATGGTGATGTCCTCAAGACAATCTTCGCAGTCGAAACACCCAGGCGTTCTCTCCCGCCTTATGCGAAACAGAATAGAATAGAATAGAATAGAATAGAATAACGTTGAATAACAGGAACCTCTCGAAACAGCCGTGTCCGGTGAGGACCTGCGTCAGGCGGAAGGTAAGGACGCCATGCCGCCTCTCAAGCCACTCTTCAAAGAGGGGACTTACCGCCGCAATCGTGGTGTGCTACGACTATTAGATGTCAATTTTGCTCAAAAATATAATAGCAGTTCTAAAAATCATAAATTGAACATGAAACCCCCAGGTATTGTGACTTATCGACGACCATAAATTCCAATAATACAATCAAATGCAGTCTTCCAAAGCTCGACCTAAAACACAAAACCGCTTCAATAAACCAAAAGAATTTATATCCCCGAAACTACACACGTTCGTGACACAACATGGTAAGCCTGTATTCTCATTTTTAATGTAAAAACAAAATTCGTGGCCAGTAAAATATAATCCGCAATCTAGCTGATCGGCCATGGGTCGTACGTTCATTTGTTTATTACCCTGCATCGTCCAACGGCCTAAACTTTTTGCTGGTCTTTTCCAACTAAATTCTTT
This sequence comes from Polymixis flavicincta, assembly GCA_949987655.1. Classification (NCBI taxonomy): domain Eukaryota; kingdom Metazoa; phylum Arthropoda; class Insecta; order Lepidoptera; family Noctuidae; genus Polymixis; species Polymixis flavicincta. Next base: position 3,051,665 of record OX465180.1, read on the forward strand.
CTTGGCAATTTCCACATAGCTACCTTGCTGTTTGCGTTTCCTTTTGGCGGCAGATTTGTTGGCTTTTTTACAACAGTGGCCAACGTTTTTCTTGTTTAATTACGTAATAATACAGTGGATTCCAGAGCTCGGGTTTTTGCGAGACTTTGTTTTGGACTTTTTGTCGGCGTTTTTCCAGATTGAAGTTTTGGCCGTCAACGTTTTTGTTTTCGCTTTCGACATTGTTTAAATTGTTAGTGAATTCCAGGTGTTACATTGCAATCCTTCAAAGGTCTCCTACGTTTGAAATTCATACCGCTGCAATATCTAATTTTCTAGATTTGTCCTAGTTTTAATACAAACCAATCATAAAAATTTCACCCTAAGCATATCTTATTCCACTCTATAATTTCCTCCCACACAACACACCGCATATCCAAAGCAAAAACGCCAAAAAATACAAAAAAAAATATCTCCCGAAATACGAAAATGCGAAACAAAAAGCGGCAACCGTACAGCGAAAAACACTAGGTCTCGTTCACACTATAGACGCTACAGTTTCGGGTGTGGGTTAATCCGCCGGTGGCCGCTTCGGGAATTAGTATTCTTCTAGCGTTCCCACGCGGAAAAAGTTGGACTTAAAAATTTGAAGTTGCATATTTTCCTGAAGGTAAAACTGAATGCTGGCGGGATGGAGATATCGTGAATGTGGAAGATTTTAATGCAAATAAAATGTGAGGGTGGGATTACTGATGTGGAATTTGTGATGTTAGTCAGTGGACGGGATTTTCAATGTAGTTAGAGTAGATCCTCAATATTATAAACGCGAAAGTTTGTACCTATGGATGTTTGTTACTCTTTCACGCAAAAACGGCTGTACGAATTTAGATACAATTTGGCACACAGATAGATTATAACCTACATAAGTTACTTTTTATCCCAGAAGTACGTTCTCGCGGGATAATTTCCGGCTTCCACGCGGGCGAAGCCACGGGCGGAACCTAGTAAAGAAATAAATTTTTGAAGGTTTTGTAAAATGTTTATATTGTCTACACGCACTTTTGCATTTAATCACGCCTTTTTTCATGGGGGTAGGTAGAAACTACAGATCTTCAACACTGCTCCTTACAATCATACTCCTTTGGCCTCGTTTACATTTATTACGTACCTGACTTTTATTATATTCGTTTCCTTTCTTTTTTCCTGATTATTGCCCAGTACTCGGAAAATTTATATAACCACAATCAACCGTTTCCATGATAATATGCTAATGTTAAATCAATCAATTGCATTGGAATGATTGATGATAAAATGAGTGACAAAATATGATTGTGATTTGGAATAATTGTGATTCAGAACAAATAAAAACGATGCTACTTACTAAATATATGGCTAAATTGATTCATTTACAAAGAAAGACTTGACGGCTCTTTCGCAGAAATTGAACAGTCGATTTATTCACAATGTAGTCTCTCATCAACAAACTAGCCAAAATAGTTAATTATTCAGCTAAATATAATTTCATATAACATGTAGTTACATTGTTTATTATTTAATAAAGTGGAAATCCCACAAGTTTACGGCTTCATCGCAGTTCAGAACTTACTTAGCCAAATGGCTAGAGTTTGTTCGCTCAACAATTTACATTCGTTTCATGATACGAAACAACTTTCCAGTAGGTACTATTGTTCGCTGAAATGGACGCGCCTTTTATATTTACGATACAAAGTAGGTAACTTGTCACGATTATATCACAAATACTAATAATTTGTAATATAATCGGGACTTTAATATGGCGTCTGAAATAAACATGCTTTTTTTGGGAGGGAAATCATCAAATATTTTCTCCCGCTCTGGGTGGAGCAGGAGAGCGTGTCAGACTTTTACTGACTAAAACCCACCCGTGTTATGTCAATATCAAACGTATCCGTATCAAAAAAGCATATTATAAGATAAAAGACTACGTTGAAAACAGGGAAGTTTGGCATTAATTCCTTCTGCACATGTGACTTCCCTGGTACCTCATTAACAGCATAACTATGTGAAAGTCTATTAACTGCTCTCAATGTTCTTTTTTATTCTTTTTATTTTTACAATGCTGACATATTCTCGTCATTATTTGACATTATACATCAATTTTAATATCAACTACTTATTAGTGATTGTCATGTTAATCACGTCACTATGTTTAATTAGGTTAATTTTATTTATGTAGATTATTTTACATATTGTGAATGGGAGAACGTTGTAGACCTTACAGACTTTAGATTTGTAGACGATTTTCTATTCTGTATTCGTCTAAGTACCTGGTACTTATTGACAGGCCTGCACTGTCCTCCCGTACATTTTATCTCTGAAAACATTGTTAAAGCCAATCATTTTTAAAAGAGTAACCGTGGAGTTTCTTGCCGGCTCTTCTCCATAGGAAATAACATTTTGGAACCGTGCACCTAGCTTCTGACGTTTCATAAGTGCCCATGCAGGTTTATATGAAATAAAAATATTTTGATTTTGATTTTGATTGAGTAGCCTGTGTGCCAGGGGCGGCAGTATCTCTTTCGAACAACCCGCACCTTTCGAACAATCCGCACCAAAATGGACATGCTTACTGGTAAACTCTATGCTTGCAGATAGTTATAATAATAATTCAACCAACACCTGAGGAGGCTCCCGTTGAGCAGCTGCACCAAGAGCTGAATGCAGGAAACAGTACTTCTAGACACGGCATCGTATTGTTAGGAGGTTCTTTTCTTTGGATCCCTAAACACCACACAGTGGATCTTCCCCATAGAAGAGGTTGACCGATTCACAGCGCGCCGTGCCAATAACTGGGTAGCCCTGACCGCCGGAAGCGCAAACAGTATTCCCGATACCGCTGGGCCACAATATTTTTATATTTTGGAATAATAGTATTAACTGATATTTAAACATAAAATGTTAATGATAAAATAAGGGAGAAAATTTGGGCTTAAATTAATGATAAGAGAGAATTTTATGTCTCAAAACCCAAATTAAAAACTCTTTCCTTCAAAAAAGTTTTACGTTTCCAAATATTAATTTACGAGTATATATGAGTAAGTAAAAGAGCCGATATAGAACTCCACACAACTCCACTCCACCACAAGTTTCAAAGTTATGCCAAAACATGATGGATACGTAAATTTTCCTCTTGACAATCTCTGTAGGTACATTGGGATGCCCAATAATAAATGTTTACGGTCTGATTATAGGCAGTAACTAATCTGGTAAACTAGACTCAGGGTGAAACAATTAAATACTATTTTCGTCTCCTTATTTCAAAACCTATGGCGCAGTTTCTCTCTACAAATTGTAAACACTAAGCATTTCTCTCAACGCCCGCCGTGACGGAAGCATAAAATGCCATATCATGGTTGGCGGAACTGATCGTATTCTTGCTTATAAACGCAGGACACTGGCAGCAGGCCAGCAAAAAGCTAGATTGAATAAGTAGTCCAAATAGCATCCAGTAAAAATATGGAAAAAACGATACTATCGTCTAACAGTACAATAATTTCTTATTCAAATTATTCACGTAATTTCCGAGGGGTTAATTTTCTTTTTACGTAAATGCATTAATTAAGAAATACATTTCTTCTACTGGTAACACACGCACAATTTTTTGCAGTGGCAATCAATAACGGTGCGATATGATCACTGAATTGCATTTGCGTCGCGGTGCAAGAAAGAAAAGAAAAAAGAAACGCCAGTGCGTGAGCCTTATCGCGTGCGTGCCACTTTTGTACAGTCGCGCAGTTACTGCTACTTACAATTAGTATAAACAGCTGATTTTTTTCCCCCACAAAAGTTTATACAGGAACTTGAACCCATTTTTTACTGTAGACAAGGGTGTTTCAAACGTAACGCATGGCAGTCTGAATGTGGAGTAAAAAAAAAGTAATTGAATAAACAATTAGTAAGAATGTAGATACCAGAATGACAGTTCATTTTTTATAGCTGTATAATAGATATTTAGGTACGTATAGGATAATAAGAACAAACTCAATATTAAAAAATACTAATTGGATAAAAACACTTAACTATGATGGCACGGAGGGTTGACGGAACAAAATATAACCCTACCCCTAATGCCTCTGCCAGGGGTGCGGGCTGTTTGAAAGAGATACCGTGGCCCCTGGCACAGGGGCAACTGAAGGAATTCGGGTGGGTTTTAGTCAGTAAAAGTCTGACACACCCTCTTGCTCCACCCAGAGCGGGAGAAGTTATTTGCCACCTTAAAAAAACTCTACTGTGTGTATAATTCTTAACCTACTGGATGCACTTTCATTAATTCGTACTCACATTTACACACTCTCACATTTACACTCACACACGCGTGCTGCTGTATGTTTAGATTTAATTCTTTCTTTTTTTAAATATATTATTTCTTCATTTGTATAAAACAAATAAAAAAAATAGTTAGGTAAGTTATAGAACGAAGTTGTTAAGATTTACTTTTTAAAATAATAAATAATTTTTCATCATTTACATATTTTTTCAAATGATAAAAAATGCAGCATGGAATAAACCGCCAAGTTTCCACCCATAATCTACAAGCCATGCTAAACAGATGATACCTTTCAAACTGAAAAACAAGCCCCATTTACCTTCAAAATAATACTCAACCTTGAACCCATAGATTTATTGTCAAAGGTACAGCATTCACGCTCCAAAACATTATTGGTAATATAAATAAAAATAACAAATGTTATGTCGTGACTGTACCAATTTGTTCTGATAATATTCGGCGTTCAGCCGAGCCGTGATACAATCAGCGTTTGGGGAACAAAGGGCTTGGTGAGATTGATGGCGGTATAGCAAGCAATAGTAACATTGATACTGAAGTATTATAGAGACCTTGATGAGACTCGCAGAGACCAAGAGCATAAAAGTGAGAAAGCGGTGGGAAGGATGAGTTTACTTAGCAATGGGTGAACAAGGCAGTCGATGTTGATGATGATGATTGCAAAAAAATAAACTTGAAAAGTTGTACTTCAAGTAATTTAAATAATCATGGACGTGGTGTTGAAGAAGCTGCATATATTCATCTATCAATGCACACAGGTTACAATGAGACTATAATCTTTTAAAATTGACAACTGAAATAAAAAACATATTCATGTATCTCTCTTCACAATCATATGCAAGTAAGTATATAATGAGTACATAATAAAACTGTAAAATGACACTTTGACTCCCGAAGATGCAAATTTCGAATGCACTATGTAGTAGCAATCCTATGATAAGGTTCATGATGTTACTCGCTGTACTAAGCATTCTATTGAAACATACAAAACTACCGCTACGGAAGTTATATTAGTACTAAAAGACCGAAGTTGTTGACTCGGCAACCACCAAACAAAGCTAAGCACCCAGGTTGTTCTAACACAGCCTTTAGTATCCAAAATAAAGGTATCGACATCAGTACTTATATCTTACAAGTATGTACATACAAAACGCAACACAACAGCTACTATACGGTTGTCGAAACCCATTCCCGCTTGCAATAAAACGCTATTACTGAGACCATGCGCACTGTCAAAATTTTGCCAACTCTAATCGCTAATCGTATTGCTTATCGGCACAACTTCTTACTGTTTATGTGCTATGCATTTTCTAATATCAAATTGGGAACGCGACCATTTTCATTCTAAAGGAGGGTAATTTAAAATTATTTGGACTCTTATTGAGAGTAGCCTTTATGAAGATTGTTTTTGGTTTCTATGTTCGGTTGTGTTTTGTTTTACGAAACATTTTCATGGTTCTTTAGACTCTCATGTTATTTGATCTTATTAGTGTTGGACCCCCGGGAGTCAGAAATTGAAATAGAGACCAAAGAGTTCAACCAGGTTTCAGGTCTCTTCCTTCATGGGTACTGGTTAAAATGATAGAATAAAATGCCTCCCCACTTTGTTTTTAATTTTTTTATTACGGACACTTTTAAGGAGCACGTCTTTCTACATCGTTCTCACATGTATAATTTCAACATTAATTATGTAACCAATATTTTTTTACAATATTTTGATATATAAGTGTCCGTGGTGTTTTTGGAATAGGCAACTAGGTTCACATTTCTGACTCACCGACCGCACCTCTTAGAATTCGAAAGTACATTTAATTGGTTTATTTAGACTTACGCAAAATTTCAATTAATTGCCTCATATTACTCAAGCTGTAAGTACGGTCGCGGTCAAGAGTCCATTCTCATGCTAAGGATTATATTGCTATGACTAGCGGTCCAGGCCGTACCTACAGCTGTGTGTATAAGTGTATGTAACCAGGCCGCACACCACTGTCGTCGAAAGATACAAAAAACATACCGTCGCACAGAGTACTCTGTCTCTGTCTGTACTGTGTTACGTAGTAACTACGTATGACCTTGGTCGGTTCATACGATCGCTAAAATTCACGTTCTAATATCATGTCTCGGTAGCTCGCAGCGTATTGTCATTGATTAAGAAACACATAAGTCTGGGTTCAAATCTCCTGATGAGACTTTTATTTTTCTTTTCAACAATAATATTCATCAGTTCTTTTATTATTCGTTATACGAGAATGTTTTTTTTTAATTACTTATATTATTATTTAAACAAAGGATTAAGAATATTATGTGATTACAAAATGTTTATTCGTTATAATTTTATGAAGTAGGTATAAAAATAACTACTAATGACTTCTTGTTAACAGTTTATTTTCTCATAAAGAACAATTTATTGAAGTAAAGTAGCTAATTGGTGAACCATGATAATCAGGCTATTGTATCTTAGTAATATAATAATATTGTGCTGTAATTACTACTATGTGCGGTACTCTAAAGAAATCACATTTTTCTACGCAAATCTACCCACGTAAAAATAACAAATGCAGACAAGTTGTCACAATACAATTAAATGACCCAGTAGTACTACTACTGGAATAAAACTACTGCGAGTGAGTTAGTTCTCTCAAACCTCAAAGTTAACAAATCGTATTTAATAGGACTTATCGAAGTTATAGCTTAAGTAATCATTTTCATTACGAAAAGAAGATTGAAACTAAACCTCGAAATAATCCATATTACGGATATGACACAATATTATGTGAATATTACTAAAATCAATAAAAGTCAATAATAATAAATATTTCTAATTTATATCTTAATGTTAATGTTTATGTTTTTTGAGCTGGTTTTCAATGATGCAAACCTTCTGCGTGGAGTGCACGGCGCACGGTTTGGAAATATGTGTCGAATAATTTGGCAAAATGTCTTGTCTTTTTGAAACCACTTGTGCTGTCGCTTTCTTTTATAAGCTGGGGTCTTCCCTTTGCTTTCGACGGGCAAGGCTACCCCCTTCCTCATATCTTTTCATCCACTGACTCACAGTATTTCACTAAAACAAAAAAGGGGTACTGTTAGGCTACTAAACAAAATACATACTAATATGTATTACTATTTAGAAACAAAATTATTTGAAATATAAATTTCACATAAATATTTAATCTAGGAAATAAATTTACTTTGAAATTTTATATTTTTCTTCTATTTAGACGTTTTGATATTTATAAAACGTTTAAAAAATAACTACAAGGATCAGCAGTTATACTTTAATTAAATAAGTGCTTAATAAAATAATTAAATCATAATACTCACACTCAGTTACTATACTCACACTCAGCCGGTTTCATCAGATATTTGTGATATTTAAGTCCGCTTTTATGCAGCGCAATAATATTCGCTTTCATTTCTATTATTCAATTTGCTTACATTTTAAAATGAACTAGAAGACCGCTAATAGATTAAACACACGTCACTAGCACACAATAACAACCAACACCATTCTATATGTCACGTCGAATGAGTCGTAAGTTAACTATCATTTAAATTTATTTAGGTTTCTGTGGGTATATTGATAAAGTTTTACGAGTTTAGTGAACAAGGCGAACAGAACAAGAAACTATAGTCAAAAGCGATTTTTAAAATAATAAAAGGATAGCAACACCGCGCGTGGGATTCGAACCCGAGACTCGTTGCGCACGAGGGCGCTAATCCAAGTACAGTAACCACTAAGCTATCACGTCATTTACTTCAACGGTTGAATTAATGAAATACAATCATTTGTAGACGTATGAGAGTGTGTGTCTACAGTATAGAAATTACTTAATATAAGAAGGTCGTAAGTTAAACCGTGGTGTTTTTTTTTTTTTTTTTTTTTTTTTGGGTGGGAAATCATCAAATGACTTCTCCTGCTGAGTAGAGCAGGAGGGCGTGTCAGACTTTTACTGACTAAAACCCACCCGTGTTCCCTCAGTAGCCCGTATGCCAGGGGCCGTGGTATCTCTTTCGAACAAACCCGCACCCCTGGCAGGCATCGGCCCTTGCGGACCCCACCTGTGGTTGCTGACATCTTTGACGGCGCGCGTGAGGAACACAACGCGCCGTCCCGTCTACCACTTTTCGGCCGCAGAGGATAGGGAGAGCGGCTGACGCTATACCGACACTCCTCTTCCCCTGCGGCCCCACCGCGTCCGCCATCAAACGGTGGCGGCCCCGTCCAGGCCACGGAAGGGAAGAGCGCTGCTCAGAAGCACCGGCACTCCTCCTCTACCGCAGCCTGTAACCCTCAGCCGCGATGCCTCCCATTCGACATCGCGGCCCACCTCAGTTGCGGTGCACCTCACCGCAACCTACTTTTTGGCCGCTACGTCGTCGGCTTTGAGGCAAAAGCCCTGACGAGCGGCCCCACCGTTGGGTTCCTCTTGGCTTCACCGTGGATGGGAGACCACGGTTACTAAGCCCCCCCGCAACGACAATGCGGGAACCCACTCGGGGGGGTAAACCGTGGTGTCAATCTATTACTTTTTGAGATTGGTACTCCGCTTTTGGATCCTACTGTACCTTACGTTGAGGAATCTCAGAAATAAAAAAATCTAAGTAGTGTATCACTGTTGACAGTAATAGTCAGTCTGTAACTACAAGTTGAATATTGATAGAAACGGTCTGGTCTATTCTTAGCCACCATGACGACGAGCCAATGTCCAAGTCCATGAATTTATCAGTACCTACCTAGAAAACCGAATGTCGTGTAGACTGAAAATGTCAACCATTAATTAAAGGGTCTTTTGATAGAGGACACAGCGCTCTGCTTCGTTAATATGTTACCAACAAGAATTTCAAATGGTCGTGGATATTTTTTGAAGTAACAAACGCAATTTCTGACAAAGTGGTAAAGAAGATGGTGTTTCACAGATTTTGATTGAAATAATGATGATTACTTCTTGTGGTCGCCCAGTGGTCGAAATTCAACCTTCCTCTCCTCCTCCTCTGTAATTTTTGTAAAAAGAGGTACAAAGATTTTGCTTCACGATACACACACATACATAAATAGATAATTTATTTTCGTAAAAGGGCTACAAAGATTTTGCTTCACGTATTGATTCTGTGTTAGCTCATAATGTTTACACATTACGCATTTAAACTTCAGTTAATTTGTGATTGAGTCCCATAATGGCTTTACCGCAGTTCTCAGCTTCATGTCAAAAAAATAAACGAAATAATTTCTCAAAAAAACATTTATAAAATAATTTAAACATTTTTCTTAACGTAATCTGAAATGTGTCAACGAGAAAGCGCAACGTCTTGTAAACGGCTCACTCCAATTATCATGGCGTGCATGTCGTATGGGAGCGAGGAAAGACCGCTATTTATAGTTGATATTATTTTTAATAAGTACATACTAGCTTTTGCCAGCGGTTTTGCCCACGGGGAGGTAGATAATTACCCCACGAGAACGTACTACCCTACCGAGATAAAAATATCCTATGTTAAACCAGGTTATAATCTATGTATGTGCCGAATTCATAATCCGAATCCGTCCAGCCGTTTTTGTGTGATTGAGTAACAAACATACTAACTTGCATATTAAAATTTATAATGTAAGATGAACTGTTAAAACCTTTTAAAAATCAAAAATTAGTAAATCATATGTACGTAAGCGAACTCTTGTAAAAAGTACATTTTATCCGTGTTAATACCAGTACATCTCCATTATTTTATTAGCGAGCCATTTATTTCTAAAGTTGCCTACATAATGTAGGCATGGAACATTGGACATTGAAACCATTGGATAGTTATATAACTATCCAATGGTTTCCATGTACCTACAATGTAGTAATTCGTTGATGAACATTAAATGGATCCTTGCTTAGTATAAAAGCCGCTATTACTGTAAAAGACGATGGATACTTAGGTCTGGATCATTACACCGAAAGCGAATAAAAAAAGAAACAAATTTTCCTTAATCTAGTACACTTTTTGGGTTATTTTCTCTCATTTCTATCATAAACTGTTTGTCTATTATTTCCGAAGGCTTCGGCGGTGCTGTGTTTTTATCTACTAAATAAACCTACCCAAGTACAGTGAACAGATAATGATATTATCATTCTCATTTCAGTCGAAATACGTCCACTGCTGCACTGTTCAGCCGCCCACGTCATCCTGGAATGCGAGGCTGTGGCTTCTCAACGCGAAGAAATCCTCGGAACAGTGAGCTCGCTCCGCGAAGCCTGTGAAGCTCCCAGGAAGCTTCTTTGCTTTTGGGCGGAGCTAGGCTGGCTCTGCTAGCCAGCATCCCCACGCACAACGGACCGAATGGGAGTCTACGTGCGGAAAAGGGAGTCCCATCATCATCATCATCATCACGTCCACTGCTGCACTGGACATAGGGATTCCCCAAGCTCCGCCACTTGTATCGGTTCTGTGCTTAACGTATCCAGCGGATTTCTGCCGCCTTCATCAGGACATACGTCCACCTTTGGGGAGGCCTTCCACCGCAACGTATTCTGGTAGGTTTTGAAACTAAAGACTATTTTAGTAATTATCTTGTACTAAAACCATTCACGTCACATTTATCCTATCTTATCTTTCGTACAATTTACTTTTCCAACTACGAAAATTAAATATCTAATGCTCTATTAGTCGTCCATTTCCAAATAATTCCGGGAACATTACCGCGTTCCCTTATAATTGCCGCTGGTCGGCTGATTAATGCCTGAACAATCTAATCTATAATTTAATTCAAATTATCGAAACCCCAAAATCCCGGGTTCAAAAGTGCGAATCCCGCATATTTATGCCCTCAATTACGACCGCCAACTTCGGAGGCATTCCTCGGACAACAATTATACAGGGATTACGTCCGGGACTCATAACAGTCCCGGGATATCCCGGGGTATCCCGTTAAATAGGTATAATGTGCACTGGCCGGATTAAGCATGGCGGATCATATTATCCTTAATTGTACTTTAAAGTACAAGTTTATGGGTGAGATTATACCTTAATATGGTGTTTGGTGTTGCTAATTTTATTTTAGGTTTAAGTACTTAAGACATTCGGTAATTGTATTCATAAAATGTCTCGATTTAATTTACTCTGAATTTGTAATGTAACATTGCATTAGCAATTAGAGAAAACGCAAAAGTTGCCAAATGTACGCTAAAAGAATGTAGCAATTAGATTCGAAAGGTTGGAAAAACAGTTATTCGGTACAAATTTTTCGTCAGGTGCCTATATAACAGTGCATTTATTAAAAAAAAAAATATCCATTGCTACTTAAGAAAAACGCAGAAACCTTTACATCAACGCTTGCAGAAAATTAAATAAATTGTTGTGGCTATTATCATCGCTTCGAGCATTCTTTTGGCAACGAGTATGTAGCAATTCTAGTAGTAAAATGAGTTTCACAATTTTGTTGAGAGAGTTATCAACCAATTAAAATTGTATAAACCCGCTTGCTGCTAGGTTTATTCTACTTATTATAGTACCTACTAACTAGCTGGTACTAGTTATGTTTTTACATAGGTATAATATTACAATTTAACATTACGTCACTACCATCATCATCTGCCTATCCTTTTCCCGACTATCTTGGGGTCAGCTTCCAGTCTAACCGGATTCAGCTGAATCCCTGTATTTTACATGGAGCGACTGCCTATTTGACCTCCACAACCCACTTACTGGGTAATACGATACGCCATTGTTAAGACTGGTTGTCAAACTTTCGGGCTTCTGACGACCCGTAACGACTGTCAAAGATCTACAAATGACAGTCGGGACCAACGGCTTAACGTGCTTTCCGAAGCACGAGGATATTACCTCACTACCAAAATTGATTAAAATAAACAATAATTTTACTCAAAAAATTAAGAAAACGTATTACAACATTGAATTGAGTAATGACAATTTACACTGAATAATTGCTTGCATAGCAATCATTGAAAACAACCCACAAAACCCCTAAACTCGTTCCGATCAATTGGTGTCAGCAAGAAACTAATTCGAGCTCCCCAGTAAACTGCCATTAAACTGGGAGACGTAACGGCAAAAAGCATAGGTAGCAACATCAGCAGAAAAGGGGCAGTTAAAACAAAAAGTGGGTAGACAATAAAACCACCCCCCATAGAGTAACATATATGATCACTATCTACTAAGTTCCCAGTCGTGCTGAATTCGCACTGTGTACAACCGGCCTAATGGTGCCACGTGAATCAATAACTGCTGACCGGCTCATTACTGACCCTGCTTTCAATCAACACCACACATTCAATTCCAAACCTTATTCTTCTCTAACAAGGTTTAATATAGTACGTCTCGCTCTCAGTACTAAGGCTTTTAATATCGATAGCTCTAATAAAAGTGTCAAACTGTTATGTCCGCGCGAAGGAATATAGTGAACGTTTTTATTGACTATTACTAATAAAATAAAGGAGAAATGGAAGTTTCCGTGATGATATCGCAATGATACTTAGAGGTCGCTGTTGGGACAGACATTAAGGAGTAACAAATGATTTAAGTTGAGTCTCGGGATGGGGAGAGGAGACGTAAACTGTGCTTATCACTGTCTTAAGTTTAAAGGGTTTTGTTTCAGAAATTATTATGATTATAGGACATAAAATAATTTCTTGTTTTTGTGATATGCCATGGTACTAATTCTTGCATTGTATTCTCGTAAGGTTTTAATCCATTTGTTTCTTTAAAATTCAAAACTACAGAAATGATTAGTCACCACTTTTTACCTTTTTATATTTAACAAAATTATACGGATTAATTAGGCTTATGATGTGTTTCTTTATTCTTAATTGTATAAAATGGCAGCAGGTGACGATTTCACTTAGATTTCGATCCTTTGTATTTACCTCATTACTTAAAGTTGTACTTGTAACTAAGATCATTTTGTCACATTTTGCAGTGTTTACTAGCTCATTTATTTTAGTTCAAGTAGCAAGGACTAGCACGTGTAACTTCTTGGCACTGTTTAAGACTCATTTTACAAGAAAAGCATCTAAATCAATCTTCACGCCAAATCTCTTTTAGATTAAGCAGATTTAACTTAACTCTAAAACTTGGCTGCTGCAACTAAATTCGGAATGATATCATATAGATCAGTCAGCTTTTATTGCTACGTTAAATAGGTAGCATTAATGCCATTTCAAATCACCATAGCATTATATTATTCAGAAAATGATATCTCAAAGAATGATCTAAATCGTCATTTTGATTACGCTATAAAAAGTTATGGCCTAATAAAGGAAAATTGCGTTAAAAAGCAAGGTAAAAAAATAGGTCTAGAAAAATATAAGTCTAAAATCGTTCCAGTTCTTTCTAGTTCAATATTTTCAGTTTCTGTTCAATTTCCTTATTGCCAAAATAATATCTATCGGATTGTCATTTCAATAACTTATAAGAACCGATCACGTGATATCTATACATTAAAATCTGCAATAATTACACAATGTATTTTTGCCATTCTAGTTCAATGGTTACTTTTTGTGCCAAATTTGTAGAATTTATTATTGTGTTAATGAAAACGTGGCCGGATTTCGGACTTCGATTCGATTCCTGAAAGCTGTGATTTAAAACTGAAAATTCAGTTTAGCTGCTATATTTCTTTCTACTTTCTTAGACTTGCTTTTCTTCTGAATCAATTGTGATTATATAAACTTGTCACAAATGATTATCGATACTTCATAATGTAGCGTTTGCTTTCAACCTCAAGTTGTCTTGTAGATTATTTAATTACAATCTGCGAACATTATCGTTCCAAAATATAAATTACGTAAACCTCAACAGCTGTTCCAACATGATCAACTCTCCCCAGATTGAAGAGGGACCAACCCATTGAGAGTAATTAAAACAGAAAAATAGCAAGGGCCGTGTAAATTTAAAATTTCCCTCCTTTCATTAATCATCTTGAGGCCGAAAGCCGACAAAGCCTGGGCCGGTGCCGACAACGTATAACAAACGGAACGGCAGGCCTTCAAAGCCTGCCATCCCCCTCTGGCACGGGACGAAGAAAGGAAGCGGCTCCTCATATTTCAACGTCGATGCCCATGTGAAGGACACGAACCGTATTTTCTAAACAAAAGTTTTGGGTTCTGGCTATTGCCAGATTTTTTAGAGCAGTGAAGTTTTAGTAGTTGGATGATATCGTCAAAAATTTTAACACCCGTAGATGGATATATTGTGTTCTTAGTAATATTATATTTTGTAGTGTTTGATTTCTAGACATAGATCCACTCGTTGCTTTGTTTAACAATTTCAACCATGAGCGCGATATATCTAGACATTAATTAAAAATGCTTTTCCTATCTTAACTTTTAATGCTATTAATGCGAAAGTGAGTTTGGTTACTTGTCTGTGTGATACGCCAAAACGACTGAACGGACTTGGATAAAATTTGGCACGTAGGTAGATCATGACGTGGGTTAGGACCCAGGTCATAAGCTACCCACGTCGTTCTACGTACTACCGGGATAAAAATGATGGTATGTCCGGTAGTATGTTTCCGATACTTTATAAACAACCCATTTCATATTCCTATCACTTACAGTTTTGGAAATTTTTAATGAACTATAAAGTGTCCACTACCGAAAACTAGCACCACTTTTAAGAAACAAAGATCATAAGAATAAACCGTAAGCCTTGAACAAGTAAATTATAAAGCACTTAAGTCCTCTCTTTGCTTGCTCGCGAGCAGAAATGAGCAACTATGGTACACTCATTAATAATTTTAAAAGGAAAAACGGCTATGAAATAAAATAACAATATTATTAAAAGGTCCGTCAGTCTGTGTTTTATGAATGGCCGTTTCCGTTACAGAGCAGCAGATTTTTGTTTTAATATGAATTTTTTTATGGAAAACTGTGTACCTATGGATAGTGGCGTTAATTTATTTCCATGATGGTGCGAATTTAAAGAGGAAATAAGGTAATGGAGCAATTTATATTATTAATGCCGATTGATACTTCTATTCGGCTTTATGGAATGAAAGCGCATAGCAAAATCCGTATATTTAGCGGAGGAATTGATAAAGAGTTAACATACCAATGAAATGCTCTACATTCAAATTGAACCTTAAATGCATGTGCAAATAATTACAGCAAAGAACGCGACGTTGTCTGCTCACGCCATTTTCAATGAACATTTCATTTCCTGCTCATAATAAGCACGGGCGCTTGATGATGAATCGGCAAATATAAACCCAACAAACTGGAAACAACCAATCACCGCCTTACTGCATAAAAATACACAAGTATCTATGTAAAGCTTCATTGAAACACTACGAAAAATATAGTTTTTGAATGGAAGTCAGCAGATTTCCCATGCGGGGAGACGCGAGACAAAATGTGGCGTAAGTTTTATTCTCCTTGACAGAAACTTGCCAGTGGAGCCTTTTCAGTTGAACGACGAAACAGAATACAGTGCGCAAAGCGGAATTTCTAGTAATATCTTCAAAAGTTAACGCTTTGCTCGCGGCTCGAGGTACTAGCCCGAACTCAGCCGACTAGTTTGTCAGAAAAAAAAAGTCCGAATACGAATAAATAAAATGGCAAAGAAATGTAAAATAAAAGAATACCGGTCGTTTTCTACTTACATTAGTGGTTCTACCACGTGCCTAACAAAGTCAGCTGAGTCCCTAGAAAATTATTGCTAAAATGTGTACTAGTGAGATTTTTGTCCAGCCTACCTACGTATACCTAACTACCTACTTACTACACTCACTTTAAAACCGAAATACACCTATGCCCCAAGAGAAATATAAGGATAAAAATCCACGATCAAGAAACATACTCAGATATTCTTAAAAAACTCAAGTAGGGGAAATGGTTTATTTAATGGTGCACTCAGGCGATGGACTACTAAGTAGCCTGCTTACTGGCCCACTTAAGCCCAACGCTTATGCTTAAGTAGTTCAAGCCTTAGAGCATTTGCAAAAATGCTCTGGTCCCCTGTGTTTTCATGGATATTGTAATTATATTAAACTTCTTCCATAATTTTTAGTCCAGCAAGCTGGTAATTTTAATTTGAGTTATATAATGTCATTGCCAAATTTTGGCAATTCCTACTCTTCCCCAAATAATTAATGCTCAAGAATTTACAGATGGATAAGTTCTTTGTTCTCATATTAATCAAATCCCTAATGTAAAAAAAACAGTTTAACATCTTCCATAAAATATCAATTTCGCTGTTCAAAACAATCTGAGTAGCTATCAGCGTTTTCTATACACGGCAGCTAAAGTTCTCTATTAAAAGAACACTAGACAGTTTTAATTATGCAAAATCATCGATGTACGCTCACCTATTCGGGTCAGCCGGTGCGGAGGCTGGCAGTTTTAAAAATGAAACAATGGACGGGAAATGAAGACCAGCCATGGTACGTATGTTGGAATGAAATAGTATTGTTAAGGGTGCTCCAGACGGAAGTGTACGGCGGCCGCGTGTTGCACTTTTGTATCGGCTTAGAAAAGCGTTTGAATCGTGCGAAGCATGGAAATGGGTTTTATATTTCGAAATGGATTTACTGAAATGTATTCAAAATTGTGTATTGAGTATTTTATACTTTATTGAACAGTCAATTCCAATAACTGCCTGAGAGCCTGGTGGACGTTTTTTATTACGTTTGTGGGAACTAGTGCGTTATAACGAATTGACGTATCTTATAATTGACTTTTACAAAATGTTTATATTTTCCTTTTTATTGATGACACAATATTATGTAACATTAATCTTTATCATTTCACAAAACATTCATACCTACGGCTATAGAAGTGGACCTACCCAAAATATCCAACAACAAACCGGCTCAACCATCTAAAAACTTATCTCCTCCCATAACATTAAAGCCATCGCCAAGCCTCCATCTTCGATCAACTGCGCGGATATTCTCAAATAGCTATCGGCTCATCTGCGGGTACCCTTATAGGCTCGTTCTACGTTTATTACACACGTTTTCGCTGACCTAACCACCTCGATGAGCGACAAGCAGTCCTTTTCACTTGGAGACTAATAAAACTGTGTAGTCGGGGATCTAAAGTTTACATGGACGATATTATTACAGGCGTTTTTGCTGAGTAAATAGTTAAGGACAACATCGATCGATCGATCTCGATCTTCCATTTTAAAAAAAACAGTCACTTCGGGAGTGCTGACAGAAGTGAAAACTTGAACAATTACGTGTATATTTTTTTAATCATCAATACAGGATTTCACATTGGGTCCTTGGGTCCTGATTGCTCTCGGTAAAAAATGATAAACGAGCGATCGACTTCAGCTATTAAAGGTACAGATGACACAGATTTTTATGATAAAAATACAAAGGGAAAGAAAGGGATAAAAGAATTAAAACTTCTTATTGAAAGAAAACGACTTTTCAAAAAGGCAGCAACGCGCTATTCATCCGTGTGCTCGTTCACCCATTTATACACAGTATAAATAATTACGTATAGCTCATGGAAAGCGTTCGGTGACGATGACGCGAGTTCCATGATTTTTTTTTAACCCAAAAAATGCTCAACGCGCCTAAAGAAGTTTTCACTTCAAAACCTCCTAGCACAGGTATATCTTTTACTTAAAAGGAGATCCCAGTGTAAGATTAAATGTAAAAGTTGTACAAGTTTCTGAAATAAACCTTTTTTTTATTTTTTTTTATTTTTTAAAACCCTGTTTGGTAACACTCCACGGATCACAATTAGAACCACCAGCAAAGTGTATAATTAGCAATAATTCATAAATTCTGACAAATGTTCCGTCATCGTATTACGACTTAAATCATGTCGTGTTACTGTTAATTACTACGCTATTCATGTCATTAACAATACAAACACATCCAAAGACAACATCAGCACATGTCACTTTATCATTCTCTACTTCATTATCATATTTCTGCAAAATGATCTCTAATTAGAGATCACTAAATTGAAAAAAAAAAGACACGCGATTTTTATTTTCTTAATTCTGTCACATAAATCGTAAAATATATTTTTATTTCTGTGGTACATGTTAAACCTACATACCCGGTTAGATTGGAAATTCTTTACGCGGCCTCCCGTTTGATGCGTGCCTTTGGAAACCAATTGAATTTGTTTCTGTTTCTCGGTCTTGTTTTGGGCTGTGGGGTATTTTTGGCCGCTAGTGGTTTCGGTTTACACCGATCTAAACCAAATAAAGGATGCTTTTGATGTTTTTTTTTTTTTGCGCAAACAGTGATCCGATTTTATGGGGAAACTCGTTTTAGTTACGTCCATCCGGGTTTTCTATGAATGTTGGGATAAAATTTTGTTTGAATCTGAAAACATTTTGATTTACTGTGTCTAAAATAAGACGGTCAAAGTAAATTAGTTATCACGTTTGTTACATGGTTCTTTGTCAATGCTTTTAAAATCTTCGAACTCGGTGGTTATAAAATTAATTAAAAATCAATCGGCAAGCCATTTTTCACAACTATGTTGAGGTCAGCTTCCAGTCTAACCGGATGCAGCTGAATACCAGTTTTTTCAAAAGAGTGACTGCCTATCCGACCTCCGCAACCCATTTACTAGGTAATACGATACCTTTTGCTAAGACTAAATTAGACATAGTATCAAAAATATCCACATGATTAAAACTTGGCCAATTAATTATTTTTTAATTAATGTAAAAAAATACAGTTTCTCTTTAGAAACCGTTTTTTTTTTTCATTTATTCTCTCATATTGTTTGATATTGATTCACGATACTCCCTGATAAGAGTGGTTGGTTAGACTTTGGACTTCTGAGGACCCGTAACGACTATCAAATATTTAGTAATGACAACCGGGACCAACGGCTTAACGTGCTTTCCAAGGCACGGAGGATTTTTGATATGTAATGAATGGTCAGCCATCCACGAATTAACCGCGGCAAGTTTAGCTTAATCTTCCATCGACCCGTGTGGCTGTTATAATCAGGCCACGAGATCCTTCGTATATAATTTTATGAAATTTAATTAACATAAGTAACTTAATATCTTTCCGACAAACAAAATTTACAAAACATTCTAAATTGACTACATTGGAATCCATTAGTAGAAATGAAGGAACATCTTACAGAATACTGAAAAAACACCAAATTCAGTTCGGAAGTACTAAGAAAATAATAAAGCTCTTAATGGAATGCAAATTAGATAAGCGTGGTAAATCCGTCGGCTACTAATTCCGACGAAATAAATACAAGTGGACGCTTAACACTGCGTGATACAAGCAACTTGCCTTTTTGTCGGTTGGTGTTGGCCGCGACATGTATTTTATTTTAATTTTTTATTAATAGGGCTCTTGTAAGAATGTGATTTTCTCTCTTATTCCTAGAGTTTCTTCAATTACTTACAAGTAAAAGGTTAGAGGCACTATCAGATTAGCAATCTTATTTTTTTAGACCAACAAAAGACCTAAAAAAAACAACTCCGTTTCATGAGGTTACTTAAAATGGCAACGACTGACGATAAATATTCCAATTAAATTCTGAAACAAGGCAAATCGATTTTTTTAAATAAAGTCTACATTAATCCATTCTAGAGCAGAGATTGATTAATTGTTGATTAAAGTCTACATTAACATTCTAGAGCAGAGAGCATTGCTTGCGGCATGGGTCCCGACTTACAAGTTGTAGGTCGAGGGTTCGAACCCAAGCAGGTGCTTTTTTGTTTAAATAACTTCATCACCTGCTCTCAAAACGGAGAAAGAAAACATCGTGAGGATATCTAGAACCAAAAATTCGAAGACATTACCAACCTTACTGGAACAATACTTGGCCTGCGTGGTATAGATTACAGCCCAGTCCCATTTGAAGAGAAATTGGTTAGGATCCTGGTAAATATTGAGCAAACAGATAGTTGCAAACCTTTCTTTCAAAAACCTAACATTTTAACACTTCCCTGTATATACATTACATGCGGGAATATCAAGAATTTTATTTAAAACGTGAAGACATTCAGACACGCTATCTACTCTGACAACGATCTAGGCTAAACATACCAAGTTCTCGATTAAAAATGCACTCTACAAGTTCGTAATATCCATTAAAATATATAATAAACTATCCAGTTTATTATACACTAGCTTTTGCCAGCGGCTTCGCCCGCGCGGAACTTTCATCCCCCATTTAACTCCCTTATTGGAATTGGGATGTAATTTCGAAAAATCCTTCCTCATTCCTAGTTCACATTATAAAAGGAACCTCTGTGCAAAATTTCAGCTTTTTAGGTCAAAGGGTTTGGGCTGGGCGATGATGAGTCAGTCAGTCAGTCAGGAATTTTCTTTTTATTTATATAGATTTTAATGGAACGGGTGTGCTAATAAAAAAAGAAGAGTGAATTAACATATTAAAAAAAAACTTACAAAATTTTTGCGAATTAAAAGTTTTACTCGATTAACGTATTTTTAAGTGATAGACTTATAAAGTCATAGCTTATGTAGGTACTCGCAACAAATTATTATTTTATATTTTATGTTAATAATATTTTATTTTATATTTTAAACTATATTTTAGATTATAAATTACAGTAAAAGTTAAAGTTTAATAGTTAACGAATTCTTCCTATCTAACTTACTTATTTTGCTGTGCCCGACAGGGTCCATACTCGTATGTTCTAATTATAAGTTTATCACCTAAAAATACCTAAATGTGGAATGCAATAAAGTATTGGTATTGAAGAGATGACCTGTGTACCAGCAGTGGGAAGTTAGAGGCTGATTACGACCACGTGGCTACTTTGTGGACAGTGGAAGTGTTAAGGTTACGAAAAACAGAAATATCTACAAACCCCTTCAGGCACATAAAATTATAAATGTCCAGCTTTATTTTTTTAGGACACAGCCATGTTTATTTAGTTACATAAATTAAAATTCACACAAACATTGCTTTGTTAACTCGCTTTCATTTATCATAATTTTCTTTTTTCCCATGTGAAGTGAATTAATTCGCGTCACCATCTTCCTGTTACATATTTATATAATGTGCTTGAATACATGCCCATTTTAGGTGTTGTTGGCAACAGAAATTTTTCATTTACATGAAAATTACTAGTAGTACCTACTACTATCTATTTTATATATTACTAGCTTTTGCCAGCGGCTTCGCCCGCTCGGAACTTTCATCCCCTATTGAACTCGGTTAGGGGTTGCATTTCGAAAAATCCTAACTTATTCCTTGTCTACATTATAAAGGGAACCTCTGTGCAAAATTTCAGCTTTCTAGGTCCAAGGGTTTGGGCTGGGCGTTGATGAGTCAGTCAGTCAGTCAGGACTTTTCTTTTTATTTATATAGTTTTATATATTATTAAATGTTGCTGTACTGTTCTATTTCTCTCATCTTATTTTTACGTGTACTTACTTAAAATTAGGAATGTGTTTATTAATTCATCACACTTCAGCCGAAAGACGTCCACTGCTGGAAATAGGCCTTCCCGAAAAGGGGGAGTTTTGCCATAATCGCCATGCTTTTCAGGCGGGTTGGCGACGCACTATGGTGATAAAATGCATAGCGAACGCTGCTGCCCATTCTCCAGTAAGTCCCTTAGTCGCCTTCTACGACACCGAAAGGAAGAAATGGGATGGTGCTATTCTTTTACGTCCGGCAACGCACGGAACAAAATAATTACAATATTAAAATCTAAACTACTAATAATAAAGATAAAGAGTTTGTTTGTTTGTCCGCGCAAATTTCTGGAAATATCGGCATCAGTCGGGTATAAAATGCATTTGGTAGCCCAATTCTTGGAAAACGCCAGAACTCTTATGCTCGCTATCATTTCGTTTGGACCGGGGAACCAGAAACAATCGAGAAGATAGTGTGTTGGAAATTCTTCCTATGGAGAAAAACAATCAAGGCATTATAAAATTTTAGAACAGAGTCATAATCAGCATCCGTTGATGCCCAACGTAGACCAATTATGGCAATTTATGTTTTGACTCTTGAAATCAGATAATCCATAAATTACAATTCAAAGGCATAACGTAAAAAGCCAACCCAAAAAAGAACCAGTGTGGAACTAAAAGGCGTGTATTAAAACGGTACCAGGCGTTCCCCAGATAAGATCCCCTACGTACTCCGAAGTTAATCATGAACCTTGGAGCCTATTTACATAATGTTTCCTTTATCCGCCAAGTTGTTCCCGGGATCGGAAAGTTTCGCGAGACGCACCGCCAACGCTTTGTATGAAAATCTACGATACAAGTTACTGAGACGAATTAAAATATTGTACGTTGTTAATGAGGTTAGATGTTTTGAAATTCTGAAGTTTTAGAATATTTCAAAGGGTTATTGTACAGAGATTTTATGGTTGTGTGTTGTGTATTATTATAGGAGTTGTTATGTCTGTGAAAGATTGGATTCCTCCCATGGGTTATGTATGCGGCAACCTCATCTTTTTCGTGTCAGAAATGTCAACGAAGAAATGATAGCGGTTGGAATATAATCTTGTGTGGAGGACAACAATAATAAGTATACCTATAGACGTGTCATCGTGAATAAGGTATTTTCCAATTTATTAAAAACTATTCTAATTTGAAGATTGGGACGAAATATGTAACAGAAAAATAAAAGTAAATTGATTTTATATGCATTTTCTCAATTCAAAACGATTTAAACCAAAATTATTCGTTGTTTTGAATTTACCGCCAAAACGCTCCTTACGATGACTTTTTATCACGTGACGTCAACTTTGTGTAAACTAAAGTAGTTAGTAAGTAAACAAGTGAGTGTCGTGTTTATAATTAACAAGATTTTTTTATGGATAGAAAGTAAAATCACTGGTGTGCGGTGCCTCTGTGCACAAATACTTCTAAAACTGCGCCAAACTAAGTATTTGTACTGGTGCTGTTTACACAAAGCTGACGTCACGATGTCACGTGATAAAAAGTCATCGTAAGGAGCGTTATGGCGGTAAATTCAAAACAACGAAAAATAAATTTGATTTTAATCGTTTTTAATGGAGAAAATGGAAATAAATAAATTTATTTTAATTTTTCGGTTAAATATATCGTCCCAATCTTCAAATTAAAATAGTTTTATCAAATTGGAAAATACCCTATAGTAACGTGATCTTGCAAAATATGTTCATTATTATCTATTGTAATGGGTTGTTGCAAATGAAACGGTCCGCACACTCGTTTAATCAGTTTATTGTATAAAAGTACACGGTTTAAACTTTGTTTCAGGTTTTAGATAGCAAGGAGTTAGAGAATTTAGGTTCAAGACCCGACCGATACGCATACGTGCGTATCGTTCCGTTGTTCAGGTAGGGAACAAAAAGCGCGAGACGATATGAGGCGCGGGTGGCGGACGCAGTTTTTTTTAATTTTGGCTCCCTGGCGGCGCACACGCTGCCAACGTTACTGCGCGGTGAGTTTAGGACATGTGGAAACGGTGCGCGCTACACTATTTATTTATTTATTCACAAGGCAACTACAACAGGTATCAATCAGGTATTTAATCTAATCTAACTAGCCTGTAGTGTCTCGAGGGCAAAGGTCCTCCCTTTTCCACGCAATTCTGTATCTGGCTAGAGCTATCCAGCCCTTTCGGTATGAGTCAAGCATGTCCTGCCATCTTCGTCTGGGTCTGCCACGATGGCGTTCATTATTATGCATATACGAGTATTAGCTTTTTCCAGCAGCTTCACTCGCGTGGCGGTCGAAAATTATCCCATGGGAATGTATTACCGGGATAAAGAGTATTCTATTTGTTAATCCAGGTTATAATCTGTCTGTGTGTCAAATTTTATCCAAATCCATTTAGCAGTTTTTGCGTGAAACAGTAACAAACATCCATACATCCCATACATAAAGCTTTCGCGTTTATAATTTTAAGTAAAGATTTTTTATGACAACTGCTTGCTTAGACGTCAATCATTACTGATGCTTGTAGAGAACTTTATGATGCCATAAACATATAAGTTTTTTTTTTAATAATTAACTTAAAAAAAGAAAAAGATTTCTGGGGGGCCTTTGCTCAGCCATGGGACAGTATAGACTGTCCCATGGCTGAGCAAAGGCCCCCCAGAAATCCTTCCAGGCATCGTTTGCTAGGGCCACCCCGATCCAAACCTGGCAATACGCGTCTACGTTGTACTACTAGTTAATTGCAGTTTGACAATACTACATTTAGAATCAAATCCTTTTCTCATTCAATTCCAATAAACGAGAGATGCCACAACGATTGCGTATTGAATTTGAACCGCAAGCCGCACAAAGAGATGCTAGTCAACACAACACAATAGTGACGTGTTTATCTCCGTTAACTTTTACAACTCTGGCGAAATTATGAGCTGTGTGAAAAATGTGGGTTACACGTTGCTGGTGCTTTGTAACCTACAAAAGCTTTCAATGTTTTTACGTTGAATGTTTTTCTTTTGCTCACATGTTTTTTTTACAAGGATTAAAGTGTTAGAGACTGGAAATATTTCGTGTATACTGGAGTTCTATTATTATGGCAGACTCAATTTAATCGCTTTTTTATTGAGTTTAGTTAATGATGATGGGAGGTTATACAGAAGACCGAAAAGTATACCTGCCTCTTTGCTTAGCGTTTGTGGACTACGAGAAAGTCTTCGATTGGATCGAGACTTGGGCTGTACTGCAGTCTCACCAACGTGTCCAGATTGACTATCGGTACATCGAGGTGCTAAAGTGTTTGTATGAAAACGCCACTACGTCAGTCCGGCTCCAGGACCAGGACCTCCTACAGCGAGGGGTGAGACAGGGAGACATAATCTCTCCGAAAATGTTCACTGCTGCACTGGAAAATTTCTTCAAAGTTCTGGGCTAGAAAGGGGTTGATATCAACATTAATGGCGAGTAAATCACTCTCCTTCGGTTTTCCGACGATATAGTAGTCATAGCTGAGACTAAAGAGGACATCAGTACAATGCTCGATGACCTCAGTAGAGCTTCAGAAATAGTAGGTCTTAAAATGAACATAGACAAAACGAAGGTAATGTCGAATGCCCATGTAACACCCACTCTCATGAAGATCGGAGACTCTGTGAAATTATATTATGAAACTGTCCAGTGAAATTGCTCCAACTTCGAGAAAGAGATCGAATCTGACTTGGCTGGGCAGCGTTCGAAGCTACGCTATATCTTGTCGTCCTACATCCCGCAGTGTCTCAAGACGAAAATATTTGACCAGTGTGTGTTGCCAGTGGTGACATATGGTACAGAAACGTGGTTGCTCACAATGGGCCTTATCAGAAGGCTAAGTCATCCAAAGGGCAATGGAGAGTGATGGAATCAGGAATGAAGAGATCCGCAGGGGAACCAAGGCAACCGACATAGCCCGAAGAATTTCCAAACTTAAGTGACAGTGGGCACATTGCTCGCAGAACAGATAGCCGATGGGGCCGAAAGGTTCTGAAGTGGCGACTGCGTACCAGAAGACGTAGCGTTGAAAGGCCTGCTACAAGATGGACCGATGACCTTATGAAGGCCGCACGAATCCGCTAGATGCCGGAAGCATAGAACCGGTCGAAGTGAAGGAGCGTCTTTTGGCTGAAATAATGAATTAACGGCACGGTTGGCGCAGTGGTTAAGCGATTGACTGCTGCGCTGCGTGTCGCGGGTTCGATTCCCGCACGGAACAAATATTTGTATGACCTACAAGTAGTTGTTCCGGGTCTGGCCGTTTGTATAATGTGAGTTTAAATGTTTGTAAACGCACCCACAATACAGGAGAAATTCCTAGTTTGGGGCAATGTTTTTTTTTTTAAAAAAAAGGTGGTCCGGGTGTATCCGGTCAGACTGGAAGCCGACTACAAAAAAAAAAAATGGAAAAAGTATGCAGATGATAACTGTTGAAAAAATAATTCCTACTAATCTCAGACCACTAGCGGGGCAATAAATTCACAACAAAAACCAAACGAATATTTGTTCAACAAACGTCTGTAAAACTACAAGCCCCCCATTCATATCGAACATAGCAAGTGACGCTATCGCAGAAAGGTACAGTTAAAACAAAAACATGTAGCTAAAATAAAATGCAGCTGTCAATATGGCGACAGTACCTATCTCCTATCGATGTGCCGCTGAATATTTTGAACTAAAGCATATTTTTCAATACAAAATGTAATCCGGTTGCTATGACCCACACGTTTGGATTCAGTGGCAATGTTCTACAAGTCTTTCTGAATCTATTATTTTATTTTACTTGCGTTGGAAATTCTATTCTCGATGTTAAGTAAGCTAGATGTTCGTTCACATTATTTTGTGGAATTGGTCTTGCTCCTGAAACGAAACTATTTCAGAATATCACATGATCTTACCAAGATTATGTCTGGACTTTAAAAGAGACTGACCTCTGAGTTTGTTTCGACCTTTCTCCTCAGAGTTGTCAGATAGGAAACGCCGACCTCATCTATATTTTAAAATATGATTGACGTGTAAAGTGTTTTGTACAAACCTACTTGCAGAAATAAAATCATTGATCCCTTATCATGTAGTACTCGTATAAACAAGCATAACTAGCAAAATTTAATTGGCGTACAGCAATATTGATCAAAGAAAATCTATCAGTCAACTTTCAGTTTCAGGTTCCAATAAAACTTCTAAATTCTTAGTAAAACAGGCAAAGTAACCATAACAGTAAGAGCAACCTAAACACAGGTAGTATAAGAACATTATGTGTCGACGATAACACACCAATATCCGTAAAATTATTCGAAAGACGCCGATCCCTAAGCAATTCAGCCTCACCTCCGAAGCAGTACCATAAAAATAGTGTGAGCTTACAAAATCGTTTAGTAAACAACAGCTCTCCCATCGGGCACAATAGCACAGAACACGTGAAATGAGATGTCTCATAACACAGGGATACGAGTCGGTACGACGTCGTACCCTGTGACGTCAGAGCGTTAGATGCTTCTTTGGCAGTGGCAGTGTATGACACGATTTACTTCGTTTCTTTTTTACGTTTAATACCTTTGTTATTTTTATGAAATAATTGGTTATTCGATATTAAATTATAAATAAATCAATAGCTTATAATATAACACATTAAATAACATAAGTTTAGTGGTATAAGTAATGAAGACAATACTAGAAGGGAGCATGTGAATTGAGCTGCCTCATAACATAGGAACGAGTTATGATTAGGCATGATACAATTCGAGTCGGTACGATGTTTGTCCTGGCCCTGTGACGACAGTGCTTTAGATGCTTCTGTCATGACTTGTTTCGCTTTTGTTTTAATATAATCATTATAAAATAATGTTGGGAAACCGCTGAACGAATTCCGATAAGAAACATATCTACATTATGTTTTGTTTCGAATAGCGAAACATCATAAGAGTCACTTGAATTGTAGCGATCGAAAAAAGTTCCTCTTTACAAAATAGCGATTGCCATAGATATGTGCAAATCCAATGATGCGGCACCGCAACAAAATAGTAGGTGATTTAGATTAGTAATGACAAAATGATTTTACGATGGAGATGTGATACCCGCCTAAATAACATAAGTTATGGTAAACTTAGAGAATGATATGTCTTATAACACAGTGATACGAGTAGTTACGATGTCGTGCCCTGTGACATCATCGAGTTAGATGACGCTGTCACGTCTTGTTTCACTTTTGATTTAATTTTTCTTAACCTTTATGTCCTGTAGCTTCTAATTTTATCTAAGAAGCTATGTGAAATAAAGGTATTTAGAGTAGGATAAACAAGAGTAGAAAACAATAGTTACGACGTCGTGCCCTGTGACGTCTGCGCGTTTGCTTTTGTCATGACTTGCTCCTGTTTCTTACATTTGTAATGAAAGTTCAGTAAGTTATGGTAAGAGAGCTACCTTTACCATAACTTACTGGAAAAAGGGATAATTATTCTAATTCTATTCTATTCTACAACAGAGGGATACGAGTCGGTATGACGTCGTGCCCTGTGGCGTAAACTCGTTAGATGCTTGACTTGACTCTTGCCAAGACTGGCTAGGCTTTTGTTTTCATTTTTATACTGATAGTTCAGTAAGTTGTGGTAAGGGAAGTGACAACAATAGGACAGGACGCGTAAAATGAGATGTCACAAAACACAGGGATACGAGTCGGTACGATTTCATGCTCTATGACGTTATCGCTTTAGATGCTCCTGTCACGACTTTCTTCCCTTTTGTTTATTTACAAGTTAAGTATGTTTATTAAGTTTATACCTTAAGTATATTAGAGCCTTATTTCCTGAAGTGAAAATAAAAGTCTTATAACACAAGCATACGAGTCAGTACAGACGTGTCCTGTGACATCATCGCGTTAGATGCTTTTTTGACGACGTGCTACGAATATTGATTACATGTTCCTTGGTTCTGCGACTAAAAACGTATTATCAGAAAATTTTCATAATCAGAAAATCCTTTCAATACAAAAAGCTTCCGATACTGCAAAAAACAATCATAAAATACAACATCCAATTACAATAAAAATCACAACCCGATTAAAAAACATCCCACATATTTTCCCCAACCTCATGCCCTACACTTCCGCGTCCCTGCACACATACAAAACAAATCCACATACAAGCACACACGATTCTAATTATACCTACACGCTTGGTTCGCTCGGGTCGAATCTTCTGACTATACCGGGTAGTGAACCCTTCGTGGGACACTCTGTGCTTGACAGATATTAAATTCGCATCCCGCGATGCCAACCGGCCACAATATATGGCTATACGTATTGTGACAGCGTTCATTGTGAATACATTATGTTTGTTGATGTTAGATCATTACGAGTGACGTCACTATTGTATTGGCGGATTTTAGAAACAAAAGAATGTAGATAGACCATGTATTTAATAGTTGCGTAGGTAACAACTTCAGTTTTTAGTCCGAACTAGCCCGTCCCTTGTTGCCCTCTTCAGGTCATGCCCTAAACCGAGGTCCGTACATCACCTGGGGTGCCCTGAGCATGTAGTCGCTCTAGTTTTAAGTACTTAAGGCCTGGGTGGAGTCCTTAATTGATTAAGGTGAACAGGCTAATCTGGTTAAGCAGCCAAAAACCTCATACGTTGTCGTGCGAGGTGTCATTCCCAAAAAAAGAAAAATATATATCGTTATCATTTTGATTGACTTGAATTTCCGACCGTAAATAACTCTTCGTGAATACTAAAACCAACGTAGTCAAGTTTATTTTAAAAAAAGAACATGATTTATGTCATTTGATTAATACATATTAAGATATATATGTTTCTTGATGTTTGATCGTGACGAGTGACGTCACGATTGTTTTCGATGTTTGTTTGGTTTTGATCAAAATACAATATGAGTTGTTTTAAACTCGGACTCCTTGGGAGGTTTAGTTACCTAATACGAGTCCCGTATGAGTCTGAAAATTGATAGGAAATTTCGATCAACCTGCCTAATCTTTTGCTGCTAACTAATTTGGCGTCGGCTTCCAGTCTAACCGGGTGTAGCTGAATACCAGTACTTTACATGTTACAGCTATTTGTTTTTTTTTCTTTTGTGTAACTCGATAACTACGGTTGACAGCCGGTACCAACTTCTCAACGTGCTTTCAGGGTCACGAAGGGGTATGTAAATGTCACCCACCCAGGGATTAACCGCGGCTTAACCTGATTGATCGACTCGTGTGGCTGTTATTACGTAGTTACGAGCCCGCCGAGCTTGATAGTAAATCTCAATAAACTTAAATAATAACAGACAGAACCAACGTGTTAGTTTTCTGAAATACCTCTAATTTGCCGGATTTGTAAAATAAAGCCAAAAACTTAGTACCTAATATGTACTAGGTTCAAAATTGAATTTGTAAATTGTGAATATTCTTATGTGGTCGATCAGAATGTTATAGAATTTGTTTGTGATAGAATTCATACAAAACAGGTTTTGTGTGAGGTCATGTTAGATGGTGACGTGAACAATGACATCATGCCGCAGCGCTATGTTAGTCTGTTTATTGGCTTTTGTTGTTTGGATATTTTTTTGTTGATGAACAGGTCACATGATTGCTAGTTACTTGTTTTAGACTAAAGGAAATGAATAGTTAAATTTTTTCGTAACTTTTGTGGTGCTTTTCAATCTACAAACCACTATAAAAAGTCGTTAGATACGTAGAGCGAATGTGACAAAAACAATAAAATCACAGCCATACATTTATATCAGTCTTCGAATAACAATAAATAAATGCCACCCATGTCTACGCACTAACAATAAAATAATGTCGGCGGCGTATCAGGAATTATACATTTTATCAGATACAGTAATATAAAGTTTAATACCAAGTCGTAACGGAGTTAAAACGTGTTACACGGAACACAAGAAAAGCGGAACGGAGTTAGTAAAAAGTCTATGAATGGTATTTCTGTACCTTTCCAAGTACCTACGCTTGTAATGAATGTGAGTTCATTTCAACACTAAGGACTAAATACTTATATATAAATTGAACTCACTACCCCTTGCTTGTCACGTTGACTTTACCGATGGGACATCGCGATTATAAAATAATATGAAAGGTTTTATAACCGAAAAAGGTATATTTGTGGTAAACTAAAAGGTTTTCACCAGGATGGTACGGAATTATACTTAAACGGTTCAAAATTCTCTCGAAATGGAAAACGAATGCCTTTCCCTAAACCTTTTCGGATAAAGCCAAAAATTAGAGTGAAATGAAATCAGGAGCTATTTTAAAATCTTATATATTTGTTTTGTTAAAAAAACGTTGCCCCACACTAGGAATTTCTCCTGTATTGTGGGTGCGTTTACAAACATTTATAACTCACATACACAAACAGCCAGACCCGGAACAACTAATTGTAGGTCATACAAATACTTGTTCCGTGCGGGAATCGAACCGGCGACACGTAGCGCAGGAGGTCAATCGATTAACCGCTGCGCCAAGGGGAATCCTTATTTCCCTTGGTCACGGCATCACACGGGAATGGCTGGACCAATTCTGCCAATTTGTTTTTTTGTTGTGTTTGTTATTGTCAGGAGAAGGTTCTTATGAAAGAAAAAATCAAGAAAGTGGCGCGAAACAAATGTAATATTCATAGTTAAGACAGGACAACGTCTGTCGGGTCAGCTAGTATTAAAATAGAAACTATTGACCCACCCCTACTTCGCACCGGTGAAAATGGTGACTTAACAAAACAACGAGATTTCTGTTTTAATATCCAAGTAAATTGATAGTGACTTGCACAGAAACATTCCAGAAAAAATGCTCTGAATAATGAACGAAACCGCATAAAAAAACATTGTGTAGTTTTGAAGATTCTAGCGGACACACATAATGCTATAAGCGTATTTGTGTAGATTCGTTTCTAACAGTTTTTCTAGAATAAAATTGTTACTGCCAGGTTTTTAAGTTTATCCGGAGATAGAGAGAAAATAAATAAACCTGCTATATGACAACGAAGATGTACAAATACAATAACCCAACAATAAAACAGTATTGTAAGCGACAAGAATCAGAATTTATACGTTTCATCTGATATAGTAACTAGCGGCCAGTACCAGTTGGAGTTAAACGTTAGCCTGACGCGAGCGCGGCTTCAGTCATAGGACAAGCGAGGTAAGAAGCTTTGTAACAACACTTGTATTCGCTAGTCCATCTGAAGCTGTGACCCAGATTCCTGATCAACCAATGATACGATAATTCGTGCTATGGTCAGATTCTGACTGAAATACGTTGGTTTCCCTATATCAGCAACTAAACACGCCCTTAGTGAAATAAGTGGGGTTATCGTAACGATATAACAGAAAAGAGGAGGACTAGGATACCCACTTCATGTAATATCTGCAGAACGGTTACATAGAACAAAGGGGAGAAGCGTTCTTTGGGTGATAAGGATCTGGAAAAAAGACCTGCGAGCGAATTTGCATGAGAAGAGGAGTTTACTCTGCAAAGTAGTTAGAAAACTGTAATGTTTTAATGTATAAGTTTTCCATAACTGGCCCGTTTTATTTATTAATAAATGTGAAGCCAAGCTATGGGTCAGTAAAATTTCGTATGTAACGATATTAACAAGTTCATATCATTTCAGCCGAAACACGTTCACAGCTGGGCATAGGCCTCCCCCAAAAGGGGGGTTTGCCATAATCGCCACGCTTGGCGGGCGGGTTAGCGATCGTAGTATGGTGGTAAAATGCATAGGTTTTTTTTAAACGTTGCCCCACACTAGGAATTTCTCCTGTATTGTGGGTGCGTTTACAAACATTTAAAACTCACATACACAAACATCCAGACCCACAACAACTACTTGTAGGTTATACAAATATTTGTTCCGTGCGGGAATCGAACCCGCGACACGCAGCGCAGCAGTCAATCACATAACCGCAACGCCAACCGTGCCGACACATTCTCTAGTAAGTCCCTTAGTCGCCTTCTACGACACCCACGGGAAGAAATGGGATGGTGCTATTCTTTTACGTCCGGCACCACACGGAATGATCATCATCAAAGTTCAATCTAGATTCTGCTATAACAGAAAACAGTACTACCATCAAAATCGCCGTAACTCATCTCTCGGTCCACTCAACTCGCCCTATGTAATTCCCCCCTCCCGTGGCGGGGCGATTACCCCTTTATTACTCCACGGCGCGGGCCCTAATGCATGACACTATTACGCGCACTGCCAACTAATGCTCATGTCTTTTTATAAACATATTATTGTTGTTCACGTAAACGATTGTTGCATTCGATTGTGAAGAAAGAAAGAAAGAAGAATTTGAGAGAGTGAAAATTGTTAGTGAAGAGTGATTTATGAATTGAAAATCAGAGTTGACGATAAGTTGTTAATGTACCTTGGATTTTGTAATACGAGTATCATGATTTTAGAGAGTGTCAAAGTCAAAGCATTTATTTCAAATAGGCACTTAAGGCCTTTAAAATATAATTGATTCTAGTCACCCCTTCCAAAATTTAGTTTCACGTGGAGAAGAATGGGCAAGAACTCCACCGTTACTCTCCAGTTTCTTGCCTGTTCTTTTCCATAGAGACTAAAGTTCACGAACAGGAAACCAGCTGCAACTCTCAGGCTAACTCACCGACTCCTTTCGTAATTCTTATGTGCCTCTAAATGGTTTAATTGAAATAAAACTTTTTTTTATTTGAGTTTGGGTTTGTTATGATAATAATTTTTCAGCTGACAAATTGTATGAATACGTGGCAAATTTTTTAACCACGTTGTTGTTGGTCATTGCAAGGGTTTTTTTTTTTGGTTGGGAAATCATCAAATAACTTCTCCCGCTCTGGGTGGAGCGGGAGGGCGTGTCAGACTTTTACTGACTAAAACCCACCCGTGTTCCCTCAGTAGCCTGTGTGCCAGGGGCGGTGGTATCTCTTGCGAACAGCCCGCACCCCTGGCAGGCATCGGCCCTTACGGGCCTCATCACTTTGTGCTGACATCTCTTTACGGCGCGCGTGGAACACAACGCGCCGTCGACCTGGGCCTGGTCCTTACCGGACAGCGAGCTACCCATTACTCCCAGTCCACAAGCCCACACCTACGGTGGCCGGGAATCAGCCTGGGATTCCCGACGCCCAGGGCGTCTCCTGCGAAGGCTAGGGCCATGAGGGCGCATATGTTGTCTCTCCCTCACGTGCGCCACCTCCCTCATCGCGAGCATCACTGCTTCGCAGAAGGAGGTGACGGCTACCCATGCACTCTCGCTCTGTACCATGGCCTGGACCAAGGCCGGACGCGAGAGATTGCCGTTGCCGATCGCCTCCACGAGGACACGGTGGTGCTCAGCACAAGCCGGACAGACCGCCACCGTATGCTCCACGGTATCCTCGGGGTGATCTTTGCAATGGAAACACCCGGGCTTTTACTCCCGCAACAGCAGTGTCCGGTGAGGACCTGCGTCAGGCGGAAGGTGAGGACGCCATGCCGCCTCTCAAGCCACTCCTCAAAGAGGGGATTTACCGCCGCCATCGTGGCGTGCCCATTCATTGCTCGGGTCATTATGCAGTGTTTTATAAATAGTGTGAAAAATGCCATGTCGCTCCTATAGTAAACAAACCCGGGCATTTTGTTTGTTTTTGTTCAAATTAACATTGAATTTTATTATTGAATTTTTTTTTATTGAATTTTAAGGGGATAATCTGAAAAACGGCACTCAACCTGCCCTGACTGCGGTCCGCAGCCCCTTGCCAAGAACGGGCCTAGTTGATGAGGAGGGTTTCACAAAGGTACAGAAGAAGAGGAAGAAGCCCTGTTCTCGTAACTTGTGCGGTACTGCACCGAGTGGACCCAACATGCTGCTGCGCCCTGCTGTGCCTACAACGCAGCTGTACATTTCACGTCTGCATCATTCCACAAAGATTGAGGAAGTCGTGCAGTATGTGAAAGTGAAGACCAACTGGACTCTGAGGGTCGAAAAGTTGGAATCGCGCCACGACATCAACTTTAAGTCATTCGTGGTACGAGTTCCAACCCAGCATCTACAGATCTGCTTGAAAGAGGACTTTTGGCCGAAAGGTGTCGTATATCGACGTTTCCGAGGACGGTTACGCGACACCTCACAGCGATACACGACGCCGACCACTTTACGTGTTTAGTTATAGGTACTATAGTTATTATAAGTTTCTTAATATGTATTAGTTTATTAATATTTTTAAGATTATTTTGTGTATTTTAGCTATGGGCCATAGATGCCTGATAATAAAATGATTATTATTATAGTACCTAAGCGTTCTATTATGCACAAATTGATCATAAAATTGCAATTATATGTCTCCTGAAAAGATACTAGTTTGTCTACCTTGATGGAAAAATAATGGACATAGAATAATTAACAATATTTCAGTATTGTTTGACCAGAAAACAGACGCGACTGAGTTAGTATTATTAATTTCCATGGACTCTTTCCTATCTGAATATTATCACTTATACTTATGTCGGACTTCTATGGCCCAAAACATACAATACGTAAACCAATTGCATACGTCAACGCACAAGTTGAACCTACTTTACCAATCTCACCATATTAGCTCTATTCTTCCATACTCGAAGTAGTTGGTAAGTACCTACTTGCCTTCAGCGCGGCGTCAATTTGACGGCTGAAACTACGTAAATAGCTCACAAGTAGATTGCGTGTCGATGGGAGACGTCGGTGGGTGGATGCCGACTATGTGTGGCGGCGCAGATGCAAGGCCTCCCATAAAAAGGTTGGTATATAAAGATACATATACACCGATGTGTTTTGCTAAGGATCGGTTGAATGTGTGTCATCATGTGTACAAACTCTCATAAGAAAGAAGAAAGAAAGAAAAGAAAGAAAAATAGTTTTATTTGTCACAGAAACACGTGCATATAAAAGATGACAACATTAAAAATAAAGAAAAAAAACATGACAACAAACACAGATAAGTATACATAGGCATAAAGAACACAAATAGTCGGCAGCTGCACACCGTGACTGTGACAAGAAGGCTTCTACTCAGCATCATGCTGAAAAAAACGGCAAAACTACGGGACTACGGGGTACTATGGGATCCACAGCACAGCGCTGATTTTCAGTGGTCACCCGAAAACAACGTACGAAAATCAAGCCAGGTTTTTTTACAATTTATACAAAAACAAGTAACAAATTAAAATAATTATCTTTATTAAACAGTACATATTTAATATTACCCTACAACCAATGATAGAAAATGCTATAAGTAAAGTAATTAAATGCGTAGCTACCCAAAATCATAATAAGTTAGTACCTACACAAAACTGTACCGCGTTTTGTCTCGCTCCCACTGTGCTCCCACTCAAACCTTCCTGTTCTCCCGTCGCCTGCGCGCGCGCTCACAATAAAATACTTTGTTGTATTAATTAGGTTATTAGGTGCATTTCTTTACTGCGCCTATGAGCGTGATGACGAACTGTGATTCTAATGAGTCAGCAGGCCCGCGGCACCGCCGCCGCTGGCTCGGCGGAGCGGTACCCGAGTCCTGCGTGATCACGTGTGACTAGTGCAGTGTAGATGCGCGGCTAGTACGTGCGTTTCAGTCGACGCTTGATGGAAACAGTTGTTTAGTTTTATTGATGTATTTCGATCTTAGACTACGATATAAGTGCCTACACCTACGTCATTTTCACCGCGACGACATACGCAACCCAACGCAACCAACGCATTGACCATTACGACATCGGGCATCATCAAACCCAAACACGATGCCGAAAACCGTAACCGGCAAAACTTAGTATAGTAGACAGCTTTATTTTACGGCTCAAAGGAAAAACACTAAACATTGTCAACCATCCACAAACAGACTACATAAGTCATTACAGCCACAATACTAGATTATATTAAATTTTGTCACGCACACATCCAACTTTAGCACTCTGAAATAATTAAAATATTTCAGCGACACAACAAAATTTAATAAATCCGTCGCGGTAACAGACTAGAGCAGTTTTCATAGCAAGTATCCAGTGGAATCCGAGATAGCGGTCTTGGCTGAGTTCAGGTGTCATCCTACAATGAACTGAGTTCAAGTGGGTCGCCAGAATTTAAGGCATCTTGGAATTTCACGAGCGCACGCCGATGTGAGAAGGAATAGAAGAACTTGGTTATTAAATATTTATGAAAATGAGTTAGCGATTTGTGATTTTTTTTATTGAAATGCAAACATGGGTAATGCGTGTCTTTTATTACCTGTGTCCATTTAAGGCGACATTAATCTGATTCAGATTTTTTTTGGCTGAATTCATGTTGATTTTCAGGCTAAAGCGGTGCCACACTAGTTAACAACTTTCTAGCAAGCCAAATTAAAAGCCTTGGATTGCATATAGATGGAAATAGCTAATCAAACAATAAAAGCAGCAATAGCTAATTTAACAAAAAAGCAGTAGTAGTTTAAACTTTTACCCTCTTATTTAAAAACGTTGCTTAAAGTAAAGAGACGTTTAAACGTCAAAAAGTTATGATTAAGCAGACGCTAATCATTGTCTAACTTTAGGGAACGTTTATAAATATGGGAGATTAAATAAAATAATTGGTCAACTATGTTGGGGTCGGCTTCCA
This sequence comes from Polymixis flavicincta, assembly GCA_949987655.1. Lineage (NCBI taxonomy): Eukaryota > Metazoa > Arthropoda > Insecta > Lepidoptera > Noctuidae > Polymixis > Polymixis flavicincta. The sequence continues at coordinate 3,088,945 of OX465180.1, forward strand.
GTCTAACCGGACGCAGCTGAATACCAGTATTTTACATGGAGCGACTGCCTATCTGACCTCCACAACCCAGTTACTGGGTAATACGATACCCCTTGGTAAGACTGGTTGTCAGACTTTCGGGCTTTTGACGACCCGTAACGACTGTCAAAGAACCACAAATGACAGTCGGGACCAACTGCTTAACGTGCTTTTCGAGACACGGAGGGATCTTGGTATGTAAAGATGGTCACCCATTCACGGACCAACCCCGGCAAGCATAGCTTAACCTGGCCGATCGGCCCGTGCAGCTATTTTTATTTAGCTACAAGCCCCTAAAATAGCCCATTAAATAAATAAAATTACTATCAATGAAGAAAGTAAACTTCAAAGCATCACAATATAATTCTTGCACCCCAGAGAAGCTAACACAAAGTAAATCCAATCTACAATTTACTCTCAACACAACTAGCGAGCGACTCTTCCAGTACATACACTATCTGTAATCTACTTGGCAGAACAAATACTATCCACGACGATGATAAGTGGATTGGACCTCTCTCATATTGTACCACAGTTTCAAATTTAAACAGTGTGACTAGAATCCGAACAGCCATCTTGTATTTACTTTAATTCACTGATATTTCTCTGTTGCTTCTTACAATTTTGTAAGACTACCCGATTGGCGATGTGATGTGAATTTGAAAACAGAATACGATTTCTCTTCAGGATTAAAATAAAATAGATAGTAGAAATCTGCGTTGAATTAAAAGATGAATGAAATTATGATATTGAGGTGAATTACGCAAAATTAAAATTCGCTAATAATGTTGAAATGGTAACTGTGGGTTTAATTTCTCATTTTTGATGTCGCGGTTCTTTAATAAAACGTGAAAGTGTGTATGTTGTGTGTAAGGTAGTTAATTTTGCACTAAGAAAGTAGACGATGGTTTCAATAATAAAATAAGACTTAAGAACAAAGATTAACACATAACATTACATGTTATTTTAATATTCCTACCAAATTTTAAAATAGATTACTAGTTAAGAAAACCCACATAAAAGAACACTCTCAATTAAGTCGCCTTGCAAACATAATCAAAATCGATTCAGTCATTTCGGAGCTACGATGCCACAGACACAGATACACACGTTAAACCTATAACACCCCTTTTTCCGTCGGGGATTAAAAATAGGTAAACGAGGTAAATATAACCTGACAACTCACTGTTCATCAAATTCCTCTTCGTTGAGTATCTAATCTCACAAAGAAGACAACCTGATGCGTTCACGTGGAAGATCCGAATTAACTCTTCAAAAGCAACACGCTGTATACAGGCGAACTTTTAATAGTGTAGTCAAACTTAATAACATAGTACAAACAGAGCAGTGTTTGTTCACATTAGTATTCACTGAACGGAATTTATTTTGTAAATGCGTTTGGATATGTCTATTTATTTTTATTTTAAAACACTTGGTTTTAAAATATTTCACTACTCTACAGATATGTTTAATTCGATTGGAAGTCATTTCTGTCTGGCTGAAAACGTTTAATTATATTTAGTCGTGAAATTAGTGATAATTTTGAAACGAGTTTATTTAGAAACTATTGCTAATTTTTTTTTAAATAATTCTCATCCGTTATTTTTTAAATTCTTTATACTACTATTTACTAGAAATATTTTACAGGACACGTTATTATTTCTTTACGCAATGTTGTCAATACATGATATACTTTACACAAAAAATAATCCCAAAAAAACTCATATTCACACATCACTACACCCCATTGTTACCCGTTCGCATCCTTAAGACCCTAACAGTTGAATCGCTCTTCAGCCCAAGTCTAAGAGCCATCGACGTCCCTAATTGTGGCCGTCAGACGAGCCACCTGAGCAACTCGAGCCACGAGCCACCCGAGCCACTTGACGTCGATAAGTGACGGGGTACACCGACGTGACGTCATTAATAGCCGACAATTAGAAGGCGTTTAGGTGGGTCAATTATTTTTATAGTTTTGCTTGGAAAATGTTGGTGTTTTAAATATTTTCAGCAAATATGCGAAATTAGTACGGGCAGCAAAAAGTATTTGATGGAAAACAGAACGTTAACGTTTTTACAGTAGGTTCCTAACCCCGGAATTCACAAAAGACTTTAAACTTTATTTCGATAAATGTCTCTTTGTCGCTACTCTAAGATACAGTAACAGCATGAGTCCTAACGTTAACTTTAAATTGAATTACACTTGAGAATTAGGCCGTCCAAAGTTCAAGCTATTGGTATGTTCAAGTCGAGTGCTGGCAATGACAAAATAGATCATCAAGAATGTGTGAGATGTTAATAATACGTTATATTGATGACATAAGCTCACGCCTTCTTCCTATGGTGGTAGGCATCTACAGAACTCCACTTGCTACGATTCTTACACACTTATTTTACTTCGTTTAGGGTTACAGATTTTAGGGGAAATTCTCGTAATTTTAAGAACGTTTACAGTCAGATCTCAGGCTCAATCTGTCGAAAATACCTCGTGTTTCCACACATTTTTGACAAGTTTTTGAAATTTTATTGTCGCCGAGATAGGACTGCGGCTAGATTCTGAACGTTTTTGATTAGGTACATGATTTGGCCTTCAGGTCATTCACGTACATACGTCGCTGATAATATACTCAGAAAATAAATACATTGGAAAAGAAAAAAGAGAATCAAGCAGTGTAAGTAAATCAAATGATAAACTCTACTACTACATCATTACTAAAATAATAACGTCAAACGAGAATCGACATCCTTAATTGCTGTCCTTTATCGAGAATACCTTTGCCACTCGACCCTCGATAAGTGACCGGCCATACTTACATACAGTGCTACGTACGGTAAGTGTTACGTACGAACGTTCGTCACTATACGCGGTTATTATTCACGAACAATTAGTCAGTGATTGCATCTTTAATTATGTTTTAACAAGGCTTTATGTGGAGTGGTGATTATTGATGGATTTTATATTTTTTGCCAATTAATTTGGGTTGAAGCGTAGTTGTAGTAGGTATTTATTTTGGATAGGTGAATTTCAATAAGTACTTCCATTACAGCGTTTATGAGGAATTACCTCAAGCAATACAGTTCGGCTACTGAGAGCATGCGTTCTTGACACCCGTCAGTTTCATAAAAACGAATACGTGCTTCCCGAATTTGATCTTTAATAATTACTAGAATTGTCGCACTGACAGGTGTCGGGAACGCATTCTCTTCGGCCGGACTGTAACACAGTCTGGTTATATTAATTAAAACGTTGATTGCTGTTTAAAACTTAAACAATCACTAACCCTACAAAAAAGTACAGACGTATCTTTCTCAAAGAATTTCTGATTTATCACTGAAACTTTCCTGAATTTGTACAAAGGGAGAACGAATCCATCAAAATCTCCCCCTACATACATGTAATTCTCTCGAACTATTTTACCGAATCCATCATAAATATAGATCTATCGATAGAAAAGTTTAAACGGCGAAACTTTCATTGAAGCAACATTTACGATTGCTATAGGCTTCTTGTTTCTTTTTACAAGAACCTTGCGCCTTAAAGTGTTGTAAAAAACTAGAAGTACTTCCAAGTTTGGAGTTTTTACGCGACAAACTTTACATTGTATTTGTAAGGCCTTTTGAATGTTGCGTCGTTTCTGAGTTTTTAGGTTTTTTGGTGAATGATTCCGATATCGGTTGGCTGATTTTATTGATATTACAAGCATAAGAACCGTGAAGCTTTGCTTGCCACGTTTTTTTGTGGATGGGTGGACATCGCTGGTTGTTAGACTATCAAGCTTCTAACGACCCATTACGACTGTTAAAGATCCTCGAATGATAGCCGGGACCAACGGGTGCCGTGTCCGCGAGATGACAATAACAGCAAAAAAAAAATATACCCGATTAATTCTTATGAATATTATTCAGTTCAAACTAAAATTATAACTGTGTTAGTTTGACCAAATTAACTTATACTTGACTGTATTAGTCAAGTTTAAGTTATTTTGATCAAGTTATTCAATAGAAACACGCGTTAGTTAGTATGTACTCAACCAGAGTCGTGACATAACCTTTAAATAAAATACATTACATATATAACTTTAACATGACGTATAGCACACTTGTACCTACATATTAACTTTTATTCGAAGCTAATAAAACGGAAATTTAATATGGGTACGAAATAATTTTCCGAATAAAATGTCGTGTTCTCATTCAATCAAGTAGCATCTGTTTGACACATAAAAAGAAATTCATTTACGAGCTAGCTTTGACTCTATGAAAAATATCTTTACTGTCAGGATATTTCTTTATATTATAATAATGTACTTTTTTAATAACGAAGCAGTCTGTAGCTCCACGAGATTTTTAAGTATTTTTTGCCATCGTAACTTAGGTTACGGTAACTAAAATTACTTCAAGTCTAAATTGGCTTAGGCCATTTCCAATAAAAATGGACTTGAATGCTGAATAGACAATACATATTTTTTATTCAAAAAAAAATCTAGTAATATATCTAATTTGAAAATTACTAATATATTTTTGTAAAATGGCCTGAATATTTGCAAATCTGAAATGTACAAATTCTTGTATTTTCCTACACCTACCAGTTGGTAACCGCAGATCTACCCTCTCGCATGAGAGGTTCTGTAGTAATACGCAACGTGACACGATATCATCTAGAAATACATACACGGGTATAACATGGGATGAGTAGGGACTCAGGAAGGCAAAATAAATTAAAAGTAAAAAAGAAAAAGATGAGATGTCCTTGACACGTCTACGCTTTCTCCTTTTTAAATAAGGCACTAAGAAAGGGATGTACTTTATATTTCGAAGCACAGAAATGACTGCAAAACTGTTTTTGGTTCTTCGATTGAGTGTTAATTATTAACTGAGGATTTTATGTCGGGCTATCGCCGTGCTTTTCAACTAACCAATTCAGTTTAAACACAATTATTTATTAAGGAGAGGAATATTAGATCATTAAAAATAATTGAGAAAAGTTGTAAGTCATGCAGTCCATGATTGGTGTGGTGCCGGACGTAAAAGAACAGCACGATCCCATTTCTTCCCGTGGGTGTCGTAGAAGGCGACTAAGGAACTTTCTAGAGAATGCGCAGCAGCGTTCTCTATGTATTTTACCACCATACTGCGATCGCCAACCCGCGCAAAGCGTGGCGATTATGACAAAACCCCCTTTTTGGGGGAGGCCTATGTCCAACAGTGGACGTCTTTTGGCTGAAATGATGATGATGAATAAATACGAGTAATTATAATATTATATTTCGAATAGAATAGAAATCGCTTGTCTACATTTATCGGTACAAAACTGTCAACTGTCTAAACGGAAACGTCATTTTTTTTTTACTCTTCCGTAGACAAAACGCTTCTCTACGGTTCTCGTGCGAAGCATGCAGGTCAGGCAAAGAGTTATTGGGTTTTTCTCAGAGGCAGCCCGTAGTTTGGAATTGTGCCCGGTTGATGGCAATTGGCCCGCCCCTATGTCATGGCGCTTAAACATAACAGGCGAAATGTGGGTGTATTATAGGTACACCTATGCCTAAAGTTTCGAGGAATACAGGCGTGATGTTATCACAATAAACTAAATGACTTACAACTTTTTTTTACCCTCTTAAGAAAAAAGCATAAGTTTATGATGAATGCAAAAAATTATGCGTCTCTCCAAGAGGGTAGACATAAACTACAGAACGCCAGTACCTACGATCCCTACATCCCTAGATGCCACTCTTCGTCCTCCTTCTTTAGCTAACTACGTACCTACATATTGCAAGCAACTATGACTCAAATGACCTTAGTGACCTTCTCTAAGCCATACGCTCATTGACTGGCCAAATATAATATCCTACTCTTCAACTTAACCCAAGTATAAACTTTACAACACAAATGTAGGTACAAACCCAGCCTTAAAGCGATTGTCTATTACACAATCGCTTCAGTGAAGCGTGCTTTGGTTCTAACCTACACCTTCTATACCTACCAAGTACCTAGCACCTACATATACCTAGATATTGTGTATTGTATAGGGCGTCTCAGACATTCAAGGTCACACCATCTAAATATAGTTTCGTTTCATTATACATTTTAAATTAGTTTAATTATTTTAAATCGCATGTTCCCTTTGTCATCTTTAACGATACTAATACAAGTTTAACTGAACTTTTTACTATTTAAGCAATGATCGATTGTTTACTATAAAAAATGGACCGTCACTATTTTTTGCAATAAAAGTCAAAGGGTCAAATCCAAGGTCACACCTCACGAAGTTGAAGTTTCTATAAACTACGTGTATAGCCATTTGTTAGCACTCTTGTGTTTGTAATTATCGAAGCAATTACGTCTTTTGTAACAGCGGCGAACACTGCACTTTAATTATTGAATGACGCTGTTGAATGGCCTCAGTTTACTGGACACGGCTCTCAAATTACTTTTGTTAATGTTAAGAAATTGAGGAGAACATTTTAATATTATTACATTAATGTTATTAATTTAGGCTATGCTATCTTGTTTTTGATATTTTTTAACCCGGCGGGAGTGTGGTGACAAAATATTTCATCGAGTATGTGGCGGGGTATGACATACCCATAAATTAAAATGCCGGTATATGATTATAATAATCAAATTTAAATGAAATTTTAATTTTATTAATTTAAACACAATCTCTTTACTTAAATTTAAATGAAAAACTTGGTCATAATTATATATTTTAATAGTTTTTATTACCAAAGTTAAGGCACTAATTTTTGGTTACAAATCAAAACAGTCTTTCATAACAGGCGTCAATCCTTTAAACCAAACTAATATTACCAAAATAAACAAAATGAAAAGTCTTAAAAACATAAGGAACATGAGATCTAGAATAAAAAAACCTTTAAAAATCTATAGTTATCATAAAGAACTAGATTCAGAATAAGCACAGTCTTTGCAGGAAAAAATTGCGTGTTCAAGACAAATGGCCTTTCCACAGCTTTAGATTTGTAATGAGGTAATGCGTGACCTTGAGTAGATGGACGACGAGTTCTGAGAATTGAAAGAGGGACATCATCGTCGGAATCATGATCACTACCACTCTCAACATTTAGCTCCTATTCCGTATCGGGTTCTATATTTTGTTCACTGCAATAATCAGACACATCCGACGAGCTCGATTGATGTGAAGAATTTTCTAATAATATGTCGTATAACATAGACCTAAGTCTATTTTCCCTACTATTTTCACCCATGTTTGTCAAAACCCTAAAAAAGACAAGAAATAATAAAATTAAATGTAAATAATGTTATGATTAAATGCACACGTAAACTATGTGGCGGGGTGTCACTTACCCCACGCACGTATACTCGCGTGTATCTCGACGCTGGCTGGCGCCACACTGCGATCACGCCACTGTCCCCCTTCGCATTACTTCAGCTCCAGCTACTCGAAGCCGCTACCACGTAACTTACAACAATAAAAATGTACGCCAGCAAAAACAATTGGTGGGGTATGCTACACCCCACCACACTCCCGCCGGGTTAATTTTGGGAGAGGTCTCTACTCAGCAGTAGGAAAAGATAGACTAATGAATGAAACAAATCTTAACCTCTGTAACGTAAACATTGAAGTAGATCTGCGCAGGCTTTATATCTGCCGATGTCTTAATGACATAACATACGACACAGGATACTGTCCTCCTCTCGGTGAGAGGGAATGGGCCGTAATCCACCACGCGAGCTCAGCGCGGCGATGGTAGATGTCGCATGTCTTCGATTATTTGGTTCAAGGACCTGCCGGTAAACTTACGATGTGTTCTTTCTCCGTTTTTGAAAGTAGTGGTAAGTAAGCGCCTACCTTGGGTCGAACCTACTGCTGGCAACAACATTTTGGCACAAGTTTTGGTACAATTCAAGTATCATTGCTAGGCAATAATATTGTAATATTCTTTAGTGGCAACGCTGTCACACTTCCTCTCACCTTAGCCAATTTACAACTAACTTCGACGGTCACGTATTTTTTCTCTCTCGTTAATTTTTAGAGTTTAAAATATAAGATTGACGGTTGTGTACCCAAAGCTGTCAATGAATACTGTGCATCTAAAGTGTCTTTACATTTGAAGATTCCTCCTGGTACGCAACCCAAAAATTATTCCTGGCGTGGCATAGCAGGACGCGTGTTCGCCACTTACAACTCTAAAGTCGCATCGGATAACACTGTGCCACCATTTTGCTCCAACTAAATAAATTGCATGTTATTTTGTGGCATCTAGCCTGCCAGTCTCTTAAACATACTGTAAATTAAAAAAAAAAGCCATATTCATTTTAGAAATCCACTTTATCCGTTAGCTTTCCATACAACAATATATCACACAAAAGTTTAATCACAATTCATACAAAACAATCCCAAAATCCGCCATTCACCTTTACGCCACAAATGGTATCAAATTGATTGTATTGACTCCAGTCTGATTGAAATGAAAGGAAAACAATGCGTTGGAGGATACCCGCGTGTTGTTATAGTCAAATGAGAGTAACTGACATTATATACTCATGTGAGTACAAAACCATATGTACTTATATTAGTAGATATCTACATATGTGAGTACACATAGCCGTATTATGATAGGCTTTGTTGCCTAGCCGTTGTTTAATTATGACTAACTAATGAAGTAGCGATCTGTCATGATGAACGTGTGTTTGGATTCAAAATTCAGTAGCCATCAATATTAATTTGGTGATAACACTATGGTATTGTCAATAGAATATGAGGACGGAATCACTGTCGATAGGTATATTGAGTTTATCAGAGACATAAGAAAAATAACTCTTTGCATTTGCATTTTGTTTTGATGTACTTTATTTTTTATTTTGTGGATTTTTGTCCAGTTGATGGCAATAGGCTCGCCCCTAGCATAGTACTTTAACGTAACTGGCTAAATGTGGATGTACAGAGTACACCTCTGCTTAACCGTTCAGAGATTAGAAGCGTCATGTTTTGATTACCAGACATACACTAACTTGAACAACTTATACCACTAAAATAATGGTCTGATCACTCACCATGTAACCGAAGACTGATTCCACGATAAACACAGATCCCATAACGTGTATTCCAATAAATCTTGATACGAACGTTCGACGACAGCCAATAAATACGGAACGCGAATTGCCCTCAGTTGGAAAATAAATAAGACACGCTGTGTCTGCGGTTACCGATCGGATGTAGAGTTATTTTAATGACTGCCCGTTAAGGAGTGAAAGGGAACTTGGTTGCAGGTTTTGGTATAAATTGGGAATAAAAAAGTATCTCAAATGTTCTACATAAAGGTCAATACATAGAATTAATTCAGAATTAACTGTAATTCAAATGAACCTTGCAAGAAAATTTGGAACCGAATCCAAAGGTTGATAACATCGGATAATTGGCAGAGACAACTTGACTTTCTACCACATTCGGTGCCAAACTTTAAAGTGTAAACTATAGTCATACTATGCAGAAGTGTTCTCAAACCATTTTAGTAAAAAGTCATCGGTCAAGGACTAGTTAAATTGAAACCAATTTATCTCGCCATCCGAAAATTTAAATCCACCTAAAAGAGCCAGGTATGCATGCCAAGAATCTTCAAATCAAAATTGCTGGAGGTACTCCACATAAATCCCCACCACTCACAATCGAGAACATTCCGTTGGCTTCCAAAAAATCCTACTAATTTGCAATAACAACCAGAAAAACATTTATCTCCATCCATCTCGCAACTTTTTGCGTACCACAGAAGCTGAAGAAAATTTTCAATTATCGCACAGGCCACCCCAGGTCGGAAAGTCACACAGGATTTTATTCCCATCTGAATTAAAGCACAAATGGAATCCCATTTTATAATTTTCTCCGATTTGCAGATAGTCATTTTCGTTTTTATTGCTTCTGTGACTTATGTCTGAGTTTGACGTGGAAGTCGATGAGAATTTCCGTAGTTTAATACGTGGATTCAAGATTAAACGTAGATTATAATATGTGCTTAGATAATCAAATAACTTTCATAGGATGACAGTTTAATTCAGAATGTCGTTTAATAAGTTAGTAGTTTATAGATAACTCTGTCAACGGTAGACTATTATGAAGACCGACTAAATTAGCAAAAATTTATTATTTCACTAATTTAGATGAAAATATCTTATTATCTTCAACTCTTTTAACTTGAGTTGCTTTTGTAATAAAACCTACTAAAGTTTCTTTCCACTAACAGATCCGCATCAAAACAATCTCTTACATTTCCACTTTAGTCTTTCTGGAAAAAGTTTCTACAAGAATTATTCCCAAAATTTATGTTTCGGCCATTTTAACTCTTTGCTTAAAATCTTCATTTGGAGCGGCTGCTGCAAGGCGCTATCTCAGTTCGATCAGTCCTTCTGTTGCCAGTGTAAATAGAAGCTCTTTTTTATTTAAAAAAGTCGTTATTACCGTCTCTGTAAATATTTTGGGACTCGTCTCGTGATGAACCTCTGTAATTTTAAGGACCTTTCTTTGTTTATACTTTATGAATTGACTTGTTACTGTTTTATGCCTTACAAAACAGGAGTCAATTCTTTTGAGTCTATTCGCTCTATTATTAAGATTGAATGTTGTGTTTACGTCAATTATAAAATTATAGTCGAGATTTGCAATAGGACAAAGTCCCCTTTTTGCTACCAACTTTACCTTAAAAACGAACGAAAACCCTGAACATCACTTAATATATCAAAACTTTCCCCGATCACATAAATACATTTAAAATCATTCGACAGTTGTGATCTATTAGCTGGAACTGCAGAACGTTTGTCATAACAGACCGGGGTTCATAGTAAGCTGTAGTTAATGGCTGAACTTTTGTGTATCTACGATGTTCAAATTTGCCGATTTTCGCTCCGGATAACCTCCATTATTTATAGCTTGATCTTGTGAGTGCTAATATTTAATGTGTCTTGGAAGCAATACTCGTTTTCCGTTTAAAAGTTTTTGAACGAGAACGATTTTATAGACTAGGAATAGATTTTCTGGTTTCTAAAGAAAATTACATGGTTGATTGATAATAATCAATATCATCACACACATACATAAAGTCAAAGTCCACTACTGGACATGGGTATCTAAATGACCAATACTTTCCAAGGTCAAGGGATTTTTTTTTAAAGATCGTTTACAATTGCACGCTAAAAGAAAATTCTAAAACTGAAAAGGCTAACTCAATAATTGTCAATCTTTTTGTATCGTATGATCAGCATCCTCATAAAAAACAAAATGTAATAGTAAAAACACTTCACTACCTAAAAGCAATTACTTTTTTCGTCTCTTCTGTGATATTCGTCGGTTATCTTCGTTGCTAACCTACTTTTTTTATCAAATTATGTCTGTAATCGACTGTCAGCGAAGGGGTGACCCGAAGGCGTGTAATGACGTCCTCATGTCATCCTTGGACTCTCAATTGACTTGGAATAACATGGAGAAGGCGATAGTGAAGAAAGTTTTTTCTGTGAACGACTTTGACGTCTAATCTAGGTATGTGATCGGAACGTAATTTATGTATGCCGCAGGGGTCCGCAAGATGGCTAACCTCACTTCAAAGCTTAGTCGTGGTTAGTTTTTGATAACGTATGTGTAGTATGATTTACAAAGTCTTATTTTGTTTACTTTTAGCGTTTGGTAAAGTAACAGTTACTCTTGTTATGTTTCCTTTTCTATATTTATGGTGTCGAACTAGTCGAACAGGATATTCGTAAAATTCAATCAATCATCATCAGCCTTATAATGTTCCCACTGCTGGGACACAGGCCTCCTCTCGGAGAGAGGGATTGGGCCGTAATCCACCACGCGGGCCCAGTGCGGATTGATAGATGTCACATGTCTTCGAATTTTTGGTTCTAGGACATGCCGGTTTCCTCGAGATGTTTTCCTTCACCGTTTTGAGAGCAGTGGTGATGAAATAATTTACACAAAGTAGCCGCTCGAGCGCCCAAGCGAATTAAATTAAATAACGTAAAACGCCCGCGATGACGTCATCGCACCCATTTGCGTCGTGGGTGGTCCGCCTCTTATCGCAAACTCGAAAAAAACAAGGGTTCTTTGTTCGTGGAGTCGTTCGAACGTTTGTTGCTATAGAATCCTGAGTAAACGGACGATTTAACTATTGTTACTTTCGTTTGAATGAATGGTCGTAAAAAATTAGATAATTCGTGGAAAATGAGCGTGGGAATGTTTACGTTAGAATGTTTACGCTATCGAAAAAAATGACAATAACAAAAAAAAACAAGCGATGACCTATGTTTTTTATGGTTTTAAATGCATGGTGTGTATATTCCTAGCATAACAAATGAATAAAACCACCTACCTTTAGTACAAAATGAATCATCCACAAGCGTCACAAAACAAAACAATAACAATTGCCTGACGTAAGTTTTACGACAGACCTCGCAAAACAAATAGATTAAAAATATTTTTGTTCGAGCGTTCCAGGTTTTTCTTAGCTTGAAACGTAGTATATTGAGCATGGAATCAGAATGTACAGTTACCATAGAGAAATATTTAGTCGATTTTTGTCACGAGTTAAAATAAATGAGTCACTCCGCAAAACTCCAAAAAATAGCGCGCGTGGGATAGATTTGATCCCGTGGTCGCTCAAGGGTATTTTGCGCGTGGGATTAAATATATCCCCCGGGCGCTCAACGGGGTAGAGCGCCTGTCTGGGTTCGAACTCACGACCTACAACTCGTAAGTCGCGGCCGTTACCACTTGGCCACCACTGCTCCTGCGTAAAATTATAAAGATTAAATGACGCAATAAAACTGTTATCACAATTATGCCTATATTACCAGTGATATAAGGTGTGTTTTTCTATCAATGTTCCCATGTATTCTATTTTAGCTATTCTGTGCGTATTCTATCTTTTACTTTATCATCACTGTCTTTGTCTTTTTGTGTAATTATGGAGAACATTGCCAGTAGCATATTTGTATAACCTAATGTTGTATAAACTTTTTCTACTAATAAATAGTTGTTATTTTCCACGAAAAGTAAAATTAAAAAATCCTATTAACTTTATAATTAAACATAGACATACAATCCCATCCACTGTCGCGATCCGCAGGCTGGTGACTTGGCACGGATGTATAACCTACAATTTGTATGAAGGTGACAGGTGCCACTGATTATGGCAATTCACGGAACTGATTGTTAACGTGTGGATTTACCGACGATATTTTCCTCTTTGATATGATATGTTATAAATACTTATATGGAATGTGTTTTGTTGTTTGTGTTAAGGATTGAGTACTTTATTATATTTAAAGGCGCAGGATAGCCTCTACTACAAGTGGTCACAGTATTAGTAGTTCAGCAGCTTCAATATCATCGTTATACGACCTGAGAATTTTATTGCACATGACTTTCGTCTTGTCCAAATTCACGCCGAGGCCAACCTGCCGAGGGGCTCTATTTAGGCTGTGCAGCATCTGGTCTAACTGTTCCAGTGCTTCTGCCAATATGACGATGTCATTGGCAAACTGAAGGTGTGAGTTGTATTCGCCGTTAATATTGATACCCTGTCCAGTCCAGTCCAACGTCTTAACGCCTTCAACGCGTTGGTGAACAGTTTCGGAGATATAACATCCCCCTGTCGCACCCCGCTGAGCAGTTGGATGGGGCTTGTTCCCTTAACCTGGATCTGGACAGTCATTGTAGCAACGTCATACAAACATCTCAACACTTCGATATAGCGCCAGTCAATTCGACATCGTTTCAGAGAGGCCAGATCTGCCCATATTTCGATGGAGTCGAAGGCTTTCTCGTAGTCCACACAGCGGTTGGTTGTACTCTTCAGTATCGAAGGGTCACTTCTCGAAGTTGCGAAGGAGTATGTCTTTGGGGGAGGCCTATGTCCAGCAGTGCACGTCTTCGGGCTGAAATGATGATGATGATGATGTCTACCTAGGGCAAATCATCCAGCTCGGTAGACACAACTTTGAGAAAGAAGCCGACAGAAGGATCCAGTTGGGTTAGGCAGCATTTGGGAAACTACGTGAAGTGTTTTCGTCGCCTATTCGGCAATGCTTGAAGACTAAGGTCTTTAACCAGTGCGTCCTGCCCGTGATGTCATATGGTGCTGAAACGTGAACAATGACAGTTGGGCTGGTCCACAAATTTAAAGTCGCTCAGCGCGCTATTGAGCAGGCTATGCTCGAAGTTTCTTGAATGAAATTATCCGGAAAAGAACCGGCGTCAACGACATAGCTTGTAGAGTGAGCAAGCTGAAGTGGCAGTGAGCTGGCCATGTTTGTCAAGTACCGATTGATGGTGGAGCAGACGAGTCCTGGGGTGGAGACCATGTATTGGAAAACGTAGTATGGGACGCCCCCCAGATGGATGGACTGATAACCTTAAAAAGGTGGCTGGGACAGACTGGACGCACAAGGCAGAGGATAGAGGGTTATGGCGCAGCCTGGAAGAGGCCTATGTCCAGCAGTGGACTGTGATAGAAAGAGTTGATTCTTAGCAGGTCGGCAAAGCAGTGTTGACCAAGTGGAACGCTGCCAGGCCCTATACTTTTGATAACTTACTTCTTCACTACTGCTCTCAAAACGGTGAAGCAAAACATCGTGAGCATGCATGAGTGGCATGTCCTAAATCCAAAAATTCGAAGACATGTGACATCTACTAACAATACGCTTAAGGCCCATTCCCTCTCCACTGTGTTATAGGAACACTATAGGCCAATTATGCATATCCTATGTATAACAGTTCCTCCTGGACGTGGTACGATAGCGGCTCCCTTAACATCATATTTCTTATCAGAAGACAGCGGTCATGCAACTATTGATGCGGCGCTCTAATCGACTGACTGTAACCAGCTACTGTCACTCTTCTTCGAACTTTTCGGTGATTCTAGTAACTTTGTAACAAAGAGCACGGCACCACTTACTGCTCCACCATATTTATAAAGATACCTGTGATTTATTTAGATAATTATACTTTTGATGCCGTGATTGTATCTGTCTAGGCAGGTTGGTTTTGCGATATCAGCCGGTTATCACAAATACAATATTATTTAAAAAAAAAAAACTTTAAATAGGTATACGTTAAAGTCTATAATTTTGTTTACTCATATAAGGTATCTCGCTAAGGGAAATCGCTTGTCTATATTTCTCGGCGAAAACTGTCAACTGTCTATACGTAAACGTCATTTTTTTCTACTCTTCCGATGACAAAACGCTTGTCCATCGTTCTCATGGTAAGCTTGCAGCTAACGCAGCACAGAAATTGATTACCTACGTACTTAATTAAACATCATCGCGAACCACACGAACTGCACAGAAATAATGACTACACAATCATAAAGCCTCGCATCAAACATTTTTCGACGCCACCACAGAGCAATAAATACATACTGTGGAGCTGTCATCAAATTTGCAGCACTTCATGAATGGAGTCAATTTGTAGTGGTTGATGTTAAAACCACAATCATTACCAAGCTCTCCTGACGCCGTCATCACGTTCAAATTGATGGTTCCGTATATTATGGGTTTTTGCATCCAATTCAGTAGTAATTACTTGCCAGGTTAAGCGAAAAACTACTTAGCGCGCAAGACCCAACTTTGTGCCGCATCTGGCCAGACTGAAGGCAGACTTCAATATACTAAGGAAAAAGCTAGGGTGAGTCGCTAAAAGGGACCAAATTTTAAGCAAAGTGGTCATTATTTTTAAGTTTAAAAAACTTTTAACTAAAAAATGTTTGCTTTCATCAAATATTATTCCACCTTTTATGTATGTAAACTAAAGAAGGGCTTGTGGTTTAGTAACAATAGCTGCGCGGGTCGATCGATCAGGTTAAGCTACGCTTGCCGCGGTTGGTCCGTGGATGGGTGACCATATTTACATACCAAGACCCCTCCGTGCCTCGGAAAGCACGTTAAGCCTTTGGTTCCGGCTGTCATTTGTGGATGTTTGACAGTCATTAAAGGTCGTCAGAAGCCCGAAATTCTGACAACCAGTCTTACCAAGGGGTATTGTATTAACCAGTAACTGGGTTGTGGAGGTCAGATAGGCAGTCGCTCCATGTAAAATACTGGTATTCAGCTGCATCCGGTTAGATTGGAAGCCGACCCCAACATAGTTGGGAAAAGGCTAGGCAGATGATGATGTAAACTAAAAAAACCTAGTGTAAAAAAACGAGTTATTATAACACAAAAGACGAAAATCCGTCAAAAAACTAACGTGAATCGAAAAATAGAAAATAAAAGATGGCGATATCGAAATTTAAAAATTTCACGTCGAACGAGTTTAGGTATTTTTGTAATAAATTGAAAGGCCTGTGATTGATGACACGGGCCAGTGGACGGCGTGTTTACTGTATACAAAATAAAGGCAATAAAATGATATACATTGCACACTGTGTGATTGACATGTACATATTGTTGGAGAAAGATATTCTGGGATATTTTTACGGTAAGATAGTGGTGATTTATTGGTCTGGTATCTGTTGCTATGTGGGGAAGAATACGGAAGGTATTTTTTGGAGCAATAAATAACACATGAATAGATTATATGATGTAGAATTTGTATTTTTCTTCCACATATTTTTTTTGCTTTCCCTACCATTTTTAAAATAGTGAATAATAAACTAAATAATATGATAAACGATTTCTACTTTCAGCTCATAAATCTTGATATTATGTCAACACTTTAAACTCAAAAAAGGTGAATAAAGAACATAGAAAAGAGCTGTCCGATCAATTTATAAATTAAGTCCGAGACACTCTCTCAGAGATAAATTTAAGGAGATAAATGTAATGACTGTGCCTTCACAGTATATTTATGAAAATCTTTTATATGCTCATAAAAATATTAAATTGTTTAAAAAATACAGTGATATCCATAGTATAAATACTAGGAACAAACACAAATTTGTTGTACCATCAACAAGGCTCAAGAAAATAGGTGGGTCATTCAGATGTCAATGTATACGCTTTTATAATAAACTTCCAAGCCATGTTCAAGATCTAAGTCTCAATAAATTTAAATCATTCATCAAACGTAAGTTGTGCCTGAAAGCCTTTTATACCGTTAAAGATTATATTGAGGACAAAAAAGCTTGGGATTGACCTGCTCCAATTTTGTATACTGAATGTTGTTTTTTCTTTGTTTTGCTCTTTGACATTTGATTATTATTATATACACTTTGACATTTGATTATTATTATATACACTTTGACATGAATATTTACTTTGAGAAGTATAATATTATTTTTGTTTTAATTATTGTGAATGTGAGAACTATGTGGTATTTTTGTTTTTTGTATTTCGTCTCTTTCTCAGTTCGTTTTTAATGTTAATCTGGCAGTTTGAGTACTTTATGCGGCCTACCCAAATGTCCTTTCTTTGGTATTGTTCGTCAAATCGTTGAGCTCCTCAAGTTCTGAGTTGAGCCGTATGATTACTGATACATGCGTGCACTGAATGGACAGGTCCACTCAACCTGTGTGGTTCTTTCCTCAAAAGACCATTTCAGACACCAATCCACATGGTCTTCACATGATCTGACCAAGATTATGTCTGGACTTTAAAAGAGACTGTGACCTCTGAGTTTGTTTCGGCCTTTCTTCTCAGAGTAGTCAGATAGGAAACGCCGACCTCATCTAGTTTAAAAAAATATGATTGACGTGTAAAAGTGTTTGTACAAACCTACTTACAGAAATAAAATCATTTATCATTTATCATTTATAGAAACTTCATTTTGACGACTAGGTTCCTACAAACATCTTTTTCCATCTTATGTATTAAAAGATAACATAAATATTAAATTCTAAGCAAAGCCCCTGACACTAGTCTCTGATGTATGCGGCATCGCTTCATCCCATTCAATCCCGAGTTTTTAATTACAGGGATAGCATCCTGAAAGACTTTGCTTTATAAGTAAAACTGTATTTTTAATAAAGACGTTAAGAGTGAGTTACTGCCATCCTTGATTATATTTTACAACTACTTTAGCGGTTTTTCGTAACGCTGTCTGGTTTTAGGTGACCTCAGTACTTTTATTACTGGATCAGAATGTTTTATTACTTATCCAACAATGTCATGAAATTGTCGAGAAAATAAGTAGCTATGAGAGTTATGTGTTTTGACGCGACGCCTGCCGAGAAAAATGTAAACGTACTAATAAGTACCTACTTTCTGGTATAGCACACACATTAATTTTTACTAAAGTAAAGGTCGCGAAGGCATTTTAGAAATACTTGTATAAGTACATGATGTTCTGCATTAATAAGAAACTATTTAATTAAAAATGTATCACGCCGATGATTACATCATTACATCACGAAGTGTTCACAGTCCAACCCGTACTGGGCCCAGATGGTAGATTACGGTTTATTCCCTCTAGCAGAGATGCCTGTGTCCCAGCAGTGGGAACGTTATTGACTGAGTGTGCTATGCAACCACAGCGGTTTTCCAATAGTTTTCTTAAAGAATGCCTTGGTGGTGTAGTGGTGGCAAGCGCTACTGCTGAACATGAGGCACCGGGTTGGATTCACAGGTCTGACAAATTGAGTTTTTCCAAAATAAACCGACAATATGCCTGTTGTGTATCAAAACGAAATCAACAAAACCCTTAACAAGAAGCTTAACTCATTAATTTACACAGAAACACATAAAAAACTTCACCACTATTAATAACACAACACAATAAATACACGATTACAAACACGCACTTATTTTATCTAAACCTTAATATATTTATGTAGATATACGATAATATATAGAGATACACTATCATACCTGATAAGGGGGATTTGTAAAGGCTCAATATCGGCTCTGTCATCAGACCGGTCGGCTCTGAAAAGCAATTGTTTGTTTGTTGTATTTGACACTGGAAATATTGTTGTTGCTGGAAAACCGACTACGGTGAACGTTGATTTGTATTTAATTTAATTTTTGTGTTTCGTTGTTTTAAATGCGATGTTCTTATCATTTTTATTTTAACTGAAAATTATAATAAGGCAGATTATTTTTAAGTTTATTACATTGGTTTGAATGTATATATGATGTAATGTATATATAATGTGTGTACATTTGAAAAAAGATTCTTCTAAATAAATAGTTTTCCATAATATTTGTAGAACGTTTTCAGCCAACGGTAAAATCGACAGTTATAGTCTAAAAGGTTCTATAAGGTAGTATAGGCAGCGCAACGCAGTAAGATATTTTGTTATTTTTTTCAACTAATCATTACGACAAGAAGTTATTTAAAAAAAAAACTTAAGTTGCGAGTCATTTAAACAACGATATATCCACAACAGACACCTTACATCAAATCTCAAGCGTCTTCTTGCGAGTCACAAAACAAGAAAAGACTATGTTACTAAACTTACAAGTCTGGCTTTTGTCCTTGAAGTAAACTTAAAGGCACTACAGTCCTACAGATGTAGCGGATTAAATGAACGTAGACGCGCGTGGTCTACGTCGCTACGCCACTACGGCGTAGCAAGGTCTACGGTGCTACGTGTGATACATTTTTGTAGATGTATTAATGTATTTATTTGGAAAAGTATTTACGTGGTGGGGACCTTTTGTAGGTAAGTGGAACATTCGTACAAAACCAAAATGTTTAGATGATATTTTTTTTGTTTTCCCTAGCTTGTTGTGTTTAGAGTAAGCATGTTTTTTTTTTTCTTTTTTGGAACGAGACATATAAACTGTTTTAAAGTAACACTGCACAAAACGGAGGCTTGTTTCAGAATTTTCATCGAAAAAATATTCACAATATGAACACAATCCTGAAATTACAGGCATTCTTACACCGTAGTCGGTTAAAAACACAGAATTTCAGCGTTTTGCTATGAATTTTTTACACGTTAGCCACTTATTGTGTTATCGCTGGACAAAATGTTCGATCCTTATCTCACGAGGTGTTTGAATATGAACATGGTATTATCATATCAGTATTTATTACCTATAAAAACGTTTTTCTGTACACGATAGTTTTGTTAAGTTTGTTTTTTTTTTGTTGTAAAGCATACTGCGGCATTGTCTGGCTTTGTGGTTTTTCAGGTTTAATATTTTTTACACTGTATATTTATTAGTTTCCGTTATGTCTCGTTACTTTTTTTTCTTTTCATCAATTACAAAATATTATGGTTATTCGTTTTCAATTACGATATAACAGTACACGCAGTTCAAATCTTAATATTTTCAATAAAAACACGAAATGGAAAAACAATTTCTCGTAGTTTCACTTGTTCACAGAACACAACAAATTATTCATGAGTCGGTAATTATTAATTATTCCACATTCAACACAACACAAGACTTTTATTCCAAGTTCACAGAAATATTTATTTTTCACATTTAGCTATTTTAATCAAATGATTCCGTCTTTTACCTACATTTTCGATAAATTCTTATCCTTTATTCTTATTAAAAAGGCTACCTGACAGATCGAACTTTATTCGGTAATCTATTTGACCCTTTAAACAAGTTTTCGTAAAGACGGGTCCCAGCTAAATTGCTTTGTCGATCCAAATACGGTAGAATTCTTCGATTTTATCAAGGTCCCCCGAGGCCTTTTTTAGAGAAAATTCATCGTATAAGGAATAATAAATTACAGCTGACTTATTTATTTATAGGGTACCGGGTAATACATTGATAAGTAAACCAATTTTGTAAATGGATTTTTGGGATGAAAAGAGCGATATTACTTTACAATAAAATCACTGACATATTAATCTGAACACACTTCACGATTTTCACGAACAAAAAACACCGCACTAACCAAACATTTTTGTCTACAATCAATTTCAATTTAACCCACAATTCAATGATCCACTGACAGTCTATAAAACACACTTTTTCATTCACTCCACCAACCACGCTATCAGTACGATAACGAAATAAAACTTTCTAAAATATTTTTACATCGTTTGGCTACAATAATGACACTTATTCTAGCTCCAGACTTGGTCCAGTAGCATCTGCCAAGAAACTCGGCACGAATTATTATATGATGCATCCGTAACATTTAAATAACTTTATCTTAATTGAAATCTTATTATTAAGGTGTAGTTGGAAAACATTCACTTTAGCGATAACGTTTGTTTTGTTATTAAATTTTCATTATTGCACAGTGGTTTTATTGAGAAATGTGTTTACGAAACATTGTGTCGTATTAGGGTTAATGGTTTTATTTTGTAGGATTGTTTGTTTTATCTTGTTTACTGATTGAACGACTGACTAGCTTTTATAATTTTTATTTTAAACTGCTACAATTATTTTTCGTTCTAGTGAGGTTTCACTAGTTTTAACACTAGAAAATGTAATAATTCACTTTCACCGAGTTTACTTAAGAAAATTAAACTAAACAACACGTGTTAAAAATCAGAGTCACTGATACCTCACTTTCCAAAATGCATTAGACTACAAAATAATTTCTTGATGTTTCCTAAATTTGACTTCACCGTTCAACATAATTTCTATTGTGTTAGAAAACACAGGTTTCATTATAAAAACTTCATTTATAAACAGTTTCCTTGAAAGACTCAGTGGAGCTTCCCTAATTAATTTTCAAGTCAAATATAGTTAACACAGTTATAAATCTAACGCAAGTTTGGAGTCGGTAGGCTAAATTGAGATAGCGGGAACTACATCAAGAAATTTATTTTCCTACAAGTTATCTTAGAGCTATCTTGACTTGGTGGATAGAATCTGAATGCATATTTAATAAGATTTTTTCATAACCAAAATGCTCGATAGTTTTATAGAATGATACATTTCAAGACCATGATTGAAAATTGTGGCCAGTGTTTTTTGTTAGAATAAGTGGTTTCCTTTAAACTTTATTTTTTCAACAAAAAATGATATACTTATTTTGGTTAATTTTCTAAAATCCGTTTTACAAAGATCTTTCGATTGTTTACAAAAGTTGTTCCGCGAATCTTAAGATCTCACTGTCTTCTAACAGTAAAGAACAACCACGAAAGTCTAAAATCTCACCACGCTACACTTAATTTTTAATATTTTCCTTTTACATTTCCCTAACGTGTCTGCTAACTCAAGAAAGCTTTTAAGCCTTTTAACACATTTCCATTCCGTCACTTTAACTTAAAAACACAATTTCATTTTAATGTTTATTTTTTCATGTTGTCATTATTTTCATCCAAACCGTGGGTCATCGAACCACTGTGCGAGAGTGATAATTTGTTTGTTTTTCATGTTATGTTATGACTCACAGGCCAGACAATGTCGCCGAGGTTATGATTGCTTCATACACAAAACCTGATTTTTTGGCTAACGTGTAACAAATCCTAGTTTTTTATTTCACATTGACCGCTTAACTTACCTCCACAGATTAGAGACATCGAGGTTATTTTGATTGATATTATATTTGATTGGTGTTTATAAAATCGACTTATTTAACTTTGACTATGTCTCTCTATCTAACTAGCGCGTCTAACTCGAAAGCTTGGCTATTTTAGGAGATTTTTTAATTCTATATTTAGAGGCGTGAAGGCAATGAAATATTAAACTTTGTACTGGCGATAAGTATCGTTAGCGCTACTACTATTATATCACTTTTTAGAATTTAAAATGGCACTAAAAAGACACGATTTATAATCGATTTTGTTACACAGCAACAACCGCCGCCGAACAAAACAATTTTTTTTATTTTTATAATAATTTTATTTAAATATCAACGTTGAAATGAATACATCAAAATTGTGAACTAAATACACCGAATAGGTTTAGCGCGTCGTGGGTAGTATCATAAATGTGCGTTCATATTGGCTTGTTATTATTGTTGTTTACGCGCGTGGTTTCGCGTTTGGCCGGAGCGGCGGGCGTGTGGCGCGGCCGTTGCTTGCTTTGGACTGATGTCGGAGGCGACCGTGACGTCAGATGACACTCAGCCTCGCGGGCCACAGCGCATGCGCCCGCACGCACACTTGCGCTACCCGATCAGAACGCACGTGCCGACGAGTGACAGACAGTGTGCGTCTTACGCAAACTTAGTTATATGCAAGTTTTGGAAGTGCCGGAGTTATGTACGGTGTGCAGAGCAAACGAAGGCGAAAGTTATGTTTATTAGTTTAATTAAGTTGGCGTTGATGTGATGGAATGAGACGTAGGTAATTGTTGTGTTGGAGTCGTTTGGCGGCGCCCGTCAAAAGGCAATGACTTGTAACATT
Organism: Polymixis flavicincta; assembly: GCA_949987655.1. Lineage (NCBI taxonomy): Eukaryota > Metazoa > Arthropoda > Insecta > Lepidoptera > Noctuidae > Polymixis > Polymixis flavicincta. The sequence goes on from OX465180.1 coordinate 3,112,137, forward strand.
GTTGTTACTTACTGAGAGAACTACAAACCTATTTTGTTGAGAATCCTTTTGACTGAGGCCGAAAAATAATTTACGTTTTATCAAAAAATTCACATTTTATCTAGTTTTTCCAGGAATCGCTTTGAGTTAACGCCCTTGTTTTCATTTATAAAACTAATGTCATGATGAGACCAGACGGCTGGCCCATTTTTATCTAAAGAATCAGTATTGACACACAACGCGACATTACCTACTGCCAGCCTTTTGAGTACTCTCCTGATGACAGCCCCTCTTTTTTATATGTCGTTTTCTGATCGTAGAAATGGCCATATCATGATTTGCCTGGCCATTTCACAACCGTCATCATCATCAACATTTCAGCCGAAAGACGTCCACTGCTGGACATAGACCTCCCCCAAGCTCCGCCACTTCGACCGGTTCTGTGCTTCCCGCATACAGCGGAATCCTGCGGCCCTCACAAGGTCATCTGTCCACCGTATAGGAGGCCTTCCAACTTTACGTCTTCCGATGCGCGGTCGCCACTCACGATACGATAATATTATTTTAATTTTAAGACTGCTTGCTTACGTACTATTTAAATATAACCATCAATACAAAAAAAATAATCATTGTGGCACAAAAAATGATGAGCATAAATCATACTTGAATTATTGCAATTAATTTAACATTGCACTGTAGTCACACACTTTTTTAAAAACCAATCACTAAAAAGCCTACTTTAGCCCGAAAAAGGCAAAAAAGAATTCGTTAAGAGCCTCGACACATCCTTCGGAGACCTTGACCCTCCGAATAGAGCCTCGCACGTAGAGTCGTTACAAAGGGCATTATTAACTAGCCAAGCACACAACAGTCTGATAGAGCTCTACATAGTAGATAGAGTCGGCTCTATATAGAGTCTGATAGTGTGTTGTGTTGAAGATTCTATTTTATATTGTTACGTTCTTGGTAATAATGTGTTTGGAAAAGATGTTTTTTTTTTGTTACATTTTTAGTCAAAATGTTAGACATGTAGAAGATATTCTTTCGAATGGTGACCAGAGATGTTATCTATGTAAATATACACGGTGTGTATAACTGAAATATTGTATAATTTGAAATATTTTGGCGAACTCAATGCTTGTTTCGAAAATAAATAAACCACTCCAATACCAATAAACGATATAAGACCAATAACACTTCGCATCTTTAAAGATACAAAAATAAAATATCAAACACGTAGTTCTCTGTCTAACAAAACGGTTAATAAAATGTCTACAGCTGCTACGCCGTAGCAAGCCGCTACGAACGCGTAGCACGTTGCTACGATACAGTTGAATGAACTTTTTCTCCGCTGTAAATTATTATTGATGGGTTAAAGCCTTTCAATTGTTTTAGAGCTAGTGATATGTTTAAGTATTAATTATTTTTATTATTGGAGCTTTGGAAGTTAAATTTTTGTTTTAGATAGAATCTTAGACATAAAAACATGTTATCTGTAGACCTTGATGCGAAAATTCGACGTTTTTATAAACTAGTGCATAATGTTTTATAGGCACCATTCTATAATTAAGGGTATACTTACATACTATCAAACAAAATCAAAACTTATCAAATGTAACTTATAATTATTGGAGTTCTGAAGTTCCAAAATTGACAAAAAAATACAAAAGAGTGGTGATCTTCCTCCTTTTTTTAAGTCGTTTTAATAAAAAATCTCTCACGATAACCCCGTGTGATTATTATTATTATTTCAGGCAACTAAAACCCATAAAACACAATATATAAGTAAGTATAAAAACAATAACTTTATACTAATACATATTTTATAAAACAAAATTTAAAAACGATTGCACACGAAGTGACGGCGTCGTGTTACGCTGCGAGGTGTAGCGTAGCTGACCGCGGAAACGCCGATACAGCACACCTTTCGGCCATAACTCATCTTCGATTATGTCTAGATAGCCGATCACAGATAAATAAAGAAGAAAAAATTAGATTAGTTCATGCCATGGTAAACAGAGAAGCCAATCAGCAAGAGGTAACGGGGCTAACTGGCCAGAGCCTCATGGAGTCCATTTAATTTTATTAGTCTTTTCATTACTATTTTACTGTCCTTTGAACATTATCGTGAATAGCTCGTCAGGGGCTACTGAAGAACAGGCCAAGATAATTGCGTTTACCGCATTAGAATTAAATCAAGTCATTTATATTACGCACACTCACGCTAGGGGCTCTCGGAAGTTCGCGCCTGCTCCGGAAGCTAACGCTCGGTACCTATTTGAATTAAGTTGCTTCGAAAATTCAGTCCAGTCGAAATAAACGTTTTGTCGTTTTCTACTTAGTTAAGCCAGATTGGTATTCATATAATACGCATAGTCAGGTGTTTAAGAATGAAATTGTCAAAAAGAAATTAATGAAGTGTATGTTTTCGCATAACGAAGTAGTCCTAAAGACGCATTTACTTCAAATCAGAACGTGTCCTTATCTTAAGATAACGACAGTGATTGACAAGTTACGACAAATTATGCACTTCACTAGTTCAGTTTTATACGTTCGTGTCGATTTTCCTTCATACTTTATAGTTTATACAAGCTTAGAAATATGGGAAAATCGACACGAACGTATAAAACTGAACTAGTGAAATGCATCATTTGTCGTAACTTGTCAATCACTATCGTTATCTTAAGTTAAGGTGTTGATGAAAATGTGGAATTTATTTTTACGGGTCCCTTTTAATGGTAAGCTGGACTTCTTCAATAAGAGCTGGTACTTGGCAGTTTTAGAGAGAGAGAAGTGGAAAGAGAGTAGAAAAGCTTTTTTCTGCAGTGAGACATTAAATGCTTTTAATAATTATTAAAAAATCTTATTTTTACAAACCATTTTGATCTTCAAGGTTACAAATACTACTGTAAATACTAAAGCTTGTTCTGAACATAATATACTCAACTAGCTTTTTCTAGCGGCTTCACCCGCGTGGCGGCCGGTGTATTATACATTTATATCTTCCTCTTGAATCACTCTATCTATTAAAAAACTCGCATCAAAATCCGTTGCGTAGTTTTAAAGATCTAAACATACATAGGGACAGACAGCGGGAAGTGACTTTGTTTTATACAATTCAGTAATAATTTAAGTTACATTAAATATACGTCCATTATCGTCATCAGGCTATAGACAAAGTCCACTCGTACTTCAATTGTAACTAACGTGAGTTGTTACTATCCTTGTAAATATTTCATGGCTTTATAAATAAACTAGCTTCTGCCAGCGGCTTCGCCCGGGTGGATGTCGATATATTATACATCATCATCAGCCTATAATGTTCCCACTGCTGGGACACAGGCCTCCCCTCGGTGAGAGGGATTGGGCCGTAATCCACCACACGGGGCCAGTGCGGGTTGGTAGATGTCACATGTCTTCGAATTTTTGGTTCTAGGACATGCCGGTTTCCTCACGATGTTTTCCTTCACCGTTTTGAGAGCAGTGGTGATGAAATAATTTACACAAAGTAAAGCGCCTTGCTGGGTTCGAACTCACGAACTACAACTCGTAAGTCGCGGCCGTTACCACTTGGCCACCACCGCTCTCAAAACTATTCTACTCTATTATACATAAACCTAAACCTTTATCTTTAATCACTATGTCTACTGATGAAAACCACATTAAAATCCGTTGCGTAGTTTAAAAAATCTAACCATACAAACACGACAAGCGACTTCGTTTTACACTATGAAAGGATAATTGATACGAAAATGTCATAGAAATTGTGCAAGTGTCATAGCACGTTTAGTCATCGTCATTCCCACAACATACCTCTGTAATTTAACAAGATATTGCCCTGTGCTCATTTTGCGTAGTAATATTTAGAGGTGTACCCTTATCTCATTACGCTTACATCATCTTGTCCATCTTACGCTCGCCCACGTGGCCGCTTCCAGCAACTGTAACTAGATCAATACGATCCTTGATGGCTTTTAGCCTCCTTGGTGTATCTAGGTCTATGAAATGGTAAACGATGTGGTATAGGTAAACTAATAAATTGTTAAAGCCAACGTCTATGAAAATGTATAGATTCTTTAGTAGTTCGAAAAAAGTTTTATATGCACATTCCTGCAAATTTATATAAATCTTGGGAAAGAAGGAGGTCTTTCCTAACAAACAAAAATAAAAAGGTATATAATGACAATATTGACTACATCAAACATTCTAATAACAGAAAACCTCATCAAGTCTCTGTCAAGATAAGCAAGACATGCCAAAGCGCATGTTAGCTAATGTGATTGATTCACCAAAATAACAACGACTAATCAAATAGGTAAGATGATCCGAGATTTGCCTACAGATCATTTTACACAAGCTTTTACCATACTACATTACACACAACCACATTTTACGAGAAATATGCGAGCCGCCCTTGCTTCGCACGATTTCTGCTACTTGACAAATTATCGAGACTACTTTGATTGAGTATAGATTTTCTAATTGAAGGTGAAAAGTACATATTAATCCAATGCGTAACTTAAAAATAAAAAACAGTCACAAAAATCCACGGAAAGTAGCTAAATTTTATAATATGTATAGATATAGATTGAGATACCAAAAAGCAAGTAAAAGACACTAAAAGCAAACAGGATTTTGTTGCGCACGTCATTTTATCAGAAGGAAAATTAAGTACTATTCCGTAATATACGAGTACATACGTATACCTCAAACGTAACACCGGAGGGGTGAGCAAAGATCATAGTGGGTCGCAGATCGGGTCGGGCGCAATCAAGCGGCCGTCAATCAGCTACCAGCCTTACTTAATTACCACGTCACGAGTGGGCAGTTATACTTACACGATTGCCCCTGTGTGCGGTACAATGTGCACGGAATTTGATGTATCCATAGCTTAAGGTATAACTCTGTGTGTAAAACACTGCTCACATTGACAAACAAACTTGGTAGTTTTCCCCTATGTGGGTAGAACGTTTTCCTTGTATGAGATTGTGTGCGTTTGCTCCAGCATTCTATAAGTATGTGTGTGTGAGTCAATTACGTGTGCGTCAATGTGAGTGTGAGTTACAAATACAGAAAGTCAGGGAGAGTAGGTTGTGATTGTCAATTTGTTTATGTATGAGTATGTTGACGGGGTTTTTGATGTGCGAGATTGGTATAATCAATTAAATGATTTGTAGATTTGCATCGATTGAATTTAATAAGTATTTTATCCATGTTTTAAAAATAGGCTTCTGAATTCTGCTACGGTGAATTGTTACCGTAGTTAGAGTAAAAAATAAATATTTTCTATTAAGAAAGTTGCTAGTTGCGTATTTTAGTTAAACTGTCCATTCTTCTTGACAACGTTTTTTTTTAGAAAAAAGCATTGCTTGTTGTTAAACACAAAATCGTCTATGGTCAACCTCTTCTACGTCACATATTCATTAGTTTCCTTGATTTTCATTCCCTAATATACCAAGAAACACCGCAAGCTAAGCCTAGTCTAATCCTTTACATTTACAAGTACCATTGTCAAATTCAGTAGTAAGCACACGTACGCTCCTGATTCTGATTACGTTGTTTGAGGGTAGGATGACAATGACGTCATAACAGTTCCGAGGGTCGATCGTATTTGTAGAGGTTAGGCCTGTTTATTTAATAAGGGCGGATTAACGAAGAAATTCACAGTTTTGTTCAAACATTTGGCGATTAGGTGAGGATATTGTAGAGTAATTAAATTGAAATGTTCTTTGTTTTTGGTGAGGTATCATGTTACCCAGTAACTGTGTGGTTATGGAGATCAGGTTGGCAGTAGCTCCATGCAAAATACTAGTTTGCAGCTGAAAACGGTGAGATTGGAAGGTGAAAAGGCTTGGCGGATTTATTGTCCTTGTTTTTGGTGAAGTAATTTGCTTTTAAAACATAACAAAAAATGCACGTACACTTTAAATTGAATACCATGGCCTAGAGACAAAATAAATTTCTATTAGCGTTCACGCCAAACGCTACGCCAAAATGTATGGGATTGACATAACCTGCGGAAACGTTACGTCGTGTTCTTTCCGCAGGTAATGTCATTCCCATACATTTTGGCGTAGCGTTTGGCGTGAACGCTAAAGATAATGAATTTTGTCTCGGCCTGCTGATTAAAGAGCACGCCTACTGCTATTTATCAGTTTGTTGACGTTTCTCCACAAACTGGAAAAATTATAATTCGTAGATATTGAACGAGTAGATAATGTTTTTTTGGAAGAGCCGTTGCTTATACCCTTACTATATGTTAGCATATGTTTTTAGGGGCTTGTAGCTCAGTAATAACAGCCACAAGAGTCGATCAATCTGGTTAAGCCGCGCTTGCCGCTGTTTGCCCGTGGATGGGTGACCATCGTTACATACCAAGACTCCTCCGTGCCTCGGACAACACGTTAAGACGTTGTTCCCGACTGTCATTCGTGCATTTTTGACAGTCGTTACGGGTCGTCAGAAGCCTGTGGTGGGTGGTAGATTACGTTAAAACTAAGAAAAGTGTCATTTTGCACTTTTACACAATTCCGTTGCACTTTCTTAGAGTCTGATAATAACATTTAAAAACACTTTGATCATGTGTTGCATGTATAGCACATCACTGTCACTTTTATACACTATTTATACACTACACTAATCCAAATGGTTTAGTTCTCTTTAGCCTACGCACTATGTCCGTGTTGTCTAGCAGCTGAATTGCCTCAATGTTCACATGTCGGTGAAAAGTCTGTGTTCGTGGGTTTCAGAATTTTTTTGGATGATGTTGGTGACGAGTTCTATTTTAAGGTCGCGGTGGAGGTCGTCATTTCTAATGTATCATGGTGCATTTACAGCATTCCTGAGTACTTTATTTTGGAAATGTTGAATTATTTTAAGGCATCATGTGATGCGTAGTTAGCTCGTGACAATGTAGATGCCGCCACAGTCACTTACGAGTAGTATTTAACGTTAAGTTCAATGATAGTCTTTCAAATATACCAACAACAACATAAGGATGTTGCTAACTTCTTCTAAATTATCCATAATCTATGATAAATATGATTAAGCCAGGTATCTTGAGAGTAAAGAGTCGTTGACACAGGTAACGTAGGTACCAAAGCATCATCTCTGCAGATAAGATGTAAAACTGAGACATCCGTAGGCACTTTAAGAAATTGGCTGCTGATATTTTGTTATACATTATGATATTCCTTCGACCAAAACGAGAATAAATGGCTCTGAGCACTCAAATTTCCTAAAGAACTTTGTACACTACATAAAATAATATGATCTTAGAAATACGTAAGCAATTGACCCATTTTATACCTGTGAAACCGTAGCACCGTAGCTTCGTAGTGCAGCTACGCCGTAGGTGGCTACGACTCGTAGCATTAACCGTACAGGATGATTATTTGAAACCAAATGTGTTTATGCTAGATGATTTTAGTTTTCATTACTGTCCCAAAACATTACTTGAAACCCTCAAGCTAGATTGTCGATTAGTTTTCATAGAATAAATTAACAGAATGTTTTTTTTTTTTCTTTTTTCAGAAGCTAAATTTGTTTATATCACTTATTATTCAACCAAAATGGGTATAATATTCTTAATTATTATTCGATTGTAACGTTAATATCTTTTTTTTTTAAGTTATCGTTACTCCAGTCACGTCTCTAATCTCCTTATCAGCCTGTATAAAATAGGAATACAAGTTCTCTATTTTAAAAGTTTCATGAGTATCTTAAAATATATTCAAAGACATTATAGTATTTTGGATATTAGCCAGGTTTCGTTGTGACATTAATTTTAATGCGTCTGACCTGATCGACCCCATTGCGTATTATTTTGGCAAAAAAGTAACTATTAAGTTGTTTACGCGAGATTTGAGAAGGATATTAAGAAACATGCTTCAAGAATTTTTGTATTAGTTTAGGAAATTAAGAAAAAAATATTGTTTTAGTGTTCCGTCGCCAAATGGCAAAAAACGAAATCCTTACATTTTCGCTTTGTCCGTCGGCCCTCCGGCCGTCTGGGTCTTACATGGACATTTTTCTCCTCCTACTACTATCTCGGGCACTTTATACGAAGTATGTGGGGTACAATCAACTCGGGGTGCGACGCGAGTTTACGTTAGTATCGTACCTGGTGAAACTGCTCCGAGGCATAGAGCACAACCCGGGAGTACTGCAACGGTTGCACTTGTACGTACCCGACCGTTATGTGTGGAGGCGACGGCCCCCGCCACTGCTGGTCGTACCATCAGCCAGGACCAACTTGCTGGCTAAAACCCCTCTGACTCGAGCAATTCACACGATCAATGAAATTCACGTAGAATTGGATATATTTACATGTTACTGGAGTGAATTCGCAAAAGTACTATTGTTTATGTTGTGCTACAAACAATGATCTTTTTGTGATTTAATTTTAAGTTTTCGTGTGTGACTTCTCTATCGCATTAGGTTAAGTACCTGTAAGGATAGTTTTAAGGGTTTCAAATAAATAAATAAATAAAATAAATAAATGTGTTAAATTAAGAAAAATCTGTTAATATTGGGTTTCAGTCAATAGGTTTGAGATATAGTGTATTTTCGGTGGGTAGTATTACTGCGTAAAAATATTATGTGTAAAAATACATCGCAACTACGGAACCCTTCACTGTTTGAGGTCCGATACGCACCTGGCCAGTTTTTTTTCCTATTTATTTCATTTGCTAGCTATGATGTAACATTATTGTGGGGAAGTAAGGGTTCTCTTTTATAAGATAGCATTTAATTTTGTCATGGACTATTGTTGCGTGGCTGTGGGCAATATCCTTTTGAGAAAACCATTTGTCCAGAAATTAGTTGATTGGTTCCTCGTTTTTTGGTTCTTTCTCGCTGTTGTCTTGGTCCATTGTACATAAGAACTTTTGCTAAATCGAACTGATTTCCTACTTGCGATTTGAAGTTGCAATATTCTTCTATTTCTTAGCATTTCGATGGCAATCCAAACTATAAACAAGCCCAGAACTGGCGCTACGAGTTTCAATTCAATTTACGGTTTGAAGATTCACTTTGAGCCGGTCCTGAACACTGAAAATCTTAATTTATCCAGTGGGCATTCAAATTATTTTTACAATTCTAATATTTCACTATTAAACTTAAAACATCCTTTAAATCAATAAAATTAAATTCCATCGAAGAAAAATATTTCACAAAGACATTTCTTCACGTTCCCGTTTATATTTGACGTCATTAATGTAATTGACAGCAATTTACTCTTGCTCAAGTTTGCCATAAGTCCTTTGAGGGCTAATATTTCAATATTCAGATTTTTTTTATCGGAAGAATAAATATGACAGTTTGGTATATTTTCTATACAAATGCTGTCAAACCGAAATATTTTATTCCTCAGATGAAAGTTATCTGAATAATGAAATATCTGCCCTAAATCATGTAAGTAATTAAAACCCAACGTAGACAACATTAATTTTCTTACTTTAGTATCTATCAGTTCTAAAATGGTTGTTACAATTTCCTTCATCAGCACGGACAAAACCAGAGTCACAGTGTAACTTTCCCAAATTCATAAAAAAACTCGTTTCTCTTTTCATTTTAAATCAATGTTATTTGCTGCAATTTATTCTAACCACAATCAAAATATTTTATTTCACCTAAACCTACATGGGCATTTATGAAACGTCAGAAGCAAGGTGCACGGTACCAATTTGTCGCTTCCTTTGGAGAAGAGCCGGCAAGAAACTCCATGGTTACTCTTTAAAAAATAATTGGCTTTTACAATTTTTTCAAATTGCAGTATAGGTATGGGAGGACAGTGCAGGCCTGTCAATAAGTACCAGGTACTTAGAGGAATGAAAATACAGTTTAGAAAATCGTCTACAAATCCACAGTCTGTAAGGCCTACAACGTTCTGTCATTCACAATACCAAGTCAGACATAGCACGTGTAATTAAAATCCATGGCAGGAAAACAAATGACCACCTACAAGTACATAAATGACTGTTGCAATTTTCTGCACCAGCAACCCACATATCGCTTCCTATAATGATTGCAACTCAGCCCGTCACCAATTATGCGTTGCAATATTTCAAACGTTTATTGCCATGCGTGGCTTCTAGCTATGCTAGCTTAGATCTAGATAGGGTAACCTACTTTCAAGCTAGCTGCATAATTACGTCTGATAATAACAACACAGCACTCAATCATAACTTATGGTTTAATATCACTATTGTGTGCGGTTTACTTTGGGATTTGTTGTAAATTTTGCGAGTAATTAAAATGGGTGTAATCTAACTAACCTTTTTAAATAGCCAAAGATAGCAACCTGCTTTGTCCAAGCCCAATAACTAAGTTCGGAAGTCGGTGACTTTGGATATGTATTTAATTATATGTCACCGCCTTCCGAACTTAGTTATTGGGGAAGGACAAAGCAGGTTTATTATTTTTTACTTTTCAGTTTTTCAGCGGTTTTTTTTTATTAAAAAGTTTTTATTTCATAATTTTTTGTGGATATAATCTACTAATTACTACATGCTTAATTTTTGATTACTTTTTGTAATACACAACTCAGTATTACAATATGTGAGTAAACAATCAATCATCCCCTGTTACCCTTAGGTTTCAAATTTTTCTTTGAAATTTATATGGGACCAATTTCGGGGTATACCCTTTCCAATAAAAAAAGAATTATCAAAATCGGACAACTCTGGAAATAGTTATGCGTGGTCATACATAAAATAAAATATACGCGTCGAATTGAGTAACCTCCTCCGTTTTATCGTCGGTTCGAAAAATTGTAGGCTATAATTAAAACATTACAGCATGGGAGCATTTGTAACCGAACTAGGTATACAACCTGTATCTCGGCTACAGCGCCACACCTCTCTCATAACAGGCTGGCAAATCTTTATTCTATATATCTATTATATCATTGCCCCCTGCATTGCCCTTTGGGCGACTTTTAGCCTTATAATAAGGACCATTATGAGCGACCACGTTTCAGTGCCATAGGTCATCACGGGCAACACGCATTGGTCAAAGACTTTCGTATTGAGATAATGCGGTATGTGGGACGAGAAGTTATTGCATAGCTTCCCGAATGCTGCCCAGCCGGTTCGGAATCGACGATTGATCTAATCACGGCAATTTGACAACGTCCGATAACGTCACCATAATTATCTCTTAGATCACGTTAATTATTATGGATATTGAGTTACATAATTATATTTTTGTCATGGATCTTTTTTATTTTTTTTCATACGTAAGAATACCTATATACTATTTTATGCGTACAATGTTAAAATAACAGCATGAGTTATTTCTAAAAGATTGCGCAGCGTGTTGGTTGCCAGTATCTGTGTGGGTTCCAGTTATTTTTGTACTGAAATCATGTACCTTATTTTTTATATAGGTCACGCATATAATACCTTCGAGGAAAGTTATTAAAAGACATGTCATATTTATAAAAGCAAAATTTGAATAATATTTCCTTTGTTAACTTTTGGTGAATTTTACTAACCACTGAAAACGTTCAAGACCGGAATCTTCATAGCGTTCTGAAAAATGAAAGTATAAATTAATGACTTAACCTATTTTACAAAAGCGGTTACATACACCCTGTGAGCACCAGTTTTCGTCCAATCGAGCAGAAAACGCGCCATTTTTTACCTTTACTTCTCTTTAAACCCCTCCAGTTATTCTTTGAACCGGCTTATTCGTTCGTTAACGTACCCGCCAATTTTGCAACCTCCTGACTACCGACCGTAAAGATAATATCCCGGTAATTACGACTTTATGTCAAGGGAATAAAGGTTATGGTGAAATAATGGGATGGTGGTGGATGTTGCAGTTTTTGTAAAAAAAATACCTGTTATGTTTTGTTTTTATGTGATGTAACAAAGATAATACAATGTCGAAGTGATTATGATAAAAAGTGAACATTTAAAGAGAAAAAAATCCACATCTCATGTACCAGTACAAAATGGCTACCATGTAAGTTAACTTACATTCTCAAGAAGAGGTCAATCCGGACAAGAGCCACTATAGTTCAAAGAGGCAGCTAGTTAGGGAATATTCAGCCTTAATAACTTCACTTGTTCACATCAAAGTTGATTCTTAGAAAAATTTATGTTACAAGTAATAACACATTTCGTAGAATATTAATATTAATAGTATTATTATTGTGCATGTAATGAACATATAAGAACACTAGCAGCGCTCCGCGGTTTCACCCTCGTAGTTCCCGTTCCCGTGGGAATACGGGATCAAATATAGCTATGTCACCCGGGGATAGTGTAGCTTCCCAACAGTGAAATAATTTTTTAAATCGGTTCAGTAGTTTCGGAGCCTATTCAATGCAAACAAACAAACAAACAATGAAATCTTTCCTCTTTATCATAAGTATAGATTATCGTTTTAACTAGCAGTAGGACTAAAATTAGAATAATGACTGCTTATTGTGATATTGTAATGTTACCTTTAGTAAATAAGAGTTCCATTTTTTTGCCATTTGGCTACGGAACCCAAAAAAAGTAATGCCATCATTACTCAAAAGACCATTTCAGATGCAATAAAATACATGGTTCTCACATGATTTGACAGGTTATTACTGGACTTTAAAAGAGACTATGACTTCTGAGTTCTCTTCTCATCTTGTTTAAAAATATATATTTGACGTGTAAGTGTGTTTAGAAACCTACTTCCATAAATAAAATCATTACCATTATTCATCCATGCAAATAATGAAGTTTACTTAATTATAGCCTGACCGATACCGCTGTACCGCGCCTTAGGAATGCGCGGCGAGGCGGGGGACGGGACGCTGTGAGTGGTGACGAATGAGCGGCTTGCACTGACGAATCAGCGGCCTGCACTGACGAATCAGCGGCCTGCTCTGCTCCCCCGCCGCGCCGCGCCCTTACCTAAGGCGCGGTACAGCGGTATCGGTCAGGCTAAAAGCACACATTATAATAATGACCTATTTATACCCAGAAGCAGATAGGCTAGCCTATTCTCAGCCTCGCCTCTCAACATGTTCTAAGCACCTGCGACTTTAAACTATACCGTGTATCCGATAACTATGGCCCAAGTTTTGACTCTTATGTCATTTATGGTTTAGAACTTTGAACTGGTTGTTATAACTTGTGCGCTGCAAAACTATCTAACGCTCTCTGAATGCAAGAGGGAAGCTGAGTACGACTTCATAGTACTAAGTATATTGTATTCTGTGCATGTCCGTTTCTCAAAAGGGTGAGTTGTAAACGTTTACTGGTAAAGCACCAAATTATTTGACGTATGTCGTTGCGTGTATAATCTTTCTATATATTTGAGGTGATACTCTGAAATCATGCTGTAGAACAAATGGTAACTACGCCTAAAACTGATCAATTTAAGAACTTCTTCAAGCTAACTTTAATTTTAGCAGTTATCTTAATTTTCATCTGGTCTTTGTTAATCAATAGGACCAAAATTTATAATTGTTTCTACGTGATAATGTTTACTGAAGTATTCAATACTAACCTATAAAATTATCCCACGGGAACGTACTCGTATTACCGGGATAAAAAATATTAAATGTCGTTATCCAGGTAATAAAATAACATGTGCCAAATTTCACACAAATCCGTGTGGCCGTTTTTGCGTTATTGAATAACAAACTTCCAACCATAATATACTAACTTTCACATTTATAATATTAGAAAGATACTCGTAGATACCATTAAACAACGAACACACCAATATACCAATAAATCCTAAGCAAACTTCGTACCAACCCTTCAATATCCAACCTTAATAAACTCATAATACATAAAACAAAGCCTATTTAAAAACACATTAAATCAAAACCCCACGGGGTTCAGTCCACGCCAATTTAATATAACCATAACAAAAGGGGTGAGAATTTATAGTACAAAATTTTATACTCAAGGAAGACGCCTTTTTCCTGTCACCGTTGATAAATATAAGTGTCCTTTTCGTACGGAACCATTATTAAATTTTATGTGGCATCCCTTCACAATACACCCACTTATTGTAATTGCGATGTTCAAATTATTAATGATGGTACCAGCCTTGTAATGTGTCCGTTATAATTATAAATTGCGTTTTGTTAATTATTTTAATACCTTTAATTGTGTTTTAAAGTGCTAAGGGTCAGAGGACATTTGATATATTTTTTTAAATTTTGGTGGCGAATTCATGAAGACAAAGATCAGTTATATCTCATATTTTAAGGTTCAGAACTAAGTTTTTTAAACGAGGAATAAACGATAGAATTCTATGCCAAAACCATCATACTAATATTTTAATTGTGAAAGTCAGTCAGTTTAGATGTTTGAATGTTTGTTACTCAATCACGCAAAAACAGCTGAATGGATTAGCATAATATTTGACACACAGACAGTTTATAGCATGGATTAACATATAGGCTACTTTGCATCTCGATAGTATATTCCCTTGGCATTATTTTCGACATTCACGCAGGCGAGGCCATGGGTAAATGCTAGTTTGGGGAGTAACCCAAAGTAAAATGTTCTTACAGCAAAGTATATTCCAAACAAAATCCATCAAACTTTCCGCTACTTAATCCTTATAACAGTCTTAAACAATTCACAGCAACACCATACTAAAATCATTACACGAATACCGACCATAATGAGGGTAGTCAAAACCATTGCTACTCGTACAGTACCGTCACAAACAACAGGGGAACACGAAACTGCACCAAAACGAAACAAAAGTGTGTCCGCGACAAATTTTTCACTTGGCGTCATAACAAGGCTGGTGTATAAATGTATGAAGCCGAAACTTGAAAAGCGTTGCAACGGGCACGCGAGGAAAAAACGATGAAGCTATATTTCTGGATTGTGTTACATTGATGTATGTGTGTAGGTGTGTTTTGTTATTTTTACGACCGTTTTCCACCGCAATAATTTTTGTTTTGTATAGGAGTGAGAGAGACGGAGTGTGTTTATCAGCTTCTTGTTAGCGTTCGTTGACTCGACTCTCTCGCTCATTTCAGCACTTTCTCGCGTTATTATGTTGGAGTTTACATTTAATCCAAATAGGGTATATTTTTATATTGTAAAGAAACACTATCTATATATTGATCAGAGTCACTTTACTTAAGTCGATAGGATGTAGATTTTCATGTTTCTACAATCTCAGTTTCAGCATTAATACGTAAGCTGAGCACATTATACAAAACCCAGTCCACACTGCCACTACATAAAGACGTCATAACTACACATTAGTACGCCACCCACACAAAAACACAGGAAAATCAAAGTAAACAATAAAAATAAGGCACTCGAGTCACGTCACCCGAAGATTATGGCAGGACGACGTAGAGTAATAAAAAAAACACGAATCACGCTGTGCCGTGACGTCACACACGTGACATTCGTCACACGTGTGACAACCTGGAACAGTTGTGAGGACTGCGACGGTTTTTCGGTACACTTTTTAAGAGAAATATGGTTTTAAAATAGTTCAAAGAATCTTTGCTGTTTGTTTTGTTTGCTTGTGATTATTCTGGTGGCCGTGAATTCGAACCCAGGAAGGCTCTATAATTTGTGTATTTGATTACATCACCACTGCTCTCAAAACGGTGAAGGAAAACATCCTGAGGAAACCAGCATGTCTTACTTATTTTACATATTGTGAATGAGAGAACGTTGTAGGTCTTACAGACTGTAGATTTGTAGACGATTTTCTATTCTGTATTTTCATTCTTCTAAGTACCTGGTACTTAATGACAGGCCTGCACTGTCGTCCCATACCTATTATCACTGTAATTTGAAAACATTGATAAAGCCAATTATTTTTAAAAGGGTAACCGTGGTGTTTCTTGCCGGCTCTTCTCCATAGGAAGCGACAATTTGGAACCGTGCACCTAGCTTCTGACGTTTCATGTGTGCCCATGCAGTTTTATATGAAATAAAATAATTTGATTTGACTTAGAACCAAGAATTCAAAGACATGTGACATACAGCGACCCGTACTGAGCAGGCGTGGTGGATTATGGTCCACTAACTCTCACAGAAGAGGCCAGAGTCCCAGCAGTGGGGATCTTATCGGTTGATTATGCTAATTCTTATACATAACTAATATTAATAACTCATCATCATCCATTTCAGCCGAAAGACGTCCACTGCTGGATATAGGCCTCCCTCAAAGGGGATTTTGCCATAATCACCACGTTTGGCAGGCGGGTTGGCGATCGTAGAATGGTGGTAAAATGCATAGAGAACGCTGCTGCCCATTCTCTAGTAAGTCCCTTTGTCGCCTTCTACGACACCCACGGGAAGAAATGGGATGGTGCTATTCTTTAACGTCCGGCACCACACGGAACGTAACCACCATAAGTACTTCCCGCTAATGAAATAAATATTTCACTAAAACAGTGCCTGAAAATATTCCTTCAAGCACCGACGCGACGTACCGAATTAAACCATGTCAACGACAAAAAAAAATCTTCTCTTAGTCAAAACGAAAACAATAAAAACAATTAGATTTTTGTTTCGAATATTACGATAAGTACTATATTTATGAACGTGATATTTTTAATGGGCTAATAAACTAACACAATGGTACTCTTAAATCACTTCACTTAAAAAAACAGTCAAATGAAGAGCTTCCTTCATCTTTGAATTCGGTTAATAATACAGTTCGTAACATCCGAGTGTTGCTTTTATCTTGAACCCTTAGTTGAATCCTATAACATTTTTATATTAGCCATGTGCCCCCTAGGCAAAGATGGAAGCATCGCCCCATTTTACCCCGGGGTCACAAGTTACCCCACTATATCTCGGAGTCGTAGCAAGAGAATTGTAAAAGGTGGGTAGGGACGCATTAGTTGCGTACACTAATAAGGTTACAGTTCCCTTGTTCTCTTAATGATAGGTTTTACAGATGGTTAATATTTTTAAACAATGCCTACCTATTTTATTTCAGTTCATTACTACTTTTGCTTTTGCCATCGGCTTTGCCCGCGTGCAGGTCAGAAGTTATCTCAAGGGAACGTACACTATAAATAAAAAGTGTCATATGTGTCAATCTAGGTTATAAAATAACTGTTGTGCCTAACATCCAAATCCATTTGATTGTTTTTGCGTGATTGAGTAACAAAAATCCAAACATACAAACTTTCATTTGAATTTTTTTTTTTTTTGTAATTCACAAAACTGATGTACAATCACAATTACAATAAAAGAGTTACCATAAATACTTTTGATTGACATCTACTAAATGTGAATCTAGCATGCATATTTTATATAATACACTTACAAATAAAAATTAAACATACGCAAAACTAAAAATATTAGTAGGATATAATTCGAAACGTGTTATGTTTCCGTCACCGTCACCAGACAAAGTAGAAAACAAAAGCAACCATGCCTTATAAACTGAGAAACAAAAATTTTGTTGGGCTGCAGAAATAAGCGGTAACACTTCATAAAACGGATTTCTTCTCAAGGAGCTCAATACTTCTCTAAAAATAAATATCACTTTTCAAGCGCCATTTAACACCATCCGTATCTAAAGACCAATACCAATACATCATGTGAGAAACAATAGTGTAGTACACACTAATCGATAGTGCTGTACACACTAATCGATAGTGCTGTACACACTACACAGTGTGAACAGTTCTCCGGAACAGTGATAAGTAACTGTTCCTCTCGACTGACTTTTACAACTTGAGGAGATACATGGCCGGTGCACTGGCTTACTTTCACCCTCCGATCAATACTGTGTTCAATCTTAGTTTTGTTCAACAGTGTAAAAATATCTTCTTTGGAAAATATTTCTATCACGGTATTTATTCAACAGTAGGACCTCATTTTGTTTTCAGTTATTTTGTAAAGTGTCGAACACTTCCATGTTTTATAAGCTCCACCAAAATAGAAGGAACTGTATAAATACTTATTTATACACAAACCAACTTTCATCATACAAGTAATAATCATTGCATTAAGGAAAGAAACGCAGTTATAATAATTTATTTGCGGTCTTCTGTTACTTCTGTAGTGAAAACATAATATTAGGTCTTTACCTATGAAATTGCCGTTCTGCAGTACTGGCCATTTCAAATCAAAATAATTTTTGTTTGGCTAAGAATTCTAATTTCAAATTAATTTTATTTTAAAAACATGGATTTTTTTTTCTAAAAGTAGTCATTTCTTTATTGATTAGTGTTACATTTTCATCGCATTTCAATCTTTTTCGTCATCATGGATACGTTAAAAATTCGAGTAATTATGGAATATGAGTACCGTCGTGGCAGCAACGCGGCACAAGCGGCACGCAACATCAACGACGTTTACGGAGCTAACACTACAAACCAACGCACCACCTGTTATTGGTTTGCTCGCTTCCGTTCTGGAAATTTCGACCTGAAAAATGAACCTCGCGGTCGTCCGAAGACTTTGGTCGACAATGACGAATTAAAGGCGATTGTGGAAGCTGATGATACACAATCTACGGCTGAATTAGCAGCAGCTTTCGACGTTAGCGTCAAAACAATATTGGTCCATTTGCGTCAAATTGGCAAGGTAAAAAAGCTTGACAAATGGGTGCCCCACGAACTCAATGATCGCCAGCGCGAAGTACGCGTCGAGACGTGCCTTGCACTGCTCAACAGACACACAAATGAAGGAATTTTGAACCGCATTGTTATCTGCGATGAAAAATGGATTCTGTTTGATAACCGTAAGCGCTCAGCAAGTTGGTTGGATCCTGGTTCAGCACCTAAACAATGCCCTAAACGAAAACTTACCCCTAGAAAAGTGATGGTCACTGTTTGGTGGTCTAGCGCCGGTGTGATTCATCACAGCTTCTTACCAAACGGGGTGAGCATTACTGCAGATGTGTACTGTGAAGAACTGAACACAATGATGGAGAAGCTGGCGCATCTCCAACCAGCATTGGTCAATCGCTCGTCTCCGCTGCTCCTGCACAACAACGCGCGACCTCATACTGCACAGCAGACGGTCTCCAAGTTGCAAGAACTGGGGTTGGAAGCTCTCCGTCATCCGCCCTACTCACCAGACCTTGCGCCTACAGACTACTACTTTTTCCAGAATTTGGATAACTTCTTGGCGGGAAAAAAATTTAATACCCGAGAGGCAGTACAAAATGCCTTTGAAGAATTTGTTGCCTCCCGTCCAGCTGATTTCTTTAAGAAGGGCATCAATAAACTGCCACTGCGATGGCAAAGATGCATTGATTGCATGGGTGATTACTTCGATTAATACAATTAAAAAATTCATGAAAAAAATTCGTTTAAATTTTTTCATACAAAACGGCAATTTCATAGGTAAAGACCTATTATAAATTAAGCATACATTTAACAAAACGACTTTACATCAGCATTACATTTTCGACGCATCATGCTTACGAAATAAAACCTACTTTCCGCTTTAACTTGACATTTCATTGTGACATTGAACAATAAAAATCTCTGCGTCATTTGCGTAACAAAAATATAAATACGACCTTGACTAGCATC
The DNA here is from genome assembly GCA_949987655.1 of Polymixis flavicincta. Lineage (NCBI taxonomy): Eukaryota > Metazoa > Arthropoda > Insecta > Lepidoptera > Noctuidae > Polymixis > Polymixis flavicincta. The sequence continues at coordinate 3,131,605 of OX465180.1, forward strand.
GAGACAATTACAGCTGTTGTCAAACTTTACCCTCCATAAGACACACGAAAACGTCTTCGTCGTATATGCATCTAAATTGAAGCTAAAGGCGTTATCATTTCTGGAATATTCCCTCATATCTGTGGAAGGGTACGAACATAAAATTTACGAACACTTACCGCGCAACATATTTCTAATCGACAATAAATCATTACCGACCTTTGTGCATGCCCGTGTGCTTATCCTTAAGCACCGTGAGCTCGTAAATCTTCCCGAACTCCTCGAACATGGGCCGGAGGTCGTCCTCCTCCAGATGTCGCGGTATCTGGCCTATGAACAGTTTGACGGCGTCCCTGCCGGCGCCCGGCGGCGCGCCGGTCCGCTCCGCCGGCGTCAGCGGTGACGCGCGCTTCGGATCCGAACCAAGGCTGTGCACCGGTGTCGATGGCGCCGTGCCGATGCTCGAGTCACAACTTTGAGGAACGCTCATCATGTTCACATTCTGCATATTGTAACCCAGCAACATCGGGTTCACGCTACGCATATTCGCTCCCACAATCATGTTTATCACAGTTAACAGACTTTATTGAACACAAATTTTTAATCACAGTGCTTTGTACTTCGGTTACCTTAATCTATAAATTCGGTTTGCAAGTTTTTTTAAAGCTCACTTGTGTTTACTTTCGTTTTTCGCGGAGGGCGAGTGTTTAGGAGGTGGGGCTGGCGTGTGTGGGTGTGCGGCAGATCGCGGCTGTGTGCGTGCCGTCTCTTCTCACAGTCACCCCGTAATGCGTAATATTATCGATCGGTATAGTAACGGTAGTAGGCAGTACAGTTGTCCCCCCGTTTTTCTCACTGACGTGGATTTATTTCTGTTTTTTTAAGAGTGATATTTTTCATTAATATTTAATTTCATAATATTATTATTTAACAAATATTGCACATCGATTTTAAATACTACACCTTAGTTAACACTTAGTAACAAACATTTACTTAAATTAATTAAATATTATTTATAATTAACACTGAGAAAAAATTTGGCACGACGCTAATTCTACACATTGATTTTTGAGCTAATATTTTCTAACACAGATTTCCGAAAAGTTTCAAGAGAATTCCACTAATTTGGAATGTTGTTATAGAGTTTTTCACACGTGAAAAAAGTGTATAATGTTAGTCAGTGTTTACGTAGCGAAAGCGGCGTCGCACGGGGCTGTGTTTACAAACAAACCGCGGTCCGACACACGAAATTTTTCATATATTATTTTATTTTTACGCCACCGTTTACCTCTGATTGTTCACACGTAATTTGTCACTGTACACACGAAAAATGTTACCGAGAAAAATTGTAAATATTTTTTTTACTGACACACTTATCACTAAATTACTAATCTAACTTATATTAGCACTTGACGACGATTAACCATGACTTGACGCACAAACGAAAAGCACAAAACACGAACTAAATGAGACAACAAATTCGCCGTGTTACCGTCTATATGCCTACATGTCCACTAACCTAAAATTCCCTCCGAGGTCCCCTCATAGCACGCCATGGGGGAGCCTCCAGTCTTGATACAATCCTCCCTTTCACTCACCCTTAGATACGCGAGTAAATTCGCTTTGTGTGAATAGGTTGATTATTTGAAATTTCTTGTTTCGCTATTCCGTTGACGGTGTTGAGACGCGTGTAGGTTTTGCTTTGAATTATGTGGAAAATTTTACGCGTGTTAGATGATTATTTACTAGTATAATAAAATGCCTGTTTTTACGTTTTCAGCGAGAAAATGTTCTGTTTTCGATTTTACGATGGGTTTAACGCTAGTTTTATAAATTTTAATAAATAAGCATTCTCGTGTTTTGATCGGTTTTTCTTTCGTTTTTCCGGTTGGTTTAAAAACATTATGAGGAACTTTTGTAACAGTATTTTTTGGTTAGAGTAATTTAAAATAACGTAATAATTTACTAGTATTTTATCTTTTACATTTTTAAACAGTAAAAATAAGATAAAGTTAAATTATTTGATACCATATCCATAGTAAATAAATAAACAAATATTTCCATTTCTATTTTGTCGTAATAAATTGTAGGACCCAGACTTTTTACCGAATTGACTTAAAAATAAATTCGAAAATAATCCTTCTAAAATTCCCAACCAAAAAAGGACCAATGTATCATTATTAATAAACACACTTAAACCCGCATCAAGTGTTAGGAAAAAACCTTTGGTTCTGAATAATTTAGCCAACCAACGCTTAGTATTCGCTCGTAAAACGCAATGGCAAATTCTGTAAAAGGTCTTCAGTGTTTGGTCGAGCTATAATTCAAGCCCCAAAAATAGCGAAGGGGATGAAGCTCCCCGCTCGCCCCCGCGCCCCAACCCCCGGACCTCAGCCTCCGATGATCTTTGCACGCAACTCGTAATGGCTGTTTAGGAAAATACATAAAAAAGGAAACCCTCCTTGAGTTTTCTCGAGGATGATTTTTTTTTAATTTATGAAGTATTAAAATACGGTAATATAGGAACTTAATTAAGGAGTTTTGTTGTACTATTTTTGTTTTGTTTTGTACCTGTATCGCCGGAGGGCGCGTGTGGGTTTGACGATGTACGCACTCGTAATTATCTGTGAGAGGAACCATTACAAAAGAGGGTATTTAACTTATCTTTTTATGATTTTCTTTTAGGTTTAGCTATTATAAGACTGTATATGTCGACTGTATTTATATTATTATTAGTTTTATTTCTGAATGTTATCATCTAGATTAGGTAATTAATATAATAAAATTATCTACCTACATTCAGACTCTTTTAAAATCAAAATGGGGTCGTGGGTTAAAGTTATGCCTACATAGAATTTTATTTCAATATTTGAGTAGGTAGAGAGCCCTTAGCGTGGGATGATCAACAGCTGATGCATTGTTTTGTCACTTTTATACTCCATTCAAAGCGAAGTTTGTAATTTATTACGCTGTTGGGATTTCATTTTAATTGAGAAATTGTTAAGTGATGCGGCTAATGTCTGACACAATACTACAACATTATATCTTAAAATAATTGTAAAAATGAGTTTTCTTCATGTTAGTTTAGTAATGTTTCCCACCTCTAATAATTTGATGAAATTGTACCTTAGTTCTTAGAAATACATGAGCCCCGTTTAACACGAAACAATTTTAATACATGACATTTTACTTATTGATCCTAGTTTTTCTACAAAAACCAGTTACCTAGTATGTTGACGGGATTTACGTTCCAATAATGTAACGGTTTGTTGTGATTTAAAAGTAACCTTGTGTTATGATTGTGTCATCTCCTATGAAAAATAATTATAATATAGTAATAAAAGAATTTCGGGCGCCGTGGAGATGACACTTATGTTTTAAATAAACAAAACTTGCCATATAGAACACTCGGAGAGTCAGACTTTTAATCTGCCGGAGGTAGCTGAAAATTAAGATAATAAAAGAGTGGAAATGCCCTTGTTAATACCTTTTAATGCCAGTAGCTTAATAATAAGATTGATAATTTTTTAATTTTAATTAATATTAATCTTACTAAGTATTTTCATCATTAGTATTATTACTATTGCTATTAATATCATTATTATTATTGCATCTTTATGAAATTTAGGTTTAAAAGAAAATGAATAAGTTTATCAATTTAAACCTCCAGGATCGGGACGGCGAAGCTTGATGAGGGCCCGTCAGGAAGAAGATTCCTCCAATATGTACGGACGTTGCAAATCAGTAGAAATAAAGTGAAAAGGAAGAAGAAAAAAGAAAAAAGACGCCTCAATCTTCGGGCGCCTTTTTCAATATTTGGCTGCTTTCCTTAAGCGCGCCACGAATATAAAGATGGGCGACTAATGAAATCACCATCCTTCGTCCACGATCTGGGGCACCCTTTTGAGAGTTCACGCCATCAAATAGGCCGAAACTAGCCGGGATTTAACTAGATTAAATACATTTTATCAGAAGCTCATGTCTGCTGCAGCAATTTAGGACGCAAAGTGACAAACGTCAAATTGACAGCCGCGGGCTGAACCGACACGAACAACCAATGACAACAAAGAAACGTTCCGAAATCGACTAACTAGCGAAAAGCGATTTAACGATGATTTAAACTCGTTACATTACATCCCTCCCCGAAAAAATAAAAGAAAGCAATTCCTTTAATGCTAAAAAAACAAGCAAGGCAAAAGAAAGGCTTTAAAAAAAAGGTAACTACGGTTTGCAAAACAAAAATTGGATTGATAATTGACGCCCCAATTTAAAACAAACAGAGGCATAATAAACTAATTGGTTAAAACTGCAACAATTTAATTAAACCTACATTTGTATAACCTTTTCAAACGTTTATTGGCGTCAATACCAACCCGCACTGGGCCCGCGTGGTGGATTATGGCCCAATCCCTGTCACCGAGAGGAGACCTGTGTCCCAGCAGTGGGAACATTATAGGCTGATGATGATGATGATTGGCGTCAATTTATGATGTATTTGTTTAAAACATAGTGAGGGGCTTGTCGTTAAATAATACCATCCTCACAGGCCCATCGCGTGCCTCGGAAAGCACGTTGTTGGGGCTTCAGTGGACTTCAATGAAACTCCCGTATCGAGGTATGGTTGTTTTAATTTGATATAACTATGGTTTTACAATAATATGTGAGGAGCGTACAAGTTCGCGACAATGATGAAAAATTACGACTTTTTATATATTTTATGACGGTATTTGCATAATAAAATCCAAACGGCACCTAGCCCCTTTCAAATAGTAAATTGCGACACATACACAACACTTAACATCTTCACAAATAACGTGCAGGCGTAAACATCCTCCCCCCGTTGAAACTCACAGGCTTCAACCCTTCAATAACTCCTCTTCGTTTGGTAAGGGGCAGATGCGAACTAGAGGGCGACGTATAATTCCTCGAACAGTGTTAATGTCGGCTACTCTTGAAATCCCATCTTGTCCTGGGAAGAGCCTCGTAATTCGTCCAAGCCTCCAGCATAGGGGTGGGACACCATCCTCTTGAAGTAGGACCATGTCTCCAATTTTAACTGAGGCAGTGTTGGTCTTCCATTTACGGCGAAGTTGCAACTCGGCGATATACTCGCACTGCCAGCGCCGCCAAAAATGTTGAAATATTTGCTGGAGCCTGGCATAGCGCTGCAAGTTGGTTGAGTGGCCATTTTCTAAAGCTGGTTCAGGCAGCGCGGTGAGAGCCCGACCAATGAGAAAATGCCCAGGAGTGAGACAGTGGAAATCATCAGGAGAAGAGGATAAAGGACAGAGAGGTCTACTATTCATAACCGCTTCTACCTGAGCGAAAAGAGTTTGAAGTTCTTCAAAACTTAAATGAGAATTACCCATTACTCGCCTAATGTGAAATTTTGCTGAACGGATACCGGCCTCAAAAATACCGCCAAAATGAGGAGCGTAAGCTGGTGAAAAGTGAAACTGAATGCCTTCCGAACATGCAAAATCAGATAGATCGTTTTGGTAAATCTTGAAAAAGTCATTAATTTCTTTAGCTCCTGCGACAAAGTTGCGTCCATTGTCGCAGAATACTTCCGCTGGCCTACCTCTTCGTGACACAAACCTTCGGAATGTCATGACGAAAGCGTCCTTAGATAGATCACTAACGGCTTCCAGGTGAGAAATTTTAAATCGAAGGCAAATGAAAAAGCAAAGATAGCACTTGACTAGCGAAGCACCACGTCCCTTTCTGTTTACAATTAGGAATGGGCCAGCAAAATCAATTCCCACTGTTCGAAATGGAAAGTTTGGCGTGACACGTTGTGATGGCAAATGACCCATTATTGGCGCAATAGTCTTACCCTGCAAACGTCTGCACCTCGAACAGTTATGAAAAATGCGTCTAGCTAAATGTCTGCCGTTAATCGGCCAAACATATTCCCTAACAATGGCCAACAGTAATTGTGGACCAGCATGCAATCCGCGTTTATGTTCGTACTCGAAAATCAATTTGGTAAAATGATGCGATGCATGTAGGAGAATAGGATGTTTTTTATTATAATTATAATCTGATGAGCCTAGTCGGCCACCAACTCGGATTACTTTGTCGTCACTGAAAAATGGAGTCAGTGATAAAATATTTGATTTAGAGCTTAAAGCCTTATTGTTGGATAACAAATTATATTCACAGAAGAATGATTCTTGCTGTGCGAGACTACACAAATGAAGAAAGGAATGATTCAATTCATCAACAGTTAGATTGCCGAGAATTTTATCTTGATTGGACTTTGAATTTTTAATAAATCTTAGCACGTAAGCGAAAGATCGTTTTATCTTTGTCAAACAAGAAAAGTTTTTAAAATTAATTATAGGCTCATTTGGAGTAGCAACATGAGTAGTAGTACAATTAGGTTTAGTTTCCGGTAAGTCAGTGGTGTCAATTTTATTAGGTTTTAAGGTAGGCCAATTACTTTCAGGTTCTGTGAGAAATGGAGGACCTGACCACCACAACTGGGTACTGCCTAGTTTATCTGGACTAATTCCTCTGGATATAAGGTCTGCAGGATTGACAGATGTGGGGACATAGCGCCACGAGGAGGCATCTGTTAGTTCACAGATCTCCGAAATCCTATTGGCTACAAATGTTTTCAAATTTATAAAGCTGGTGTGTAGCCAGGCTAGCACCACTGACGAATCGCACCAGTGTACTTGATGCTGAACTTCATATCGCAGTGACTTCCTGACAGCCTTGCATAACCTAGCTGCCAGTAGGGCAGCACACAATTCTAAGCGAGGTATAGTCGTACTCTTAATCGGAGCCACTTTGGACTTGGAACAAAGCAGATGGACTGAGACCTCGTTCGCAGCATTAACCGAACGTAAATAAATGCAAGCTCCGTATGCATGTTGGGATGAATCACTGAATGAATGTAATTCCACCGATGCGGGTTCATTACAGAGCACACGCCGTGGAACTTCTAGAGCTAAAAGAGAAGGTAAAGACTGCATAAAATTGTTCCAATGTCTTTGAACTTCATGTGGGACTGGAGAGTCCCAAGTTAAATTATGTAGCCACAGCTGTTGTAACAACATTTTCATTTTTATTACACACGGACTAATCAGTCCTAAGGGGTCAAAGATTTTAAAAAGAGACGATAGAAAAGATCTTTTAGTTAAATTATTGTTAGACAAAGGTGGGCATTTGATAGGGAAATGTAACTGATCGGTTGATGGGTTCCATCCCATGCCTAGTGTGCTAGTTGACTCGCTTACTAAAAGCTTATCGTCAGTTTGAATATTTGGATCGAACAATGAAGGTAAATTAGTCTTGAGCTTACGAAGATTAAAGCATCCTTTCTTTAATTCTTCAGTTACAGCTTGCTGAATATAACGTAGGGTATCCTCACTTTCAGAACCGGTGATGAGATCGTCCACAAAGAAATCATGTTGAATTATATCCTTTACCATTGGATCAGAAGACTCTTCACCAATCTGCCATAGACACCGAGTGCTCAAGTAGCTGGAACTTGCCATTCCGTAAGTCACGGTACCTAGCTGAAGCGTTTTGACGGGCAAAGACTCATCCTCTCTCCATAAAATAAGTTGAAGATTGCGGTCCTCCTCCTTGACACGGACTTGACGGTACATTTTTTCGACGTCACCTGTCAAGAGGAACTTATGTTGTCGAGCTCTTATTAAGATGGAGAACAGTGAGTCCTGCATATTAGGACCAGTCATGAGGATATCATTGACAGACTGACCTGATGAAGTAGGAGCCGAGCCGTCGAACACGACTCTAATTTTTGTGGACTCACTACTATCTTTGAAGACAGCATGATGACAGAGGAAATAAGATGTAGAAGGTATAGGTACAGCGGATTCTGAAAGGTGACCTAAGTCTGCGTACTCACGCATAAAGTCTACATATTGTGACTTCACATGTGGTTGTTTGCGAAATCGTTTTTCTAGATTTAACAAGCGTTTTTTAGCTAGTGAATAAGATTCACCAAGACAATCAGGTGTATCCTTTAAGGGTAGACTAACTGAAAATCTACCAGTTTCTAAACGAAGGGCGTGCGATAAAAAATGTGTTTCGCATGCCTTCTCGCTATGACTCATAAGTGGTTTAGTTTGAGGAACATTTTCTAAGTCCCAGAATTTTGTTAGTTCTTGATGTATTTTGTCAACAGACGAAACACAAGAAACAACTAAATGATTAGAATCGATATTATTATCAATTTCCTTAGACTTACTATTTGTGGGTAAATTAAAATACATTGGACCAGAAACCAACCAACCGAACTGAGAACTTCTTAATACAGGTGAATTAAGACCGAGAGAGAGTTGATCACGGCCAATAATGTCCCAGAAAATATCAGCACCAATGACAACATCAACAGGTGCTGGTTGGTGGAAGTGAGGGTCTGCTAAAAAGTAATCACTCGAAATATTAAGTTTCTTAACGTCAACGGGTATTCTAGGTATGTTACCGGTCAACACTGGCAACACCAGAAAAGAAGAAGTGACTGTAAAATGCTTCATCAAAGATTTCAACTGCACCACACAAGTTTCTGTAGCCTGAGTGGTGGTTTTATTGCCTATGCCAATAATATTGACTTGCAAAGTGGTTGTCGGTTCTAGAAGTAACTTTGTTTTAAGAGATTGAGTAATAAATGATGACTGACTACCGCAATCCAAAAGAGCGCGAACCTTCTGTGTTTGTTTGGTCGTGGGATTAGCTACCTCAATAAATGCAGTGGACAGAAGAACTTGCTGGTTATTTTGGTTTGAAAAATTTACGATAGTGTCGTCAGTGACGTCGGGTGAAATGGTGACAACACTGGAAATATTTTTGCTAACAGTTTGTTTATGCAAAAGTCTATTGTGTCGTGTATTGCACATGCGACACGGATGCATGCGACAATTGCGGGCAGAATGCCCAGACCTTAAGCAGTTGTGACAAAGTTTCAATCTGCTCACTTCACTGAAACGATCATCCACACTCTTAGACAAAAAGGTGGGACAGTCATAAAGGCGATGATTACCATTACAAACGTAACACGATGCAATAATATCAGAAGTATTATTATTTTCATTATTAGAAATGTAGGATTGATGAGATTTTATTTTATTGTTAAAATCTGTAGGCTTTGACGTTGTCTGGATCTTAGGTTTAGAATATGAATGACTACTATTTATTGATTCAAGTACATCAGCGCGATCAATAAGAAACTTGAAAAAATGTTGCAAATTAGGGATATTGGTATCCAACGTGCCCCGGTACTCTTCCCATTTGGTTTTAGTGTGGCTGTCTAGCTTAGGGCTCATTATATGAATGAGTAAAATATCCCAGTCACGTGAATCAAGACCGAGACTAGTTAAAGCACGTAAGTTCTTGTTAACATGATCCACAAGGAATCGTAATGATTTATCAGACTCGCTTGTGATTGGTTTTATGTATAATAATGAATTTATATGATGAGTTATTAATTGTCGTGCATTGTCATATCTGTCACATAATAATTTCCAAGCACACGCATAATTGGAGCTGGACACCTCTAAGTTAGCAATAATGCGCGCTGCATCGCCAGTCAAGTACGAAATAAGATAATGAAATTTATGAATGGGAGCGACGCGGTCGTTATTGTGTACTATAGATAGGAATGTGTCACGAAACTCAAGCCAACGAAAACAAGACCCGTCGAACTTCGCAACTTGAATTTGAGGTAATTTAAAACCTATATCATGATGATCATGATTACATGGACCTGCGGTTAACAGACTTGAATTCAAATCCTTACAGTTACTTTCACCATTACGGTTCGAGTTATGTTTTTGTGTAATACTTTGAGCAATTGCAATGTTAGATATAAATAATTGTTCGATAGTATCACGTTCATCAATCTCATTTGGTAAATTATCAGAGTTTAATACTTCTATCTGGTTTTGCAAGTCATCAAAACGACTATAGATAGATTCAAATTTGCTTAGTTTTAATGTTAACTCAACTGACTCAATTGGAGTAAGCGTTTCTTTAGAGGTAACATTTGATAGATAGTTTCTAAATTTAGTAATTTGACCTTTTATGGAACTACGTTTCACTAAAAGATCCTGTAATTCTTGAGGATTGTTTGTGCTAGATTCACCTCCATAATCTTTACCCATTGTGAACTCAAAATGTGCCAATATTGTAATGTTACAATCGGATTAAATAAACAAATTGATTCCTAGAAGTTTTGATTATGGAAATGTAGGTACACACAAACTTTGTATAATAGTGAGAAAATAACTAAAAACTTAGCTCACGCTCCTCGCCTACCGTCACCTGAGGCCGGCCCGGCGCAGCAGTGGGTAGGGCTCCGCTCCGATCACACGGTGACACGGCAGGCGGCCCGAAGTTGCGATATACGGAGATATCGGCCTGGAATGTTCGGCGATGAGGGTAAAATATATGCTTATAGTAACAGTTATAAGCCTGTTAGGAAACACGACTATAAACTGCAATAATACGTTATGAAAGTAGTCTGTATTTTATAATATATGAAAGTAATATTCGTAAAAACGTTTACCAACATGTACTGTGAATTTACTTTAGGTACTGAACTGCATATGGTGCATTGATGCTATTATTAGATACTGTAATAACTAGAGACACCAATGCACGCATAGAAGCTATTGTAAATAGGTATTGGATAGATGTATTATGGTTAAGGGAATAAAGGGTAAGGGTAAGTAGGTAACAGGGAATTCACAAGGAAAAATGGGCACTTAGCTGCATTGGCCGAGGCTGCGGTGCGATGCTGAATGCTGATCGCTAACCGGCGGTGGCTGCAATGGCTGGTGCACTTCCAGTGAACCCAGGTATGATGCTTGATTCCGATGAAAAGTAGCTGCGGCGCAATGGCTATACCGACAGCGCGTGGTCGCAGAGATCGAACTTGATTTTCTCCAAAGTTGCAGGTTTTGTCGTAGGTCGCCAGATGTTGGGGCTTCAGTGGACTTCAATGAAACTCCCGTATCGAGGTATGGTTGTTTTAATTTGATATAACTATGGTTTTACAATAATATGTGAGGAGCGTACAAGTTCGCGACAATGATGAAAAATTACGACTTTTTATATATTTTATGACGGTATTTGCATAATAAAATCCAAACGGCACCTAGCCCCTTTCAAATAGTAAATTGCGACACATACACAACACTTAACATCTTCACAAATAACGTGCAGGCGTAAACACACGTTAAGCCATTTTTCCGGCTGTCATTCGTGGATCTTAAACAGTTGTTACGGGTCGTCAAAAGCCCAAAAGTCTGACAACCAGTCTTACCAAGGGGTATTCGATTACTCAGTAACTGGGTTGTGGAGGTCATCTGAAATAGTGGTACTCAGCAACATCCGGTTAGACTGGAAGCCGACCCCAATATAGTTGGAAAAAAGGTTAGGTAGATGATGATGATGTTTAAAACATATAAACACATAGCTACATTTATATTTCCAATATACTGTTTTGCCTTTACTTTACCAGTTTTCATACAAGCTGACCAATAACAAGACAATTAAGAGGCAGATGAAAAACTTTCTGGAAAAATGATGCCTCAATATAATTTTTTATTAATACTGGTCCATCCGGAGTTTGGAATTGTACCCGGTTGATGGGAATAGTCTCGCCCCTATTAAATGGGGTTTAAACATAATTAGCGAAATGAAATTACAGAGATGTAACTATAAAAAATCTTTGTCTAAATGTTCGAGGATTACAGGGCGTTATTATACGTGGTCCTTCAGTAAACTCACACATGCTCATTATTTCCTGTCAAATTTACACCAAAAACACTAACGTACACACATACACAGAATCACAGATACATGTCAGTAGTCTTTGCATCTCTAGTGCATCAATTAGGGGCCGTTTGGTGCGGTCTCGTGCTCCCAAACCGTCAGGCGCATGCGAGCGCTGACCAAATTCTGTAAACCGCAAACATTTGGCCAAACGTTAGATATTTTGATTTGATACGTGTTTCGATTTATATTATGTATTAGTAAAATGAGCTATATATTTAGGCTGAGTAAATTCTACTGCCTACTTGTTTGTATGTTTAAATAAGATATACTCGTAATTTTAAATGCTAGGGAATATTTGATGCTTGGATGAAGTAAAGTGCTTGTGGTGTTTTAAAATCAATATATTGATGGAATCATGTTTTTGGGATACTAAAGCAGTTACCGAAGGTTATTCAAAAAAAAATAAGCATCCATCAAAGTACAAGGACAGGTTAAATAAAAAAAATAAACTCATAAACAAAAACAAAATTCAGCCGCTTGAGAGCTACAATGGCGCAGACAGACACGCTGAAACACACGTTATACTTATAACACCTGCATAGAAGAAAATCCACGTAGGTACTTCTGAAAATGTTGCTCACGGGGCGTGCTGTTTAGATATCCAAAATTACGAGCAAGAACCTATATAAAAGTAGCGCGTTTTGCTTTTATGTAAAGAAAATCTAATGACCGAAAAATGGTCGAGATAAAGCTTTATAACGTGTCTTAATATAGCCGGTAAAAGACACAATCATCATTGGTGCGAGAGGGCTGGCATTGCGGTCAGCTAGCCAATTGTCCGGCATGAAGGTAGTGGTTACCTTCGGCGTTAATCTTCTAAGTAATATGTAATTTTGGAGAGAATATTACGCCTATTTAATCTACTTCATCGCCCTTCATTTATTTGGTAATTACATTATAGGAAGGTACGTAATCTCAAGTGAGAGTCAAAACAGCGGAATGATGTAAGAAGTTCTGTCGTATATTGTAAATCGCGAACTCAAACCTTTTTTTTGCATAAATAAAAAAAAAATTGGTTCGACAAGGAAATATTTAAAGGTGAATTATATAAATAAATACAAAACAAAAGGACACTTTGACGTCGAAGTATTCGTCCGCACCGTTGTCATCAGGAAACGTGCCCAGAAGACTGGCATGATGACTTAGCATTGCCAAGTTGAATGGCAATGCTAATTGTTTGGCCAAAGAATAAACATGGGTTTCATATAAAGAAGCGGTGTGGTTCTTTAACACCCTGAATGACTGCTGTTGGTTCTTTTTTCATGACTGTCATCCATGTTGCGGCCGAAGTTGAAGGCATTGCTTTCTTATAAAAACGCAAATTTTTCTGAAACCAAGACACTAGACATTGTTTGAATAGGTTCATTTTATTTATGTAGATTATTTTACATATTGTGAATGAGAGAACGTTGTAGGCCTTACTAACTAGATTTGTAGACGATTTTCATTCCTCTAAGTATCTGGTACTTATTGACAGGCTGCACTGTCCTCCCATACCTATTATCACTGTAAACATTGAAAACATTGTTAAAGCCAATGACGAATATTTTTTAAAGAGTAACCGTGGAGTTTCTTGCCGGCTCTTCTCCATAGAAAGCGACAATTTGGAATCGTGCACCTAACTTCTGGCGTTTCATAAGTGCCCATGCAGGTTTATGTGAAATTAACTATTTTGATTTGATTTCATTTGGACGACCAAAAAAATTTTCTAAAACCTAAAATCACCCAGACCTAAGCAGTTTAAATGCGGATGTAATCTACACAAATACTTCACAAGGAGCCTCACACTTTCATAGTTTCCTCACAATCACGAATCCGAAAACTTCCAAGTCTTTCAAAAGACAATCTCAACAAATATTTTCGTCATACCCGCAAAATTTAGGATTCCTAGAACTTTGTTAACTAAACAAAGGGGCTACGACCTACTTATTAAACATTCTGTATTGAATATTTGAGCGGGCTATGTGCTAACTGCGGTTAGAACTGTCTTCGGGTCTTGTTCAACTTTGACACGAGGCTTTTGTTCAGAATGTGTGAGTGACGTGGAATGGAAGAGATCCAATTAGAGCTGATGTGAGTTGTAAAGGATTGTGTAGTTGTAACTGTTTGGGTTCCAGAAAGAAATATGCTGTAACGAATGATGTGGGAAAGGGGGGTGATGGGTTGGTGATACCTAAATTATTTTATTTATGTAAGTAGGTTTTCAGAATCACCTTTATAGGTCAATCATATTTAAAAAAAAAACTAGATGTGGTTCGCCCTTTCTATCCGACTACTCTGAGAAGAAAGGCCGAAACAAACTCACAGTGCACAGCCTCTTATTAAGTCCAGACATAATGTTGGTCAGATCATCTGATGACCACCAGAAAAAGACATGTGCCTAATCCAAAAATAAATTGGGTAACGGGCAGGAGAAAGATGACTTAGTTAGGAATGTTAACACAAAAATGCGTATTTAGGTATGTTTTTTAATGCTATGCCACCGCCTTTCGAACTTAGTTATTAAGGTTAAACATAGCAGGTTTATTATTTTTACTTTTCAGTTTTTCGGCGGTTTAATTTTTTCTTCTCTAGTTTTTGAATGACCTAAACACCATTGCTACCTTTTGCCTGTACACACGCACAGATAGCACAGATTTTTTTTGATGATATCTTTATAAATACAGAAGGAAGACCTTTGTAATAGCTTCTTTTAGCTGTGTAAGCTCTAATCCTACTAACATGATTATGCGAAAGTTTGTATATTTGGATGTTTGTTACCCAATCAATCAAAAATTGTTGAATGGATTTGGGTGAAATTTGGCACACAGATAGTTTATAAACCTCGATTATCACATACTTTTTTATCTATTATAAAACAAAATCTAGAGTGAAATACAAATTCGAAAGTGATTGAAATCTACTGATATAAATTCGAGTAATATTTTGATTGACGATAGGAAAATTACTGAAATTGACACAAGAAAATTGCCACTAGAATTACATAATCCCATCACAGTTGGCGTAATAAATATAGACACACACGTCTTAATAAGTTTTATCACAAGTAACGAGTACATCGAAGTAATCAACGGAGGGGACAATTATCGGCGACCACTTTATAGTTACGCAACATGGAAGGGAGGGGGTGTCGGGTGACAGAGTACGGCGCACACTCGTAAAAATACCACAATTACACGGAATGTCGAGGAGAATACACGTGTTTTTATAATCGTAATGGGTTTTATGTTGATGGAGGAATTGTTTTGAATTCTTTCTCGTCATTGGTTTTGATTGTGAATAGATTGTGTTCTTAAAAGTTTGTACAACTTACTTTTGACAGTTTGATATTTACATGCTATTTGAATAAATAATTTAAACAGCAGATGATTCATGTAATACAATCTTACGGAGTAGTAACCACAATTGATTAAAACTGCAGTTTCGTTGTTTTCATCCACATTTTTTAAAACCTTTTTACAATTGTTTTATTTAACACAGTTGACCCCATTGTGTTGATACTCAGGTATAAGATTGGAAAAATAATTTATTTCATTGGAGAAAGCATATATGTCCTAGGACTGAAAGAAGATATTGTGAGATCTACCAACCCGCACTGAGGCCGCGTGGTACATTATAACCAAAGGGTCTTAGAAATTGCACAAAATTTTCCAATGATTCTCTTATTTAAATAACATTTTTTTTTTTTTTTTACAAAAATTAGTTTTGTTTTTATTTTAGAGGGTAAGCTCTCACAAAAAGAAAGGATGCCTAATTCCCAGCTGTGGGAAAATTATAGGCCAATTGTGTTTAATATTCCGAAAACTGTAATATTGATTATTTAGTGCTATGCTGCCTCAGAAAAGACCTAAATCCAGCTTTCTGTGTCCAACTTCGTTGTAAACAATTGAGAAAAACTTCTAGTAATTCCGCTACACATAATCGAGCCTGGTGGAGTTCTTAGTGCGCAAACAAAGCTTAGATAAGAACAAACTTGATGCACTTCATTGTGCACTATTATAGCTTCTAGCTAGAATCTTTTGGAAATTTTGATTGTTCCGCAGAGAAAAATGGTAGGTAAGGCTCAGAATTTTGTCGTACGTAGTGTAGTCTTATTTTTTGAAGATATACTTTCATTATTATTATTTTAATTTACACTTTCTAATAATAATGGTCCTCGAGACCGTATTTCAGCCATAATCAACGGAGACTAGCCTTCGGCGTAGGAGATATTATAGTGCACAGACACAGGGACACTCACTCTCCTCACTCTCATAGTCCGATGGGATGGTACGGCATTCACTCCAACACGACCAGAAAGAGATCAGGCGCAGGACAAACGGTAATAGGTAAAACGGGCTGTTGTCCACAACTCCATGTCAAAGCGCGTATTTTGCGTACGGGTGGGAGAATCAGTTATACGATTCAACCCAGCTTCACGAGAAAGCCCAGCAACGCCTTAGTGTTGCTGATGATCTCACGTAGGGTACCTGGGTTACCGAAGTATTTTGCCCTATAATTAGCGACCACCGGGCAGTTTAAAAGCACATGAGCCGCTGTCTCATCGTCATCACAGCGGACTATCTGTTACTCCTATGACAAAGATATACTTATTAAATGACCCATGGCCAGTTACGGCTGGTGTAACTGTACGCAACTGTGGTTTATTTAAATGGAGAACGTGTTTCGAGAGGCGGGCATCAAACTCAGGAAGCTTCCTTAGCTTCCTTAGCCTGCAGTCACTTAGGTCCAAGCATATTTTTTATGTTAATCCCTGGTTCGTTTCCTTACCAGAGTGCGTAGATACCCGAAGGGCAGTCGCGCAATGGGTTCTGGTCCCACTGGTGCCATGCTCAACCCCCTCCTGGCAAGTTCATCGCCTGCATCGTTGCCTAGGGAACTGCTGTGTCCTTTGATCCACTGAATGGTAATATTGTTGAGGATATCTACCTCGTTGAGGCGCTGGTGGCACTCATATATCAGCCCAGAATCAACTGTGTGACTGTTCAGCGCTTGCAGAACAGCCATGCTGTCTAAGAGTATGCGGATCGACTGGTCCTTAACTTTTCTGGCCATGATAGCAGATGCGGCAAAGAACACAGTGTTTGGATATGGTATGGACCCCCAGTGGTGTCGCTATGTGGATGTTGAGGTCCTCCCAGAAGACTCCAGCCCCTGTGCCACTACCTCATTTTGATCGGTCCGTGAAGATACGCAGCTCTGCGGGGCGCAAGTCTTCGCATCGTCAATCCTCACGCAGTTGGATTTTGTATTTTTTATCGAAGATACATTGTTTGGGCAGTGGTCATTTATTGCCTTCGTAATGGGGAACTCACTGTTGAGTTCCTTAAGCAATGCGGTGTGTTGTGTGTCTCTCTTACTCCAGCGATTTATAGCCATTAGACGCGCCGCCGCCATCGTTGCTTCCTGCTGTATGAACAGGTGGAGCGGCGGCAGCCCCAGCATGGCCTCGATCGCTGCAGTCGGAGTAGTCCTCATGCAGCCCGTGGTCGCCATGCAGGCTAGTCTTTGCATGCGCTGTAGTTTTCTAGTGGCTGTAGCTAGCTAGGTGCGGGGCCACCACACCACGGCCCCGGGGCGCCCATGGGGCGGATCACTTCGGTGTACAGCCATAGTACAATTTTGGGTGATAGACCCCACTTCTTACCTATCATTTTCCTGCACTGCCAGAAGGTGATGCAGGCCCTGCTTAGCTTGTCTTCTAGATGACTGCTCCAGTTTAGCTTATTGTCCAAAGTAACCCTGGGATACTCGACTTCGTTGGCCAACTGAAGTTCTGTATTGAACAGTTTCGATAGTAGAAAATGGCGTAATGCTCGTTTTTGGATGTACATGACTAGTTCAGTTTTGGTGGGTTTCACTGAAATCTCAAATTCCCTGCACCATCTCTCTACTATACGTAGTGCTTGAAGAGTGAGGTTACAGATCTTTCCCGTTACCTTCCCCGAATCAAGGATTGCGAGGTCGTCCGCATAACCTATTGTAAAGTAATGGCTGGCGTTGAGTTTGGTGATAAGGAGGACCAACGGTATCACACCACCAATTGCCAAACTGCGGGCTATTACTAAGCAACAATACTATTTTGCACCGAGACCACACTAACACACAATAACTTCCAAAACACTATTATAATTAGGTACTCACCCAACCCTTTTAAAATTGGCCCATTACAATATTCATGTCAATAAACTATAAATTACCACTCAAAAAATTCAATGTGTGAGCATAATTTAGAACCATTTCTATTCTATGATCAACTAGGCGTATTCCTTAACGATTTACTTTATTTGTGAGTGCTAAGGGTTACCTTTTTTTTTGAGGGTGGGAAATCATCAAATAACTTCTCCCGCTCTGGGTGGAGCAGGAGGCCCTGTGTGCTAGGGGCCACGGTATCTCTTTCGAAAAACCCGCACCCGGAAGGCATCGGCCCTTGCGGACCCCACCAGTTGGTGCTGACATCTCTTTGAGAATGCTTAGCTTTAGCCACGTTTACTAAACGAATCTAGCATGTCTCCACCCAGACGTAATAACATCGCGGCGGATTTTTTCCGCGCACTGGATTTTCATCGTAACTCTTAGCGCAGACAGTTGAAAATTGAATGGTGTTTATTGGACGTGCTGGGATGCTCTCTGTTGGATACTCAATGCTCTGGCCAACACCGAGTGTTGAAAATCCATTGCGCGATAAAATCCCGGCACTATTTTTTACCGACTTCAAAAAGAAGGAGGTTGTCAATTCGACATGTATATATTTCTTTTTTTTTATGTATGTTCAAACATAACTCCGTCATATATAGCCGGATTAGCAAAATAATTTTTTTGTTGAAAAGTGTTTTTTTTTTTCCGAAATTGTCCCATTTAAATTTCATATAGATCTGATGATGCCTTTCAGAGACAGAACTCGGAACTCTTTAAAAATGACAGCAAATCAACCGCGATTGCTGTTATCGCAAAAATATGCATTGTTTTGACCTCAATGGTGGTGAAATGTTGAATTGGTGTGGGATAGGTTAGGTTACCATAACTAAAAAGTGAAAAATTAAAACACTTAAAAAAAAAACAACCGACTTCCAAAAAAGAACACTACATAGTGAAAAATAACTTTAATTTCTGAAGTCGGTGACTTTGGATACGTATTTTAATTTTTGTCACCGGTCCATGCGAACGTGTTCTTGCAGAACAGCGCGTCATGATGTTATGTTCTGTTCTGTTGTGCAAAAGCATCCCTGTTATCGAACCAAAGCTCTATGTGTTATCCATGCAAACATGTTTACACCATCACACAACTGAGATAACACAGCATAATTACTAACGAACAGAAAACAAACTTCGCACCCACAAAAAACATACAGGTTGAAGTCAAAACAACATCAGCGGAAGGTGTCAACAACAGGGATGTGTCAGCGCCGGTCAAAACCGCACGCACGCAGGGGTAGGTACGTAGAGGGTACATTTTCACGCACCCTTTACCTACGAAATACACACTGTCAACTGCAGAATTTCGTAGGTGTTTGTTTGAAGGGCTCGAAATGGTTTGTGGAAAAAATACATACTGTTTAAAGCGGTTTGCCATTAAAGGATTTTGGTCGTTGAACAATTGTGATGTTCTTTATGTTATTGGGAGGAAAATTTCAACTCAAACTTGGTAGAAGATATTTTCATGGATTGTAACGTAGTCAATTAGCTCATTTAGCATCAGTTAAATGTTTTTCGCAGCATCATTCATTATTGTACGCCCATAACATTTTGTGTAAATTAATTTCTCTATAAGTGAATTATTGTTAAATCTTAATGAGGAATAATAAAGTTCTTTTACCATTATCAACTTATGTGTTCCCACTGCTGGGACACAGGCCTCCTCTCTGGAGTGGGCGGTAATCTACCACTCGAGTTCAGTGCGGGCTGGTAGTTGTCACATGTCTTCGATTTCTTGGTACTAGGACATACCGGTTTCCTCACGTTGTTTTCCTACACCGGTTTGAAATTATTTACACAAAGGAACGCGCCTACCTGGTTCGAACCCACGAGTCATAAATCAGGGCTGATACCACTGGACCTCCACTGCTCTCCCAACATCGCAGTATATTGTTACCCAAAAGACACATTACGTGGAGAAAAAAACAAGCAATGGTTATTCTTTAGAATGCTTAATTTTATTTTTACAAAACACACTTTAACTACAAGCTAGCTTCATAATTCTCGTATCAACCCGAAAAACCAATCAAAACTTTTCTCTCTCACATAAATAAATGTCAACATAATCCCAACCACACCAAAAATAATTAAATTGTCCAACTAACAAAGCTGCTTCAGGAATAATTTAGCACAAAGGCTGTGCACGGGCAGCCGTCCGGGAAAGCTTATGCCCAAAGAGTGAATGGAGATATTGGCACAAGTTGCCACAAACTGTTCGAATAGCCCCTTACGTGCTTACTATTCGGAACAAAGGGGGTCTGTGGACCCCTAAAACTTAGGGTTGCGAATAGACCTTGTTAAATCTGGGCATCAGTGTTGGGGCCACTGCGAGACTTCTTTTTTTTTTTTTAGTTTGTTTTGAAGGGAGGGTGACCTCGTTCGCGATTAATGGTCCTTTTCAAATGTTTTTTAGATAGTTGTATTTGTTTGGATAATGATTCTTGATATTACACTTGAACTATTTTTTTACACAAAATAAAAGCAGGGTATTCCATAAAACCGCAGTTTTTGAAACAGCAATACAATGCCATATAAGATTTAATTGAATAACTACTTGTATTATCAGCACGTATCTGAAATATAACAACTATTTAGTTTTCTCAATACCTAAGTAGCTTCATCTCTCCTACAACCCAATTGTCCCTCGTACATGCCCGAGGCTTATCCTTTACTGCAGAAAGTTACACATTCTAAGACTGGCCAGACCAATGTCTTGGGGCCAATAAGTTGGCCATCTACACTAAAATTATAACGACAGACCGCTTGGGGAGCACGCAATGTTGGCGGATAGTTGGTCGAAGATATGCAACTTGTGTTTGTGTTTAGTGGGACTTAAAGTCTTGTTAGTCTATAAAGTTATATGACTACTAAGGTTTAAGTGCAGTAGTAAGGCGTAATTGTAATTTCAAGGTTTCGTTTCTAATTAAGAGTTACTTTTAGTATTTAGCTGTCTGGCTTTAAGTTCTAGCAATCAAAATAAAAATGACTTATTAGTACACCTATTTACTCGCCCTTAACGGGCGAATTGTATTTTTTTTCTATTACATCCCATAGGCGTCTTGCACAAAAAACAGTTACACAAATTAATAAATTTAATGTCAATTGCTTAGAGAAAATGATGTAATTTTGTAAAGTGTCGATTCGCCCGTTTCGATTTAATTAATGCGAGTCGAATAATATGTCATGAAAAATATTTTTCAACAAGAGATCTTCAACTGCGAAAAGTTCCAAATTGTTATGATTTATAGTAACGTAATTTCGTAAGTTTGCTATATAACAAAAGCTTTTATCAAGCGGCTTGATAAATAAAACTACAAAAGTTTGTAATAAAACAAAGCACAGTAAACCACAGACAACAGAGAATGGCAATGACCTGTTTATTAAATAAGAAATCCCTATATTGACTACAACTAACCTGTCACACCAACCACAAACTACAATTATATTGACTTAAACCTCAAAATAAATGGCCTACTTAAAAACCTCAACGGATTCACCTTCGCCAATTCGACACAATATAATAGTTACGTTTTTCAACAAAGAGTTATATAATTCGCCCCTCACTTTCACCCCCATTGTGCGACCAGATGCTCGCTTCAATGGATTTTTGCTACGTCACTTCTATGTTGCGTCGAACTGTCCGTTGACTAGTCATTCACCATAGAATGTTGAACGGTATGAAATTGGTTTACTTACATCACAATGGGAATTTTTCGATTATTGATGTATTGATATTGATGGTTTTATTTATTAAGTAGGTATAATAGCCATTGGTCAAGATATATTTCTTGATTAATCATAATGTTTATTTAATGTAAATGACATATGGGTGTGCACACATACCCAAAAAACATCTTATGTTAATATTCTTTTGAACATCACATTTAATTTACATATCTGCAATAATAAACCATTTTACCGACACCAGAGCATAACAATAAAACCATTTACATGTCATTCAATACGCTATTTTTTTATGTCACCGTATCAACATTAGAACCCTCTTTTTGATTCAGTTCAAACCAGTTCAGACCAGTTTGAGCAGAATCTTCGCGCGTGGACAGCTCACCCCTTGATACGATACGGTTTGAAGGTCATTGAACCTTGGGGCCCAAAACTAGGGGTGACTCTACTAGAGAAATAATCGATAATTTAGTTTTTTTTGGCATAGGTGTATCCCCTGGGGTTTGGGTGATCAACAAAGTGCTGTCGCGTATTTTAAAAGATTTTTTGACAAATTAGTAATTTGATATTTTTAGAATGGGGTTGGAAAATTATTTCGACTAATGTTAAATAAATAAAAAATACTTTGTTTTTGCATTTGCATCAGTTCAAGCATGAAATAACGGCACATTATATTGTAAGCTCTCAATTTCTGGGTTCCAGTCTGACCAGAGGCGGCTGAGTACCAGTATTTTACTTGGAGCCACTACCTATCCGAGTTCCACAACCCAGTTACTGGGTAAGACTCCTTAGTAAGACTGACTATCAAAATTTCGGGTTTTTGACGACCCGTAATGACTGTCAAAGATGCACAAACGACAGCCGGGCCCAACGGCTTAACGTGCTTTCCGAGGCACGGAGGGGTCTTGGTTTATGTTTAAAGATGGTCATCAACCACGGCAAGCGTAACTTAATCTGATAGATCGACCCGTGCCGTCACATTGTAAGGCTCTATCATCAAATATTGAAATAATAGATGTCATTAAAAAAAGAAAAATACATAAATTGCACAAATGTTATCTTAAAATAATAATCATGCCACCTGTCACGCCATACATGAAATACTTCCAAACAACACACATTTTTGTAACATAATACCACTCAATCTTTTGTCCAGTGGTGTTCAAGCGTGATAATATTTTTACACCCAAAACAGTTTTCCTAACAAACTACGATAAGAATCATAACAACGAAATAGTGTGACTTGTTCCGAGCATTTCCGTTGCACTTAAAGAGGGGGAAACATTTACAAAATGAATGTTAAAAGTTCAAAAATAAAATGAAAAAACACACATTATTTGCCCAATCTTTCAGTTGGTATTGGTATTATTTTTATAAATAAAAGCCAATTTAAATATACAACCTTATTTTTAGTATATACGAAACTTGAAACACGTATCTAGTATTCTTATGTAAAGAATCTATGTACAAAATTCCAAAGCTGTATCATGAAAAATCACAAAGTTATAACCATGTTATGTTACGAGTACCTAGTTGTCTACTCAAACATGGTCACCATAGCGTTAGCGTTTAGCGTGGTTTGTGCTCATTGATAATAACCAGGCAGTAGATATCTAACCGAATGGCAATTTTTTTGTAATTAAATGGTGATAAATAAAAATAAAATAAAAATTGGGAAAAAATATAACATGTTGTAAAAATTATTAGAATCGATTCAGTTCCTTATTCTGAACAAACTATATTCAGGTTTCACATATACTAAAAATAATGTTGTAAACTTTTTTGGTATTACTGAGGCCAGTTCCTAAACAAAATTGTTTCGCAAATGTTTTCCTAATCTAATGAAAATATCAAAAGAAGGCAACCAAAACTTTTCTAACCATCAGTCTCCTCTTCCCCAAACATGATCAAAAGACTTAGACAAGCAATACAAACTCCACTTGTATGTCCCCACAAAACTAAGATA
Organism: Polymixis flavicincta; assembly: GCA_949987655.1. Taxonomy (NCBI): domain Eukaryota; kingdom Metazoa; phylum Arthropoda; class Insecta; order Lepidoptera; family Noctuidae; genus Polymixis; species Polymixis flavicincta. Next base: position 3,155,246 of record OX465180.1, read on the forward strand.
ACTATCGATGACCAATAGTTTTCGTACATTTTCGTGAATATTCGGCATTTTTCGTACACAGTCGTGTGATTGTGTGCACTAGGGGTTTGAACACGTGGGGGGTGCTGCTATCGAATCGTCCCCGTCGTATTTAAAGGCGAAGGAAACGGATGTGTGATGTGCGATTCGGAGTGGCATGGAATCGTTTATAGTGTTCGTTTTCTCGTAGAATCTTATACAAATAAAAAACATACATAGAATACGTGTAGCAGAACGAACTTTGAATATAGTTTGTTTTTTTATTTGAAAATTCTTATATAAATTTGTAGTGATTTTAAAAACTAATTATAAAATTTAAAGTAGGTAGGTATATAATTTGCCTCAAACGATATTGATCAGTGAAGTCACGTTTAAAATTTAGTAATAAGTTGCAAATTTAACTTGACAAACTGACACTTCATTTTTATTAATTTGTATGAATATGTATGGGGACAGAGGAATATGTGGAGTTGCTGTTGAAACTCGATAATCATATGAACCTATGATTATCGGGTTTCAACAGCAACTCCACATTTTCCTCTGTCCCTCAAAGCTGTGCGCTAAGAGAAGGGCTCGGACTTGGAACGTTATTGATTTCCATTATACCCGCACCGCCGCTCGTCATCTTAAAGACGTGTCGCGTTTCACACACTTTTATGTAGCGTCATACTTTTATATAGGACTAGCTTTTGCCAGCGGCTTCGCCCGCGCGGAACTTTCATCCCCTATTTAACTCCTTTAGGGGTTGAATTTGAAAAAATCCTTCCTTGTTCCTTGATTTCTTTATAAAAGGAACCTGTGTGCAAAATTTCAGCTTTCTAGATCCAAGGGTTTGGGCTGGGCGTTGATGAGTCAGTCAGTCAGGACTTATAATTTTATTTGTATAGATAGTTTTATAACCAGTGTGTAGGCAACTGTTACCATGAATTCAGCATATGATTCTAGAATTTTTCGTCTACAGCATAATTTTTTTTTTAATATGATTTTCATAGTGCATAACCTACACGTTTAAAATGTTGTTTTCAAATTCAAATAATTCAGAACCATGTGATGAATTTATGGTTACAGTTTCTGCGTCGATATCCCTGCCAACCTGTGTAAATACCACTCAAGGTCAAACATAAAATACTTATTCGAGCAATAATTGAAATCAATTCAGTCTAGAATCATATGCTGAATTCACAGTTACACTTTTAGTACTGGTTAAAATTGTATCCTGTAGCGTCTTTTATATAGCATAACACTTTCTTTCTCGCTGTGTGTCACCATTTCTACACAATAATTATGATATATTATGGAAAAAGAAAATATACTTCGCTGGCGACAAATAAATTAGGAGGCCAGGAGGATTGTAATGATCATAAAATATTAACCCTAAGAAACTTTGTCGTGGGATACCAATGTAATAGTCTGCTGAATAAGCAAAGAAAAGTAATGCTAGAATTCAGAAAAGCATACGTTGATGTTCTACGAGAGAACCTATGGATACTAGAGTAACTTTTCCATCATGACACCAACAATTTTTTTACTAGTTAATCTTGTTTGAAAATATTTAAAAACCACAGCTCATTTAACTTTTCAGTGTAATACAGGGTAGCAGGGACATGACGTACTAACGGTAACCATGAAACCAGCACATGAATTGCGTAGAGTATTTCGGCATTTAAAAAAAAAAACTGCTGTTTCATAGAAAAGTACAATACCTACGCGGTCACAATGAATGGCCTATATACCATATTTTTTAAATAACCAACGAAAAATTTCAAATCATGTGCTGAATTGATAGTTTAAGTTTGTGCGTCGATGTATTTGTTAGGTATGTTAGGTATCTAACAAATACTTTTGCTAAAATAAATAATTGAAATCAATTCATATTCAGTCACATTTCAATATTGGTTTATAACAGCTATGTTTAAGAGATGACAAAAAGACCGGTGGAATAGAATAAAATATAAATGAGTGAAGGCGACGCTCGCTGGTATCTGATGAACGAATCTAATGAATTCCTGTGGAGGTGAATGATTCGTTTTTCTCGAGCAGAACAATGAAACGAGATAGATAAGATTGAAAACTGGAATAAAATATTAAAGGAATACTTATGTAAAAGTAATTTAAATTTCATCGCGTCGTCGTCGTTGAGTTAGGCTGTTCAATATCCACTGAAGAATATATTATTACGAAAACTGACGTTTTTTTTGGTCAATTATTTTCTTTGAATACAATGTGTCTATATACCAAGTAGCCTGCAGCTATCTTCTGACCATTATAGCCAGCCATTATAAGCCATGATCACAGATTATCTAAACAGAATTGATCTATTATAATTCCTAAAAACATCCTGAATAAAGTGGTTTTTAAACCACTGTAGCAGTCCCCTTTGTGCTCGCCAAAACAAACGAAAATTTGAATATCTAAACTGACTCTGATGTGCATAAAACAATCATTCTTAAGACTATAGCAGAAGACCCTTTACCCTGAACGATAAGGCGACTATCTTAAAAAATATACAAACGAACCGTCCATACATATCTGCCGATCCTCTGTGGGTAATAAAGGGCGATAGTTGGAAGGGATCGGTTATCGTCCATCTCGGACTCGTCGGGAACTATGAATGTGGGTCGGGCTCACACCGAACTGAGGAATGTACAGGGTGTGTTTTACTTGGGTGGTTGGGAAAACATACAAAACTTACACTATGACCGCTACAAAGTCCAACTTTAGAACTAAGCTAATTATGACTAATTCAACGTAACCAAAAGATATATTTTCCAATAAATTTAAAATCAAAATCACAAAACAAGAACCAACGTGTATGATTTATAAAAACTTTGCATGCTGTGCAAGCAAAAGTATTTTATGTGTTTATCCAGGTTACAAATTATCTGTTTGCCAAACATCATCATTTCATCAGAATAGAATAGAATAGGATTTATTTTGCAAATATGGGTAGTACACAATAGTTGTTAAGATACATTAAAGGTCGGCCATATTTTACCATTCGGCATGCAAACATTTACATTATTTATGTAAGTTGTACTTACATTTTGAAACCACAGCAAAAAAAGTCAGTCAGTTCAGACGCTCTTATGTGATTGTATAACAAACATCTAAACATACAAACTTTCACATTAATAATATTAGTAGGATAGGATTTATCAAATTAGAACAATTTCAAACACAAAAATATTCCTCTCTTACAGTCTACATCCTGTTTAACTCTTGGGGTATAATTAGTAAACCTTAGCGTTATATGAAGTGATATTTACGTAGTTGAGGGTATCGAATGAAGGGTGGAAACGGGGTATAAGCCCCACTTCTCACGTGGCTCCGGAAATAACGGGGCAACGTGAACCATTGGCTATTATAAGGAAAAGTACCTACCTACCTGGTTAATACTTTCAAATTTATTTCCAGTTGCAAACAAAGTTTTATTGAAAGCTCTTAAAGGTATGAGGCATGATTTAAAGAAAGTGTAGGGTACTTTTTAACTGCCTGGTAGCTGCTCTTGTTGGGTTTCCAAAAAGTTCTAAAAAATACGTAATGTAAATATTGCAAGACGACTATAGAAATTTGACTAGTAGAGTACACAGTGTCCATGTCTCTATCTTACTAGTAGTAACCGAATCGCTGCAACACGCTGTGAATGTGTGCGTGGAGACGAGTAGCGTTAGTACATAGCACGTACACTCAAACGCAAACACACACATTTCCCACTCCATTGGATGGTGCCGAGAGCTCCTGCGCTTACACACACATTCACGGCGTGGTAACCTCAAGTAAAGAGTGCGTCGCTTTGTGAAATGAAAATACTATACTGGAAGCCGATCCCAAAGTTGTTGGAAATAAGCTGATGAGAAACATTTTTTTTTTCTAGATTTGTGTACCTTATCTACTCAAACTGACAACCTACTACTACAGTAAATAGATTTTATTTATATTTAATAATAATCAATGGTACTATAAAATACCCATTGATAATTTTCTCCATTTTTTTTATTACACTCCAGTATTCTGTGTTTTCTCACTCTGCAACTCACCAAAAGTGTTCAAACCACAGACAATATACCAAAATACCCACACAATTTTGGTAACAGCCACTCCATATTACCGGACGACCTACTCAAGCACTCTGCTGACCTCCCTAGGGCCCGAAGTTCCATAACTAGTTAAGATTTAATTAAATGCTTCCACAACTGTAGCTAATATGCTAAGCCAATAAACTGCTGCGGTATATTGACCATCAGTTGTACAATATTCATCTGGATGGAAGCTTCTAAGTCATTGCTATTCCGTTTTAATGCTGGGATACAATTTGATGATAGAATTAAACGTGGGTGGTATTAATTTTAAAGTGTGTGGTCATTTTGTTAATGGTTTCGTAGAGAAAGCTAAATTTTTTGAGATTAGAGATAACGAGGGCAGATTTGACGAATATGCATGCATATTGTGACGCAAATTGGAAGAAACTGAGGCCGGCAGTCAACTGAAATACGTGGCTTTACAGAAAGAAATCTATAACTTACTTATAGACGTTTGCATCTTATAAAAATCCATAAAAAGAATCTGTGAATGCCGCACAACAGTATTACTATAAACACCATGGTTGGGAAACTACTGATTGCAACTACGGAAAACCGTTTTTCCCTGCCTTAACTTTAATTCTTAAGATACATGATTGTATTTCTGTAAGTAGGATTTTTTTTTAATACAAACACTTCAACAGGTCAAATATTTTCTTTGAAACTTGATGAGGTCGTCGTTACCCGACTTCTCTAAAGTGAAGAAAGGAAACAATCTCAGAGATCTCAGTCTTGTTTGAAGTCCAGACCACATAGATTGTTGTTTGAAATAGTCTTTTAAGGAAAGAACCACACAGATTGAGTGGACCTATCCAGGCAGTGTACACATTTGTAAGTACATATCTTTAATAATAGCGTCTCATGATATCCTTGAAAAGATTGAGCGTAGGTTGGTACCGAATATTAGTAAACTACATTCATTTTCTTAACTACTATCTCCCAAATTAATATGTAAATATTCGTACCTACGAGTTACGAAACCGTGTAACATGGAACAGGAAGTAGTGACTACCCTGATATAAGTTGTGTTGCCCGAGGCAAATAGGACGGACCTGAGTCTCCAAGTTTAACTTTAAGCAATCCTCGGAATAGGATGAAGATATCACAGAATCGTGATATTGTGGATGAAACGATGTACGTTGTGGATGTTACTGTGCTATGAGATAAGAACAAGAGTCGTTTTATAGGGTTGGTAAGTACATATGTTTACATAGAATTACATTTTAATATACAGGGTGTAAAACGGCCATTACTCAGCCGTTATCTATACATTATGTGGATGTACAGACTTTATCCCAGTGGATACAGTCTGTACATCCACATAATGTCAAAAAATCCACAAAAAGACACAATGACACAGTTGTCATTGTGGCTTTTTTATGCTTCTTACAACGGATGTAAAAAAAAATAAGTAGCCAACTTCCAAAAAAAAACCGCTGCTAAGTAAACAAATGCTTTAATTTCGAAAGTCGGTTGTTTTGTTTTTTAAATGAATTTATTATTTTTCACATTTTAGGTGTAGTACCTATGCCACACAAATTCGTATACATTCACTTGCTTAGTATATAACAATGGCAAGGAGCTATTATAATACCATACATAAACTAAGTGGAAAGAATACGTATTATTGAAGCTAACTCAAAGACTACAAATCAGAAATAGACTAAATTTAAATGGGACCACTCAATCAGTACACCCTTTAAAATAAGAGAGTTTTTCAAATCGGTTTATAAATGACGTAGTTCTGAGGTGACAAACATTTAGCTGCGCACCTCCTCAGTGACAGTGACGAGAAGAGCGTCTTTTTACAACCGTTATTATTATTTCAAAGAAGAATCCGACATTTGATCCCAAGGCAATGGAGTTATATGTAAGCTATTTGATGATGAGTTATTGACTGTCTGGCACATCATATCGAAACGCTGTGTACCTATAGATGTTAGGGTAGTTTAATTTGACGAGGTGGTACACACGTTGAAAGTCTTTGATGTAGTTTGTATTTTTAACTGACTTTATAAAAGGAGGAGGTTGTATGTTCGACTGTAGGTATTTTTTTTAATGTATAGTCACCGGTTTTTCCCCCATTTGTGGACAGATTCTCAAAATTCATTTTTTATTTGAAAGAATATACTTCTGAGGTGGTCCCACTGGCACTAAGTCAGGATCTAATGATGGAATCCCAGGGAAATTGAGGGCAATCCTCAAGTGTTGTAGGTGTTAGCAATGTTTTTCATAATACATTTTACAAAGCTATTGAGAAGTATTTGCGCATGGTCATCATCTTCTCATGACGCTGAGCTAATGAAGGAAGGTATAACTCCTTAGCGGTTAGGAGTTAGTTGAGGCATAACTCCGTCATCTATAGACCGATCTGCAAAATTATCTTTTGTTCGAATGGTTCTTATTCCGGAATGGGACCATTTAAATTTCATATAAATCTGATGATGCGTTTCGGAGACAAACAACGAAACTCTTCAAAAAATTACAGCAAATCAACCGCGATTGCTGCTATCGCATAAAAATGCACTTTTTGACCCCAAGGATGATGAAATTTCGAATTGGTGTGGAGTAGGTACTATAACTAAAAAGTGAAATATAAATCCTTTTTCCAAAAAAAAAACAACCGACTTCCGGAAAAAACACTACAAGGTGAAAAATAACTTTAATTTCGGAAGTCGGTGACTTTGGATGTGTATTTTATTAATTTCTTGTCACCGCCTTCCGTCGGTTGTTAAAAAGCAAACATTTGCCTTAAACGAATTCAAAAGTCATCAACAAGTAATAAATCAACCCGTTCAAATCTAAAAGTAGAAATTAAAACAAAAACAAAAAAAAGTAAAAGCCTCGAATCAGTTAATATTTACATCAAACAAACTGCAATCAAACCGTCTGTTGACACAGGCAAAATATTCAGTGGTTAGCATCAAATAGTTATCGATAGCACTAGAATAGAATCCCATTTGTGATTTATTCCAGCACAAAACAGTACCCGTATACTGTAAAATAAAGTTGGCTATTGTTAAAACTTGTAGCAGAATATTATTCATAGCAATTGGTCATCATCTGCTTAGCCTTATTCCCAACTCTGTTGGGGTGCATGGGCAGTCAAATACCACCACAACCCAGTTACTGGGTAACCTCTCGGTAAAACTGATCGTCAAACTTTCAGGCTTTGACTACGCCAAACGACTGTTAAGGATTTACAAATAACAGCTGAGGCGTTTCCGAGGCACGAAGGGGTCTCGGTATGTAATGGTTGGTTACCCATCCAAGAACCGACCTTGGCAAGCGTTGCTTAACCTTGAAGATCAACTCATGTGGCTGTGATTATTTAGCAAAGAGCCTCACCAATTGGTGTTTGGTAAGAAGCATGCAATCTATATTCATCTTTTAGCAAACAATGATAATCAGAACAATGTGTTAATACAACACAATATGAATTAAAGTTAGAAATGTAAGCAAAGAGACTCAAATCAGGCTTCTCTAATCGCACAATATAAAAGTTCGGTCTACCAGACCAGAACCGCCACAATTGTAATATTTTTTTTATCCTTGGCTATCCCTCATTCACGAATATATACCCGTTTGATTTACTTACCAAGGGGTATCGTATTACCCAGAAACTGGGTTGTCAGATAGGCAATCGCTCTTATAAAACAGCTGCATTCGTTTCGACTGGAAGCCAACCCCAACATAGTTGGGAAAAGGCTAGGCAGATAATTATAATGATATCCGTTGAATTATCACCGATATAGTAAGATACTTTAGATTAATTCACACATTTGAAAACAGGAACTTCAATGAAACTATAAAATAAAACCGTACATTATAAGCACCGTCCACAGAATGTTGAGTACTGAAAACCCGCGCAGTCATTGCGCTCACATAAACACTTTTGTGAGGACTCATCGTGATCAAATGCTGGTAATAAAGATAGATTAATGGCATCCCACCGAGCCGAGCGTTGCCGAACTTTGCCGAACTAACATGTGAGAGCGGAGTACGAATTGCAGAATAAGTTTTATTAATGGTTTTAGGTTCTTTTTTTTCGGGTTTTAAAACTGGATGTAATTTTGATATTGAGTTTTAGTCATTTTGCTGTGTTTAGTTTGATAGTCTGGCTTTACGATGTTTAATGCAAAACATGTTAGACGCAATTCATGAAACTGCTGTTGAAACTGGTTACTAAGCAGAATGTTATCTGCTTATCCTTTAGTCATAAATTTGTTTTCAGAATAATTTGCAAACAGGCAAATTCTTATAACATTCAAAAGTTTAAAATCCACAAATCATGTTTTATCATTCCGCAACATCCGATCTATTTCCATATCAGTGCACTATTTCAATAAAACCCATTCATCAGAATCTATTTTTTTGCCAACATTACCATCGATGCAATCTATCTGTAGACGAGTCTTGATTTATTCTGTTACTGCTAAGTGTGCCTGCTTGACAGCTAAAAGATTTATTACTACATTTTTTCCGCTCCAAAGGTAGAGCCTATGTTTATCTGAACCAACTATCTAAATATATTAAGTGAGTTGTATCTGCCTGGTTCATTCCGGTCATATAAGCGAAAAAATGTTTTCGTGGTAAATTCTGCTGATCTTTCGGATTTTATTGTATCAAGATCGTATTTCCCTCTTTATGTCCTGTAACATATTTTTTAGCATTAGATACAAATTTATTACAAAACATAGAACACAGATATTTAATTGATAAAAATCTGTATCCACCGTCACGGGTCATTCTGATTACCACTGTCGGCGCACCACATATGCGCGTGATCAACGGCGGCAAGGCGCGGGGTGTCGGGGTACCGAACCCGGAGAAGACGACCGCTGCGCGCGCTCCACATCACTCAGCTCACAGACGCGCTCCACTACGGGCATTTCATTGTTCATTTCTAATCGTTATAAGTACATTGTAAATTATGGTATTACACCTATTTTAATACAGTCCACTTCTTCTTTTATTACTAAGCCCAGTTGAGCCCATTCACCACTCTGTCTACATTATACTTTCAGTGTGATTTGTCATATTCATCAAACAAACCTATCAAAACCTGAGGTTTCTTTCAAAATACTTTTCTTCTCATAGCCAACAGCCTGATGATTCCTTTTCGGATCTTTGGTTTTTGCCTCTTCAATTAACTGCAATTGCCAATCATTTATTTTATCTACCAACCATTTGAACCCACCGTTTATTTTGAACAAATGAATTTTCCGTTTACAATGTATGCTATAAGCAAGTAAGAAACTTTTGCCTTTTTCTGTTTTGTATTTCCAAAATAACAGTCGTTTGGGGAACTCCTCAGTACATTAACAAAATTGTCTTCACTAAAACAAACAAGCCCTTTGCGCAACTTCAAAAACAAAGCAACGGCAATTTTATATCCAACTTTTTGTTCCACAAAGAAAATATCCTTTTCCCAATAACACTAACGACGAAAATTGACGCTTCACAAAAAGGGATCCAAATTATTATTCCAGCTTTGTTTGTCGTCATCAAAAGGAGAAAACCTTAAAGGTATCTTTAAAAATCCATTTCCGAGTTATCCGGTAAAAATGCCTCGGGTGATTTTTTTATATCCATATTCACCATTTCAGAACGCTGGGGTGAAGGTAGATGGTGACACACGGTAACAAAGATTAATGAAACAGATCTGAAAAGTTTTTTTTAGTTTAGTATTTTTTAGAGGATTGATGAAGAGTGATTAATTGTTTTTGAGTAGCTTAGCGTTGTTAGAAAGTTTATTTTGTATCGAATAAAAATATTGCACGTAATATGACGATTATTAAAATGGAAAGTGAGTTGAATACTTCAATCATTGCCCTGGCGACTTAACTTTTTCATCAGTTTGTGACAGGGACTGAATACCGATAAAATTTTGGTATCGGTATCAAAGTATCGATATGTATACTGATATTTGGGTACCTCTTTATCGATATTGATACCGATATTTCTATTCAGTATACTTATATCTATACTTTAACGAGCCTTTATCAGTATTGATACCGGTACTAAAATACCGATATATTGAGAATAAATACCTATACCCGTGGCCGCGTCATCTTTGCGATTTACGCCATCCATTCCCCGTCCCGTTTAGTAAGGATCTGGGACACTTGCGCGAACCCACATGCGCGAAAAGACATTTCCGCGCACGGACTTTTGCGCGAAGGGACACTTGCGCGACAAGACATTTCCGCGAACGGACGTTTGCGCGACTGGACATTTGCGTGACTGTACCTTTGCGCGAACGGACATATGCGCGAAAGACACTTGCGCGAACGACAGTTGCGCGAAGGATACATGCGCGAAACCGCATGCGCGAAAGACACTTGCGCGAATCCACTTGCGCGAACGGACAGTTGCGCGAAAAAGTTGAGGAAATGAAATTTCTTCATAACATCACGACTGTATTCTATCAAAGGGTTGGGCAGGGGTGTGGCAGACTGGAAATCAACAGTCCAATTAGAGTTAAATAGTATTTATTCATCGTAGCTTTTTACGGCACATTTTTATAAATTCCTTCTTCATACTTGTAGGTACCTACCTAAGGTACCTATATTTTCGAATTTTCCATCATGGGTGTCGTTTTCAGGGTATTTGGGGCATCTAAAGCCGATGGTGGGGTCAAAATGAAAATCCAAGATGGCGGCCGAGAAAATTGTCGAAATTTCCATCATGGGTGTCGTTTTCAGGGTATTTGGGGCATCTAAAGCCGATGGTGGGGTCAAAATGAAAATCCATGATGGCGGCCGAGAAAATTTTCGAATTTTCCATCATGGGTGTCGTTCTCGAGGTATTTGGGGCATCTAAAGCCGATGGTGGGGTCAAAATGAAAATCCAAGATGGCGGCTGAGAAATTTTTCGAATTTTCCATCATGGGTGTCGTTTTCCGGGTATTTGGGGCATCTACCCCTTGACCCCGCCATCAGCTTTAGATGCCCCAAATACCCTGAAAACGACACCCATGATGGAAAATTCTCAAATTTTCTCGGCCGCCATCTTGGATTTTCATTTTAGCCCCACCATTGGCTTTAGTTGCCCCAAATACCCGGAAAACGACACCCATGATGCAAAGTTTCGAAAATTTTCTCAGCCGCCATCTTGGATTTTCATTTTGACCCCACCATCGGCTTTAGATGCCCCAAATACCCTGAAAACGACACCCATGATGGAAAATTCGAAAATTTTCTCGGCTGCCATCTTGGATTTTCATTTTGACCCCACCATCGGCTTCAGATGCCCCAAATACCTTGAAAACGACACCCATGATGGAAAATTCGCAAATTTTCTCAGCCGCCATCTTGGATTTTCATTTAGACCCCACCATCAGCTTTAGATGCCCCAAGTACCCTGAAAACGACACGCATGATGAAAAATTCACAAATTTTCTCGGCCGCCATCTTGGATTTTCATTTTGACCCCACCATCGGCTTTAGATGCCCCAAATACCCTGAAAACGACACCCATGATGGAAAATTCGAAAATTTTCTCGGCCGCCATCTTGGATTTTCATTTTGACCCCACCATCGGCTTTAGATGCCCCAAATTCCCTGAAAACGATACCCATGAAGAAAATTCGAAAATTTTCTTGGCCGCCATCTTGGATTTTCATTTTGACCCCAACATCAGCTTTAGATGCCCCAAATACCCTGAAAACGACACCCATGATGGAAAATTCGAAATTTTTCTCGGCTGCCATCTTGGATTTTCATTTTGACCCCACCATCGGCTTCAGATGCCCCAAATACCCTGAAAAAGACACCCATGATGGAAATTTCGAAAATATAGGTACCTTAGGTAGGTACCTACAAGTATAAAGAAGGAATTAAAAAATCGGTTTTCTTCATATTAAAATGCCTTTATAAACATTATTTTGCTTTTTACGCCCCATCACATTAATCATAAAAACATTTACGTATGTGTGTAACCTATATAATTTATCAGTGGTTAAAAATGTAAAAACACTAAGCACGGCTCACGAACCGCTTTTGATCACAGGCTCGCCGTCGCCGCTAACTGCATGCACTGTTGCCGTTCCGTTTCGAGCCAAGAACGCGCGCAGCTCTCCCGCGCCGATGCGCGGTGGCGCGATGTGCGAGCTCGCAACGCTGTGTAGCCTGATATCAGTACTGAGTATCGATAAAATTACCGATAATTTTATACCGATACTCAAAGAAGTGGTACAAAGTATCGACATGTATCCCTGTTATCGATTCCATTATTAGTATTTTCTTTAAAATATCGATATTTTTTGAATATCGATATCGGTCCCTGGTTTGTGAACAAAAATGATTTGTGACATATTAAAGGGAAATGGTTTTAGCCTTTCCCAATCATTGCAAAAACGTTAAACCAACAGGAATAATTAATTTGGCTGTACTGATTACAACGACTTCAATATGACTAGATATGGACCGAGGATAGCTCCTCGAAGCATCCCACAGTGTGTCTCACATAAAACTCAATAGGATTGTGGGTGTGACCGTTTTATTCTGCCGTCTCCTCGGCTTTGCAATTCGCTCGCCGTTTCGAGGGCTACAACGAAGGGGAAGTGCCCAGATGTCGCCTGAACAAATTATTTACTACCCTTCCTTTTGTCGAAGGCCTGCATCTCCATATTTGTTATTGCGAAAACGGTGTCAACCGAATTTCGGAGCATACCTGGAATTGGATGACGCAATTCATCTTGATTCTTTTTATGGAACAAATTGGGTATGATAGAGTATGTAGGCCTGGTAACCATTTGTTAATGTCCACGGGTTTTGGCAACAAATAGAAAATATTTTGGTTCTAGTGAAATATTTATTACAGGAGCTTTGAAATCTGTTACAATTTTTGTTGTCCTATACGTATGTTGGATTTTGTGTCATGAGTTTATTTTATTTTAGAACTCCAGCAAACGATTATTTAGAATTTGTTTTAATTCAATATTTTGATACAGAACACAATATCCAAATACGTTTTATTTCATCCATTAATTAGAAAATGGCGGAAAACACACTTTGCGTTCTATAGAGCCAGGAAACAAACGCAGGTTATAAAAAAGTCACCGGCACATGTTGCAATGGAGTGCAGTGACCGCACATATACTTGGGCATTAATAGTACTGGCTCTCGAGTATTGTGACTGGATTAATGCAAAGTATAGAGGCAGTTTCCATGAAGTATAACCTGCTAACGTAGAAAATAGCAACATGAATGGTCTTTGGCCACGCAATCATTGAAGCTGCACAGGAAAAAGATAGAAAAACAATGATGCTAATGATAACCAAACTCAGGTAAGTTAGAGAAACTGACTCAGAACCAGTGGATCCGAAGTGTTAGGAATACTGAATGTTGTTCTCTACTGAAACAATTTTAGATTTCTTTAACAATTATAAATATTATTTTGGTTTCCCCTTCTTGTCACGCGCTGAGGTCTTAGTAATTTCAGACTTTAAATTGTTTACCACGATACATGTAACTACAACCATGTGTTGCAATATTTCTGTCTAAACTTGAATTCACGTTACACGTTTAAAAAAATGTCGGATACATTTTGGCCATCAAATTCGCCCCAGAATTTAAACTTAAACATCTTTCTCTCGGATTTGAATAGATATTTTCCCGTGATTTAGACACCAAATCCAGCTCATAACAAGGCGAAATGGGGAAGATAAGTACAAACAAAGCTGCAACGTACTTCATGCAACATATGTGGACGACTATTTTATTGCTGCGTCTGTGTTCGTGTTATTGGTCGAATTCATCCGGGGTTTAATTCCATTGCATGTGTTTTTATATCGTCCGCTCTGTTGCCTTTTTTGCGTGTTGGGGCTTAGAAGAGTTATACCGTTAATTGAAATGTGCTTGCCTGTTATTTGTGCTTTTATCGTTTTTGAGGGTGAGAAGTGTGTTTTTTAGATGTTTTTTTTTTAAATACGAATTGAGAAATGGTTATAAAAAGTAAAAAGATAATCAATTTGCTTTGATGCTTTTTATAAATTAATAGACTTCAAAGGGCTTGTATCGTGTATTAGAGTAGAACAATTAATTATTATTGGTGTAATTCATGCTCTGCTAAAAAGTAAACTGCTACTTATTACTACAGACAAATGCATATCAAGTGATATGCATTTGTACCCTACCTAGATTTGTGTTGCAATATAAGTACATTTGCAACACAAATCTAGGTTCGCGTTAAGCAAAAACGTTGTCTAAAATGGAGCACAATTAAACTACCACCGAAATGTTTACCCACTTCCATCTTAAATTCACCAAAATTGTTTAAATGCTAGCTATTTCTCTAGTTTCATTTGCAACATATTCCCACACCGCCATTTTATCTCATTCACACAAACCTAAACACAACACAGTGAAGAAATTCGAAACATTCAACTCTCATCTACCGCATACATGCAAAATATCGTATAACTTCCCATATTTGTTTTCCATTAATCCACTAGTTTGCCTGAACAAAGTAAACACGATTCAACTGTTGTAACGAAACTTTACTTGGAGCATACTCTGTCTTGCTTTAATTTAGGAGGTAAGAAAGAGATGGAAGCACCGCGATGCTGTGTTAGTGATAATGCACAGTGTATCGCTCTTTCAAAGGATGAAGTAATCATCTTGTAAACCATTGAAAATTATACTGTTGTTAGCTCAAGGTTTATGCTCGTTTCCATTTGATATTAATGTTAGGCATTTTGGATCTTCTTTTTTTAAGGTTTGGGTATCAGAGGAAATTAAAATAACATACAAAATGTATTTCTTAAGTTTTTCAGGCACCAATACTTTGGTGCCAACTAAGTATAAGTTGGTATCGTGACCAAATCTTCGCCCGTCTATTAATGTAATGAATAATTTGACTTCAGGTCAAATCTCGCATTTGAAAAGCGTTATAATTCAAGTCTCTATAATCAATCAGTCTCTATAGTCAGCGATAATCAATGTCAAAAAAGTATCGAAAGTGTAGGGAGGACAGGTTTTTTTCACATTTTTATAGTGAGAATACATGGAATTCCAAAGTTCTTAAGAATCTGATTTATCTCCATCAAAACAAAACATGTCAATTATTTTGGATTTAAACTTATAATGATTTTTAAAGGGTGTACAAGGGGTGTACCTACTTACATCTTCCATCGTTGCTTAGCAAAGATTTGTAAGAGACAACCCTCAGTCACCACAGCAACTCCCTCGGACAGAGACCCTCAACCAACTGTTTTGATAAGACTTCCAAGTCGTGAACAAATTGGCATTTTCAAAGTAATTTATTTGCGAATTTATCACTCAACCCCTAAGGCAGTGGGCACGCCACGATTGCGGCGGTAAGTCCCCTCTTTGAGGAGTGGTTTGAGAGGCGGCATGGCGTCCTCACCTTCCGCCTGACGCAGGTCCTCACCGGACACGGTTGTTTCGGGAGGTTCCTGTTTCGGATAGGGCGGGAGGAAACGCCCGGGTGTTTCCACTGCGAAGATCGCCCTGAGGACACGGTGGAGCACACGGTGGCGGTCTGCCCTGCTTGGGCGGAGCACCGCCGTGCCCTCGTGGAGGCGATCGGCGGCGGCGATCTCTCGCGTCCGGCCCTGGTCCAGGCCATGGTACGGAGCGAGAGGGCATGGGGAGCCGTCACCTCCTTCAGCGAAGCAGTGATGCTCGCGAAGAGGGAGGCGGCGCACGTGAGGGAGAGGCAGCATATGCGCCCTCGCGACCCCAGCCGCCGCAGGATACGGAGACGCCCTGGGCGTCGGGAATCCCAGGCCGATTTTCGGCCACCGTAGGCATGGGCTTGCGGACGGCGAGTAATGGGTAGCTCGCTGTCCGGTAAGGACCAAGCCCAAGTCGACGGCGCGTTGTGTTCCACGCGCGCCTCAAAGAGATGTCAGCACAAAAAATGATGGGACCCGCAAGGGTCGATGCCTGCCAGGAGTGCGGGTTTGTTCGAAAGAGACACCACAGCCCCTGGCTTAAGGGCTACTGAAGGAACACGGGTGGGTTTTAGTCAGTAAAAGTCTGACACGCCCTCCTGCTCCACCCAGAGCGGGAGAAGTTATTTGATGATTTCCCACCCAAAAAAAAAAAAAAAAAAAACCCCTAAGGCAGTGGTATTATGTCGTAGTACAGAAAATGGGTGAATAGTTTTTTTAACCGACTTCAAAAAGAAGAAGAGAAAAAGATTTTTATTTTTTATTTTTTATGTATGTTCGGGCATCATCAACTCCGTCGTATATAGACGGATTTGCTAAATTTTTTTTTTTTTTTTTTCGAAAGGCGTTTACTCCTAAATGGTCCCATTAAAATTTCATATAGATCTGATGATGCGTTTTGGAGACAGACAACGGAACTCTTCAAGAAATTACAGCAAATCAACCGCGAATGTTACTATCGCATAAAAATGCATTGTTTTGATCCCAAGGATGATGAAATTTCGAATTAGTGTGGGGTAGGTAACTAAAAAGTGAAAAAGAAAAACTTTTTTCAAAAAATAACAACCGACTTCCAAAAACAACACTACAAAGTTCAAAATTACTTTAATTTCGGAAGGCGGTGACAAATAATTAAAATACACATCCAAAGTCACCGACTTCCGAAATTAAAGTTATTTTGAACTTTGTAGTGTTGTTTTTGGAAGTCGGTTGTTATTTTTTGAAAAAAGTTTTCTTCTTTCTGTCTGGTTGTCACGCATGCATTGATTATTGTTGAATACTAACCATGCCTCTTCTTGCGGTTGCAAAAGGAACAAACACGTGTAAAACTGTGATGATACAATTATAATTGTCCGAAACTACATTCCTAAATCTAACAGGAAAATATGAAGCAACCACCAGAAAAGAAACCAATATTATAATTTTGAACCGTGTACTCATTATGTTTATTTTTAATATAATAATATCATCGTGATTTAATATCTATAAAATAAAATCGATGTATAAGAAGCTTATGTGTGTTACTAGTATACAAATACGGTTTGAATATCTTGATTTTTGCATTAAATATAGTGCATAGCAGTTCTTTAATATGAATGGTTCCACATATTCTGTTTAGTATGTGTATTAGTTATTTCTGAATAACAAACTTTTATTACTAGTTAAATTATGTGTTTTGTTGTTGATTGTAATTGTTTGGTATTAACCGGCTGGACGACGGAGGGGTACGAAGCAGACGAAGGAGGAGGGGCGGCCAGGGGGACGAGCGGCGCTGACGCACCGATCGAGAGAATCCAAAGCAAAGGAACGACCGTTGAATACACACGAGCACTGTCCGCGTCGCGACCTACTCGTACCTGGGTGTCACTTTTAATACTTTTAATTAATATACTGGTATTCATCACACAGTCTTAGTATTATTTCCAGAGTGTACTTACACACGTAGGTAGGGTCCTGGAACGCAACATATGGTTCTTCGAGCCGGATCTACGTGTGTAAGGACACTCTGGAAATAATACTAGGATGAATTCCAGTATATTAATTAAAAGTGTTAGTAGTTGTTTTATTAATATAACAAAACAAAAATTAAGCAATTACAGAGAGAACAGCTTATTCTAGCACTGTTGGTCATCTCTTCACAAATGGTCGCAGTAGCGAGTGCGTTTTATTGCCCCACAAGTCGTAAGAGCCTGACGCGGGCTCATGCAAATATGCGTGCTGGTTTCACTGTTTATGTTACTGTTTTATAAATAAAAATAATCGTTAGTGCTTCTTTTGTTATTGTTTATAACAAATTGGCAATAAGAATTTCCAACACTTGATTTTGTTTATTACTGCCCATTTCTGAATAAAACCTGTTTTCAAAAAAAAAAAAAACGACTCCCGAAAAACACTACAAAGTGAAAAAGAACTATAAATAAAAATAAAGTTTTTATTTTTCACTTTTTAGTTATATTACCCACCCCACCAATTCGAAATAAAACTATCCTTGGTGAAAACAATGTTATGCGATAGCAGCAATCGCGGTTGATTTGCTGTCATTTTTTTAAGAATTTCGTTGTCTGTCTCCGAAACGCATTATCAGATCTATATGAAATTTAAATGGGACCATTTTGGAATAAACTTCTTCCGAACAAAAAAAGAATTTTGAAAATTTGTCCATATATGGCGGAGTCATGCCCGAACTTACATAAAAAAACACGATTTATTAAATATGTTGAATCTTCTTTTTGAAGTCGGTTAAAAATGGTCGTCCCTACTAATACCAAGGCTGTATTATATTGATAATCAAAGTTTTTATACTAGAACATTACCATGAAATAATTGACGAAATAGAAAACGAAATAATACGAGCAGAAGGCTAAGAAACTGGGTATCGTGGAGCAATTTGAGATAGGCCTAAGTCCAGCAAAGCAAGCAATTATGGACACAGTGAAAAATATCATAGTTAACTATCATTTTTTTAAGTTTCACATAAATTAGCACTCAATCCAACCACGAGAACATCAAGTACTTAAATACATTTTAAATGCTGTATATATTCAAATATGAAGACAGTGGAAATGAATAGTTAACGCCTCCAGTAATGTTGTCCGGAACTACAATCGTACTTGAGCATACATAACCGAGTGCCAAGCAAGCTGATGCGATAACTAGCATTTGAATAATTAGTATTAATTAATATAAACGAGGCTTTAACCTACACTATTAATTTTTATTATTTAGAAAAGACTTGTTAGAGTGAAAGCTCTTTTTTGTCCAAGGTTGCACATAATTTGCTACATCAGGAATGACATTTATTTGTGTCAATAGTATTGGCTTTGAAAACAAGAGGTTTGTTTGTTATTAAGTTTAAAACAGTTATCCTTATTCTCTCTCTCACGGTTGTGTTTGATAATATTGTTACAAAACCTTTTGTTTTTGTATGTTTCCATCCTTTTAAATTCATAAGATGATTTAAAAAATGTCAGTACTGTAAAAACACAGCAACAACAAACTCTTATACTAAAAAACCTTTTTAAGAAAAACATAATTCTACAAAACACATTTTTTCTAATCCCCCAGCATTATGTATACGCCTTTCCTCAGTTTTACTGCCTGTTACTTTATTCGGAGTAAAAAAAAAGTAATTCGGCTATGATGCCTTTATTACCGACCGTAGACGTATAGAGTTATGGCCCTTCTCATTTCGTTAGATAGCCCTTTGTTTGGAGGACATATAACTTTTTATATCGGTGCCTGTCATCTAGTTTTTTGTGTTTATAGCCATTTCCTTTTCCGATGATGCTGCCTACCTGTCTTTATTAGCTGTGTCGTGTTTTTCAGGAAATACATTGATGGGCCGGTTCCTCGTCCCAGGGTTTTTTTTGTTGCCGTCTAATATCTGAATAAAATCGATCTTCGTAAAGCGTGGAGAACCTACAAATGTTTGTGGAAACACTACAAGGTCCTAATGAAATGACGTAGGTTCACCGTTGACCAACTATATTAGGGTTACCTTAAAATTAGATACTTATTTACACTTAACATCGCACGCCTTCTTCCTATGGGGTTGGAATTAACATGACGCTACCTGCTACGATCCTCACATACTCTTTCCACCTCGTTTACGTTCACACATCTTTGGCCCTAGTGTGAATTTCATTTAACTATCTCGAACAAACGCATCGAGCGCGTTCGACGCTCCGATTGGTCTGTCACATTGGTGTCACAAAGCCAATTGGAGCGCCAAAAGCACTCGAAGCGTTTCATCGAGATGGTTAAATGAAACTCGCACTAAGGCCTCTGGTCGTACACGTACGCAGGTTCCTAGTTCCACGCACCTGACCATTCTGAAGAACATCACCAATAAGATAAATAGATATGCCTGTAGGTATCAGTGGCGAAAGTACCATATAATACGATACCTACCGGCTTCCCTTCGGGGATTCGCATCGGCATTTCTATATTAGTTTTGGAATGATAGTAAGTATTCTTCCTTACATAGAATAAAACAAAGTCGCTTTTCGTGTTTAAACTACGCAACGGATTTGAATGCGGTTTTCATCAATAGACAGAGTGATTCAAGAGGAAGGTTTATATTCAGAATATACCGACCTCCACGTGGGTGAAGCCTCTGACAAAAGTTATTGATAAGTCAGTAAGTTCAAGCCGACTTCGTTTCGGATTCTCTCTTAGAAAAAATTGCACCTCGCCACTGGTAGGTATTTGTATATTGCACCGAATGACTGCCATCTGACCTCGGCAGATTTTTTTATTTCAATTTTGACCAGTCGTTGGTCTACATTGAAATAAAAACAAGATCAGCCTTTTAAGAGAATTTCAGGCTCGTTTCGCTCCTAACGGACTTACATAGGTAGTCCCCAAGGCAGAAATGAGTCTCAGTGTATGAATGATTTTCCATTTTCTGTGTTTTGTGCAAAATTTACCTACGATGTGCCTCACTCAAAATATTATTTTTATTCTATTATTTCTTCGACATATTGAAAACCAGCACAACAGAACCTCCCTTCGCAGCTAAATCTAATACATATAGACTGAAAACCGAACAAACACACACAGGGGGCCTTACTGTTACGTTGATAAAGTTCAATATTGTTTAACAAAAGGATAGTTTGGAGTAGAAAGTTGACAATGGCAGAGTGCGCAGCGCCAAAATGTTTTGAGCAAATATTCATTGAATGTAAATCCACCGAGGCCGTTTGGATTAGAAGTGGTATACCTATACTGCATACCGTAGCAATTTTAAAACGTAAAGCGAATTGTTATTGATTTGTTTCCAGTTCGTGGGTTTGTGAGGGTTTTTACGGTAATTTTCGCTATGCAGAGCTGCGTAGCTATAGTAGGTAGGTTTCGCTGAATTGATTTGACTGAAAGTGGAATGGGTGACATAAAATTGATTGAAATTTTGATAAGTTATTAAAAACTAGCACAGGACAAAACTTTGTATATATTATTAAAACATTACGGCTAACAACCATCAACTGTTTACCAATATCTTTAGTTTTAGTTCTTCTAAAATTTTATTGGCGTGACTTTCTTCGTATTCATCTCACAATTAACTTTCTTCTCGATACGTTCCTTTTCTTTTGAGATAAAAAATATCACTGCCTACCGCACCCAGGTTTTATTACAACCAACCATTAAACCATTACAACAATAAATACAACTGTTATTGCTAATCCGTTGCTTCATATGTCTGAAAAAAAATATTCTCAACTATGTAAATAACGCAATGAATGTTGTTGAACTTTCAAACTGAAAGCTATTCCTACTGTAAGTGTAGTCATGGAGAGCAATGTCCTCAACCTAAATTATAATTCCCCAATCAATTCAAATCAACATAATTCCCCCTCACCTGTTTTAAATGCTGAGCATGTAAGTCATAACCTTGATCAGAGATCCCGCGAAGATAATGCTGTAATTACGACTGCGCCTGCCAGACCGTGATATCGTGTTACACATAATAAAATGGATGTTGCCTCCACTTTTGCGAAATCCCTTTGCGTACGGCACAAACAAATCGGCTTTAGAGTTATGATGTAACTATACCTTTTCACTAGGTGAATCGTATTTGGCTGCGTGGTTACCGCGCACTAGTTTTTATGTCTGGGTTGGTATCGTCAATGTAAGCTGGGCATTATATCATACTATTCGTAGCTTATATCAGCAGCTTCACCCTCATGGAGGTCGGAAATCATCCAACGGGAACGTACAACCGGGATAAAACATATAAGTTTTAATCCAGGTTATAATCTAACTATCTGTGTGGCAAATTTCATCCAAATCCGTTCATCTGTTTTTGCATGATTGTGTCAAAAACATCCAAACATTTAACCATCCAAATATGTTAACATCCAAACTTTCACATTTATAGTAAGGATAACACTACGCCTGCTTTTCCCTAAGGGTTAGGCAAAGGTGTATATATCGGAACTCCTACTTTTAGCCAGTAATGTTTAGGTCCCATATACAGTCAGCGTCAATAATATCAGGACGAACAGACTGTTCAAAATGATCTAAATATCTATGAAAATTTAATATTAACTCAATGACACAAGGAATGTTTCAGAATGAAGACAGTACACGACAACTGTCATTCTAACAAGAACTTTATCTAATTGAGATAGAGTTTAATTTTCTTAGTTGTTGAGATCATTTTGATTATTTTAATAGGTGGCGAGCTTATAGCCATCAACCAGGCACATATTCAAACTTCGAGCTGCTACTGAGATATTACATTTCATGGTCAGCAGTAGCGCTTGCGACTTCTAGACCCCTCTCTAGACCACTAGACCCCGATGAGTTCATCGACGATTCTATAGGTAGACGTGATAATATGCTTGTTTAAAGGTTGATAAAGTAATACGCCTTAGCACTAGCCTTAAGGTCTCAAAATATTGTGATATTCTTATTCGTATATAATTTTTAAGCTTCAAAAGCGTGTACTAAGCTCCGAGTTGTTCTAGTTTATAATTGTAGGCGTCGCTTCATATCACCCGTTCGCATATGCAAGCCACGCTTAAGGGCATAGTAATTAACATTTTTATATGGCTCATTTGCATACCGCCTTGATAACTCTATGAATTTAAATTTATTAAAGGTTGCTCTACTTGTTGTAGTCATTTCAGTAATCAAAGGGGTCAGCGTTGCTGTTGTTGGGAAGTTTGTAGAAAGTTCTATTTATAATGTTGGTATAATATTTTCTGGCAAGGATAGTTTTACTTTATATGGGACTTTGATGTGTCGGGTTTCCTTTTAACAGTCGTAAAATCGACATCGTCTTGCTTATGGTTTTCTTATTTTTGAAAAGTCATCTGAAATTCCGCTTAATTTGCTGCTAAACTAAGCTAACACACAAGCATAACATTACGACAGTAACTCCCCGAAGGGTTGGATGGAAGTGTACCTTTCAGCAGCTTTGAGAGTTGTGATGGTCCTGTGGTAACTGCTGCGACTTACGAGTTGGTCATAAGTTCGAACACAGACACGCGCTTTACTTTGTGCTAACCATTTCATTACCACTATTCTCAAAACAGTGAAAGAAAACATTGTGCGTCAATCGGCACGTTCTTAAACCGAAAATTCGAAGACATGTGTCATCCACAAACCTGAACTAGGCCCGCTTGGTGGCTTACGGCCCATTCCCGCTCACCGAGTGGAGCCAATCCGTGTGTTGCCGGACATAAAAGAATAGCACCATCCCATTTCTTCCCGTGGGTGTCGTAGAAGGCGACTAAGGGACTTACCAGAAAATGGGCAGCAGCGTTCTCAATGCATTTTACCACCATACTGCGATCGGCAACCCGCCTGCCAAGCGTGGCGATTATGGCAAAACCCCACCAAAAGGTGCTTGTGGGAGACCTATGTCCAGCAGTGGACGTCTTTCGGTTGACATGATCATGATGATAGGAGGAGGCATGTGCACCAGCAGTAGGAACATTATAGACTCATTATGTATGTATATTCCTCTAAGTAGACCTACCCATATTAAAAAACACTATATGAGACCTGTCACCAAGATACGAGTAGTTCGTGAAAACTGCAGCTTAAAGCCTTCGTAATATTAAAACCATTCACTATTGGGTACATATTTACAAAATACTCTTAAAATATCACACGTTAACTATTTCCGTCATATTTCCAATCACTTTTATGCCGTCAAGTCATGTTATCTCAGAAACTCATAAATACTGATCACGCGTCCACTTTTTGCGAGTCATCTTTGAGAGTATCGCGATATAAAAAGTGGCATGGCCGTCAATCTTGAAGACACTATAAAAATGCTTTTGAAGTGCCGAAACATTTGAAGTGTCAACTAAAGGTTTCTTCTTTTTTGATTGGTTTCAGCCCAACCTATGCATATTATCAAATAAATCATTTATTTCCTAAATGTAATTAATACCAAGTATTATTGGAACGAAGTTCCTTATCGCGCGTTGTGAAAGGGGGCTAGAAGGAAAAAAATCATACGAAAAGTTGTAACGACACTTTTTGCTATAGTAAGCTATTGTAAGCCGTGCGGCGTGCACATGTTTCTGTCTGTCTCTCTCTCTCTTATAGAAAGCAATAACGATGGTGTCGATGGTGACGATGATGACGATGGTGACGATGGTGACGATGGTGACGATGGTGACGATGGTTACGATGGTGACGATGGTGACGATGGTGACGATGGTGACGATGGTGACGACGATGACGACGATGACGATGGTGACGACGATGACGATGGTGACGACGATGACGACGATGACGACGATGACGATGGTGACGATGATGATGATGGGCTTTAAAACCCTGAAAACGCGAAGTTCCTTATCACGCGTTGCGAAAGGGGGCAAGACGGAAAAAATTAAGACCGAAAAGGAACTTCGTTCCATCCGGGTGTCCCTTGACACCTCTCAAGTTTTTTTTATATTTGTATTGTACGCGCGGCTATCAAGCAATTTTCCAGTTTAAGCTAATCTCGCACCGTACGGAAATCCTATACAATGCGAGATCAGCTTATACTGGTTTATAGCTTGATGTGTAGCCGTGTGTATTTCATCATCATCATCATCAGTTCAGCCGAAAGACGTCCACTGCTGGACATAGGCCTCCCCCAGACTCCTCCACTTCGACCGGTCTTGTGCTTCCCACATCCAGCGGATACCCGCGGCCTTCACAAGGTCATCGGTCCACCTTGTGGGAGGCCTTCCCACTCTACGTCTTCCGGCACGCGGTCGCCACTACAGAACCTTTCGGCCCCATCGGCCATCTGTTCTGCGAGCAATGTGCCCTGCCCACTGCCACTAAAGTTTGGCAATTCTTCGTGTTTACCTACGTTTAAACAATATAACCTCACTCTTTTTTCTAAACACACGTCTATATAATTATGATTCACGCACTTACATAAGGTTGATATTAATTTATAGACCTACTTCTTTGTTCTGTAAGTTTGTTAATATACGATGCTTATTCGAAAAGCTATAAGATAGTTAACAAATCCAGTTCTGTCTTAACTTTTTAAAGGCACACTTTCAATAATCAACATTTACTACATGTAAGTATTAAGAGAATTTTAATACCATACATCAAACAAAACATTAATAAATGAAAAGTATCATTTCATCAGTGACGTTATCGAATATCCCGCTGTCAACCCATTCATAATTCGGGCCATTCATCATGCGACAGTCCCGAAATAATTTAGTGGACACTATAAATCTTGACGAACAACGTCATGACAGTTGCACCACTCAGGAATGTGATGACGCGGTTATTATTTTGTTTGGTATGATTATTATAGGATAGTTTCAAGTTACGAAAGTCCCAAAGATACATTTAGATAATCAGGCAGTGGGTTGATGTTTTTTGAGGTGGTTGGCTTGTTTAAGCGCACTTTATGTTATTTTTGAACTGTGAACGAAACTAAATTCTCAGGTTCGAGCCGGTGAGTCTGAATCGGGTATACTCGGCTATAATCGGTCGGTGACTTTGAGTCGCATTTACCCGGCTCCAGATGTGTCTTTTCACTTCTATCGTGTGGTCATGAGCCCACACCCTTTTTATCTTAATTCCCATATTTAGGAGTATACAGGGTACATTTTTAAAACTTGGGCTTATGGCCAAGTAATGACAGGCGCACTAACCGGTGCGTGCATTACTGCACGGTGTGCGGCACAAATCAAAATCTTTGACTAACTGAAGGAACATACTAGACAAGGTAAAAGCTTTATTGTCCAATTTAACTTTCAGAATAAAGTTTTTTATAAAGGAAATGACGCCCGTCAATCTCATTTTCCCCGGTTTGATACCCAAAGCTTTAATGTTATGTTAATTGTAAAGTTGTATCCCAAAGGACAAAATGCGAGTGAGTGCTTTAAAGATTCAGGAGACGGTAGTGTGAAAGTTGGTAATGAGCAAGGCTTTTATGCAAGTGACCCTTCGGTTGTAGATTAAGTGACTCAGGAGTAGAAAGTCAATATGGGTATTGAGGTCTAGGTAAAAATGAAGAATCACAAAACTACTGTTACGAGCTTGGGGTTCGTGACAATTAAAAACTGCCGATATGAATTACCAAAAATAACACTTTAATTAAACACACTATAACACAACACAATAGCACTACGGATCACTCTTAAGTCGCACTTGAAGATCGCTTTAGATGTTCTCGCATGTATCGCTTCCAATGAACTACCCCGGGACGCGGTCCGTTCCCGCTTATATAGGCCCTCGGATAGTTCCAGAACCGGTAGAAGCATCTAGAATGTTTGAGTACATATCGGCCCTGACCGAACACATGTCGATAGTTCCAGAAAGTTCTAGCATCGAACTTTCTAGAAAGCTCTTGACCATTAATTCCGCTATTCGATAAGAGATGGCGCTAGTGGTAACCAAACATCAATCGTGCGGCTCAACACTACAAACGTTCCTAAATAAAAAAAACGTTAGAAATGAAAAACGTGTGAGGTCGGCGGGCCTCCGTCAGCAACGAAATTCTATACACGATACTCGCACGCACACAAATTCGCATATAATGGAAGGAGACAGAGGGAGAAAGCCGCATGAACATAACGCTTTTGCCAGGAGGACACGGTGGAGGTATTCCATCTTGGGTGGAGCACCGCCGTGTCCCGTGGAGGCGATCGACGGCGGCGATCTATCGCGTCCGGCCCTGGTCCAGGCCATGGTGCGGAGCGAGAGTGCACGGGAAGCCGTCACCTCCTTCTGCGAAGCAGTAATGCACGCAAAGAGAGAGGCGGCGCACGTACGGGAGAGGCAATCTATGCGGCCTCACGGTTCTAGTCGCCGCAAGATACGCCCTGGGTGTCAGGAATCCCTGGCTGATTCTCGGCCACCGTAGGCGCGAGCTTACGAATGGCGAGTAATGGGTAGCTCGCTCTCTGGTAACGACCAAGCCCGCGTCGACGGCGCATTGTGTTCCACGCGCGCTTCAAAGAGATGTCAGCATCAACTGATGGTGTCCGCAAGGACCAATGCCTCCCAGGGTGCGGGTTGTTCGAAAGAGATACCGTAGCCCCTAGCACACAGACACCTGATGTAACATGGGTGGGTTTTAATCAGTAAAAGTCTGACACGCCCTCCCGCTCCACCCAGAACGGGAACAGTTATTTGATTAATTACCAAACACAAAAAAAACATAACGCTTTTTCCTTAAGTAACGATTTCTACCCGTCAAATCCTGTTAAGTGTTAAGGAAATTAAATACCCATATCGTTTCAAATACGTGACATTCAAAAGTTCTGAGTCTCAGTCCAGTTTAAATAAATGACTTGATTTTGATTCGACTCGCGATGCTCTCCCTAAATTTATTATTTTGTGGGTTTGTTTAAGGTTCAAACAAATTTCTCATCAAATTCCTGTTACCACATGAATGGGAAACTAGTTCGTCACGTTACAAGGTTAATTTGAAACAATTCAACATGTTAACCCAAAACTAGCAATACGAATCTAAAGTCGAAACAAACTTCGCAGGAACAAGCAAAAACTGAATCAATAAAATCGAATAGAAAGCTGCCGCTGCGTCAGTTTGCATGTCCCTGAACATACAAGGTTTACTCCGAGTACGATGTAACAATGGCCAACACGGGGACCGGTCATTTGCAAATGTCAGCCGCTTCCGATTTTTGTTCTACGACGACTTTTTCAAATTCTTGTTTTCGTGCTATCCGATCTGGGATAGGAGAATCGAGTTCGAAATGTTTGAAATGAAGAATTGACAGGGATCAATATCAATGGACAAAGTAATTTAAAAGGCTGCATATGCAGTGCATTACATTTAATTCTGCGACGTTACGTTTCTATGTAGATTTTATATTCACCATTGATTATCAGGTTTAAATAAGTTAAGGTCATCATTACCAAAGTAAAAGGCATAGTGTGAAATCATGCTTGAATTTTGAAACGAAGTTCTTTAGCGCAGCTTGCGGTATGAGAAAAATTGTGGAAATTATCCCGTAACGAAAAAGCATAATATCCCCTATATGCGAGTTTTTATTGTGTTTCATAAAAAGAAAAAAAAGAGAAAGAGAAAGAGAAAGACAGATAGAGAGAGACTGCGATAGTTTTCCTGGTTTTCGAGTCAATAGTGAAGTCAAAATGAAAATTCACGATGGCGCTTCGAAATGTTCAAATTTTTCCACAAGGGTCTCACTTTCATGATTTTCAAGGAATTTGAAGCCGATAGTGAGATCAACACAAATTTTGTGAGTATTTTAAAGATAGAGTAAACGACGTTCCATTTGGAGTTAATGAAAAACCGTAACGAACGTCGTTCCTGACGGGGTTTTTTTTTTCATCCATTCTGACGCACTATTCTAACATATTATGATATATTTAAAGCAGCTTAAAATAAACAGACTGCATGTATAAAACACCAGATACATCATAAGAAGAATCTCCAGAAAACCACTGGACAAATAAATACAACAGAAATGTTGAAATTAAAGTACACAGAAAAATATGTGGAGTTAATTAAGTATGAGGAATGCATGAATGTGTCTGAGTATGTATATGGGGGTCGGTGTGAAAATGAGCCACGTTGATGTGCTGAGCTCACGAGGAATGTCGGGGTAAGAAAAAATAAAAAGTAAATAATGGCTAAAGTTGAAATAAAAAATCTGGAAAATTATTAGGTTATAGGTAAAAATGGCCCAGTGGTAGTTGATCGTCGACTTGTGAGTAAAACGTAGTGATTATAGCGATTAACGTATTGATAGTTAAGACTGAAAAATAGGCTCCCAGTGTATATTAGTTTGTGTGTGTGAAAAGTGAAAGAAGAAGAATTGAGAAAACATTAGACCAAACTATAAAAACAAACAACACACAACAAAATGGCAAAACCCCCCTTTTGAGGGAGGCCTATGTCCAGCAGTGGACGTCTTTCGGCTGAAATGATGATGATGATGATGATGATGATGATGAAAAAAAACAAAAAACTCAACAATAAATTAAATTGACTGAATCAAAGAAAGTTGTTAGAAACGATTTGTTTGTGAACGGTGAAGGAATGCATCGTGAGGAACTTTGAACCAACAAGATTCGAAGATATGTGACATCTACCAATCCGTACTGGGCGCGTGGTGGATTACGGCCCACTCCCCCTCACTGAGTGGAGGCCTGTGTCCCAGCAGTGGGAACGTTATAGGCTGAGTATGTAACGAAAATTATTTTGGAAAACATACCGGATAATCGTGAAAATCCAGCACCTACAATCCAAGGAATTATTTGACTAAATTTAAATCAGTGTCGAATTTCTCATGAACCATTTCCCCATTTGTAATGTTGGGTACCCAATGTTCAATTAGAACGGTCCGCAGCTAATGGCGCTATTTTGTAAATGAGCCATTTTAGATGTTTGACATTTTGTCGTAAACTTGTTACAGAATGGAAGTGTTCGCACTTAGTTGGCTGTTCATTATTAAATTATGGTTTTTGGATTACTAAATGAGGTTTCATGATTTTGTAGGAAGCTGTGAAATTTTCTTTCGTTTGATTGGTTTCTTGGCAGTTACAAAAATATTAAAGATACGCTTTGTTTGTAAATGAGCTGTGCTTTACAAAGGCTTTTATCACTCCATTGTGGTTGAATACATAGGTAAATGTGAATCCATTGGTGGTGTCAAGGGCCCGATTTTGATAAAAAACTTAAACTGCATTTTTTTTCCACAGCTAGGAATGGAACCCGTTGATTAACTGAACTAAAAAAGTTGACAGTCGCAAGAAACAGAAGCTTTTTGTTCATGACAACTTAGTCCGTTGTTTAGTTGTCATTTCAGTATTAAGAACCCTACAGTTGACTGAATAAAATTCGAAATAAAAAAATGGCTCATGATTTAAACCAGGGTCTAACTATAAACCGTATTTTATAGGTAATAAGGCGGCCACAAATTATTGCCTATTTAATTCGTTGCTAGAATTATTACGAAATAAACTAATTAATTCAACAGAAAACCGCAAAATCAATGTTTAACAAATTATACGTGACATTCAAGCAAGCATTCCCAGTGTTTACCACTCGCAGATGTGTAATAGTCGGTCAACATTGCCCTGGGGGCGTTTGCAAATTGCGAGTACGGACGGTTCGAATTTTTAACACATTTTAAACGGAGCTGCAGAAAAATATATGAGGTGGTATTTAATACTTACTTCACCTGTGTGGGTAGATGTATGACTGCAATCGACTGTCCGTTTATACAGAGCAGTGACAACGGAAAATAGTTCCTCAACGTAATTCTAACGTACCTCGAGGATAAACGTGAGGACTACAACATCAAGCTGTGGATAGAATATAATGTGCCGTCACCAAAAGAAATACCTAAGTAACCAAACTTGTCGGATATAATAAGTAACTGAACTTTAGCAAGAAATCATAAAATAGACATGCAGTGTTGAATCGGGACGACACATTTAAATAGATTTTAACGTTAAAATAATATAGGTTGTCGCCAACAATTATACGTATGTAATTATAATACAGTTAACACATTACGAGAGTATAACATCATTTTTGGCAACAGACTACATTATTTCAATGTTAAAATCCCTTTTAAAATATCGTCCCGATTCACCCCTGCATCTGTATTCACCCCGCATTACGGTATGCGAGAAAAAAATTATTTAAATAATAGGAAAACAAAAAGTAATTTAGACGGACTTAATGCTATAGGCATTTGCTACCAAAAAAAGTTATTTTATCAAATTTAATTACAATCGAAAACATCAATCGGATCCTTACTAGAATTTAACGAAATCCGACGACTCTGGTTATTTAATCTTTTGGTGACTGTACACCATAAAAAAAGCCAATTTGCCTGAATGATGAAAGATACGAAGAATGTATTAAAATGTTGCATTTTTGGTGTTCCTTCATTTCGTGAACTTTCGTCAACTTTACCCATGGGAGAATCTCAATTTGCGAATACGCTGTTTCTCGTTTTTGGCAGCGATCACACTTTAAACAATTAATGCACTAATGTTTAATAACTTTTCATAGCCACAAATGCCAAGAGCATTTAACCATTTACCAGCTATGGTAAACCAATCAGTTAACAATGAAATGCACATTGCCACATGAGACATAATTTTGGCAAAGCAACGTTGCAATTGTAACCACTTTTTATTATTCGTATTGGTGACCCATTAAAAACCGCAAGCTTCCGTTCTTATACTTTTTGGTTTACTTCAATCAATTTTACGGCTCTTTATGTGCGAGTTACACTTATCAGTTGGAAAAAATTAAAAAGGTATGGTTTTTAATCGTGTTATTGGCTGTTTGAGATAGTAAATAAAAAAAGTGGAAAATGCAGCTAAAAGTTCCGCTGGTTGAAATAAAATGAACAAATATTTTACAATGGCCATAACAACAAAAGGAAATCCTAATGGGGCAAGAACTCAGTAGACCTGTGGGAATGGGTAGCTAATGCTGCCATCAAAAATGATTAGTAACTTAAAACGGTAGCTTTTTGTTTTTTTGGTTGGGATATCATCAAATGACTTCTCCTGCTGAGTAGAGCAGGAGGGCGTGTCAGACTTTTACTGACTAAAACCCACCCGTGTTCCCTCAGTAGCCCGTATGCCAGGGGCTGTGGTATCTCTTTCGAACAAACCCGCACCCTTGGCAGGCATCGGCCCTTGCGGACCCCACCAGTGGTTACTGACATCTTTGACGGCGTCTACCACTTTTCGGCCGCAGGGGATAGGGAGAGCGGCTGACGCTATACCGACACTCCTCTTCCCCTGCGGCCCCACCGCGTCCGCCATCAAACGGTGGCGGCCCCGTCCAGGCCACGGAAGGGAATAGCGCTGCTCAGAAGCACCGGCACTCCTCCTCTACCGCAACCCGTAACCCTCTGCCGCGATGCCTCCCATTTAACATCGCGGCTCACCTCAGTTGCGGTGCACCTCATCGCAACCTACTTTTTGGCCGCTACGTCAATGGCTTGAAGGCAAAAGCCCTGATGAGCGGCCCCACCTTTGGGTTCCTCTTGGCTTCACCGTGGCTGGAATCCACGGTTACTGAGCCCCCCCGCAACGACAATGCGGGAACCCACTCGGGGGGAAAATGGTAGCTCGGGATTAACAAATATGTCACTAGTTTGAAACAGTGATACTATGTATTTTTGAAATTAATTTAACATTAGATAGTTTTGCTTTAATTTGTGTAAATCCATTCTCAGTTACAGCATCACTAATTACCACATTTGTTACCGGAACTTCTAACCTCAACGATCTCAACCCGACCCCATGGTGGAGTGGGTTATTCTTTGTCGACTTGTCGCAAAAAAAAATGTTAATGGCCATGAAGATATTACGAACATAAAAAATATCATCATCTGCCTAGCCTTTTCCCAACTATGTTGTGGTCGGCTTCCAGTCTAACCAGATGCAGCTGAATACCAGTATTTTACATGAAACGACTGCCTATCTGACCTCCACAACCCAGTTACTGGGTAATACGGTACCCCTTGGTAAGACTGGCTGTCAGACTTTCGGGCTTCTGACAACCCGTAACGACTGTGAAAGATCCACAAATGACAGCTGGGACCAACGGCTTAACGTGCTTTCCGAGGAACGAAGGTATATATTTTATATGAGTCATTTAGAAAAAGTATGACCATTTTATTTAAAACTAGAATAAATTCTGCCTCTACTTATCCGAAAGTCTTGGACGACAAACCTTGTTTTAATGGTATTTTTTTCGTGATGTTTGAAAATCGAAACTTTGAACCCCGGCCTCCCATACCCACAAACTTTTAACATACTCAGTATATTTATTTTCCTCCCAAAATGTATGCTTGATTGAAATCTAACTAATTATTTTTAGTACACAAAATTGATGTCAACGCATTCCTCAGTACATAAACCATAACGCAATTTTGTACGAGTCGGTCAACATGGCCCAGGGGAACGCAATTTGCGACTCCACCTTTTCAGATTTTTGCACGGTTCAACAACAGATAAATGAACTCGCACCGAATGACTCGTAAACCTCACACTTTCAATTACCGCAGGAGGGTTATGTTTTTTTAATTATTGAGTTTTGCCGGGGGTGTTAAATGAAGATTAATAGGTATATAACTAACATGTATACCAATTTCAGGATTTATACAAAAAAAAATACATACTATGTAATGGGAGTGATCATTTCTTAGGTAACGCAACGATCTCAATTTCTGGATTGTTTTTTATTAAAAACGCTTTTAATGTGCACGTGCTTTTACATTGTTGTCACATGAATAATGTCACCAATTTTTGTAACAATATTTATTTAAAAGAATGTAATGTTTATTTTATTCAAAACCTTAAACCTAATTACAATTCTTGTACCTTAAATTAGACCTAATAATTAATTGGCAAGATACAAAACACGTGCAACTGGGCTTAAACTAGGAGCACTCCTGTGCTATAAGCACTAGTTACTTCCGTCACCATCGTGATCGAGCTGCCGTTACAAGTATGGTGCGGTGCAAAAGTAGGTATTATATTTATAAGTAAGCATTACAAAATTGTTAATTAATTATTAATTACTATCGTGCGTGTGTGTGCATCTGTGAATGAACATATGTATGTGTGAATGATTGTGGTGTGAGGTGTGGTGTGTTTGTGTGTATGTGTATGTATGTGTGTGCGCGTGTGTATGGTTTAGAGTAGCTTTATTTTATAGTTTTTAGAATTTTTTCAGTACTTTCATAATTTTGGGAGAAAAGGAAGTGATCTATGGTAAGTTTTAGTTTATTTATCGGTAAGTTACTGTGTATTTTTACTTATTTTATTATATAGGTATGGACCCATGTAGCACGGTTATCTCCTGAAGAATTCTTTTTTACATGGTTTCAGGTCAAATACTAGGTCCTTTCTACGTTTCTTCTTTAGTCTTTCCGGATCATACGTTGAGCCTGTAGTTGAATGTCCGTGCCGTTTCTTGCCCGTTATTCTCCGTAGGTACCTACAGCCCTTTGGAACAGGCTTCGTCTCTCTTACTAACCGATCCCATGAGAATTCGAAATTGCCTATTATTGGTTTATCTGATTTGTTTTTTGTTTTGGTCTAGACTAAATCATTACTTTCCTATACATATGGAAGTAAGTATGTCTTATCATAGCGCGAGAACTCACTTTTTTGCCGTCATGGTAACAATTCTCAGGTTTCGCCAGGAGATTTCATATACGAAAGAGAATTTTTATTCCCCTTTAGCGACTTTTCTGATATAAGGTTACAATGCGGTAACTTGACACTCAAAGAACGGTTTCGTAACATGGATTTTTTTTAGCGTACACAGAGCCATAGCTTAGCTGTTGACCTGAACGAAGAAAATCTATACTTCTACCAAATAAATTAAAATTGAAGCGTATGTTTGTAAAATAACAGATTTTTACCAAATGCATATAAAAGTATGTACGGTATGTACTTATAACAAAAAAAAAAATTGTGGTCTGTCTGTTTGTTCCGGCTAATCTTCTAAACGGCGTTACTGATTTTAAAGGAACTCTTACTGGCAGACTGATGTTATAAGGAGGCTACTTAGACTTTTTGTCCCGGTACGACGTTCCCGTGAAATAATTTCCGACATCAAGGCTTGCTTTTTGTTCCTGGTTGAAATATCCTCATGAATGTCCTCCGCTCTGAGGTGACCGGAGAGGTCAGTCAGACTCTTTTAGACTAAAAACCACCCTAGTGTACCCTTCCTACACTTAGACCCGAGATCATTGAAACTACTCACAGGTTTCCTTCTACTAGAACTTACTACCCTTAATCATACCCCAGATACTGGAGTACGTGGAAGTAAAATTTCTGGCACAATCAATCCACATATAACAAGCGGCTTATCGCCCAACATCGATAATTAAATGTTATTGCGTTGGTCATAAATCCTCGCTTTATATGCCAAGTAACGTAGAGTGAAGTGCGAATGCTATAGTGGAGGAATTCGCACAAAGTTGGTGTTGGTGTGGGTGAAATAATGGGAAAGGTGGAGGAATGAGAGGACCGAGGAATTTAATAAGTATCGTGTTGTCTTTGTCTGAGAGGTCTCGCTGTCTCTTTTTGTGGTTCACGTGGAATATGAAAGGTGATAAGGACTTTTGTTTATTGGTTTCGTGGAATTTGTTTGAAAGAAGATTAAACCACCTTTTACTCACATATTATAAGCTAGCTTTTGCCAGCAGCTTCGCCCACGTGGAATTACAAAATTATGCCAACGTACTACTGAGGTACAGTATCCTATGTGTTAAGCCAGGTTATGAACTACCTGTGTGCCAAATTTCATCCATATCCTTTCAGTAGTTTTGCGTGAAAAAGTAACAAACGTCCATCCATCCATTTTCACAAACTTTCACATTTAAGACATTGCGCTTCAATCATCTTTGAATTATTTTATGAAAGAAAGAAATGACGTTTATTTGCGGTAAACATGACGCAAAAAAGAGCAGTAACGCAAAAAACTAATAAGAAAAGGTTGGGGGAAACATGCGTCACATCCACGCAAAACGGCTATCGCTCAGCATTATGCTGCTACCTTATGCAAGATAGAGTCCCAGCGCTGGTTTTCAGCTACAGCCGCCTAACGACATAACGACGTCGCCCGGTGCATCAAACAATTATTGGGACATTTTACTGGTACAGCGAACTTATAGAAAATCATATAATTTAATGTAAATGTGAAAGAATATAACTAAACAGGATTATAAAAAAAAAGGAAATAGACATACATGCTATGATAATGTTATTCTCAATAAACATTTTATTCTGTGGCAACATTTCGAAGCGTCATCCATTGATATTTTTTATTATTATCAGTATTTTGATTCTGTTTGCTCCCAAAAACTCGAGGTCCAAACCATCTTACTTACACACACGTGTTTATTTTTCAAGTTTGCTTGACAACTACACAATCATGAATAGATCCGCATATTACAAAAAATACACACTATTACTAAAGCCAAACTACAATAACAATATCTAGAGAATTTTACAACTATTTAATTTAATTTATTTCGAATACTAGGGATTCGAAATAAATTAAACTAAAAAGTTGTAAAATTCTTTATACATTGTTTGATGATTGATCCACTGAAAAGATATGTTCTGAAATATCCTAATATCTACACCAGACAGACACTGTCGTCTGTTAAAAAATAAAAATAAAACTGATCCGCCCGTATTCTGGTTACCACCGGTTTATCACGTCGTAAAGATTGAAGTGAAGGGAATAGGTTCGCCCTTTATCATCGCCTCTCAGTCGCTCGTCGTTATAAAAATTCGTTTTGTGACAGACACGACCAGTGTAGGCGATATGGAAATCTTTTGGCGAAAATTTAATTTTTGGTTGAGAGCGTCTTTGGTATTCAGTATTAAATGAATTTTATTGCATTGTTTCGAATGAAAGATAGAAAGAGAACATGATATTTCAAATCTAGTTAGTCTGTAGTGGTCAGGTTTAAAAAAAAAAATCCTTTCTTCTTTACGGTGTGAAGCCTAACCATGAGATTTAGAACCTCATAATAAAGTTAACTGTTTTATGCTCCGTTAATTAAAACAATGAAGTGGTTAAACGTACTTAGTTAACTTACAACAGATAGCATCAACTTTGCCCAATTCAGCGTTTATCGCATCGATTTTGACCTAAATTGTTGCTGAAATTGCCGATCCATCACATGGCCATCCCACGCTTCTTTTCCCGTTCATTGGTCACCGTTCTGTCAAAACAAATGGGCTAACCCCGTTCAGCCATTTTTTCCTTGTCATTTGTTTCATATCTATTTAAATTACGTACAACATTGTATTATGTTCGATTGCTATTGATTTGTTTTACTAACATTCATTTGTTTTTCTTTTTAGTTTTGCAATTTTAGTAGAGATAATAATGTGTTAAACATATCAGTTTGTATAATCAAAATAACATGAATTTAAAACAAAAACATCACCACGAAACAGCCAAATTACGGAAACTAGTTAGTGAGAAAAAATCAATAAAATTCGAAACACAATAGCGCTTGGAGTAGGCAGTCGGGCACAGTGGCGGGCGAGCCACGAACGAATGAGCGTATCTCCTCAAATGGAAACAACATGACGAAAAAACAAAGTGAAGCTCGATCAAGTGGATTGTTTTAAGGCCCCGTACATTTATTACCTTGGAAACGAGGAGGTGTAGCTGACGATGATTTTAAAAAAAATATTTACGTTTAATCATGCAAAATACTTAGACAAAAATAAACTCTGCCTTTTTAGCCAGAATGAAATAATTACTTCTATAACAAACTAAGTTATTGAACTGAAGCAGATTAAATATAAGCAAAATGGGCTCTAATATATGTACCTACTTACAGCTATACATGGAACTTACCATCATTATACTATCATAGTCTTTAGTTCGTTCTACATACATACACATACTCAGCCTATAATGTTCCCACTGCTGGGACACAGGCCTCCTCTGAGTGAGAGGGAGTGGGCCGTAATCCACCACGCGGGCCCAGTGCGGGTTGGTAGATGTCACATGTCTTCGAATTTTTTGTTCTAGGACATGCCGGTTTCCTCACGATGTTTTCCTTCACCGTTTGAGAGCAGTGGTGATGAAATTATTTACACTAAGTAATGCGCCTGGCTGGGTTCGAACGCACGACCTTACAACTCGTAAGTCGCGGCCATTACCACTGGGCCACCACTGCTCTTCGTTCGACACAAGTAAGTACAAAACAATAAGTAAAAAAAGTATTTAATTTTCTATCATGTAATAATATAATGCCTAAAATGTTCCCACTGCTGGGTCGGCTCTGTGAGAGAGAGTGAGACATAATCCACAAGGGCACAGTGTAGGTTGGATGTCATTGAATTTTTTCTTTTTCTTTTGACATGCCTACCTACCGATTTCGTCACAATATTTTCCTGTACCATTTTGAGAACAGTGGCGGTTAAATTAAATACAAAAAGTAAAGTGCTTTCCTGGGTTGGAACTCACCACTTACAACCACCACTACTCCAATTTCTTATTTTCATGTCCATAATTTATTCTCCAAATGCTGATTTTAAAAGTAAATAGTTGTCATCGTAAATGGAAAAGAAAACCCCACCATTCAGCAATACTATCACACCTTACACCAAAAGATGAACAGAGCAAAGGGAACTCCAAACTCGCGGCGCTCGGTCGGCTGGTCAGAATTTTTACGCGCACTGTTATAGGCTTTCCTGCTAATCTCTTAACTTTTAACCGGGAAACAATAAAACGTCGCAGCCAGTGGGCAGCGGAAAAAAATGTATATTTGGTTAAAAAACTCGGATTACTGGTATATACTTTTGTTTGTAGACGGTGTTGAAAGAGGAAAGTAACGGTTCCAGAGATTGAATAATGGATAATGTAATAATACTTGACATTTTTTTCTGAAAAGCAGGTGTAATGTAGATCCCCTAACTCTGCCTGAATCTTTAAGGAAAGCAGCCGTACTTGATATGTTTTATTTTTGTGCCTGGGAACGTAAATCATTACTTCAAAATAGGAAGCATATCTACCGTAAAAATCTCTAGGCTTGGAAAGTATGGTGATTTTAAATTGAAAACAGAATGGGCAATGCCGAATTTAAAGCAAAGGTTATACCCACTCTTTTAATTTCAAGCTATAGTCTAGATTTTAAGTCCATATCTATACTTCCTACTAATATTAATAATATGAAAATTTGTATGTTTAGATTTTTGGATGTTTGAAGATCGTTACTCAATCACGCAAAAACGGCCCAACGGCTATAGATGAAATTTGGCACACAGCGTATAACCGCGACTATCTGTTAAATACGCGATTACTGTGTTAAATGTTATTAAAAAAAAAATACCTGGTGATATTTCAATTAAATGAAAGGAAATTTAAAACTCGTATTAAAAGTAAACTTTGTAAACAAGCGTATTACAAAATAGAGGTTATAAAAAAATACCTGGTGATATATTGCAATTAAATGAAAGGAAATTTAAAACTTTGTAAACAAGCGTATTACAAATTAGAGGATTATATCCAAGATAAGAATGCTTGGAATCATGCTGGTCCTGCTCCATGGGACAATCTAGAGTCTAGACAAAATCAAACTGGTTGCTAATTGAATTGTATTAATAATTATATTTACGACAATGCTTTACACTCATTGATTACTTTAACTCACACACTGACTTATTACTATTCTAGGTAAAGTCGTAAACTTACTCTTACAATATTTGTAAGTATGTGACCACCATGTATCTATCATAAAATTAATATGTCTGTATTGCTTCAATTGCATTCTTTTTATCTATTTTGGTATGGTAATTTTATTCTGGGTGCATCTTTTTCACACATAATTATATAGTGAATGTACTATGTTAAATATTGTACTTAAAACATTTTAAAAGAGTAACGGTGGAGTTTCTTGCCCATTCTTCTCCATTCGAAACTACATTTTGGAAGGGGCGACTAGAATCAATTCTATTTTGATGTAAATGTTGACGTTCAAAAGTGCCTTTTAAGTGCATAATTGAAATAAATGCTTTGACTTTATCACATATAACCTGACCGATACCGCTGTAACGCGCCTTAGGTATGGGCGCGGTGCGACGGGGGAGCAGTGCAGGCCTCTGATTCGTCAGTGCAAGCCGCTCATTCGTCAGTGCAAGCCGCTCATTCGTCACCACTCACAACGTCCGTCCCCCGCCTCGCCGCGCATGCCTAAGGCGCGGTACAGCGGTATCGGTCAGGCTATAGGATACTTTTTATCCGGGTGCCAGTATTCTCATGTCGTATTTAAACTGCATACTCAAATTATATACGTACATACATATTCATCTCCGACTTGCACCGCGTATGACAGTATATTCATCGAGACAGCCCACAGCCCACTAAACGCACATCGTCCACAGGGAGCGGCGAGTTTTACGACCAAACGTATAAATTCCGCGTCGTTTATTTACTTTTTACAGCGTCTAGGCCGAGGGGAACGCGTCTACATGGAGGATAGTAATACTGTAAGTGCGGATGACTGGTTTAAATGTGAAGGGTGCGAATTCAATGTTTGGACCTTTGAATTTGCATTCAGAATCATTTTCATATTCTAGGCCTGTTACAATAACACACGTTTCAACTACCTGCATAGACCTATTGGTTAAAAGTGAATCTTTCAATAAACTGTTTGAAAGCGATCGCCACTTGTCAAGCTCCTCAGGTCTAGGGTAGCTCGCTGTCCGGTAAGGACCAGGCCCGGTTCGACGGCCCGTTATGTATCACGCGCGCCTCAAAGAGATCTCAGCACCAAATGGTGTAGTTCGCAAGGGCCGATGCCTGCCAGGGGTGCGGGTTGTTAGAAAGAGATACCGTAGCCCCTAGCACACAGGCAACTGAGGGAATACTGGTGGGTTTAAGTCAGTAAAAGTCTGACACGCCCTCCTGTCTGAAGTTATTTCGATGATTTCGCACACTCAAAAAAAAAACCCATATAGTATGGCTGGCTGCTTCCTTTGCTACGCTTTTCAATAAAAAATCTGTTTGTATGGTGGAACTGTGTATTATTGGTGTTATGAAACGCTTGTTGATCTGGTCGCGATACAGGGCGCCAATTCTGTATGGTTACAATTATTCCCCGCGGAATCTTACTACGTTCAAGCTACGTCAATATCGTTTTTTTTAGAAACCAATGTAACGGTAAGGAATCGAAATGTCAAATTCTGCATGTTCCAAGACAATTTGTAGATATTATTAATACGATATTAGCAGATTCCGTGTGTGATTGACGTGGTTACGAGTAAGGAATCGTTAAGTAGTCATAGTGAATTCAGGCCCTGCTGAGCTTGAGGTTCAATTTCCAGGACGGGCAAAGTGTTATTGGGTTTTTATATCTGGAACTTCTCATTACCAGTCCGATGTCTGGATTTGTACCTGGTTCATGGCAATAGGCTCGCCCCCTACATGGAACTTAAACATAACTGGCGAAATGTGCGTGTAGGTACTTTAAGTACATCTCTGCCCAACATTTCAGGTAAACAAGGCGTATTGTTATGTATACTTAAGATAAATAACACAATTCCAATCATTTAGGCACTTATTTGACCTACATTTTTTTACGACAGCCTACTTAAACCTCACAACAAATAATATCACTTTAAAATTACTCCACCCCCGGTAATAGAAGTTGAGGCCTCGCCACTCACCGTGAGGCCACAACCTATACCCAGGCCTCGGGACTCAAAAAACGCGGGAAGCGGAACGAGACGCGACCTCACTTACAATTTCCTCCGTTTCCGCTAAGGGATGGGGATCGCCATGTTTAAAATTTAAATGAGATATTTTTATCTGCAACATTAAAATTATCACGCATTGTGATACTGTTTTATGACAGACCTTTTAATTAGGGTGCCCCCCTGTAAAATAATAACGCTTGTAATTGTAGGGACAGTGCGGAAAGGATTCACGTATTAATTTTAATGTTTTGTTTTGTGTGGCTTAATTTATGCATTATTGTGAATTTTGAAAACGAATGTGACTGGCTTACATTTCATTGAACTGACTTTCAAATGTTCATAAAAGAACATTTTGAGTTTTTGGCGGGCTCGCGTTGTAACATGTCCTAACAATTTTCATTTTTAACGAATTTCGTGAGATAGCGAATTAAATTGTATAATTTTGGTAGTTTCAATTTAGTTACGTGTGAGTGCACAAGTGTAGTGAAGGTGAAAATAAGTGACTATCGTGGACTTTTCGTGTTCCCCCCAAAAACTCCTAATAGGTTGTTGTAAAGTTACTACCGCTTTACAATAACTTTGACTTAACTTTGACTTGACTGACCTAGACAAAACACATTTCTGTTGGCGTTCGCGCCAAATGCAACGTCGGAATGTATGGGAATTACATTACCTGCGGAAAGGTTATGTCGTGTTCTTTCCGCAGGTAATGTCATTCCCATACATTTTGGTGTGGCGTTTGGCGTGAACGCTAACAGAAGTGTGTTTTGTCTCTAGGCCCTGATATTGGACCATTTACTTGATCGAAAATTAAAATTACTCGACACTGGCTAAATGCACAATCCGTGCGAAGCCAAAACCCAAAAAAAAAATAACATTTGGATGTGATAGGTACTAATACATATGATAAATGATTTTATTTCTGTAAGTAGGTTTGTACAAACACTTTAACACGGCAGTCATATTTTAAAAACTAGTTGAGGTCGGCATTTCTTATCTGAAACGAACTCGGAGGTCACAATCTCTTTTAAAGTCAAGACATAATCTTGGTTACTTCATGTGAAGACCATGTAGATTGCTATCTGAAATGGTCTTTAGAGGAAGAAAACACACATTAAGTGGACCTGTCCAGTCAGTGCACGCATTTATCAGTTATTATTCTGCTCAACCCGTAACTTAATGAGCTCAACGATTCGACGAACAATA
The DNA here is from genome assembly GCA_949987655.1 of Polymixis flavicincta. Classification (NCBI taxonomy): domain Eukaryota; kingdom Metazoa; phylum Arthropoda; class Insecta; order Lepidoptera; family Noctuidae; genus Polymixis; species Polymixis flavicincta. Next base: position 3,197,660 of record OX465180.1, read on the forward strand.
CCAAAGGACAAAGTTTAGATAATTACGTAACTTGGGTGCCCGCGTGATGGTTCACGGCTCACTCCCTCTCACAGAGAGGCCTACGTCCAAACAGTGTAACCATTATAGGCTGATGTTTATTATTGAGGGTAAAATTAACACATTTTGAAAAAAGTCGAAAAACGTTCGAAGGAAGGCAAAATTGCCGTCACGGTCGTGTCTTTTGAAATCGCTACCACACTGTTACTTGGTAGCAAAACAGGGCAAGCCAGGACAAGACATCCGCAGCAACAAAAACATGATGGGTGGTGTCACAGTTCTGTTTAGTGGCGATTTCCAGCAAATACTACATGTGATGAGGCGAGGGACTAGGACTGACGAGGTAAATGCTACGACGAATAAGGTCGACTATATGGTCACAAGTTGATAGACTGCGCTTGACCATCAATGTGTGAGTTTGGTTTAAAATTAGTGAAGACACTCTACCAGAGGAGAGCGGTAATAGGTGAACCTACCAGAGGTTCTTGATGGAGTTACTTTAGAAGATCAGATATACGAGGACATCAGTCCAATACCGTATCAAGTGAATTCTTGGGTGTGTGAACGGGCCATTTTAACGCCCAAAAATTATCAAGCTGCAGCAAAAAAACACAGTAGGTATTCTCTAACAAATTGAAAGCAAATGGCCATAATAACATTGGGCAGGTTTCGACCTCAGGATAAGCTGCTTCTCATACCCACTCGTCTATCGCGGAAAATTTTCGCGAATGCGCGCAGCTGTCCAACGACTTCTGGGTGGCCCCGCGAGGGATACGGACAACTGTACTGTCCCTAAAACTACAAACGTATTATACAGGAACGTTTTATAAATTATGGCTGTCATTTTAGTAAATTGTGTTGACTTACGACTTCCACGCGAACGAAGTCGCGAGCAGAAGCTAGTATTACAATATAATACATGGCTTCGTTAACCTTCTGTCTAATAGCTTTTCTCTCACTAGAACCCATATTAATCTATTTTAAATTGAGTGTTCTTCATTGCAATTCCAACAATCTAACTGCATTTTCATATCTACCTTCACAATGCATACCACCTTTCTTATCACCAAGTTTATGCGTTCTCAAGCAGTAATTGTACCCATCAAAGGGTAATTTAGCGCGAGCATTGCAACGAAGTATGAAGCGTCTCGATCTTCGATAAGTTGCATAACAGTCGGCTTGCATGCGGCGTTGCATGCACGTTTAATAGCTACGTCTATTGCTTAGTTTGTCACACACGGGCTTGCCTTCCACCCAACAATGTAAGGAATGTATCGTGTTTATTTTGCGTGTTTCGAGAAAAACATGAATGTCGCGCTTTGTCTAACTTGTCCGAATGAGTTATTGTAGCGTTCGTGTGCGACCTGTCGGGTTTGTCACTGTTTATACTTGTACGGCTGTTGTTGTAATTATTTTTGTGACGTTAATGGTGAAGTATATTGTGTGGACTTAAACGCGTTTAATGCTAGTTTGTTTTCATTTTATTATCTGAGATTGACGTTAATTAAGTCTGCAGTAAAGCGATAAGCTAATATGCTTAACTGCTTCTAAGCTACGAGTTTTTCTAAAGGTTTCAGTAAGCATTTACTTTATTTACAAGCAGGGTTTTATTTGATTTAAAGATTTTTTTATTATTTTTAAATTGTTAAATGTGTACCTGCTTTATTTAATTCAGTTTCAACCAAGAAAAGTTTTATTTTTTTGTGAGCGAATTCAGTCCTTCTGACTCGCCAAACTTCCGCCCCGTACATTCCACTATCGCTATCGGGCCGATGATGCGGCTTCCTGCCCCCGTGCTGGTGTTCAATCGACTTATAATCAAACATTTGATACCATCAACCATGTTTTCACATGTTAAACTACTAAGAAAATAATAGCGAAACTCGTGTCGATTTCAAACTAGTTCCGTAGTTTCTACGAATGGTAATTTAATAGCTTTGCATACGTAGGTTTTCTTGGCATTGGACCTCAATGTACCTACTTTTTGCATAATATGCTTTTATTTGTTCCGATGAGTCATGCCGTAGTCATGCCTGACTTCTAACATACAATCAATTGAATCAAAGATGTTATCTTTATTACGTTCCTATGTCAGTAACTAGAATCGGATCTGATAAAGTCATGATAGCTAGAATTAGCACCCTAACTGATTGTATCTAGTAGATATAGCTATCATCAAGGTTATCGTTTAATATAATATCCACTTTTGTAACATCTACGTTTATTTAAGGCCGCTAGCCATTGACAGACAAAAAATATTTATGCCGCTAAGCATCAACCGAGCTTGACACCTACTGAAAGGACTGGCCAGCCCTAGCAAATGATAAAATTGGAAGGAGAGGGAACTCTTGGCCCTGCAGTGCGACGTGGGACAATACAGGCTAATTCGATTACACTAGATAAGGCATCAACCGGTCTGAATTTTAGTTTTTGTTAAGGAATTCTTCTTCATCATGCCGATGATTCCAATTTTTGGTTTTAAACAAGCTTCGACCAGAATTCTGCTTCTTCGGCAGCGTTATTGTTAGCCTCGCAAAGGTATTCCATAGTGCAGGTGTCGTTGCAAAGAGAGCACGACAAGAGGCGGGGCATAGGCTGCGACGTGGCTCCGCAGTCGCAGTACCTAATCGGAATACCCCCACCTGACCACGTTGAACTGGCAATGGTCCACTTGGCTTCTTAGTCAATTAAGAGATTTCCAGGTGAGCCAAGCCAGTTGGTAGCCCGCTGGAAGCCTTTCTGTAAGCTCAACATAGCCAGCTTAAGGGGGGTGTTTGAGAAGTTCACCATGACGTATAACATACGGTTGTCGTCTTGCATGAAACCCATGAACGTGGAAATACGTAATGACTTTTTCTTTGCCAAAATACTATGAAAGAAAAGTTCCATACTTTTCGTTTACGATAAATGTAAACAGAAAGTATAGAAGTATTCTTTAGCACTTAATTGCCCGTCCTCATCATCTACCATAAAACGCCCACCAGATAAACTACAGTACAAACTATCAAACTGAATCAATGTACCAGATCAGGCACGTGTGAATTGTCTTGCACGTTACGATGAGCGGCGGGGCTCGTAAATCTGGACAACTATCTGCAATACACTAGTTGTCTGGAGAGCACTTAGTACTGTCCTCGACTTGAAGAGGTGGTGTAAGAGAGAGGAGGAAAGGTGCGTGGATGGCAAAGGCGAGATTTAATGAACAACCAGAATCTTTCCTAATGTTTTATTTGAAGGTTGAGTATATTCGAATACCTAGTAATGTAGACGAAGGACATAATAATCTCTTGACGATGTACAGGATATGAAAAACCGTATTATGTTTTTTTCTCCAGGCACGTTTCAGACCTCTTTTCTTTTATGCAAAATTACCTGCGAAGTCTGTCAATTTATCGACACTCCTTTACCAATGTCACCAGCGAAAGTTTGATGAGACTTTTAAAACGTAGTAGAAGTTCTCCCACCTTTTACCTAGAAGCAATGGCAAGCTTTTGCCAGCGACTTCGCCCGCGCGTAAATTTTATCCCCCTTTTAACTCCTTTAGGGGCTGAATTTCAAAAAATTCTTTCCTTATTCCTTGTCTACATTACTTAAGGAACCTCTGTACAAAATTTCAGCTCTCTAGGTCCAAATGAGTCAGTCAGTCAGCACTTTTTTATAGATTAAAGCTATATTTAGTTTCCATTTACTCTGTGTTTTCTTTTTGTTTATTTCAAGTAAAACAAACTTGACTTTTACCGCTACCTTTTACACCTTAACCCTCGTCCTCACAATCGGCTATACCGGTTTATGCTCTTTTTAGCGCCGTGCAAAGAGCTCACGACGTCTCGGGAGCAGCAGCTGCGCCGAGAGCCCCGAGATGGCGGCAGTTGTTAGTCTCACTCGCTGTTGTGTTGTGTGTTAGGCCAGACGTTTGTTTGGCGGAAAATTCTAGAGTATTTTCTTTTGTTTTTTGGGGAACTAATACTGTTGGTTTGTGTAGTTTATCGCGTCTGTGTTCCCTGAAGGGTTCAGCAGAGGTATTAATTAGTTATGTAGTTACTAAAGAAGATTTAGAAACAATAACTTAACTCTTTGTGTTTTCCGGCGGGATCTCATGGCAACATGGAGTGTGCGATTGTCGCAACCCAGTGCTGGGCACGCCACGATTGCGGCGGTAAGTCCCCTCGTTGAGGAGTGGCTTGAGAGGCGGCATGTTGTCCTCACCTTCCGCCTGACGCAGGTCCTCACCAGACATGGTTGTTTCGGGAGGTTCCTGTTTCGGATAGGGCGGGAGGAAACGCCCGGGTGTTTCCACTGCAAAGATCGCCCTGAAGACACGGTGGAGCACACGGTGGCGATCTGCCCGGCTTGGGCGGAGCACCACCGTGTCCTCGTGGAGGCGGTCGGCGGCGGCGATGTCTCGCGTTCGGTCCTGGTCCAGGCCATGGTACGGAGCGAGAGGGCATGGGTAGCCGTCACCTCCTTCAGCGAATCAGTAATGCTCGCGAAGAGGGAGGCGGCGCACGTGAGGGAGAGGCAGCATATGCGCCCTCGGGACCCTAGCCGCCGCAGGATACGGAGACGCCCTGGGCGTCGGGAATCCCAGGCCGATTTCCGGCCACCATAGGCATGGGCTTGCGGACGGCGAGTAATGGGTAGCTCACTGTCCGGTAAGGACCAAGCCCAAGTCGACGGCGCGTTGTGTTCCACGCGCGCCTCAAAGAGATGTCAGCACAAAAATGATGGGGCCCGCAAGGGCCAATGCCTGCCAGAGGTGCGGGTTTGTTTGAAAGAGATACCACAGCCCCTGGCATACGGGCTAATGAAGGAACACGGGTGGGTTTTAGTCAGTAAAAGTCTGACACGCCCTCCTGCTCCACCCAGAGCGGGAGAAGTTATTTGATGATTTCCCACCCAAAAAAAAAAAAAACTCTTTGTGTTTATTACACACACAATGGACTTTCCCTAAGTTATTTCTACTCTTTCAAACTTGTTCGAGACATCCTGGATCTGCTAGACTAAACCAAATATGGTTCGGAAAAGTCACACGCAGAATATGCATAGTAATAATATTAAAATATAATAAACACATCATAATATATTTTCTCAGCCTCTATTCTGTCCCAATGGCCTCGCTTTTTCCTTTTAAACCTCCTAGTGTTGTACATTCGCTGGTCAAGTTGGTCCTGTAAACCAAATCAGTTAACATTTACAACCAATTCAATTATTATTAGAATTGTCTTACACAAAAAACTCAGTCACAACAAGACAAGTGTATTAAAATCAAAATCAAATCAAATCATTTATTTCTTTGCAAACATGGGTATAGTACACAGATGTTTTTTTTTTTTATAATAAGGTTCTCCATATTATAGACTCAACTTTTTATCAATAGAAAAACGAAAGCAAAAACGCGGCCGAAAGCTAAAAAACAATTGAACACAGTTCGTGATAGTTTTTAATTCAAATAGCTTACAGACTAACTCGCAACAGTCCCGCGGCCATAAGCTCTTAAAAGAGTTCGAAACACCGCATGGGGCCTACGTAGACTGACATAGATGTACGAACCTACGTAGACTGATATAGATGTAGACCGCGCACCTAGGTAAGGTGCGCGGTCTTTATTTGTAATAACGATACAATTAAAATCGTAAAATCTGTTTTTTTGACGTAAAAACGTCCTTTCGCTCGGAGTACTGGTGGTAAGTTTCTGACCAACAAAAACATGTAAGATCTAAAATGCAAATAACGACGAGAGTTTTAGTGCTAGAGTAATGTTTGATCATTTAAAAGATAGGTCATATCTATAGCAATTTTTAAGCGGGAGACAATTTGCCCATGACGTCACGCTGCGTGTGCATGCGCGCGACCCTCTATTTTTCTAATTCGTATAGCGCAAAAACGTGTTGTCAAGAGTTGACAAAGCACTACTTGGGCATGGAGAGAAACAGTAAAAATATTGGCCAAAGATAGGGTTAAAAATTAATTTGAAGTTGACAATAGCAAAATAACTCCATATATCGTGTCATATGGGCCGTAAATGTGCTCAGAAATGAAAAAAAGCCCAATCGAAGAAAGTTCGCATCAAAACGAATGCAATCAGCCTAAAAAAAATGAGTATCGAGCAAATACCTGGGACAGTGCGGAAACTTTAAGAAATTTTGTTGCAAATAGCAAAATAGTTTAAGATATCGTCTAATATTGGTTGTGTATCTGCCCAAAATTGAAAAAAATCACAACCAGTGAAAGCTTACTTCATAGGGAATGCAATAAACCTACTAAATTTAGTATCAAACGAATATAACGGCTACAGCTGTATCGGGAACCGTAGGAATTATTGTTATCAAACCCTAAGTAAAAACATTAAGCACAACGTTTTCACGAAAATAAATGGCGCGGACTCGAATGGCGCCTGCTTAGTTTTTTTTTTTTTTTGTTATTGGAATCGAGTCAACGGAACAACGGCTATTTTGATAGAAAGTGCCATTTCCTGCCGTCTTTTAAATCTTTAAAACCAAGAATTGTGCAACATGTCCTTTCACATTTTATATTACTGTAATCTTTCTAAATGTCACAATAATATATATTGTGACATTCTTACTGTAACTTATACGATTTCCCCCCAGTGGGTCCCGCAGCCACGGTGAAGCGAAGAGGAACCCCAAGGTGGGGCCGCTCGTCAGGGCTTTTGCCTCAAAGCCGACGATGAAGCGCCCAAAAAGTATGTTGCGGTGAGGTGCACCGCAACTGAGGTGGGCCGCGATGTCAAATGGGAGGCATCGCGGCTGAGGGCTACAGGCTGCGGCGGAGTGCCGGTACTTCTGATTAGCGCTCTTCCTTCCGTGGCCTGGACGGGGCCGCCACTGTTTGATGGCGGACGCGGTGGGGCCGCAGGGGAGGAGGAGTGTCGGTATAGCGTTGGCCGCTCTTTCTATCCCCTGCGGCTGAAAAGTGGTAGGCGGTGGAACCACTGTGCTGACCCGTCGCAGGAGGACCAGGGGTGCCAGATGGGGTCGTCTGGGACCCTTGTGCTATTTGGTTCCTGGGGTGGCCACGGCGTGCCATGTGTCCTGGTGCGCCGGTGATAGGGGTTATTCCCTTCCGAGGAGAGTCCGGTGACGGAGAGCTGCGGTGGGTTCGCGGATGGCTTGCGCGTATCCGTGTTCCCGCCTCAAGCGGCACTGGAGTTTTAGTGGGTGACAGTCTCACATAACTGCGCTATCTCCCCATGGTAGCGCAGTAGGCATTTCTCCACGTTCAAAAAGAAATACCCGGGTCGACGGTGCGTTGTGTTCCACGCGTGCCGTCAGAGATGTCACCAACATCTGGTAAGGTCCGCAAGCGCCGATGCCTGCCAGGGGTGCCAGTTATTCGAAAGAGAGACCGTCGCCCCTGGCACACAGGCAACTGAGGGAACACGGGTGGGTTTAAGTCAGTAAAAGTCTGACACGCCCTCCTGCTCCACCCAGAGCGGGAGAAGTAATTTGATGATTTCCCACCGTCAAAACAAAAAGTTAAACGATTTGACATTTTGTATTATTTTATTTTCCTTAATGTTATTTAAGATTTTAATTTATTTTTGAAGTTATGTTAATCCATTAAAAATTATAATACATAATTTGCACACTCCTGTGACGGTAGAACATGGAAGACTCATAAAATAAAACATTTATGTACAAATAACCTGTTTTTGCAAACCAATAAAATGATTTGACCTAACTTAGCCAACCAAATCAACAGCTCGCATACTTTTCTTTTTACAAGCAAGAACAAGCGTAATACTAATTGACATGATTTTCAGAAAATATTCAAAGGTATGACACTTATTTTCCAAACAGAATTATATGACAATGAGCTTTAAAAGCAGTTGGAAATATAACATACACATTACCAACTTTACGTCTTCACAACAAGGGTTGTGAAGTCACGACACTTAGTCACTATTACAGACAAAACCTCACATATATAACACGAGAATGCAAGTGTCAAGCATGTGCATTCCAAATCAATAGTGTGAAGGATGCCTAACGCCGTTGGCACGTAAACACAATGTATTATACGCTGATTAGTTCGGGATCTGTTTCGAAGGAGGTTGCTGTCTATCATAGTTCCATATATGTAGATGAATTTCATGCCACCATCGGCAAAAGAACGGCCTTACTCCTGAGCAGAATAAGATCCAGTCACAATAGCATCCTGAACGCTGTAGCGGCAGACATTTCCTCCGCCATAATAAGGCAATTTGTGAAAAGACTTTATGGCTAGTTGCTATTTTTCGATGTTTCTAGTCGTTGGGCGGTTTTCTCATTAGTTCGTCTTTAGTTTAAGTTACCAGTGTTTTAAGCAAACCTGTTTTTTTTAAACAATATTGGATTTTAGTTGTCCGAAATAAAATGATTTCATTTATTTATTATTAACTAGCTTCTGCCCGCAACTTCGTCTACGTCAAATTTCTTGCTCGTCAGTACTTCGTATTCGTGACGTTTTTTCTCTTTGCTCGGCTCCTAAGGGCCCTAGCGTGATGTTATATAGCCTTTAGCCTTCCTCAATAGATTGGCTATCCAACTATAAAATAGTTTTTCAAATCGGATCAGTAGTTCCTGAGAGCGCGTTCAAGCAATCAAACAAACAAACCCTTCAGAGATAATATTAGTAAAGATTAGTATAGATAGTTCACTATCGTTTAGAAAGAACAGACTGGGTTGATGTTTTGCGTTTTAATGTAAATAAAAGTTTTATGTTGACTTTTATTCATCGGATAATGTTGGTTCGACTCTGAAATAAAGATGCTGCATGCTGTATTTTTTTTTTTTAAGAAATATTTTTAGCAAGCGATATCGCGGCATGCCCAGACGGAAATGGCGGGATAAGCTGGGCTCTTTCAATTAAGATTGATCCTTGGCAGCTCTGGAGAGACAGGTGGAAAGACCTTTTCCCTGCATTGAGACATTAATGGCTAAGAATAATACAATTATTTTATATTTTTTCCGTAGCTAAAAGTTTTGAATAATTGATGTAGGTAATCGGTAGTAAAAATCATATGAATCACGAAATTCTGTACGGTCAGCCTTCGTTCTTCTCATTTTGCAAAATTGGTATCACACTATGTTAGCTAAAATTATAAGTATTGTACTTACCAGAATACCCCTCGCCAAGCATGTACATGGTCGGAGTGAACTCGTACGCACTGAGCGCTTCCATCTCGAGGAGATGCAGCAACTCCAATCTGAAAATAAACAAAAGAACAATGAGCCATCTTCACCATCTGCCAAGCCTTTTCCCAACTATGTTGGGGTGAGCTTCCAGTAGAACTGGATGCAACTGAATACCAGACGACTGCCTATCTAACCTCCACAACCCATTTACTGGGCAATACGTTACTCCTTGGTAAGAACAACTGTCGGACTTTCGGGTTTTAGCCGACTCGTTAAGACTGTCAAAGATCCACCAATGACAATCTGGACCAATGGCTTAACGTGCTTTCCGAGGCATGGAGGCATCTTTGTATCAATCAAATCAAATCAAAAGTCATTTATTCAAATTAAGCTGAGAATCAGTACTTTTCGAACGTCAAAATTACTTAAGACAGTCTCCCAAAAACGCCCGCCCTTCACCACTTCCTAGTGCTTTAGTTGGGAAGAAGTGGCGCAACAAACTCCCCAGCAGCACAGCTGTCTGTATAGTTAGATTAGATTCTATACATAGGTAGGCAAAGTAATCAACAAAATAGCGTACATATGCAATGCTGGATTATGTTCACATAGCTGTTCAGACCCGAGTTCTAAATAACTCGACGCCACAAATGATAACCTAGGACCATCGATGTAAAATTAATAAACAAACAGGTAGGTAATTTAGTAGCAACAATAACAAAATCATGGTCAGCAAGACGATCAGTCACCACAAGCAGCACCCGTTCACGTACAGATCAACCATTACGTAACCACAAATCCATCCCGAGCTGAACGTAGCATTAAAAAGAATGGTCAAATGTATTATCCTTTTTGAACAACATATTTATAGTTGCAAAGTCTTCCAAGCCATTAGCTTTCAAGACCACTTTTTATTTAAATTAACAGCTTCAATTTAAAAGCTATCATTATAGATTTCCTCATCTGTCCATCTGGAATGCGTTCAATTAAAATGTTAATGTCACCATCCACCATCAACTTTATCCGACGCCTTTCAAACTTATCGGAGTCCGACTAAAACCGCCCCATGAATAATACATGTGCTGCCATCTGTTATTTTAAACAGGCGACGTCTTCAGAGTTTTAATATTACATTACTGTTTTAATATAGAATAATTATGGTAATGTCAGACATTGCAGGCAATGGGAGTGTAACTGATTGCAAGTTTGAATTTGTACGCTAAATTGTTGGTGTAGTATGTTTTGTTACTAGTTCGTAAGTAAGATTTTTTTTTTTTGTGAAAAAACTACTTCTTTATGTACCTAGTTCCTGCTTCTAATAAGGAAACTTTTTAGTTCCTTTTTTACGCTAAAGCCTCTTTCAATGAACTCATGGACTTCGTTGGAAAAGAATCAAGCAAAATATTTCTCTTTTGTTTCTATCCATAGTGACACACAATCTGTCATACTTTTCTTTATTTCTAATTATGAACTGTTTCTTTATTATAAGTCTTCCTAGATCTTGCTTATAACTACTTAGCCTACATGAGTCACTCATTCTTCGGTTAAAGCCAATGTCAATCTGGAAAATCTTGTCAGCAAATACATACAGTTTGTTTTACTGACTCTGCAAATACAGTACACTGTTATCCGTACCCGAAAAATGAACTAAAACTTCACATAAATGAATAAATTTTACCCATCTGCTCAATCCCTCAATCAACTCCACGCAACTCAAAACCCACATACATGCTCACTCATAAATCCTCTTACGGCTTCTCTTATTAACAAAAGAACGGAACTAAAAGCTAAAAAGCAAGCCAACGTTTTCAGTATCCGATGCAATTTGTGAGTAGGCGGAACGTTCCCCCAGATTCCGAGCGCGTACTGAACAAATCCGATAACGCGTCACGCCGAAACTTGCAGACTCAATTTCAGGAACACGATTACTCCGCGATGGGAACAAGAGTTGAATCTCAGAGTACCTGACTCGGTTCCGTGAGTTCATTTCTAGGTGTAGAATAGTGTTTAGAGGGGACAATTGAGACTTTTGGCTGGAATTTCTTATCTGTGCTACCTAAATTAAGATTTAAAAATCCCTAGTGATGTTACTGCAATTCAGTATTATAATAATTTCGATATTATTATCGTTAGAGCATTTCGCAGAGATGCTAAGGAGCAGCAAACCCTGCGTTAGCGTGACAAGTGACAGTCCAATAGTAACGCCTCCACAGCAACATGGAATCTATGGCGGGTGCTGTAAGCCCTCTGACAATTTTATAGCAACATCTGAGAGCCTTCCGCCTGGGCACGTGTTACCGTAGCCGACTTGGATATCTCTAAATAGACTTCGAGCCCAAGGTGCTTACTCTGGAATATAATTCCGATAGATCGACATTGGTCAAACGTCAGTTGGTTGAGTTAAACGTCAGGGATTGGCTGGACTCACTAGTGAGTCTAGCCAATCCCTGACGTTTAACTGACAATTCCAATGTCGATCTATCGGAATTATATTGAGAGCAAGCACTCAGGTCGGCCGGAGCAAAGACAATTTCCACAGATGGTTCACTGACGGCTTAGATCTCAAGTGCTTATGATGCCATAAACGATGGGCCACCTTCATCCTGCGCAGCAAGCAATGTCGCCTGTACATTTGATGATTTTATGACTGCGTCAGTGAGTGAAGTTCGCGCAGCAGAATTTTGAGCCTTGAGCCTTAAAGATATTTGAACTTTTTGCCATCGATACGCTAAGAAGAAATATTATGAATTTACGATAGAAAGTGACATCATTGACAAGAAGACTGATACCTATCTAAACTATATTAGTATTTATATTTATATAAATTTATTATTGATTTAAATAAATATTATCTTTTCATGTTATTATTTATTATTTTATTATCTATAATCTATACTAATTTTATAAAGCTGAAGAGTTTGTTTGCTTGAACGCGCTAATCTCAGGAATTCCTGGTTCGAATTGAAATATTCTTTCAGTGTTAGATAGCCCATTTATAGAGGAAGGCTATAGGGTATATAACATTACGCTAGGGCCATAAGGAGCCGAGCAAAAAGAAAAAAGTCACGAATTCGAAGTACTCGCCCGGCCAGGCAATGCAATGCGACGGAGTGGGTCGGGGTGGCAAGAAATTTTACGCAAACAAAGTTGCGGGCAAAAGCTAGTTAAATATATTTTTCGAAAGCACAATCAAACGAACCTAATTCTGCAATACACAATTGTACATCTACGTTTAGTGATATTTCTGAGTGTTTAACTTTCTGCATGTAATGTTCGCTGAAAACCAGCGCTGGGGCTCTGTCTTGCATAGGGTCGCAGCAAAATGCTGAGCGATAGCCGTTTTGCGTGGATGTGACGCATTTCCCTTCAACTTTTTCTTATATTGGTACTCACCTGTTTCTTTTTGCGTCATGTTTACCGTAAATAAACGTTTTTTCTTTTTTTCTTTTTTCATGTAAATGGTATTTTCAGTATTTGCTTCTATTGCTAGAAATCCACAATAATCTTCGGCTTTGACATCAAAAATTATTTAAAGACATGTCACCATGATTTACTGGGTTGGATTGTTTGTACCAAATTGGTCCCTGGTTTTATGTAGCATGTCGCCAATAAAGCCAATGTAACGTTCACGGTCAAAAGAATACCCACAAATGGAAGTATTTCCATGGCATGAAGCAGCATATTTTTACACTGTAAATATTCACGCGTTATAAAAGTCAACTGAGCAAAACAGCGTTCGTTCGTAACTCGCGGGACAGGCTAACCGGACCCTGTTTACGCACCATTGCAGACTTTAAAATTGTTCACCTTTTTACAGCTTTAACTGTGCATTGTGCGTGTTCTTAAAAGTTTTGGAAAGGTATTTTTTTTTAAGGGTGCTGAAAGAGCTCAAAGTTATACAAATAATATTTGCAAGATCTAAAAGAAAATAACATCGAAGGCATCCTAAGCGGTTTCAGAGAATATTCTACTCCTTTTTGAAGTCAGCGAAAAAGATAACTTCGTTCGTCAATATGTTGCTACGGCGTAGCTGACGCGTCAATATGTAGCTACGCCGTAGCTGACGCGACGATGACACAGCTACGCGATCGTAGCAGATAATCCGTCGCGTGTTAGAACTTTCAAGAAATATATTTTCGTAGCTTTTTGCATTTTCCATCTATGAGATTTTTAAACTTGTCTAAACGCAAGTATTACCTGTACACGTGCTTCCCATAACATACCTTTGAAAATCGAAAACCGTTTCGAAAGCCCTCCAATATTAGCGCAAACATATACCGTAGACCTTTTAAAATGAAATAACAAGAAAAAACATCCCAGTTATTTGCAGCGGTTGACAATAACGGTTTAGTGAGCCAAATACCGGTTTTTTTTGCCACCCCGCCCCTTTACGAGCATCGGTATTATTGAATTTCGCGAATGTAACGCAAAAAGCCGATATCATGTAATCGCCAAAGGGCTGAATTGTGATTTTGAGGGCACTTGCCGCAAATCCTTTTGGGAATTTTTATCTTTTTGTTTATTTTAGTGTTTTGGGTCTCCTTTTACATGCTGTTAAGGCATGTTATGGGTTTCGGTCTCGTGATATTGGATAAGATGTTCTGTTTAGTCTCGTTAAAACTTTTATTTGTGCTGTTTTCTTACGTCTCTAAATCTCACCCTGTTTTGCTGCCTCTACGTCTGTAGTTCAGAATTTCATAAGGTGTTTCTAATTATACGTACGTACAGAAACACCTAGGATAAATAAACTTCCCAATAAATATTTTAAAGTCATTGTAAAATGAAATAGAAAAAAAAATAAACAAACAATTCCGAAATATTTTAAAAATATATAATCCAACCGAATTCAGATTTCAACTGTAGATTTAAGCCGCTGTTCAAGTCTTGACTAAACCAGCGAGCTTGGCTTCAGCTAACCATTCGCCACAAATTATTCGTAGAGCTTATTTACGTTGGGACACAGAATAGATTGGTACAGAAAGGCAGCTTCATAGAAAGAGCGAAAACGCACGCACACATAGACACAGGTCACGTCCGGTCACGGAGCGAAAATATTTAGGAATTTTCAGAAACATTCCTTTTTTTCATATCTGGCGCGTCTCATCTTTTTGAATTATCCTTTTCATTCAATACGTTGGCATTTCGTAGTCGGAAAAATAATAAGGTGAAAGTGAAAAAATTTCCTCAAGGCGTTTATTTAACTTCTTAATTCCGTGACTACACCTATTGTTCCACATAATGCAATTTTAAATCTCCGCCCATACGCGTTGTGTTGTCGTAAGCGGTGCTGGCCACGTGGTATCGACCGCGACTTACGAGTCGTAGGTCTTGAGTTCAGACCCAGGTTGGGATTTTACTTTGTGTTAATTTAATCACCGCTGAAAACATAATGAAAAAACCGATATGTCCCAGAACCAAAAAATACGAAAACATGTGACATCCACTAACCCGATCTAAGCCCGCGTGGTAGATTATGGCCCACTCCCTCTCACAGGGAGGAGGCCTAGTTCCAGTTAGTTAGTTTCTAGTCCTAGTATTTCATGGATCCGGTGGAAAAAGAATTACAATAGAATTGTGGACCGCTGGCAACAACCCGGTTACACTACGCGACGTATGCCTGGAATTTTGATCGTTGTATGAAGCCGGACTTCTGTACCTATTTATATTCTGTGGTCGGGGCTTGCACCTGTCTTGCTTTCTATTGGGGTGATTCTCGTTATTGTGGCACCGTTTGTTAGGGCTGTTTGTGTTGCCGAAGTTACGGTACAGAAGTGAACAAGATTTTTGGCGTTTCGCAGCTTGAGGGTTGAATTTTGGTGTAATTGTTTGGGTGAAGTTTTCATGGAGTTAATTAAAGGGTAAAAGAGATAGAGAGAAAGAGTGAGACAGAATAAATTAAGATAAGGAAATCGATAGTACAAAATTCGTGGAACATAACATGAAAGGCTGTTGCAACTTTTGCTTGCACGTGATTTCCTAGTCAAACCTGAGTCATAATTTTACGCTATGATGCGTTGTAACAAGTAAAATTGTATTTTTACCTAAACAGAATAAAACCTTGCAATTGGCTGCCAAAAATCTAAAAGGGAAAAGTATCAAACGCTTTCAGCGTAAATCGAAAGGCCCAATATTTGATTTCACTTGAGGACTGCGTACATTGACGGAGTAAACGGCATATAAAGTGACATCCTTTACCTTGCTCTTCAAAAACTATTACTAAGTGAAATAGTACTTTTCTATTTGTCGCAGTGACTTTACCAGGTTACCAGACAGGGATAAATAATGTTAATAATATTAAATGTTGGTAAGTATTTATTTGTTACTAAAACATAGTACAATATGTCTTGGAATTAACGCACACCATCAAACTCCCCAACTAAAATATTATGTTACTAGCTTTTCCCAGCGGCTTCGCCCGCGCAGAATTTTCATCCCCTATTTAACTCCCTTAGGGGTTGAATTTTGAAAAATCCTTCCTTTTTCCTTGTCTACATTATAAAGAGAACATCTGTGCAAAATTTCAGCTTTCTAGGTCCAAGGGTTTGGGCTGGGCGTTGATGAGTCAGTCAATCAGTCAGTCAGGACTTCTCTTTTTATTTATATAGATAGATAATCATAATACAACACAACAACGCGCCGCCCGCGCGTCCAGTGTCGTATTGTGCTCATTGATAATATGAGGCGGTGGGTGCCACACCGTATGGCAATAGTTTTGTAATTAACGAGTGATTAGTTAAAAAAAAAATGGAAAAAATATATAACATGGTGTAAAAACTATTGGAATCGATTCAGTTCCTTATTCTAAATAAACTATATTCAGGTATCGCAAATAATAAAAATAAGGTTGTATAATGTTATAAACGCGAAAGGTTGTAAATATGGATGTGTAGATGTTTGTTACTCTTTCACGCAAAAACCACTAAATGGATTTGAATGAAATTTGGGCACACAGGTAGATTATAATCTAGATTAACACAGAATACTTTTTATCCCGGTGGTACCTTCGCGCGAGATAATTTCCGACTTTCGCGGGCGAAGCCACGGGCGGAAGCTAGTGTAGCGGTACTACAAAAAATACTTCGCAACAAAATCAATAAAACTCACAAAGAGAAGCGGTGCCATCTACAGTGCCACGGGCGAACTACATTAAGAAATCCTACATCGCGCAGTCAGTTTACCACGATATTCTAACATATACAAAATCCTGACATCAACTGTCGGGCAATTGCCCACCAGACAATACCCGTCTGGTTGGAGGATCCTCCTTTACCAGCAGACGTATGAGTGAACTTTACACCCTGTTCCTCATACCTCTAAACTAGTATTGTATAAAACATCATCATCTGCCTAGCCTTTCCCCAACTATGTTAGGGTCGACTCACAGTTTAACCGGATACAGCTGAATACCAGTACAATACATGGAGCGACTACCTATCTGACCTCCACAACCAATAACCCTTGGTAAGACTGGTTGTCGGACTTTCAGGCTTCTGATGACCCGTAACAACTGTCAAAGATCCACGAATGTCAGCCGGGACCAACGGCTGAAAGTGCTTTCCGAGGTACGGAAGGGTATTGGTGTGTAAAAGTCACCCAACCACGGACCAACCGCGGCAAACGTAGCTTTACCTAATCGATCAACCGGTGCAGCTATTACTTAGCCACAACCCCATTACTGCTATGTATAAAACGTTGTTTACATAATAAATTGGTTATACTGATTTTATGAGAAATATGTGGTCATATCACAGACATATAAACAGTAGCAGACCAAACATTAATCCATAGTCGATGGACTTGATTCTTTATCCTTTTCTTGCTAAGCGACAAGTCGTAAGTAGTATCTCGTTCTGTCACCTGTTGTCACACTGACTCACATATAGACAAAATTTGACGCGTAGCTCGTTTATCCCGCGCCGCCATATTGATAAGCAACATAACGTTCTATGGTGTTTCTATATTTCAACCGCGAAATATTACTTGAAATATTACTTGTTTGGGACTTGATACACAAAATAAAATGGTGAAGTGCTGTGCGTACCAGTGTGACAGTACTAGCTACCACAAAACACCTGGATTGTCCTTTCATCGGTAAGTTTTTGTATTTTGTTGTGTAGTCAGGGACGGATTTGGCGACTAAGACGAAATTTTTTGTTGTATGTATAATATTTACCTACCATTGAATTATCAAACAGAGCCTCAGTTTACTCCGCAGGATACGGAGACGCCCTGGGCGTCGGGAATCCCAGGCCGATTTCCGGCCACCGTAGGCATGGGCTTGCGGACGGCGAGTAATGGGTAGCTCGCTGTCCGGTAAGGACCAAGCCCAAGTCGACGGCGCGTTGTGTTCCACGCGCGCCTCAAAGAGATGTCAGCACAAAAAGTGATGGGACCCGCAAGGGTCGATGCCTGCCAGGGGTGCGGGTTTGTTCGAAAGAGACACCACAGCCCCTGGCTTAAGGGCTACTGAAGGAACACGGGTGGGTTTTAGTCAGTAAAAGTCTGACACACCCTCTTGCTCCACCCAGAGCGGGAGAAGTTATTTGATGATTTACCACCCAAAAAAAAAAGCCTCAGTTTACTCTACAATATTTCATTTTTTTTGGTGATATAGTATGAAAATGCTGCAGAGTGCAGATTATCAGTGTAAACGTACATGCTATTTAATAAGTTATAGAATCACTCTGGCCCGGTGCGTTCCGCATGTGGTACGTTACAATAGAAAATCAATTGCGTCTCATTAGCCGGTTATGTCACCCTATCTGTGTGATGGATAACATGAACGATGGTGGGCATAAATAGGTATAGGCTACTCACATAACTTTGACATTTCATTCTGCAGGTAATAACTGAACGTACTGATATTTTTTCCAGGTTTCCAAAGGATGAAAGTTTACGGAATACATGGATTAAAAACATGAAACTCCAGGATTGGCAACCTAGACCTTCGAGTGTACTTTGTTCGAAGCATTTTGAGAAACACTTGATTGATCCCAGTGCTTTTCGAACAACATTACGTCCTGGAGCAATTCCTACTCTGTTTAATGAACTGTTTAAGCAGCGGTGCTGCAGGTGCGGAAAACCGCAAGCAGCGCAAATATTCCAATCTTATTGGAACCTATATGTTCGACCCGTTTGGGGTTGAAACTCTAGGGCCATGGTTTTCCGAGACATTCCCAAGCAGTTGGTCGACTCATCACGTAACCAAAGGTCTGGCCTATTTTTCGGCCAAAGAATCAGCACTGCCATTCAACGTGGCAATTTTGCCAGCCTTTTGGGCACATATCCCATTAACAAAGATGCGGACGTATTATTTGATGCCTTGTGATTATTTTCTAGTACATAATTATTATTATTTTAAAACCAGTAGTTTTTAAATTGTGAAAACAAAGTTTGATAAAAAAGTAAAAAATAAATATGTAAATATTAATTAAATTCATTCTTTTATTTCAAAATTCCTGATATGTTCATAAACTAGCTTTCAGGCATACCAACACCTCAACTCTAGGTCCTACCGAGCTGGGCATGCGGGTTAATGCCTGTAGAGACAGTTCTTTTATGCGATACTGATGCCCGTCAACGGTCTGTGTATTTATACCGTTAAAAAGAGGTGAGAGGACTGCCGCCCATCGTCCTCTTAAAATATTACCTTAGTCTCCTTTTACAATAACCACGGGAATAGATCCCGTTCTATTCGTTAAGACTTTATTGATAAGAAACACACTTCATATACCCAGAGAATATTGATTTTCACGGATTGTCAGTAAGATTATCAGTCGTTTCAATATCGTTAGATAATACCGGCAACCGGCCCTAGTCCGGCCCTGTATTGACAACACTCCCTATGTGTGCGTAATGGCTACGCAATTTTGAGCGACATGTTTGGTCTGCTACTATTTAAATGTCTGTGGGTCATATTACAAATCGACTTACGCACAAAAGATTTAGATTTTGATCATCTTAGACGTACATTTTAGTGCGTTTAAAGCTAAAGTAAAATCCGACCTTTGTTCCAAGGCATACTATTCTATTAAATACGACATAAACGATAACAATAGTTGGTCGCTGTGATTAACTCAAGACAATGTTTGTTTTCTTTCACAAGAATTAGCTTACCTACTGACAGGTTGTACATTCATATAATTGTTTATTTTATTAGACTCTATTAATCATTTTATTTTTTATTAATGTACTGAATCAAGTTCTTCTAATTTAACAGACAGCTGTGCTGCTGGGGAGTTTGTTGCGGCACTTCTTCTTTCCAGCTAAAGCACTAGGAAGTGGTGAAGGGTGGGCGTTTTTGGGGAATGTCTTATGTAATTTTGACCTTCAAAAAGTGCTGACTCTCAGCCAAGTTTGAATAATTGACTTTTGGTACAGGTATAAAGGAGCGTAGTAGGTGCTTCATCCATTTTGGTTTGTTTTCACTGTGTGATTGTAATTTAAACAGTTTTAATTATTTTTGGGTTAAAAAAAACGATATTAAAAAATACGAATATTGAAACAGCAAACAATTTGAACAAACTACTTGCAGTATAATGTGCATTAATTCAGTTACACATTGTATGGTAACTTTTTGTAATGATAGATTTAATATAAGGTGAAAAGTTGCTGCAGAATCAATCAACGAATACGAATCAATTGAATGAATAATCTCCTTAATAACCTTTAAGCAGAGATTTTGCCCACTAACTGCTACCTACATTTATTGAGTACATTATTCTACGTAACGAAAGTTGAATATTAAAACGAGCATTTTATATTTGACTATCACTTTTCATGCTTATTACAAAAATATGTTAATTATTTTCATAATAAATTCTCTTTGATGAAGACTTACAGCATAAATATTAAAAAAGGCTAGTTACTTTTTTCAAAGTAATTAAAAATACAAACTGAGCGCGCTATTTAGAATATTAAAAGCCCTTTAAATAAGGTTGCGCTACAGGCTATGCATATTAAACAGCGGCCTCTTAAATACTTAGTCTATGACACAAAAACATTTCTTTCTCGTTCTTAAATGACGTCACCAACTCAACATAAGCTCAATCGATGTTAATAATACCATCTTAAATACTTAGTCTATGACACTAAAACATTTATTTCTTTTTTCTTAAGTGGCGTCACCAACTCAACATAAGCTCAATCGATGTTAATAATACCATAGCTATTAAAATTAATGATATTTGCACGTACCCTTTGTAAACAGAATTTGTAAGCGATACTATAAAACGAAATTAAATAAGCAAGTTAATTCCATTACTCAAGTTCCCCTAAGTTAAAGCGTGTAACTTAATTCGTATGCATCAATCACATTGCAACAGCACAAAATGCTTTTGCTTGGAACTACACTGCTTGTAGCTAGCTGAAGTTACTGAGCTATTTGTTAGCTTTTGTGACAAAAAGATACACTAACGGAGTATTTTATAAAACAAAAATCAGATGCACTGAAATTAAAAAGAGAACGAGGTAAATGGAAGAAAGTTTAAAAACAAGTTCCAAACTTAGAACATAAATCATTTACTGAGGTACTTTTTAAAGGCTTTCAATTATGACAGCCCAAGAGGACAAAGCAGATGTGTGAATCGTTCGAAAATTGGGTAGAAATAAGTGAAACAAGGAACCTTTTAAGAATCGGAAGGATTAATAAAAGCACAAGAAAAGGAGGCTGTGTAAATTTTTTAACATAACATAACGCCTCTAGTAAATTGTAATAGTAGGCATTTGTTCAAGAACCAAATGTTTTATTTTACTAATAATTACTTAATGAACTTGTTATTATCAATGCATTTGAATTACTGTGTAAAAAGTTAAGTTTAAATGCAGGAGAAATTCTTAGTGTGGGGGGCAACGTTTTTTTTTAAAAAAATCATCATCATAATTTCAGCCGAAAGACGTCCACTGTTGCACATAGGCCTCCCCCAAGCACTTCGATCGGTTCTGTGCTACCCGCATCCAGCGGACTCCTGCGGCCTTCACATGGTCATCGGTCCACCTTGTGGGAGGCCTTCCAACTTTACGTCGCCGGTACGCGGTCGCCACTCCAGACCCATGCACTGCCCATTGGCACTTAAGTTTGGCAATTCTTCGGGCTATGTCGGTTACCTTGGTTCTCCTCCAAGCATAGCCCTCTCCATCGCCCTTTGGGTGACTTTAAGCCTTCTTATGAAGCCCATTGTGAGCGATCACATTTCGGTCCATATGTCATGTAAAAAACCCTATATTGTAGCCCTCACTAATGGTGCCCCAATCTCAAAAAGCAATAGATTGACACTTCGCTTTAACTTACGACCTTCTTATAATAAGCAATTTCTATAGGCTATAATACTATATACACACACACTCTCATACGTTTACGAATGAATGTATTTCCTAAATTCAACCGTTAAAGCAAATGGCATGATAGCTGAGCGGTTACTGCACTTGATTATCGCGTTTGAGCGCAGCGAGTCGCGGTTTCGAATCCCACTCGCTGTGTGATAGTCTTTTTATTGTTTTAAAAATCACTTTTGAGTATAGTTTCTTGTTCTGTTCTTCTTATTCACTAAACTCGTAAAACTTTATCATTATACCCACAGAAACCTAAATAAATTTAAATGATTTACGACTCATTCACCGCGACTTATAGAACGGTGTTGGTTGATAATTGTGTGCTAGTGACGTGTGTTTCATCTATTAGCGTCCTTCTAATTCATTTTAAAATGTAAGCAAATTTAAATATAGAAATGAAAGCGAATATTATTGCGCTGCATAAAAGTGGACTTAATACCTATATCACAAATACCTATGTGATGAAACCGGACTGAGTGTGAGTATTATGATTTAAATATAAATATTAAACATTTATTTAATTAAAGTGTAACTGCTGATCCTTGTAGTTATTTTTAAACGTTTTATAAATATCACAATGTCTAAATAAAATAAAAATATAAAATTTCAATGTAAATTTATTTCCTAGATTATAGAACGATGAAAATAACAATAAACTTAATATCTATGTGAAATTGCCCTTTTAAATAATTTTGTTTCTAAATAGTAGGTAATACATAAAGTGTGTATTTTGCTTAGTAGCCTAACCCCTTTTTTGTTTTAGTGAAATACTGTGAGTCGGTGGGTGAAAAGATATGAGGAAGGCGGTAGCCTTGCCCGTGGAAAGCAAAGTGGAAGACCCCAGCTCCTATAACAGGCACACGTTCAGCGAATATGAAACAAGTGGTTTCAAAACGACAAGAAATTTTGCCGAATTATTCGACACATCTTTACGAACCGTGCGCCGTGCACTCCACGCAGAAGGTTCATGGCAAACAAGGCATCATGGAAAAGGAGCTCGAGAATCAGCTTAAAAAACATAGTTAACGGAAAAAACATTAACATTAAGTTATAAATTACAAATATTTATTTATTTTAGTAATATTCAAATAATATTTTGTCTTATCCGTAATCTGGATTATTTTGAGGTTTAGTTTCAATCTTCTTTTCGGAATGAAAATGAACACTTAAGCTATAACCTCTTTAAGTCCTATTAAATACGATTTGTTAACTTTGAGGTTTGAGTTAAAACGAACTCACTCGCAGTAGAATAAAAGTAGTACTACTGAGTCATTTAATTGTATTGTGACAACTTGTCTGCATTTGTTACTTTTACGTGGGTAGATTTTTGTAGAATATTGTGATTTATTTAGAGTACCGACACACAGTAGTAATCAGCACAATATTATTATATTAGTAAGATACAATAGCCTGATTATCATAGTTCACCAACTAGCTTATTTACTTCAATAAATTGTTCTTTATGAGAAAATAAACTGTTTTAACAAGAAGTTATTATTAGTTATTTTTATACATTCTTCATGAAGTTATAACGAATAAACATTTTGTAATCATTTATTATTGTTAAACCTTTATTTAAATAACAATACGAGTAATAAAACAAATTTGTTACATTATTATTCTGGTATATTAATAAATCGAATAATAAAAGAACAGATGAAGATGATTGTTGAAAAGAAAAATTAAAGCTTCATCGCGAGATTTGAACCCAGACCTATGAGTTTCTTAATCCAAGACGATACGCTGCACGCTACCGGAACTCAAATTATAAAAGTAAATTTTAGCAATGGTATGAACCGACCAAGGTCATGTCTGTCGTCGCCGACGGTATGTATAAAATACAAAGAGTAACGCCAGTGTGTGAGTAGAGCGGTGAGTTTTGTGTTAATACATCACTTATACACACAGCTGTAGGTACGGCCTGGACCGCCACTTCATAGCAATATAGCCCTTAGTATGCGACTGCATTAGTGAATCTTGATAGTACTTAGCCATACACAAAATCATGGAGAAAACGAAGTTATTTATTTATTAAAATTGCATTGTTACATATTTTTCAATTAAAAAGTACTATACTATGTGTTGCATGGAATAAAAGGCTTTTTAATTTATTTATTTATTTAACATCACACCGTATTTCCGCGAAGGGTTGTGCACAGGTGTACCTATAGTACTCCCACATTTCGCCAGTTATGTTTAAGTGTCATGTAATATGGGCTATAAAGCGGGCGCAAATCCAGACTCAGACAGGGCTGCCACTAAGAAATTCCAGACGCTGACCTGGGAATCGAACCTAGGTCCTCATGCTCAGCAGTAGCACTCATTATTGAAATGTAACAAAATAATGTATCTGTAGTGTCACCAGCGTCATCTTGCGGCAACACCGGATGAGAATAAATTAAGTCTATGTGAAACTGTCATTGTGTTTTAATAGGTTATGGGCCCAGTTAGCAAAAATTAATAATCTAACGGCGTAAAAATCAAGTAATCCGAACGAAATATGTCTGCCAGTTATTCAGTGAATGTGCCTAAATTACGGGGACGTGAAAATTATGATGATTGGGCTTTTGCCGTGGAAAATTATATGATCCTGGAAGGCGTGGGTCTGAATGACGCCACTGTACTTGCCGAAATGGAAGATAAGAAAGCCAGGGCGAAGATCATCATGACAATAGATCCATCTCTTTACACCCATATCAAGAACGAAGCTACGGTACGAAGTCTATGGAGCAAATTAAAATCACTGTTCGATGATTCAGGTTTCACGCGGAAGATCAGCCTCCTCAGAAACCTAATATCAATCCGCTTAGAGACCAGCGACTCCATGACCAGTTACGTGACCCAGCTTGTCGAAACCGCCCAGAAGTTAAAAGGTACCGGTTTCGAAATTAATGATGAATGGATTGGCTCGTTATTGCTGGCAGGACTTCCTGAAAAATTTAGCCCTATGATAATGGCTATAGAGCACTCGGGCATGAAAATTAGTTCAGATGCAATCAAAACTAAATTATTGGACATGAGTTCGGAGTTTGAGGTTAGTTCTGAAAGCGCGTTTCTAGCCAAACAAAAGCGCGGGAAGATGCACAGTAATAGTAGCAATAACGGAACGCAACCATCAGCGAGAAATGTCAATGTCAATGAAAACGTAAAAAACAACAAGAAAGTTATTCGTTGCTATAAGTGCAAAAAGATTGGCCATTATAAAAACCAATGTCCGAATACTGAAAAAGAAAAGTCAAATGCTTTTAGCGCAATATTTATGACTAGCGAATTCAATAGAAACGACTGGTATGTAGATTCCGGTGCCAGTTGCCATCTAGTAGCGAATGAAAACATGTTGTCGAACATTACATATCAGCCGAAAATCAAGGAAATTATAGTGGCAGATCAGACAAGCGTACAAGTTCTATGCTCTGGAGATTTAAACCTTACTACCTCAGTTAAAGGGACAGAGTATGACATAAAAGTAAACAATGTTTTGTGCATCCAAAATCTAACCACAAATTTGTTGTCAGTGAGCAGAATGGTTGAAAATGGTAACAGAGTATCCTTTAATAAACGTGGATGTTACATTTACAATGCTCAGAATGACTGCATTGGTGAAGCAAATTTGGAGAATAATGTGTACAGATTAAACATTGTGAAATCTCAGCAAGTTTTAGCAGGTGCAGCACAGATTTCGAGTACGACTTGGCATAGACGACTTGGTCATATAAACTCAAATGACTTGGAGAAAATGAAACATGGAACTGTTGAAGGTGTGACTTACCAAGACAAAAGTGATATTAGCAAGATGAATTGTGTTGTGTGTTGCGAGGGCAAGCAAGCAAGATTACCATTCCCCAAAAGCTCAAGTAAGACTAATAATGTACTTGAATTGATCCATACCGACTTATGCGGCCCAATGGAAAACAAATCACTTGCTCTGTCTCGTTATTTTTTGATATTTGTAGACGACTACAGCCGAATGTGTTTTGTCTATTTTCTTAAAACAAAAGATGAAACCTTCAAGTATTTCAAAGAATTTAAAGAACAAGTAGAGAATCAGAAATCCACAAGAATAAAAGCAGTAAGATCTGACAATGGTGGAGAATTTTGTTCTGCAGAAATGGACAATTACTTGAAGATGAATGGCATAGTCCACCAGAAAAGTAACGCTTACTCACCTGAACAAAATGGGTTGTGTGAGCGTTATAACAGATCAATCGTTGAAAAAGCAAGATGTCTCCTGTTTGATGCTCAGTTTGATAAACAGTTATGGGCAGAAGCTGTTAACACAGCGGTCTACTTAAAAAATAGATCACCAGTAGCCGGTCTAGACAGAAATACAACCCCATATGAAGTGTGGACGGGCAGTAAACCGAACCTCAGCCACTTAAGAGTGTTTGGTAGCCCAGTTATGGTCCATGTACCAAAAGAACGTCGCAAGAAGTGGGATAAGAAAGCTCAGAAGATGTACTTAGTTGGATACTCAGAAAATGTAAAAGGTTTTCGTTTGTATAATCCAAAGAGCAAAATAATCACTATAGCCAGAGATGTTGTAGTCATGGAAGACATTAAAAATGACAGTAATACAACTAATATCATGGTAGAAGAAAAGCAGCCACTTTGCAACACAGAGCTGGAGGTAACAGCAGAATCAGGTGATGACCAGCTGAGCAGTCTAGATGAGACCGAGCAGACACAGAAGAATGATGACATCACATATGTTGCAAGCGGATCATCCAGCGATTCCGATGAAATATTCTATGAACCCTTGACAACAGATGATGTGGGCGTTATTCCTCAGAATAATATTGTTAATCGACCAGGGAAACGTGTGTGCCGTAAGCCAGAACGTTTTGGCTACAGCAACATGTGTGTTGAAGATATGACAAATGAGCCAATCACAGTATGTGAAGCTCTTGAAGGTCCTGAAGGAGAGAAATGGTCAGGAGCAATGAAAGAAGAGTTACAGTCTTTTAGTGAAAATAATACATGGGAGCTAGTGGACAGACCTAGTGTTGGTACAGTAGTGAAAAATAAGTGGGTATTTAAGAAAAAGATAAATAGTGAAGGTGAATTGCGTTACAGAGCAAGACTAGTGGCAAAGGGGTTCACTCAAGTTAAGGGAGTGGACTTTAATGAGACATACTCACCTGTGCTAAGGTATAGTACTTTAAGACTCCTATTTGCTTTGAGTGTACTTCTAAATCTTAATATGAACCATCTAGATGTTCCTACAGCTTTCTTAAATGGTTATTTAAATGAATGTGTGTTTATGGAATTACCAGAAAATTCAGAATATATTAACTATAAAAATAAAGTATTAAAATTAAAAAGAGCAATATATGGTTTGAAACAATCTGCCAGAGCATGGTATGTAAGGGTAGAAGAAAGTTTGTTAAAATTAGGTTATTGTAAATCTAAGTATGAACCATGCCTTTTTATGAAATGTCAAAATAATGTAAAAGTGTATGTAGCATTATTTGTAGATGATTTTTTTGTATTTTATAACTGTAATTCAGCTTACCAAGAATTAAAAAATGTTTTAGAAAATGAATATAAAATTAAAGATTTAGGTGAAATAAAACAGTGTCTTGGTATGAATGTAAATGTTGGCAAGAACTGCATAACTATAGATCAAGAGAAATTTATAGATAATGTGTTGGCTAGATTTAATATGAGTGAATGTAATACATCTGATACCCCTATGGAAGCCAATCTCAAATTAGAAAAATCTGTAGATAACCAATGTGATGACTTGCCATACCAGCAATTAGTAGGATGTTTAATGTACCTATCTGTCCTTACAAGGCCGGATATTTCCTTTAGTATTAGTTTTCTAAGTCAGTATAATACATGTTTTAATGAGACTCACTGGAAACACTTAAAGAGATTATTAAGATATTTGAAGAAAACAAAAAGTTATGGTCTAGTTTTTAAGAAAGACAATAGTAAATTACATGGATATGTTGATGCTGATTGGGCATCTTGTACTATAGATCGAAGGTCATATACTGGGTATAGTTTTATTTTGGCAGGATGTGTAATAAGTTATGAATCTAGAAAGCAAAGAACAGTGGCACTATCCAGCACTGAAGCCGAATATATGGCCTTGTCTGAAGCCTGTAAGGAGGCTATTTATTTTAAACATTTAATGAATGAAATGCATGTACTAGATAGCAAGATTCCTATATGTTTGTATAGTGATAACCAAAGCTCAATAAAATTAACTGCTAATCCATTGTTTCATAGAAGGTCGAAACATATTGATATTCGACACCACTTCACAAGAGAATGTGTTCTAAATAATAAAATAGATGTAAAATATGTGTCAACCTCTAATATGCCTGCAGATATTTTTACCAAAAGTCTTTGTACAAGTAAACATTATAAATTCTTGAAGTTATTGGGCATATCAGAAATTTAAACTATTTATTTATTTTGTTATGGGAGGATATTGAAATGTAACAAAATAATGTATCTGTAGTGTCACCAGCGTCATCTTGCGGCAACACCGGATGAGAATAAATTAAGTCTATGTGAAACTGTCATTGTGTTTTAATACTCATGACCACTAGACTAACGAGACAGTCTTTTATTTATATTATTTCTTTACAATTAAACTCAATGCACTATTCAGAATACCTTCCATATTGCTTGAGACTGCACTTTCATTGAGCGCAGACATTTGCATGGCGAGACGTTCCGACGAAGACGAAATAAATAAACCATGATTCAGTGTCATAAAAGAGGTGTAGGTAGTTTGAATTTTTATGAAGCACTGACATCTTGGTGACGTCATTCTGTGAATATGAATCTGTGTACCAAGCGGCATTATGAAACGGGATAGTAGTAACTTCAGAACGGTCATCTACTGAGAAATCCAGCGAAACAACTTTTGTTCTCGCGGGATCTAAAGTTCTACCAAAGATCTTCGAGGTGTTCAGTAGAACCTAGAGTGTAGCTGGCTACATCTTTTCTAACCCCATGTGGTCAGAGGCTGCCTACACTATTCAAAATTCCATATACAAAAAAAAAAAAAAAAATGGCTCAGAATTATACGGAACGTGGATCAGGGTTACTTTAATCAATATTGAACTTTGAAGGTTCATATCTCTTAAATTTGTGGTTACAAATAATACAAAAAAATGTCCAATAATCGGTTTTTATAACTCTCGATTCCTGTAATAAATAATACGTGAATAAATATTACTTTATAATGAGAAAAAAAATTAACTGACTGATTAAAGTTATACGTACAAGGTTAATTTGATACCCCCTATTTTATTGTGTAGTTACAAAGTAACCCCAATTATAATGCCAATACTATTTCAAAAATCAAAATCTGCCAACACGAAAAATAATTAACTTCTTTAATTAAAATTGTTGGTGAATTCGAAGAAAATGAAGAAGTTGCTTAACTAGATTAAAAAACAACCATGTTGTGTTTCATTTTACGCAATTAGCGATTTTAAATAAAATGGAAGTTTTGATCAAACTCATCCCGTGAATCAATGTAATCCCGATCCACCGGGACTGATTTTAAATCCTTTGACAATCGTGTACTAAAGAACAACAATTTGAGACCAAAAATCTGAAATATCTAAATGAATGCCAATGAATTTGCGTCAGATTCTGTTAAAACCATTGCCAAACAAACTATCTCTCAAACTTACATTTCCATTCTACAATTCCACATTCATTCTGTGCTCAAACACTGTATTAAATCGTCGGTCCATGCCAGCGGCTGAGCGAACGCAACGATTTGTAATCTAGTCATTAACGGCATGTATCGTGCTTGGCGGCAGGCCTACCCGGCCTGCCAACAGATGGCACAAGCTGGACCAGATACAACTAGTCTTCTGCTTGCTTGCTCTGAGTGCAGATTGCATCTGTAATCTTTTTATTGAGGTTGTTCAGCCAAATATCCGTGGAAATTTGTGGTTTGACTAAGTAAGAAGTAGTAAGGAGAAAATGTTTTAATATTTACATTACTTACAAAGGAAAAATATGACTGATAACATTACATTCTTCCACATTTTATACAGGGTGGCAAGGGACATCGACTCGTCGATTCGCTGTTCCTTACAATTAGGTTTATATTCTTCCAATTTCATATTCGTATTTAAGCTTTTTAAACTGTGTATATCTACTAACTTATTGTACCAATACACATCAAGCACATCTTCAATCAAACACAGACCAGACAGTAGAACAACAGCATCAAACCATGAGGAACCCCACAATAATGGCCCAAAGGCCTCACTACATTCAAGGCATCTATTTCTGCAACCGTAGGCCCACACAATACGAAACAATAACGGGCAGGCTGGACAGTAGCGGACAAACGGCAACAAGGCACATAACAAGGAGGCCAGAATAAAGAAGGGGAAGGGGGACAATTAGGATCGCAATTACAGGACAGTATGTCCCAGATTACGACCGCACACTCCACACAGATTCACATTCCAGTGTCGGAAGCACAAAGCTTGCCAACTAACTATTAAGACG
This sequence comes from Polymixis flavicincta, assembly GCA_949987655.1. Lineage (NCBI taxonomy): Eukaryota > Metazoa > Arthropoda > Insecta > Lepidoptera > Noctuidae > Polymixis > Polymixis flavicincta. Next base: position 3,227,638 of record OX465180.1, read on the forward strand.
CTCTGAACTCGGGCCTCACTTTATGGCCGCTCAAATTGCACTTGTATTTTTGTGTTAAAATTGCTCCATCGTAATCTAGGATTTGTGGAAATTTCGCACTGGTACGTTTTCGAGTGGTTTGTCCGTTTTAGGGTAGTTATGCTAGGTTCAAAACGATACGATACGAGTAAGTTAGATACAAAACGTATCGCTTGTCTATCGGATCGTTACTCTATGTATTTATTTATAAATTTTGTACGTCCGTTGTACGTTCCTACGTACAAGACCCATTCGTAAAAAATATTTTTTTTCTCTATGTAAATACAAAAAACCTAAGAAGATAATATTATAAAACAGGAGTTTGTTGGTGTTTCCCACATTATTGAAGATACAAGAGTATTATTTTACTATCAATACTGGCCAGTAAGACATGAGAACTAGAGCAATGGATGAATGACTTCAATATAGAAAATTAGATGCACTCATACGTAAAAGCGAGCTGTATGTTGCAGCAATATTTTTAAATTTGTTTCAACGGAGACGGACGTAGCATGAATATGCGAATTGAATTGTCGTGCGAGTATGCAAATCACAACTTTTGTATTTCATTTTTAACAAAATGTATGTTTATGAATTAGGTACGTTCTGCGCTATATTTGTTTATGTTATTTTTCGTGAATTTTACGTAGCTGTGAAGGTGCGTAATTGCAGAATTTTCTTTTTTGATGTATTCGTTGCTTTTTATACTAAAAATAAAACGGCTACAAACTGCCACGTTTCTGCAAGTTCTTTAGATAAGCTTGTATTCTACGTTTTAATTTAATTTTTCATTTCTTTATTTATTTAGACGATAAAGCTATAATTTACGACGTCAAGACGTCGTTTGCTTTGTTACCAACATTCATCTTTATCAGAAGAGAATCCGCTTTTACTTAGTAATGGGTTTCTAAGCTTTCAAGTTTAAAAAAATGCCATAAACCGAATTACTGACTTAAGAAGGTTTTAATAACTTCAAAATATAATAATTACGTAATCATTAAGTTATACTTATTATTCAGCATAGTTATAAATCAATAAGTAATCAGAGTCGTAAAAAGGTCAAGGCTTTCTAAGTACTTAAAATTTCTCTAACAAATCTTCAAGTTACTGATCCATTTTTTACATAGAAAAACAGCATTTTAGGTGGAGGTAATACCAAGTTACTGGGTTTTTCTACAACCTTTACGAATGAAACAGTATTAGTATTTACAAAAAAAAATGTAAATATCTCTCTAGAAATACACCCTATAAATAATATTCTATTTCACCATTTTCGTTTATATCCCATCCTTTTGTACGAAGCGCCCCGTCCGGTGGATCTGCTTTTTATGTAAAACCGAAAGGCTATTTGTCAAGGTAATTTGAATTTACTCGCACGCTCCGGCCCTTTGAAATGCATGCTTTAAAATATACTAGTTTTTACATGGACTGCTTGAAACAAATGGAAATAGACTAGCTTTTGGTTCCGTGGCGAATATTTTTAAGGATGATTTAGTATTCATAGGATTTATGGTGATTGTCGGGGCTTTTTACGTGGCTGTCATATAAATGTAAATAATTTTAGACAAGATATTGAATCAATCTGCTAAGTATAGCCTGTGTGACTGTCTGTCATATATTTAATAGCAAAACATTATATTTAATTTTAAAATTGTCACACGGTTCCGGACCTCTTAGAAAACACATTAAGTCACAAGTTTATGATCTGACAGCTCGCCACGGGGCCCTAATAAATAACGAAGTATCTTAGTTCTTTAAAATCCTAAAACAATATTGAACTCCTTAGAAACCCATTTCATTTATATTGAATGGGCACTTATGCCAGTTATCGGTCAAAAGCAATATATTACGTCACTTAAAGATGCAATATTCTTACAAATTCCAAGAACAGCGGACAAATTAGCCACATCTGGTTACCATAAAACCCAAACGGACCCTTAGAAACAATAATTGAGAAATTGGACAAAGAAACGATTCTGGGAAAGTGATGCTGAACCCACACGTGGTGGTTTTAGGATTGGGAAAGGATGTTTTAAGTCGGGACAGTTAGTTTGGGAGCACGGTAGGAGACGGTCGATAGAGGCTAGGCTTGGAGTTGGAGACTATGTCTCAGTGAGAGTGTTGTATAAATCGTTAAGTACTTGATAAATGTACAGGTTTAGACTAGGCTTAGTCTAGAATGAGAGTAAGCAGCATGCAAGGCGCATGAATCCCAAAAAAGCGAGTTTGTGAACGAGTTGGTTTTGGACGGCGAAAGATGACTGACGGAGTTGAGAGTCCAGACTAGTTAAGTTAGGCGAGATATACTCAGCGAGATAAAATAGTGTTGTGAGCTGTGAGGGATGGTGCAGGGAGTAACTGGTAATATACGCAGTATTTGAAAGTGATTTGTATTCTAATTCGATCCAAGGAATTACCTGGTAAGCGCCAACTTCAATCTTTAGTAATAGTGTGCGCATTGTAATAACTGAGACCTGGTTTTATGGTTCTCGCAGGTTGACTGTATATTGTGAATTATACATAACAGATTGGTGATATCGCAGTGGATCTATTAATGATCATTTCTACATAACAGATTGGTGATATCGCAGTGGAGCTATTAATGAGCATTTATATTAGCCTTCACCTGTGAGGGACGAGAATTATGTGTATGGTTGTTGGTATGACTGAGTGAGCCTATTATAATAATATGCAGTTATCTTAGGTTGAGAGTGTTATTAAAGTTATTATAACTAATAAGACAGATACATGTTGCTGGGGAGTTTGTTGCGCCACTTCTTCTCCCCAGCTCAAACACTAGGAAGTGGTGACGGGTGGGCTCTTTGGGGCTGTCTATAGACCTTTATGAGAGTTGATCCACAACTCTATCTAAATAATTATTCTTAGGTTTTGATTCTCTATCCTTATCTACTTAGTACTAATTATTGAATCTAGATTTCTAACTCTATTATTCAGTCATCTCAGCTTTGCGTCACTTTATGGAAGTGTTGACTTAGAATCTCTCTGCTACTTTTAGCTTTCTAAAAACACATCCAATGTGTTTTCATATATGAATTCTTAAGTATAATTTAAAGCTATTTGGAATTCATATAAAGTAAATCGGTGGGAGAGCGACCAGTCCGGTGACGAGCTCTACAGGGCCGTACGGGGAGGAGTGCGGTCCTTCCCCCTTAGGGGGAACCGACCCAAGAACTAATATTAACATAATTAGGAAAAAACGAAAATTTTATCAGCCTGGGGTCATTTAGGAACAGTCACATGTGGTGCCGTGACCAGGATTCTCGTCATTAAATGTACTGACTTAGGTCAGTGCAACGAGAAAGAACTACTAATGGGTTACTACTAAAATAACACAACGTAAACTACAACACAACGTAATTTTATGGTTCCATAAATTGTATGTATAATATGTTAAATATGCATAATATGTTTAATTAGGTAATGGTTTGATGATGGTGGTTGAATTCTTCAACTACTGGTAACGGATTCAATTTCCGCATGATTTATCTGTTGATATTAAGTTCCTGTGTCACGGCTTGTGGGTTCAAATCCCGCTTAATGAGTATTGACTGTTGCTTTAGTTCATGAGCTACTGCAATAAAAGGATCTACTGCCTGCAAATGTGAGTTTTGTGTCTGATAGTGTGTAAAACATGACAATCGTTTGTGCGTTTGAAATTTGTGTGTGTGTGTGTGTGTGAAGTGAGCTTAGGTATAAGACGTATCCTTAAAATAGGTAAATCTAATATTAACAATAGGTCCGACCTGCTTACGAAGCGTGAAGCTTGTAAAATGAAAATTAATTTACTAAGAAGGTAGATTAACTATCATTATGAGACGTAAACATAAATCTATCCAACTGTGCAGTTGGCGACACATATAATTGAATAGATACTCGTTTGGCCTTGTTTCAAATTCCAGGATATTTAAGACCCCGCCTGGCTGAGAAAATGCTATGATTTGTGCGTTGCACTTAGTTTCAAGTTTCTTCGAAATCAGCTGACATCGGCTGACTGCAACAGCAGTAGCTGTAACGTGGCTCCTGTTACGAAGCTAAGTTTTGCTATTATTAGACACTCCAGTTACCCGTAGTTACGTGGTACGATTTTTGTTATCTCGTGAAATATTATAGGTTTATGTTTTAGGGCTATGGTGCTATAGTCATCAGTTCAAATATTGCAGAAAGTGTTCTATTAAACATTTCATAATCTGAGGGGATAGAAAAAGCATGGTGTGTTAATAAATCAATAATTGTTTGGGTAATCTAGGGAGTCTACATTGTCTATGATAACTTCCCAACTCAAGTTGGATTACAAAACTACTCTGTCTTAGAATCAGAGGGGGGCGACTAATTGGATCAAAGTCTAAAATGTGTTTTGTGCGGACTATTTCAGCTACTTCTGAATACGAGTGCGTGCAAGTGACTAAGCTGACTGGCATTGAGGTGCATAAGGGGAGGCCTCTGTCCAACAGCAACTGCAATAGGCTGAGTTTAGAACGAGGAACTACCGTAGGTAGCGTGACTCGAAGGCACAAATACTTTCAAAGAAACTCTGGTATGTAAAACTAAATTATAAGCATGCACAGGGTTCCCGCACTAAACTGAGATTAGGTAATGTTATTTAAATTAATATGAAAAGAGTATTTGTACGAAAACTAAAAAGATCAATATTATGAAAGAACAATCATAAATGTAACAATTGAAGAGCAAATCTAAGTTTCAATTCTATTCGTACCTACAGGTACCTACAAAAGGATTATCCGTTACGCAGTATGGTTTTGTTATCTCACTTTTATTAATATGTTTGAGCTCTTTCACTTTACTTAGTTATCACTTCAGATATGCAATATAATTTTCTTGTAAATGCTTTATAATCGGAGGGAGAAAATGGCAATCTTTTATCACACTAAACCAATAATGGTTTGCACAATCTAGGATACCTATATTATCTAATCAGAATAATCATCAAAATCTTATTGGACTTAATGACTGCTCTAACCTGTTAGAATCGAAGAGGGAAGTCCAGTTGGAATTCAATCTGATATGTTTATGTGCGGACTATTTCAGTGGATCTTGGGTATGACAGCGGGCAGCTGACTAAGCTGACTGCGTTTAGCTGCATAAGGAAAGGCCTGTGTCCAGCATCGCTGCGGTAGGCTGAGCACCGTAGGTAGCGTGGCTCAAAAGCGCAAAAATACTCTTTAGAGAGACCCTGGTATGTAAAACTACATTATAAGCATGCGCAGGTTCTCAAAACGCACTTTATGCTCGATAGTGTAATTGGAATAATGTGAACTTTTAATAGGAATAAGATCAAATATCATAGAGCAATTATAATGCATTCATTGATGATGCTTCTGCGAAAAGTAATTAATTAGAGCAGACAATTAATTTTATTATAATCTTATTGGATTCATATTCCAACCAGAATGAGAACCATTCTTTGATAAGATGGGCATAGCAGCACCATGTTATGCATAGGGTACATATTTAAAAATACGTTATAGGAAAGGCATTGCTTCACCTATTGTGAAAGCTCATACGCTGTACTGCGTCAAGCGTCTGATTTTCAGAGGGGGGAATGTGACTGTCTGTCATATATTTAATAGCAAAACATTATATTTAATTTTAAAATTGTCACACGGTTCCGGACCTCTTAGAAAACACATTAAGTCACAAGTTTATGATCTGACAGCTCGCCACGGGGCCCTAATAAATAACGAAGTATCTTAGTTCTTTAAAATCCTAAAACAATATTGAACTCCTTAGAAACCCATTTCATTTATATTGAATGGGCACTTATGCCAGTTATCGGTCAAAAGCAATATATTACGTCACTTAAAGATGCAATATTCTTACAAATTCCAAGAACAGCGGACAAATTAGCCACATCTGGTTACCATAAAACCCAAACGGACCCTTAGAAACAATAATTGAGAAATTGGACAAAGAAACGATTCTGGGAAAGTGATGCTGAACCCACACGTGGTGGTTTTAGGATTGGGAAAGGATGTTTTAAGTCGGGACAGTTAGTTTGGGAGCACGGTAGGAGACGGTCGATAGAGGCTAGGCTTGGAGTTGGAGACTATGTCTCAGTGAGAGTGTTGTATAAATCGTTAAGTACTTGATAAATGTACAGGTTTAGACTAGGCTTAGTCTAGAATGAGAGTAAGCAGCATGCAAGGCGCATGAATCCCAAAAAAGCGAGTTTGTGAACGAGTTGGTTTTGGACGGCGAAAGATGACTGACGGAGTTGAGAGTCCAGACTAGTTAAGTTAGGCGAGATATACTCAGCGAGATAAAATAGTGTTGTGAGCTGTGAGGGATGGTGCAGGGAGTAACTGGTAATATACGCAGTATTTGAAAGTGATTTGTATTCTAATTCGATCCAAGGAATTACCTGGTAAGCGCCAACTTCAATCTTTAGTAATAGTGTGCGCATTGTAATAACTGAGACCTGGTTTTATGGTTCTCGCAGGTTGACTGTATATTGTGAATTATACATAACAGATTGGTGATATCGCAGTGGATCTATTAATGATCATTTCTACATAACAGATTGGTGATATCGCAGTGGAGCTATTAATGAGCATTTATATTAGCCTTCACCTGTGAGGGACGAGAATTATGTGTATGGTTGTTGGTATGACTGAGTGAGCCTATTATAATAATATGCAGTTATCTTAGGTTGAGAGTGTTATTAAAGTTATTATAACTAATAAGACAGATACATGTTGCTGGGGAGTTTGTTGCGCCACTTCTTCTCCCCAGCTCAAACACTAGGAAGTGGTGACGGGTGGGCTCTTTGGGGCTGTCTATAGACCTTTATGAGAGTTGATCCACAACTCTATCTAAATAATTATTCTTAGGTTTTGATTCTCTATCCTTATCTACTTAGTACTAATTATTGAATCTAGATTTCTAACTCTATTATTCAGTCATCTCAGCTTTGCGTCACTTTATGGAAGTGTTGACTTAGAATCTCTCTGCTACTTTTAGCTTTCTAAAAACACATCCAATGTGTTTTCATATATGAATTCTTAAGTATAATTTAAAGCTATTTGGAATTCATATAAAGTAAATCGGTGGGAGAGCGACCAGTCCGGTGACGAGCTCTACAGGGCCGTACGGGGAGGAGTGCGGTCCTTCCCCCTTAGGGGGAACCGACCCAAGAACTAATATTAACATAATTAGGAAAAAACGAAAATTTTATCAGCCTGGGGTCATTTAGGAACAGTCACACCTGCAAAAAAGTTTAGTTTTGTAAATCTTAATTATTTGAGCAAAATAATTCCTGCCTCGTTGGTCAAGTGGTCGGAAGCGCTACTTCTGAGCCTAAGGTTCTGGGTTCAATTTCCAAGTCGGGCAAAATGTTATAAGGTTTTTCTATCTGGAATCACTCAGTAGCTGCCTGGATCCTGAATTTGATTTGATGATTTCCCAACCAAAAAAAAAACCCATTGGGAAAACAAAACGTGATGTTTATATTTACGAAAATTGGAACATTAAGTAAAATTTAAAGCTTACGAGTAAACTTGGAGACAATAATAAATGCAAAAAATCTGATAATCGAGCCATTAAGTGTCAATTTAGATGACTTGTACAAGTAGTAGTGTTACTCGACGTTTGTTGCTAACTATACCTTTTCTCTGAGCTACGTGAACTTTTAACCAAGTAATACTTTATATTCCGATTTAATATTAAATGCAATCATCGAGTACGTTTATAATAATATAACTACATTGTTTTGTTACCATCAACTAAGCAATAAGAAGAAAAATAAATGTGGGCTCGAGGTTCTTTACTCTTTTTCTTCAATTCCGAATATAATTCGATACAGAGATTTAAATTTCGAGCAACGACATCTATCATTGAAAATGTCAAAATTCTTACAACCGCCCACCGTCTTGGATTTGCATTTTAACCTAACTTCAGCACCCTCTAAAACCATGAAAACGACACCCTCAGTGAAAAACTTGAAAAAGTCGCACGGAAGGGATAAAACGCTTTTTCGTTACGCGACGATTTCTACAATTTTCGACAAGTTTACTCCTACCGCAGGCTGCGTTAAAGAATTTAATTCCGAAAAGTAGCAGAATTTACTAAGTGGTTTTCAGAAAGACGTTAATTCAATTAAGAAAAATTCAGCCCATCGAGTAAGATAGCAAGCCCACCCGAGCAGACTCACTTGGGAAAACTCGAAGAAAACAGAAACATTAAAATGATTCTGCTATCCATATTTCCATGCTAATTAAGCCATAAAATATAAATAAAACATTTATCTTCCGTAGAGAATATTGCCTCGTTTTGCTCATTATTTACGGCGCAAAGAATACCCTATTAAATCTTAATAAGACTCTTTAATTAGTTCCATGCGATGTTAACGCTTCGAGCGATATTGTGTACAACAAGATAGCTAGTTCAATGTGTTGTTATGGAAGAAGAAATACGACTTGAGTAAAATAGTCAAGTAAAAATTATATTAACTGTACCCGAAAATGTTTCGAGTGTCATTCCAAACCATTTATATATAATAAATTCACGGGACACTGCTCGCTTAACAAACACTAAATACTTCCACTCAATAGGCATAACGGACAATCCTCTATGCAGGACTTGCACGGAGGCTGAGGGAACCGTTGCGCACGTTTTCTTTGAATGCACACGCGTCACTCAGATTACGACAGAACCCCTCGGGACACCCAGATCTTACACAGATGTTCTTAACAGACCATGACACATATTCAACTTATGGAGGGAGGTGGGCTAGTAAGAAAAAGACCAACGGCTGCCATGGCCCAAACCCAATAGTCCAATTGAAGGACTGAGTGAGGAAACCTCCTAGCATAATAATAGCATTATCAGCCCATTATGCTCCCACTGCTGGGACACAGGCCTCCTCTTTGTGGGAGAGAACGGGCCATAATCCACTACGCGGCCCAGTGCGGGTCGGTAAATGTCGCATGTCTTCGAATTTTCGGTTCTAGAACAAGTCGGTTTCCTCACGATGATTTCCTTCACCGTTTTGAGAGCTGTGGTGATGAACTAATTTACACAAAAATGCAGGGCCTGTCTGGGTTCGAACCTACGACTTACAACTCGTAAGTCGCGGCCGTTACCACTGGGCCTACCACTGCTCTCATAACTCGGAAATCCTCTAACATAACATAGTCTGCAATATGCCCCCGTAGTAGACCATGTAATCTCTAATCTCATAAAACCACTGGCCTAACCTTTATCTAAACTTATCATTTTAGATAAAATTGTTTGTTAGTTTTAAGACGTACCTAATCTCTGTAAGTAATAATTCAATCACAAAAATTGTTTCACTGAAAGAAAGCTACACTATTGCCGAGTGCCACATGATCTTTCTTTCACGCGGACAAAGGCGTGGACAGAAGCTAGTCATAAAATAAATGAATATTTGGATTTCTTAACATGATTTTAAGTTAAACCCGCAGTGGACCCGCGTGGATTGTGGTCCGCTCCATCTCACCCAGAAGAGGCTTCTGTCCCAGCAATGGAAACATTATAGGCTAAAAATTACATTTATGATGACAACTAAACCTAATATTCTCAAGCAAAAGCTTATCTGGCCTGGTGAACCAAAACCAATCAAAAGCTTCAAATAATCCGAAAAAGAAACTTGCACAACATCATTTAAATGAAAGACCTCCACTAGTGAAGCTCCGATATACACCTGAAAATTTAATCATGCGTCCGCCCGTATGCTCCGTACGGACACAGGGCCTGGATTCCGCGTCGCCTTTTTTGAATACATGCGGATTTCCGCGTGAATTAAAATCTGCACCGTTTAAAATGTTGGAAGAATCCTTGTGAAACGTAAGGGAATTTTATGTATTTTTATATTTATTAAACGGATATTTAAAAATTCCCTTTTATTTTAGTACCACATAGGTTTGTTTTTACTTACCCACTGTTATTTGGTGGCCATATTTTGCAACATGTGTCTCTGAGAGTGGTTCTAAACAATGCAAGGTTTAATCGCCTGGTGACGGAGACTCATCTACGTGATCACGGGACAATGCTCGCAAAACAAACACTTCTACACAATAGGCATAACGGACAGTCTTCTATACAGGGCCTCCATGGAGGCTGCGGAAACCGTTGCGCATGTGCTCTTTGAATGGACAGGCGTCCCCCAGATTAGGACAGAAAACCCCGAGGTACCCAGATCTTACACAGATGTTCATAATAGACCAGGAGGAGCTATTATTACACGCTATTACACAGTACATGAATATCTAACGGATAAAGTCAATAATATTATAATATAATTATGATTACTTAACAGATATTTAATAAGTAAAATAACAAAAAATAAATATGTTTTAATACCTAATAATTATACTGCACAAACAAAAAAAAAATTAACAAATTTTAAGCGAGTAAACAAATAAGCATTATTTAAATATTATAAAATAAATAATAAATGAAGGACAGACTTGCACATAAATTAATAGAAACATAAAATATATAATAGGATATAAAATAAATAAAACGAAAATTTATAAAGCGCAAGAGCGCTTTAGCGCGCTAAGAGGGGAAGACCTCTCACTAGTTATTTAGTTATTAAAAAAAAATCTGTGCCCGAAAGGGTCCATAATTGTTTATATAATTTTTATTTACCACCTGTAAGTGCACATTATGGATTGACGATTTGATTTGATTTAGAGACAACATTTTCTGGAGGGAGGTGGGCAGGTTGGAATGACCACCGACGACGGCTGCTATGGCCCACGTACAATGGTCCATCTGAAGGACTAAGTGCGGAAACCAATCCTTTTAAATTAGAACGTCTTGACCATAGCTTGTGGTCTTCCCGTACCTATGATATGCAGGGTCAAATTAAATTAGCTGGCAAAACTTTACCCACGTGTTGGGTATAAGACGTCCACTGCTGGACTGCCCCAAGCTCCGCCACTTCGACCAGTTCTGTGCTTCCCGCATCCAGCGGACTCCTGCGGCCCTCACAAGGTCACCGGTCCACATTGTGGGAGGCCTTCCAACTTCACGTCTTCCGGCACGCGGTCGCCACTCCAGAACTTTTCGGCCCCATCGGCCATCTGTTCTGCGAGCAATGCCCACCGCCACTTAAGTTTGACAATTCTTCGGGCTATGTCAGTTACTTTGGTTCTCCTGCGGATCTCTTCATTCCTGATTCGATCACGCAGGGAAACTCCAAGCATAGCCCTCTCTTTCGCCATTTAGGTGACTTGCCTTTTTATGAGGCCCATTGTGAGCGACCACGTTTCAGTTCCATATGTCATCTTGGGTTATATAGATATCAAAAACGAATGAAACAAAAACTCCTACTAATAATATAAATGTGAAAGTTTGAATATTTAGATGTTTGGATGTTTGTTACACAATTACGGAAGTATTGCCAGCTATTTTAATTTGACCCTGTATTTATCTACCTAAGTAAGTAAATGCACCTAGAAGTAGCTAGATAGTTTCAGAACTATCTACGTCCCTGTGGGTACGTGTGCTATCTGTGGGTACTTCTTAGGTTAGCCTACGAGGCATGGATACCACTTGAAACTACACACAGTAATAATATATTAAGTTTATAGTTTCTAGTTCAAATTGCATGCATAAATAGCTATTTGGGTGTTGCTATCAACCTCTTACATAAATTAAAAATGAATCTCTTACTTTGTACCTATTTCATTCCGCAGCAATTCGGGAATCGCACAGGTCGATCTGCAAGGTTAAGCAGTGCTTACCGAGGTTGTTCCGTGGATGGGTGACCATCAATTACATACAAGACCCCTCCGTGCCTTGGAAAACACGTTCTAGCTGTGTGTCTTCGACAATCGTTACGGACAGTCAGAAGGAAAGTCTGGCAACCAGTCTTACCAAGGGGTTTCGATTATGTCACCCAGTAACTGGATTGTGGAGGTCCGAAAAGCAGCCGGTGCATGTAAAATACTGCTATTTCATACGGTTAGACTAGAAGCAGACCGCAACATAGTTGTGAAAAGGCAGATTATGAGTTTCTCTTTCAATTATTTCCGATTCCATTTCCATGGGGACTCAATCATAACCGAATCGACTTTTATAATTCGGATAACCGACAATAATCGTCTCTTTCGGTAGGACTAGACGCATGTTTGCCCTCAATGTCATCCAAACCATTCACCAAGGTTCAAGGTTCCAAGGTTTCTTCTCAATGATTTATAATTCCAATAAACGCATGTTTCTTTCTTTCTTTCACCAAAACAAAATAGTGCGTGGGGGCGTCAACGGCACTCTGAATCTGATCAGTGATAAACCTTGTTGCGCCATTATGGCACCAACATGTACATGTTGCATCAGGTGAGTGAAACAGATATATACCTAAATTACATCTTACTTTTCACTAAGATAACATTTCTGTAGTGTGCAATATTAACACCACTTGGATCAAGGTCTGAATTAAAATATTTTTATTTTATTTATAAACTATTTTTTATTTTTATGTATAGGTAGCGAATAAAGTTGTTAAAATCAAGAAATATAATTAATCGCATCCAATAACACTGCAACACCAAACCGCAAGATGGCCGCAATTTCTGCAAAGTCTCACTATCAGCCATTATAGTTTTCATTTACTTTCCAACTTTAGATTGAAAGTCACGATTTACCGTTTTGGTACAAAATCTATAGTAATAGGTAACATGAAAACTACCTGAAGGAACAAAACTCATAAATGTTTTCCACCAATAGATAGAGTTTTGTAGGTAGTGTCAATTGTTTTGTTCTAGAAGGCTCTAGGGTCGACACTTGAGGTGTATTGTTATTGGCCGGCTGATCTAAGTATAACAGCCACTTTAAATTTCCATCTAAGGACCTGACAGTCGCGAAATTATTGTAATAAAATTAACAAACAAAACTGTACGTTCCTCGGATATTTAGCGAATGTTAAACCTGCCTTGCATATAGGCATTTGTTACCTACTGGTCGCCCAGTGGTCGAAATTCAACCATAATTCATTTAAAACTTTCAGGGCCGGATTTAGGGGAGGGCAACTGGGGCTACAGCCCCGGGGCCTCCACAAAAGAGGGGCCCCCATAATAGAGACATCGGAGAAAAAAATCTTTCAAGTTCCGACTAGTAAACACTAGTAAACAACTTTTCCTTTGATATTTTTTCTCCGTTTGACATATACCTTTGTATAAAGGCCAGCACGTCAAGTTACCCCAATCTGTCAAATTTCTTAGATAGTTTTTCAACTTTATTCCAAATCTTTAGGGTTGAATTTCAATTGGGAAAACTTGACCGTTTGGGGTAGCTTGATGTGCTGGTGTATGTACAAACATGATTAATGAAAAACGAAAATTATAAAAATAGGCTTCGAACGATGATGGGACAATACCGTCTATCAAAGCTTTCTCTCCTGAGCATTGAAATAGACTTAGTACTTAGTAGAATTGGATTTCGACGAAATCATCAACGGTTTTTCGGCGAAAAAAGCTGGGAAGGTTCCGTTCGTTAACGCTACAATTTTATTTCAGATAATTCTTGTTTCCGATTATATTTATTATATGTTTGTTAAATACTAAAAGAATCTACGTGGTTTCACAATAAATTATTTACTGAAAAACTCTACTAAAACAATTTTTCATTTTATTTTGGTAATAATTTGGGGGTCTCCACTTCTTTTTTGCCCCGAGGCCTCCAGACCTCTAAATCCGGCCCTGAAAACTTTATATATTTCTAATGCATTATTGTATAAAAGTAGTAGCTTTCTGAAAACTTTCTGTATTTAACATGTCCTCCTCTTAAATATTAGCTTTCTGCTAGTGCAGAAAGCGAATATTTTTTATTATTGTTGCTTATTTTTTGAATTCGACCTCTGCGCAACCACAAACTCGTTAAGGTAATTAAAGAGTTCATAAGTATATTTCCGATAGTCTTTTAAAATCTCATAACAATAACATTAACTTAACAAGTTGTACTAAATCATCCGTATATTTTCCAATACAGTTTAGCCAGCCCTGTGAACTACCGATTATTACCGAAGCGGAGCGTCGCGTCGCAAACTTTTGAGGTGTTCTCGGTATTCTGTCCCGGTTCCAATGTTTGCGCATTGTGACATCCACACTAACTTCTGCTGATTTTATTGATTGAGTAATGAATGAATATGCTGATTTATTTATTTAATTCTGAGTAAATGGTAAATTAAGAATTATTAAACGGTTTCATTTAAACTACCGTTGCCGGTGTAGAAATATTAAAGTAAAATTATTAATATCCCCATTGAAATAAATGTAAGTAAATTAGTTTGAAAAGAAAATGGCTAATTATTTATTTTTCTACAATGACAAGTTTTTTAAATTAAAACAAAAATTAATGAAATTTCAAATGCCTTAAGTTTAAAAAGTCAACTCACATACTAAGTACATACAATATTTGATGATACCAATAAAATTTAATGTCAAAATTTAAAATTAATAAATTCTTGAACTGTTTAAAAACAGTTGTCAAAAGCCAGAAAAAAAATTTGGTGACTTGAATTTACTAATAGGGCAGCACTGATGTGTGAAGGTAAATTGTTGAAATTTTGATTGCCATGCAATTGGAGTTCCTGCTATACAAATGCTTACTTAGATTTTATACTCAATATTCAATATCTGTATTGCTTACCATAATGACTACTTAGGTGGTAACTGTATAATTGAGATAATTATGGACCCTGTAGGGCACAGCAAAAGGGTAGGAGAGAGGAAGCCCTGTTTTGGGAGATTATGAATAATTATTACTGCTATATTATTTAAATATTATTATTGCTATTATAATTCATTATTATTTATGAACTAACACTTCATTTAATTGTTTCAGTCGAAACTTTATTTTCAATTTGATTTAGAAATTTTGCACAAGAATTCCTTATATTTATTTCTACAGTAAACACTAAAAAAGGATTTTTTTTTAATTCCGCCTCCGGATAAAATGGGGAATTAAAGTTTGTATGAAAGTACCTCATTAATTGTATCATAAAAAAATACTGATTATTGCCTATTACATATAACAGAACTGAAGTTTTGCAGAAACAAACGCAAAATTTCTCACAGGCATTACAAGTTTTACCATGTTACTGTTTAAATTGATCGCAAGTTTTAATTGTATTTCAACATATCAATTCTGTTAATCACTTAGTAAGTAGCAAGTATGAAGTATGACCAATTATAAATGCCGTTCGACGCCTGCCGACCCCCATGAGAAAATTTCATGATCATTACGTATGTATGACATGTGCCTAACCGAATCCTACGAACATCATCGCAGCACAATACAGCGATCGATTAAGAGGCTGTGAGGAGCACTTAATCCGCTGAGTGCGTACTCAGGTTGAGCACGACAACACACCGCAACAAGGCACCGAGTATTCCACGTAATACGCTTTGTGAGCTGTCTTACTAATTTATTAGACGCTGATATTTCAGAGGAATAAGGTAGGAAACTATCTACAAAGACGTATGAAGGCGAATTAAATTGCTTTGTATCGATTTCGATAAAAACCAAAACCTTGAAAGTAACAAAGCCATCGTCGTTGAGCTCCGTCAGTTCTTTACTAGACGATTAATGACAAATGCGTACACTCAATGAACAGGTCCACCCCAAGCTGTTCTGTCCCCAAATTACCATTTTAGACTTCAATCTACATGGTCTTCACATGATCTGACCAACATTAGGTCTGGACTTTAAAAGAGAGTTTGTTTCGGCCATTCATCTTAGAGTAGTCAGATGGCAAACACTGACCTCATCTAGTTTTTAAAACATGATTGACGTGAAAGTGTTAGTACAAAACTACTAACAGAAATAAAATCCTGTTTCTTAATTAACTAAATTGACAAATACTTACACAATTCAAATTATTCTACAGTCGCCACTCCCGTCCCAATCGCATTGATGACAGATGTAAATAAGCTTTTGACCAGCAATACATTATTGATACAAAAGTGATCAATATGTAGCTAATAACTAATCAATCGCAATCTGACTAATTGGTAGGATTCTAGGTTTCATACATTCAAAAACCCGTTTGTAAAATCCCGAAACATAAAGGTAAACAAACAATTCTCTGAATTCTCGAATAGTCGGTGCAACAAAAGCAGAAATTGTCAAATTTAAAATTATACGCTCGTCCACCTCCTTTAACAACATCATTTCAGCCGGAAGACGTCCACTGCTGGCCATAGGCCTCCGCCATGCATGTGCAGTTCGAACGATTCTGTGCTTCACGCATCCAGCGGATTTCTGGGGCCTTCAACAGGTCCGTGGTCCATCTTGTGGGAGGCAACACTACGTTTTTTTTTACTATGCGTTTGCCACTCCAGAAGACTTGTTTTTCAATACGACTCCCCCTTATTACAATTACAAAACAAGGTTTTTATTTTGGCAAGGCCCAATATGTAATATAAATGCAGTTATTTTTACAAAACTGACAACTTTGTCCGGTGCTAAGTTGTCATTTACGTGTTAGTAAAAAAGCAAAAAATTAAGATTGACAAATCAAAATAAAGTTGGAAATGCAAAAACCGGGGCAGAGGTTTGAAAAGTAAAATCGCGTTATGTAAAAAGACGGCAAAAGTCGTCAAATCAAAGAAGATCCAACAAAATATCCATAAATACCACAACCTAAAGTATGCTACCAAAACAAACCAGCTTACAGCGTCAAAAATTCATCTCTTCACCATATCTTGTGCATTTAAACCAAACTTCAGCCAAAAGCATTGAATTTGATGCACACGTCCCCCGCTCGCTCTATAAAATTAACAATTCTTATCACTATCGGTGCTCGTAAAGTCGCCGTATGACTCTGTCACGATGGCCCGGTACTGCTGGAGAAAGACGAACTCATGATAAACTGAGCCTGTTTCGGAGCATCTTCAAATCGGCAGAGTCCAAAGCTAAAAAAAAAAAAATTTGTAACACAAGACCAGAAACTCTTCCAATTGAATTTGGTGAAAGGTGCTTTTAGCAAAGTTTGCATGTGACATTTGGGTATAACGCAACCAAAACAATACAAAAGACAAACTATTACGAAACAGTGTTTAATTTTTTTACAAAAAATGACGTTTACGTCTAAAACTCAGTAAGCAATCTGTGTGAAATGCTGAAAATTTCTTAGGAAAAAAATTAAGAAATCTTACTGGTTTCGAGAACCAAAGGTAACACCGAAACTCTCATAAAAATCACACTATCATGTGACTTCGTGAAGTCGTGAAAAAACAGCATTTGACAGCCACTAACTGTGAGTAAAAAGATCCTCCTTTCTTTGGTGGAACCTTATTATGTCATCCATCATTCCTCATGTCAACCATAGCCAAGTTGGTCATCAACTTACAGTACACACAACACAACCCAACACTCAATTTTCTCGTCTTATTGGTGACCAATGTGTCTGCTGACAATAAAAGCAAGAAAAAATATAGCTTTTGCTAGCGGCTTTGGCCGCGTTTTTTATGCACTTAAACCTTACTCATGAATCACTCTGTCTATTGGTGAAAACCGCATAAAATCCGTTTAGTAGTTTTTGAGTTTATCGCGAACAGACACACAGACAGACGCGGCGGGGAACTTTGTTTATAATACGTAGTGATAGTGATAGGGTATTCTTTCTGACCGAGGTACAGGTTTCAAAATAAAATCAGTCCGCGCAGATTTTACCCAGCTATGTTAGGGTTAGCTTCCAGTCTAACTAGATGCAGCTGATCTCCAATATTTTTATAAAATTGACTGCCTATCTGACCTCCACAACACAGTAACTGGATAGCACGATACACCTCGGTCAGCCTGGTGGCCAAACTTTTGGGGTTCTGACTACCCGTAAAGACTGTCAATGATGAAGGAGAGGCGAGGCACTGAGGGTTCTCGATATGTAGTTGGTCATCCACGCACGAATCCAACCCCCCATGACGTCCCTTTCTGCCAGGGGTGCTGTTTGTTTGAAAGAGACACCACAGCCCCTGGCATACGGGCTACTGAAGGAACACGGGTGGGTTTTAGTCAGTAAAAGTCTGACACGCCCTCCTGCTCCACCCAGAGCGGGGGAAGTTAAGTGATGATTTCCCACCCAAAAAAAAACCCCCATCACCAGTGCGGCAGTTATTATTTAACCACATTACTTACTATGCAAGTTATTCTCGCGAGAGTTAAGCGAAACCCTTGAGGTGTCTGCGAATAAGTTTGTCTTTGACTAGAGGCGTTCCAGAGATGTAATTTGGACAGATTTGGCAGCCGTCCAATTTGATTCATAAGATTTAGTATGCATCTAGGTGCACCTGAATATAACGCCACTTGGAAACCGATCGAGCAAATAAGAACTTTCTGCACTCACAGGCGTGAAAGCTGATTATGAAACTTTCAGTAAATCAGTTACTTGTAATCTCAATCCAATGAAAATCTACCTACTATTAACATCCATCTATCATCATCAGCCTATAATGTTCCCACTGCTGGGACACAGGCCTCCTCTCGGTGAGAGGGATTGGGCCGTAATCCACCACGCGGGCCCAGTGCGGGTTGGTAGATGTCACATGTCTTCGAATTTTTTCGTTCTAATACATACCGGTTTTCTCACGATGTTTTCCTTCACCGTTTTGAGATTGTTGGTATGAGAACGAGTCTGATGCCGAAAATATAGTTTTCAGAATCTTTGTCCGTT
The DNA here is from genome assembly GCA_949987655.1 of Polymixis flavicincta. NCBI lineage: Eukaryota > Metazoa > Arthropoda > Insecta > Lepidoptera > Noctuidae > Polymixis > Polymixis flavicincta. The sequence continues at coordinate 3,246,332 of OX465180.1, forward strand.
TGTCTATTTGTCTGTATGTGTGTTCTGAAATGGCGCAAAAATGACTGAACGTATGTGGCTGAAATTTAGCACACATGAAGTTTATAACACAAATTAACACACAGGGTAATTTTAAACCAGGTATTAAATACCCCTGGGATATTTACCGACATTCAAGAAGCCGCGAGAAAAATCTAGTTGATAATAAATCCTATAACAATATGTTGTTTAACCATAAATGGTCCTTGTAGTGTTGCACTGTAATTGTTGCATTTATAAATGTTTAATGCAATTATCAACTATAAACTAGCGACCCTGCAGTTTTACATCTTGACAAAATATCGTGTTTCCTTTATTATATGTTATTTGAATATTAATGTATTTTACACATAAACCTTCTGGACTAAATGATGGTTAGAACCGCATCAAAATCCTAAATTGATTTTCAAATAATAATTGTATTATGCATCGTGTCTAAATGACAGCTATGGCAAATTCATAGAATAAAAGATCATATTACTGCGATCATCCTAAATAATTTCATAATACATAGTTTTGAGTATGGGGGCTATATATTTTTGACCAACTCGTACCAACTAGCTTCTGAGAAAATGCACACCAACTGTGACAGTCGCTAAGTGTAAATAAAAGAGGCGAGCACGGCGCGGCCACATAAACGGCGCATAAAGCTCTCCTGAGAGGCTCGCCGGTTTAATGGCCTAGCCAAGCATGTTGTGACTGCAGAAAACTTGACGAAATTTAACGCTTATCTATTGTAAGTTTATTTTGTTAACATTTCAGTTTTTTTAAATATAGAATTCTTGTAAATTCAGAGTTATTTGAATAGCTTCTGACTTGTGGGGGTTAGATTATATTAAATACTGATATTTAGCAGTATTACGACTGGAAACCTACTCCAACATATTTGGGAAAAGGCTAGGCAAATGGTTGTGATGTTGAGTTATGATGATGTGAACATGCTCTAAATGAAGGTCGGGGCAAGTAGCTAGATATTATAGGAAAACTCGACAAAAATTCATCTCCAGGAGTAGTGGCCATAGTTAGAAATTGATTGATGGTCGCTGTGTTATAAAGGCTAGATAGGGGAAAGAAAGCAAAAAGAAATAATGGAAGAAAGGGGAAGGTTAGGGTTTATACCTGCAGAGTTAAATAAAATATCACAAATGCTGTCATGAATAAATGAGGAAAAGAACTATGCAACTTTATAGACAAAGTTAACATATAAATAGTAGCCCACCATATGTATCAAAATACGTACGGTCGTTAACTACGCAAGTTGCACTTAACGCAAAAGGTTCAAGTTTACTGCTGGGCGTGCCATAAAACTGCACTTTACGAGTACATAGCCGCAAAACTTAGGTACAGTCAACCGCACGACTACAAGCACAAAAACCGCTCTTACTGCTACGACTTTAAGGCGCTGTTAAGTTCAAATTATTCTTATATAGATACAGTTGACTGTATCACTAAGTATATGGGCATGTAAATTTTTTACTTGCTAAGATAAACAGGTGATACAATCTGTATGGGCTTTTTGGTGTTGTGGTAGTAAAAGTGACAGATGTCAGGCGGACTATTATGCTAGGTACACACGCAGTGACTTTAGTTGCAGGTGACTTCCTGACAATTACGTTATCTTACGTCCATACATACTCAGCCTATTACGTTCCCACTGCTGGGACACAGGCCTCCTCTCCGTGAGAGGGAGCGGACCGTAATCCACCACGCGGGCCCTGTGCGGGTTGGTAGATGTCACATGTCTTCAATTTTTTTTGTTCTAGGACATGCCGGTTTCCTCACGATGTTTTCCTTTACCGTTTGAGAGCAGTGGTGATGAAATTATTTACACAAAGTAATGCGCCTGGCTGGGTTTGAACGCACGACCTACAACTCGTAAGTCGCGGCCTTTACCACCACTCCATACGTCCATACGCTGTTGACAAATCGGCTGTCAAAATCTGTGGGTATACGTGAGATTTTGAAATAACCAGGTGTGTGTTTCTTTTTTTTGCCTACGCTTTTCCACTGCGTAGCAAAGGCCAACCCGCCTGCCAAGCGTGGCGATTATGGCAAAACCCACCTTTTAGGGGAGGTCTATGTCCAGCAGTGGACGTCTTTCGGCTGAAATGATAGCAAAGGCCAGGCTCTCGGTACTAGTACCGAGAATTAAGTAAAAACCTCGTTAAAATTATTGACAGCTGTGGATTGTATCCACAGCTGTCAATAATTTTAAGTCACAGAAAGATTTTATGGAATACCACTATTTAGGTGAGAATACAAGTACATAGCTTTAGGTATGTAGCTGTTGAAATCTAAAGACGAATTAATTCCTCCTTTGTGACTAGTCGATGTAAGAGCCTGTAGTGAGTATATCTCGCGAGTTTGCCCTCAGGAAAGACAGATGTGACGAATGGTTATACATACATATTTGCTCTATATCTAATCAATTTGAAGACACGCTTGTGATGTTGTCGAAAGACGACATCGAATTAAGGACTCGAAATAATTTCAGTTTCTATTATGACGTTTTCATTGAACTAAATTAGTTAGCTTTAGCAGGAAATTAATTGTTTAAAAAAGATAAATTAATGGAATGTGTATAGACAAATACTTTACAAAATTATCACAATCATGTTCCCACTGCTGGGACACAGATCTCCTCTCTGTGAGAAGGAGTGGGCTATAGCCCACCGTGCGGATGTCACTTGCCTTCGATTTTTTAGGCTGTTGTGTTTTCCTTCACCGGTGATGAAATAAAATACAAAAAGTAAAGAGCCTGTCTGGGTTCGAACCCACGACCTACAACTCGTAAGTCGGAGCCGAAACCACGAAATTATGATCTTGCTGAATCGTTTTATGTCTAAAATATACATTGTAACCAAACGACTTTCAGCTTTATTTATGGGACCTCTAACTTCTAAGTAATATTTAATAAACCGTTGCCATTAATCAAGTCTCCGAAGTATAACAAGTAATATAATAATCTGTTCGTTCATAAAACAAAACCACTTAGCAATAATAAGCGGAATCGTTGTGAAACAAAAGGTTTTAGTGAAAAAGTTTGTAATTTCCAAGGCATTAGAACTCGGGCCACGTAACTGTGCGTATGAATAATTTAGAGGGGCGCCTATATTTGGGCTACACTTGTGGTCTTCTGAGGGCACAACTTCGTGTTAGGGTACTACTGACGTTTGGTACTAATTGTACTCGAAGAATTAAGGACAAGTTGGTAAGCGATGTAGTGTCGAGTTGAAATAATTATGAGTTAATATTTTTTATTTTTTAAATAAACTTTTTATTTTCACTTTTTAGTTGGGGTATGAATTTATGTGGGGTACGTCCCACACAAATTCGTATACCTTCACTTGCTAAGTAGGTACTTATATAAACAGGGATAAGAGTTATTAGAGATTATATGATAAGTTATAATAACATCATCAGCATACACTATGTGGAAAATTTACGTACTATTAAAGGTAACTCAGCCACTACTCGGAACTAGGCCAATATCATAATATGGAACCACTCTATACACCCTTTCAGACAAAAGTAGAATTTTTCAAATATTTTGATAAATGACGGATCTCTGAGGTAACAAACATAAAAAAATTAAAACAATATACAACAAAATTGAGAACTGCCTCCCATTTTCGAAATCAGGTAAATAAAAAACCCAATGTTGAAGTAAATCACGATAGTTGAATCTATAGTAGATACAGTGTTTATCAATTGCATGTGTTTATAATTGACTACGGCCACAAAATACTCTCTTTATTTTGTGCTACGGCAGTTAGAACCGACGGAAACGAGATACGCAAAAAAAAACAATTACTTATCTATTGTTGCGAGACTGCCTGCCGGGACTCTTGTGCTTCACCGAAACTCGTCTAATTATCACTTCCAAAAACAAAAGCAACTAGTAAGACTGCAAACCAAAACCGGCTCAAAGTTACTAAAAACGGAAACCTTCGCTCATTCGGCTAATGAGTTGCTCGACTTTTTGGGTGGTTACAAAAAAACAACTCGGGAATATTTCCCGAAGTATGTACCTGCGGCTTGGGAACTTTCCCAGCGTTTTTTGTTGAGACTGCACCGCTTGTGAGCGACGCCTGTGTTTGGCAGCTTTTCAAAGAAGTATTGTTCTTTATTTTAGCGACGACACACGTCTTTGGGTATGCAGAGATGGCAAGTAGGTGGTCTGGTAAATAAGACTTGCATAATATTTAAGTTTATTTAAAAAAGCTAAAACCGACTTCCAAAAAAACACTACACAGTGAAAAATAACTTTAATTTCGGAAGTCAGTGTCTTCCGTTTTGTATTTTTTTTTTTTGCCACTGGTTTTCATTCAATACTTTTTAGTTAAGGTACCTTCCCAAACAAATTCGTATACCTTCACTTGTTAAGTAAAAAACAGTGACAGAAACTTATTATAACTTCATCGAGGTACACACGGCCACACATCCAGCATACATTTGCAGTATAAGCTGATCTCGCATTGTATAGGATTTCCATACAGGCTGAGATCAGCGTGAACTGGAAATTTATAGCTTGATGTCTGGCCGTGTACAGGTAGGCTTGAACTAGGTAGAAAAAATTAGTTTTATTGAAGCTACGAGTAACTGTAAATGCACTAATCAGAACTGAATCAAGTTTATATGGGGCCTTTATACAAAAGAAGAATTTCTCAGATCGGTTTTAACTCTGTCACTTAGCTTCAGAAAGTTACAAACATTAAAATAAAATTCAACCGAAAAGAGAACCTTCTCTTTTTTCTTAAGTCGGTAAAAAATGGTACTGTATGGGGTAAGTAAATGTAAGTAGGAAGTTTGGTATTAAACTTACCTAAATGGTGGTTCCGTCATTTCGGATGCCTTTCCGATACCTGTAAAAAATAAAAATTGTGAATTATTATTTTAGACATTTATTTCAGAACAAGTCCATAAAACTTGTTAGTAACAATATACTTACAACGAATGTTAGTACTTATTCAAACAACAAAACAAATTAAACAACGACATGAAGCTGCATCCATCTTCACAGCATGGGGGTCTCCGATCTGCAAATACACCCAGTATGGAGATGGAACTACCACGAACGCGAGTAAGTAGGGAGGCACATTTTTTCCTTATGACAGCGGCAAATCCATCAACCCGCGCCTCAGCAAACATCCCCGACGCACTGCAACGCCATGGCAGCCCCAACAGTACCCTGAGTGCACTGTTGTATTAGACAAGCATGTTTCCATATGCCCGCTGCGAATGACTGACCCAATAATACGCACAACAACTATTCAAATAATATGATACAGCCAGATTGTTTGTAAAGGTACCCCTTAATATACGTCAGCAAATAAAGTGATTGATTGATGCAATTTATTTCGTGCATCAATAACCCAAAATGATTCAAACCGACTCACCAAAAATGGCGTCCCAAAAATTAATATAAAACCCGAAAATCAATTTTTTACAGAAACTTTCTGAAAAAAAAAACTACGCAAATAAAAATGAATGGGTAACGCGTTAGCTTCCGAATAAATTTGGCTGAATTCAATCCGGTTCAGTAATAGTTCCGGACCCATTGGCAGATTTGACCAAGTTCGCGCCGTCCGGCCAAATCCGGGCCGCAACGAGCATGAACCGGTAGATACGGTATCTGTACGGTTCCTGTTTTTGTTTACTTGTATTCCATTGGTTTTGTTTGTATAGAATTTTGTTTGGAGTAAAGATTTCCTGTTTCGCTGCAGTCTATAATTCGGTTTTGTCTTTCAGGTGTCATCACACGACGAGTTCCTGTCTGCTGCAGCTGGTTCTTCAACAAGAACGTCTATCTACAGTATCAATTTTACTTTAAGCTAAAACTTCGTAAGTGCTCTTCTACGAAGTACGAAAAACGTCAGTAAATACATCAGCATCAACATATGATTTTAGACCCCCTAGCGTAGAAATATTTTGTCAGTTATCACAACAAAATCAGCTCTATCATAGAAAAGCGTAATAGGTACCTACACGGTCCAATTGTATAGAACAGCAATTTTCTTTTTATAACTGACGAAATTTTTTTACGCAAATTTTGCTTAGAATCATGTACTTAATATACAGAACAATTGTAACAGGTGGCTGCCACCCTGTATATAAATAAATACTACTTACTCTAGTCAAACTACAGATTAGCTACAAAGAGGGCTAGAACAACAGTAGTAACGATACCACATAAGTATGGCCCCACAAGTAGTATGGTGAAACTTAAAACGAATAAATTGATTTTTGTAAGACAAAAATGCATGCGCAACAAACCACTCTTCATATGTCCATGTACTGGTGGAGACAAATCTGCCTGGAGCTGGCTGCGACTTTAATTACTTTTTATTGGAGCCTGCACCGTACACTACGATATTAGATCGGTAAACGGTCTGAGCGGTTTTGCAACGAAATGTATTTATTTCTATTGGTTCAGGGTTTTGAGAATTTGTGGTTGCAGTTTGACCAATTAAGTCCAGGGTTTCTGATCGCAATTTTTTATAATTTTAGCTTTTACTAGTGGCTTCGGAAAGCACGTTAAGCCGTTGGTCCCGGCTGTCATTTGTGGATCTTTGACAGTCGTTACGGGTCGTCAGAAGCCCGAAAGTCTGACAACCAGTCTTACCAAGGGGTATCGTATTACCCAGTAACTGGGTTGTGGAGGTCAGATAGGCAGTCGCTCCACGTAAAATACAGGTATTCAGCTGCATCCGGTTAGACTGGAAGCTGACCCCAACATAGTTGAGAAAAGGCTAGGCAGATGATGACTAGTGGCTTCGCCATCGTGGAGGTCAGAAATTATCCCACGAGAGAAAAGTATTCTATGTGTATCCAGGTTCTCTATAAACTATCTGAAGGCCAATTCTCGTAATTAAAAACGTTCAAAATCTAGTCGCAGTGTCATCTCAGCGACAAGCAAATATCAAAAATGTATGAAAAATCGAGGTATTTTTGACAGATTGACACTGAGATCAGACTGTGAACGTTCTTAAAATTAGTAGAATTGCCCCTCTGTGTGCCAAATTCATTGAAAACCGTTCATTAGATTTGCTCGAAAGGGTAACAAATAACCAGCCATCCATCCTTATAAACTTTCACATTTATAAGGACTAGTAGGATTTCTGCTAATACGATTGCTAGTGATATTTAAGCTACTAATTAACAACTATTACTATTAAACTGTAAGTCCTATTTCTAAAACGTACGGTACCGCAATTTTAATCAGTTATGTAGGTAGGTAAGAAGCAAATAACATGTAGAAACCGCCCAATACTTGCTACTTCAAATGTTCAAATGAATAACTATCTAATTATGATCTATGCTACCTATTCTCTTAATTATATTCAAATCCAATGAATACTTTACTTTCTTTCTTAAAAAAAACATTAGCACACAGGTCAACTCCTTGATATCATCTGCCTAGCCTTTTCCCAACTATGTTAGTTCTGTTACCAGTCTAACCGGATGCAGCTGAATACCAGTTGTTTACATGGACAGCGACTGACATGGCGACTCCCTATCTAACCTCCACAACCCAGTTACTGGATAAATCGATACAAGGGGGGGCTAAGACTGGTGATCAGACTTTCAGGTATCTGACGACGCGTAACGACTGTCAAAGATCTACGAATGACAGGATGACCAGGCTGGACCAACCGCTTGACGTGATTTCTGAGGCACGGAGGGATCTTGGTATTTAAAGATGTTCACCCATCCGCGGACTAACTGCGGCAAGCGTAGCTTATCCTGATCGATTGACTCGTGCCGCTGTTAGTACTTAGCCACAAGGCCCTCTTCAACTCCTTGACGTAATTAATTTAAGAACAATTTAAGGGTTCTAGGTAGTACACCTATACTCTTAAGCTTATCGTTATAAAACTCAGCTTAAACTCACAAGTTACTATTCTAAATGCCTTCCATTTGTTTTACATTCCGCGCAGCTCCACGCCAGCTACGCAAAACTTCTTTGATTACACTTTAAACAACATCGCCTTCAAAACTTAACTTCTTACGAGTATCTAACAGAATTCTAAAACTATTCCAACTTGAATACATCTCCAATTAACAATGACAACGTCGGTTATAGGAATTTGTGTAACTTAATACTTACATGGCCTTGTGTACAAAATGACTTTAAGTTACGCAATCTCTTTGTTAAAGAGTTTGTGTGGGTACTCGTTACCACTAAGCCAACCGACGTTGATGGATTTTGGTTTGGAGACTGTTACAATTTTTATCTTATGGTGACAGGCGCCATAATATGTCTGCCAAATGTCCGAAACCGGGGCAACCTACGTGGCAGTAATGCCTATTTTGTTGCTCACTACAAGTAAGGCCGCTTCTCATGCATACATGGAACCTGAAGCCCACTTAAATCCATAACATGACTACCTAATTCATTGAAGTTAATTAAATTATTTGAAATAAAAATCAAAATTTGGTTAAAACTGTCTTAGCACGGCAATCCAGGCTAGTTAGATTAAACCTAAATGCATAGGAAGCAAGTCTTTTTTAAGGGTACGAAATCATCAAATAACTTCTCTTGCTCTGGGCGAAGCGTGTCAGACTTTTACTGACTAATCTCTATCTAAGGAAGTCTCTAATACTAATCTAAGATGGTGCAATCTTCAATTTCAGTGAAAAAATACTTTTTGGTTTTACCAAAATCCCAACATGCTCAGAAATACTAAACAGTTTTAAATCCTAATTCACTCAGCACCACAATATAAAATAATAATTAATTAAGGGACTAGATGAGAAGACACAGTTACCGACTTATGAGAGTGGATCAATTAATAAACAAGGCTCCATTAATGAATGACACTTTACTGGTTCACTTTGATTTCATCAACAAAAAAAGTACCTAGGTACATTTAAAAAAACACAATTGTTGATGTTCTGCTTTAAACCGCTGTGGGTTGAAAGATCAGACAGACCCCAAAATCTTTGCGTAAATGCGAAATTCGACACTAGTTTATTGACAAAATAATCTCGTTATACCAAAAGCCGTAAGACCTCATGCTAGAGAGTGAGAAAACACTAAAGCAAGAAAACACATAAAAATATTCTTCAATTACTAATTTGAAAAAACCTCCTTTAGTTGAAACAAAAGCCATACCCAGCATACTGCTTAAGGACTAAAGAATAAAAACCCTAACACAGTTAGCACTACAGGATAAAACAATGACAGAAATCGGACAACTAATTACGGTTGTCTAGATCAGATGGCAGAGTTACCGACTTATGAGAGTCCACATTATTAAACGAGGATTAGTATTGCGCGCGGCGCCGGCGGCGGTACCAGTCTTGTGTTGGGGGACATACGGATGAATGGAGTAGCTAACTTTTATCTGCAACATGTATTCCGCTTGAGTGGCTTGTGGCTAAGCATTGATTTACCACTAGCCGTAGATCGATCATTAACGCTCAAAAAATGGGACGGAAAAGTAGTGCATGTGCACTCCTTTAACATTCGAGCCGTATAATCCGAATGAATTACAAAGTACTACGCGCCACTATAGATAATATAACGGCCAGATGTCTAGTGTATTAGACGGGTTATAATACAGTTGGTGACAAATTCCCGCCTTGTTTTTGTATGATGCGCTCTATCTACGGCGTAGTAAATCAATGTGGCTAAGTAATACAAGCCGCACCAGTCGACTGATCAGCACCCTAAATGCATAACGCACGATCAATCCATATTCTGAATCATTTTGAAACAGATTACTCAACCATTGCTTCATATGTTCGAAAAATGTGTCTGCTCAGCAACGTAAATAACGCAATGAATATTGTTGAATTTTCAAAATGAAATAGATTATGATTGACCTTGTGTTAAGCAATTATGGTGCAGGTTAAGCTTGCTGCGGTTGGTCCATGCCTCGGAAAGTACGTTAAGCCGTTTGTCCCAGGTGTGATTCGTGGATATTCGACAGTCGTTACGGGTCGTCAGAAGCCAGAAAGTCTGACCACCAGTCTTACCAAGAGGTATCGTATTATCCAGTTACTGGGTTGCAGAGGTCATATAGGCAGTCGCTTCATGTAAAATACTGGCATTCAGCTGCATCCGGTTTAACTGGAAGCCACCCCCAACATGGTTGGGAAAAGGCATGGTAGACTGGCGTAACGACTGTCAAAGATCCAGGAATGACAGCCGGGGCCAACTGCTAAACGTGCTTTGTGCGAGGAATGAAGGGGTCTCAGTTTGTACAGACGGTCACCCATCCACAAACCAACCGCAGCAAGCTTTGCTTAACCTGATCGATTGATCCGTGCGGCTTAGCCACGAGCTATTGCTCGAACTCCTATAAACTTATATTATGGTAATTATGAAAATGCGAAGGCCGATTTCATTTACCAAAAATATCTGCTGTTTCCCACAGTTCTCCATCCCCTACCTCCGTGTCCCAGCATATAGCTCGGAAACTCGCTGACGGGCAACATGCCCCTTTGTGCTACATACTCTACACAACTTATATAGCCCACTCTATTAAACTTTACCATGGCCCCGGATATTTTTAGATAAAAATATTATTTCGAATTAGAGGGATTTCCTTCTTTAAATGGAGGACGAAGTTTAATCGAAATGTGAGTGTGTGTGTGTGTGTGTGTGTGTGTGTGTGTGTGTGTGTGTGTGTGTGTGTGTGTGTGGGTGTGTGTGTGATGATGTGTGTGTGTGTGTGTGTGTGAAATGTGTGTGTGTGGGTGTTGGAGAGAGTGATCAAAAGAGCCCACGTCATAGACAGCATTTATGAAATTAGATACATAGTTTTGATTAGGTGCATATAATTTTTTTACGGGATGGTATGATTTGTTTTGTTTTTTAATAATAAATCAATACGTTTCTAACCATACCTCACTTGTCATGTCTTGTCAATTATGATTAGTAGTTTAGAATTTATGAGGGATTACATGAACATACATACGTTCCGTGTGGTGCCCAGGCGTAAAAGAATAGCACCATCCCATTTCTACCAATGGGTGTCGTAGGAGGCGACTAAGGGACTTACTAGAGAATGGACAGCAGCGTTCTCTATGCATTTTACCACCATACTGCGATTGCCGGCCCGCCTGCCAAGCGTGGCGATTATGGCAAACCCCCTTTGGGAGAGGTCTATGTCCAGCAGTGGACGTCTTTCCGCTGTAATGATGATGATGATGACACATATGTACCGTAAAACTAAAATCATAACCCTCCTATTTGCTTTGCCGTAGTCGAGTACTAATAATGAGTCCTTAATTACATGCATAGAGCATTACTTACTACAAATCGATTTGCCTGCCGTGGTAAATGTTATTTAAAACTACCAGAATCATAATTCTGAACACAAATAAGCGTTTTTTAACATCGCCATCGATACAAAATCGAAGCCGTCCTTAAATCTGTCTCAACGCATTGAGTTAAAACACTTTACAATTCAGAAATATTGTAAAAGTCACGTTCCGATATTACAGTAACCCCTTTCTTTCAATCGAGTCTCAGGACTTTTGTGAAAATATAAATTATTCATATTCGATTACCCGAAGTCGCTTCGATCAATGTACGTGGGACCAAATCTTTTTCGTTTTCCCCAAAAACGTTTTCTCGGCCTATTTTTCGAGTTCGTTTTTCGTGTAGCAATTGTTTTTGTTCTCATTAGTCACTCACTAGTCACTCACGTAGCCATTACGTACGAGTACCTTGTTAGTTTTTACCTTAACTCCTGCGTATCTTCAATGTCTCTAATTGTCTGTTCATTGAAAGCCGTTAAAACCCATTCAATTGGTCGATGTTGAGTACTTAATGCCTCATTGCAGATCTAGTCTGGTGAAGCCTGATTTAGATTTCAGAAGGCCAATTCTCGTAATTAAAACCGTTCAAAATCTGGTCGCAGTGTCATCTCAGCGACAAGCAAATGTCAAAAATGTATGAAAAATCGAGATTTTTGACAGATTGTCCCTGAGACCAGACTGTGAACGTTTTTAAAATTAGCAGAATTGCCCCTCAGGAGTCGAATAATACTCATCTATTACAGTTCACCCATTCTATTAAAAATACTATTGACCGCTTTATTGTCCATAAACAAGAAAAATGCGTCTACTCAAGATCACCGCGTTTGTATAGTCCATAAGAACCAGATTAGTACAAAATGTTTCTTTTGCCATAAGATAGCATTATCTCATAATTGAATAATCAGTTACTGGGTAATACGATACTCTTGGTTAAGACTGGTTGTCAGACTATCGGGCTTCTGAATACCGTAGCAACTGTCAAAGATCTATTGACAGTCGGGACAAATTACTTAACGTGCTTGCCAAGGCACAGAGGGGTATCATATGTAATGGTTGGTCACCCATCCACGGACTAACCTCGGCAAGCCTTGCATTATTTTTGATCGACCGAATATTATTACACATAAATTCGTATCAACATAAAAGTCTTACAAACATCGTCCATCACTTCCAATACAAGTTGCTCGACAAACTTGTAAACAATTCAAGTGGAATCTTCTTTCTTTCCGCAGATTACGATGCAGCTTGCAATTTTTTTACATCTTAAGAGAATAAACAAAATCTACTCGCCTCGTCCAATCCGTCGCGTTTTCTTTTACACAGCGCTGTGGCCATGAAATTGGAGTGGCGGCATGTCATGAAAAGTTAACATAATTTATTTTATGTCAGTTCAATAGAATACTTCTGTATGTCTGATATAAAATAAATAAACTTTCTTTCTTGTTAAATAGATAAGCAACTAATTAGTTGCTTGACTATTTTAGAAACATTTGAAAGAGCTGACAGCGGCGTTCAGTTCTAGAAACAAGTGCGAGTCGGACTCGCCCATGAAAGGTTCCGTAGCAGCAAGTAATACGATTAATGACGTATAAAAAAAAACTACTTACTAGATCTCGTCCAAACCAATTTTCGGTGGAAGTTTACATGGTAATCTACAGCATATATATTCTTTAGTTTTATCATTCTCTTATTTTAGAAGTTACAGGGGGGGAGGGCACATTTTACCATTTTGGAATTAGAAACCTCAATATTATTTTTGAAGACCTATCCATAGATATCCCACACGTATGTTTTTTTTTTTTTGAGTTTCAGTTCTAAGTATGGGGACCCCTTTCTATTTTTGTGTGAAAATCTTAATGCGGTTCACAGAATACATCTACTTACTATGTTTCAACACCATAGTTCTTATAGTTTCGGAAAAAAGTGGCTGTGACATACGGACGGACAGACAGACATGACGAATCTATAAGGGTTCCGTTTTTGCCATTTGGCTACGGAACCCTAAAATTGGTCCAAATCAATCAATCAATATCTAATCTAATTATTTTCTTCATAAAAGCAATTTTTAAGCCTACTAATCCAGTTATCATTGTAAGGGGAAAAAATACTATTAAAAAGTATGAAAATATATTCTGCCATCTTCGTAATCAACGCTAAAAAAAAATCTGTACATGTCCAATAATAACCAGCGAACTTTTTCCAATGTTACCAAGCTCATTACTGTAGGTATTAACTAAAACGTTACCCAACCTCTAGCCAGCCAGGGCCTAGAGACAAAATACATTTCTGTTAGCGTTCACGCCAAACGCTACGCCAAAATGTATGGGATTGACATAACCTGCGGAAACGTTACGTCGTGTTCTTTCCGCAGGTAATGTCATTCCCATACATTTTGGCGTAGCGTTTGGCATGAACGCTAACAGAAATGTGTTTTGTCTAGGCCTACTGGTTAGTAGCACATAACTACTTAACAAAAAAACCCCCTTTATCCCCAACAAAAGCTAAACGCTGTTCTCCCAGCCTGAGTTTAAAGCGATCTTTTCTGAGACGCCAGTCACTATCTCCGCTTTTGTACGGAGGCTATTCAACGTCGTCGGGTGAAGCGCGGAATTGGACAGCCAAACCCAATTACCGTGGAACGTCCGCGCTAGTTTTTATTTATACACTGGTCCTTTGAAAAACGTGCCCCTTGCTAATACAATAGCTTCTGGCTTGTTCGTATTTCTTGTAAGAAGAATGTAGATGAAGTTGATCAAGAAATTACTAAGAGGCAAAGATGAATTTACTCAAACGGTACGTCAACATCGGATGCATCCGCACCGCGTTGTAACTAATCAATGCGGCTGTAATTATAGACTAGTGAACTATGCCATATCCGAGAGCAGTGGTGGCCAAGTGGTAACGGCTGCGACTTGTAGGTCGTGAGTTCGAACCCAGACAAGCGCTTTACTTTGTGTAAATTATTTCATCACCACTGCTCTCAAAACGGTGAAGGAAAACATCGTGAGGAAACCGGCATGTCCTAGAACCAAAAAGTCGAAGACATGCGACATCTACCAACCCGCACTGGGCCCGCGTGGTGGATTACGGCCCAGTCCTTCTCACCGAGAGGAGGCCTGTGTCCCAGCAGTGGGAACATTATAATAGGTCTTTACCTATGAAATTGCCGTTGTGTATGAAAAAATTTAAACGAATTTTTTTCATGAATTTTTTATTTGTATTAATCGAAGTAATCACCCATGCAATCAATGCATCTTTGCCATCGCAGTGGCAGTTTATTGATGCCCTTCTTAAAGAAATCAGCTGGACGGGAGGCAACAAATTCTTCAAAGGCATTTTGTACTGCCTCTCGGGTATTAAATTTTTTTCCCGCCAAGAAGTTATCCAAATTCTGGAAAAAGTAGTAGTCTGTAGGCGCAAGGTCTGGTGAGTAGGGCGGATGACGGAGAGCTTCCAACCCCAGTTCTTGCAACTTGGAGACCGTCTGCTGTGCAGTATGAGGTCGCGCGTTGTCGTGCAGGAGCAGCGGAGACGAGCGATTGACCAATGCTGGTTGGAGATGCGCCAGCTTCTCCATCATTGTGTTCAGTTCTTCACAGTACACATCTGCAGTAATGCTCACCCCGTTTGGTAAGAAGCTGTGATGAATCACACCGGCGCTAGACCACCAAACAGTGACCATCACTTTTCTAGGGGTAAGTTTTCGTTTAGGGCATTGTTTAGGTGCTGAACCAGGATCCAACCAACTTGCTGAGCGCTTACGGTTATCAAACAGAATCCATTTTTCATCGCAGGTAACAATGCGGTTCAAAATTCCTTCATTTGTGTGTCTGTTGAGCAGTGCAAGGCACGTCTCGACGCGTACTTCGCGCTGGCGATCATTGAGTTCGTGGGGCACCCATTTGTCAAGCTTTTTTACCTTGCCAATTTGACGCAAATGGACCAATATTGTTTTGACGCTAACGTCGAAAGCTGCTGCTAATTCAGCCGTAGATTGTGTATCATCAGCTTCCACAATCGCCTTTAATTCGTCATTGTCGACCAAAGTCTTCGGACGACCGCGAGGTTCATTTTTCAGGTCGAAATTTCCAGAACGGAAGCGAGCAAACCAATAACAGGTGGTGCGTTGGTTTGTAGTGTTAGCTCCGTAAACGTCGTTGATGTTGCGTGCCGCTTGTGCCGCGTTGCTGCCACGACGGTACTCATATTCCATAATTACTCGAATTTTTAACGTATCCATGATGACGAAAAAGATTGAAATGCGATGAAAATGGAATTATTCCGATCTGTCACCCCGCTTTGTCCCCTTAGGGTGACAGATAGGAAAAAAAAGTTTGATCTGTCCCCCTGTTAGCAATGAGGGGACAGTTCGAACTTTATTCACTCCTTAACGGTTTCATCTGTCCCCCTATCACTGACAGAACTGAATTTAATAACAAAAATACCACCCTTTAAAAATATTAAGAGTACCTTATATAAAACCCGGAATGAAGCAATACAAATGAAAAAAATATGTTTTAATGATCTTGACGAAGTAATAATACCTCCCAAATTTATACCTTTTGTATTAGCTGACTACAGTCATGAAGGTAATAGAATAATATTTTTCTGTGCCGAGTACATGAGAAACCTTTTACGTATTTTAGACGACTTTTTAAGTGACGGAACATTTAAAAGCTGCCCGAAACCATTTCTACAGATTTATACTGTACATGCAGACTTCGGCAGTAAAAATATGAGTACCGATATTGTGCCAGTAGTTTACTCATTAATGAGTCATAAGGATCAGAAGAGCTACGAAATTTTATTTATAAGTCACAAATCCCAGAGTGGAAACCCAAAACCTATAAAACAGACTATGAAATTGCAGCAATGAACGCTATCAAAAAGGTTTTTCCAGAAGTCACAGTTAAAGGTTGTTTCTTTCACTATAATAAAGCTGTGTGGAAGAAGGGAGCAGCTCTTGGGCTAACTAAGTCAAAACTTTTGAAAAGACAAGTGGCACTGAGTGCCGTACTTCCATTGATACCTGATAATGAAATTAAAACTACTGGCTCAATATCGGTACTCATATTTTTACTGCCGAAGTCTGCATGTACAGTATAAATCTGTAGAAATGGTTTCGGGCAGCTTTTAAATGTTCCGTCACTTAAAAAGTCGTCTAAAATACGTAAAAGGTTTCTCATGTACTCGGCACAGAAAAATATTATTCTATTACCTTCATGACTGTAGTCAGCTAATACAAAAGGTATAAATTTGGGAGGTATTACTACTTCGTCAAGATCATTAAAACATATTTTTTTCATTTGTATTGCTTCATTCCGGGTTTTATATAAGGTACTCTTAATATTTTTAAAGGGTGGTATTTTTGTTATTAAATTCAGTTCTGTCAGTGATAGGGGGACAGATGAAACCGTTAAGGAGTGAATAAAGTTCGAACTGTCCCCTCATTGCTAACAGGGGGACAGATCAAACTTTTTTTTCCTATCTGTCACCCTAAGGGGACAAAGCGGGGTGACAGATCGGAATAATTCTGAAAATGTAACACTAATCAATAAAGAAATGACTACTTTTAGAAAAAAAAATCCATGTTTTTAAAATAAAATTAATTTGAAATTAGAATTCTTAGCCAAACAAAAATTATTTTGATTTGAAATGGCCAGTACTGCAGAACGGCAATTTCATAGGTAAAGACCTAATATTATGATGATGATGATGAACTATCCCATTAGGTACTGGCAATAAGAAGCCAAGCCACAAACCAACAGTAATATCTTCTTGAAGGGAAATTACTACCTTGCAGCCATAATTGTCACGGCAACAGTTGGCGTTACTTTGACAAGAAGTCTTTCATTTCGACGATTAATATAAAATAAATGATGACGACCATCGTTATTTTCATACATTCGTTTATCATTCATTCACGACTAAAGAAACACTGACACTTGACACTTTTGACCGGATCCCAGACCTGACGTCCCAGTGCTGCCAACCATCACGTGACGCACGTAATTTCAGAAAACCACAATGGAAATCTTTCAACGAATGGTGAGACCCTATAATGATTTATAGTTCATTCAAATACTAGAGTTTGATTCAACTATAAGAAAAACTGAATACAAAAATAAAATCGCCTTCAAATTTTTATCTTTCCACTACTTAACAGCAGCATAGCTAAAGTACCTAGATTCAATGCATTGAATATGACTGAACGAGACCCGATTCATTCGTTCGCGAGTGAAGTAAGAACTACGACTACACACGGTCACGTAGCTTGTCGAGCCAGCGATGAGCTTGTAAAAGCGTTCGTGCGTCACAGATCATACAGATTGCTGGCAGCGTTCCATTTTCGAATATGATTCGTTTTTAAATTATCTGTGAACGTTTTGTCGTGACTTAGGAATTTTCTTGTTCAGTGAATCAGGAGAATGGCAAGCAACCGCCTTAATGGTAGAATAAAATTGTGATTACGATTTTGTCTTCCTTGCAGTCTTGTGCGATCATATGAAGTTATTTTTTTTTTACAAATATTCAATGCTATTTCTTGCATAAAACATTTTCATAGATGATTTCAATTCTACTACTTCCTACTATTTAAATTAAGATTTTTACTTTGGCGGAGGATGTTTTTACGATACTGGATGCAATTCAATGCAGTGTTCAGAGTTACACAAATTTTCATTTACCATCTAACTAAAATCTCGGGCACCTTTGAGATTATCTAGTCTTTGGTCTGTCCCTCTTATGGATAGATATGAGTAAACAGTGTAATCCGCTTTTTAAAATATCCTACACCTGTACAAATAAATCACATTGAAGCGTCTGTTTGTGATATCAAAATAATAGCTTATCACTAAATGCATATGAAAGTATATACGGTATACTTATAACTTAAGAATATTTTTTTTGTCTGTGTCTGGAATTTCACTGGCAGATAGCTGATGTTATCTATACTATAAATAATGTTATTTAACAGAAAATATAATCTATACTAATATTATAAATATATATTATAATACATACATAAATATAATAAATAAATATATCTTATATAATATAATGTAATCTATACTAATATTATAAAGCTGAAGAGTTTGTTTGTTTGTTTGCTTGGACGCGCTAATCTCAGGAACTACTGGTCCGATTTGAAAAATTATTTTAGAGTTGGATAGCCCATCTATCGAGGAAGGCATTAGGCTAAATAACATCACGCTAAGGCCCTTAGCAGCCGAGCAAAAAGAAAAAAATCACGAATACGAAGTACTCGCGAGCAAGTAATTTGACGCAGACGAAGTTGCGGGCAGAAGCTAGTATTATAGCTAGTATTCTATTTTATTCTATTCTATTCTATTCTAGTACTCTAGGTCCCAGTAGCATGATTCCGTGGGATAATTTTCGGCATAAACGCGAGTGAAGTCGCGGGCAGAGCTAGTTCAAAAATAATGTAGTACAACTAAACCGGAATATTCCGGAAGTGGCAAAAGAAATATATCCACGACGCGTATTATATTATCCTATAACCCACTGACAGGTATACCAAACCAGAGCCAAAAAGATCCAGTCAATAAAACACTCGATTTAAAACACAACATTTTTACTCAAACTTTTGCCTACAAACTTTGTTTTTGGCAAGCAGTCTTGGCGTTTCAAAGTTGTACGTCCATTTCAGCCGTGGATCACAGCTGGTCTAACTTGAAACCCACGGGTGCTTGATCCAGCCTCTCTTTTTTAATTAATACCACTTCGAACAGAGAACCAAAAGAATGCTTCAAGTCATTAAAAGTTTTAATAGCATTTGACTTCGAGTTGCAAGGATGGTAACAAATTTTAGTAGAAAACTTTTTTGGTTTTTGAAACTGTAAGAAATAGTTTGCGAGGCTCGAGTTTTTTAGAATGGAAAAGTGTTGGCTCGAAAAGGGTTGGAGTTAGAGTTTGGGGAAATATGGTGATTGTGTTTTTGAGTTATGCCGTAGGAATGGGGTGGTAAACCTTTCTCGTTATGTTTGTGTTTGCAAAAGTTTTATTAGAATTTGTGTAAGGATTTTGCTCTGACAGGTGAACGATGAAACATTATGAGTACTCGTACATAAATATTCTCGTATGGCCTTTTCTCAAGAGTTTTTTTTTTGTTATAGTTTGATTAAAACGTGTTTGTAACTGTTTTCACCTGCCCTCCCTATCTGGTTTTCTCTTCAAATACATCATCATCTGCCTAGCCTTTTCACAGCTGAATACCAATATTTTCCATAAAGCAACTGCCTATCTGACCTCCACAACCCAGTCACTGTGTAACACGATACTCCTTGGTAAGACTGGTTGACGGATTTTCAGGCTTCTGAATACCCGTAACGACTATCAAAGTTATTCGAATAGAAAAAGACGAAAAAAAAGAAAAACGAATACCAGTCAGGACCAACTTTCAGTGCTTTCCGAGGCACTGAGGGGTCTACTTATGTAAAGATGATCACCCATCAACGGACCAACCGCAGCAAGCATAGCTTAACCTGATCGAACAACCCGTCCGGCTGTTATTACATAACCACAAGCCCCTTTTACAAATAAATCTCAACCATTATATATGTAAACAAAAATTGAAACTTCATTAACCTGAATATCCCTAATACACACACCAATATAATCTGAAAGAGGCAAACAAACAGTCGACCAACTCAGCAATCATTACAAAATCCCCAATTTAAACCGGGGATACACTCTCGGACACCTGTAAAAACATAATTCTGTGTAGGGCTTTACATAGCCACCCTTTGCCTTTAAATCGAAAACCAATTACGGAAAAACTGTACATAAATACAGCCGAGCACTGTCCGCATGTGTGTATGTATATGCATATAGAAACGGTAAATGCTACAACAAAGAATTGTGGCAACTGGAAAGGGTAGACTGTTGGTTAAAAAATGGTTGAAATTTGAAATCAGTTGGTTGAAATGAAAGAATGAAAATGTAACCAATATTTCACACCTTTAAAATTAAAGAGACCGGACCTCAAAAATTAAAATTAAAGAGCCGGAAGCGAAATTGGTCTCTATAATTCAGAATTATAGAGACCAATTTTGCTTCCGGCTAATTTCGCATTAGGTCTCTTTAATTTTATAGGTGCAATTTATATATTAATACATTAATGAAAACATGGAGAAGGAGTGTAGCTAATATTTTGATAAAATAATGCATTAGTAAATTTTAAATTAATTACGGTCGAATTTCGCCGACTAGGCGAGCAATGGTACTATCATTTATTCACTAGTACTTTTCTTTTGTGATTGCAGATGCCTATTTTCAACAGACTTCTCTAAACTGAAGAGAACGTTACTAAGCCTAATTTTAGTCCAAAACCTACCCAAGTCCACTGCCCCATCCATAGAGCTCTATACCAGCAGATAGCACGTTTAATTAACACAAGTGACAGCACGATGTGAGCCGACGCACCGACTGGCACATATAGTGGAATAACAATACGCGGCTATGTAGTGAGGATTATAAATGGGTTTGATTTAAACACGTTGGTTTGGAATGAAGAGAGATCTTCGTTTGTTTGTTTGGATGAGGTCACGTGTTGATGTGGAGAGATGAATGAAAGGGAATAAATCTCAAGACAAACTATTCAAACTGAGTAAAATCTCCGCTTCTGCTGAGCCTTCCTCTATCGCTCAAGAGAAGACTCATCGACATGTGTATTCTTCCCGTTTTCACGAATGGTTCTCAAACATGGTCTTTGACAATTCAGCAAAGGTCCACGTTCGAGGTTTGCCAGAGAGCTATGGAACGGAGTTGGTATTCTGGGTATCAAACTTGTGGACCGGGTTAACAATACAACAATCTGTTCCATTACAAAAATAACTTATGTCTCTCAGAAAGCTGCCACGCTTAAATGGAATTGGGCTGGACACATCTGCCGCATGTCAGACGATCTATGAGTCAAACTTACGACCTCGTGGGTTCCGCTTAATGGCAAACGACATCGCGGCAGGCACAGACGGAGATGGTGAAATGAGCTGGACTCCATTAATAAAGATTGCTCCTTGACAGCTCTGGACTGGAGAGAGGTGGAAGGAGAGTAGGAAGGCTTTTGCCCAGCATTGGGCCGTAAATGGCTAATTAAAAATTGAAAAAATACTGCTGAGCGGTCGGGAAAACTGTGCTTGGGTTTTTTCATCTAGAATTTTTCACTAGCAGCCCGGAGTCCGGATTTGGGCCCGGTTGATGACAATAGGCTCGCCCCTATATTTTTTTTAAAACCTTTCCCCACACTAGGAATTTCTCCTGTATTTCTCCTATTACATGGGAGTTAAACATAACTGGCGAAATGTGGTGGTTAAACATAAAAGGCAAATTTATGCGATAGCAACATTCGCGGTTGATTTGCTGAAATTTTTTGAAGAGTTCCGTTGTCTGTCTCCGAAACGCATCATCAGATCTATATGAAATTTAAATGGGACCATTTCGGAGTAAACCCTTTTCGAACAAAAACGGATTTGCAAAATTCTTTTTGCAAATCCGTTTTTGTCCGTCTATATACGACGGAGCTATGCCCGAACATACATAAAAAATATATATCTAAACATGTCGAATTGATAACCTCCTTCTTTTTGAAGTCGGTTAAAAATACAAAGTTGTGAAAGTGTTAAAGCAAGCTACTGTAAAAATGCAGAAAATCAATGTTGAAAAGATTTTCGTTGATAAGCGCTTTTCTTTAGAAAGCCTGGGCCGATTTCGCAAATTTTTGGTTTAAAATGTTCAAGATATGATCATCAGGTTTTTACGGAAGAAAAAACTGCCAGGATAGTTGGAAAGTTTGGGAAAACTAAAAGAACATGTTCTATGAGTTTTTTGTTAGACTAGACGAGGTCTGTCCGGTTATTTTTTGTTTTTATTGGGTAGGAAATCGTCAAGTAACTTCTCCCGCTCTGGGTGGAGCAGGAGGGCGTGTCAGACTTTTACTGACTAAAACCCACCCGTGTTCTCTCAGTAGCCTGTGTGCCTGGGGCGGCGGCGGTATCCCCATCGGTTTGTGCTAACATCTCTTTGAGGCGCGCGTGGAACACAACGCGCTGTCGAGTCCTTGGAGTCAAGGCTTGGTCCTTACCGGACAGCGAGCTACCCATTACTCGCCGTCCGCAAGCCCCCGCCTACGGTGACCGGGAATAAGGCTGGGATTCCCGACGCCAAGGGCGTCTCCTGCGGCGACTAAGGCTGTGAGGGCGCAAATACTGCCTCTCCCTCACGTGCGCCGCCTCCCTCTTAGCAAGCATCACTGCTTTGCAGAAGGAGGTGACGGCTACCTGCAGTCTCGCTCCGTACCATGGCCTGGACCAGGGCCGGACGCGAGATATCACCGCCACCGATCGACTCCACGAGGACACGGCGGTGTTCCGCCCAAGCCGGGCAGAGTTCCACCGTATGCTCCACCGTGTCGTCAGGGCGATCTTCGCAGTGGAAACACCCGGGTGTTTCCTCCCGCCTTATGCGAAACTGGAACCTCCTGAAATAGCCGTGTCAGGTGAGGACCTGCGTCAGGCGGAAGGTGAGGACGCCATACCGCCTCTCAAGCCACTCCTCAAAGAGGGGACTTACCGCTGCAATCTTGGCGTGCCCAAGGTATGTCCGGTCAACTAGTTAGTAAAAAAAAAATACATTCGTAACAAGATGCACACAGAACTACTCGTTAGTTCTGTATGCATCTGAATGTTACTTTAGGTATTGAAAACTAATCCTACTAATATTATAAATATGACAGTTTGTACGTTTAGATGGTTGCCTAGGTGTTACTCATTCCCGCAAGATCAGCCGATCGAATTTCGATAATGGCACCCAAATAGTTTCTAAACTGCTTAAACAATTAAATACATAGGATACTTCTTTTCTCGTTAGTACATTCCCGAGGGATAATTTCCGACATTAACACGGGCGAAGCCGCTGGCAAAAGCTAGTTGTAAATAAATACTTCTCATCCGTTAAGTAGGCAACAAAGGCGGTGCTTCCAGAGTTAATTATAGTTGTTGTATTATTGTTTATACTCATAATTACACCGCGAACACGCTACTACGTTATTATAAAACTTTCTTATTAATATGCAGATGTAGTGCCCCACATTATGATTTACAAGCAAAGAACAACATTAATTCATTACGAAACAAATTAACATAAGAACGGAAAAATACATAAAATATATAATAATATAAAATACAGACGGCCATCCATATTCACTAACAAGGGAACGTGCATTACCATAATTTCCAACCTACCTATACAGATACAAATCCATTTAACCTGTTTTATATTCCGCAAAAGTGCCCAGAAAAGGCCAGAGGACTTAACGAGTGAATTAGAATTTTACATTGTAATGGTTGTTGCCCGCAGAGAAGGGTGAAATAGGGGTAAAAAGTGGGGGGATGAAAAACGCGAACGTCGAGTGCCATCTCACCTAGGCGCGGCGCATACTTCAGAGCTTTGAACTAATTATCCGGTGCTGTATACGCCTCGCAAGCGGCAATTTCACTAATTATTACATTCATTGAGAAACTGTGAAAATTAAACCGTATTTTTTGGTAGCCGGTAGTGATTTAAATGTTTTGTCACGAGTGTGAAACAGGAGTTAATTGGTTTTATACTTCTTTATTACAAGTGCGCTTCTGTATGCGTTTTCCTCGTTGACTTGTGTACCTGCGCTGCTGTACCGACAGCGATGCAAATTGACTCTGTATTTTTTCTTCAAACTAAATGCTTTTCGCTTACTGCAATTGCACTCATGGCGTTAAATGGTGCAACGGGGTTTCAGTTTCTAGAAGGATAGTCAAATTCTGATTTACCTGGATAGATTCACGAATCTACTGACGAAATGTTCTGACGCTCTCATCGTAAGTCATCACAATCATGTAGATAGATTAAAATGAATTACAACTAAAATAAAGACGGTATTATCAATAGAAAATTTGACAAGAATTTAATTTATTATAGCATCAACATATAAAATCTATTTCAACTAAGCCAAAATCTAAAACTTACATCGAAATGATAATTTGACAATATCGAAGAGCTAGATCAATTTAACTTCTTTCCAACTTATGCATATTAAAAGAATGACGGCGAACTTTAACACAAATTGTGAGTCGTGACAATTCACAATGAAACTTTATTTGAATTTAAATAGTAAGAAGTCGTCAGGCGGGGACACGGCGGGGATAAATGTGTGGATCTGAAGCTGCCAGGGGACTAGACTGACGGTTGAAAAGCAGCCAAGAAACTTAATACGTTTAAATTATTTGCATTATTATATTTTATGTTTTTTTTTTGGAGAATTTTGCATTAAAAATATAAATATGCTTGGTAGGTTGGCCAATTTCGTAAACTTGTCGTAGGTACAAACGTATAAAGTTTTATAGTTGCAGTGTTTTTTGTTATCTAAACGAATATTTTAAAGTGAAAAGATTTTATTTTATTTGTATGTTTATCTGTAACGGTTTTACGCTAAACCGACTGAACGAATTTGGATAAAATGTGGCAAATGCGTAGATCATGACGTGGATCAGGACGTAGGATAGGATACTTTTTATGCCTATATTTGAGACTTAAGCAGGTGAAACTACGGCCCGCAGCTAATCACTATATCACTATATGTTCATATTATAAAACAAACTCCCGCGCCGAGTCTGTCTGTTTGCGATAGACTCAAAAACGACTGAACGGATTTTCACATCATGATCTGAATTTTCGGATCATCAGAGATGAGGAAAGTTTAGGAGTGTTTAGTTTTGTGTAAATTAGTTAACGTGGGCAAAGCCGCTGGCAAATTAATAAAATCATTAAAAAAACTACGGAAGCACGCGTTATTATTCAATTGTGCACAAACAAAAAAAAAAGTAAGTTAAAAGGAAAATCTCGAAGCAAACCATCCCATTTAATTTTAAAGTCCCAAAATTCGTTTTAAATGAAAAATATTAATCCAAATTAAAACATGGAATCGGAATACATCAGCCGTAACTGAGTTTACCGGCTTCCGATGAGTAATATACCACGCTCGATGGCTTGCAGATTACGGACTATAAATTATTATGAAGCAATCAGTGTATGGCAAAAGTTTGAGCCCGGTTTTGTATCGGCGATGCGGGAACGATACGATGTGTGTGATGTTTCGTTGTAGAATTATTTTCTTTATTCCGTTAAATATACATATAAATTACATTTTTAAACATTATTATAAAAATATAAAAACATTTAAAAATATAAAAAATAGTAGCCCACCGGTATCGGGAACAAGGTCCAAGCTACCGGCGGCGGTCAGGGCTCCAGAGAGAGGAACCTCCTAACGATGCGAGCCGTGTCCAGGAGTACCGGTTTCTGGATCAAGCCCTTGACCCAGCTGCCCAACGAGAGCCTCCTCAGATGTTGGTCGAGGCTCTTGGCTATCAAGCCATTGGCTGAAACAACTATCGGTAAAATGATCGCTGAGTCCACATCCCACATGTCAACAACCAAGCGAGCCAAGTCAAGATACTTGATTTGTTTATCTTTCTCGGCTTTCACGAGATTCCCGTCATGCGGGACCGTTATATCAACGATCATTGTACGCCGCTCTAGTCGATCCACCACCACTATATCAGGCTTATTGGCAACAATAGTCCTGTCAGTGATGATGGATCGATCCCAGTACAGTGTGACATGTCCATTTTCGAGAACTGGGTCGGGAACATACCTGTAGTACGGCACTTCTGATTCCACAAGGCTGTATTTTAGAGCAAGTTGCTGGTGGATAATCCTGGCTACAAGGTTGTGTCTATACAAGTACTCCTCGTTAGCTAGACGAGAACAACCGGAGATTATGTGTCTGATTGATTCTCCCGGACGGTGGCATGCCCGACAGATGTCAACCGTGCCATCTTTCACAATAAATCTCCGGTAGTTGTTCGTCATGATAACTTCGTCCATAATTGCACAGACAAAACCTTCGGTTTCCCCAAAGAGGTCACCGAAACGCACCCAGGCTACGGACGATAGTAAGTCTACATCGGGTCCATGTAGGGCCCGAAAAAAGCGTCCGTGGAGCTCCTTACTGTTGTAGAATTATTATTATTCTCTGAATTATTCTAAAATCGGTAGAAAAAAACTGGAGCTTAAAAAAAACATTTTTTAGGCCATTGATGAATCCACAGGTAAAATTATTTTTGAAATAAATGTTAGACAAGCCAACTTCTTCCTTAATAATCTCAGAGGTGTAAAGTCAGCTATTCTTTTTACTAAACCACAATTTTCGTTTTTAATATTTTGTCCGCCTGATATTATCATTTTAAAAGTCTAAAAAACACTCTCATATATACCGGAAACGATTCGACACCGATACAAGATCGCCATTCATAAAGGCTCTTGCTCACGAACCGTGAGCTACCGTAGATTTATTGGTAATATAATTTTGATTGATCGAAGCGATTTCAGCCACCAACTTGAGGTTTAAAGCGACGCACCGAGAGCTTAGCCGTAATCAATCTTAAACGGTGAACTAATAGGTTTAGCAGGTGACATAATACACGTAAGAGTTTAGTGCATCGGAATTTATGTTGCACGTGGATTTTTTTTAAAGAGTTAAGGTGTTTATTTTTATTTTTATGGCACTTGAGTACTTGGCTGCGTACTTTAAATATGGACATTCATATCACTTTACATTTTCGAGTTAAGTTACGAATTTTCACGAGTATTTAAAATGACTATCGTTGTGTTCTTTTCAATTTAGGGGTTTATTAAATTAATTATTTTTATAAGCATTTATTTCAATTAAACCAATTAGTCGCAATTTTGAATTGTCGGTCAGAAATATAAATTTGGTTAATGACTTATACTAGTCTAGGTAACAAAACAGTGTGGGCTGAATTTTTAAAATTATTTTAGACAACGTAATAACCCAAACATCGCTCCTTAATAGAGCCTACAAAGACTATTAAATTATAATCTAATACAGGTTGTATCAAGGTAACAGCTGTGCGATATGATGGAAACATTTATTATTCATTCTTAATGTAGCAATCTATACTAATACTAGCTGACCTGACAGACGTTGTCCTGTCCGTCCAATAGTCATTCATACAGAATCCCTACCCTACCTACCCACCCTACCCACCCTACCCACCCTACCTACCCTACCTACCCTACCTACCCTACCTACGCTATAAACCTCACGGAGCCCCAGACCTTTCCAACGAATGCAAAACCGTGGAAATCGGTTCGTGCGTTCTGGAGTTATAGCGTCAGGAAGGAAAACTCGACTTATTTTTATATAGTAGATTATAAAGCTGAACAGTTTGTTTGGTTGAACGCACTAATCTCAGGAACTCCTAGTTCGAGTTGAAATATTAGTGATGGATAGCCCATTTATCGAGGAAGGCTATAGGCTATATAACATCACGCTAAGACCATTAGGAGCCAAGCAAAGAGAAAAAAGTCACAAATACGAAGTACTTGCACGGGCAGGCGATTCGAAGCGACAGGGTGGGACGGGGCTGCGAGAAATTTGACGCGACCGAAGTCGCGAGCAAAAGCTAGTGTTGTAATAAAGGTGACACTGATTCCCGACTTCAGCTATCCTAATTAAGACTAGTCAACCGAAAACTACAAACTTAATATCTTGAAGTTCATTTCAAGATATTTTGTGCTAAAGGCGTTTAAATAAATTAGAAAAAAATCTAAATTAGGTAAAGGTATGTTAAAATCAAAATTAAGGACACTATTTCTCGATAACGAGGATTCATCCTTTAGCAAGAAATAAAAGCACACCGTACAGTATTTACATAGCAAATATAGTTTTATGGGTGGGTTTTACAAGTTTTTTTTTTAATAGCTCTTCTCGCCAACAAACTAGAAAGTTTGGCGAGTAAAATTGTAAGATCAAAATACTATGTATCATCATCATAATTTCAGCCGAAAGACGTCCACTGCTGGACATAGGCCTCCCCCAGGCTCCTCCACTTCGACCGGTCTTGTGCTTCCCACATCCAGCGGATACCCGCGGCCTTCACAAGGTCATCATCAAATATTATGTATGATTGTGACTTAATACGCATTTAACAAAAATAATGGTTGTATCAAGGTAACAGCTGTGCGATATGAAGTAGACATTCATTTTTCATTCTTAAATGTAATATGTAATAAAAACGACAGGTGACACTGATTCCCTAGTCTCGTGTAAGCTCACGGGGACGCGAAAATTAACTCTGAAATTGAGACTGGTTACTTTGATACATTTAATTTTCTTATATTAAAATGTCATAACGCTATAAATCATTGCATTGTAGGTACGTTAAATTGAAGAAAAACGCTAAAAACATTATATCTACAGAATAACTATTCAAAGTACAAAAATATGCAGGTAAGTGCCATGTCAGAGTATTTTTTTTTTTTTGTACCTACTGTTTTCACTTTAAAGCTTTTTTGGCATTCCTTCATCATATTCAATCTGTGCAAGCTATAAACTAATATTACCTTTAAAATAGTTTAGTGATCGTTAGCGCTGCTACTGAGCATGAGGTCCTGGGTTTGATTCAAGGTCGGGGAAATTCTATCTGGAATTTCTTAGCAGGTTTTTGCATTTGGCAATAGCAATAGAATCGCCCACTATTACATGGGACTTAACCAAACTGTCAGAAAGTGGGTATGCTATAGGTACGCCTCTGCACAACCCATCAGGGCAAGAAAGCGTGATGTTATCTATTGGCATTAATTCTTACTGACATAATAGAATTCAATCAACCAATAAAGAAACATAGAATTCACTATACCTACAAACAAATTCATGAAACAATTTCAAAACAAAAAACTTTTCAAACAAAGCCATTGACAACCTCGCTACTCTCTAGTCAGCCAAATAACCTAAAAAAACATAATTTGTCACCCGTTCAGATGCACGTTGTGCAAAACAGCACGTCAGCGGCAGAACGCCAGTTTTTAATTGCCAAACAGCGTGCCTAGTGTCATTTCATTCAATTACTGGTATGCCAGCGTTCTCGCATAACACCGTTGAATTTTGTAGATAATTTCATAATGTATGTTAAAACTTTGTTTTAATTCTACTACTGTGCGAATGGAGAGAGGTGTGCTGCAGGTTTGTTGGAAATTGAGCTTTGGACATATCAGCATTGTTGAGAGTTTTAATTGAAACAGTATTATCTGACGTCAATAGAATACGAGCAAATAATGCTAATTCAATTTAAATTAGTCTGCACGTAATGAAACAACTAGAAGAAACTTTGGAAGGGAAAGAAGATCATCTTTCATTTATTTTCGCCAATCGATAGTTCTACCTATTTTATTTTATTTCACCATCATTATTTCTGCCGATAGACGTCCACTGCTGGACATAGGCCTCCCCCAAGAGGGGGTTTTGCCACAATCGCCACGCTTGGCAGGCGGGTGGGCGACAGCAGTATGGTGGTTAAATGCATAGAGAACGCTGCTGCCCATTCTCTAGTAAGTCCCTGAGTCGCCTCCTACGACACCCACGGGAAAAGATGGGATGGTGCTATTCTTTTATGTCCGGCACCACAAGGAACTTTTTGTTTTATTTAAATGTATAAAATTAGATTTTTATACTAAGAAACAGCGAAAGGAATAGTCGTAGAAATTCGGTCCAATAGTAAAAAATGATAAGAAAGAAATTCCACACTTAAGAGTTCTGGGCTCAACTTTGTATCAAACGAGACTGGTCTCATTTGAATCTGGAAAATCGGAGCACAATCATAAGTATTTTTGATGCACCATGGGGAATTAGAACTAAGAACATGGGAAATTAGACCCAGAAAAATAAAACTGGTAAAAATAAAGCCAGATTTATTTTTTCTACGTTATGACCTAGATTCTCTTGAACATCATAGTTAATACCAACATGATTAAAGATGACGCTAAACTAGGGAATGAGCAGAAGTGAAATGCTCTCAGTAACAAAAAACTACGAGAACAATTAAACCACCCCACACAATGTGTACAGTACGTCCCAATATCCACACACATATACATACAAGTACATTTCCCGTCGCCGCTCGTCTGCTTTCCTCTCGCCAACTCGCAGCGCCTGACTAGGCGTTTACATAACTTGCATTTTCGGACATAATTAAAATTTCCACGCCTGGGAATTCTATTATGGAATTTAACACATCCCGCGCCGTGCGAATTTCAGCTGAAATCATTGTATTTTCCACAGAACGAATCCTATGAATTTTTGAGGATGAAATTTCTGAAATACTATGTTAGAGTTTATGTTTTTTGGATATATAAAGTGGTTTATATAAAGGAATTTGCATTTAACTGTTATTAGGATCGTGATGTATTCAGTCTAGAAAGATTAGGTTAATATTTATACTTATACTTGCTTCACAAATATTTATAAGTTCAAAGGAGACTTTTTAAATCGTTCGAATTTATGTTACATTCAGGAAAATTTAAGACTAAATGACAGAAGAATCGAGGATTATCTCGCGTAGAATTGTAAACATTCCAGATAATTTAGGTGCCATGTAATGCTACGGCAACATTGTCTCGATAACGCAAACTAAACTTGGGTGTTCTCTCTCGCACACCGCTCGTCGCGACGCGTCGCTGTGGCACCGAGAGCACGTGAAATGTAGTTCACGTTAC
This sequence comes from Polymixis flavicincta, assembly GCA_949987655.1. Lineage (NCBI taxonomy): Eukaryota > Metazoa > Arthropoda > Insecta > Lepidoptera > Noctuidae > Polymixis > Polymixis flavicincta. Next base: position 3,277,253 of record OX465180.1, read on the forward strand.
CGCAACAATATAGCTGTAGCATTGGGGTTTGTCGGGAATCATCAAGCTAGGCAGAACGAGTCGCAAATTTTGTATGGCAGCACTATCAAAAAACGAGAAAACTGATAGAAATTAACTCGACGAAGCGACGCGAAATTGAGTAATTGTCGCGTGTGCCAAGCCCTACAGGTTAACCACGCGTTCGTTCGTCCGGTTTACAGGAAGTAACTTTCTTTTTATTTTCACGTCCTATAAACCAAGCAACAATAAAGTCTAAAACCTAATTAAATTACCCATCAAAGCACAAACATAAACCACTCATTCAACTAACAAAATTAAAACGTGCAGTCAGAACATTGAAGTACAAAACAAGTTCAAACAAAAGAAAAGTTTATATCGATTCGCTCGGTACAAGTGCTTCCGACAACCAATTATGTATGAAAGTGTTGTTAACGAACTTATTTTATTAGCAGAACTAAGGAAATGCCTACTCATTGTTTGTATAGGTTTGAAAGTTAGAGAAAAATAAGGAGGCAGCCTTATGTTCTGATTGTTTCGATTATCGTAATAGTTTTAGCATAGAACTACAGACGATTAAGGTGACACTTGTCCACATTTTTTCCATACAAACTTCGGGAGGGTTTTACTCCACTGTCTGACGATGTACATCAAAAATTAAACATGGTATGGTTTTGTCTCGTTATTATTATTGTCTGTACGGAAACAGAATACTAAAATAAAAAGCCATTAAAAAGTTATGAGCCAACAAAGATTCGTTTTTCTTGCTAATTTAACCTAACTTTGAGCGTGTTTAAGTAATAAAAGGAGTGTAAAATCTCGAAAACCAAGACGGTAACGACAAAGTTCAATTAACAATAAGTTCAATAAACTTTATTGGTCATTGATTTATGCAGTGGTTTTTTCATAAAACCCGATCTTCTGAAGGACTTTTCTTAATTTTTTCGCGATTTTTTTGCCAAAAATGCTCCTGCATCTCACTCAATAACGTTGTGCGTGTAGACTAGAGTCTAGCTGCTCACCACTGATACTATCTCTGTCGGGTACGAAGCCTGGTGAGACAGCGTGATTTTTAGCCAGGCCCACCAGTGAGTTCGAGCCCGCGCAAAGTGTGCCCTTAAGGAAAGATGATTGAAAGTAAGTATTAAGTAATCTGCAGTATAATGTTTATGTGTAAAAATGTTGAGGCAAAAAGCCGTAATAGTGTTGATGGGAAATGGAATTCGGAAATAAGCGAGAAAATACTAAAAGCAAAAATAATCCACAGGATGGCCATCGAGCACAATCAGTAAAGTAATCTGTTACTTTCGCCTTATTTCTCTAATTCATCTTTGGTAGAAGTAAAAACGTTGGTTTCATTTCAATTAATCATTCGTCCCCTCGGGACCATTCCAAACGTCCGCCACTTCCAAACTTATTAGAGAGAATATAAAAGAACGAAGAGAAACAATAAGTAGCGTCCAACGAATGAATATATGAATAAAATCTTTGTCAACTTTTGTAATCAATCTGAAGCGAGTTTCAACAGTCGCTAACGATCTCATTCATAACAAACTTCGAATAGAAGGCAAGCCTTAATTAAATCGTCGATTCATATTCCCCTGTCCCGATACCCAATCAAAGGCAGATGGGAATCGGAAAAAAGTCGAAAACGTTGAAGACTTTTGTAATTAGCCGACTGTGGGAGCGCTCAAAAAATATATTTCGCTCATCCTATGAATATGCAGGGGTGCTGTTTGTCGCGGCCCGCGACCACCGCTGAATTATTAATGTTTACCTAAAGCAAACGAGTCTCACTCTAGATATAATGTGGGTAAGTAGGGATTACGTTGGCAGAAAGACGAACCGCCTCTGCTTTATTACAATGAATTGTCGACGTCAAAGCTTAAGGACTAAATCAGGTTACAATAGAATTGTATAAGTTTCATATTATGATAAATTAGCTCAATGGATAAACGACTTAGGGGTTTAATTTGAATGGGCATTATTGTTAAGGAAGCTTTGGATATTTCTATTGTTTCTCATATAAATTTTGTATCCTGCTTAGATACTTTTAAACATATTGAAAAGGAATGAAGGGAACAGATACATAAACTATTTTCAAGAATAATAATGTTTTACAAATAAATTACCTCAACCTACCATAGAATCCCGGCTACCGTAGGCGTGGGCTTGCGGACGGCGAGTAATGGGTAGCTCGCTGTCCGGTAAAGACCAAGCCCGGGTCGACGGCGTGTTGTGTTCCACGCGCGCCTCTAAGAGATGTCAGCACAAACTGATGGAGCCCGCAAGGGCCGGTGCCTGCCAGGGGTGTGGGTTGTTCGAAAGAGATACCGCCGCCCCTGGCATACAGGCTACTGAGGGAACACGGGTGAGTTTTAGTCAGTAAAAGTCTGACACGCTCTCCTGCTCCAATCAGAGCGGGAGAAGTTATTTGATGACTTCCCACCGTAAAAAAAAACCTACCATACAATTACAATCATTTAGATCTAAGTTAATCTGATCTAAGTTCATAAATCCCATTGAATATCTATTAAGATAAGAAAAGATTTTTTATTTGTTTTAACATGGTGTACATGATACATTACATGCAAGTTAACTGGGAGATAAATGAAGTTCTGACATGTTCAGCCGCATATAGTGGCGTACAAATTTATAGGAAGACATGGCGCATAAACCGTGATAATATTAATTAAAATTACATAAAAAATTGGTTATCATTACAATTCAAAAAGCATATTTTAAATACAATACAATGTCAAAGTAGTCATTAAATAAGTTAGTCAATAAAAAATATAAAATAATGTCATTAAAATGTCTATTCCAAACAACAATTATTCAAAAAAACAAACTAAAAATTACAACACATTACTAAAATACAACATTATCATCTCAAAAACGAAGAAAATAATCTTCTTCCATAAACTCTACTATGCTGTAATATGCTCTTTCAGTTAATAAACTCTTCAGTCTCATGATTTGGGCAATTTATTAAAAATGATCGGAGCCATGCAAAAGATGCTCTTACGCATAAGAGCTGTTTTAGCGGCGTGAACACAGAGTTTAAAATTATCACTATTGGCTTGTATTGATGATGTTAATTGCTATAATTCTGTAAATATATGATTGTTATTTACGCAAATATTTTAATCAAAATTTAACCAGACATTGACCGTCAAATTGAAAAAAAACTTAGAATAGAACTTAGAAAAAAAAAATAGAATTTCGCAGTCTACCTTAACACATCCCTTTTATTATCTAAGCGATACTTAACGAAAAATCCTACTCAAATTCGAAGTATTACAGCGAGACATTAATTAAACTGCGACCACAGTCCCGACTCTTAGCAGCACAATCAACAGTCCATTGGCTTTGTGATCCAAATGTAATTAAAATGTAACAGCCAAATGAATGAGGACGCTTTTGACATTGTGAAGATCAAATTCAGAAAACCCAGTCTGTGCAATGCCTAGCATGTGACGTAACTAGAAGCTTTAAATATAATTTAGCATGCAACTCAATGTCATAAAATTTTTGATTTACTAATAAATTTTTTTTGCATCTCGCAGTTGACCTTGAGAGGCCGTGACTGCTCAACCGGACTTTCTTGTGAAGGTTTTTAGGACTCTAAAAGCCTAGTACTAGTGGGGACAGGCTGGATCAAGATATTTTCATGATTATTAGACGGGGAATTTAAAGCTACTGGCTCAGCTGCGGCGCGGGCTGGCGCATCAACGAGCAAGGGACGGTCGGGGGTCTCATCGTTACTCGGAGGGGGTCTTCGCGGGGCGCGAGGACCTCGGCGGCGAGGTCGGAAGGACGGTCGTTTGTGTTTGTGTGCTGTACTGGTGGCCCTATTCTTTTCTTGGAGAACAGTGATGGGGTCGTCTGGGTCGGAAAGGACATGTCTCGGCCGGCGAATTCTACTGATTCTACTGGGGACATAACTAGCGGCCTTCACAATCAAGGGATTGCGATGTAACTCGGCTTTATCGAAGAAACGCTTCGAGTTGCGTTTCATAAATTGAGCAATAGTGGGCATTTTCAGATCGAAATGGAGGATCTCGTTCCGAACGAACCATGGGGTTTGATTTACTGAGGCTGAGGATTAAAATATATACCATCTTGGCCTTGGGTCACGGATGTCAATAACTATGAGAATATAGTCAAATTCTTTTTCCAGGTAAGTCATACTAACATTCATACATTTCTATCGCCATGAAAATATAATGGTTGTGTTCCGTTCTGAGGGCTCTTGAGATAAATCACATAACAGGCATTTCAACCTAGTTAAAAATCTAGTCGCGATCTCATCTCAGCGACAATAAATATCAAAAACTTGTCAAAAATTTAAGGTAATTGCAAGCATTTTGACAGATTGAGACTAAGATTACAGCGCGAATATTCCTAAAAATACGGGAATTGACCCTCTCATGTTTTAAATGCATCCCTTTGTCCTCCAACATTCCACATCTTTCCATAAAATGAGCCACCTCAGATAAGATTTTACAGAACCATCACTATTATCAATGTCCCTAACGCGTGTTAAAAAAGGCGGTATTAGTGAAACTTCTGCATGTCCTTTTGGTTTTCATTCGTTTTAAGGATATTGACAATGACCTTCATTATTTTAGCGTGTCTTTCATTTATTTCTTTTGTGATTACATTGGTTTTCTTCGTCGCTCAGTCGCTTCATAATTTAACGAGTCCCTTTGAGATATGATCTGTAGTGAGGCATTTCAATTATTATAACATGAGTATCGGTACGATTATTCTTTGTTCTTTTATTTTGAATATAATTGTCTTGTTATCATAAATATGGAGACATAAAAGAAATTATTTTAATTGGATAGAATGTATACTACAATGCCGAACCAGAAAAATAAAATAACAATTTCAAACAGAACACTTTTTCTTTTTCATTTATTTTTAATTGTATTTTTTATCCGAATTTACAGTCAGTTACAGTGTATTGATCTTTATTCTGCCAATCGTGACGATCTTAAATGACCGTTTAGACTAGTCTAAACGGTTAATTAAGATCCTAGAACCTGGAGAACCTAGCTTCGCCAGGTAAGCCAGTTTTTGTGTTAAGTACTTCAGGTACGATCGTCGAAATTAATTACTAGAGCTTCGAGGCAGTCGGTTGACTGCCTCGTTCTTCTAGTGGTAGCAAGCAATACTGACCATGAGGTCCTGGGTTCGATTCTCAGGTCGGCCAAACTGTTATTGAGTTTTTATATCTAGCACTCAGTAGTGCCCCGGAGTAAAAAATATAGTTTAAAATATAATAACTAGTAGGCTACTATTTCCATTCAACTGGTATGAAAGACTGAGTTTGAACTAAAGTTACAACTCGTTTTGTAATGAGACGGAACAAGTAGAAACTTAAACCCTAAACTCTACTAACTGTAGACATGGTAACACAAAAACAATGCTACAATTAGCATCCCACGCTCAGTTGGCGATGACTGGGCTAGCTGGGGTACGTCTTACAAATGCTACCTAAGTTGTACTAAGTTGTTTGACTAACTTGCGCCTGACGATGTCCAGTTACTAGAAGTACAGTCGTTAATTGGAGCGAGAAACGAGTGACTTTGTAGTGTATGTGTGGGTATTGTGTGTAGACTTCACATCATATACACACCTACACAGTAGAAAGTTGATTTGATTCGAGGAGTCTCGAAAGTCATTCGGACCACCTTTGTTAGTTGTCACCACCTCAGTTTCTTTGTTTTCTTATCATAATTTAGGCATGAAAATCATCGGACCCGCATGTGATATTGAATCATAATCACGACATTTGGTGTTTTCTTTGACGCGTAGGATTTTTTTAAAGTCTTATCAACCTTCAACAGGAGAAAATGTATCGAAAACAAAACCGATCATTTCTGATCGTAGAAAGCATCACACGATTATATTTGTAGCTTCACGAGCGTTTACTGTAATTTGGATTAAAGAATGTATAAATTATTCTCATAAAGAACACAAACAGTTCACAATTATATTATCTGAGATAATCAAATAAAACATGTAAATCATCATCAAATAAAAATGGTAAAATAAAGACTCCGTGGCATCTGTTAGTGTGTATTGATACAAGCAAAACAAAATATAAATAATATTTTAACTTTGAATTAGTTTGTGTACTCCGATACAATTACTTATGACGACGATGACAAATCCTAATCTTCACGAATTCAGGAATTTAATATTTCCTTAACCACATACTCAGAAACCATGAATTCCACATCACACAGCCGAGCTCAGACGCGTAAATACAAAATATCTATATCACAAGCAAATGGTAAGGCTTGCGGTTTTTGGAACGCAGCACGCTCCGAATTTAACAGTATTAAATTATTTTCGATAGCATACAAGATCCGAGTTATGTTGTTTTGCAGATACTAATTCAAACAGAATCATACCGACTGTTGTTTGTAAATACGCGTCAATGATCATGCTATATTAGATACGTTTAATAAGATATATGAATAACTTAAGGTGATAATAGTAACTGTTGCAATTAGAAATTCATTTAAACCAACAATTCTTCAACAACAAATTTCAAGAATTGCTTATGTTGTGGACTTCTTTCGTCTACATTTTGTAATTTAATCAATATATTCGCTCATGAAGTCTTAAACATAAACTTCGGTTTGTCGGTTTGAAAATCAAACATTTAAATAAAATCGAAACAAAATTCTGACTTTACCACAATATTATTGTCATCGGTGGAGCATACGGTGGAGGTTTGCCCGGCTTGGGCAGAGCACCGCCGTGTCCTCGTGGAGGCGATCGGCGGCGGCGATCTCTCGCGTCCGGCCTTGGTCCAGGCCATGGTACGGAGCGAGAGTGCATGGGTAGCCACCAGTCACCTCCTTCTGCGAAGCAGTGATGCTCGCGAAGAGGGAGGCGGCGCCCGTGAGGGAGAGGGAGTATTATGTGCCGTCACGGCCCTAGCCGCCGCAGGAGACGCCCTGGGCGTCGGGAATCCCAGGCAGATTCTCGGCCACCGTAGGTGTGGGCTTGCGGACGGCGAGTAATGGGTAGCTCGCTGTCCGGTAAGGACCAAGCCCAGGTCGATGGCGCGTTGTGTTCCACGCGCGCCTCAAAGAGCTATCATTACAAAGTGATGGGGCCCGCAAGGGCCGATGCCTGCTAGAGGTGCGGGTTGTTCGAAAGAGATACCGCCGCCCCTGGCACACAGGCTACTGAGGGAACACTGGTGGATTTTAGTCAGTAAAGGTCTGACACGCCCTCCTGCTCCACCCAGAGCGGGAATAGTTATTTAATGATTTCCCACCAAAAAAAACCTTATCGTTATGAATCTTCATGAATTCAATGAAATCATTCATAACTTACTAATGCAATTTAAAAATATCTAAAATGTCATCAAATATTAAAAGAAAAATAACCTTGAACTGAAATGTAGCAATCAATATCGGTCGGAGTGCCACCTCGAATATTCACACAAGTACTAGAATAAAAATGTATTCCTGAAAGACCTACGTATCCCGACCAACTGAGGCACTGAGCTAACTTTCTATCAAACTTTGAACGCTAACTTTTATTCCGTGAATGATCCCAAAAGGCTATTTTACGAGACTCGACCCCTTGCGAGTCTGAAGGGATGAAATATGTTTATTTCAGTGAAAATGTAAGCTGTTTCTTTTAAAGTGTTGTTAGGGCTAGAAGGGGCGGGTGAAGGTCATAGGAAGCTGGTGGAAGATTTTAAGGTGGTCTTTGAAAATCTGCTAGGGTTAAGAAACACTTTTATAAAGCAGCTTCAAAATTTCAGACTTATTGATAGACCCATAATAATAATAAAACTGTAGAGTTTGTTTGTTTTAACGCGCTAAACTCTGGAACTACCAGACGGATTAGTGTTTTTTGTCGTCGATAGCCCTATTTTTGAGGGAAGCTATACGATATTTGACATTACCTACGCTAGGATGTTAGGAGTCGAGCAAAAAGAAAAATCCAGAAAGAACGCTAAGTGAAAATGAAGCAATAGCGCGGGCTATGACGGAGTGGATCTGGGGAACAAAAAGTCTCGAGCAAAAACTAGTCCTGTCCTACTATTCCAACTATCCTACTTCCTACTCATATGTGAAAGTTTGGATGTTTGTTACTCAATCCAAAAAACGGCTGAACGGATTTGGACGAAATTTGGCACATATCAAAATCAAAAAATCAAAAGTCATTTATTCAAACTAGGCTGAGAGTCAGCACTTTTCGAACGTCAAAATTACATAAGACAGTCCCCCAAAAACGCCCAACCTTCGACACTTCCTAGTGCTTTAGCTGGGAAGAAGAAGTGGCGCAACAAACTCCCCAGCAGCACAGCTGTCTGATAAGTTGGAAGAACTTGATTCTATACAGTAATAGGTAAGTAATTAAATTTCATCAAAAAATGGAAATTTCAATATTAAAACATAAAAAAAAAATGGTTTATACAGTCAAATAAAATAAACGTGCTATGGAGTAACTCATATAACCTGTCAGTAGGTAAGTTAATTCTGGTGAAAGAACACAAACGTTGTCTTGAGTTAATCACAGCGACCAACAATTCTTATCGTTTAAGTAGTCGTTGATTGAATAGTATGCCTTCGAACAAAGATTTGATTTTACTTTAGCTTATATAGATCATAACCCGGATTAACACATATGTTACTTTTAATCCCGGTAAAATGTTCCCGTGGGATAATCAACCTCCACGCGGCTGAAGCAGTTAGTTGACTATATGTCAAGGTTTCCTTACGATGTTTTACTTTACTCAGTGATGTATGAAGAAACAGACTTGAAAGCTTTAAAAACCCCGTGAAAACATCAAAATTCATAATCGTTACCATAACTTCTACCCCCTACAGTCCTGCCTACCCTCTATTATACAGTGAGCACACAATACATTGACAGTAACGGGTCGACCCTCGTCACCACAGATAACGTCAAATCAAACACTGACGCCGACGTCGACGTAACTAGGGTACGTCACTACGTCACAAATTACTCATTAATGGGTATTCGGGAGGTTTATTTTTATTTCGGGACGTTAATATTTTAGAACAAAAAATATACAGGGCTGGCAGAGACGTCAACGCATAACCTGTTACCATTGAACCCTGCGTTTCGTCGGTTATCCTACTAATATTGTAAACATGATAGTTTGTATCTTTGGATGTTTTTTTTACTCAATCACGCAAAATCCGCTCAACACTTTTGGATGAAAGGCACACAGATTGTTTATAACCTGTAAATCCAGGTGAATCCAGGAAAGTTTGTATGTTTAGATATTTGTTACTCAATCACGTAAAAACGGCTGAACGGATTTCGATGAAATCTGGCACACATAGATCATAACCTGGATTAACACATAGGATATTTTTATCCCGGTAGTATAGAATAGAATAGAAAACATTTATTCGACACAGACACAACACAACAGCAACAAACACATTTAAAAAAAGAAGAGAACAATAAAATTGCAGTAACAACTAGACGCGGAAGCCTTAAGCACTTAAGTCAAATCTTTTTGCATGCAAAAATTTTACAGGAGAAGGTTTTATTTGATTGGTATGAAAAAAATGTACTAGGGTTTTTGTTTTTATTATTTATTATTACACAATTTATGAACTAGTTACATATAAGGGTATGGATATTTAGGCTATAATTATTATTTACTAAAATATCTGACTTCAGTTTCTTTGAACGTCAAAAAAATGCGACTTAAGTGTTTATTACCGTACTATAATTACTTGGCTTATTTAATTTATTATATAATATTAAAACAAACTATGAATAATTTTGAATTATAATTATGCTTATTAATTAAAAATGTTATAATATGATGCAATGCATGCAATAAAGTCAAAAACTAAAAGTCACTGTCTTCTGAATCTGATATATCTGGATCAACATCCTTGGTGTCGTCAGTGGTTACTAAATTCTTGTAAAAAATATGGAAACATTCAGGTATTAAAGATAAAAGTGATATTATATCACGTTTTTTTTCGACACTTATTGGTACTGGCTTGTCAGTAATCTGCATCAAATTAAATTCTTTGTGACGTCGCGTGTTCCGTTTGAAATTAATAGTTTTAAATGATTCATCTTTAGACAGAGATGTTTTGTATTTTATGACGCCGTACTCAGAGTCATAACTCAGCCACTTCACTTCATGCCACTTGAAAATATTTCCGTTGTCGTCTTTTTTTCGGGCCACTAAGGGACCTTTCAATAAACTAGCGAAGTCAAAGAAGTCATTTTGTCGCATTTCTCTAACGGTAAATTTTTTGCTACTCGATCTTACCAACTGCATCCAATCGTGTGGGTGATAAATTTGTATTTCGGTTTTTTTCTTTTTTTTTTCAATAATTGCATGGTCTAAGTCAACCTCCATATGTGTATGACCAGGTATCATAAACTTGTGATGTATTATCTTGATTGAGGGTTTTACAGTCAACAAGTACGTAAACATTGCAGCCACGTGAGTGTTCTTATTTTGTCCTCCGCAAGTATCAGAGTACAAAATCACTTCTGAGATATTTTCTGGTAGTTCTCGTAAATATACAAACAAACAGGAGGCTATTTGATTAGCACCTCGACCCGAAATACCCTCATGCCACATGTGGTGCGTTGACATTCCTGTTGCGTTGTCATGTATTGTAAGATTGAAAGTCCAAAGTTGTCTTTTATAAAAGGCTACAGATGATTGTAAAGCTGGGGTTGGCAAGCATTGCTGTAAGTCAAAAGTCAGACATTTGATTTTTTTATTTGTAACTGCGATATTTTTATCACACTGCTTCTCGTTGTACGCCATATCAGCTGCTAGTAGATGAGAGTCGCGTTCTTCTTCAAGGGCTAATTTTGTGATTTCATCTGTAGCAATGTTTGATTTCATTTTAAAGAGGTCGCATGTGTGACAAGTGTCCACTTTTGGTTTTTTGAAACTTAAATTTAATTTATGAAATTCTTTGCGGTATATCTTATCACTTACAGGATTTTCATGTGATTCTGAGTAAAGAGAATGCATTTTTGAAATTGTCAAATGCGACGGTAAATATTTGCGGGTGCTTCTACGTTTAGTGTAATGACTTTCATATAGCGGAAACGAATTGATGTGATTAATCACCTCTTGAATTTTTTGTTCGGAATGTTTGTTTGCTGGTGTATTCTTTCCACGTTTGTCTGTTTGTATAATTCCACTCGAGCTGCCACGTTTCTTCAAACCGATTAGTTTTACAAAATTATCACTTATCGTTAGGGTTTTTAGAAAGCAACCTTGACACACGGATATTTTTTCACTGTTGACGTTAAAATGATACTTATAAGTCCACTGTCTATTTTTTTGTAAACTAGGATCTTCGACCCGACGACGCTCAGTTTTTTTCTCTTGAATGGTAATCAAAGATGAAACGAACGCTGCCCTTAAATCATAAGACCCAAGATTCCAAACGTCTTTATGAATTACAGCTCGTTGCTCATCACTTATTTTTTGACGGCACTTATTTCGACAATTAGGTAATTCCTTCATTTGACGTTTAACGATAGTTTTCCCACTAGCTGTCAAATAGGATTGGCCTAAATTTCTTTTTATTTTATTATCTTGCTTTCTTCTTCTACAGGGCACGGAATTGTTTTGTTGTAGTAATGACGTATCTTCAATACTTTCAGGTATTGCATTTTGTGGTGCTATCTGTACATCTACTGATGCATCGTAAACAGTGGTTTCCATCTCATCTTCGTGTTGTGTAAGCAAACTAGGACTGTCTGGAGAGTAGGTAGGATCAGCAACAGAATCGTCACTAGAATAGTCAATAGCGATTTCATCATGAGTAATTTGTTTTTGAGTTCCAGATGTACTTGGTTGCGGATTAGAGAATGGGTCTTCATCGCCTGTAAAAAAAAGTGAAATGACAATTTTTTGTTGATTGTGTTGTAATCATGTCAACAAAAACCATACATTTATTTTGCATATTGCATAAAAATGCCAGGAAAACATTCAAAACTTACCTTTATTCTCATTATTTATGACGAGATTTACTAACTTCCTGGCTCTTGAATTCATTATTAATACAGTTAATGCACAACACCACTACGACCGTCACACCGTAACACTAATGAAGAAATACGTATTTAATTTTACTTTACCTACAACGTTCGTCAACTTTTTATCAATCACTTCAAAAAAGAGGGTAAAGTGAGGGAAGGTACTTGAAAAAATTTCAAGTACTTTCCCACACTTAACCTACAGTTACCATGTTACTTAAGTCAGTTGGCTTAACAGTTGCCATGCCGGGAAAAAAAACTTAAGTCAACTTAAGTTGTTTATGTTGCCGCTTGGTTTATTGATACGACTTAAGTATTATGGTACAGTCAACTATTGCGACTCAATGAAGTGACGCGTGACTTACGTGCTTATTCCAGTCGACGGATAATACAAAAACATGGGTGCTGTGACTTTTTATAATTTTGAGCAAAAATTGACTTAAGTGCTTTTGGCCGCCGCGTCTAGTTGTGCTGAGCGTGCCTCTTCATTTGCTGGGCACCAGACACCCAGCGCTGGTTTTCAGTTGGCACTCCGCAGCGACACACGGACGTAGGTAAATAAAATAGATACATACTTGTATATTAGTAATAAAAAATGTTTAGGAATAAGTAAATTAATAATGTAAAAGATTTTTTGCGTGCTACTCAGTTCAGAGAACGTTTTTAAAACACCTACGAATCTACAATTTAAATAGCGCCTGTCGCTTGACGCATCATCGAGCAGCCGCAAAAAGCCAGCGAAGGAAATGTGCTTTCCATAAAATATTTCTATGTGCCAGTACATTAATATTTCTAAGGCTAAGGGCTGACCTACCACCAGTCAAAGTTTATATTGTAAAGGAAAAGAGAAGATAATAACGAAACCTTGTGGTTCTTGGAGACATACCGCATCACATCCAGCCTAAAATAAGGTTAGTTTATGTAATAAGAGATCAATCATCATCATCATCATCATTTCAGACGGATGATGTCCACAGCTGGACATAGGCCTCCCCCAATTTGGCGGGGCTTGCCATAATCGCCACGCTTGGCAGGCGGGTTGGCGATCGCAGTATGGTAGTAAAATACATAGATAACGCTGCTGCCCATTCTCTAGTAAGTCCCTTAGTCGTCGCCTACGACACCCACGAGATGGGATGATGCTATTCTTTATAAAGTAAGCCCAGCACCACACGGTACAACGGTACGGAAATAAGAGATCATTAAGTAAAAATAAAGGAGACATACTTATTGATGATTGATTGAACATAAATTTTTCGATTAATTTTAATAATGTATAAATAATTATTGGATTAAATAAAGGATTTATAGTACATACATTCCCGTAGGATAATTTCCGACGTCCACGCGGGCGAAACCGCTGGCAAAAGCTAGTTAGTAGAAAAAAATAGCTGTTCCACACATTTTGACTGAATAGGTATTGCATTTTTGTTATGTAGGAAACAGCAGATTTTTCAGCAGAGACCGCCTAAGGCTTTAAACTTGCCCTAATGGTAAATTGTTAACCTACACTACATGTGACATGTAGCCGTCTGCAATTAAATCATTATTATGACTTAACAACCTACCTCAAGTTTCCGTGTAACAGCTATTTCATACAACTGTCAAAAAATTACAGTTGTGATTTCAGTAAGTATACGCACAAATGATTTATGTTGATAATCAATCTGCTAAACAATTCATTTCGCACACTTTACAATGTTATTTTGTTATACGTAATATCTACTCTCAATGATAGGACTCCCGGGAGGTTGTGGTCCATTATCTTTGCTCAACAATTAGCCTCATTAGCTGTGTTCATTGGCTTCAAACTATATGTTCATCCATCCACGTCATTTATGGTATGTATTCACACAACACACATTTTAGACAGCAGGAATTATTAAAGTAACGGCCAAGGCAATTAAATTTAGGTTAAATCAGGGAAATTAATTGTTTATCAAATTGACTACCAACTTAGATTCTCCGTATCATCATCAGCCCATAATGTTCCCACTGCTGGGACACAGGCCTCCTCTCGGTGAGAGGGATTGGGCCGTAATCCACCACGCGGGCCCAGTGCGGGTTGGTAGATGTCACATGTCTTCAATTTTTTGGTTCTAAGACATGCCGGTTTCCTCACGATGTTTTCCTTCACCGTTTTGAGAGCAGTGGTGATGAAATAATTTACACAAAGTAAAACGCCTGTCTGGGTTCGAACTCACGACCTACAACTCGTAAGTCCGTATGTTTGAATCATAATAAAGCTGAAGTTTGCATTTGTTTGTTAGAACGCGCGAATCTCTGGATCTGTAAGTCAGATTTGAAAAATTATTCTTTCATTCGTTAGCCCAATTTTTAAGTTAGATTATTATCTATCTAAAATCAGTCATTGTCTTTTAAGAGCCGAGCAAAATGAAAAAAAAAAAACACAAAGAACGTTAAGCAAAAACAAAGCAACAGCTTAGTCGGGCGATGCAAAGCCGAAGAAATTTCAAGCGGACCAAGTCTGGGCACGCCACGATTGCGGCGGTAAGTCCCCTCTTTGAGGAGTGGTTTGAGAGGCGGCATGGCGTCCTCACCTTCCGCCTGACGCAGGTCCTCACCGGACACGGTTGTTTCGGGAGGTTCCTGTTTCGGATAGGGCGGGAGGAAACGCCCGGGTGTTTCCACTGCGAAGATCGCCCTGAGGACACGGTGGAGCACACGGTGGCGGTCTGCCCAGCTTGGGTGGAGCACCGCCGTGTCCTCGTGGAGGCGATCGGCGGCGGCGATCTCTCGCGTCCGGCCCTGGTCCAAGCCATGGTACGGAGCGAGAGGGCATGGGGAGCCGTCACCTCCTTCAGCGAAGCAGTAATGCTCGCGAAAAGGGAGGCGGCGCACGTGAGGGAGAGGCAGCATATGCGCCCTCGCGACTCCAGCCGCCGAAGGATAAGGAGACGCCCTGGGCGTCGGGAATCCCAGGCCGATTTCCGGCCACCGTAGGCATGGGCTTGCGGACGGCGAGTAATGGGTAGCTCGCTGTCCGGTAAGGACCAAGCCCAAGTCGACGGCGCGTTGTGTTCCACGCGCGGACTCGCGCCACTCTGGGACTGCCGACAGAAGTGAAAACTTGAACAGTTAGGTGTATATTTTTGGAATCCACAAGACATATTTTTTGAATCGTCATATTAAACTACGTTCAACGTTGTTCGTTCGAACGTTCGTGTTGTCAGTGGTGTCGGTAACAGTGTCGCGAATTCAATTGTTTCTTCTCATTTCAAAAAATGCCCAACGCGCCTAAAGAAGTTTTCATTTCAAAAATAAAATAAAATAAATATCTATTATACAAATGCACTATTTGGATAGGTCCTTTCGGACTTAGCACTTGCTATGATCCTAACGTGCAGTGGTGGCCCAGTGGTAATGCTCGTGACTTACGAGTTATAGGTCGTAAGATCGAACCCAGACAAGCGATTTAATTTCTGTAAACTATTTCATCCACTGCTCTCAAAACGGTGAACGAAAACATTATGAGGAAACAGGCATGTCCTAGAACTAAAAAAATCGAAGACGTGTGTGACATCTACCAACCCTCACTTTGTTAGCGTGGTAGCTTAGGCCCATCGCCTCTCACCGAGAAGAGGTCCATCAGTCCCGGCAGTGAATACATTACAGTGGCTCATTATGCATGATCCTAACATTTCTTTATGCAAGTTTTTCTTTAGCCTTTTGTAGATGGCCAGTACTTTTCATGTGTATTTTTCACACAAACAAATGGAACGAAAAACTTGAAGCACATAAGCCGTTTACGCCAAATTCATTATACTGCATCCCCAATATAATAACAAACGAAATAAAGTGTTTACTGGCAAACGTACAACGAATATCATTTTATATATAAAAGCTCTTAGTTAAATCCTGAATCGAATTCCATTTGTAGTAACTTGTGTTAGGGTTACATTCGTTAGATTAAGCCTCGCCCGGTTCTCAGCGATAGGAGTCCACAGGGACTAGCAGAGAACGCTTGCGTCTAGCAATGTGCTTTAAGCCATGAGCGGTGGCGTCAAGCGACTGCGACCAGCCAGTGTCTCAGCCATGCGGACCGACGACGTTCAATTGACGATAAAAGAATCACATGATTTTTTTATTTTATTTTTGGGTGGGAAATCATCAAATAACTTCTCCTGCTCTGGGTGGAGCAGGAGAGCGTGTCAGACTTTTACTGACTAAAACCCACCCGTGTTCCCTCAGCAGCCCGTATGCCAGGGGCTGCGGTATCTCTATCAAACAAACCCGCTCCCCTGGCAGAAGTATCACATAATTAGAAACATCATAGGTTATTGTTTTTTTTATCTTTATTTAATGAGGGACTTTTATAACCGCAATGCGTATGACAATCCCATCGTACCCTAAATACAATGCTTCTAGTTACATTTCGGCCATGAACCTGAACAGACTCTTCACATCATCACCATTTGGCACAGAATTTTATGAAATGTGCCCATATCAAGTCGGTTCAACCTCAAGGCCCCAAACAAATAATTTATTTGAGGAATCTCAGAGAAATGATCTGTTTGGGTATGAGTATACTGAACACAATCCATCAATGTTATTGTTGTAATATTTATTGTTATAATCTTGTAATTGAGCAACTGTATGGCTAGCAATTTCTACTATGCATTAAAAATATGTTGCCCATTAAAATACCAACTACGCTTTTGAATAGGTAGTTAGCTGCGTCTTTCTGAATGACCGACCCTTTGACTAATTAAAACGTGCTCGTGATTGGTTTATTTAAAATAAATGGCTTGAGTTTGAATTTGGGAGCAACCACAATTTATAGACGTTGCCTGGCGTACACTGGACAACCTCCACTCATTTACTGGTTTATTTTTCTACCAAGACATGAGTAAATTCTCGTGACGATATTCACTGACAGACCATAATACCCGCTACATATTATCACTTACAACTTCCACCGAGACGAAATTGGACTCGAAATGATTGAATGCAGTTGTAAAAGCGAGTAGTTTGAAATATACGGAACCCTTTGTTTTAGATGTATTTATTACGGGCTCGCCGTAATAATGTGTAACTTTCATTTATTGCTCTCATGCAATTTGTACGGAATGTGCATTTTGTGTGCACATCGCACTATTTTATAGCCAGATGCGAAGATTTGGTGTTGTTACGTAAATGCAAAGATTTTCTTGCTTTCTCCTTTAGTATAGGATGAGTGACTTGTGTTGTTGTGCGAATTTGTGGGAGCATTTTTGATGTCTGTTGGTATTCTTTCGTAGTTTTAGAATTAGAGAAATGGAATGGTTTGGGATTTTTATTTTAGCTTGTTCGGTTAATATTTTCTTTATTCCTCTGGGAGCTAGTCAAGTTTTTAATTTCGTAAAATTGGACTGTTTGGACTGGTACCAGACGTCAGACTAAAATTACTTTAGAAAGCACTTCACTTTTAAGTCTGTTTAATTACGCCGTTTTTAATGATAACAGGATCATTATCATATATAAACTACTCGTTTGCCAAATTATAAGACGATTGGATCGTATGAAATGTTGTGAGCGATGTACAAATAAACCAGATTTCACATTCTATAATATTCAGGGAAGAAAAGATTCTCTTCTCTCTCCTTCTGTAAAGCCTCTACCTCGTCTCCTCATTGATTATTTCCATGTTTTAAATAAACTCTTTGTGCCTTTGTCTCAGTTGTCTAAACCGCAGAAGATTTTTCTTGCCGCTTTATTAAAAGCTGGTATTTTTCCGTGTTCCCGACTCGACGGATTTTCAAATAAAATGTAAGATGCTTTCGTTTGTTAATACTCTTGTAAATCTTTTGAATAGTGGTTTGGATAAAGAGCATTTTAAGTAGGTATGATTAGTTGTACGGAAAGTACAAAGAATCATTATCATCAATCCAGTAATCACGAAAAAATCGGCTTTGATACAAGAAAAAAAAACCGTCGTATGCATGATGACCTCTTTTTTTTAATTCGGTTAAAAACTTATTCGATCACAAATGCGAACATTCGCTTAAATTCACCAAAAAGGCTGAATGTACCTATTTGAATTTTTGGCACACAAGCTGGAAATTCTAGTTTCCTACCTAGTTAAAAGTTTTCAGGGATTGCTATATTCATGCAGACAAAGTAGGTAAAGGTACATATTTTTGCTGAAAATAAATTTTCATATTTCCTACCAATTACAAACCCAAACTAATATCACAGGAACGCTCCTAATTGGTATCCGAATCACTTTGCTCCAGCATTATTGCCATTATTATTCTATCACAATAGCTTGGCTGTATATCTAATTGGCGAATGGCGCTAATGAAAAATACGCACGCTTCGGCATTCGGCATCGATCCGTCGACGCGTTCGACGTTACGTGACTGAAGGACTGCCTGTCACACCGAAGTGTAATGCGTGTTAACTATGTTACCTAGTGAAAATTTCAAAAACATTCAAAGTAACACTGACTTTATTGGTGATTTTATTCATTAAGATAAGGTGCGTAATATCTACTCGCAACCGGCAGTGCAGGGCAGCGGTTGCCCAGTGGTAACGGCCGTGTCTTCGAGTTGTAGGTCGTGCGTTCGAACCCAGCCAGGCGTATTAATTTGTGTAAATAATTTCATTGCCACTGCTTTCAAAATGGTGAAGGAAAACATCGTGAGGAAACCGGCATGTCCTAGAACCAAAAATTCGAAGACATGTGACATCTACCAACCCGCACTGGGCCCGCGTGGTGGATTACGGCCCACTCCCTTTTACGGAGAGGAGGCCTGTGTCCCAGCAGTGGGAACGTTATAGGCTGAATATGTATGTAACCGGCACGCTATGTCCAGATGTGTGAACGTGGACCTTCATTTAACAGTAATGTGTGAACAGACAGCTGTGCTGCTGGGGAGTTTGTTGCGCCACTTCTTCTTCCCAGCTAAAGCACTAGGAAGTGTCGAAGGGTGGGCGTTTTTGGGGGACTGTCTTTTGTAATTTTTGACGTTCAAAAAGTGCTGACACCAGCCTAGTTTGAATAAATGACTTTTGATTTTGATTGATTTTGAAAAATTTGACTGTTAGAACTTGAACCTGATAAGGTTCAGATTCTACGTCAATGGATATTTAAAGAAAGACTCGGAAATAATTTACGCAGCTCGTGTACAGTCACGAGCACTAATATGTATACGCCTACCAACTTTTGAAAGTGATTTTCTCCTCTTGAACTGATTGTGATTTTATGTTATTATGAAATAATATTTTGAAACCCACACTATAACTAATACCTAGGTTTTCTCAAGGTTACAATCGTTATTTAAGAGAAAATTGTTTTCGAATTTGCCTATGTGTGTACAAATTAATGCTCGTGACTGTACATGATGTGCATTTCATTACTCAGAGCATTCTCCCAACTATGTCGGGTCGGTATCCAGTCTAACCGGATGCAGCTGAATATCTATCTTTTTTAAACCTTCAAATCCATACTGAAAACTCTACCTGGAACAAGCAAAAATGAAACTAAACTACTAAACTCTTTCTACCCTCTACCACGCTCGCACCGGTGTAATAGTCATCCTACTTAAGCTTAACATGCCGTTGGCGTCGTAGAATATTGGAACAATTTATGAGAAGACCTTTGTAATTTAGAAGAGCACTCAAATTGAAGGTATGGAGACTGACACCTTGGCCCCTCCACGGAATTTAGATGACTCATTTTGAAAGGCCTGAACCTTTAAGCCTCGTCAGTTATAATATGATCAGTCTTTGCAACCGTTGTGACTTTTATTGGGCCTGTTGGATTTTTTGGGAAGTGTAAATCTAATTTTGGGTAACAGATTTTGGTAATATTAAACTTTTTACGTATTTTAGAGTGTACGTTTTTTATCCAGTTTTTTTATGATTTTGTGGAGGTTTATCTATATTAAATATAATTGTTGATAAAAATAAAAATGTGTGATTTGTAAACTACGAAATTATCTTCGTTTCTTAACGGTTGTCGCAGCCAGAAGGCGTTGCGGCAGGCCCCATAGAATCTAGCGGAACGACCTGGAGAAAACACACGACTGGTGGTCAAATTTAGCCCTGGGTCCCAATTCTGTATGGTTATAACGATTCCCCGCGGAATCGTACAGTGTTCAAACTACGTCAATATCGTGTTTTTTTTATAAACCAATGTAACGGTAAGGAATCGAAATGTCATATTCTGTATATTCCAAGTTTTTTTTTCGATA
This sequence comes from Polymixis flavicincta, assembly GCA_949987655.1. NCBI lineage: Eukaryota > Metazoa > Arthropoda > Insecta > Lepidoptera > Noctuidae > Polymixis > Polymixis flavicincta. The sequence goes on from OX465180.1 coordinate 3,297,499, forward strand.
TTACTAATACGATATTAGCAGATTTCGTGTGTGATTGAATTGGTTACGAGTAAGGAATCGTTAAGCGGTCATAGTGAATTCAAGCCCTGGATCTAAATAGCTCGAAGTCGTTCCTTTTCCCAGTAGTGGGTCTTTTTTTTTTTGGGTGGGACATCATCAAATAACTTCTCCTGCTCTGGGTGGAGCAGGAGGGCGTGTCAGACTTTTATTGACTAAAACCCACCCGTGTTCGTTCAGTAGCCCTTCTCCCAGGGGCTGTGGTGTCTCTTTCGAAAACCCGCACCCCTGGCAGGCATCGGCCCTTGCGGGTCCCATCACTTTTTGTGCTGAGATCTCTTTGAGGCGCGCGTGGAACACAACGCGCCGTCGACTTGGGCTTGGTCCTTACCGGACAGCGAGCTACCCATTACTCGCCGTCCGCAAGCCCATGCCTACGGTGGCCGGAAATCGGCCTGGGATTCCCGACGCCCAGGGCGTCTCCGTATCCTGCGGCGGCTAGGGTCGCGAGAGCGCATATGCTGCCTTTCCCTCACGTGCGCCGCCTCCCTCTTCGCGAGCATTACTGCTTCGCTGAAGGAGGTGACGGCTCCCCATGCCCTCTCGCTCCGTACCATGGCCTGGACCAAGGCCGGACGCGAGAGATTGCCGCCGCCGATCGCCTCCACGAGGACACGGCGATGCTCCGCCCAAGCAGGGCAGACCGCCACCATGTGCTCCACCGTGTCCTCAGGGCGATCTTCGCAGTGGAAACACCCGGGCGTTTCCTCCCGCCCTATCCGGAACAGGAACCTCCCGAAACAACCGTGTCCGGTGAGGACCTGCGTCAGGCGGAAGGTGAGGACGCCATGCCGCCTCTCAAACCACTCCTCAAAGAGGGGACTTACCGCCGCAATAGTGGCGTGCCCATTTCCAGTAGTGGGTTGATGCGGACCAATAGTAACAGTAAGGGTTGTTTTAAAAACCACAGTCTTCGCTTGGCCTAATACAAAAGTAGGCAGTCAGTAGCAGTTGGGACAGAGGTAATCTCTGCTCTGTCTATCTTCATATAGCTTAATATTCTGTACCTTCCTACCATCCTTGGTACTAAAGCACTTTAATTTCAACATTAGAAAGCAATTTTCATTCAAAAACCTATCAAAATCATCACAAATTCCTTCAAAGATCATCCTCCAATTCACAGCACACAAATACCAGTCTACCAAGACCCAGTATTAATCCGGGCACTCCGAAACACCGTGATAACACCGCAACACGCCCCACAGACGGACAATAGCTTGAATTATCTATACAGATCCGACAGGCCAACTACTCGGTTTGCTTCGATACAACGCAGTATTTAGCCGTCACATGCGGAGTGACGATTAGTGCAACGTATTGGTATACTGGGTAAAAATTGAGTGGTACATGGCTTGTTTGTATTTTTGCTTTTATGATTTTTTATGTGTTTTTATGTTTTCGGATATTTTTTCCAAAATCTATTTGGAACTAACTTGACATAACTATTATTGACCTCATATTTATTTATTAAAGCAAAGTCCCTCGTATGATTGACTACCTGCTGCCCGCCGGTTCTTCCACGTGTATGTTGGAAATTATCCCATGGGAACGAGTAACCGCCTACCTTACCTAGCCTTTGTTACTCTTATATAAAACATCCGCTATTTGCCAGTGAAAGTCTCGTCAAAATGAGTACGGCCATATAGAAGACTAGCGTCCGCCCGCAGCTTCGCCCGCCTGGAAGTTGGAAATTATCCCGCGAGAACGAACTACCGGGATACAAAGTATCCCATGTGTTAATCTAGGTTATAATCTATCTGTGTGCCAAATTTCATCTAAATCCGTTTAGCCGTTTTTGCGTGATTGAGTAATAAACATTCAAATATCTTCACAATTTTTCACATTTATAGTATTATAGTAGGAAGTAGGATTAGCCGGAACAAACAGACAGACAAGTTCTAAGTACCGTATATAGATACTTCCATAGGTTTTTGGTAAAAAATTGTTATTTTAACTCTAGAAACAGACATTTATTTTATTTGTATAGATGTCCAAGACGCAAAAAGTCCACATATCAACCCATAGCACGAATAGATAGTCCCGATGACGAATAGTAAATACTTTCAAAATGGGTGCAGAAAATACCAGTCTGTAGCTTGGATTATTAATTTTGATATTCGAAAACGACACTGACTCCAGTTGGATAATATTTGTACACGCTGTGCTTTTTTTTAACCGACTTCAAAAAGAAGGAGGTTATCATCAATTCGACATGTTTATATTTTTTTTTTTTTTTTTTTATGTATGTTCGGGCATAACTCCGTCATACATAGACGGATTTGCAAAATTCTTTTTTTGTTCGAAAGGGGTTTATTCCGAAATGGTCCCATTCAAATTTCATATAGATCTGATGATGCGTTTCGGAGGCAGACAACGGAACTCTTCAAAAAATTACAGCAAATCAACCGCGAATGCTGCTATCGCATAAATATTCATTGTTTTGACCCCAAGGATGATGAAATTTAAAAGAAACTAAAAAGTGAAAAATAAAAACTTTTTTTCAAAAAAATAACAACCGACTTCCGAAAAACACTACAAAGTGCAAAATAACTTTAATTTCGGAAGGCGGTGACAAATAATTAAAATACACATCCAAAGTCACCGACTTCCGAAATTAAAGTTATTTTGCACTTTGTAGTGTTTTTCGGAAGTCGGTTGTTATTTTTTTGAAAAAAAGTTTTTATTGTTAATGTAGTTAAAAATACAGCTATAAAAATCCACAGAAAAATGTTTGGTATACTGCTTGAAAGTTTAGCTACAGCATGCGTCATTTTTCCGGCTATGATTTCCATCGTCAAATAAATAATTGATATTGAAGCCTGGATATTGAAATAAATTGGATCGTAAAAAAATATAGACAGCTCAGTGAAGTAATGAAAAGGTTTATTTTTCACTTATTTTGTGGCGATGAAATGTAAATATTTATGATGTTGGGAAAATCCTGGTTTTTATTAGTATTCGTACGAGTATAATATGTATTTTGCTCCTGCATAGAACTTACCTAAAGGAAATTAAATTCTCTCACACATGAAATTCATCATCATCAGCCTATAATGTTCCCACTGCTGGGACACAAGCCACCTCTCGGTGAGAGGGATTGGGCCGTAATCCACCACGCGGGCCCAGTGCGGGTTGGATGTCAGATGTCTTCGATTTTTTTGATCTAGGACATGCCGGTTTCCTCACGATGTTTTCCTTCACCGTTTTGAGAGCAGTGGTGATGAATTAATTTACACAAAATAAAGCGCCTGTCAGGGTTCGAACCTACGACCTACAACTCGTAAGTCGCGGCCGTTACCACTGGGCCACCACTGCTCTCATGGAATTAGCTTCAACTAAATATTACGTAACATAACATCGCGCCTTATTTCCCGAAGGGTTGTGCAGAGTTGTATTCACAGTTCGCCATTTATTAAACTAGCTGTTGCCAGCGGTTTCGCCCGCGAGGAGGTTGAAATTTATCCCACGGGAACGTACTACCGGGATGAGAACTACCCTATGTGTTAATCCAAGTTATAAAGTAGCTGTGTGCCAAATTTCATTCAAATCGGTTCAGCCGTTTTTGCGTGATTGAGTAAAAAACATCGAAAAATCTTCACAAACTTTCACATTTATAATATGACTAGGATATTTTTTTTTAAAGAACCTGTTATATATTTAATCGAAACTTAATTATTACGCACTATCAGGTCTCAAATTTTTAATCTTTCTTTCGGAAAATAATACTTAACGTAACGGACAGGGTATATACATACCAAGGGCACGGCTTCTCTAGATGATATCGAACGATATTGGAAGGGTCTTTTAATCCTATTTCTATAAGTTAGGAAGTTATGAGAATTTTTAATACATTGATACCAGAAACCAAATCATTAAATTGAACTAAACGCATCACTCGGAAGAGATTTATCGTGATATTGGCAACGAAAGTTATTGACCTACGTAGTGTAGTGACACGTTTGTTATGATTTGAATTTAAGAAATATATAAGATCGAAATTTGATATCAATGCTTAGAGTATTTTATTTTAAGATGAAACTATGTATAGTGATTCTATACCAGCTGTTATCTTTAGTGCTTAAGGATAGAAATATGATTTCTGTTACACCCTGAATATTCATCTGTCTAGAATTTACCAATTATTTTGTGGTCGACTTCCAGTCGAACTAGATGCAGCTGAATTCAAATTTTTTACATGGACCTATGGTCTATCTCACTTCCACAACTAATTTATTGGGTAATACGATTACGTGGTAAGAATGGTTGTCAGGAGTTTCTGGCTTCTGGCGACCCGTAACGACTGTCAAAGATCCACGAATGACAGAACCAACGGCTTCACCAGCTTTCCGAGGCACGGAGTGGTCACCCAACCACGGAAAACTCGCGGCAAATGTAGCTCAAGCTGATCGATCGTGTGGCTGTTATGACTTAGCCACAAGCCCGTTCTATTTTTTAAATCGCAAAAAATAAACTGCAGGACGACATCTTAATTATTTCCACAGAAAGAGACAACGAACAGTAGAAAACTAAACGGCATATCTATCTCTTGCCAACTACCTCAGAAATGTTAATAAGTTCGCATTGTGGCGACAAACGAAGTCGAGAAAATTATATAGCTTATATAACCATTCACTCCTTTCTCTTGCAAATCTGCAGCCAGTCATTTAGTCTGAGTTATTCATCGCGTTCCACCAAAACTTACTTTTCAAAGTCATTTATTATTCAATATTCTCGATGTTTAGGTGATTGTATTATGAAAGTTTCATCTGAAGACTGAAGTAGATATTTCGTTCTATTTTAGTGACTCACATTCTATCAATCAAGGTTCTCTAAGTGAGGATATAATTCAATAATATTCATATAAGTTCGCACATAATTTAAAGAACTATGAAAGGTTCTCGAGCCAAGCCATGATGCCGTCATCTTTATCAATATTATAAAGAGGAAAAATTGTGAGTAATCTTGAGGTAATGTTCGTAACAAGTGATCCAATTCCGAAAATTATTTCACTAGTGAGAACCTACAGTATTGTCGAGTATCGTATGATACATTTTATGTAAACATATCAAACGAAGTCGCCATCAAAAATTAGACTATGATGTAGAAGAAACCTTACCTGCGGAACAACGTCAACGCTTGGTATTTAATATAGTCTTAGAAATTAGACCAGAAGTGACTTTTTTAAAAATAATTTTAGAAATACCTACAGGAAATGGTTCAAATAAACGAATGAAACCGACAACAATTTAATATAAAGAACCGAATAACAAATTAACTTAACAAAAAAAATACACTCCTAACTGAACTAACAAATTATGGCGCGAACACAGACAATAATTTAGAAAGATGTAACCGACAGAGTGACGACCTAACAATGTTGTTCCCACGGCGGCTCCAAGTGAAAAAAGGGCCGGTGCTAGTGCCGCACCGCCTTATATAGGTCTTCCCCCTCTTCATGTCTTCCTATCTTCTACACGGCCTTTCCTGACTGGAGACCGTCCCCGGACTCCTTTATCTTCTAGCTTTGAAGATCTGTTTCCAACGTTGGCATGGAAGGTCCTAAGTTTTCACTGCTTGTAGGTGAAGTGCTGATGGGCATCTCCATCTGCTTCTGCGTGCCAGAGGTGCAAGGTTCTGGTTCCTCATCAACTGACTTAGCCTCGTCAATAGCCTGTTCAGACTCCTCGATTTCTGCAAAAGAAACAAATAGACCACACGAGAATCAATTTTGTAAAATAACAAAACAGCCATTGTTAGCAAAATAGTTGTTGATGAGATAGCTCTTTTCAACACTACTCATTTCACAGCATAATAACTTTGGGCTAGCCTAGCATAGCCTACGCACAATAGATGTGAACCACACGAATACCTAAACCAATCATAGACATATCATCATAGTACGCTTAATGCTTATCGAGAAGCACGCATTCCTACTAAACACGATAGTTAGAGACCAACTTATAGTCCGACTCTACGTGTACCACAGCTTCAGGATAACATGTCTGAGAACACCACTCCAAGACCATAGGTCCGATAAAGCTACTCCAAGACCACACGGGTCCGATACGGCTACTCCAAGACCGTAGGTCCGATAAGGCTACTCCAAGACAGTATCCCTTCATGAGCTGTTCCCAAGGTATGTTCCATATACTAGGTAGCATGTCCGATGCGCTCCAAGACAGAGGCCCATCCAATAACATGAAACCGTACCTAACTTGAAGTGTGTCCGTCAAATTGAGATAGCACGTCCGATGCACTCCAAGACGGGCCTATTTCAAATTGCAAGACTCGACTTCCCTTCAACATAGTTTAACATTACCAATCCCAACAAAAATGCACTCATTATGATAATAGAAACCATTAAATTTACAAACCATGACATCAAATAAGTCAGATTCAGTGAAGTGTATCACTTACATAAAAATAGGTAAAACTCATTACGCTAACTCATTACACACAAAAGTATCACTCACCGCTAAAGAAAGCAGAACAGACGTCGGGAGTCCATTCCCCTTGCCACGGGATCATGTATTCCGCAGCTGCTTGTGTTGACTTGCCATACGAGCCAGCCAAGAGATGCAACTCATAGCGTCCGTGTGGGAGTACCTTCGCCACGCGATAAGGCCCTCGCATGCACGAATCCAGCTTCCCAGTAGATTGGGCCTGTTTTCTCACAAAAACGAAAGAATTCAGTTCAAAAACGCGGGGTGGCTTTCGCCCTTGATTAACATAGGCGTCCTGTTGTCCTTGATTTGAACGGAGACGTTCAGATGCTCTTTGACGACTCATTTCGCGAAGAGCCTCGCGATTAGGGCTGGAACCTTCAAAAGCCACATCGCGCACCAAGCTACGAATGAGTGGCGTTGCAGCATCAATACCTATCAATAGGTTCAAGGCTGAATACTGAGTTGTTCTGTGTTTTGTGATATTAAGAATCAACTGCAGTTTCCACATTACACTCGGCCACTTTTCCCGTCGATGGTTGCACTCAATACGAACCATGTTAAGGACAGTACGACAGTACCGTTCTACCTGCCCGTTAGACTGATGCATTTCGGGGGTTATAAGGTGAGTATCACAACCCATGTCTTTGACCCAATTTAAGAATTCGGTACTCTGGAACATGCGACCTCTATCGGCTACTATTAGCTTAGGAGTCCCGAAAAGGGAGATCATATTGGTGAAATGGCGATTTAGTTCGTCAGCGTCTTGTCGGTACATAGGATATAACAAACAGAATTTAGAAAACGCGTCTACAATTATAAGAACATGGCGATAACCATCGGCTTCAGGAAGAGGACCTAAGGAATCTAAATGGATAGTTTCGAAAGGTGAATCCGGTTTCTCCCAAGAGTGAATGGGCTGTAAAGGGGCTCGGGGGACTTTCTTATGGGAAAGACACACTAAACAGTGTGTTACGTACTTTTGTACAAAAGCCCTCAGCCCTGGAAACCAGAAGTGTTTCGTGATAAGATCAACGGTCTTATCGACACCGGGATGACCGTGTTCGTCATGAAAAATTCGTAAAAGGCTAAGTCTATGACCTTTTGGGATATAGCAAAGAAATTTGGGATTTTCACCAGTAGGTGCAAACTTTGCATAAAGGATGTCGTTTTTGAAAATATAACGGCTGGAGTCTAATTGGCCATCCGCCAATTTTTGAATAAGAGACCGAGTCTCTTCATCGGATGCCTGAGCAATTCGCGCCCAATTCAGGGGTTTCTGAACCGTGCACACATTGACTGGATTCCGACTTAGATAATCGGCATGGGACAGAAGGCTACCTTTCCTGTAATCTAGACTAAAGTCAAAATCTTGTAGGTATATCCACCACCGAGCCACTCTTGGCAACAAATCTTTTTTACGCTGTGTAAGCTTCAATGCGTTACAATCGGTGACCACAGTGAATCGTACACCCACAAGATAATGCCTGAAATACTGAAGAGCTTTTACGACCGCAAGAGTTTCAAGCTCATATGAGTGGTATCTGCTCTCGGCTCCCTGAGTAAGCCTACTAAAGTAGGACACCACTCGCTTACGATTACCGTCATGCACTTGCATCAAGACTGCTCCATACCCAATGGAACTCGCGTCTGTGTGGACTTCTATGGGTAACGAAGGGTCATAAATTGCAAGTACTGGCTCGCTCGTTAGACATTCCACAATGTACTTACGAGCAACCCGTTGTTCGACTCCCCAATTAAAATGTACTCCCTTTTTAGTGAGTGCCGCAATACACGCAGTTCTCTGGGCAAATCCAGCTATATACCGCCTGAAATAGCTGGCTAAGCCCATGAATTGGCGAACCTGCTTTACATTTTGCGGTTCGGCTGAGTCAATCAAAGCCCTCACTTTTTCATGACTCGGCCTAACCTGACCTTCACAAATTGATCTACCCAAATATTCGATCTCTGTGGCCAAGAACGAACACTTTTTTAAATTGATGGAAAACCCAGCTTTAGTCAATGTGTCAAGAACCCTTTGTAGTAGAACAAGGCCCTGATCAATGCTCCGGCTCATGATTAGAATGTCATCTATGTAAACAAGGATATCACCAGATTCAATTAGTTCGCGAAGTGTTTTTGTGATTATACGTTGATAAACTACTGGAGCATTCGCCAAACCGTAAGGCATCTTCAAATATTGATAATGCCCTTCTGGCGTGACGAAACCCGTAAGCGGAACTGAAGCCCGGTCCAATGGAATTTGGTGAAATCCGGTTGCCATGTCAAGGGAACTGAAATATTTATTATGCCCCAAACGATCTATATAGTCATCTATACGTGGCAACGGAAAACGATCTTTAATAGTTATCTCGTTTAATTTACGAAAGTCCACGCACATCCTGTCTGTGCCGTCTTTCTTTTTAACTAGAAGAATCGGACTTGCGTAATCAGACTCCGATTCCTCTATTATTCCTTTATCCAACAAGTCCTTAATTATGTCACGGACACGAAGAGTCTCAGCGTGAGAAAGTTGATACGGCCGATAGTAAACAGGAGTGTTGGTATTAAGTTTAATGGACATACACCCTGTATTTACAGTCGATGTTGCAGTACCGGAAATAAAATACTGAGAGAAATTATTAATTATTTTCAACAACTTATCCAAGTGATCGTCAACTAGGGGTGTATTGATTGGAATTGAAGTCTCAGATTGTATGTTCATTACCCTATGCAAGTTATTAACGCTCCTTGTAAGTGACTGACAATCTCTAGTGCGAACGTACTTCACACCGTCCCTATTAAGAACATCCGTTCCTACTATGACTGGCGTGTTCATATATTCGGCGGACACCACGAACAAATCTACCTCGAGGGTTAAGCCGTCAAGTTCAATAGGTAACGTCACGTAACTTGTACTCTCTACCTCTTGAGTACCTAACCCCTTCAAAATACGAACCGCTGGCTTACGTGAACAATTAAAATGCTTAAGCAACGAAGACGAAATTAAAGATATAGTGGACCCACTATCAATCAAAACATCGACCGCTACATCCTGTATAATTGCTACAACAACATCACTATTCTTTGTGTTTACAAACTCGTTGCAGAAGTTAACACTACTACCTTTGTTTGCAGCTTCCAATCTTTGTTTAGCGAAACAATTTTCGGCCTTATGACCCGGTTTCTTACAAAAACTACAAGTTTCGGATCTAGTCGGTACAAAAGCAGACGTAGGGTTAGTCGTAGAATTATTTAACGAACCGCTTGGCGGTTGATCAGTTCTCGATTTCTTAGTGCACATCGCCTGTCTATGTCCTGATTCACCGCAAGAAAAACATTTGACATCATTTAGATTACGCTTACGAGAAAGATCTGTTTGTTTATCTCTCACGGGACGAAACGCGGAACTTTTTGCAGTACTATTGTTGTTTGGTTTAACGAAGATCGAAAAGTATTCGACTAAGTCATTGGGCAACAGCTTGGCGTTAGTCGCCGACGCTTTTATGTTGGGATCAGTGATACCGCGTACTATTATCGCCGAAATTAGCTCGTCGCTAAGTCCCCGCACTACTCGTAAACGCAGCAATGACCGACGCACGTAATCCGCATACGTGGAATAGTTATCGGAATTTTTGGTCATTACGTCATATAAAATATTCGCGACGTCCGGTATTCTAGGACACAAAGGTTTAAATTCTTTTTTGAAGTTGCTCCACGATCGGTCATTAGTTACCCATTCGTTAAGCCATGATCGAGCGTCACCTTTCAAGCAATTACCTATACGCGACAGGCATTCGAAATCACTCCAATTGTTTAAAACTTTAGCGCGATCGACCTCCGCACACCAATCATCAATATTATGTAGGGTAGGATCAAAATTTGAAATATAAAAATTTTGAGATCTGCCCGCAGTATTAATTGACCGAATAGCATCTACGATACGATCGGTTACCGTAGCTTGTGCTGAATTCGAATTATCATTCACGTTGCTAATCAGAGGGTCCGACACATGTACCGACGCCTGCTCAGATACACGTAACGGTGGTGTTCCAGAACGAGAACGCGAATTACGACGGTAGTTATATCCGCGAGTCGGTAACGAATGTCGAGACGCAGTCTCTCCAGGCAAAGGTGAAACTAGACGGCGGCGACGCTCCGGTGGTGACGAACGACGCGCGCTACGCGATTCTATTCGACGTGGCGATCGTAACTTATTATGTTCTAGCGACGGTGTTCGCTGGCGCCGCCGCAATGCCCGTCGGCCACGTTCACCATCAGACACTAAAGTTTTATCACGGTCACACGAACGCACTGGCAAGGGTGAAGCCCTCGTTTTGTCTTGTAGCGCTTTAAGGCGAGACATCATCGCTTGTATCTCGAGTCTTAATGTGTCGTTTTCATTAAGGGATCGCTCGCGGTACCCGCTATTTTGCCGCCCCTGACTATTGAGACGCGAACCGCGACGGTCGTGTTGATGACTATGGTCGCGACGCGAGCTATTATCGCGGCTGCTGCAGCGACTGCGACTACGATCGCGTTTGCGGTCTGCCATCCTAACGTCCTAACCCAAGACAACTGAAGACAACAAACCAACCGACTAACAAACGATGAAACGTATATCAGTAACAACACTCAACACAAGTGACCACACACAATTAAAATAATGCAAACACTAAGACCACCACAAAAAATTAATGAAAATGAACGAAAATAAAAATAGGGAGGGTTTGTAATTAACACCAAGCGAACAGTGGGCAATGGAAATGGGAACTATCCCACTTCTGATCTTAGAAATTAGACCAGAAGTGACTTTTTTAAAAATAATTTTAGAAATACCTACAGGAAATGGTTCAAATAAACGAATGAAACCGACAACAATTTAATATAAAGAACCGAATAACAAATTAACTTAACAAAAAAAATACACTCCTAACTGAACTAACAAATTATGGCGCGAATACAGACAATAATTTAGAAAGATGTAACCGACAGAGTGACGACCTAACAATGTTGTTCCCACGGCGGCTCCAAGTGAAAAAAGGGCCGGTGCTAGTGCCGCACCGCCTTATATAGGTCTTCCCCCTCTTCATGTCTTCCTGTCTTCTACAATAGCATTACGTACCAACTACAGCCCTGCTCACCTACCAACACAAAATAACCAAAAAAAAAGAACAACACAGCAAAGAAGTAACACCTCATTTTTCACCCTATACCAATATCCTATCAAGATATACAGCCCATCTCCAGATGGATTCCCTCCATAAAATACACGACACACTGCGCATTTTTTCACATGTGACCACATTTCGTACCCATTCGATCCGAGAACCATAGTAACCATAAAAAACCTGACAAGTGCGCATACATACAAATATGTAAAAGTTCCGTATTGTATTGTGGGTCCAAGGGATGCTAGTCCAAGTTCTGAACTGATCATGTCAAAAATGTTTTTACTATCCCACGAGACACCAGAATATAAAACGATGAAATAAACAATTATTAACCCATTCGGTATACGTAATTATGTAGGATACAAGTCCTTAATTATTTATCTTAATTTGAAATATATGTATAACTGTGCGGTAGATCACGTAAGACACATAAGCCCTATCTGTACCATCATCATTAAAAAAAGTTGAACAAGTGCTTAAGCTCACGCCTTCTTCCTATGGGAGTAGGCAGAAACTACAACACACCACCTACTACGATCCTTACATATTCCTTTGTTCTTTGTTTTCTTTTGGAATTAATATAAAGATGTCAGAATTATCGATATAAATCATAAAAAGTTGTGTTTCATGTCGAATAAATAGGGATTCGTTTTTGCTACTCGAACACGGAACCCTAAAAACACCATAGCAACCTCTCAGCGAAATTGAAACTATAAACAACAGCAGGTGAGGCGAAAAATCAATCCTGTTAATAGGAGTGTGCTAGGAGCCAAGATATACCTAGATTATTTTGGGGGTTTTCCATTTTTTTTGCGGAAACTTAGGGCCTGTTTCAATGACACAGAAGGCGCTATATGCAGGTAAAAAAAAATAACCAGCCCGATTATGTAGTCAGAACTTATCCGAGAATTGATTTGGGTTCAAAATCAAAAGACATTTATTCAAAATACTTTTTGAACGTCAACAGTCCCCCGAAACGCCCGCCCTTCGCCACTTCCTAGTGTTTTAGCTGGGAAGAAGAAGTGGCGCAAAAAACTCCCCAGCAGCACAGCTGTCTATTAAATTAGAAGAATTTGATTCTATACAATGGTACGTACGTATCATTTCAGCCGAAAGACGTCTACAACTTCAAATGTAGCGCCTCCGACCGTTTTGAGAGTGGGAGTTACATGGGCATTGGACATGACCTTTGTCTTATCCATGTTCATTTTAAGACCCACCCTTTCGGAAGCTCTGCTGAGGTCATCGAGCATTAATGTACTGAGGTCCTCCATGGTCTCAGCCACAACTATTTCAGCTATCCGAAGGTGAGTGATGTACTCGCCATTGATGTTGATGCCAGCCCCATTCCAGTCCAGAACATTGAAGACATCCTCCACCCTCCTACATTATATAATACTAGCTTCTGCCCGCAACTTCGTCTGCGTCAAATTTCTTGCTCTCCCGACTCACCCCGACGCATCGAATCGTCTGGCTGTGCGAGTACATACTTCGTATTCGTGACATTTTTCTTTTTGCTCGCTCCTAATCATAATCATTTTATTGTCAGGCTACTAAGGCCCATAAATAAAATACACAAATAATCTTAAATAATAATGACAAACTAATACATATTAAGAAACCTTATTTAAACTATAACTATACACGTTGTCGGCGTCGTGTTTCGCTGCGAGGTGTCGCGTAATCGTCCTCGGAAACGTCGATATACGACACCTTTCGGCCAAAAGTTTTCCTTCATACAGTGCTGTAGATGGTGGATTGGAACTCGTACCACGAATGACTTGAAGTTGATGTCGTGGCGCGATTCCAACCTTTCGACCCTCAGAGTCCAGTTGGTCTTCACTTTCAAGTACTGCACCACTTCCTCAATCTTCGTGGAATGATGCAGACGCGAAATGTACAGCTGTGTCGTAGGCACAGCAGGGCGCAGCAGCATGTTGGGACCACTCGGTGCGGTACCACACAAGTTACGAGAGCAGGGCTTCTTTTTCTTAAGGGCTCTAGCGTGATGTTATGTAGCCTATAGCCTTCCTCGATAAATGGGCTATCTAACACTGAATTCTTTTTTCAAATCGGACCAGTAGTTTCTGAGATTAGCGCGTTCAATAAAACACACTCTTCAGCTTTATAATATTAGTATAGAAGTTTAGATAACGTTCTTAATCAAACGTATGTAATAAGGTCGTGTTTCCAATAACATGTTAAGCCCAGTTTATGAGAAGCCTATCAGTACCCGATTGAAAAGCAATTACCTATCAATTTCCCAGTAAATGATATTAACAGTACTTCCATCATATCACCAATTACCTGCCTATGAGTAATGTGATTGACGTTTTTAATTTCAAGAATTGATATCCAATCAACATGCTCCTCCCCACCGAGTGGGTTCCCGCATTGTCGTTGCGGGGGGGCTCAGTAACCGTGGATTCCGGCCACGGTGAAGCCAAGAGGAACTCAAAGGTGGGGCCGCTCGTCAGGGCTTTTGCCTCAAAGCCGACGACGTAGCGGCCAAAAAGTAGGTTGCGGTGAGGTGCACCGCAACTGAGGTGGGCCGCGATGTCGAATGGGAGGCATCGCGGCTGAGGGTTACGGGCTGCGGTAGAGGAGGAGTGCCGGTGCTTCTGAGCAGCGCTCTTCCCTTCCGTGGCCTGGACGGGGCCGCCACCGTTTGATGGCGGACGCGGTGGGGCCGCAGGGGAAGAGGAGTGTCGGTATAGCGTCAGCCGCTCTCCCTATTCCCTGCGGCCGAAAAGTGGTAGTCGGGACGGCGCGTTGTGTTCCACACGCGCGCCGTCAAAGATGTCAGCAAGATGCCTGCCAGGGGTGCGGGTTTGTTCGAAAGAGATACCACGGCCCCTGGCATACGGGCTACTGAGGGAACACGGGTGGGTTTTAGTCAGTAAAAGTCTGACACGCCCTCCTGCTCTACTCAGCAGGAGAAGTCATTTGATGATTTCCCACCCAAAAAAAAAAAAAAAAAAAAACAACATGCTCCCACGCATAGTTTATTAACTAGGGTATAAATATAGTAGTAGTAGGCTATAAATACTTGTGAGATTTTTACTTTATACGTAGTTTTGCATTTCAATATACATTATAATTATGACAGACAAATATTGTAGGCTAACATTATATTGAGTAAAGGCTGCAGTTTTGCAAACTACAGTCACCATGGTATCTAGGTACAACTGCAGACTGTAGATTTGTAGACGATTTTCTACTCTTCATTTCCATTCCTCTAATTACCTAGGTATAAGCCAATTATTTTTAAAAGAGTAACCGTGGAGTTTCTTGCCGGCTCTTCTCCATAGGAAGAGACCAATTGGAACCGTGCACCTAGCTTCTGACGTTTCATAAGTGCCCAAACAGGTTTATATGAAACCAAATATTTGATTTTATTTGATTAAATTTGAATTATAATTAGCACTAGCACTTCGCCCGCGACTCCGTCGCGTGAAATTACCGTACCTAAGCCCGAGGATATTTTTTTTTCAAACAAACTTCGACTCCTTATATCACTCCTTTACAGGGAGAGTTTCCTAAATTAAGCTGACGTCTCCTACTCATAATCTACCTCTTTGCCAAATTTCATCTTGACTGGCCCTGCAGTTTTTGAGATTTCGTGTTTTATGCGTGAGTGAATGAATGAATGAGTGACCTTTCGCTTATAAAAGTGAAATAATAATAATATATAATATTTATTTATTGAGAAGGCCTCTAACAAGGTGGACCGATGACCTTGTGAAGGCCGCGGGCACCCGCTAGATTTGGGAAGCACAAGACCGTTCGAAGTGGAGGAGCATGGGGGAGGCCTATGTCCAACAGTGGACGTCTTTCGGCTGAAATGATGATGATGATAATATTTATATTATTAATATTAAAATAAATGTAATTGCAGGGCTTCTCTATTTTTACTCAATTCGATCCTGAACCAATAAGGATCAATCACGTATTTACACGTTTAATTCGTCTTGCCATTTACGCCTGGGTGTTCCGCGATGCCATAAAACGATTTCAGGGACAAGGGTCCCTGAAATTGTCCAACGGCATTTGGTTGTCTTAGCCCACAATGCATCTAACATGTCTTCTCTAAGACAAAACTCGTACATGTCACCCAAAAAGCAGCCAAGCTCAAATGGGACTTGGCCGAACATGTTTGCCGCATGTCGGATTTAGTTACAGTCAAAGAAATTATTTGTTAATCCAGTTGATAAAATAAATAAATAAAAAGCCTTTAATTCCATGCATTTACAAAATAATTTTGCAATATTGAATTTCAATCACATGCTTTATTATTATTATATTTCATAGAGTTTTTTTAAGCTATTTTCTTTAATCCAGTTGATACCCTACGTGAATTTGCAGTGGTTTAGCCATTTCTCACAATGTTCAGAGAACGACAGTCATAAATAGGTTACCACCAACTTCAAATTACTTAATAATTAATTGCAATTATCTACATTCAATAACTATTTGCTATTTAAACAGAAATAATTTCCCGTCCTGATTTAAAAACATAGTTTTTTTTACAGCCACACTATTTCTGGGTTTAATAGTATCCAAAATAAAATAGTTACTTCTAGAAAAAAACCGCGGGTCAGAAACAGACAGCCGCGATTCCATAACCGTTCCACATTGCCAATTTTCGCATTGAACACTAAAAAGCAATTCACAATTTCCTGTTCCCAATAACGTCCCGCTCAGCATCCAATCAGTGTTCCCTAATTACCGATCTCCATACGGTTATTCAAACAAATAGGAACATGCAATCTGCAACATCAAAGTCAGCTAATAAAGCCTGCAGATAGGGCACCGTGCAAAATTGAATACGTCCCAGGACAATCTCCGCGATAGATGCAGGACGGTGGTCTAAGTTATAAGACGAGCGAGGTAACAAAAAATAAGCTACTATATACTGATTGGAAATATAATTTATTAAACAAACAAACACACACTAGTATATAATAAAATGCATAGAGGGAAACAAGGTTTTTTTTCTTATGTGACTATGTTTACCACTCAAACCACAAGCGAGACCTTGTGGCTAAAAAATAACAGCGGCACATGTCGATCAATCAGGTTAAATTAAGCTTGCTGTGGTTGGTCCGTGAATGTGACCATCCTCGGAAAGCGCGTTAAGCTGTTTGTCCCGGCTGTCATTCGTGGATCTTTGACAGTCGTTACTCGTCCCCGAAAGTCTGACGGTCACTCTTACTAAAGAGTATCGTATTACCCAGTTACTAAGATGCAGAGATTATACAGGAAGTCGCTCCACATAAAATACAGGTACTCAGATGCATCCAGTTAAACTGGAAGACGACCTCAACAAAGTTGAAGAAATGCTTTGCAGATGATGAACTCCTACTGGAAGCCGCGTTAAGGAACTTCAATCTAACAAACGGAAGAGGAAAGGAGCAGTGGCCGATTTAGAATAGAATAGAATAGAAAACATTTATTGGACACAGACACAACACAACAGCAACAAACACATTTTAAAAGAAAAAATAAACAAAGCAATAGATTTTAGGCTGAAATGATATGATGATGATGACGATGAAACAGAATAAGAACGATAAATAAGTCTGTTAGCAGTTACGCCCAGAAAAACACTCTCAGCCGAAAGACGTGCATTGATGAACATATGCGTCCACCAAACATGGTCACAACAACTGGTTCTAAAGTAAAGTCAATAAATTTTTAAAGGGTTAATTATTAATTTAAAAAAAAAATAAAGAGAGACATGGACTTTATTATTATTATTTCCTGTTACAGCGGCAATAGAAATTCACACTCATTCACACAAATTTCAGATATATAGCTGACAGAAGAACGGATGGACACCGATATTTTAGTAATAGGGTTCCGTTGGCATCGTGTGGGTATGGAAACTTAAAAAAAAAACAACCGACTTTATTATTATATAGTTATTTTTCACTTTCTAGTATTTTTGGAAGTCGGTAGTTTTTATTTTTTGGAAAAAGTTTTTATTTTTCACTTTTTCGTTATATTACCCACTCCACACTAATTCATCATCCTTGGGGTCAAGTTACCGACCCCACACCAATTCGAAATTTCATCATCCTTGGCGTCAAAACAATGCATATTTATGCGATAGCAGCAATCGCGGGTGATTTGTTGTCATTTTTTGAAGTGTTCCGTTGTCTGTCTCCAAAACGCATCATCATATCTATATGTATGTGTGAATAAACTCCTTCCTAAAAAAAGAATTTTGCAAATCGGTCTATATATGATGGAGTTATGCCCGAATCTGCACCTAACTCCTAACCATTGAAGAGTTGTACCTTCCTTCATTGGCTCAGCGTCATGAGATGTTGATGACCATACGCAAATGTCTCAATAGCTTTAGAAAACATATGAAAAACATTGTTAATACCTATAAGATTTGAGGGTTGCCGTCGATTTCCCTTGGATTCCATAATCAGATCCTGACTTGGTGCCAATGGGACCCTCAGGAGTTTCTTTCAATTAAAAAATAATGTTGAGAATCAGTCCACAAATGGGGGAGAAATCGATGAACATACATAAAAAAAAAACAAACAGTGGAACATATTAGGTCTTTACCTATGAAATTGCCGTTCTGCAGTACTGGCCATTTCAAATCAAAATAATTTTTGTTTGGCTAAGAATTCTAATTTCAAATTAATTTTATTTTAAAAACATGGTTTTTTTTTTCTAAAAGTAGTCATTTCTTTATTGATTAGTGTTACATTTTCATCGCATTTCAATCTTTTTCGTCATCATGGATACGTTAAAAATTCGAGTAATTATGGAATATGAGTACCGTCGTGGCAGCAACGCGGCACAAGCGGCACGCAACATCAACGACGTTTACGGAGCTAACACTACAAACCAACGCACCACCTGTTATTGGTTTGCTCGCTTCCGTTCTGGAAATTTCGACCTGAAAAATGAACCTCGCGGTCGTCCGAAGACTTTGGTCGACAATGACGAATTAAAGGCGATTGTGGAAGCTGATGATACACAATCTACGGCTGAATTAGCAGCAGCTTTCGACGTTAGCGTCAAAACAATATTGGTCCATCTGCGTCAAATTGGCAAGGTAAAAAAGCTTGACAAATAGGTGCCCCACGAACTCAATGATCGCCAGCGCGAAGTACGCGTCGAGACGTGCCTTGCACTGCTCAACAGACACACAAATGAAGGAATTTTGAACCGCATTGTTACCTGCGATGAAAAATGGATTCTGTTTGATAACCGTAAGCGCTCAGCAAGTTGGTTGGATCCTGGTTCAGCACCTAAACAATGCCCTAAACGAAAACTTACCCCTAGAAAAGTGATGGTCACTGTTTGGTGGTCTAGCGCCGGTGTGATTCATCACAGCTTCTTACCAAACGGGGTGAGCATTACTGCAGATGTGTACTGTGAAGAACTGAACACAATGATGGAGAAGCTGGCGCATCTCCAACCAGCATTGGTCAATCGCTCGTCTCCGCTGCTCCTGCACGACAACGCGCGACCTCATACTGCACAGCAGACGGTTTCCAAGTTGCAAGAACTGGGGTTGGAAGCTCTCCGTCATCCGCCCTACTCACCAGACCTTGCGCCTACAGACTACTACTTTTTCCAGAATTTGGATAACTTCTTGGCGGGAAAAAAATTTAATACCCGAGAGGCAGTACAAAATGCCTTTGAAGAATTTGTTGCCTCCCGTCCAGCTGATTTCTTTAAGAAGGGCATCAATAAACTGCCACTGCGATGGCAAAGATGCATTGATTGCATGGGTGATTACTTCGATTAATACAAATAAAAAAATCATGAAAAAAATTCGTTTAAATTTTTTCATAAAAAACGGCAATTTCATAGGTAAAGACCTATTATAACCTCCTCCTTTTTTGGAAGTCGGTTAAAAATAGATTTACATGAAATAAAAACGTGTAAACATCACAGACATGGGTGTTGGGGAGCTGTGACTCACTTCTAATAATTTATAGATTACCTAAGGCATCATAAAGATTTAAATTCAATATTTTCTGAACAACAGCTCATAATGAAGGAAAATGAAAAAATACAAAATTCTTTTTCGTTGAATTGGTGTAATTAAAGAAAACATTAAAGGCTCGAGGCACTATCGTTTTCAACGAACCGAATAAAAAAATACGAAACTAATTTCCATTTTAATTTGAAAACGTTGTTGTTATAACTCTTTCAATATTATTCTGGGCTACCGTCCGTTTGTTCGTAAAAAGCAAACACATTTTAGTTGTTATACGTCCATATTATTGAACCGATCCGTGGCTCACTATTACAGTTTAAATTCACTGATTTGGTGTAAGTTAAAAGCTTAACACTGTTAAATTATTTTTAACTTTTATGGAACGCGCGAGTCTGCCGAAGACGCAAAGGGTTGCGTACAATTTTTAACATTACATATTAAAAAAAACACCTTTCTTGTATGGCATATTTTTTTTTTTAATACCGGCAATACAATTACATACGCTGTGAAAAAATGTACTGCTTACCCATTACGGCACATTAGATACTGCCTGCTGACAGACATACGGACAGACGGAGAGTAGTAATATGGACAAGAAATATATTGCATGAAAGATCATGTGGCTTGAAAGGGGGTTAAAACTAAGATTACTGCTAATAGAGATGTATGAAGAAGAAGACAAACTGCCAACTCCAAACAAATTGAAGCTAACGGCAACAAGATTATGATATTTAACAAAATTAATTAATAATATCTATATCACACAACCCTCTATAAACAATCAACTCTACCACAACATAGTTCGAAATAGATGACAAAATATAATCAAAACCTAATATCCAAACTTCGTCGGACCTTCAGAAAAAGTCTTTTTTGCAAGATTGTATGTTGATATCTCTGGAATTACAAATTTAGATTTGAAAAATTCTTTTTGCATTTAATAGCTAGATTTTTGAGGAAGGTAGAGACTAAATAAGCTATTTCACATCACGCGAGACTCGGAGCCGTGTAAAAAGAAAATAAAGTCACAAAGAACGTTAAGAGAAAACGAAGCAATTAGGTGCAGGTGACGCGATACGACGAGGTGGCTTGGGATACAGAGGCCAGCACATCAAGCTACTCCAACCTGTCATATTTATTTGATAGTTTTTCAACTTTATCACAAAAGCATAAAGTTTATTTTCAATTGGGATAATTTGACAGTTTGGGATAGCGTGAGGTGCTGGCGTCGATACACACGGCTACACATTAAGCTATACATTTCCAGAATAAACTGATCTCGCATTGTATAGGATTTCGGTATGGTGTGAGATCAGCATAAATTGGAAATGTATAGCTTGATGTGTATCCGTGTGTACAAAGAATTTCACGCGAATGAAGTCACGGTAGAAGCTACTAAAATATAAGTAGCCTTTTAAGGTCTCGTCTCAATTTGGCTCAACCTTTCCATCTTACTCGAGTAACTTTATAAAGTTGGTAGTGGGTAACTTATAAAGGTCGGGGGATTATTATTAATAATTCAGCTCTGAATTTAATATTATTATTTTACCAAAACATAAGTAAGCCGCTTTGGTTTAAGATATTGTATGGTTTAAGGTAGGGATCGGAATAAAACGTTAACCACGTTTTTATTTCCCTAACATTAAGGTAACTCAGTAACTGTAAGTTTTCTTTTTTGTAACTTTTAGCCAAGATACATCCTAATGGTAGTACTTTCGGTACTGACTAACTAACAGGTTTGCTTTTGGTCGTTCGTTTTAATACACCATTCAAAATATATGAACTGAATGGTGCTCATCCATTCACTTATTCATAAAAGGACACTATCAGTTGGGACTGGTCATCCCTTAGCTGATCCGGCTGAAATTATTTAATTTCTTTTTTCTCTTGTTTCTGTATGCTTGAACTCTGAACACTTATAAATACCTAACGTATCCATCCTTTACACATCGCTCACACATATTGTTATAAATTCAACATTAATGATATAACTAATATTTTCGAAACCATATAGTTTAAAAGAGTGTGCATGGAGTTTTTTGCCCGTACCAGTTTTCTTCTCCATACGTAGGTACCTAATATGTACTTCTGACTGACCAACTCCTTGATAACTCAAAAATACCTGTAGATGGACAACAACTTAATCCGGTACACTTGCAAACAAACACCCGATCGATAATACCTTTAAAACCTAATTCAGATCGCCATACATTCTCACCTACCTACACGAGACACACTCCACATGAAGCATCATTGTACTCAAGCACGGAGGGAATGCGCTCAGAGACATAAACATTTTTACTTCACCATTTTACGTTGAGCCCCCTCACCTTTCTCCACTCACCGCATGAAGGTGACACAGGGGTTGATAGGATTAACTCTAAGGGTCAAGTTAAATGGTTACCGTTAATAGTATTGGCATGGAGGCGCCATGGTTCTTTATGGTGGAGACGAGCGTGCGTGCGGCGCCGACGACGTCATTGTCATGACATCATATAGTGCCCGTTAATTGTTTGAGCCTCCAACGTTCAGTATGCAAATCGGGTGATGGAGTCCTCAGACATCGAGTAGGTGGACGGGTTATGGGTTAACTATTTAGATGGATTCTTTAACTACCTATCTTGAGTGTAGTTGTAGGTACTGGACTAATAAATTGTTTCTTCTTTTA
The DNA here is from genome assembly GCA_949987655.1 of Polymixis flavicincta. Classification (NCBI taxonomy): domain Eukaryota; kingdom Metazoa; phylum Arthropoda; class Insecta; order Lepidoptera; family Noctuidae; genus Polymixis; species Polymixis flavicincta. Next base: position 3,319,816 of record OX465180.1, read on the forward strand.
ATTCACAGGGCAGCAGAATAAAAACCAATTTTGAAAAAGCTGAATATAAAGGGAACTGTCTGGACTCTGATAGTGGAGAAAAACAAAAAAAAAACAGACATAAATAAAATGCGCACTTCTAGAAATATACACAATAATATATACTAGTATCATCTGCCTAGACTTTTCCCAACTATGTTGGGGTCGGCTTCCAGTCTATCCGGATGCAGCTGAATACCAGTATTTTACATGGAGCGACTGCCTATCTGACCTCCACAACCCAGTTACTGGGTAATACGATACCCCTTGGTAAGACTGGTTGTCAGACTTTCGGGCTTCTGACGACCCGTAACGACTGTCAAAGATCCACAAATGACAGCCGGGACCAACGGCTTAACGTGCTTTCCGAGGCACGGAGGGGTCTTGGTATGTAAAGATGGTCACCCATCCACGGACCAACCGCGGCAAGCGTAGCTTAACCTGATCGATCGACCCGCGCAGCTATTGTTACTTAGCCACAAGCCCCTCTAATATATACTAGTATACTAAGCCCAATATTCGAAAAAAAAATCAATAATTTCAAAAAAGTTTAACGGGGCACCGAGCTGTTTATACCCAAAAACGCATTTTTATAACGGTTGTTTGAAGTAGTAAACAATTAAATTAAAATCGAAGGAAATAAATTGGTATTATTGGGCATATATATTAGGCAGTATACATGATGGAAACACGATTTGATAAAGTTGGCTCGATAGAATAAATTCCCAAAGTTATCTCTAAAAAACACAACAAACGCATAGTACGGCGTGAATACTTCGCGGAAGGTCATCAGTTTTTGAATAATAACAAAACTACATGTTTTATATAACGTATACACTTAACATTTTCAAAATGTGTGATTTTTTTAACAATAAGAAGGAAATACCTAAATTCGCGCGAGTTTTGCCCATATTATCCAGAGCTGCCGCGCCGCCCTCCTGTCCGCTTTAGTCCTGCGTCGGCCATCGGACGGGAAGATTGTGTCGCTTGCGCTTACGTACGGATATAATAACGTAACGAAGAAAATTGTGTGAAAATTCATTGTAACGTATTTGAAATGGGGAACAAAGTAAAGAAATCAAGACAGAGAAGGGGTTGGCGAAAAACCAATGCTAAACGCTTGCATGAGGAAATGAAGTAAGTAAAGTTCATATTACTTACGTAACCTACTTATTTACTAATTGACTTACTAGGTGGTGTTTTTTTGTATGTGGTATTTTAAAAACAATTTAATTTATCTTTTAGAGCAAGAAAACTACAGGCTGAGAATGTTGAAGACAAAGAGAATACTCCTGTTGCTTCGTAAGTACCTATACTCAGTACAGTACCTACCTACTTTCTAGTATCTGGTGAAACTAATTCATGCAGCCAAATTCATACTGAAGACTGGGTAAGTGCTCAGTATCAAGGTTCGATGACCGTCTTTGTGAATTTCGTTTTTTTTTCTATTAATTTCGAAATTTGGAAATTATGTTGTCGATTCGCGGTACAAAAATACAGTTTAAAATTCACTAAATTAAATCTACTATGATTTGAATCATTCTGTAATATTTTTTTCTATTTATAGGGTAAATGTACCATTTGTTGACATTTCACTGCAAAATAATTTTGAATCATCTGATGAGGGAAAAAGACAACTACAGAGAGAAAATTTTGAGGATAAAGAGAATACCGTGGCTTCGTAAGTATAATCTTCCTACCTACTTATTATACCTAGTTATTAAAAGTACCTAGTTGTCACTTATCTACCTATTTACGATATTTTAACAAATAGGTACACTGGAAAATTGTTTATCTTTTTCTGTTTATAGGGTAAATGTACCAGTCGTTGGCACCTCACTACAAAACAAAGAGTCATCTGATGAACTGGTGAGGTAAGCGTAAAAATAATAGGATGTGTCTCAGAAAACATTATAATAAATTAAGTATTTATAAATTAAGTACCACATCAACTTTATAACTTTTAATTTCCAGAGTAAATTTCATGGATGACACCGATTCCAAAATGTATCAAACTCTGGAATTGTAAGTTCAGAAACTAATTCTACTACTACTACTACTAAGTTTTTGGATGAAAGTAAAAAAACAGTTCCAAAAACAGTTTTGTTGATAATTATAGTAATTATAATTAAATCAAATGTTCTGTTTTATTACAGGATGCCAATTACACCGGAAAAAAAATCTTATCTTCCAGTGGAAGGAGAAATAGACAGTGACATGACTTACTCACACAGAGAAAATATTGCCATGAAGTAAGTCCGATATTAATTATTATTGTTGCTGTGTGTCTCCATTTTTCTATAAGATATGCGTAGGTACACACTGCTACATATCAAGCTATACTTTTCCAGTATAGCATTGTATAGGATTTCCGTACAATGAGAGGTCAGCTTATACTGGACATTTATAGCTTGATATGTAGCCGTGTGTACATTATGCATAATACGTATTTAGGTTTACTGGGCATTTTTTTATCACTACCCTACTTTTCACAGGGTGTTCTACTCCTTAATATTATTCATTACACCTCGCTGGCTGCTTTAGCTCTGCTCCTCACAGGCATAAGCATAATCAGCCTATAATGTTCCCACATTTGGGACACAGGTCTCCTCTCGGTGAAAGGGAGTGGGCTGTAATCCACCACGCGGGCCCAGTGCGGGTTTGGTGGATGTAACAGTCTACTATTTTTTTATTCTAAGACGTGCTGGTTTTCTCACGATGTTTCCTTCACCGTTTTTGAGAGCAGTGGTGATGAAAGACCTGCCGATCGATTCTGTAAAAATATCACAGTGAAACTTAGGTGAAGTGAGCGTGAAGTGAGCTGGCAATAGTGTTAATCCTTAGCATCGTGCCGGTCGATTTGTGACAGTGACAGATCACTTTCACCTAAGTTTCACGTTGATCTTTTTACAGAATCGACCGACTGTAACTCTCTCCTCACAGGGCGCCCTCTATTTTATTTTATAAATCCTTACAAAAATATTGATTGCTAACATAAATCTTCTTTTTTTTCATTTTAGTGTTCCGTTTGATGAAATACAGAAATTACATACGCTTGCTGCTGTAACAAGGACGCAAAATAATCCCAATGTAAGTAGTAAAATTAGGTATGAATTTATCAACGTATCCTGAACCTACTGAGAAAAATAGGATATTTGTTTATTTGATTTAATTTCATATTTTTTTACCTTTTAGCATTCTACACATCATTCGCCAGCTGATTCAGATTCAGAAGAAGATTATTATACAATAGAACCAGAAGAAAAATTGGAAGAGATCAGAATAAGTGGAAATAGAGTTGTCGATTTTATGTATTTATTAGAACAGTTGCAAGAAATTTCACACCATAACTCTCTATTAGGTTGTAACTTGAATTATTTGAAATTAGTCACAGAAAAAAGAAAAGGATTTCTATCAAAATTCCAGTTTGTTTGCAAAATGTGCAACGCTAAATTGAGCTTACAGAATTTTAAAAAATCCAACGACAAAAAAGAACTTGATCTCAACGAAAACGTGGTAAGTAGTTTCATGGCTATAGGTTCAGGATACGCGGGTTTAGAGCAAGTGTCTGCTTCACTTGAAATCCCTTCTATGTCGGATCATTATTATGCCAAGTGTCATGCAAAAGTCTGTGAACTTTGGGAAACGGCAAAAGAAAAATGTATGGCAGAAGCAGCAAAAGAAGAATACGACTTAGCAGTTCGAGATGGTAATGTTAATGCAGATAGAGTGCCCATGATTACCGTGGTTGCTGATGGATGTTGGTCCAAAAGATCATATAAAAAGAATTATAACGCTTTTTCGGGTGCTGCGGTAATTATTGGTTACAAAACAAAAAAAGTTATTTACATGGCAGTAAAAAACAAGTATTGCATGATTTGTGCACGTTCAGAGAACAAAAATGTAATAGCTCCCGATCACACGTGTTATAAAAATTACAATGGTTCCTCAAGTGGAATGGAATCCATTGCAATAGTCGAAGGCTTCAAAAATTCTTTACCAAATCAGGGCTTGATTTACTCGAAGTTAATTGCTGATGGGGACTCCAGCACATATAAGAGCATATTAGAATCAAAACCTTATGGAAACTTGTTGGTGGAAAAAATTGAATGTACAAATCACCTGTTGAGAAACTTTTGCACGAAACTTGAAGAGTTAACAAAGAACACTTGCTATCCTACAAAATATCGCAAACTTCTTGGAAAAAATATACTGCGCTTACGTAGATCAGTTAAAGGGGCTGTCAAACATATCAATTCCAAAGATTCAAATTTCAACCAAAAAGTAATTGACCTAAAACAAGATCTAATTAATGCACCAAACCATGTTTTCGGAGATCACAAATTATGCAAACCTTATTTTTGCCAAAATATTGATCAAAATGAACCTACAGAAAATTTTGTTGCTGAAATGAAGTCTAGCAATATTTTTGCAGCTATCATGAAAATTATATCCAGATTGGTAAACAATGCTAAAAGCCTAATACATGATGTCAATAGTAATATTGCAGAAGTATTTAACAGCGTTGTTGCGAAATTTGTAGGCGGGAAACGAATTAATTATTCAAGTCGCCAGTCTTATACAGCTCGCTGTGCTGGCTCAGTTGTGTCATTCAACGCTAAAGAATCACAATCGTATATTTGCAGAAAGATTTTGATGCGAAGTCCTAACCCTATTGTAAAAAATTTAGAGATGAAACGCAATAAAAAAAGAATCGCAGATTTAAGACGAAGATTATCAAAATCTTTTGCACCAAAAAAGTGTACAAATAATATCAATGATAAATATTATGGCGACTATTGTCAAAAGCCAGATCTAGAACAAGATGACTTTGATTTTGCTAAATCAGAACATTTGCATTAGAACAATTGGCTGAAGTACTAAAACTTGACGAAGAAGCAAACTTCAACGGTATACAGAAATGTGGCATATTCGTCGACCCTGAACTGCCGTTTTTGGCGGCAAGTCCAGACGGATTAATAGGTGATACAATTATTGAAGTTAAGTGTCCGTATTCGGCTAAGGACATAACAGTCAGGGAAGGCATAGCACAAAAAAAAAATAGTTTCTGGAAACTGGAGAAGAATGGGAACTTGACAATAAATAAACAACACGATTGGTTCTACCAGGTGCAGGGTCAGCTCCACATTACTAGGAAAGAATTATGTTTATTTGTTTTGAGGACAGAAAAAGATATGAAAATAGAAGCAATAAAAAGAGATAACGAATTCTGGAAGAACAGTATGGAAACAAAATTAAAAACATTTTACTTTGATTGTCTTCTACCAGAAATAATTGATTCAAGGCTGGACAGAAAAATGGAAATTCTTGAGTCACAATATATTTTAGACGCAATCGACAAGAAAACGTCAGCAAAACGAAAAAAATCTATGCCTTCCGCGACTATTATGCCAGAAGCGAAGCGGAAAAAATATAAAATAATTGATACACGTATTAAAATAAACTTAAAAAAAAATGTAACAGCAGAGATTCACTAAACAGTGTAATACAACAAAAACAAATCGCGAAAAAAAAACAAAAAAAAATCTGTTCCATACATTTATGTTCGCATAGCTCATTTATTGAAGAGAACAGCTGATTATTTTTTCGCGAGTTCAGGGTTGGCCCCATAGTGAAAGTTGTTCCTAATTATAAGTAAAATGACCCCGAGGATGCAAACGAATTAAATTTTACATTGTATACTAACCGATAGTATCGTAAATAACAATTTTACTGGCTTCTTTCTTCCTGAAACATGTTATCCAGAGGTCGGCGCTCTCAAATTAGTTTTCATAGGGAATGCATCTTTTGTGTGGCTATGTGACGTCTTACCATAACGAACAAAGTACTTACCATGTAACTTCATTATCAGAAATTCAATAGAATCTGCCTGCAAAAACTTACTACGTACGTACTAACAAAAGTATTTTACTGAATCTAGAATAAATAATTTGAAATTGAAAATAATGGGTCGACTACTGGGATTTTTACCCTACTTATTTTACGTTTTTGAAATCACTTTTAAGTTTCTATTGTATTTAGAATATTATCATAGAAGGAGTATTATCATAATTGAGTATTATTCAACTAAGTAAATTATACCTAATACCTAAATACCAAAAAAAAAACATTTTTCATTGATCATAGATACCTACCTAACGAATTTTAAAAAATTGTGTAAAATCTGAAAAGGTATCGTGAATATTTCCAATAAAATTATTTGAAATCGTTTTGTTTTGTTTTATTTTGTAAATATTGGTAGCACCGTTCTCGTCGATCGCGGCGCGCGATCGGCGCAGTGCTCTTATCTGTCTAGCCGTTCGCTCTCGTGCCGGTGTGCCTCACGCACACATACACGGAGCGCATAGAATACCTAGAATCGATTAGCGCTAGAAACTCGGTGTGCCCTTAAGTGGGCATTAGTTTAAAGTTATTTAACTTAAGGGCTGCCCCTGCCTGGAGAAGTTATTTGATGATTTCAGACCCAAAAAAAAAAAAAAAAAACATAGTTGGGAAAAGGCTAGGCAGATTATTCAACGTGGCAATGCTTTTTTTTTTTTGGGGTGGGCAATCATGAAATAACTTCTCTCGCTCTGGGTGGAGCTGGAGGGCGTGTCAGACTTTTACTGACTAAAACCCACCCGTGTTCCGTCAGTTGCCTGTGTGCCAGTGGCCGCGGTATCTCTTTCGAATAACCCGCACCCCTGGCAGGATCGTGGCAATGCTGCTAGTCGTCCAGACACGTTTCCTGACGACAGTGATGCGGACAAATACTTCGACGTCTGAGTGTCCTTTGTTCTTGTACATATTTATTAGTACAGTTGCTTATTTAATTTAGTATCTAGTGTTAATAGTTAGTTGCAAGGAAAAAATAGTTACTTATATGTATACAAACATACCAACTAAGCATAAATATATAAAAATAATTAGACAGTATGTACAAGTATATATAAAGTAAAAAAGGGAAGAGCTCACTAAGCATCAAAGAATTTGTCCGCATCGCTGTCAGTGAGAAAAGTGCCCAAAAGGCTGGCAGCGTTGCCACGTTGGATGGCAATAGTTGTGTTAAATATTGTTGAATTTATGTAAGTAAATAAACTTTTAAAAGCCACTTTAATGAATTTTCACACTAAAATAACAATTTTTCAAAGACAAAATAAGCTGTCAACATAGTTCATCGAACATCGTAGCCAATTAAAGTTGTGAAGTTCAAAACGAGGTCGCGTCCATTAAAGTTTCAAACAAAAATCAAAAGTTTGGCGGACACCTGCGAAATTATTATAAAAAGCGTAAGTGGCTTAATTAAAATTTCTTATCTTAACTGTCGTTTTCTCACTTTTTTTTAAAGATAATAAGTTTTTAATAAAGTGTCTGAGGTTAGGTAAAGTGACGTTTTTAATCTACTATATAAAAATAAGTTGGGTTTTCCTTCCTGACGCTATAACTCCAGAACGCACGAACCGATCCACGGTTTGGCATTCGTTGGAAAGGTCTCGGGCTCCGTGAGGTTTATAGCGTAGGTAGGGTAGGTAGGGTAGGTAGGGTAGGTAGGGTAGGTAGGGTAGGTAGGGTAGGTAGGGTAGGTAGGGTAGGTAGGGTAGGTAGGGTAGGTAGGGTAGGTAGGGTAGGTAGGGTAGGTAGGGTAGGTAGGGTAGGTAGGGTAGGTAGGGTAGGTAGGGTAGGTAGGGTAGGTAGGGTAGGTAGGGTAGGTAGGGTAGGTAGGGTAGGTAGGGTAGGTAGGGTAGGTAGGGTAGGTAGGGTAGGTAGGGTAGGTAGGGTAGGTAGGGTAGGGATTCTGTATGAATGACTATTGGACGGACAGGACAACGTCTGTCAGGTCAGCTAGTTTTATCTAAATACTAGCAGCGCCCTGCGGTTTCATCCGCTTAAGTGTCGAACCCGTAAGAATTTCGAGATAAAAAGTAACCTATGTGTTATCCAGGCTATAAAATATCCATGTGCCGAATTTGATCCAAATCTGTGTAGTCGCTTTTGTGTGATTGAGAAACAAACCTAGAAACTTTTTTATTTGTTTAGGATTATGAAAATGGTCTTGAGAACCACTGGCTTAGGGCAGGGACGGACTTCGACGTCGTTGTGGCGATGCTTGGTCAGGGGCTATGCCCAGCTGTGAACGTCATACAACTATTTTAAGGCGATGGAAATGCTTTAACGATACTTTCTGAGAAAATTTTGAACATCGCTGTCCTGAGGACAACCTCGTAAGGAAAATTCAAATGATAAAAGTCTGATATCGCTAACACCTAATCTGCAATAATATGATCACTACATAATCAGCTTTTAATGTATCAAACTGTTGAGATACAAGCCTCCTCTCTTCGAGAGGGTGGGGCCAGGTGCGGTTTGGTAGATGTCACATGTCTTTAGATTTTTGGTTCTGGAACATGGAAGCAGTGATGATGAAATAATTTGTACATAGTATAGCGCCAGTCTGGGTACAAGCCTATGACCTACAACGAGTATGTCGCGGTCGATACGATTGGGATACCACTGCTCACATCATATGATATTTACCCACGTGTATCTATACTTTTAACATGTGACTCTTATTTTAAACAAACAAAATTATAATATTTTATTTTACAAATTTTTCTTTCCATACCTAACTTTGTATGCCCGTTACTCACCTATGCATACAATAAAACTCCGCTACTTTTCTTCACATAGATTACCACACAATACCTTTCCTACCACAATACAACCTTTTGGCAGAAACATGTAAGAATCCTGCCAAAAGCTGCATGCTGTTAGAATGTGTGACACGCGCCTAGCACAAGTTTAGCTAAGTTTCATACAAGTTCATACAGTGTTCGGCCGTGCATCGCGACGGATTGTAACTTGTTCGGAGACTTATGCAAGGTACGCGTTGCATTGGTTTAAGGAAAGTTTTTTAATTATATTTTGAGTCTAGATTGGATGGAGGAAAAGTGTCACAGTAATTCAGACAATTGCTTCAAGTCTAAATTCAAAATCAAAAAATCAAAATATTTTATTTCATATAAACCTGCATGGGCACTTATGAAACGTCAGAAGCTAGGTGCATGGTTCCAAATTGTTGTTTCCTATGAATAAGAGCCAGCAAGAAACTCCACGGTTACTGTTTTAAAAATAATTGGCTTTAACAATGTTTTCAAATTACAGAGATAAATGTATGGGAGGACAGTGCAGGTCTCTCAATAAGTACCAGGTAATTAAATTTAAGTCTACCTACCAACAAACTATTGGAAAAGAAATATTCATATCTGTAAATTGTGGTTGAAATATGTTTAAGTACAACTACTATTCAGGGGCGATTCAAGGGTATATACATACATCCTTGCCTACTCCTCAGAGAAATACAGGGTTTATGTTGTGATATCATAATATTATCATCACCCGTTAAGCTTATTCTTTGGATTGTATCACGGCTATTATAACAAATTATACTAGCTTCTGCCTGCAAATTCTCTCGCGCAGTAGTCAACTATACTATAAAATGTACAAAGGAAAAAGCACTCGGCAATGGTGTAGCTTTTTGCCCTAGATCCAAACTTTACCTCTTTATAATATTACTTACTATTGTTAGCGACTTCGCCCGCGTGCAGATCGGACAGTATCCCACGGTACTTCTGGGATAGTAATTATTCTATTTGTTAGTCCAGCTTCTATACACTATCTATTTGCCAAATTTTATCGAAATCAGTTTAGCCGTTTTTGCGTGATTGAGTAACTTTCACATTTATAATATAAGTAGGATTTTTAGTGTAGATTTATATATATTTACGCAAACCTACGAGATTTTTGTCACGTTAACATGTAACTTGGTAAGATACGAACTCTAGAAACAAATAACAGTGAAAGCCTTGATATTTGGCAATCACATCGAGACATGTCTGGAAACCATTTTAGGTCAAATGCGGCCTCGATTAAACTGTCTAGGTAAAGAAACCTTTTATTTGTGCCCGAGCGGAATCTATAATACTACAATATATTGTGACAGTGGATGAATCTGAATTGAATGTGTGTATTTTGTATTTCATTTATGTTAAATCTATATAAATAAAAAGAAAAGTCCTGACTGACTGACTGACTCATCAACGCCCAGCCCAAACGCTTGGACCTAGAAAGCTGAAATTTTGCACAGAGGTTCCCTTTGTAATGTACACAAGGAAAAAGGAAGGATTTTTCGAAATTCTAACCATAAGGGAGTTAAATAGGGGATGAAAGTTCCGCGCGCGATGAAAGCTAGTTGTTTAATATTTTTAGTTTTGTGCTTTATTCAGTACAAATTAAGCGTTATTTTTGTTTGTTATAATTTACGATGTATGTTTTCACTTTCACATTGTTCTCAAAATTAATTTAGATTAATATTATCTTTTGCAATTACTTAAAAATATAACATTGATTCAATAAATTTATTATATATGTGTTAAGTATATATTTATTGGTAAGCATTCGTATACTGTGGTATACGAATTTTAATTTTTTAAAGTGTAGTAAAACATTTTGAAATTTAGTTACTAGTGTGGTACAGTTTCTGTGACAATAAAACATTTTTATTTCTTTCTTTCTGTCTCTCTTTTATATATTTCGATTAACTACGTTAAATAAATTCCACTTGTCCTCTTACCTCCTTTAAATTATATTGCTTTTTATCTGGCTCTGTGCCATTCGTAACTTAGTAGCCAATGCTATTGACCTTCACTCCAACGAAATACTACCTCTAAAGACAGGGTTAGGTCAAGGCTGACCTAAGGGTAACCTTTTACGTAAGTCTTAAACTACGTTACATGTGGACTAAATAGATTGACGTGAATTTATTAACAAATAATTGCTATGAATGTAATAGCAATGTAAGTGAACAATCTCTCATAGATAACCCAAGTCCAGCCACCTAGCGCCATCACTCACACACACACACATACACACAAAAACAAACAAAAGCTTGCACTAAATTCCCTTCATTTTACGTATTTTAATTTTATTGCATAAATTGTTAATATTCCAAACATGGGCGAAGACACTGACTCCTAAAACACAGGTAAACGAATTTATTTCTGTAAGTAGGTTTGACTGTACAAACAATTCTACACGTCAATAGGTACCACCTAGTTCAGTAGTCAGGGCTTCAATAGAAAATGTAACACATTTTTTATGTCAATAAAACATGTTATTATTACTATTGCACGGTTTCACAGCACGGTTGGTGCAGTGGCTAAGCGATCGACTGCTGCGCTGCGTGTCGCGGGTTCGATTCCCGCACGGAACAAATATTTGTATGACCTACAAGTAGTTGTTCCGGGTCTGGCTGTTTGTGTATGTGACTTTAAATGTTTTTAAACGCACCCACAATACAGGAGAAATTCCTAGTCTGGGGCAACGTTTAAAAAAATGCCTAATGAAGTAAGCTTAGCAACGCAAAGACGAGCTTGACTTTGAAATGCAAAGACGACTCTTCTTCGTAACTTTTCTTATTTATTGCCTGTCAAGTTTTATCAACCAAGGTAACACATCTGTAGAAAAGGCTGAGCAGCGACTTACGTTCAAACGTTCTCTACAAAAAAATGGCTTCTACACCAAGAAATTCCCTTCCACAGAAATGCCAAAAATAGTAAATAGTACACACACTATATTTCAATAACTCCGACATACTTAAAAAAGAACATAACTTTCGAACACGCTAAAAAAGGACAGTCCTAAAATTGTAACTAAAACCCGTGCCAGAAAACTAACTTTTGAACACTTTTAAATAGCTTTACGGTGTACTGTGGGCTAATACGTGCAGGTTGTCTTCCGTGCCAGCAAGTTTCGATATAAATCGTGGGTCGGAGTGCGGTGTAGAAGATAGCAGGCAGAAATTTTGGCAGGCGGCCCCACGGCCACCAGTAAAGGAGTAGGTCGGCTAGGACACTCGCCTTGTACTTGTGTTAAACAGTTACAGCCGTGTAAGTGAGCGAATTGAATTTTTGTTTTTATGCTAATTTTGGCAACCGTTTCGGCGTTAAATGGTGGTGTGAAAGCCGGGCTTGAGTATTGTCTTGTTGCCAATTTTCATGCTATCTTGTATTACATTATACACTCCCGGATTCTTAAATCGATCCACCCCGCTTTTTTGTAATAAGTTAAATCCTAGCTTATATGCAATGATCTTTATGGTTGTGAATTCATATCTGGAATAATGAGTACACCAAGATGAATCGGCTTTCAATCGGCATCAAAACTTTTTGTTTGACTTAACACTATTTTGATGTTGTAGACCTTTATACCTGACGTGGAAATGCATGGAGGCTTGATGTCAGAGTCCAGAAGTTTTTTTTTTGTACTTCTGTGATTATTTGCGTCGTGTACGGATTACCATAGTAATACTAGTAACATTCTGGGTACTCATTAGTTATTAGAGTTAGTAACACATTTTTTTTTAGTATCGTAGTGGACAATTCGACTACACGTGCAGTAATAAGACATAGCAAATGTATAAATGCTTATACGTTTTATGGAGTAAAATGAAGCATATTTTCATCCAGGAAAATTAAAACCGCTACGCATGAACGGTAAACCAGAATACATAAGTCAGAACGCTCTACTGATTATTCAATTCTTTTTGTGACCTTAAGAATACTGTTGAATTTATTTTCATAAATGAGTTCTGATTTATATTTAGACTCAATTCACTTTAGCGGAATATATAATGCAGCATATATCTGTTACTTGATAAACGTGACTTAAGAATTACAATTAAATGTTGTCAAATTTATTTGTCAAAATAATGCCAATGCACATTTGAAATATTATTTATTTGAATTGTGCAATGAATTGATAAATTAGCATAGGTTTACCTGTTGAATGGCAGGTAATTAATTATTTTGAATGGATGTAATGTTTGTACGAATAAATAGGACGTTAGTACATTGTAAGCTTTGAGGTGGTAGTTCACTTGTTTGCAAATATTTGTGTGTTTTAAATGGCAAACTGTATTAGTTCACGTAAATTATGTACCCACTTATATTATAATAAAAAAGCTGGAAGAAATTATAGATGAATTCGCTCAAAATTATGATGACAAACAGCTAGTTTGAATGCCGTCTGTTGAGACAGGTCTTTAAAAGGCTCTTTCAAATATCGCCCTGTATTGTTAGAGTTACATAAAATCTTAATAATATGAAATCTAGATTTTAAAAGAGAACAAGTTTGTTTCGGCAATTCTTCTCAGAAATCAATCAACTAGGAAATGACGGCCCCATCTAGTTTTATGATACTGACCAAAAATTTAAGGTTTAAAACTTTTTTCAAAAAATAAAACAACCGACTTCCGGAAAACATTTCAAAGTGAAAAATAACTTTAATTTCGGAAGTCGAACTTTGGATGTATGTTTTTTATTTGTCACCACCTTCCGAAATTAAAGTTATTTTTCACTTTGAAGTGTTTTTCCGGAAGTCGAGTGTTTTTTTTTTTTCACCTTTTAGTTATAGTACAAATCAATTCGAAATTTCATCATCATGTTAAAATACCGTGCTAATCAGTTTACCGTGAATACCACCACACGAGGTATCGTGAGCAGAGGCTGCCCACAGGGTGGGGTGCTGTCACCACTACTGTGGAACTTAGTCGTTAATGAGCTCATCGTAGAGCTCAACGCCAGCAGTCTTTACTCGGTAGGTTACGCGGACGATATAGCAATTCTGATTTCGGGGAAATTTGAGGGCATCCTATGTGATCTCATGAGAAGGGCCTTCAAAATAATCGAGACTTGGTGCACGAAGCACGAACTGTCGGTTAACCCCTCGAAAACAGAACTAATACAGGCTTCCAAAACTTTTCAACACAGAACTAACACTTAAAGACGAAGTCAATTACTTGGGGTGATCCTTGCCCGCAAACTGCTCTGGAACAAGCATCTTGACTACAAACTTAATAAAAGCACTATTGCACTCTACCAATGTAAAAAAATGTTAGGGAAAACATGGGGGCTTTCTCCGAAGATCACTCTGTGGTTCTACAAATCGGTAATCAGGCCAATGTTGGCTTATGGCGCTCTGGTTTGGTGGACAAGGACTGAACTCTCGACCACCATTACCAGACTACAACGCTTCCAACGACTGGCCTGTTCAGCTACCACTGGCTGCATGAGAACCACCCCAACAGCAGCCATGGAGATAGCCCTCGAACTAACTCCCCTTGACCTGTACATACAGCAGGAGGCGGCGCTAGCTGCCACCAGGCTAATGCATCTAGGCATATGGGGCAAGAACCTTACCAGTCCACACGCTAAAATCCTGGACCGGGCGATTGAGTACCAGCCTCTCATCGCTGCCCCGTGTGATATAACATCAAACCAACCTATGTTCAACAAAAACTATATCATATAAACAGTAGAGGAAGAAAGGGATCAGTCAGGAGCCAATGAAGTGCGCATCTACACTGACGGCTCAAAAACACAAGACGGTTCAGGTGCTGGCGTACATTCCCTTGACCTCAACATCAACCTTCACATACCGCCAGGCACACACAGTTCGATCTTTCAATGTGAATACGAGTATGTTGCCTTGACACAAGCCGCAACAGCAGTAAAGCGCTTAGGCATCCCGAACTACGGCATTAAATTTAAATCTGACAGCTTATCTGTGCTCAAAGCTTTGGAAAACAAACAAACTAAAAACAAACTAATTTTTGAGTGCCAGGGCTAGCCCTGGAGAGCTTATCGACGTCCAATCGTATTGCACTCCAGTGGATCAAAGGGCACAGTGGATCTTTAGGCAATGATGGCCGCAGATGAACTTGCGAAGAGAGGCTCTGATATGAAAGTGCTAGGCCCGTACCCACTTCTCCCCCTGCTTTTCTCACAATTTCGTGCGTAGATTCGCCAAAGGTCGACCAAACTCCATAACAACAGATGGTCACGGGCAACAGACTGTAGACAGTCAAAATTGGCTTTACCGATTGTACACCCGCGATTATCCAAAAAACTTCTCAGCCTGAGCAGAAAAAACCTTAGAATAATAATAGGAACAATTACGGGCCATAACACACTTAACAAACACGTTTTTAACATAGGCGCCACAGACAGCCCGCTTTGCAGGGGCTGCCTTGACGCCGAGGAATCAGCCGCCCACGTCATCCTGGAATGCGAGGCCGTGGCTTCTCAACGTGAAGAAATCCTCGGAACCCTCGGAAGCCTGTGAAGCTCCCAGGAAGCTTCTGTGCTTTTGGGCGGAGCTAGGCTGGCTCTGTTAGCCAGAATCCCCACGCACAACGGACCGAATGGGAGTCTACGTGCGGAAAAGGAAGTCCCATCATCATCATCATCATCATCATACACTTCATTTTCATTTAGTTTAATTTCATTTTCGCTTCACGGTAATTATCAAGTCTTTTTAGAAAATACTTTTTCTTACGAGTTGGTATTTCCATTCTTCATTTTCTTGTGTCAACTACACTAGACAAAGACGGATAATTCAGTTTACCTTTAAAATAATTATGTCACAGTAGCGCATCTGCTACGCGAGCGCTACGAGTGCTACGAAGCTACGCCGTAGCAACGCAATATGTGCTTTGTCATTCACGCCTCGTTTTCATCATTATCGGATGCAGTTTCATTTGAATTTAAATTCATGTGAATTGTCTGTTTATTGTGTTGTTTTGTATAAATTAAATCTCAATACACTATTACGAAAATTTAATTAAACCAACTGGTCGTATTGATATCTAGCGGAATGAAATTGTATTAGGTCACTTTCATTATACAATAGTATTTAACATATGAAACTAGAGAAATATTTAGATTTTCTAACACCAAATAAACACTTATATATTGGCACTATTATTTATTAATTATATATTTATTATATTGAATACTAGCTTCTGCCTGCGTCTTCGTCCGAGTGTTCTTGTTCCCTCGACCTATCGCGTCGCGTCGCATCGTCCGCGCATGCTACATGCAGACATAAGTTCGTTCAAACAAACAAACAATAAGAGTGTGTTTGTTAGCTAGAAGACAATGATCTAGATTAATGTAGATGTAGAATGACATTTATAAGAAAACCGTGAAAAAGAAACAAATTTTCTGGAAACCGTGAAAGTCAAAGTTATTGTATTTATTTCAAATAGACACTTAAAAGGCACTTTTGAACGTCAACATTTACATTAAAATTGAATTGATTCTAGTCGCCCCTTCCAAAATGTAGTTTAATATAGAGAAGAATGGGCAAGAAACTCCACCGTTACTCTTTTAAAATGTTTTAAATACAATATTTAACATACATTCATTAATAATTATGAGTGATAAAAATTAAATTAAAAACTAAAAAAACCCGCGACCCAAACAAAAACTCTAAAAAGTAATAAATAATATTTATAGGCCTTTTGATTTGAACGTAATATTTTGATCAGGGCATTGTCAAGTCGGGGGACGGTCAATGAAAACGCCAAACAGAGGCTTATCCGTCCCCCGACTTGACAATGCCCTGATCAACATATTACGTTCAAATCAAAAGGCCTATATTATTTATTACTTTTTAGAGTTTTTGTTTGGGTCGGGGGTTTTTTTAACTTTTAATTTATTTTTTATTTCTTGCTTTTTAAACTTAATGTCTCCCTTAAATCACCATTTATCTATAATCTATTCATTGAGACCTTTTCAATGAGCCCAAACACTACTTCTGCTGTTTGTTGGTGAATAACTTGGGTTTCCTGGAAATTCCAGGTGTTGCTCCAGCATCAGTTCAAGGTTATTTTATTCGTCTAATATCATTGAAGTAATAGAATCCCAAATTTTGAGTTGATCAGAGGCTAAAATCCCTTTTTCAACCAGAAAACCGATTTTGATGAAACATGTCTAAGAACACTCCCGACTAATACACCTTTCAAACAAAAAAAAACTAAATCAAAATCGGTTCATCCGTTCGGGAGCTACGTTGCCTCAGACAGACACACACACACACACACACACACACACACACACAGACACACAGACACGTCAAACTTATAACACCCCGTCGTTTTTGCGTCGGGGGTTAAAAATGATGCACCTAGAATAAAATTAGCATACCAAACCGTAGTTTAGACAACACAAAAACATAATTATACCGGTCTAAACATCAAAACCCAACAACTATCGTTACAACAATCGCATCATTACGTGCAAGTGGCTCGCCCCTGCCCCCTGCCCCTGCACCCCGCGCGGACGCCATTACCGCGAGATGAAGATATGATCCAAGATGCTGGTCATGAATAATTCTACACCCATTACCGATGCCGACTGGTCTGCTACCATTCATTGGGTGATGCTGGGGTTTATTGAACAGTTTTGAGAATAAAAGGTTTACGGTAGTTTAGTTTGCGGGATAAAGATCTTTGGAAGTCGTTACGGGTCGTCAGAAGCTCGAAAGTCTCACAACCAGTCTTACCAAGAGGTATCGTATTACTCAGTTACCGGGTCATATACGCAGTTGTTCCATGAAAATACTGGTACTCAGATGCATCCGGTTAGACTGGAAGCTGACCTCAACAGAGTTGGGAAACGGCAAGGCAGATGAAGTGTTGTGGGATAAAGCTGGGCCTCTGCAGTACCTTTTGGGAGCTTTCTTTGTACACCAAGACTATACTAGTTTGTCTTATGACTGAGAGAGAACATTAAAATGCTCTTGACGAGTGGAGTTTACGTCAATGAATGTTTAATGCACCTTGAACAAGCAAGGGCTAATATTATGTTTCGGATAAGGCGCGAGAAATGCCCGGGTGTTTTCATTGCGAAGATTGCCCTGAGGACACGGTGGAGCATACGGTCTGCCTGGCTTGGGCGGAGCACCGCCGTGTCCTTGTGGAGGCGATCGGCGGTGGCGATCTCTCGCGGTCAGCCCTGATCCAGGTCATGGTATGGAGCGAGAGTGCATGGGTAGCCGTCGCTTCCTTCTGCAAAGAAATGATCCTCGCGAAGAGGGAGGCGGCGCACGTGAGGGAGAGGCAGTATATGCACTCTCACGGCCCTGGCCTCCGCAGGAGAAGCCTTGGGCGTCGAGAATTCCAGGCTGATTCCCGGCCACCGTAGGCGTAGGCTTGCGGACGGCGAGTAAAGGGTAGCTCGCTGTCCGGTAAGGACCAAGCCCGGGTCGACGGTGCGTTGTGTTCCACGCGCGCCTCAATGAGATGTCAGCACCAATAGAAGGGGCCCGCAAGGACAGATGCCTGCCGGTTGTGCGGTTTGTTCGAAAGAGATACCCTTGCCTCTGGAACACGGATGGGTTTTAGTTCTGCTCCACCCAGAGCGAGAGAACTCATTTGATGATTTCCCACCCAAAAAAGGGGTAACATTATAACACGGTTGTTCCTTACCATTCGCGACTGTTTAAGAGAATGACCATAATTATATTAGGTGAATCATAACTTGTTTTTCAAATAAAGATAGATTAATTATTTTTATATATGGCACAGTGGTGGCTCAGTGATATTGGCTCCAACTAACAAGTTGTAGGTCCTCAGTTCGAGCCCAGGCAGGTACTTTAGTTTGTGTAAATAATTTTATCACCACTGTTATCAAAACAGTGAAGGAAATAATCGTGAGGAAACCGGCATGTTCTAGAACAAAAAATTCGAAGACATGTGACATCTACCAACCCGCACGGGGCCCGCGTGGTAGAGCATAACTCACTCCCTCTCGTAGAGAGGCGCCCTCTGTGTCTCAGCATTGGGAACATTAAAGGCTGATTTTGATTATAATACTCCTACAATAACTTGAAGACTACAAACTCCACTGCAATCATTAAGCAATTCCACAATATCAATGCACTGAGTTTGTCAGAATAAGTGGCTATATGAATTTATAAGTGTGTCTTTATAAAACATTATCAAGCTTTAAATATCAGAATGGTTACTGCTTAGTTCCTGTGTATTAATGTTCTTATGAATATGGTTTCTGGGAAAGGGTTTCATGAAGTAAAGCACAGAAAGACAAGACTAGGCATTTATTTCAATTAGGCTTGTCATTATTAAATCAGAAAGCTAGTCGTCCATTCCAAAGCTAGGTCTTCATGGAGAAGAAGGACAAGAAACTCCATGGAAACAGTATTGATATATTCCATCAACACATCTCTTACATTGCTATACATTTAATTACAACTCTTGGACCTTTGTCCAAGATAACTCGGCATTATTACAATATTGTTTATAATAAGCAACAATTACGGTATAATATTAAATAACATAACTTACATGACATCTGGTTGATCTATTCCACACAACAACAGCACTAGGACTTTCCCACTGAACGTCTACCGAGCAACTGACTCGATACCGTCATTACAATCCTTTTTATATCCTATTGTGTCAGTCATTTGACTCGGCGTATTTTATTAATAACAATAGGAAACCTAAAATATATTACAAGGATAATTAAATACTACGTAATCATTTATAGTAACAACCTCCAAGTTATTTTCAAAAGTTAAGACAGTTAGTTTTGTAAACATGTAGTCAAATTAGATACTTGTACATTTGTTCAACGGTTCGTTAATGTGACAGATGACATTATCCACCAAACAATATTACAATATCAAATAAATAATCTAACAAGTTCATAAAATTTTCATACACATTTCTGTAATATAATCCAGTTTGAATAATTCCGAGGCCCGGAGGCCTGAGGCCCGAGGTGATACGGAGTGTCGGCTAGAGATAGCGTTTAGGCCGATTTCTTGGCACCGAGCCTTCAATAACCGCTGCCTGGACTTTGGCCTGGCCTATTCTATAGACAACTACGAGCGAGAAGCGATCCAAAGATAGTGATTGGTTTGACAAATTCTTCGTAATACGAGTTGTTTTATTAGTTTGTTTGTCCTGCTTTTACGCGTCAGTGAGTCGAGAAATTGTCATGAGTTTTGGCAAGATACTGACATAGTAGTAGACGTATATTTTATGCGCGACACGTGTATGGACGCAAACCATAACCTTTGCTATACTTTGATTTAAAAATTAACTTAAACTAACACTAATTGTATTTTTATTAACTAAAAAGCTTGGCCTGGTGCCAAATATAATTACTAGGCAAGGAATAATAAAATATTATTTCTAAGTTAACGGGGATTCATTTTAATTTAAATGTGGCATTTAATCTTAGGGTTCCTAAAGACTTAACTACTTCTTCGACCTAGTATTGTATTAATGTTTTTAGAATGTTGAAGTCAACAAAATCTTTTAGTCAACATTATAATTAAAATCCAACCGATAGCAATTTCCGCACACAAACTAACAAACGCTAACAAAAACGGGTCATAGATAAAACCCAATTCAAACTATCGAATTTTATAGGCCACCTATAAACTATTTGTTTCCCCTAAACCGGTTATCCGAATAGGTATGCACTGTGATCCCAAAAATTGCGTTCGGGCTGTGAGCAAAAAATGTATATTATGAAATTTAGCTGCCCGCCATAGCAGAAAGTTTAGGAAGTTTGGGTACATAACAAAAAGGCGTAAAAAGAGGTCAAGTTTTAGTAGTTTACTAGATGTGCCCGCAGCTTCGCCCGCATGGGTGTTGTGAATTATCTCACGCGAACGTGCAAACGAGACAGCAGCTATCTTCTAGTGAAAGTCCCGTCAAAATCGGTCTAATCGTTTCGGAGATTAGCCGGAAAAAACAGACCGCCAGACAAAAGTTAAAAGAAATGTTTGTTTGTTATAATCACCGTATATACTTTTATATGCATTTAATTAAAAGCTGACAACAGTTGAATATTGATATCACAAACAATCTAATTCTGTTTGTTTGTTTGTATGGATGTATTGATTAGTTTCGGGATGTGAGGCTTGATGGTGGAATTGAGGTCTTATTTCGTCACCGTATTTTGTTTAAGCATTTTTGTCTAAGCATAATGCTGAATGCTATAAATTATCACAGTTTTATCGACTGATTAGACTCGGAGATAACGCTTTCAAAGCGTTTCGTGTTTTCACAAAGACTTTCAAAAGGATTGTTTTAAGCTTTTCTGTGGATTATATATTTTCTATCATCGTTATCTTTGATAGAATTTCAGTTTATCCAAGCCCTCTGGGTTTCAATGGTCTCGTTTAAATATACAAAGCTAGTTTAATGGGCAAAGACAAAGCTATCAAGTATATGAATAGGTACGAATGCTGTCATCTATTCATCCCAAGCATTATATAATATAATATATCTTTTTTCCTTGTCTGTCTCAGAAACAGTGAGTGAACCCTTCAGACGATTAGTGACTAGAAGCCCAATGTAGAAATGCATGCATCTTTACAAGTTATCAAAACTTACTCATCAACACCCGTTTACTCAATACATCTACCTAGCCTTTTCGGGTTGTTTATACCCTTTTGTTGGGCTCGCCTTCCAGTCTAACCGGATGCGACTGCCTATCTGACCTCCACAACCCAGTTACTGGGTAATACGATACTCCTTGATAAGACTGGTTATTTTCAGACTTCCGGGCCTCTGACGACCCGTAACGACTGACAAAGATCCAGGAATGACAGTCGGTACCAACGACGTTCTTGGTATGTAAAAATGGTCACCCATCCACATGGCAACCTCGGTAAGCCTTTTACTAAACACACAGGTGCAAAATACCTACCTAAAACCAGAACATGAGCCAACATCCACTACGTAGCTCCATCCGCCTCCAAACTCCACTGGAAACTCAACAAAACTCATTTGCCAAGTTAAAGAAGTGTTCACGGATGATAGGCATACCGAATTATCCGAGTGTGTAGGGGTAATTAATTAAAACCTTGGAGCGTCTTAGCGAGGTCTTGAGATTCCCGAACTATCGGCTTACTCGACTTGCTGCGACCTGGAATGTTCGGGATATTAACCTCTTAGGGGATAGTGTAAGCGACACACTTACAAGGGAGAATACAAGAAGTAGTTTTTAGTGATGGTGAATTTTAATATAATATTAAACTGATTAAACATTCCGAAATAGGAAAAAAACTTGTGTCATAGAGCCATCTTGTCAAAATGTATTCCAGCATAAATTAACTTTTGAATATGCAGACGCTTCATCGTTGATCGATGCATAACTTTTTATCAAAGCGATCATGCGCAATATTATAAAATCTTTGTTGACCAAATCTTACTAGTTTTTTTATTTTTTTATTTATTAAGGCATCTAGAAGCAACCCCGGATATGCAGGCCATAGGATGACCTGTGAAATGCCATTCCCAAAAAATAACAAGTATTACTACTCCATTGTTTACCCTTAAGAATTTGCAGCAAGTAATTTTTGCTGAGCGCGTACTTTCACTGAAAGTTATTTCTGTCACTTTCACACATTGGAAACTAAACTTCAAGTGAAAGACAGAGACGGAAACATTTCGCGGTCAAAGCACGTTTATAGAATTTAGCAGCCAACCATGTCGCTCCCTGCTTATAACTTGGACGGGGACTTAATAATTCCATAACTAACGCTAGGCGACTATGGTACTCTATTAAAACACGATAAATTGTTGATCACCGAGCCAATTTTTGTAACTATGGTAATCCAATTAAATTGTCTATGATAGGGCAGACTTTAATATTACATTTTAAATTGTAGGATACACTATCGAGAATTATGTGACCACGTCATCTAGCAAGAACATGTTTGACCATCAGATATTTAGCTATCGTTAGCATCTTTAAATAATGAACCATGTTAAAGGCCTATGTCCAACAGTGGACGTCTTTCAGCTGGAGTAGTGATTCCACGCGCGCCTCAAAGAGGTGTCAGAACAATTTGATGGGGCCCGCAAGGGTCGATGCCTGCCAGGGGTGCGGGTTTGTTCGAAAGAGATACCACAGCCCCTGACATATGGGCTACTGAGGGAACACGGGTGGGTTTTAGTCAGTAACAGTCTGACACGCCCTCCTGCTCCACCCAGAGCGGGAGAAGTTATTTGATGATTTCCCAACCAAAAAAAAAAAACCTATCCTCTGTCGCACTCAAAAACAAATACCTTTGTAAAACAAACCATGCCCGATAAGTTATCGCGAAAAACGGGGATATTTTAATAACACTGAGCGAAAGTTAAAAACCGTGCTTACTGAGCCGTAATTGCCGTAAAAACACATACCATAATGATCTTATAAAGTAAATGGCGAATCAAATATGCCTTTATCACGGCAGGGAACGTTGCATTTTTATAGCAATGACGTGTATTCATAATGTCTTTGGCTTTGGTTTTATGCGTAGTATATTAATAATATGGTTCATAAAACCTCCAATAACTGACCTTACAAAGAAGAAAATAATTTTGTGCAATGTTAGCAGTTTATAAATTTATCTTCGATATCACTGACATCGTTGAACTAAAACATTGTGATGAAACCGAGACTTATCTTTATCTCTAAAAAGTATAAAGTAAGGTCACTGTTTTCGTCAGTCTGTTTCTCCGCTTCCTTCTTCTAAAACACGCAGCTGATGCGGTTTTCAACATCATTTTATAGATCATCATCATGTAATACTACATATACTATAAGTACAACAATATTAAACTTATATCTAAATAAAAATAAATCTCCATGTTTTTCAAGTCGTAAAAACCGAGCGAAGAAGGCCCGTGTTGCTAGTAATTAAGAGGAAACAGGACGTGCGATTCTCCATACAAATGTGTTCCCCTTTTTTCTTCCTGAATAATGCCTCTAGAGCAATTTTTTTTTTCATAAAATCAAGGTCTGCTGTCAACACGTCTCTGTAATTTTTTTCTTTTTCAGCAACTAATTAGTAAAGAAAATATGACCATCTAAAAATTACAAAAAATGCCCTATTTTTACCGCCGTGATTAGAGGACTACAAGACAAATTAGAAAAGTATTTAACAAAAAAAAAAAAATAGGCCCCTAAAAATTCTCTTTCTTAAAATGTTAATGTAAAAAATAGTTGAATCAGCTCAGTTTTCGAGGAAAAATAGGGGAATACGAAACATCCATCTCGTCAAAAAAATTGTGATAATTTCGGTCTAAGCTGCAGCTGTCCCTGTCACACACTACGGAGGCAGACTTACTGACAACGCGACGGCAATAGTTTCTTCAAATACGTATTTTTCAACTTCCTCGCTAGCCCCGTCCCCTATTAAGATATGTTCCAAATTGCCAACGTCCTGAGCAAGCATGGTGATCATGATCAATACTGATGCCTTCTCATTCAATGATGGGTTCGTATTATTATTTTAAATGTCTTCGACATATCTCAGGGTCCTGCGTCTTTGGTATGCGTACGAGGGGCCAAAGCCAATTCACAGAGCCCCACTTTTAATGAACCAGACGTCAACCGACGATTATACCTGTATACACTATGTTTATTATTAATCGTGCATGCTGGTTGATGGTATAAACAAGTAAAGCTTAACTTTATTACCTGGCTAACTTTCTGCACAACAAACTTTTTCGCAAAATATCAGCGAAAATTAGCTAGAATTTTCACTCTTATGTGTAGCCTAAAGTTGCCTTACAAGCCAAAGAAAACCCAACATTCTAAAATATTGGCTTTTCTTTGGCTATTTTATTTCAAAATTTTAGACCGTATCTCTTTACAATAAACCATCTGTCTTCGGTCCATAAATTATTTCTCGCATTGCCGTCTGGTGACATTTGCTAGGAATCGATATCTAAAGTTGTCTATCTGTCATGTCTTGTACGGTCAGTTAATATTTTAGAAGTAGCTATAAGGTTTGGGGCAGACCGAGGTATTTTTATTCGTAGTGAAGGCTAAGTAATAACTTCGCACGTGACACTGATAAAGGTTTCTAAGGGTACAAAACCAATTTTTTTTCCTACCTTTCCTTTTTTGTTTGATTGATAATCACGTCTTAACTTAAGAGTAAGCTGCCTAGCCTTTTCCCAACTATATTGGGGTCGGTTTCCAGTCTAACACGACGCAGCTAAGTACTAGTATTTTACATGGAGCGACTGCCTATCTTACCTCCACAACCCAGTTACTGGGTAGGACATTACAAAAAACATCACGGTGCCTACCCAGGTAATAGTTAAAATAGTAATGGCTGATCTTGGCGTTATGCTCGTGAACGGGTGCTGCTTGAAAGTGTATGGGACAAATCAAAAGGTTAGAACACCAAATTTATTTTTAAACAGTTATTATCAAAATAATTTAACACTTGCGAGTTTCAAAAAAATTAAGATAAAGTCAGCTAAAAAGGTAAGTAAGTTCAAAAAGGAAAAAACAAGAAAATATTTCACACAGAAATCAAGCCATGGGTAAAAAAATTGTCAGGGTAAAGCCATACTCGTATGGCTGTACCAGGAGCAGGAACACCTACAAAATTATAATAGCATGTGACCATGGCTATTTAATGTGACGTCACGTACCATAAGATACTTCCAACAAAACCTCATTGAAAAATAAACGATAAGACGTTTAACCGTTTAAGTCTGGCGTGGAACCTATCGGTTCCATTACTATAGAAAATTAATTGTGTCTCATTTGCCTGGATTAACAGATTATAAGTTATGAGGGAACAGATGAACATACATACATACCAACATACACAGCGATCAAAATCGTAAACTTCGCCATTTTCGCGTAAAAATAGAAAGCCATTATGAGACAATTTAATTGACTGGAGTTAATCGTTTCTAGCTCGACTGCTCACAGGGGATCGTGTATTTAACCACTTACGAAACGGTTCGTCAATACCGTCTCACGGTTCAATTAACTACTGAATTCTAAAATGTATTCAAAGTTAAACCTGTGACTAATTTAGAACTATTGATTTTATCAGTCAGAATTTCATGGACAGCTAAAAGCATTTAATAATGTAAGCTATTTTGACGTAGGTACGCTGTGATAGTGATTTTTTTTTTGTATTTTATTCGTAAGGGAATTACACTGTCACATAATGAGGGGTATTAAAACACGAGTGTTTGTTTAAAAGTATCCCAAGAGTCTTTTAATATCTAGTTATGTACTCTCGTACATTGGGATTTACCAACTAAATAAAAGATAAAAATTAAAATGTAATCGTGCAGCATCTCTGTTGCCCAGAGTGCGTGCCAGCTCCAACAGTCTCCTGATTGTCATTGCTAGCAAACCGGATTACTCCATTTTAAACTTTATAGCCCCCGACGCAAAAACGACGGGGTGTTATAAGTTTGGCGTATCTGTGTGTGTGTGTGTCTGTCTGAGTCAACATAGCTCCCGAACGGATGAACCAATTTTGATTTTGTTTTTTTTTTGTTTGAATTTTGAATTATTCTGGAGTGTTATTAGACATGTTTCATCAAAATCAGTTCAGCCGTTTGAAGATTATCAGCTCTTTTCTGGTTGATGAAGGGATTTGAGCGTCTTCCACGGGTCTGATCAATTCGAAATTTGGTATTCTATTACTTCAATGATATAAGACGAACAAAGTACCCTTGAACTGATGCTGGAGCAACACCTGGAATTTCCAGGATACCCAAGTTAGTCACCAACAAAAAGCAGAAGTATCGTGTTTGAGCTCATTGAAAAGGTCTCAATGAATAGGTTATGGATACATGGTTATCAGGACGAGGATTTAGGATAAATTAGTAACAAACTTCACTGTGGGAAACATACGCAACGCTGCGCAGATTTGAGCAAGACATTACGTTTAAAAAGCAGGAAATAAAAGTTCAAAAACCCTAAAAGGAAAAAAAAAATGCCTTTTAAGTTGTAGGTAATATTTTGATCAAGGCATTGTCAAGTCGGGGGATGGTCAATGAAAACGCCAAACAGAAGAGGCCTAGCATTTTAGTGTAAAGTATAGTGATTCTATACCAGCTGCTATCTTTAGTGCTTAAGGATAGCAATAGGGTTTCTGTTACAGCCTGTATATATATTATTATAAAAGAATAAGAAATAGTTTTGTATTTCTGTAACCATGGCGCGCCCAGCATTTAATAAAATAAAAAATAAGCGTTCCATTAGAAAAAATAAATAAATGGAAACTCCTTGGTGATTTTCCCTGTATTTGATTGTAAAAAAAATGCTTGTTATCAATATTTTGATAAAAAATACGTATTAATCGTATATAATCTATTTTTTTAGTGTAATAATAACTTATATTTTGTATAATTCTAATTTCACGATATGAGAAAAGATAAAGTATGTCTCTTACACAGTAATCTATTTATGACATCATTAACAGTATCCAAATGGAAAATAAACTATTTATCCTGAAATAAATCACTCTTTATTTGACCAATGTTCTTAATTCTTTTTTTTTTCACGAATGTTTCATCCTGCACTGCGGATGAAAAGCGTCATACACACATGGGCTATTTATTAATGTACCAATTAAGTAAAAGAGATATTTAATTACACTCGTTTGCGACAACCTTTACAGCGTCACCTTTAATAATAGGTCTTTACCTATGAAATTGCCGTTTAGTATGAAAAAATTTAAACGATTTTTTTTCATGAATTTTTTATTTGTATTAATCGAAGTAATCACCCATGCAATCAATGCATCTTTGCCATCGCAGTGGCAGTTTATTGATGCCCTTCTTAAAGAAATCAGCTGGACGGGAGGCAACAAATTCTTCAAAGGCATTTTGTACTGCCTCTCGGGTATTAAATTTTTTTCCCGCCAAGAAGTTATCCAAATTCTGGAAAAAGTTTAGTAATCTGTAGGCGCAAGGTCTGGTGAGTAGGGCGGATGACGGAGAGCTTCCAACCCCAGTTCTTGCAACTTGGAGACCGTCTGCTGTGCAGTATGAGGTCGCGCGTTGTCGTGCAGGAGCAGCGGAGACGAGCGATTGACCAATGCTGGTTGGAGATGCGCCAGCTTCTCCATCATTGTGTTCAGTTCTTCACAGTACACATCTGCAGTAATGCTCACCCCGTTTGGTAAGAAGCTGTGATGAATCACACCGGCGCTAGACCACCAAACAGTGACCATCACTTTTCTAGGGGTAAGTTTTCGTTTAGGGCATTGTTTAGGTGCTGAACCAGGATCCAACCAACTTGCTGAGCGCTTACGGTTATCAAACAGAATCCATTTTTCATCGCAGGTAACAATGCGGTTCAAAATTCCTTCATTTGTGTGTCTGTTGAGCAGTGCAAGGCACGTCTCGACGCGTACTTCGCGCTGGCGATCATTGAGTTCGTGGGGCACCCATTTGTCAAGCTTTTTTACCTTGCCAATTTGACGCAAATGGACCAATATTGTTTTGACGCTAACGTCGAAAGCTGCTGCTAATTCAGCCGTAGATTGTGTATCATCAGCTTCCACAATCGCCTTTAATTCGTCATTGTCGACCAAAATCTTCGGACGACCGCGAGGTTCATTTTTCAGGTCGAAATTTCCAGAACGGAAGCGAGCAAACCAATAACAGGTGGTGCGTTGGTTTGTAGTGTTAGCTCCGTAAACGTCGTTGATGTTGCGTGCCGCTTGTGCCGCGTTGCTGCCACGGCGGTACTCATATTCCATAATTACTCGAATTTTTAACGTATCCATGATGACGAAAAAGATTGAAATGCGATGAAAATGTAACACTAATCAATAAAGAAATGACTACTTTTAGAAAAAAAAATCCATGTTTTTAAAATAAAATTAATTTGAAATTAGAATTCTTAGCCAAACAAAAATTATTTTGATTTGAAATGGCCAGTACTGCAGAACGGCAATTTCATAGGTAAAGACCTAATATTTAAACACGAAATTATTTCAATTAACATCCGTTAAATGTGGAGACTTGTATTTCTTTGAAAGAGTAAACTGTAAATAAGACGGATTCATAATTACTTGATAGTTTAAATTAATTAAACGAACTGGAGCGATTCTGTTTGAAACAGCCTGTAATTAGAAATACATCAATAGTACCTATGACAAACTAGATCGTCTATAAAAAATTAAGTGGTTTGTAATGTCAAAATAAGTTTTTACTAAATGCATATGAAAGTATAATGCGGTAGGTACTTATAACAAGATTTATTATGTCTGTCTGTGTGTTTATTCCGGCTAATCTCACTGGACCGGTTTTGACCGGACTTTTACAGTCGGATAGCTTTTTTTTTTCTTTTTCTTTCGCTGGGAAATCATAAAGTGACTTCTCCCGCTGGGTAGAGCAGGAGGGCGTGTTAGACTTTTACTGACTAAAACCCACCCGTGTTCCCTCAGTTGCCCGTGTGCCAGGGGCGGCGGTAACTCTTTCGAACAACCCGCTCCCCTGGCAGGCATCGGCCCTTGCGGACCCCACCAGTGGTTGCTGACATCTCTGACGGCGCTCGTGGGACACAACGCGCCGTCTTGCCTACCACTTTTCGGCCGCAGGGGATAGGGAGAGCAGCCAACGCTATACCGACATTTCTCTTCCCCTGCGGCCCCACCGCGTCCGCCATCAAACGGTGGCGGCCCCGTCCAGGCCACGGAAGGGAAGAGCGCTGCTCAGAAGCACCGGTACTCCTCCTCTGCCGCAGCCTGTAACCCCTCTGCCGTGATGCCTCCCATTCGACATCGCGGCCCACCTCAGTTGCGGCGCACCTCACTGCAACCTAATTTTTGGCCGCTACGTCATTGGCTTGAAGGGAAAAGCCCTGACGAGCGGCCCCACCTTTGGGTTCCTCTTGGCTTCACCGTAGGTGGCAGACCACGCACATACGGGTATTTCAATGATCTACGTGGCCATAATTCAAATTTACAAAATGCAAAACACTTAAAAAGGACGACTATCTGAGCTAGGGGATAGGTTTGAGGACAATACACAGCCATTCCCACCTTTCCCCCATGCATACTGCGCTTCCACGAGCAGTCGGAATTTGACCGTCTCGTTTGGTGTGTGTCTGCTCTCGGCGTTCGTGTACAAACAAGGACTTTAAAAGTGAATATCTATTATTTTGTGCTTATTTCAAAAAAAAAAGTTACTTATCCTGATACTGCAGGTCATTATCTACTAATTTAAATAGAATTTCGATATTTTTTAGCATTAAAAGGATTAGTTTTAGTGCATTCCAAGACTCGCGTATCATGAAGTAATTTTTGAGCAATGATTTGTGTTTAATAGTGTTTTTGTTATACTTCCAAGTTAGATCAAGTCATAATTCTTAATTCAATCGAAGGATTAAAGCATCCAGTAGTAAATCATGTAAAAATTTGACGCGGAAAGTCGCGGATAAGGTGCCAGATATGCTGTGCAACTTCTAAGGATTTCAACCGATTATATGTTGAAAAAGAGAGTTCGGACCCTCTCTTAAGCAACATGAGAAGCGTAAAAAGTAAAAAACGTAATTCCTTATTGCCAGAAACAATTGCCCTACTTATGCCTGCGAATCCGAATGAACCTAGTCATTCTTCAGAACGTGAAGATGAAAAATCTTCAGTTTTTTTTTTTTTCTTAAATATTATTCGATGTAACGTTAACACGTTTGTTTTATTTACTAATATCGTTTAGAACCAATATTGACCATAAAATAATTTTGGCCGCGTAGAACATGGAAATACCCGTATGTGCCACGGTTACTAAGCCCCCCGCAACGACAAGGGACAGTTAGATAGCTGATGTTATAAATAAGGAGTAACAATGGTTGGACGTTCCCATGGAATCGTTTCCGACATCGTGAAGCCGCGGGCTTCAGCTAGCGATAAATATAACATCGCGCCTAAATCCCTCAAAAGGGCAGACAGAGAGAGAAAAATAGCGAGCCCTCCAAAGCGAATTCACCCATTCCAATCGCAAATATCACTTTGAAGCGAGAAAAAAGCCCTTTTAACTTGTTAACAGGCCCCTTTCAACATTATTTTAACCTTTGCCTACCCTCTTAGCCTAATCTGGTTTAACCTTTGGTAAGCATACATTCTAAGTAACTTTTGAACTTGAATAGGTGAGTAGGTAAGTACAAGATAAAACTATAATTTGAACACCTATTGAAAAGCTATAGAGCGCTTGGTGACTGAGATGTTAAAAGTCGTTATCCAAAGAAAACATTCACTGTGAGATCGGGTTTTTGTTCTTTAATAAAAATAAAAATAAAAAAAAATACAAATCGTGTCTGAAAATTGAAGAACGCTAGATTTCCATTATGTTCCTATAGTTAGCTTGATTGATTTTTCGTTTAGTGTAGGGATATGTAAAATATTTGTAATAGCACCTCGATGTTCTTATAAAAATCAAAAATAAAATACATCTGTGATTCGCATGGGGAACTTATCAAAGAATATTCTATTGTATTCTAATTTTGTAAATAACAAGACGCTTGTCAAAATTTAATATTTTTATGTTTTAGGTGAGTTTATCTAGTGAACTTCCAAACTGCAATGGCAGTGGGAAGACTGCGTATTGGAAGACAGCGTCAGAAATCTAGCTAGCCAAACAAGGTGGACTGAAGACCTGAAGGCCAATTCTACTAATTAAAAACGTTCGCAGTGTCATCTCGGCGACAATCGAATTTCAAAAATTTGACAAAAATGTATAGGAATTTTTGACAGATTGACACTGAGATCAGACTGTGAACGTTCTTAAAATTACCAGAATTGCCCCTCAGGTGTACAGAACCGGTCGAAGTGCTTAGAGGAGGCCTATGTCTAGCAGTGGACGTTTTTTGCCTAAATGATGATGATGCCTAACGATACCGTGTCCATCTTTTCAACCTCCTGTACATGCAATCATACTACAGTGTATGCACTCTATAAATCATGTATTTTACCTACTAGGCTTTATGCATCCCAGGTAGAACTAGGTCGTTGTGCCATCCGCCTAATATAATTCCTTAGTCGCCGAGGACACTTAGGGGAAGAGATTGGGTGGCTTATTCTTAGCCCTAGACTTGTGATTCTCGGGCGAGCATAAGCCATGCAATTTCTTCCTTTAAGTGGTTCATATGAAATGGTCTCATCAAGATGGGTGCAACAGAGAAGAGCCTGAAATCGCAACGAGAATGAAATCGACGACAACGATCAAAGAATAACGTAAAACCATTACTAAGTTATTGTAATGTAACTCTTATCTCGTTGTAATAACCGAGATTTGTGTTATATTGCAATGAGATACTAATAGTTGTACGTAGATCGTAAATGTCCCACCTTAAAAAATAAAATCTGCTCACTCAAAAAATACTCAAGCTCAAGAAACAAGCGCAGTGTGAAATTTAAAGAAAAAATTACTTATTAATTTTCCTTTTACAAAAATAACACAGGCTCACCAGGAAATTCTGGGAATTTTCCACTTCCATAACATTGAAGCGCATCTCGAGACAAAACTTACAACATACACATAAAACATGGCCGCCTTCACTCCGTCACGACAGCCCGCCGCAACACCACATTTGCATTTTATTAAAATCTCAATTTTATTTTCAACGTCAGCCTTCAAAATCCACACTTCTACGGAGGATTTTGGATGTCTCTCTTAATTAATTCCCCGCCTGTTTTGGATTTTAATCATGCGGTCTTTTGATTAGGTCTGGCAATAAAGACGGGGAATCTGATTAGATGTACCAGGGCGCCATAAAACGGTGGCATTGTGAAAGACGTGCGGTTTAATTTGTACGGATTATTGTGGATCGGATTGGATGTTGCAGTAAGCTCATTTTATTATGTTCTTCGTTTAAATGAGGTGAAACAAAATCGTCTTACCGCTTATGCAATGCCAGTACCTTCATAAGTTTAAGGCCTAGTTTTTCCGTAATATAAACTGACATTGTTATAGCCTAGGGTTGAAATGGTGGCCGATAAATTGCGATAAGGTAACCCCTAATAATAAAGGGCCCTTTACCGTCATCAGAGAATTGCGGATGTAAGTTAGTGCACTACCTTTGGTATCGCTTTACGTTTTGGTGACTTTAGGTTTGATAAACAATAAAATATTGGTATTAAAGAATGAAGAAGGCTTCAATAGGGTTAACTATTTCAACAGTAAAAGAAAAGCAATAGAAAAAATAACATCTGAAATCGTCGAAACGATGGGACTTGGCGCCGCGTACAAAGTTGTGTCATTCACCATGTAAAGAAGCATATAGGCCAGTAACTGTAGCTCAAATTGTAGCAAATTTTTCATACTATAAAAATGCAGCATAGAACCTTTGAAAGTTAAAAGACAAATACTGAAAGAAGTCTGAAATTTTCGAGGGTTTTCGAGCACCACGCAGGTCTTTGGAAGCTGTAAAATTGGTTTTGCACTATTGGTATCTACATTCATCATCACATCACAGTTTTCAACCTAACGCGATTTTTACCTGTCGTAATATTATCTGCAGTCAAACTAACATTTACCACCAACTGATGTTTAACCTAGATACCTGTGAATACGCGTCAGTAAATAAGTCAATACATTTTATTCCCAACACACACAAAAGTTTTACCTCGCCAACAAACAGGAATGCCAACAACCACACATCAAATAACACCGAAAAATATTGTCAACATAAAAATTCAAAACTATAAAAATCCGTCACGAATTTTACGATTCACTACGAGAAATTTTTAATGTGAAAACAGGGTCCATTAGTAAGGAAAGTTCTTTGAAGCGGCGACGTAGTTTCATAGCCAAAACAAACCATGCATCACTGCCAAAATTCTCGTGACGGCGGGCCGCATTAGCAGGGACTACCTATCTTTGTGTTACATTTTGTAGGCACTTGCAGACTTGCTAACGAAATTTTGCTAAGTTGAAAATGAACTGAAGTGTAGTATGTGTAGAGGATTTCTCGTTTTGTGTTGGCAATCTGGGTGTTTTTTAATATCTTTTATTGTAAAGTATTATATTCAGCAAAAATATTGTGTCCATCAGCCGATGTATTTATGATTGTTCCTTCGTGGCTCTCTAGAGACCAAAAGCGTGGGCCAATTCGGATCATTGTTAGTTCGATCGATTTTTCTTAATCTTGCAAGTGGCAGTTAAGAAAAGACTGCAATAAAAATTCAATTTAGCAACAACCAGACGCCATTTAAGAAAAAACAAACTAGGTATGTCAATTGAATAGATCTTTAAAAATCTTCCTTAGGTTTCTCTAATCATTTTTAATTTAAAACTAGCTTTTGCTCGCAGTTTTGCCCGCACGGAACTCTCATCCCCTATTTAACTCCTGAGGGATTGAATTTCGAAAAAATTTTTTTTGTTCCTTGTCTACATTACAAAGGTAACTTTTTGCAAAATTTTCAAAAAGTTCCCAAAATTTCAGCTTTCTAGGTCCAAGGGTTTGGGCTGGGCGTTGATGAGTCAGTCAGTCAGTCACGACTTTTCTTTTTATTTATATAGATGAACATGTAGTTTTGTCAACGACTTAAAAAAACGATCTACACATAGGAATAAATAATTTATCAGTATAGCAAATTGTAATGCAACTCCTTATTTCCACGATCAAAACTCACAACTTTTTCTTTTTCTAAGCATTTTTACTCACCCTAAACCTGCCAACAATGTTTAGATCATCAATAAATTATA
Source organism: Polymixis flavicincta (assembly GCA_949987655.1). Lineage (NCBI taxonomy): Eukaryota > Metazoa > Arthropoda > Insecta > Lepidoptera > Noctuidae > Polymixis > Polymixis flavicincta. Next base: position 3,354,182 of record OX465180.1, read on the forward strand.
AGAAAATAATGATAAAAAATGTGACCGCATCTTTCAAATAATGATAAAAAATGTGACGGCGTCCCAAGCAATTTGTATTTGAAATATTGTCCTGTCCCATCTTATTATAATTTTCCTTACTTTATTTACAATTTTTTTTTACTTTCTCCTTGAAGCCTAGAATATTTAGAATAGGTATATAAAGAAATTCTAGAGAATGGTAAAAAAACCTAAGTCTCGTAATGTTACTTTTACTGAGAATCTTGAATAGGTAGATTATACGATTTACAAAAAACGACAACTACGGTACGATCGTTGTATGTCCCCTCCATGCCTCAGTAAGAACATTAAGCCGTTGGTCCCGCTGTCATTTTGATCTTTGAATCGTTACGGATAGTCTGAAGCCCCCAGTCTGACAACCACTCTTACCAAGGGCTGTCTTTTTACCCAGTAACTGGTTATGGACGTCTGATAGGCAGTCAATTCATGTAAAATAATAATGTTCAGCTGAGACTACTTAGACTGGAAGCTGACCCCAACAAATTAAGAATTAGGCAGTGCGGATTGACTTTGTTGTATGTTCGAGAGCTTTTTCCAATTTAATGAAGACAATAGGTGAAAATTGCGTTGACATGGGATCTGAACACTGAGCCTCTGAAATCGACGCAGAGTTCATTTTGGCTGTATTTTTGGGGCCCAGAAGGTAGGATAGATGTTCGAGCATAGTTTGCCACACAGTTCCACATCCACAGCCTATACTGTCGTTTCGTCACCATAAACACCATGTCTACGATATATATGGTGTCTATGATAATTGTATTAGACGGCACCAAACAAACGTAATCATATAAAGAACGGACAATTCCAGATTGGTCTCTTAATAAAAAGCAACGCAGCCATATGATACTACCTATCTGATTGTTCGCAATGTTCATATCTTATTGCGATATAAGAACAATATTGTATTATCTGTTACTGTAACAGTCTATATCGAGTAGTGTCACGCAGAGAGCGACATTGAACAACCTTAGGTTGAGAATATATGACTCACGGTAAAGCTGCGTGTTCACTAGGCGACAAGAGATTTAAGAATAAAGTTCCTTACGCTAGTGACTTTACTTTTACGTGGGAATATTGTCACTAATATTATTCACTGTCAGGATTTGAACCTGCGACCAACAAGTTGTAAGTCGCGGCTGTTACCAGTGGGCCAACACTGCTCGGAGGACTCAGGACACTTAGCACTCGGTAACGCAGTCTCGCTAACTAATCCTTTCACCACGATGGCACGAATCGGTCTTTCTATTCTTACATACTTCGTAGAAGACTTCTGACTTCTCACAGCTAGCCTCACTGACTCGTATCTATCCGCAGTCTTAGAGACTAAGCACATTCGTTCGGTTACGACTGTTTTATATCGCAATCAACCGCAACGTTGAACAAATGGAATGTGAAGTTCTGCTGCATAGGTCGTTGCACTGTTTCTATCTTTTGTAATGTCGACCACTTGCTAATAAAAATTTCATGGAATTTCATGTCGAAACTACTTTTTGACTGTCATATTTATCGAGAGTCTATCGTTGAGTTTAATTCTGGTAACGCAAAAATATTTTTACGATTATAATCCTGGATAGTCTTAAACCAGAGAAGAAAAAAAGTAACTTTATTTGGTACATAACAAAAGTATATCAAAAAACATTTTTTTTTTGTCCCGTTCACTCACACTCCTACATAATAGAAAGAGAGAGAGAGACAAAATCGCATGGAGAGAGCCTAGCGCTTGTTCTTGACGTAATGATTTCTACCAACCAACTGCAAGCTTCGTTAAGAAACATAGTTTCAAAACTTCGTTCCAAAAATTATTTGGCCTAACGGCATCGCCAAAGAGGCCCAGTTCAGCAAAATGCCAGATAACTAGTGCCTAACGCTGGTTTTCAACTGGACCGTAGAGACAGTTGACCTACTCTAATTTCTTTTGTATTTCGTTATTGACTTTGCCAGAGATACTATCTCTAATTACGCAATGAAAACTTGATGTTTTTCATTGCATAATTAGAGGGATAGTTGGCAGCCACAATGTTAATCGAAGTGCCTGTCTGGAGCAACCTTGACATCAAAATCTTATATTCTGTTTCCCAGCCCCAGATTCCTTAACCTCCACCTCTGATCATTAATTCCCATAAAAACACACTCCAACGACCTATAACGTTGCGCAGATATATAAACAGTCCCTAACCAAAACGTCTCGATACATTTACGTACCCATTTTAACGGTACCAATAATGTATTGTCACTTTATGCGACAGTATGGCAAAAATGTGTAAGATAATGTACCGATATGTCGTGCCAAAGAATCAACAATACGTGTAGATGGGGCACTCTTGTAGAGCTTTGCGTTTGTGCGAGAGGCCAGGAACAACAACTGAAACCGCCTTGCAGTTATGTGAAATCGGTTTATATACCTGTATAAACCGATTTGTAATCATGAGTTTGAGCGATTTGTAATGCTGATGTTTTACCGTCATAGCTAAACTTTCCATTGTGCGTGTACAGGTACGGCAGAAATAATCACCTACCATTCCTAACCACTCGTTACTACAACTAGATATTAGCCCCAAGCAAAACCGAGTTGTCAGTTTTGAACAGTGCAAGTGCAGAGCACGTAACATGTACTGCAAGCGGCGATACAATACTGACGGTTTTGAACGTTCTGAACGCCCCAAAACTGTAGGCAACAATGTGTGGCAGTGTCGCTTCTATACATTCTTATTGTTTGCTCGAATCGAATAGGGGACGGATTTCGCAAGGTACCGAAGGGAATGTGCGAATAAATTCTGTGTTTTATGAATGATGAGAGTTGTGGCGCGATGTATGGAATAGTGGTTCGGTTTGGTTTTTTGTGATGATAGGTTTCAGTAGGGGATTTAGGTATTGTTTTATACCTGATATAGGTTTGTATATCGAATTTTGGTATTGTTTTTGCTAAAAGTCGGTGAAAGTTACTGGTTTGTGAAGGATTTATGTAGGTATGTATTTTAAGTAAAATTCTGATGTCGCAAAAGATTTTATGAAAAATTAAAACTCGTTTTATAACAGGCATCTATTATGGTTATATAGGTACAGATTGACAATTAATAATAGGGTCCCATTTGAATACGGAACTTTAAAAAAAAAACTCCCACCAAATCTAGCTCAAAAACAAAATCATTTTTCAACAAAAAGAAAAATCGACATCACTTCACTGCCACAGGCACACCGGGCACAAATACAAGTAATCCAATTGTTTTAAACGACCAATCGGCAATACGAGACATGGAAAAAATGTAAATTCGTTAGAACTAGCAATCAGTCGGTCGCTAGTTTGTGGGCAACAGATTTGCATACTGCATTATGCATCGATGCATCGCAACGTCGTGGATTGATGCTCGCACGTCAATTCTGATGTTGAATGAGGATGTCGAATGACGGGTGTTTGTTCAGGTTTTGGTGCTGAGAATAGGACTCGTTAGGTTATTGTGCTACTTCTGTGTCATTCATGAAAAAGAAGAATAGAACCCTTAATAACGTTTATACAACAGTCATTAACATAACGTTTGTATTCTAGAACATAATTCCAAGAAGAATCCCGATCCAAACACAAATTAAAGCAGAGATTAGCTTGAAATTTGTCAGATCTGAATCTAGTTTCATGCCTGAACACTGTTCACGTAGGCCTTTAAATGCCCTAACATCTAATCTCATACATAGCAACATAAGCAACATGCCACGCCATACAATACATAATCACACCTAATCACTGAGCGCGTCTCCTCATCCAATTAGCCCGGCTCCTAATCCTGACAGAGTGGCAACGTGCAGCGCCATCTAGCGACACAATTACACATTATATTTACACATATTTGTGCAGCTGCGTACGTTGATTTATTGTAAACAAGCTGCAATTTGCATATCGCTCGGTGTGTCGGTGTCTTTAGGCGCGGATATTATTTTAGTTTAATTAGTAGTTTCGTGAAGGATGTGGCTTTTGGATGGGTTTCTGTGTTCTTTGGGATGCTAGAATAATTTAACTTAGGTTGTCTTGCTGATCTTGCCTCCTGCCTGTTATGACGGAGCCGAAACGTGGACACTCACGGTACAGCTGGTCCATAAATTCAAGGTCCCTCAGCGAGCTATGGAACGAGCTATGCTCGGAGTATCTCTGAGGGACAGAATCCGGAATGAGGTGATCCAGAAGAGAACCAAAGTTGTCTACATAGCTCACAGAATTAGCAAGCTGAAATGGCAATGGGCCGGCCACATTAGCCGTAGAACCGATGACTGTTGGGGTAGACGTGTGCTTGAGTGGAGACCGCGAATCGGCAAACGTAAGGCAGGACGCCCTCAGCCTAGGTGGTGCGACGATCTTCTCTGGTAGCAGCTGGATGAGAGTTGCCAAAAATCGATCTGAATGGCGTGCAATTGAAGAGGCCTATGTCCAGCAGTGGATTGCTGTAGGCTGATGATGATCTTGCTGACTCAACTTACCCATCGAAAATAGAATCGCCGCCACGCCGCGCCGCCGCGGGCAGCAGTATCGCGGCAGGACTTTTAAACTCTCAGTTGAGAATCCCACAGAGAGCATCCAAGCGCGACGAAAAAACACACTGTTCGATTTCCAACTATCGTCGCTAAGCAGCGCGTGATAAAATCGCGCCGCAATATGTTTACGTCCGTGTGAACGTGGACTCGAGGTGCCAGTACTAATAAAGTGTTTGTGCAAGAGTTAAGTTTTCATTTTATTTGTTGGTCTATTGGCATGGCTAGCTGACATATGATTTATATAATTAGTGTTCTGTGTCTAGTAATGTTTATTACTTTGCCTATGTATGCATAGAATTAAGTCTATTCGACTAAACAGACAGCTTTGCTGCTGAGGAGTTTGTTTGCGCCACTTCTTCTTCCCAGCTAAAGCACTAGGAACTGGTGAAGGGTGGGCGTTTTTCGGGACTGTTTTATGTATTTTGAGGTTCGAAAAGTGCAGATTCTCAGCCTAATTTGAATAATAGTAGACTGTTAACCAAGGGCTGTATGACATCAATTGCATACGAGGTTTTTGGCGCCTGAGCGTAGCGAGGGTGCTAATTAGCCCGAGTACCGAGTACACTCTGCTTTACATATCGATTGTGAGGTAAGTAAAAAAACAAGAAAGCAGGTTTCTATGAACATTTATTAAAGAGAAACATGTTTATTTAATTAAAATTAATAGTAAAATTAGAACAATTTGTAAAAGATATGGTCAAGTTCTTTTTAGGAATATTTACAGTTTGTGATGATAAGACTTGAGTTTGAGTGACTTGAGGTTCTTGCATCGTTTGCTTGTTCTTTTATAAAATCGGGGGTTAGATCCATGTCTTCGTCACTTGACATTCTTCAAAACTTTTGAGAAAGAACTCCAAAACACGAAAAAAAATTACTTTCGCGCCTAGCTAGTCGACTGCCTTTTTACTCTTCACGATTTTATGGCACGCAAGCGAGTCAAATCGTGGTGGCCAGTTTGATTTTTAAATCGATTTCAACTAACATACGATGTGACTGCGAAACAAATACTTCGATATTTAAAATAAAATCTTCATAAATTCTAATATAAATTGTCTCGATTCCGATTCGAGTAAATAATCGATACCGAGAAAAAAAATTAACTTTTTAAAAATATTCTTCTTGCAGTATGAGTATGACAGTTCTTTTTTCAAATTCCAAAACCTATGCTGTAATGATATCCATACACCCCGGCATTCAGGGAAGTAAGTGACTACTTACAGAGCGAGAGTTACGTACATGAATTTTAATTTTGATTCAATTTTAATTGAATCTGATTTTAAATTTCACAAAATTCTTGCTTTGAGCGCACAATTTCTGTCAAGGCTACCGCAGCCAGGTGAGTTGCAACGGTGCGACGTGAGTCTGGTAGAACAGTTTTCATCGAAACTGTTCTAGTAGAGACACGTCGCGTTGTGCTTAGCCACAACCCCTCTGGTTGTGGCTAAGTAATACAGCCGCACTGGTCGATCGATGATGATAAGGTACACTTGTCGCGGTTGGTCCGTGGATGGGTCTTCCATCTGGATGGGAACCATCTTTACTTAAAAAGACGCCTCCGTACCTCAGAAAGCACATTAAGTTGTTGGTCCTGGCTGTCATTTGTGGATCTTTGAGGGTCGTCAAAAGCCCAAAAGTCTGACAACCAGTCTTTCCAAAAGATATCGTATATCCCGTGACTTGGATGTGGAAATCAGATAGGCAGTCCCGCTATGTAAAATACTGGTATTCAGCAGCATCCGAAACTAGAAGCCGACCCCAACATAGTTGGGAAAAGGCTAGGGAGATGATATGTCACGTCGCGCTATCGCGTCGAGCCTTCACGGGCAACTATTTAAAGACAGTTTCTATACGTCATTTATGGCGTAGTGGGAGCAAAAGGTGATACGCTTGATTTTTTTGTAAAGTGTTGCCGAAGCAGCCTCACTTGGTAAATGTTTACTTTTTAATAGAATCTAAGAGAGTTTCCAATTCTCTATATTATGTCTTACAAACAATTTTACAATTCAAATAGTTCCCAAGATATGACAGTTTGTAGGCCGTTTACTGGAAAGGATTCTTTAGGATAAACAGAAAAAAAATATCATTTGATGTGTCCTACAATCAGTAACTGGAAAGGATTCTTATGAATAAACAGAAATAAATTTCAATTGAAATGTCCTACAATCGGTAACGTATGTTTCACAGTTTTTAAGAAATAATGATTCGCGCGTTTTTTTCCATTTTCTCAGAAACAACTTTTAGGGCTTAACGCCTGTCTAGTTAAAGGATGGCAGAGCGGTCACCATAGCATCTCCGTGCTCTGTGATCTTACCTGATGGTGAGTTATGATACTGTTGACGATGGTGTAGGCTTGTCTGGAAGTAAACATTTCACTCTAGACCCAAAGGCAGTTGAAGACTACCAGGGAAACGAAGTCTGACAGTGTAGGTAAGGTAAGAATTCTTTATTTTATAAGTATTAAATTAATTTACTGTTACTGCCGTAAATCTTTCTTTCAATACATTTCCCACGCCTGTTTTTGCAGCTTCATTGGCAAAGGACGTGTGAAAGTGAAGTTAGATTTATATACAGATATAATTCCTTGAATAACATCTCCATTCCCGAATAGGTAAGTAGTTATGTATTTAGTTCAATAGCCCTATTTTGCCATTTATGTTGGAGTTCCATGTTATAATAGGTGACGAGCTTTGCCAGAAGTCCAGTTTCCAGACTGTTAGCCCTCGTAACCACGGGCGATTTTCAACGCTCTCCTTTCCACCAAGATTAAAATAAGTCGTTTAAAAATCCTAGGCTTACTGAGGAATTTCTAATAGAAAACCCTTTAAATCCATTACTCTATCCGAGGAAGAACCTGGGATTCCACGACCATTCCAACAGCCAAACTTTCGACCCTAAACCAACGAGCTAGAATTCAAAACTTTTTTCAACAATTCCAATTAAACATGATTATTATGTTTCTCTACACCAGAAGCAAATAACTTAACATGGCCACGATTTATATTCCATTCAAATGTAGTTAAGGCATTTAGGAAACGATTTACCAAAGCAGGTTGAGCCTAAAAACAACTTGTTTGTGGCAAATAACTCAATTAGTTAGGACTTGTTGTGCTTTATTGTTGTACAGGTTTACTTGGCTAATGTTTCGCTTTTTATTCGTGTTTTGCGGCAATTGAATGTGATGGAAAGGTATGTAGAACTTTGTTGTTTTTGTTCACAAGTCTTTCTTAAAGCGATGCATTATGCTGGGTTTAGTAGGACGTACCAATACAACGTTTGGCTATTGCTACACAAAGCAAACACATTGCGCGCGGTCTGCACGCGCATGTGGCGTGATCAACGCGGCACGCAGAGGCGCGGCGCTACGCGGTGTCTGCGCGGGTGGGCGAAACGTACGCTTTAATGGACTCCACCGCGACGGACGGTTCTCCTCTCAAATTTTAACATAAAACATTTTTTTGGACGGTTTTATAATTTGTAGTACCTAATACAACATTTCCTAAATTTATACAGTCCAGTCTTTAATTGATCCCAACGCTAACATAAGGTATAAGAGATATCCCAGCGAAGAGCATTCGAATCAATCTGCCCAGACTTTTCCCAACTACGCTGAGGTCGGCTACCAATCTAACTGGATGCAGCTGAATACCAGTGTTTTACATGGATCGACTATCTGACCTCCACGACCCAGCGAGGACCATATAATACCTATTAAAACGAGTTTGTACTTAAACTCTAAAGGCAATACTCCCACGTATATTGTTAATCTAACTTTAAAATAATCTTACTAAACTATCGGTACCAACTTTGATTAGTTCAAGCGATTACAAAGTTATCGTTACAGGTCCTTTGTAAGTGCTTATACAATGATATCATAACGACACCTCCCCCTGTTGATAACAGAGACAATTGACACAAGTTTTAAACACCATAATAAACGAACTAATAATCGGAAATGATGTTCATCGATTTTATTTACTTAGTCGAAACTTGTCGAGGTCGTTCCGTGGATGGACCCTCCATACCAAAAGGTATGTACCGGAGGGCCCCACCGTCCCATCGTTTCCAAGGCATGAACCCTTCCGTGCCTTGGAAAGCACGTCAATCCTGGCTGTTATTCGTAGATCTTTGACAATCGTAACGGATTGTTAGAAGCCCGAAAGTCTGACCATCAATCTCCCCTGTTAATTGTAAATGCAGCACTTGCAAAAAAAACGGTTTCGAGAAAAACGCGGAAATTCAAAAGTAAAATTTTATTGCAAGTACTGTGAATCTCGTTATCAAAAAAACATTCTTCCAGTACCCAAATATTTTTATTTTTCCCTTATAGGTTGCCCCTAAGGATGCCATTTCTGCAAAAAAGTGTCGATTACTGCAGATACAATTAGCAGGGCAGCAGTATTACCAAGTGAAAGTCAGAAAGGCAGTAGCTCCATGTAAACAGACTGGAATTAAGCTCAATCGGGTTAGACTGGAAGCCGACCTTAATATAGTTGGGAAAATTGCTCTCCGCGCCTCCAATATAGGGGTACTTGTGTAACACACTAAAGGTATGATTCCGAGCTCCGCTGCACGCAACAGTACTGCCGCAGCACTACTGGTCCCCATATATTGTCTATAAGTTTATGAGATTACATTCCGAGCTACGCAGCAATGTCGCGGCAGCGATGCTGCGCGACAGACCAGTAGTGACGCGTCTCCGCCGCCGCCGCAGCGATAGTACCTACGTGAATGTTGACAAGTAAATTGGCAACAACAAGATGAATTTCTCTGATTCAGAAGCGCAGACAGCACTCCTGCGGCAGCACTGCTGCGTGCAGCGGAGTTCGGAATCATACCTTAACAGTAAGAATGGCTTTCAGTTTGACAGTGCATCGACATTCATTGCGTTATTTACGTTGTTGAGCAGACCAAAAAATCGAACACATGAAGCAATGGATTAGGAATATCCTTTAAAATTACGTATTCAGTTTCTGATTGATAGTGCAGCAATTAGGGTGCTATCTTAAGTGGTATGTTCTTCCTATTAATGTTCTACACAAGCATTGCATCTCTTGCTTTGGTGTCATTCTCTCATCATCTGCAGATAAAACTGTTGAATTGTAGGTACTACAGACGCCAGCACATCAAGCTATCGCAAACTGTAATTTTTTCCCAATTGAACATGAACCTTATACTTTTGTAATAAAGTTGAAAAACTATCAAAGAAAGACAGATTAGGGTAGCTTAATGTGCTGGCCTTGTTTACCTAAGAGTGCATGGGTAACTGTCGTTTCGTTCTGCGAAGCAGTGATTCTCGCGAAGCGGTAGGCGGCGTGCGTGAGGGAGAGGTATATGCGCCCTCACGGCCCTAGTCTCCGCAGAGACGCCCTGGGTGTCAGGGATCCCAGGCCTGATTCCCGGCCACCGTAGCCGTGGGCTTGCGGACGGCGAGTAATAGGTAGGTCGCTGTCCGGTAAGGACCAAGCCCGGATCGACGGCGCGTTGTGTTCCACGCGCGCCTCAAAGAGATGTCAGCACAAACTGATGGGGCCCGCAAGGGCCGATGCCTGCCAGGGATGCGGGTTGTTCGGAAGAGATACCGTGGCTTCTGGCACACAGGCTACTGAGGGAACACGGGTGAGCTTTAGTCAGTAAAAGTCTGACACGCACTCTTGCTCCACCCAGAGCGGGAGAAGTTATTTGATGATTTTCCACCGTCAAAGAAAAAAAACTATACTCGTACAAAACTATGTAAGCACATGGTCTGGTAGAAGATAAAAATGCAAGCGCAAGTGTTTGTCCCAAACTCTAACCTATACACTTGACCTTCGGAAAAAGTAACTTATGAATGTGCATTGTTTGTTGTGTTAATAGAATATATCGATTTTAATTAAATAGAACCGTGCCATTATCCATGGTCAATTCGTTTTGTCTCTCAGCTTCGTTGGCAGCATCACGCAAAAATTCATTCATTATGTAGAATTAATGAGCTATACGCAACACAAATAGAATTAAAATCTCTTAATGGATCTGCAGTTTTAAAATTAATCTTCTTATTGCATCATCGGACAGTGAAAGCCGCTTTCAACCTCATCAGCGTAATCAATTAATTCATTAACAAGCTCTCCCATCAATGATCACCACGTTGATCAATTGTGCCATTGTTTACAAAACATAACCTCACTTTCCTAAAAACAAAACATCACTCTAAAAACATAACTACTTACCGTGTAACATCCAAAACAAACACACGGGAACTAAAAGTAATTCTGCCGGTTTACGCGATACATGTGTCTGTGACGTCACCGCCACGCGTGGCGCGTGCGTGGCGGCTGTGGAGTCACGCGGTACTGACAACGCTCTTGGAAACGCCCGCCCTCTATCGAACTACAATCTCGTGTCGAATGTCGAATATTCGGGATTTCGGTGTTTTAGGTTTAGTGTTTTAGTTTCTGTAGTGTGATAGTTATGTTTTTGGAATGAATTTTAGTGCATTGTCGATTGATGTAAGACTCTAACCTGTACATGTTTGTTTAGTTTCTTGCTGGGTTTACTTCGCGGAAGCCTGAAACTTGTTGCTTAGCTTATGTATGAATTAAAAGACCATAAAAAATAAGTTTTCTTTTAGTCGCATATTGAATTTTACCAATTATTTCTTAATCAACCCAATGGGTATCGTATTACCCATTCAATGGTAGTGTCCAGTCAGTGGTCATATGGACATTCACTCCATGTATTCAGTTTCACCCGGTTAGACTGGAAGCTGACCCCAACAAAGTTGAGGGAAAAGGCTAGGCAGATTGATTGATTAATTAACCAACACATTTCGAAAATAGAATTACGATAGCGCTGTATGCAGGAATTTTAAAAATTACAATTTTGTCTTCAACTTCCTGATTCTTTACATAAAGGCTTTAACAAGGCTTGGATTTGACTACAACCTCGCCAGAAATCAGTAAATTGTTGATTGAAATAGAATCAACATTAAAACCTACATATATCGCTAGTAATCTACTGCCAGTAAACTTTTTTTTTGGATCAATAAAGGGCGGACCCTCAGGCGCGCTGAAGCCGAACGAATTAGATGCACTGACTCCCGAGAGCAATGTCGTTGCAGATTGGACTTTTTGTAATCGTGAGACCGCATCCCTATTAAAATAAACAGTTACTTTCAGCACTGCATTAAATGAGGAGATATAAATCGAGTTAAGGTGATTGAGTTAAGGTAGCGCGCGTTTTTGAAGTGAATACTTCTTTAAGCGCGTTGGGCATGTTTTTGAGATGGGAAAAACAATTGAACTCGCGACACTGTTACCGACATCGCTGACAACACGAACGTATGAACGAACAACGTTCAACGTGCGTTGAACGTTGTTTATTCTGACGATTCAAAAAATACACACGCAATAGTTCAAGTTTTCACTTTTTTGTAATTTGCAGCACGCGTATCATGACCACCGTAGAAACGGGTTTTGTCAATAGAAGAATAGACAAAATGACCAAAAAACAATCACAAACTGTCATTTTGTGTATTCCTCCGTCGAGAAAACCCCTTTCTATGGTGGTCATGCTACGCGTGCTGGTCAGTGTCAGACTATATGTTAGATAGATAAAGACGTATGTATTTACAGAATTATAATCATGGAAAATCATCATTAGGACTCTCTAAGTTCATTTAATCCCATTCAATGACTTTTTGACGAAACATCATTCAGACCTGCAACAGCCACAGTAAAATTTTGAGATAACTGGAAATACTGGAATACGTCAAATGACAAGTCACCTTGTATAAACGAATACGTAAACCATTTTATGCTGATCTATTTTGTACTCTACCTACTACGCAAGAAGCCAGGGTTTATTTTTTAAGGGTGGGAAATCATCAAATAACTTTCCCTGCTCAGGGTGGAGTAGGAGGGCGTGTCAGAATTTTACTGACTAAAACCCACCCGTGTTCCCTCGGTAGCCTGTGTGCCAGGGGCCACGGTATCTTTTTCAAACAACCCGCACCCCTGGCATGCATCGGCGCTTGCGGGCCCCATCAGTTTGTGCTGAAATCTCTTTGAGGCGCGCGTCGAACACAACGCGCCGTCGACCCAGGCTTGGTCCTTACCGGACAGCGAGCTACCCATTACTCGCCGTCTGCAAGCCCACGCCTACGGTGGTCGGCAATCAGCCTGGGATTCCCAAAGCACAGAGCGTCTTCCACGAAGGCTAGGGCCGTGAGCGCGCATATGTATAATGCCTCTCCTTCACGTGCGCCGCCTCCCTCTTCGCGAGCATCACTGCTTCGCAGAAGGAAACGACGGCTACCCATGGATTCTCGCTCCGTACCATGGCCTGGACCAGGGCCGGACGTGACATATCGCCGCCACCGATCGCCTCTACAAGGACGCGGCGATGCTCCGCCCAAGCTGGGAAGCCATGGTAGTACGGTCAGCAACAAAGGTCGATTAACACTTCAGTTTTTTTAAATCTTAATTGATCGGCAATATCAAATCAATCTGCATAGCCGTTTCCCAACCAGGTTAGGGTCGGCTTCCAGTCTAACCGGATGCAGCTAAATATCAGTATTTTACATGGAACGACTGCCTATCTGACCTCCACAACCCAGTAACTAGGTAAGACTGGTTGTGAGACTTTCGGGATTCTGAAGACTCATTACGACTGTCCACGAATGATGACCGCGACATGACTTTACATGCTTTCTGAGGCACGGAGGGGTCTTGGTTTTTTTATAGATGATCACCCATCCACTGTCCAATCGCGACAAGCGTAGCTTAACCTGATCGATTGACCCATCATTTCAGCCAAAAGACGTCCACTGTTGGACTTAGGCCTCCCCCAATATGGGAGGGTTTGCCGATCGATTGACCCGTGCGGCTATTATTACTTAGCCATAAGCTCCTCATTAATCAGCAAACGGTCGATAAATTAGAATTGGTCTAAAATTTAAAAAAATGTTAACTCTTAGATATTAGATATGCATCGAAACATATTGATGGGAGACATGTAAAGCAAGCAGTGTTAATCGACCGTTTAACCGACCTCAAAGAGGAAGAGGTTCTCAATACGACTGTATATCTTTTTTGGATATACTACGTGAAATCTCCGAAAATTGTGGATCGATTTCCAAAATTTATTTTTAAATGGTTAGAGTAGAGCCCTCAAGAGTGTTCCCATATAAATGCTTGCTTTGCTTGGATAGTTTCTGAGTTAGCTTCAAAATACGTGTTTTTGTCACTTAATGTATATTGGTGAAATATAATTAATATGTGATGTATTAATAACTTCCTATCACTGTTATTTACATAGTAAGCAATGGTATACGAATATGTGTGGGGTGGGCACCATAACTAAAAAGAAACATTAAATGTTGCCATTGTACCAGCGCAGTTTTGCCCTACACCAAAAAATTAAAACTACTCCAATTAAACCCTTTTACCTCACGAATTCGCACTAAAAACCGTTTTTCAAACATAGAACAACCACTATCAAAAACTTACTCCATTGCAAACTACCCACTAAAGGCTATAAAACGCTCCCACAAAGCGTCCACATGAAATTTTGAAGTACAATTATAATTCTGTCTCCTGGCAGACTATTATGTACTAACTAAAGTGCCTAGTCACGTGGTCTCGATAAATTACAATAAAAATTACCCGCAAAACGTGAAGATAGTCGGAACCGAAGTGGGGAGAAAATGTTTAAGTGTGGGTGAGAGCCGGGTACAGGAGTTCCGTACAGTTTTTGTGAGGCTTTTTTATGTTAAGGGCGTTTCTCCAATCTGTTATCCTACACCCGATCATTGTCGATCCGATGCAGAAACGAAATGTTTATTTATTTAACGCTTGAGCAGCAGCCTTATTGTGTATAATCAATATCTGAATCAATTTTAAGATTATTGCTAATCCATCGCTTCATAATGTTCGAAAAGTTTGTTTGCTCAACAAAGTAAGTAACGCAATGAATGTCGTATAACTGTCAAAATTAAAGCCACTCCTACTCTTAGTGTGTTATGCTATCACCCCGCAGGTATCAGTTAGGCGGAAGAAATTCAGTGCACCCGGTGACTTTAAGTAGATCTATTTGATTTTATGGGAGCTTAGTAATTATAACCTGTAACACATTAACATAGGTAATAAGTTTTTTGTACCGAACTTACTAACCTGTGGATCAATATTGTCTGAATAAATGAATGTGAATCTGAATTTCTACCTCGTCTTTGCCCGTGTGGAGGTCAAAAATTATTTCACGGGAACGTACTACAGGGATAGTCAGTATTCTAACCCAGGTTAAAATCTATCTACATGGCAAGTTCTATCGATATACAAAAGCTTTTTCTCTAAAGTCGAAACAAAGACAAACTAACGAACGTTATAATTAATCAAAACTAAACAGTGCCACAGTTGGGCACGCCACGATTGCGGCGGTAAGTCCCCTCTTTGAGGAGTGGTTTGAGAGGCGGCATGGCGTCCTCACCTTCCGCCTGATGCAGGTCCTCACCGGACACGGTTGTTTCGGGAGGTTCCTGTTTCGGATAGGGCGGGAGGAAACGCCCGGGTGTTTCCACTGCGAAGATCGCCCTGAGGACACGGTGGAGCACACGGTGGCGGTCTGCCCGGCTTGGGCGGAGCACCGCCGTGTCCTGTAGAGGCGATCGGCGGCGGCGATCTCTCGCGTCCGGCCCTGGTCCAGGCCATGGTACGGAGCGAGAGGGCATGGGGAGCCGTCACCTCCTTCAGCGAAGCAGTAATGCTCGCGAAGATGGAGGCGGCGCACGTGAGGGAAAGGCAGCATATGCGCCCTCGCGACCCCAGCCACCGCAGGATACGGAGACGCCCTGGGCGTCGGGAATCCCAGGCCGATTTCCGGCCACCGTAGGCATGGGCTTGCGGATGGCGAGTAATGGGTAGCTCGCTGTCCGGTAAGGAGAGATGTCAGCACAAAAAATGATGGCGCCCGCAAGGGCCGATGCCTGCCAGGGGTGCGGGTTTGTTCGAAAGAGACACCATAGCCCCTGGCATACGGGCTACTGAAGGAACACGGGTGGGTTTTAGTCAGTAAAAGTCTGACACGCCCTCCTGCTCCACCCAGAGCGGGAGAAGTTATTTGATGATTTCCCACCCAAAAAAAAAAAACAGTGCCACAGTGCACAAGAAAAAATGAATGATCGAATTGCTATGTCAACTGTATTTTTAGTTAACCCCACCAGCTGCCTCATTTTCTATTGTAATTAATTAATTACGATCAATCAATCAACTCAGCCTATCGCCGTCCACAGCTGGACATAGACCCCTGCCAGGCCGTGGGAGAGGCTGGGTGCGTAAGCCACTATTTAAGGTAGTCGCCGTATGTCGGTCTAATTATAATAGGTACTGGTAAATACCTAACGTATATATAACACCATAATTCTTGTGAATTCACTATAGGAAATGAACATGAAAGACATTTTCTGCGAAATTAGATTAATTCCCCTTTCCCTTTTTCTACGGAACCCGAAAAATTAACAGGTGAACGCGACTGTAATGAGGAAAGTTGGGAATACCGAAGGATTGCCAATTTAGATATTCAAATCGTGTTCGGTTCATTTTACGGATATTTTGTGTACGTAAGGATGTTTTTTTTTCTAAATAGAGTGGATTGGGGAAGTGGGGGGAAATTGTCGAAGAAACTCTTTTATTCTTGTATACTGAAGTTTGTATGGAGTGAATTATTGGAGAGATTAATGGGACCCTTTCAGGTGCTGCGTTGGGTTGTTTTATCGCGATATTGAAAAGGAACGTAATTTATGTTTTGCATGTAAACAGTTGAGGTGACATTCGTTTCCTTGGAGTTATAGAACGATTGAATTATAATGATAATGTTCTAAGTTTTTTTTTATATATACCCGGTACCTAGCTTATTAGTCTATTCACACGAATTTATCGACCCTCCTAAGTTAAATGATATTTTCTATAAGAGACTCTAGTTTTAGAGAAATTAATTTATTTGTGGGCGAATAGACAACTCCAGTAATACGTATTAATCAAATGCATTAAATTTGATACGAGCCTATTGCCTAATACGTATTACTGGAGTTTTCAATTCGCCCAACTTCGTTCGAGTCACCTATTGAGCGTAACCTAGGAATTAGACCAAAGATCACTGACTCCACAGCTGCATAAACAAATACTATACCAACAAATCAGTCGGTTGCTAGTTTCGAATTAATTTTAAAAATAAAAACCGAAAAACAGCGAAGGCTTGTAGGTATAATTTGATCGCCAACATGAATACGGCGAGAATGTCAATTTAACCAGTACTAATGTAGCAAGCGTCGTCAGTAGCGAACTGCGAAATTGCTGTAAACTCAAACATTTCGGGACAGAGTTAGCTTGTCACAAAAACTTAGACTCGCAACTTGAGTTGCGCGGCGAGAGTCGAAAGCGCTTTAATTCTTATAGCATTCGATATTTTTCACATTTGTTAGAATAGCATAATCAGCCTTATGTTCGCACTGAATGATACACAGGCCGCCTCTATTCGTGAGGAAGTGGGCTGTAAGCTACCACGCGGGCCAATACGAATTGATAGATGTCATGTCACATGACTTCAAATTTTTGGTTAAAAACATATCGTTTTCCGGTTTGTAGAAGATTGACTCGCAGCTTGGGTTGCACGGTAACTAGGGCAAAAAAAAAACAGAAAATATTTCGCTTTTCATCAGGCGAGATCGAGGTCAAGAGTGGACCTATTCATTATTGAGAAGAAAATTGTCAAGTGGCTTTAAAGCCACGAATTTATTTAATAAACTTATTTTTCACGATCCTTTTCATTTTTTTATAAAAACTAAATCGTAACCAAAACACGTTAAATTCCTACTAAAAAAATATTTGCACGTTTACACAAAATGTAGGCAAATCCTGTAATTGAATTTACATCTTTTACTAAAGTCTTTCTACACATTTTTGCAAGTAAATAGGTTAAGTGCTGAAACATCTTGTAACATTCATTTAGTATCAACGAAAGGCTAAGAATGTTTTGTCCCAACAGTTTTTCAAATGTTCTAAATAATACATACGAGTAGTGTTACTGGCTCAGCTCAGCCTATCACAAGTGTGATTGCTGGACATAGGCTTCTCCCATATTGCGCCACAACACCCTGCCCTACGGAAGGACCGTATCCAGTCTGTTCCAGCCACCTTGTCAAGAGCATCGGTCCATCTAACTGGGGGCTACCCATTCTAAGCTTACGGATACGCGGTCTCCACTCTGTGAGTTGTCTGCTTCACCAGCCATTGGTCCTGCGACAAACATGGCCAGCGACTGTCACATCAGCTTATTTACTCTGCAAACTTGTCATAATTCCGGTTTTTTCAGGTACCTTTATTAAACGATGTAGGTACTACCCTACCCATACATACCCTGCTTATTAATTTGCTAGCTACTGTAAACAAATTTCCCAGTATTTTACATGACACTAATGAAACCATTTTTATTTGATTTCAGATCAGACGACAATTGAAACCGCTCGCTTTGACCATATCGTGCGCTCACACAATCGACCCGCTTCATATAAATCTAATGCAACAAACTACTTCTCTTCCCGCTGACTATTACTTGAATGGCTCTGACGTAAATTTTTACCAGTACAAAAGAGTCTACAGTTCTGTACGCAGTTTTATTTTGTGTGCACATTTCACACGTTTTTGGAGAGGTCAGCTAAATGTTGTGGAGTTAACATTTATGAAAGGTTTAAGTTTAAAAGGCGGTAGAATAAAGTTTTAACTGTGGAACTTTCAAGACAGTCGAATTATGAGCTCCACCATTATATATGTTAAAGTAATACAAGTGCGTGAGCAGTGCCACCTATTATGAGTTATTCGCAAGTGTTTGTGTTCGGTCCCGCGTTTGCGCCGCTAACATCGTTGTATTGATTATCCTTCTTAAATATACTTTATTGCTATAAAAGGTGCTTTTTATCCCATACCCCTTCAGGTTATGGGCCCAGGCTTTGCCAGTGAGTGAAATCAAAACTGATAAGTGAACAATTGCAGTGATTTGAACTAAAACAGTTCATCGTAAACAAAGTTATAAACGCGTCTACGCGAGTTAAGGTTTAACCTAGGTGATTAGTGTAACGTGGACTTGCAAGTTACGTTTGCCGTTTGTTTACCACAATTCATTAAGTTGTCACGAAGATTTTTTATCTGCATTATTGTTTTTTTTTTTGGAGTTGAAGAAACTTTGATATGGCTACATCAATTAAGATTGATCGACTTACTGGTGATAACTACGATACATGGAAGATACATATGCGAGCAATTCTGATCAAGAACGATCTATGGGAATATGTATCGGGAGCTATACCAAAACCACATTTAGGTGATTCGAAATGTGACGACTGGATAAAAACGGACAGAAAAGCTGAGTCAGACATATTGTTGGCGGTAAGTCCAAGTGAGTTGGCCGCAATAGATGGTTTGGGAAGTTCCAAGGCTATATGGGATAAGCTGAAATCTATGTACCAGTCGAGCGGACCTGCCAGAAAAGCCTCATTATTGAAAAAGCTGGTGCTTACTCGTATGCAGGAAGATGATGATTTGAAGAAGCACATCGCGGATTTTTTTGATGCAGTTAAAAAACTCAAAGAAATCGGTTTGATTGTTATTGACGAACTGCTAGCCATATTATTGTTGTATAGTTTGCCGGATTCGTTCGCCATGTTTAGGACGGCAATAGAATCGCGCGATGATTTGCCATTAACGGAAACGTTAAAGGTCAAGATTATCGAGGATTACGAAGCTCGTAAGTCCAATACGGTAGACCAAGGGGCTATGTTCGTCAAACGTATCAATAAAAATAAATATGCCAATCAGCAGAAGAATAATACTGATAATCAAGACCATAAAAATAATGTTGAATGTTATCGTTGTGGTCGTCGGGGGCATTTAGCGAGAGAGTGCAAGACTAAGAATATCAACAAGAATAAGCAAAGCGCACAAAAGTTAGAAGGCAGTAAAGACAACGAGCAAAGGACAACCATGTTATTGAGTACTACCGAAGAGGTTATGCTGGGTGAGAAACTAAATCCTATTTGGTGCATTGACAGTGGATGCACGGGTCACATGTGTAACGAGAAGCAAATGATCGAGGATTTTACGCGGCTGGACTCCGAACTAAATTTAGCTAATAGCGGCAAAACGCAAATTACCGGCGCTGGTAAGGTAAGCATTTTGGTAGACACGGGCAGTGAAGAACGCCAAATTGATATAGAAAAAGTGTTCTACGTATCCGATTTACGAACAAACTTACTATCAGTGGCCAAGATGACTGATCGCGGGTTCGAGGTACGTTTCAGAAAGAATGATGCGATTGTGATTGATAATGATGATAAAATTCATATGCGGGCAGACCGTGTTGGGAACCTATACCATGTTCGGACGAGTCAGAACTGTGCCAATAATGTTCAAGCTGTGAATAATTCACTCGTCACGTGGCACCAACGTCTTGGACATGTCAACGAACGCGACTTGAAAGCTATGGCGAAGAATAGTTTAGTACACGGGCTAACATTCAAGGATGACGAAAAGTTGTCTGAATGTGAGATCTGTATAAGTGAGAAACAGACTTGCACGCCGTTTCCAAGGAGAACGGAAGATCGTACAAGCGAATTACTGGAAATAGTGCATAGCGATGTTTGTGGCCCCATGAAACATCAGTCTTATGGCGGTAAAAAATATTTTGTTACATTCGTCGATGACAAGTCCAGATGGTGTGAAGTCTACTTTTTGGCAAACAAAAGTGATGTTCTAAATGCATTTAAAACCTACAAAGCCTATGCAGAGAATGTAACAGGAAAGACGATAAAGTACCTTCAGTCTGATAACGGACGTGAGTACGTAAACAATGAATTTGATGATTTATTGAGAAAAGCTGGAATCAGAAGAAGATTGACAGCCCCGTATACTCCCCAACAGAATGGGATCGCTGAAAGAAAGAACAGGACATTAGTTGAGATGGCACGCTGTATGATGCGCCAAGCAGGTAGTCCTCCTTCTTTCTGGGCAGAAGCAATTAATACTGCCAATTATATAAGAAACCGGTGCCCAACTACAGCGTTAAATGGTCAAATACCGTTTACGCTATGGAAAGGGAAGAAGCCCACTGTAATATATATGCACGTCTTTGGCTCGAAAGTTTATTATAAGGACAAGGGAAAACCGAAAGGAAAATTTGAGTCTCGTTCGCAGTTAGGAATATTTGTGAGTTATGATATTCAATCTAAGGCATTTAGGATACATGACCCTACGACAAGAAAAATCATGGTGAGTCGTGACGTGAAGTTTATGAATGAGACAACGTTTCGATATGAATATGAAGAGATATTTGACCATGAAGAAGACACTAACGAGGAACAAATGAGAGTAGAATTGAAGGTGTCTAACGCGAATAATGAAAAAGGAGAAGATAACCGGAAGATACTGAAAACTAGAAGAGATGGTAGTAAACCAAGAAGATCGATTGAAAGAGTTCATGAACCAGAGGAAGAGAGAGATAGAAGTCAATTACATAGAAAGAGGAACTCAACTGTCTCGTGGGAAAATTTGATAGAACCTGCTAAAAGAGGAAGAAGAAGACCTCGTTTAATTCGTACTGGTATGGCGGGTAGACCGCGGAAAGAATATCATACAGAAAAAGAGGAAACAACAGATAGTGAAAATGAATCAGATAAATCGAATGAACAGATAAGTGCAGGAATAGCAATGATAGAACCAATGGTGTGGAAAGATGTAGAAAAGAGAAGCGACGTAAACTTGTGGAAATTTGCACTAGAAGATGAGTATTTGTCACAAATTAAGAATAAAACCTGGGAAATTGTACCACGACCAAAACAACGAAAAGTTATTGGAAGCAGGTTTGTGTTTAGTACGAAAAGTACTGGCAAGAAAGTGCGCCTTGTGGCAAAAGGATGTTCACAACGGCCAGGGGAGGATTTTCACGAGACCTCATCCCCGGTTGTGAGATCGTCATCAATAAGGCTCATAGCGGCTTTATCGGCTGAATTTGGACTAGAAATCCATCAAATGGACGTGGTAACAGCGTACCTTAATGGTTCACTGCATGAAGAGGTTTTTATGGAAATTCCAGATCAGTTAAGCGATGTTCTAAAGAGAGTACTCGCAAAAGAAAAGATTGGTTCAGAGAAGAAAATAATAACAGAAAATAACATACTTCAAACAGCTAAACGCTGGAATAAGGATCTTGATGAATGTGTGGATAGTGTGTGTCTGTTAAGAAAATCTTTATATGGCTTGCGTCAATCAGGGTTGCAGTGGCATAAAAAGTTAGTGAGAAAGTTGAGTGATATTGGTTTTGAGGCGTTGCCGCAGGATCCTTGTGTATTTATTGCACAGAAAGGTGAGCGAATGATGTTAATTGGTATATTGTATTGATATGGTTGACGATATAATTATATCAACAAATGATGATGCATGGATGCAAGATATTAAGAAACAGTTATCGAACGCCTTTGAAATGAAAGATATGGGCAAGATATCAACTTGTTTAGGTATTGAATTTAGTCGTGATGATGAAAATAGAGTTTACTTAAGTCAAAAATCATATATAGATAAACTGTTAGAACGGTTTAGTATGAGCGAGTGTAAATCTGTTGTCACACCTATAGATGTTAATGTTAAATTAGAGAAACCTGAGTTTATCAGATGTGATATGATGGAACAGTATCCGTATCAAAGTTTGATAGGTGCCTTGATGCATCTGGCCGTATCAACGAGACCAGACATCACGTATGCCGTCAACTATTTAAGCCAATTCAATACAAATTACGATATTGAGCATTGGAAGGCTGCTAAACGTGTGCTAAGATATTTGAAAGGGACATCCGATTATGGTTTAGTTTACGAAAGAACAGATCTGCCTCTTTTTGGTGTGGTTGATGCAGACTGGGGAGGGAATGCGATAGATCGTAGATCCTATTCCGGTTTTGCGTTTATTTTGGGAGGTGCTCCGATTAGCTGGGAGGCGCGAAAGCAACGGACCATTGCCTTATCAAGCACCGAAGCTGAATACTTGGCCATTTCCGAAGCTACTAAAGAGGCAATGTATTTACGAGATGTTTTATGTAACATTGGGATTAAGTGTGAGTGTGTGACGTTATTTAACGACAACCAGGGTGCGATTAAGCTTGCTCAAACTAGGAACTATCATCCACGAACGAAACATATTGATGTGAGGCACCACTTTGTTCGAGATATGTGCGAACAAGGTGTAATTAATCTGAGATATTTGTGTACTGACCGAATGCCTGCTGATGTATTGACAAAAGGCTTGAGTGGAACAAAGCATCATGAATGTCTACGTAATTTAGGTATGATGGATGAATGTATGTGAATGTCGATGATATAAGCTCACTTCTTCGAGGGGAGGTGTTAAAGTAATACAAGTGCGTGAGCAGTGCCACCTATTATGAGTTATTCGCAAGTGTTTGTGTTCGGTCCCGCGTTTGCGCCGCTAACATCGTTGTATTGATTATCCTTCTTAAATATACTTTATTGCTATAAAAGGTGCTTTTTATCCCATATCCCTTCAATATACATCACACGTCGTGCATATTATTGTCGTCGTTGCTGATAGAGAAATGTTATTACTCTTGTAATATTTAGTTCACTTTATCTCATTAATATGTAAATTATTGTCTAAATAACTTTAGACTTCTGATTCATGATCTCATTTTGAATTTAAGTAAGTACCTGGTTTATAAATTATCTGTAAGTTAACCACAAAAAAAATTGTATGCCAACAGGCAGAATGTACTGGGAATACGTATCTGAAATTAACACCTGCATTCTATACAAAGAAAGAAATTGTTTATTTATTTATTGATATTTAGGTTTAGAGTTTCAGTGGTCAATCACGACTCCTCATAGGGTATTACACCCATTTTTGAAAAGTGTCTTATTTAGATTCTAAAATGCTAATAAACCACTAAAAAAACACAACGTTTCTATTTAATCGATTAGTGCCATAAAAATGCATTAAAATTTTACATTTTCATATTTTGCGCGTAATTTGACGAAAACGCTGGACGCACTGGTATATTGGTATGACGTCAGTTTGCTGTGTAAACAAATGCCCTGATATTTTGTACGATAATTGCTTATAATTTTAAAAATGAGTTATTATTCTACTTATCGTTGGTTTGCTGTTCCTGAATGTAAGATATTATTTCAATAAAAACTGCTGGTTACGAAAATAATAAAACCACAAAGTTGTTCATTTGATTAGTTTATTCAGCGGTATGACACAATATCATGGCAGGTACTATTTCATGGTGTTCAAAAACAGATTTAAAATACTGAAATATTTGAGTTTAATTTCAAAATTTATTTTGTTATTTCATGAACTAAAACTGACATTTTCCGAATCCGTTTTGCCTAAGCTATCTCAATAATATATTTTTAGTTTTTTCCTCGTTTAGTGTAAAATACCCTATTGTTTACTTCGATAGAGAAAGCATAAGCAAGCACTCCAGACTTATGACTATCGAAATTTTATTGTGTCTTTGGTTATACACATAGCATACAAGCTTTAGCCAGCGGCTTCACCCGCGTTAACCAATTTACACAGAACCTTAACAAATTAAACACCCAAATCTTCCTCATAAATCACTCCGTCTATTGGTGGAACCGCATGAAAATCCGTCCAGTAGTTTTAGAGTCTATCGCGAACAGGCAAACAGACGCGGCGGGATCTTTGTTTTATAATTTTATAATATGTAAGTGATAATGAGGGATTAAATTTGGAAAAGGCGATTCTATGGATCACAAGACCGCAGAAATAAGGGAGTAGTGGTGGTCACGTTTGAACCCAGGCAGGCGCTTTACTTTATGTTAACAATTTCATCACCATTGCTCTCAAAACGGCCAAGAAACACATCGTGTGGAAACCGTCCATGAACCAACAATTTTAAGACACATGATTTCCTTAATCCTTATATTCAAAATTCATTCATTATAAGGATTTTCGAATGATTCGGACACTGTCCTACATATTACAGTACTAATCCTAATGTTTTGGGCAGTTTTACGTCTAATCCTACATCGTAATCGGAGGCCTGTGTCCCAGCAGTGTGAATATAATAAAAAAACTGATTATGCGTTCGTTAATTTAAAAGATCTCGAGCTGGATAGAATACAATGTCAGTCCGTCCAATGAACAGCTGCAGTTAAAATCCGTCAGTAAATCCCCGTCCAACATAAAATAAACTACAAATAAGTGTATCCATAAAAATGTAGTAACATTAGCAACAGACACCAACCGTCGGAAATACTCTCTGGCAAGGCCTACCTCCATTATGCATGTTGCTGGCAATCTTGGCAAAATTGTGTCATTATGCCAAATACCCTGTTCTCTGAGAATTTAAAGTTGGGAATATTTTTAGTTGGCAACTGTCGAGATATTGTTTTTAATTTTGTAACATATGGCGTGTAATTCCTGGTGAAAAATTGGCAGAGATACCTTTCCTGTGGATGTTTTTGACTTAGTTTCAGCGTCAGTTATTCGTGTCGTGAAGGTGAGAACAATAAAGACTAATGTAGCAATGGATTTAAAGATCTATTATTACTAGTCAATATTATTACTATCAAAGTTGGACCATAATTCATTTAAATTTTAAGTTTGAACGTTACCAAGGTTCTATAATATACATAACTGTTAGTTTTTCGAGCTTTGCCATCTTTTTTTTTTTTAGTGTGGGATATCATCAAATAACTTTTCCCGCTCTGGGTGGAGCAGGTGGGCGTGTCAGACTTTTACTGACTAAAACCCACCCGTGTTCCCTCAGTTGCCTGTGTGCCAGGGGCCACGGTATTTCTTTCGAACAACCCGCACCCCTGGCAGGCATCGGCTTTTGCGGACCCCACCAGATGGTGCTGACATCTCTTTGAGGCGCGCGTGGAATTGGCAGGAA
The DNA here is from genome assembly GCA_949987655.1 of Polymixis flavicincta. Lineage (NCBI taxonomy): Eukaryota > Metazoa > Arthropoda > Insecta > Lepidoptera > Noctuidae > Polymixis > Polymixis flavicincta. The sequence goes on from OX465180.1 coordinate 3,379,692, forward strand.
CATCGACGCACAACCTGAATCCATGGATTCAGTACATTATTGTGAACTATGGGGAAATTTTTCGTTGATTATTTAAAATAAAATAAGCACTGCCATTCATTTTGATCGCGTAGGTTATGCATTTTTCTATGAAACAGCAGATTTTTATTTAATAACCAATAAAGCATTCTACGAATCACGTGCTGAATTCATGGTTTCAGTTAGTCAAAGACGTCAAAGTCAAAGCATTTATTTCAAACAGGCACTTTTGAACGTCAAAATTTACATTAAAATGGAATTGATTCTAGTCGCCCCTTCAAGAAACTCTACCGTTACTCTTTTAAAATGTTTTAAGTAAGTACAAAATTTAATAGGTATTTACATTCAATAAATAATTATGTGTGAAAACGATGCACCCAGAATAAAATTGGCATACCAAAATAGGTAAAAATAATGAAAGTGAAGCAATAACACATTGCGCGTCGATGTTTCCACACCGTATTTTCCTAAACCACTAAATTAAAAAATCCGCCAATAAATAAAAACAAACGTTTACAATTTATTGCTTGACTTAACTTTAACAACATAAGACGGAGTATTAAAACAATGATGATTAAGATGTCTTAATTAAAGTTTATTTTTTGCGGTTCATTAAGTTTTAACGAAGCTCTGGCGAAACATGACTCCTATTAAAATGTGCGCGTCTTCGCACTAAGTTTATTATCAAGTTGGGGTGATTAGAAAATCATTTTGGAGTATTTGATCTACTAAATTATGTACCAGATTATTTAACGACTGAAATTGTGCAGTAGCTTAAGTACGGTTATAAAGGTACGAAATTATTTACTAATTACCTTATTGGTGATATTCTTCATGTTTGGTTTGCTTTTGACTAAGCACCTAATAAAAGCCTGGTCGACAGACCAGGGTAAGCTATGGTTGCTGCAGTTTTTTCGTGGTTGGGTAACCATCTTTAAATACCAAGACCCTGCCGTGCCTTGGAAAGCCGTAGGTCCCGGCTGTCATTCGTGGATCTTTGACAGTCGTTACGGTTCGTCAGAAAGCCGAAAGTCTGACAACCAATCTTACGTTACTAAAGGTATCGTATTACCCAGTAACTGGGTTGTCAGATAGGCAGTCGTTGCATGTAAAACACTGGTATTTAGCTGCACCCGGTTAAACTGGAAGCCGACCTAAACATAGTTGGGAAAAGGCTAGGCAGATATTGATATGTATAACGTTTGAAAAAAGTCAGGTGCTTAGTACTTGCAACTGGAGTGCTTGTGTTAAGGTGAATCTAGTCCACATTTTTCCTAAAAAAACTTCGGGAGTGTATTACTCCACTGTTCGACAATGTACATCAAAAATTAAAGATGGTATGATTTTATCTTAAAATTTACATTTTCAGTACGAAAACAGAATACTAAAATTAAAAACCATTAAAAAGTTAGGAGCCAACAAAGATTCGTTTTTCTTACTAATTTAACCTAACTTTGGGCGTGTTTAAGTAATTTAAAAGAAGTGTAAAATGTCAAAAACTAAGTCGGTGCCGACAAAGCTCAATTATCTAAAAATTAAACAAACTTTATTGGTTGATTTATGCAGTGTTTTTTTTTTTCATAAAACCCGACCCTCCCAGGGACTTTTCTTAATTTTTTACGAGCTGGTTTTACTATTCTGATCCTGCAGCTCAGTCAATAATTTTGTACGTGTAGACTAGCGCTTATCACTGATACCACCTCTGCCGGACATGAAGCCTGGTGAGACAGTGTGCTTTTCAGCCAGGCCCACCAGTGAGTTCGAGCCAGCGACTAGGTTCCCCATAAGTAAGCAAATGTATGAACGTAAACGAAGTAAAATGAGTATAGTATGGATCGTAGCAGGTCCATAGTTTCTGGGAAGAAAGCGTGAGTTAATCCAATATGAGATTATGCATTATTTTGTTTATACTTCAAAATCTCTGCTAGTTATCTATCATTCATCTTCTGAAATCTTTTAGCCTAATTATTTTTGTTTGTACTGGATTTTGCCTGCGACTTCGGCTCCGAAATGTAGCCTATGGCCTCCATGTCATGTTCTACACATGTGCTAAATTTCATGCAGATCTATTTAGCCGTTTTTGCGTGAAAGCATATCAAACAAACAATCTCATTTTCGCATTTATAATATAATTAAGGACTGACTGAATTGTTACCAAACAACCTTTTCGTCTAAAATTGAACAACTATTTAATTCTAAGGTAAGGAATAAAGGTGGACAGCAAGGCAGCCTCGTTTCTCTCAAAAATGTTTCACACTATTAAATAAAGTAAAATTCGAGTTTTTTAAAACCACACTTCATAATACAACCATATTGAAGTGCTATTAAATCACAGTTACCGGAAAGTGGCTCAGTTATAACATAATCGCATCAGAGACGGCGCTATAAACAACAATACCTTACCCGCCGTGCGTAAATTTTCATTTGTTGCCCGTGCCCGCACAGCGCAACACTATATCATAATTCTACCATCCTACCATTCTACCATTGAACTCTAAAATATTTCCAAAGCTCACGTGAATTACCCGGTTCTGTAAAAGTGCCGTATTTCATGGCGTAACGTTATTTATTGATAAAGTTTTCGATGCAATATGTATAAGGCTTTTGTTTTTTGGGCTATGATGACCGGTGATGGCTTGAAGTGTATTATAGCCTGTTTGCGTATAGATAGATTTTTTTGAGCGGGCAATTTATCTTGTTGGAATAAAATGTGCTACAAAATTGAACTGAATGAACGGTCAAAGAAAATACACAGGCTTATCATATACCTACCTATAAGTTATAGTTGATCACAGTTTGTGTTTACCACTTAAAAGTCTGTTCTCACTGCCTTGTATTCTACTTTAGACATACGATTCAAAATGTCTTTTACAAATCTGTCTATTCAACCATTATCCACTTCAAACCCAAAACATAAAATCTCCTTGACACACGAGCACCCATAAATTCTTATCAGCCAGCATTACTAAGGCTATACATTAGACAGTAAGTAAGCGATTAAAACCTCTTTTATCGTCTGGTCATAAAAACACATACGATGTCACTTTCTAGACTCTCAAACTCAACCATTTTATTTTATTTATTCGGCTCACCAACAATTGAATACACTGATACAAGAAATGAGATACATCCACTAAACTTATAGAATAGTGTACCAATTTCTTACAGGTAAGCACATCATGCATAACTTGTTTGTCGTTCGAAATATAACCTAAATTTAAATCATACAAAATTAAATGAAAAACTGAATTAAAATAACAAACCAACTGCAATTACAATCAAAATTTAAACCGAGATACAATTAAAATCAAAATTATTTCAGTAATTAAAAATCAACATTAAAATCAAATCATGATAAAAATCACTATTAAAATTAATAAAATCAATCAATACTTAACTAAACATTACATAACAATCCCAATACAATTAAAATAAAAATACAATTAAAATCTAAATTAAAAACCGAAATGAACCAGAATTAAAAATCAAAAAGAAATCAGAATCCAAATCAACAATAAAATTTAAAAGAATTAAAAAGAAAATCAACACTAAAATTAAAATTAAAGAATACATTTACTTACACTAAGATGATTTTACAGGTTTTTGAACATAATACTTCGGAACCTACCAAGTGAGTCAGAGTGCACATCCACAAGATCACTGCAGCTATTTAATAATTTGCAAAGGCGGGGGATTGGAGAATTAGCACCAAGGACAGTTCTATGCGGAGGAGGACGTAAGGGGGTTATAGGAGCACGTGGGCTTTTCGTGGGTACACGAAATTTGATCCTGCTCAACAATTGGGGGCAGTCAATTTTACCTCTCAAAATTTTAAATAAAAATAATGAGTCCAGTATATCTCTCCTCTTCTGTAGGGAAATCATCTTGAAATGCAGAAGTCTCTCTTTATAGGATCGTTTCTTTTTAGCTATTCCGGAAGAGTATGCCAAATGCCACATAAATCTTTTTTGAACCCTTTCCAATCTTAGTGTGTGGGTGGCATAGTGAGGTCTCCATACTGTGCTGCAATATTCCAACGAGCTGCGGACCAAACAATTATAAAGCAGGACTTTGGTCTTATTGCGACGGAAACAGGCAACATTTCTTATGACGAACCCAAGCATTCTGGAGGCTTTTTTAACTACATTCTCAATGTGTGGTACGAATGTTAGCTGCCTATCGAACAAAACTCCCAAGTCTCTTATCTGTTCCACTTCCTGAATTAAGTTGCCACTAACGAAATAAGCAGATTGTTTTAGTTTAGTTTTTCTGGTGAATTTCACGTGGAAGCACTTACTGATATTTAGGCTCATATCATTATCTTCACACCACTTTACTAATATGTCAATATCCCTCTGCAGCAACTCAACATCAAGGTCTGATTCAATTACTCTACTCAACCCAGCATGTACTCGTAAAATACTTTTGACTAACAAGTACTCTGTACCAAATTTAAATAGTGCATGTAGAGTACATGCATAACTCATTTAGTTAAGGTTTTACTTATTCCGCGGATTTTTGCGGCCTTCACCGGTCCGGTCCGGTCATCGAGAAGCACAGAACCGGTCGAAATGGCGGTGCTTCCGAGAAGCCTATCTCCAGCAGTGGACGTCTTTCGGTTAAAATGTTGATTATTTATTTATTTATTTATTTATACTTTATGCACACACATGTACAGAGGCGGACTTAATGCCATAGGCATTTTCTACCAGTCGACCTTTGGGTGATGCAGAGACAAACAGTGGTAGGTGCAATAAATGAGAAGAAATTAAGTGCATAAAGCTATTTAAACTATAAATATAATATATATACCTAACTATATATAAATATAAGCACAAATAAATATACATAAATAAACTAATTAACTAAAAACAAATGAGTGAGTGTTGATGTCTCATGCTTATTAAAAAGTTACTAGTAGTCTATGTATCGACGACCAGTTAACGTGAAAACAAACTCCCAGAGACAAAGACGAACTGTTTATTTTGCATTCACCGGCACACCTTCGAAACCACAACACAGAAATCCTTCTTGGCGACAATCTTCAGTATTGTGGTAGTAATTCTCGAGGCGAACGCTATCACAAAGAGCTACTAATTAAAAATGGATGTTGGTATATGTTACAATTATTACCACATATTTAGACTAAATCTGTGGTATACAGGAAAAGTTTTTATCCAGTGCGCAAACTGTAACCATGAATTCAACATTTCATTGTAGAACCCCTAGTGCAGAAATTTATCGCCGGTTCGCCGAAAAAAATCGGCTGTCCCATACATTTTGACCGCGTAGGTATTGCACTTTTCTATGAAACAGCCGATTTTTTTTTTGCTTAACCGGCGAAAAATTTCTGCGCTAGGGGTCTAGAATGATATGCTGAATTCATGGTTACAATTTGCGCACTGGATAAAAACTTTCCCTATATACGAGATTGATAATCTGCAACACAGTTTGACCGATCACCATGAAACTTGGTAAATACATATACCTATGTATTTTTTATTGTGATGATTTTTTTATCCACTTGGGCAAAGCCGCGGGAAAAAGCTAGTTTTATATATACCTTCTCGAATGTTTGCAGTGATAATTATTTTTTTTATTTAGCGCATTCTTGTCGTCATTCATTCTTGCTCAATACACCCCAAAAACTACTAAAACCTACCCGAGAATTATTCTTCCAATCCATAAGATTTGATGACACTGTAAACTGAAAGTATGGACCAGTAGGTATACTTACCATATTTTTCTTTCATATCGTCAATCGTAAAACTGACCCTAACACTAACATAACTTATACGGGACTTGGATACTTCATGATCGGTCATATAAAAACAAATTGCCTACGTAAAGGCTGCGGTCCATATTACCTGGGTGGGTAAAATATCTACGTCCCAACCAAAACCAGCGACTAATCGACGGAAAATTGCAGAAGGCTTTATGAATTGTAATAATTATGATATGCAGGACAAAGCAGAACAATTGAAAATTCGCTAAATAGAATGAATTTTGTATAGAAGATAGAATGTTTCATCTATTCTATATCTATATCTATACATATAATAAATCTGTAAAGGAACTTTTTCTGTACATTTAAAATATTTCGAAAATAATTGCTTGGGGTGGTAAGGGATAATCAACAGATGACATTTTAACCCTTATCAAAATTTTTGGCTGTAGCTCGGTTTTTCAGTTTCTATGTTGAATAGATCAAGTATCACGTCAAAAGAACGAAACTAATATGGTTATCTTTCATACTCAAATATTGTTTATAACTCAGAGTTTATATTAGTCTTTGTTTCATCGCAATCGCTTCGGTCAACCTATCTAAATAATTTAAAGTGTTCAAGAAGAATTTATTTACGTAATGTTGAAACACTTAGCGACATCTATTGGCGTGAAACGGTACTAACGAATACTTAATAATAACACGTCATTCTCATATCAGTTACTTACTGTGTCTGTGTTATTTCAAAAAGTAATGATACTGATTACTAAAATCGCTTTCCGTTGGTGGTTGATTCCCACGAATCAAAAAAGCTAAAAGAATTTAAAATAAAAAGTTGTGATAATATTAACTGACGTGGTGTTCTGAGTCATATACCTAGAATGCAATGTTAGATAAATATTTATTAGTTTTATCAATCAAATTAATACAAATAGAGGGGAAGAAATCTCATTTTTAATTGTGATAAAAGTCTTAGTAGCGCCATCTAGCATAATGTAGCAAAATTAGAGCGGCTAGAGGAACATCTCCAAATTCTTAATCTCTAGCGTCAGTAACGCCATCTAGGTTTGAATAGCAAACATGCAAAGACAACAACTTGATTTCGCGCGAAATTTGATAATGTTAAATTTAAATGCGTGTTTACAGCATTACCTACTCGATTCAAATAATGGGAGTTTTGGGAGTAAAGAGTTGTAAATACTTATGTGCTAATTTTCGTGATGTTAGTTTTCGAGGTGGGGAGGGGTTCAAGCGAGGTCGGATGGTGAAAGTCAGGAAAAAAAATCCAAAATTGCGACCATAAGCTGGATTTGAGTAAATAGATAGGTTTTCACACGGGCAACTGTAGTTATGTCGATGCTCTTCCGAGCAACATCGCTTACAGAGAAGCATTTTCTTAGTTAAAACAAGTTTAAAAATGTATTTATTTATCCATTTGGCATCTCCAACAAAGGATACATTACCTACACAGGAACAATAGAAATCACAATAGTAAAATATTGACAATTTTAAAGTCGCTTCTTTAAATATAATTATTTATTGGTCTACAAATAAATGTATGGCTGAACAAAAGAAAAACTGAAACATTTTTGATTACAATTATTTACAATAAAAAGGCATCGCAACTGAGAGTCGCGGAGGATCGCTCTGTTACGTCCATTATCCTCGGGATCGGGCTCTCTCTCTTCCTGCTGCCTGCGTCAGCAGCGGGGAGAGAGGTGGGGGCGCGCGCGGTATGGCACTACGTAGCAACAACATCGTACTTAGTACTTACTATGTTCATAGAAAACCCGTGCTATACAATTAAATAGTTTTTTTTGCCTGGTTTGGTTTTTTTTTCAACAGCGCTTTTAATGTGGATAATGACCGACGTTACGGGGCGTAGGTAATGGTAACATTTGCAGCGAGCATGTCTTTACGCCGTGTGCTAAAATCAGTGTTGCTCGCTCGCATGTTTTGCCGTAGGTACTACTGACTGCACGAATACTTGCTTGGTAACATATTAGGTGCATTTTGACCCGTGACGCCGTGCCGGTCAGTATCCACCTTTACAGCGTGATCTTTCTTCATCGTGATAACGCCATGGTCCCACGGGCCGTTAACTGACAGGTGGCGTCAGGTGTTACTGCACTGCTACCTGTCGAGGCCTATCGCAGTCCGTGCAGAGCATTCCCACTGCTGTGGTTTTATTCAGTGGTCAACGTTTGATAAACAAAGCTAAAAGACACGCGCCTGTACGGGCCGAGATAGGCGCCCGCCCCCGCGTGGAATAATGCTTCAGCACACTCAACCAGACGCGCAGTCGATTTATTGAGTAAGTACAGTAAAAGCTCCTTATTCGTGCTTCCTTCATTCGCGTTTTCACTACTCGCGGATTAAAAAAATGCGACCCAATTCCTATATCCGCGGCTAAAGATTTATTTATTTGCGGGTCTAATCGGTACATCGGTACATACATATTAACAAATAACAAAAAGGATTCCAATAGGTATCCAACCCAATATCCTTTGTAAACGCGTCGTCAGATGGACTATAAAAAAGTGAAATAGACCTTATTACAACTTCGCCTAAAGTACATTGTCAAATGGTATCGCCGCTGTATTGGTTCGGCCTTTGACATTTACAATAGCCGCCTTCGCCGCGGTCGGTGTTTTTAACCGACTTCAAAAAGAAGGAGGTTATCAATTCGACATGTTTATATTTTTAATGTATGTTCAGGCATAACTCCGTCGTATATAGACGGATTTGCAAAATTCTTTTTTTTTTCGAAAGGGGTTTATTCCGAAATGGTCCCATTGAAATTTCATATAAACAGGGCCCGATCTAGCTATTTAGCCGGTCCGGGCAAAAATAACATTCGCCGCGCTTTGCACTAACACCATCAAAGATGGTATGACCATAATTATGTGATATTCTTTTAACTATATAATATTCACATACGTTAGTCTACTACGGCTTCTGAACAAGTATACAAAAATTCATGAGAGTAGGTATGTTTGAAAGTATACATTTTGCCGCCGCTCATTTTTGCCGCTCTGAGCATTTGCCCAGCTTGCCCCCCCTTAGATTGGGCCCTGCATATAGATCTGATGATGCGTTTCGGAAACAGACAACGGAACTCTTCAAAAAATTACAGCAAATCAACCGCGAATGTTGCTATCACATAAATAAGTATGCATTGTTTTGACCCAAAGGATGATGAAATTTCGAATAGGGTATTTTCCAATTTTTCAAAAACTATTCTAATTTGAAGATTGGGACGATATATTTAACAGAAAAATAAAAATAAATTTATTTATATCCATTTTCACCATTAAAAACGAATAAAATCAAATTTATTTTTCGTTGTTTTGAATTTACCGCCAAAACGCTTCTTACGATGACTTTTTATCACGAGACGTCAACTTTGTGTAAACTAAAGTAGTTAGCAATTAAAAAGTGAATGTCGAGTTTATAATTAACAAGATTTTTAATGGATATAAAGTGATATTACTAGCGTGCGGTGCCTCTGTGCAAAAATACTTCTAAAACGGCGCCAAACTAAGTATTTGTACCGGTGCCGTATAAACAAAGTTGACGTCACATGTCACGTGATAAAAAGTCATCGTAAGGAGCGTTTTGGCGGTAAATTCAAAACAACGAAAAATAAATTTGATTTTATTCGCTTTTAATGGTGAAAATGGATATAAATAAATTTATTTTTATTTTTCTGTTAAATATATCGTCCCAATCTTCAAATTAAAACAGTTTTCATGAAATCGGAAAATACCCTATTGGTGTATGGTAGGTAACAAAAAAGTGAAAAATAAAAACTTTTTTCAAAAAAATAACAACCGACTTCCAAAAAACACTACAAAGTGCAAAATAACTTTAATTTCGGAAGGCGGTGACAAATAATTAAAATACACATCCAACGTCACCGACTTCCGAAATTAAAGTTATTTTGCACTTTGTAGTGTTTTTTGGAAGTCGGTTGGTATTTTTTTTTTTTAAGTTTTTTGAGAATGTAAACAAACATAATGAAACCAACCTCATCACCATAAAGTATATTTATATATCATCATCATCATCATTTCAGCTGAAAGACGTCCACTGCTGGACATAGGCCTCCCCCACATTTATAAATGCTGCGACTCAATAGACATTCCATCCTTTGGTACGAGCCGCTTTGCGTGTTTTACCTATTGTTTCATCTTTCCATTTATTGCAAAATGTTGAATTTTTTTTTTACTTAAAAACGATTTTCGACGCGAAAAAATCTGTTTAACGCATAGAAATGCTTGATCGTTTACGCCTTGGAGAGTCGCTTGCATCCATATCACGCTCATACAATTAATCAATATGGTCAAAAACTTCAATTAAATTGTTTTTTTTTTTGTCACTTAGGAACGTATCCCCTATAATCCCATATAAATTACCATTCCATAGTCACGGTTTCTGTATTCGCGGTAGGTATTTTACGGAACGTATACCTCGCGAATAAAGAGCTTTTACTGTACCTACGGCAGGTGCACATTTATTATAAAATGAGCCTCGACCAGGCGCTTTGATCTATATTTATTCTAAAAAATCTGAGTGAGACTTCGTCGCAATATCATTATAACCCCTAAAGACGCCTGCAGGCCTAGACAAAACACCTTTCTGTTAACGTTCACGCTAAACTCTACGCCAGAATATATGGGAATGACATTACCGTGTCCTTTCCGCAGGTAATGTCATTCCCATACATCTTGGCGTACCGTTTAGCGTGAACGCCAAGAGTAATGTGTTTTGTCTCTAGGCTCTGGACTGCATTCGAAAGCTGTGGTAGATTCCTACCAGGATAGATCGGAAGATCGGAGGAGTGGTACCTACACCGTCAAAGCGACACATTATTGTTTTCCGACATTCACGCGAACGAAGTCGCGGGCACAGCTAGTAATCAGTCTATAATGTCCCACTTCTGATACACATGAGGCTCTCTCTGTGAGATCAGTAGCCCGTAATCTACCACGCGGGCCCAGTGCGGGTTGATAGACGTCACATGTCTTCGAATTTTTGGTTCTAGGACATGCTGGTTTCCTCACGATGTTTTCCTTCACCGTTTTGAGAGCAGTGATGATGAAATAATTTACACAAAGTCAAGCGCCTGTCTGGGTTAGAACCTACGACGTACAATCCGTAAGTCACGTCTGTTACCACTGGGCCACCACTCATCCCACTGCTTTTTTAGCACACTCTGGGAAAATATGCGTCTTAAGTGTTGTTGACTTGCTGACTTTAAATTTTTTTCACCACAGTACAAGTTATTCTCCAGTACCTCAAGAAACGATAAAGAAGCTGAGTTATATTAGCCTGTTTACTACCAACGTTACAAACATGATAAGTCCTGTCATGATAGTATCAACTTCTATTACTTTTTATTCCAGGTATAATTTTTATAGCGCACTTTCCTTTCGTAATTTAAGACTGTGAATTGACCTCACTTCGCTTTGAATTACTTCAACCGGAACATGTCTTTGACATAAATTTGGTAATTTGCAAACTGAATACGGGCGAACAAACAATTTTATTAGCTTAGATAGCACAAAATATGCATCAGGTAGCACTAATAGAAGGTCCACTTTGTTCGGAGACTCGCTATGGTTATCAGGTACAATTATAATTGTAACGAAACTGACGATATTATGATGCTTCGTATGTGTAGATTTTTAGTTTTTAACCGTCTTCAAAAAGGTGGGGATTGTATGTTCGACTGTATGTTTTTTTTGTGTATGTTCACCGATTTCTCCCCCATTTGTGAACCGATTCTCAATTTTTTTTTTTTTTTATTTGAAAGAGTATGCTCCTAAGATGGTCCCATTGGCACCAAGTCAGGATCTGAAGATGGATTCCCAGGGAAATCGAGGGAAACCCTCAAATGTATTAACAATGTTTTTATATATTTTCTAAAACTATTGAGATATTTGCGTCTGGTCATCATCATCTCATGACGCTGATCTGATGAAGGAAAGTACAACTCTTTAACGGTTAGGAGTTAGGTGGAGTTTCGGGCATAACTCCGTCTTTTATAGACCAATTTGCAAGTCTTTTTTTGTTCGAAAAAGGTTTATTCCGAAATGGTCCCATTTAAAAGTCATATAGATCTGATGATGAGTTTCGCAGACAGAAAACGGAACTCTTCAAAATATGACAGTAAATCTATCGCGATTGCTGCTATCACATAAATGTGCATTGTTTTGACCCCAAGGATGATGAAATTTTGAATTGGTGTGATGGGTACTACAACTACAAAGTGAAAAATAACTTTAATTTCCGAAGGCGGTGATAAGAAATTAGTAAAATACATATCCAAAGTCACCGACTTCCGAAATTAAAGTTATTTTTCAATTAATAGTGTTTTTCCGGAAGTCGGTTGTTTTGTTTTTCGAAAAAGTTTTTAATACTGCGCTCTAAAACGAAGATAGCCGACGTACTCGTAGCTAAATAGAACTCGGCAAGACACGTCTGCTGCATGCCAGACAAACTGTGCCCTGACACAGTGAGTCAGGGTCGCGGCAGACCACGTAGGAGATGGCGAGACAAGCTGGATAGGTTCTATCAAAACTGGAAGGAAGACGCGCGGACTCGCGAAAGATGGAAGGAGTAATGGAGGAGCCTACCGTCTCACACACAGGAGTGAGACAGGGTAGGCTAGTACAAAAAATAACATTTCTAAACTTCATTATTAGGGTTTAGCACGAAAAATATACAGAGAAGTTGCGTAGGCACTAACTGTATGCTTGGTATAGTTGGAGTCAATTAATGCAGCGGCTTGAACGAATAGAAGTTTTGTAATTAAACGTCAGATTGTAGATTTTAGTTCGAAATTTTGACGTTCGTGGCTCTGTGTATACGACAATAACGGCATTAGAAGCCACACCAAACGCTTAATGTGACTGCAGATATACAATGCTGCATTATGTCAAACGTGGGTAGCAGCAGTCAGCCGATTTGACAATCCATCTGCGACATACCTATACATACTTAAACATAGTGTGGTTTGATTCGACATAAGGCAGATGAAGTCATATACATGCAGGCATTGGATTCATCACTAGCCTAATCCAACGGAATATTTTCGTATTCTGAAAAATAAATCTTCTGTTTTATTTCTTTGACATGTCTAACATGTAAGTTAGGCGTTGTAAAATGAGGGGCCGTTGTCGGCTCGCAAGTAGCTTTTTACAGCCAATAACAACGCTAATAACTTTGTCAGTAAAATGGTTTTACGTTATACGAACGATCCTACGTACGGATGAATTTGATGGGGATCCGTCAGTAGGTAGATACAGGTTTTATTTGTTACTCTAATTCAATGGTTGGTACTTTTTTCTATCTATTTGTTTACCTATATACTTTGTTAATAAGGTCGATCGTTAACAATATCGTTTACTTTTGATGTTTCCTTAATTTGGTTTTATTTGTCTATGTCGTTTCATTTATATGGAATCAACAAAAAATATAGATACAAAATGTTTCCCCGAGGGGTTGGGCAGACGTGTACAATTTGCCAGTTATGTATAAGTCCTTTACGATAGAGGGCGAGCATATTGCCATCAACCGGGCACATATTCAGACTCCGGGCTGAAACTGAGAAATTTCACATGGATAAACCGAATAACACTTTTTCCGACCTGGGTATAGAACCCAGGACCTCATGCTGAGCAGTAGTGCTTGCCAAAACTAGACCAACGAAACAGTGGAGTTGGAGACGACAGTACAACAATAAATGCAAACACTGGCAATGCTAATGTATATGAGTCATCATCATCATTTCAGCCACAGATGTCCACTGCTGGACATAGGCCTCCCCCAAAGGGGGTTTATGCCATTATCGCCACGTTTGGCACCGGGTTGGCGATCGCAGTATAGTGGTAAAATGCATAGACGCTCTCTGTTGCTGAAGAAATGGGATGGTGCTAAGTATTATTTTACGTCCGACACCACACGGAACTACATATGAGTAGGTACTTTGAAACTATCAAATAAATCTTAAAATGGAAATCAAAAAGTGTGTTTTCTTTAACAAACATACGAACTAAATAAATAGTAGTGATAGGCCGATTATGGGTTTTGGCAATCTTTGAATAGCTATAGTGACTAAACTCATCATCATCTGCCTAGGTAGGATAGGGTCGGGTTCCAGTCTAACCGGATGCAGCTGAATACCAGTCAGACTTCCACAATCCAGTAACTAGGTAATACGATACCCCTTGGTAAGACTGGTTGTCAGACTTTCGGGTTTCTGATGACTCGCAACGATTGCCAAATATCCACTAATAAAGGCCGGGACCAACGTCTTAACGTGCTTTTCGAGGCACGGAGGGATCTAAATATGTATAGACGGTCACCCATCCACGGTCCTACCGCGGCAAGCGTAGCTTAACCTGATCGATCTCGACCCGAGCGGCTGCAAATACTTAGCCCCTCTAGTCCCCAGTGACTATACTATTGGATAAACAATATGTGTGTGTGTAAGAAGTGTGCAAGTCATGAAAATAGTTGTTCATAGGAAGTGACAACAGTAACTGAATCGATTTCATTGAATTTTAATATAGGTTTTTTTGAAGTGATAATTTCTTTAGACGCGTTGGGCATTTTTTAAGATGGGAAAACCATTGCACTCGCGACACTGTTACCGTTACCGAGACCTCTGTGCCTACAAATTTGAAATGAAAACTTCTTTAGGCGTGTTTGGCATTTTTTGAGATGGAGAAAAACAATTGAACTCGCGACACCGTTCATAAAACACACGTAATTGTTCAAATTTTCACTTCTGTCGGCACTCCGGAGAGTCTCAATTTTTTTTCCTTCTAAATGTACGTATTTTACCATGGCCTCTGATTGAGCCAAAGGAAATTAATTCTTATTTTAAGGCCGCCTGAATGTTATATGCATAAAGTAACGCCGAGGTCAATGCAATTTTTTTCTAAATAATACTTTGCTTTAAAAAAATAAGTTTGGTCATTGTCATAGCTTTAAACGCAAAACTCTAATGGGGTGTATGAGGTTTGCCATCAGTTGTGTTACACATTGTATTTGGTTGAATTTTCGTATGCAGACTGGGAACGTCATTGGATATACGAAGTTTACTTTGGTGTCGATTTGTCTTCTTCACCTTATTTGCACGCACACTTGGTACACCAACTTCATTTGTCTATACAAAAGGCTTTCTTTTTAACCTGTGGTGTAGTCAAGTCTTTGACATCGTTCATCTCATGTTAAAAGTTATGAATATTCAAAGTTGCTTAGTTATTTTTTGCCTGCATACCAAACACTTTAATGACCGATCAAAAACTTACTACATGACTGGATATTTACAGATAACAATAAAATACTCAGGGTACATACTGTAAATGCAAATATTTGTAATGGAAAACGCAGCTATGAGTAAAGAAATATCAATATTCTCGTTTGTAAAATTCGCTTATTTGTTGCCGCAAAAGTTTTGACTTTTCAATGACATGGCGTACAAAATAGCGATAACTTCCTCAATTATGTAGGGTACCTCAAACTACAAATTTTCCTTAGAAATGTAGTATGATAAATAACGGGATGTGTTAATAAAAGGGACCCCATAACTTCCCATGAGTGTCGTAATCAGCGGCCAAGGGTACGCAGATTATGGCAGCACCATTTATTCTAAATTCTAAGTTTAAATTACTATAATATATGCTTTTACACAGGACTGTTAGTTTCAGGAGTTTTGAAAGCTTACCTTTGTAGATTATGATTAGTACTTTACTTGACGGACTCTTTCCATGAAGATCTACTTATGCTGAATGGTGGTGCATCGAGATAAATCACGTGGCCATAGAAAGTACTTACCACTTTTGATCATTAAAACTAATTACTTTATAACTACATGCTAGTTTATTTTCATTAATAGCAGCGCCCCTCGGTTTCATCCGAGTAGTTCCCGTTTCTGTGGGAATACGGGGATAAAATATAGCCTATGTTACCGGGGGATAGTAGCGTCCCAACAGTGAAAGAATTTTTCAAATCGGTTCAGTAGTTTCGGAGCCTATTCAATGCAAACAAACAAACAATCAAATCTTTCCTCTTTATTATTAGTATAGATTGCTGAAAGGGCCTGCTCTTAACCTCTATCATGCCTAATGAAGGCGATAAATGAGGTCCATGATGGAACGAGTGTGCCAAGATGCCTGCTTATCCTTGATTTGAAGATAGACGGGTTAAATGTGGGAGAGAAAACGGCCGCTGGTAGAGAGTTCCATACTTTGGTCGTGCGCATAAAAAATGACAAAAACAATGCCAGTGTAATTAATTGAATTTAACTTATTGTGAAAAGCGTCCCTTTCTATGAATAAAAATATTTATTTCTATATTTTTTCTGAAAGGAAATCCAGAATAAAGATCTGCACCTTCACAAAAACCGTAACCCCAGACTATACCTACACAATTTAACACAAAAGTAGCTGAATCGATGCATTTAAGACCACAAAACTCTAAAAGGAAATAGCGTTCAAAACTTTGATCAGCGGCCAAATGTAATCCGTACCTGAAAGGTCCCGGCTACACGGATCTTGGCACGAATTCTTAAACTGTCCCAAGCTATGTTAAAATGAATACCTAGCTGAGGAGGGTTAACGTGGGAACTCGATGCAATATCGTCCGGGATGGAGAGGCGTTGATTGGTTGGTTTGTTTAGAACTAAAATCATTGATGACGAAACTGTACCACGTCCAGCCATCACTCGATCTCAAAGAATGCAATGACTATAGTCAAACCTATGTGAAAATTACCGGTGGAACTACGATACATCAGAATCTAGCGTAGTATGTCAGAAAGGACTGTTGCAGATAAGCTTGATCACGAAGACGCACAAACATAACATTAATATTATAGTCACTAACTTCCAAGCAAAACTGACATGACTGCAAACAAACGCACGTCACCAAATGGTATAAAGAGACTTGTATGGACTCATGCATGTGTCATGGTCTGTGTTGAGTTGTAGATCGTAGGTTCCAATCCAGACAGGTACTTTACTTTATGTAAATAATTTCATCACCACTGCGCAGAAGCAAAACCTCGTGAGAAAACAGGCAAGTCGTAGAGTCAAATATCGAAGACATGTGACACACCAACCCGAACTGAACCCGCGTGGCGGATTACTACCAACTCCCTCTCACACACTCTGTGCCGCAGCAGTGGGAACATAATAAGCATATTATGCGTGCATGGTCTACGGTTCATGCGGTAGACTGAACCATACACTTACTTCAGAAGCAACCTATGACTGCTTGATTTATGACTTCGTCGATAATCGAATACCGAACTAGTCAAATTTTACCCAAAGTGATAACTTATCGACAATCCATGGTAAAACGAACTTTCTCACTATGTATAATGTAGTGTAGAAATTTTGCCTACACGCCCGCGCGGGACAGGTAGGCGCTGCGAAATTACTTAACGACAGTCCCGAAGTAGTGTGGAGAATAATTACTGTGGTACTAGTTGCTATGTCTTATCTGGAAGAGCTATATAATTGTGTGGGTCTTGTGTTATTAGTTTAAGTGTAACAATATAATTGTCATCTTTTTGTGGGTAAATGTACACTCTATGCAGATTTAAGATAATAAAGACAGTGGAAAAGAAATATTGTGGCACAAAAAAACCACAAATGCAGAAGCCCAATTGGTAATTTCTAATACGTTGATGACATAACATCATTTTTAAGCATCATCTACTAGCGGGCGAACCTATTGCCATCAATTGGGCACAAATCCAGAATCTGTGTGGTTTTCGCGATCCAAGAATCGAACCCAGGACCTCAAGTTCAGCAGTACCTACTGCTTGCGACCACTAAACCAACGAGGCAGACCGTTACGTTGATGAAAGCTTACGAAAGCGCCATGACATGAGATAACAATTTGTCAATACTGTGTTATATGCTTCCTTGCTTCAACGAAAATGTCAATGGTCTTCCAAAGAAAAAGAAAAACAGACAGTTATGATGCTGACGTAAGAAACAGTCTTCTAAAATGATAAGCAATGAGGCATCAACTGACTATAATGATCATCAAACCTCCGGTGCCAAGAGCCTATAGCTACCTTTAAAATACGTTCTTAATTCCATTGGAGTCCATCATTATTCAGTACACAGCCTCCTTAATCAAGACAAAACAAAATTATTTACAACAGTATCCTCTTATAAAATAAACAGGAAGTTTTCTTAAAAATATTCTCATTAGCAATTGCTACCACGCAACGATATCTCGGCATACTTTAATTAAATATAGTCATTAAAAATATTTATAATACCCGACGGTAAGTCTTGCATTTTTATGAGTTTTTAAGAGATACGAAAGATAGTAAGAACGGCAGGCCCGATAAAAGGCCTGTGTTGGTAATTAAGAAACAGTCTTCTAAAATGATAAGCAATGAGGCATCAACTGACGATAATGATCATCAAACCTCCGGTGCCAAGAGCCTATAGCTACCTTTAAAATACGTTCTTAATTCCATTGGAGTCCATCATTATTCAGTACACAGCCTCCTTAATCAAGACAAAACAAAATTATTTACAACAGTATCCTCTTATAAAATAAACAGGAAGTTTTCTTAAAAATATTCTCATTAGCAATTGCTACCACGCAACGATATCTCGGCATACTTTAATTAAATATAGTCATTAAAAATATTTATAATACCCGACGGTAAGTCTTGCATTTTTATGAGTTTTTAAGAGATACGAAAGATAGTAAGAACGGCAGGCCCGATAAAAGGCCTGTGTTGGTAATTAAGAGTTACGCGTGTATAATTTTAAGCAAGAAAAGACTCTTTGCAAAATTAAATCTTTTAGTTGATTTGTACCTTAATTGTGGAAAATAATAGTAAGGAGACGTTCTCACACCATGCAATTTGCATCAGCTTTTATGTGCAGCCGGTGGAATTACAGACAAATTAATAAAGCAACGGTTGGCAAAACCTAGAAAAAATATGTATATTACGGAGAACCACATTTGTAGAAGCCGGGTGACACGAAAACATGCTCAAGGTAGAACACCGGCAAGATGCTCAGTCGCAACCAAAAGACTGTGGGCTGCACTTACCGAGCACTGCATACTACAGAAGACTGCAGTACTTGGAGACGCGTCGGCACTGAGGGAATGACGAAGAAAAAGAATTATTATTTTACAAGGTTGGTCTTGAAAAATAAACTAAGTGAGCAAATGATGTGAGTTAAATTCAAACAACTCAAGTTGTTAAATCGAAAGCGTTTGTTATCTATACGTACCTAGACATAAAAAAACGTTTTTAATATTTTTGTCTTCTGTCTGTCTATTTGTTAAAAGTTAATCTCTGGAACGATTGGACCGATTTTTACGGAACTTTCACTGGCAGATATTTTAAAGAGTAACGTAGGCTACAGTATTTACTTTTAGAACCGGAAGTATGATCTCGTGGGATATCCATACGGATAAGCCGCGTGCACAGTTAGTTACTACTATGTTACAGGATAAGGATGTTGCCCTGATGGTAAAGTGCTCATAAGGTTGAGAAGGTACACGGTTCACGTATGATTATACCTACCCTACTCGTCACTTAATGACGTTAGTACACCTAGATGATAGATGACCAATTCCTATCAAACCTAGGAACAGATATATCAGGTAAATGGTACCATAACTGCAACATACACGGTTTACACCGCATCATAAACTGACAATGTAACGGATTTGAGCAGCCATTGTGACGTCAGACCGATATTGTTTTATGACGCCAATGGCGGCGTTCTCAGCCATTTGCAGGTGATGTTGAAAGCTTTTAGATGTATATCAGTCTTGTGATGTGTCCTTTATAGTTTGTGCTTTGTTGTGTTCATTTTATACACAAGGATACATAAAATTCTCGAAGGATACAGATCAGAGAAAAATTGGTAAAATTTTGCAAAGATACGTTTGTTTTCATAATCAACAGGTTTGAACAAATAAGTTGTAGAGGCCTTAAATAAGGAGATACCTGTAACATAAGACATCAAAGATAATTTTAAATATGTTCTGTGCAAGTTTAAACTACTTCAAATGCCCAGTTTTTTTTAAAAAAAGGTTATGTTTTTTCATTTGTCGTTTGCAAATCTTTCTTATCTTTAACTTTTGCGAGTTTTGCTAGTAACTTTAAAAAACAAGTCTTTAGGTGCTAAAAGTTAGAAAAACCGGTCAAGTGCGAGTTGGACTCGCGCACCGAGGGTTCCGTACAAACCTGTGGGTATATGAGTAAAAGTTCAAAATTGTCAAAAATATTTTTTTTTATATGACGAAACTAAAAATTTTCGGTTTTCGTAATTTTTCCTATATCTGTACTATAAGACGTGACTTCGTACAAAATTTCAAGATTCTAAGTTCACGGGAAGTACCCTGTAGGTTTTGATTCCCCTGCGAGTTTCGAAAATTTGCGGAATTTTGCGGCCTAAATGGCTGTATCTTTTGATTGCGTTGACTTAGAAGGTTGATTTTTCTACAGCTTCCAGGGACAGTAGAACTAAGTATCATATAGAAATTTCAGTTTGATACCTCCACGCGTTCCTGAGAAAAACGGTCTTGACAGACGGACGGACGGACGGACGGACGGACGGACAACAAAGTGATCTTATAAGGGTTCCGTTTTTTCCTTTAGAGGTACGGAACCCTATAAAAGTAACGTGGCTGCATTTCCAAGATACACGAGTGGCAGGCACCTTTAACGCTCCCACAGTAATGAAGACGACTATTGAGAATAACTGAAACCGTGTCAAAAAGCCTGTCGACACACACAAATCAACCTCCCCACAATAAAACAGACGACAACACGAGCCGAACATTTAGCAGCTAATCCAACGCTTATCTAACACAACCAGTATTTATCCGAACACTGCAACACATCACTCGTTGGTTGCAGCAACCATTACATCGGCCGACATGCGATTAATCCCGGGAACCATCTACATCGGTGACTGAGCGGCAACCGATTGTGTGTGCAACCAACTATTTATCGTGGAGTATAATGAGACCAAAGGGACATCGGCTATTAATATGTGTTTAGAACAAGCTTGATTGGAGATCGTTTGCCTCCTGTTTTTGGTGCAATGGGGCTCGTAACATGTAGTGTGGCTGTGTTCTGTGAGAACGAATTGGGGAGTTCGTTAAACAGACTGTTTTGAAAGACAGGCTTCCAGTTGGTACCTGTGTATCAATGATGTAAGAGCTAGGATAGGAATATAAAAAAACTTTTTAACAAAAAAATTAAACCGCCGAAAAAACTGAAAAGAAAAAAATAATAAACCTGCTGTGTTTAACCTTAATAACTAAGTTCGGAAGTCGGTGACTTTGGAAATGTATTTTAATTTTATGTTACCGCCGCGGTTTAATATTTTTGTTAAAAAGTTTTTATTTTACAATTTTTTGAGGCTATAATCTACTAATGACTACATGCTTATTTTTTTTTTTTTTTTAATACACAACTCGGTATTAAAATCTGTGAGTAAACAATGAATCATCCCCTGTTTTTCTACCCTTAGGTTTGGTTTTTTTTTTTTTTCAAATTTATATGGGACCAACTTTGGTGTATACCCTTTCCAATAAAAAAATAATTATCAAAATCGAACTACTCTGTAAAAAGATATGCGTGGTCATACATAAAAAAAAAATATAAACGCGTCGAATTGAATAACCTCCTCCGTTTTTTCGTCGGTTAAAAAAAAATATGTATATACCTATACGCGTCGAATTGAGTAACCTCCTCCGTTTTTTCGTCGGTTCAAAAAAGAGGGCATGGTGACCTTAGGACAAGCCTACCTATGCTACTCGTATACCAGTGGAATGCTATGGGTTCATTGATTGACTGTTGGGATGTCATTTCCCTTATTTTTGTTTTAAATGCTAGTTTGTCAAGTAGTGTGATGAGCTGTCCCGAATTGTAGTCGAACAAGTAAACAAGTCTTGTAGACTAAATACGCTTTAAAGATAAAATTACTTTCACAATATAAATCAAACAAACAATCAACAAAACCACTTAATCCCTTCAGCCATTGAAATGCAAGTGGTGCTCGTAAAACGGCTTCCAATGAAACTACCGTTGTAGACAGCAACAGTTGCACTACCGGTTGTACAGGAGACAATCGCTGTATAAATTACAGAGTATGAAAACATTCGCGACTGCGATTTGGTGCTGCCAGGAAAGTTGGTGGATGTACGGGAGACTATTGTAAGCGGTCACCTCGCGAGAAATGGTTCAAATGTGACATGAAAAATGTACTTCTGAAATGATTATTATTTATTTGCATTGTAAAAAGCGAACCCTAATGTGAATATCCCCATTGCTAAGCGCTTCCCGGCTTGCCACAAAGCAGTTGTCAGAATTTTCAGTACTATAATATGCACCTACCATAATAGTGCGAGATCACAGAGCTTTCTGACATAACTTATTTTCACAAAGATGAAACCTTAGGTTCTGAGTAGTGGCCTCGTGTACTTATAATACCTGCGTGTTTGTGGAGTTCGCTCAGTAACACCTGGGTAGGTACCAGGTGAGAAAGGTAACTAAAAATAAGTGTTACTTTACTCAAATTTACATGGCTGATTTTTAAATATACTCGTATATATTGTAGAATATTACTCTGAAGTAATATCAAAAGTATCAGACGCTTTTCATGGACCGGAAATTTTGTCAGACGCTTTAAAGCTCTACAAAAACTATATGAACCATTTGACAGCTGATCACGGACTCAGTTCGTGATGCCGCTCATTCCACAGGACGTCGATCACGTACGGAATACGTGATTAAGTTTCATACAGTTTGTTTAAAAATCACGAATTCAAATTGTAATTGGCGCGTAACTTGGATCGAGGGGATTTCTTTACCTACGCGCAAGTGTATCGTTCATCGATATGCGGTGCGGGAAATGTTGAAATAAACGATTTTTACTTTACTTATTTTAGTTACCTTTCTCACCTGGTACCCGCCCAGGTGTCACTGAGCGAACTCCACAAACACACAGTTATTAAAAGTACATGAGGCCACTACTCAGAACCTAAGACTTCATCTTTGTGAAAATAAGTTATGTCTCTGGGATCTTGGACTATAATGTTAATTTGTATTGAACATAGGATCTTGTGAATTTTAACGATTGTTATTATTATAATAGAAAGAATCACCTGCTCGATTGTTTTTATTATCAATCGGTTTTGGTGTTGCGTTTCAATATTAAATTTTTCTTGGGTGTTTCGTACATATTTCTCATAATAATCGCAGCGTTTTCCTACACAACAGAACTCCCTATACTATCCACCAGTTTGGCTCCGGCTTGGAACCGCGGCGGCCTGAAAAAGTGGTCTATAATTAAATCGGTGCGCGCCAAGAAACTGTCAATATCTGTGCAATGCCTGTAGGCTCATAACGGTTAAATTGGCAGGTGACTGCGAGCCATTGTTTCATTTTATTCGGCTGAAAGAATATTCTGATGATAAAAGAAATTTATACTTTAAGAAAAACGGTTTGGTAGATTTTGTTGGTAGGGAACAAAGACATTAAATTATTTACTTACCAATTAAATCTCTTTGTTGGGGAAACATTATTATACTATACATTGCTATTAGTCTGTGATGTTAAGACTGAACTGAAGAATAAGCTGAGATTAAAGGTGATCATCATCATGATGATGACTGTGATGACGATAACACCAAGATATTGAGACAAATACGTTGTATTTTAGTAATCGGGCTGCTTACTTCCACTACCAACAGTAAATATGATCTATATTTTGCATAACTTGAGTACTCCGCCAAAACTGGTACCAGTATTTTTCTTTACATATATAAAAACACGCCTCTATTCCCTGAAGGGGTTGGCAGAGGCGTTCCTAGTTTTATGTGTGCAGATTTTTTTTTGTCTCTTGAAGTACAGTTTTCATATGAATTATTTATATGTTTAATGAAATTCTGCACATCCACCTGTTAGGCTACGCAGTTTCGTAAACTGATAGTTCGTTCTATCTTTTACTTTTTATTAGCACGAGAAAGTCCAAAAAACCCTTATAAATGTTTTACCTAACTTCTGAACTGCATAAGCTCATGCCACCAATCCATTACAAAATCTTCTTGAAAGCTTCTCTTCATCCTAATCTTTTAGCGTTACTTTATTAGCTCCACGTGTTTATCGCGTCGCTTTGTCAGAGTTGAGCGTCGACTCTGATACGGTTTTATGACGAGCTGGGTTAAACATTTTGCATTCCCAAGTTCGGTGACAGATTGTGGAAATTGGCGGCAAGTGAGCTAAGGATATATTACTCTTCCATTATTAAAAGGAAAGTTATCCAACATTGAGCAAGGGTTATACTGATAAGAATATTCTGGGCATCATAGAAAAACATAAAAAATATGTAATCTCAAGTCTAGTAATAGTCAATCTCTTACTTACATGAGACTGAACATGGACATCTCTGTAGTCCAGAGCCTTCAGTGTGATCATTGTTGTAGAAATTTAACACTGACAACTCTTGAACACAGCTTACGATGTGTTGATCTTCACGTAGACTGCAATTGCTACAAATTAATATATTTTCTGCACAAAGCTTTTGGGCATAATAGGACAGCAAACGCTAAACATTAGGAACTTAATCATTTTTGTCCTGTGCTCATAACTGAGTTACGGGCCTCAGGTTACTGAAGCTCCTAATAACTGCAGTCCTTCGTTATCTATTAGATTGGTAACAGACACAGTCAACCGTACCTATGTATGCTCATTGCTAATACCTTAGTGATGTTTAGACTCCAAAACCCCTCGAAACACTCATCAAAGCCCCTAAACTCTCCACCAGTATGTCCCACACCTTTATAACCAGAGCCTGACTCGCGACATATACAGCTTACAAAGTAATTTTTATCTACCAACATATACATTAACGCATCGCTTAGCCACACTCTGTTGGCCGCTGGTCGTAAACGACAATGTAACGCGCGTCGTTCGAAACGATTTTAACAGCGCTGTTGATGGATTGTCTGTTCGCGACGATACTCAATAGAATGATAAAATAAACGATGTGTTTATGTATTGGCACGGATTGGAGACGGTACCAAGATGGCGGATATTGTAGAGTTAAAATGAAGAAGAGGAAGATTTAGTAGTAACGTTTGATCGATGCTAGATCTGTCTGGGTCTGGACATTTATAAACTCACGCCTGTTTTCCCATGGGGTTAGGTAGAAACTACAGAACGCCACCATCTACGATCCTTACATACTCCTTTTGCCTCGGGTCATCATCATCATCATCATTTCAGCCGAAAGACGTCCACTGCTGGACATAGGCCTCCCCCAGAATGGGGGGTTTTGCCATAATCGTCACGCTTGGCAGGCGGGTTGGCGATCGCAGTATGGTGGTAAAATGCATAGAGAACGCTGCTGCCCATTCTCTAGTAAGTCCCTTAGTCGCCTTCTACGAAACCCACTGGAAGAAATGGGATGGTGCTATTCTTTTACGCCCGGCGACACATACGGATATGTTCATACATTAGGTCATACAAGGACACCGTACTACGCACTTGTACTTTCTGAAGAACATCACCAATAAGGTCACTATATATCCTTATAGGGCATCCCCCCTCGGCGTTTCCACTCACATCTGCTTTGTAAATATCTTTTGTTGGTCACCCTTCATTCATCGTCGTAACATGTCGAAACCATCTAAGTATAGGTACTCTTTTCAATTTTTCTCACTACATATTTTAAACAGCTTCGTTGCCTCACCACATAATTCCTCAGGCCATCATTGACAGTCACACCACACATGCCTGAGTCTGGTCAGGTCTAGGAAACTCTACTAAAATTAATCAATTAAACGTCGGTTGTTTTTTTTAAATAGCTTCACTGTTTTTTTTTTTTTTTTTTTTGCTGGAATAACAGTGAACACATTTTTATTTCTAACTCTTTTACCTCTCCCTGACAAAACATAAATATTCCTACAACTTGAACTAAATACCTCTCAATCTAATCTTAAAAATAAACTTCTAAACATCTTAATATTGTCACTTCACATTCATCTTGAAACTGTATCAAAAGTAAATTGCTTTTTCAACTTACATAGAGAGTGGAGCGTCGAAATTTACAAGTCGTAATGTTTCAATTTATTTGTAAATCAGTTTAAGTTGCACAAACACAAGACGGTGCGGAAAAATCCAGGGTAGTGTTGCGTCTGTAGCGAACGATCCCTAATATGTTAAGGATGCTAGGGGTGGGACATGGTGAGGTAAACACATGATGGAAGAGAGAATATACGGATTTTAAAGGGCATGAGAGTAAAATCATGTGTGTTAGAAGATTTGTGCGTAAGTTTGTAACTTGTGGTTTTTGCCACTGTAAGCACTCGTCAAATGGCAAAGAGAAAGTAAAGCTAAAATAATTTTTTGGCAGAAAACTAAAAAAAAACTTCTTTGTTATTTTTTCTTTTTTTGACTGAACTAATTGACGAGTTAAATATTCACTACAGATTAATCACAATATAACCGCGCGCAACCATCGGGGCACCGGTGTGGGCGCCTACATTGAGGCGCCAACCAGCTCGCCGGTTGAGGGCGTCCCATAGGGTCATGGCGATCCGAATGATCCGAGGATATCGCACGATCTCCAGCGAGGCGGCAGGCCTCCTTGCCGGATTACCACCATGCAAAAGCAAAGGAGGCAAAGGTCCTCGCGCGCATGTGGCAATGGCGCGAGGAGGCCAAATGCCGGGGTGTAACTCCGCTGCCGCGGGAAATCGCGGCACAGCGGACAGAGCTCCGGCGGGCTCTAATGGCGACATGGAGAGTGCGATTGTCGCAACCCAATACTGGGCACGCCACGATTGCGGCGGTAAGTCCCCTCTTTGAAGAGTGGTTTGAGAGGCGGCATGGCGTCCTCACCTTCCGCCTGACGCAGGTCCTCACCGGACACGGTTGTTTCGGGAGGTTCCTGTTTCGGATAGGACGGGAGGAAACACCCGGGTGTTTCCACTGCGAAGATCGCCCTGAGGACATGGTGGAGCACACGGTGGCGGTCTGCCCGGCTTGGGCGGAGCACCGCCGTGTCCTCGTGGAGGCGATCGGCGGCGGCGATCTCTCGCGTCCGGCCCTGGTCCAGGCCATGGTACGGAGCGAGAGTGCATGGATAGCCGTCACCTCCTTCAGTGAAGCAGTGATGCTCGCGAAAAGGGAGGCGGCGCACGTGAGGGAGAGGCAGCATATGCGCCCTCGCGACCCTAGCCGCCGCAGAATACGGAGACGCCCTGGGCGTCGGGAATCCCAGGCCGATTTCCGGCCACCGTAGGCATGAGCTTGCGGACGGCGAGTAATGGGTAGCTCGCTGTCCGGTAAGCACCAAGCCCAAGTCGACGACGCGTTGTGTTCCACGCGCGCCTCAAAGAGATGTCAGCACAAAAAATTATGGGGCCCGCGAGGGCCGATGCCTGCCAGGGGTGCGGGTTTGTTCGAAAGAGATACCACAGCCCCTGGCATACGGGCTACTGAGGAAACACGGGTGAGTTTTAGTCAGTAAAAGTCTGACACGCCCTCCTGCTCCACCCAGAGCGGGAGAAGTTATTTGATGATTTCCCACCCAAAAAAAAAAGCCCTGTACGGTACTTTCGCTCTATGAGGCCTATAAAAAGAATGAAAAGAAGCCAAACGCGGGGAATAATCGGTTTTTCAACTGGAATGACACGTAAAGTTATCAGATATTACGAGCATTAAGTCCAACCTCACTCCTGTTTACTGTTTAAGTGTAAAATCCAGCTCACTCTGTCATGTCCCATCACTAGCGGTGCCTTCTCAAGGCGACGCGTACTTTGCATGTTGAGTGCGCCCGCTGATACCAGCACAGCAACGCCTTTTGCACTTCACCCAGAATGCATTTTAGTTATCCAATTCAATTCCAAGTTTATGGTGCGGGCTTAGACGCTGGAATTTATAGCTGGTGAGTTTGTGGACCCCATATAATGAAATGTTAAAAAAAGTCCCGTCAAAGAGACCCGTCATCGAACCAAAATCTACTCATCATGTAAGGTCACCAAAAGAGATGGGTCGTCTGATATATTTGAAGTTAAGGTGACACTTGTCCACATTTTTTCCATACAAACTTCGGGAGGGTTTTACTCCACTGTCTGACTATGTACATCAAAAATTAAACATGGTATGGTTTTGTCTCGTTATTATTATTGTCTGTACGGAAACAGAATACTAAAATAAAAAGCTATTAAAAAGTTATGAGCCAACAAAGATTCGTTTTTCTTGCTAATTTAACCTAACTTTGGGCGTGTTTAAGTAATAAAAGGAGTGTAAAATCTCGAAAACCAAGACGGTACCGACAAAGTTCAATTAACAATAAGTTCAATAAACTTTATTGGTCATTGATTTATGCAGTGGTTTTTTCATAAAACCCGATCTTCTGAAGGACTTTTCTTAATATTTTCGCGATTTTTTTGCCAAAAATGCTCCTGCATCTCACTCAATAACGTTGTGCGTGTAGACTAGAGTCTAACTGCTCACCACTGATACTATCTCTGTCGGGTACGAAGCCTGGTGAGACAGCGTGATTTTTAGCCAGGCCCACCAGTGAGTTCGAGCCCGCGCAAAGTGTGCCCTTAAGTAAGAAACCGATATATGTTTTCACATTTCATTTATCAAATTAAATTTAATTCGAAAACATCCATAGGTTGTCGAAATCCAAAATTCTACTTAACATGACGACCCTGGTTATTACTTACGAGTATCTCTTTTGGTGACTACAGTACAACTTACTACTGAGCAGAAACAATTGCTGAGAAGCCACTTTTATTTTTAGTATGAAAGTACTAAAATATAAATTGATTCAATTGTAACAATTTTTATCATTGATCAGTATAATCTATCTGTGTATACAGAAGAAAAGTGAACTACATATTTATTGACTATTTCTTAGTCCAATTTTTGTGATATTTGCATGCCACTAACTGTGATACCCACTTTATAATATTGTTACACCTTAATAACCTGTGTGCAAAAATAATGATATTGGATTTATAAGTAAAATCGTTTTTAACCAAAAACTACATTATTCAATGTCAACCAAAACACTACAAAGTCTTAAAGGCTTAACGCACATGATTGCGACCTCTCAACGTCCCAAAATCAGCACTTAAAATATCCACCATTTTGCTCTCAAAACACCGGCCAAAACACAGTTTCAGCCACTCCCATTCAAAGCTAACCCCCCCCCCCCCCACACACACGCGAGCTCCAAATTAAGGCTCTTAATCATCCTTTGGACATAGCCTAGGAGCCACCGAACAAAATATAACATTCATAAAAGTACGATTTAGTCGCGAGTACATGTGACGACAGTACGTGAGTTGTCTGTCCTTAACTATGTACGAATTTACGAAACAAAGACTTATAGCCGGGAAAATCCTATTCAAAAACTAGCATTGGTAAAGGATAGTGAACTTTGAGCGGTAAAGGTAGAGTAGATTTTGCGTTGGTGGTACAAAATTCCGTTGATAATTCAGTTTTGAAAGGCGCCTCCGTCTTGCATCAGTTTGTTGTTGATTCTTATAATTTTGAATTAATTAACGTTGTTTTATAGGCTTAGTTCCAAGTTTGGAGCTACCTACACGCTTTGGTTTTGTTTCAAATATACTTTCAAGCCCAATAATAATACAACCAGTTTATTACACTTTGAGAAATTCCAGAGCACCGTCAATACAAAACGCTACGACGTAGCTGATGCTACGCAAGCTTTGCTGTCGTAGTAGTTACCGCTACAGAAGCTACGCCGTCGTAGCAGGTGACCGATCACCAAATAAATCACAATTTTGTTGGACCATTGACCTAACTTGCATTTTGTATGTATCCATCGTTTTAGCTCTAAAAAGACACTTTAAAGTTAGGAAACGAATCAATCCTACAGAACATAGAATTGCCTTACTATACCTTAGTCCTATCTACAACCTGACTCACATAACAAAAGCGCACTTCAAACCCAACATTCAGCGTCCAGCTTGCCAATTCATCCCACTAAAAAGGATAAGACCACAAAACGTTCCATTCACAAATTCACATCGCAATTACGGGGACAATTTTAGTTTTTTTTTTTTTCGGCCATGCGGTTGCCAAGTGTCCTATATGTCCAGGATGTTTGTGGTCCCGAGTGGCCGGCCAGATTGTAATTAAACCCTCTCGTGCCAAGAAACTGTCGCCCAACAACATGTCGACCGCACATGTCCCGGTTTTTTTTACCAACTTTTACAAAGCTGATGTTTTATGATTTATTTATTTTTTGGGAAGTTCATGATTATGTTACGAGTAGGTTGAGAGGAGGCGTGAGTACGTCTAAGTACTCTTTCATGTGGCGATATCAAAGAGTCGTTTGTATAAATCTAGCTCACTCGTTTCGCTAGACATGTTTGAGGGATTGCGCTACTTATTTACACATCTTCAATCTTAACTCGATTAGCGTTACACAGACAGAATTTGTTAACCTCTATTTTCTATGTTAGAGGGTGTGGTAATATTAGGTGGACCATTGTGCATGAGCCAGGGCTGTCGACGGTAGTTGTTCCAATCAGACCTACTCCCTCCAGCAGTTGATTAGGTGTCCTGGTCTGTTGAAACCATCTGTGTAAGATCTGGGTGTCCCGAGGGTTTTTGTCCTAATCTCGGTGACGCCTGGTTCAAAGAGCACATGCACAAAGGTTTCCTTAGCGTCCAAACTCTGCCCCTAATTGATAAGGAATGAAGATTTCGATGCGTAACGTTACTATTACCTACTTTCTTAATGTAATGTGGTTATCTCATTAATACGATTACCTATGAAATATACGTGTAAATCTGAAGTTGAAACCATTATATTTTATTTTGTGCCTGTGCATCAAACACGACCTTTCATAGCAAATCCACAATACCACGCGATGAAGAAATCTTCCCGCTACGTTCACGGCATAAAAATAAAAACATTCCCAGGAAAAACTAAAGTAAATCACACTTGGACGATATATCGTAAGTTTAAAGACAATGACGTGTATCGGATTTGGATCGGCGCCACACGCGCGCCACAATGAGGCGATTTAGGCGCGCACCGTGACGAGAAACGCAAGTGTGCGCCGTCACTCATGTCTCCTTGTTATGGCTCATAATTGTTGGATAGTGGACTTTTTTATCTTTCTGGGATTTATTGCGATGGTATGATATGAAAATGATGTTACAATGTAATTTAAAAGAGTGTCCATGGAGTTTCATGCCCGTTCTACCTTCCACTACGCTTTGCAACGGGCAATTATCTCCATATTTCTGACAGACCGAGTCCTTTGCATTATTGCCTGTTTTGGTTTCATTAACATGAATGCTTAAAGTTTGAGTTTGACAACTTAAAAACTTTCGATCAAATAATAAAGCGATTCTCTTAAAACGTTCTTTTTAGAAAAATGTTCTGGCTGATTTAAGGGGACCCTACATAAAACCTTATTATGCTCTATATAAACTATTACTGGATAGCTAATGGATTGAAAAGGAAAGGCTCAAGGTTTTGGGACAGGACTAATTGTGTAAGAGTAGCAGAGACAGGCTGATACAATACCGAATAAAAATTATTACAAAATAATCAGATAAGTATTGTCTGCGCTGCCTTCTGGGAAACTATTACTGACATTTTTCAAACAAGCTGCCTAACCTTTTCCCAACTATGTTGGGATCGGCGTCCAATCCAACCGGATGCATCTGAATGAATATTTCACATGGAGTGACTGTGTATCCGACCTCCACGACTCAAATACTGGGTAACATGATACTCTAGTGAGACTGGGTTTCAGACTTTCGTGCTTCTGACTACTCGTAACAACTTCCAAAGATCTACAAGTGACAACCGGGGCCAACGGCTTAACGTGCTTTATAAGGCATAGACCCGCTACGTAAAGGAGCCCATCCACGGACCGATCTCGGCTACCATTGCTTTACCTTGAAAAACGACCCGAGCAGTTGTTATATTAAGCAAGCTACCACGAAAAAATACAATATCAACCCGCACAAAAGAAAAAAATCCTTGTATAATGTTGAGATTCGTTACCTGTCGCATAACGCATTATGGCGCTTCTGTATTCAGAGTCGATGCCAAAGTACAATGGCGACGAGTTCCGTCATAGGTGGCCAAAGATTAATGAGCCCGGGCCTTGCACCCACTTTGTGGTTACATTGACTGATTGCCACGACTCTGGCACTGGCATGGCATCGTGTTTTACAAATCGGTGCGGGGCTTTTTGGCAGTTTAGATTTTGAAGACTGGAAAATGTATGGACACAGTTTGGTTTGAAGCTGAGTATTACTCCTCGTGTGAGAAATTTTAAGCAGTATACATTATAATTGTAGAACATTCACAACTATCTTTTAGTTAATTATTGTTGCGTTACCACGGCCAATAGGTGCTGATCTTGTTGGAGACCGCCTTAAGGCTCCTACAAACAGACGTGAATTATTTAGAACAATTTCTATGAAAACTTCATGGAAATTGTTCCACAATTGTCGCGTTGCACTGTCGCGTCGCGCCTGTTTGAAAAAGCCATTACGAATCTCAAAACGTCTCGCTCCGTTAAGATCTACTTAAACAAATAAATAAAATTTAAGTGTCTGTTCGTAATGTCTAAATAACAGCATTTTAATTAATGCATATGAAAGTATTATAAACAATTATCAAGGCAAAAATATTTTTTGTCTGTTTGTTCGTTCCGAATAATCTCCGAAACGGCTGGACCGATTTTTACGGGACTTTCACTGACAGATACAGAACTGAACTGATGTTATAAGGCTACTACTTTTGTCCCGGAAGCACGTTCCCGTGGGATAAATAAATTAAAAAAAACAGTGATCCTTATTACCTTTTAGCGGTGGGAAAAAAGCATGTGGGTAGCTTACTTGATGTTAGAAAATGAGTAACCACTGCTTGTGTTAATGTAGCCGGCGAGTTTCTATGAAATGAATCGAATAATGTTTGTATTGTGTATAATGACGTCATAACCTATTTATGTATTAGTATACCTGTCTTAAATTATTATGATATATTCTTAATCGTTTTTTTTTATCATTTTTCCTGTCAACAAAAAAACTCGCCATCTAATCTCTTCACCACCCTGGGTTGACTGGGGAATGCCTAAGGCATTAAGTCCGCCTTTGTGCCTTTTTTGTGTGCGTAAAGTTTTAATAAATGAAATAGGAACAGTAAAACCCTCATCACTATCCCCACTTGAAACTCAAAACAGATATGTATCATACGCCAGTTCAACATAAATTATAAGTGTAACAAAGTTTAATTTTAATTAGAGAGACTTTCGCATGCACTAGACGGAAAGATACGGTACGTGTATGTTGTCGTTCTTGTTTTACGAATGGCTGGAACATACGGCTTTGCTTAGGATGTGAAATATTTTTGATAGGCTATACAGGATGGCAAAACATCGACGCACAAACTGTTACCACGAATTCAGCTCTTGATTCTAGAGTACAAATTTTTCCTCGGCTTTCAAACGATAAAAATCTGTTTCATAAAAAACTGATACATTTTGACCACTTAAGTATTGACTTAAGAGGGAACAGGGCGAGCAATTCGCAATACAAATGTATTCTGCTTTTTTCTTCCTGAATAATGCCTTTAGATCATTTTTTTCCTTCATAAAATCAAGGTCTGCTGTAAACACGTCCCTGTTATTTTCTTTTTTCAGTAATTAATTAGAAAAGAAAATATGACTCTCCAAAATTACAAAAAAATGCTATATTTTTACCGCCGGGATTAGAGGACTACCAGACAAATTAGAAAAGTTTTTAACAAAAAAAAAATATAGGAACTAAACATACTCTTTCTTAAAATGTTAATGTAAAAAACAATAGAATCGTCGATCTAGTCAAAATTTTTGTGATAATTTCGGTCTGAGCTGCAGCTGTCCCTATCACACACTACTCGGTTGTTTGGGCGCAGCACGACGGCAATAGTTTCTTCAAATACCTATTTTTCTAATTCCTCGCAGGACCCGTCCCCTCTTAAGTGATCAAAATGTATGCAACAGCATTTTTTTTTTTTCATTACCCACTAAAATCTTCAACCTATATAGGTTCAGAATCATTTATTGTATCCATGCCTTGCCACCTAAATATGATTATGATAATTATGTATAACTATCTTTTGCCAGCGGCTTCGCCCGCGCGGAACTTTAATCCCCTATTTAAGTCCCTCAGGGGTTCAATTTCAAAAAATCTATCCTTATGAAGGCATAACAACAAGGGTCAACAACATAGACAAGGGTCTACACTATAAAGAGAAGCTCTGTGCAAAATTTCAGCTTTCTAGGTCCAAGGGTTTGGGCTGGCCGTTGATGAGGCAGTCAGTCAGGACTTTTCTTTTTATTTATAGAGATTAGGAGTCTCAAATGAAATATGTTTATTTTTGCACACAGTTTATGAGGTGTAACAACATTATTAAAGGTAAATCTGCAACATCTAGAAAAAGCCATCAAGGTACCTTTTAAGAATAGAAATTCATTCATTCTTGTGATATGATGAAAGAATAAGAGTCGCAGACAGACAGACAATTTTATTACGATGTCGCTTTTATCTCAGACGTCTAGGTTTCGGTGCAAGTGTGGGGCGGGAACGAAGCTTACTTTAAAGGTAATTCGATGATTCGTTTTCTTTCTAGAATCTTTGTAGTAAGGTACCGCCGAGAAGGATAGGTAAATATCAAACGAAACTAGGCAAGAACTGCTACTATATTACTGCCTCTTTGGTCTAGTGGTCGTAAGCGCTACTGCTTAGCACGAGGTTCTGGGTTCGATTCCCAGGTCGAGCAAAATGTTATTGGGGTTTTCTATCCGGAACTTACTGCGAAATGTGGGTTTACCTACTACGAGTACACTTCTGCTCAACCCTTTGGGGAAACAATGTGTGATGTTCAGTGGCGTAACTAAGGTGGGGCAAGCAAGGTAAGAGCCCTGGGCGCCTATCACAGGGGAGCGCAAAACGTCGCCAAATATTAAATAAAAAAAATAAAAATCAATACACCATGTTTATTGATTTGTTACTGTTACCTATGGATATCTAAGAAATCTGAAGAGTTACTTGAATATATTGTGCAGTACTGGGATGAAGCGTATTTTCAAAACTGCTTATTTCCTTTCGAATTCTCTTGCAGCATTGCAAGCGATTTTTTAGCAAATAAAAATTAATACCTTCGTTATAAGGCTATTATTGGTCAAGAAAGGTTTTTCGACCTAGCTTTGCTCAGTGTAGACCAAGAAGATAATTTACGAAGGGGCGCAAATGTGATGCGTGCCCTAGGCGCCATTTTCTATTGATATCTACGCTCCTCATTTACACAAACGTTATAAAGAGGTGTTTTTTGTTTTTAAGGCCGCGTCAAACGATCGCGTCTATCGCCTACTCGTGCGACGATCCCCTTTGGTTGGACGCGGAGTAAAAGGTGCTTAATCTGTGGAAGTACTAATCCGATTACAAAAAAATATATCAGTGATAAAAGGCTGCACAAATGCCGAGTGCCAAAGGATTTGTTTTACTATACAAATATTCGTCTTCCACGTGGGCAGAAGTTTCGATCAGAAGCTAATGTCCTGATAAAAGGAAATAAGGCATAAAATATCCATAACACAAACATAAAAACCAAGAAATTACATCGTTTCCTCGATCAAATCTCAACAGACCAGAGAGTGGGCGCAGAGGAAGTAACCTCTTGAACGGAAAATACATTTTTTGTGCCTGGATAGCAACATACCCAGGGGATGCTGGAATACTTCCCTGCCTTTTACGCAGGGAAATGGATCGATCATATTTCATTAGAACTTTATATTTTTCATGAAATATGTTTATGGATTGATGAAAAATGGATACCTGCATCCGAGGTCAATTTTGTGTATCATCGATGTTTTGCACGAGTTGCTCACCTATAAAGAAAACTGATATCGTATGTGGTATAGTTTTATCTGACCATGTACAAACTAGAATTTAATATTGTTGCTTAGCGGCAAAAATAATGCCGATGTCCCACAGTCCTCTTATTGTCGGACCGCGCCAAGGGTTGGTACGCCTGTCGAGTCACGTACCAAGCGTCTCCAGCCGTTAACTGACAGACCGCGCCTACGCCTGTCGTGGCCCGTGCCGATCGTTCTCTACAAAAAAAGCAAAAAGAAACGCGCCCGTATCGGCTATACAGGCCGTGATAGGCCTTTTCCTGACGGATCGGATGGGAGGTGACGTGCTGCCATAGGTCCCATCGGATGCGATGGTTCACTTGTATGGCCTGTCGGCCTGACCCTGCCACGGGCCATCAGCTAACGGGCCGTGGGACCGTGGCATAAGAATGATGTTAATACCTACTAAACGGCTACGAAACAAAAAGCAAATACTTTTTTTTCTAGAATTATTATCCATCGCAAAAGCTTTAAAGAATAACACCTATATTCATAAACGTTGCTTAGGTAAGCTTAAGTAGGTAATGATTAGCGACTGTTCAACCATACATTTTTGACTTTAAAGCGTCTCTTAACTTTAAGGAACGTTTATAAATATACCAATAAATAAAATTATTTAGTGAATACTCCGGTCTCCTAATAAATAAATAAACAAGTTGTATGCGGATGAGTGTCGTCGCCAAGGGAGGATTAGGATCTAGTGTGACGCCTAAGAAAAGCCCAGACTTTCTCCAGGATTATCCGGAGAAAGCACCACAAAGAGGGTCACAAACACGATGGGGAAAGTCGTCGCCGCAACTGAATAATAAAGTATTACGTTAGACACAAAGGTAGGTTGCACTGGAGCCTAAGCAGCCACGAAGTTTTCTACAAGACCACTATAGAAGTATTTTTGTTAATTAATTCTCCATCCAATTTAAAATAATTATGTTTGTAAAGCCTAAGTTAACCAAGTTATACCTACTTGCTTCTTCATTGGTGTAATTAGGGCCAGCAATAAAAATTACACTTTTTTTTCCCGTTAAAATTGAATTAATGCCGTGTAATCTATTCTAAAGTTACTGAATCATTTAAATAATTAAATTGGTTTTAGTAGTTAAGTTTTTTGTAGACAGTACCTAGTAGTTCCCTAGTCGTACTTTCTTTCAAAGTTCGTAAAAAACCCGACAAACGAAGTAGGTACCAACTAATTAAGGAACAAAGGGTAAGTAGCAGTGTATTAATCAAGTCGCCAAGTCCATTAGCAAATGTTCGTGGGACAAAAGAGTTGGAAGACAATCGATATAATCGCGCGGTGCCCGCAAAACGCTTCGTGTTTCTTAGAGAGACCATGAGCACCGATTTTTATGGAAATCCTACTATATCCTACCAATATTATAATACTGTGTAACTTTGTATGCTTGAATGTTTAGATGTTTGTTACTCAATCATACAAAAACAGCAGAACGGATGTGAAGGAAATTTGGCACACA
This sequence comes from Polymixis flavicincta, assembly GCA_949987655.1. Classification (NCBI taxonomy): domain Eukaryota; kingdom Metazoa; phylum Arthropoda; class Insecta; order Lepidoptera; family Noctuidae; genus Polymixis; species Polymixis flavicincta. The sequence goes on from OX465180.1 coordinate 3,416,897, forward strand.
AATAGTCTGTAACCTGCACCCTAATTGCGTAACCCTCGAATAATCTGTTTCAATTTGACAGTTCAACAATATTCATTGCGTTTTTTACGTTTTTGAGAAGACACATTTTTCGAACATATGAAGCAATGGTTTAACAATCTCTTTCAAAACAAAACAGATTATGATTGATCGTGAGTTACGCAATTAGGGTGCTGGATTAGCACAGGGTATTTTTATCCCAGTACTACGTTCCCGTGCAATAGTTTTCGAGCACCAAGCGGGCGAAGTCGCTAGCAAAAGCTTCTCCTACTTAATATTATAAATGTGAAAGTTTGTATGTTTTGGTAGATTTTTGGATATTTGGATGCTTCGATTCGATGTTTGTTCAATTCATGCAAAAACGGTGGAACGGATTGGGCTGAAATTTGGAATCGCAATCCATACAATAAGGCATGTCACCTTTCAACAAAAAGACGCGAACAAGATTACAAAACTTTCGATGATTGAATTCCGATATTCTACCCAATTCTACCAATAGGTAGGTAAGTCATAAGTGTAACAGATGGGTGACAGTTCGAAATTCAAAATAATCTAAAAGTAAATATTACCAACTTAATAAAATGAAATAAGTTTATAAATAAGATAAATATCCAATTTCCGTTCTATTTGGTAATACACAGGCGTTTTAACAGTAGGTAGGTTCTGTTTATATTATTATGCTCTGTGGTTCTGTTTTAGTGTTTCAAGCGTAGGTTTCAAGCCATAGAGAAAAATAATTACCTACTCGTCTTAATCTAATTTCAAAAACTATAAAAAAAAGCGAATTTCAGATAGCACAGTCGTCTGTCACTCAGTGAAACTTTTTATTATGCAATTTTAAATACATGTTCGGTATTTTACACCTATTTATTGGGTAATAATTCATCAGTTTCACGAACATGGTCGCCCTACATGGATGTCACCTACAAAAGAGCGATGATGGATGAGCGGTATCGTCTGAGACGCTTCTACACAGAGTACTCTGTTCTCTAATACTTTTTAATGAAATGTATGTTTGTGAGGTTTCCACCTGACAGCATTGAAGAAGATTAGGAAGTTTCCGTAAGCATAAAAAAACAACAACTACTTTTAGCTCGCTGTAAACGATGTATTCAAACCGCCAACGCTGAACCGGCCGAACCTAGGTACTGGAGCATTGTAAACGATGCATTCAAACCGCCAGCGTTAAACCGGCCGAACTTAGGTACCTACTAGAGTATCGTAAACGATGAATTCAAACCGCCAGCGCTGAACCGGCCGAACTTAGGTACTGGAGTATCTATCGTAAACGATGAATTCAAACCGCCAGCGTTAAACCGGCCGAACTTAGGTACCTACTAGAGTATCGTAAACGATGAATTCAAACCGCTAGGTTGAATCGGCCGAACTTAGGTCCTGGAGTATCTATCGTAAACGATGAATTCAAACCGCCAGCGTTGAACCGGCCGAATTTAGGTACTGGAGAATCGTAAACGATGAATTCAAACCGCCAGCGTTGAACCGGCCGAATTTAGGTACTGGAGAATCGTAAACGATGAATTCAAACCGCTAGCGCTGAACCGGCCGAATTTAGGTACTAGAGTATCTAGAGGAAGTTATATAAACCACGCGTTCCAAGAAGGTACGGGTAGAATGAGCTTCTGCCTTTGTTCCATATTACTTGGGGCCTGCACAGCACTTCTTCTTCCATTCTCTCATGTCAACCATCAGTCTACGTTTTTATTTTATTTAATAGGTTTATAATCTGTACATAGAGGTACCTACTTTTAACTACTAATTATAAAGCTAGAGTTTGTTTGTTAGAACGCGTCATCTCTGGAATTACCAGTCGGTTTTTTTTTTTGCATTTGATAGCCCAATCCTTGAGGCACGCGACATATCTCGCTAGGACAGTTAGGAACCGAACAAAACAAAAAGTTACACAAATACGAAAGCCAAGTAATAGCGCGAGTAGACGATGCGATGTGACGGAGTAGGCCACGAGAATTTAAACCAGACGATGTTGCAGGCAAAAGCTATACCTACCTAGTTACCAATAATAATTCTGTTGTAACACGGGTTGCTCGAAAGCGATGCCGTGGCCCCTGGCACACAGGCTACTGAGGGAACACGGGTGGGTTTTAGTCAGTAAAAGTCTGACACGTCCTCCTACTCCACCCAGAGCGGGATAAGTTATTTGATTACTTAACAAACTCAAAAAAAACCATGTAACTTCTGCCAGGGGTGCAGGTTTTTCGAAAGAGTGGCACTCAGGCAACTGAAGGAACACTGGTGGGTTTCAGTCAGTAAAAGCCTGACACGCCCTCCCGCTCCACCCAGAGTGGGAGAAGTTATTTGATGATTTCCCAACCTCAAAAAAAAAGTCATATGTAGCTTGTTGTGTGACGTACGTTTTGCCATAGCTTCTTATTCGATGTTTATTCTAGGTAATAACTTCTTCCCCCAAGACTCCATCTCATTTCATATTTTGCCAATTTTACATCCATAAGACCTTACACTTTTATTGGTACTATCCGTCAACTTTCAACCTTACCTACACATTGATTACTGGAAGTGGGTCCGAGCATGGATCTATATTGCAGTATACAGAAATATTCAAGCGATTGGTCTGATCGCTAAGTGCGATCGTAAAAACATGAAGTGTCTGTATGTTTGGCTCATAATATAGGGACTGGGCAGCTTTACAGCTTGTAAATAAAGGAGGTACTAGGTAGTTCTTGACACCCGTCAGATTAAACTTCGGTACCGTCAACTCATCAACTGTGGCATATGAGCAACTTTACCAATAAGAACTGTATTATAACCTCCTCCTTTCTGAAGTCGGTTAAAAATATTGTCTCAACTACTAAGGGCCCTCGCCCACGGCGACTTTTTGTAGCGATGCTGTCGCGCGTTTCGTAAACGCGCGGCAGCATCGCTACGAACGCGTGTTAGTCGCATTTGCAACGCGCCACAGAAGCGATGCCAACGCGCTACAGCATCGCGACTGTATCGAGGCAAACGCGCGACCGTGTCGGACGACATCGAGGAGAGAACGGAGGGAGGGTGGCGCGTGAGTGGAGAACCGAGCATCAATGCAACACAGACAATTCGAGAGCTGCTTACGTAAAAGCAGCACCAAAGACAACGTGACTAATGTTGCCTCAACGGAGTCCATTTTGCAACTGTAGCGATCGCAGGTATTTTTGTGCCGTTACTGAATCGCGTTTGTATCGCGAGTCGCGACCGGAACGCGACAGAAGCGCGACAGTATCGCGTTTGCATAGCGACTGAATCTGGGCCCGTGGGCGAGAGCACACAGCTATCCACCGCTTCGCGACTGTATCGATGCGGAGGCGCGACAGCATCGCTACTGCATCCCTACAAAAAGTCGCCGTGAGTTAGGGGCCTAAAAATAATCGAATGTAGTCGAAGATAGTAGATTAGGTACCTACTCTTAGTCCAGTACTTCTGTATCGCTTCGATATTATGGCGGCAACAGATTTATAGTTATCGAGAGAAAAAGTACAGAGGCCAGCACATCAAGCTACCATAATCTGTCAAATTTCTTTGAGTTTTTCAACTTTATTGCAAAGGAATAAGGTTTATGTTTAATTGGGAAAATTTTACAGTTTGGGATAGCTTGACCTGCTGGCGACTGTACCTACCTAGTACCTACATACCAGTTATAGATGCCACAGTTGACCGTACCTACCTACTAATTTACTTGAGGGAGCAGAAATCCATGATCCGTGATTTCTACTCGAGTTTTATTTTAAATGCGAAATTTATATATTATTGTGTAATTATTTAACTGTACTTTTCGATTTAAGTACTTTGTTAAGGTACCATCCCATTCTAATCGCGCGCGGATTACACCTCTCGTAACACACTATTATTAGGTATTATTATTTCTTGTATGTCCGTAGGAGGACATAGTGCCGCTGGCATGATGTAGTTCCAGCGGAAACAGTTTTTGTTGAATAGTTCCCCAATGGTTGGATGCACTTTGCATTTACGATACACAATTACACGACGTCATACACTAAATATCTGCTAAACTGAAATTAAGAAATTTGACATAGGTATTGCTGCTGAGACATACAGGGGTCCGGATTCCGGAACGCATTCTCTCGACAAGTCTGAAACTTTCCTAAATAGGTATGAAAAATAGAACGCTCGACTCCCATAAATGATAAACTTTAGATTGAAGACGCATCTGGACTAATTGATATAAATTTGTAACTTATCTCCATCGCCAGCGCCATCTGTGTGTCTAAAGCGGAACTGTTATAAAACCTTCACGCATGAATGACTGCCAAAACTCTTGAGTTCTAAAGCTTGTAACATAGAAAGCGCTCGTAGCTAATTATTTACTTTGCTATTTAGGGTTCCGTACTTGACGGGTAACTAATAGGACACTATTACAAAGCTTCCGCTGTCTGTCCGACTGTCAGCGAGCTGTATCTCATGATTCGTAATAGGTAGGCAGTTGAATTTTCACAGAATGTGTCCTGTTGCCGATAAAACGTCTGACGATCAGTCTTATTAAAGGGTAACTTCATCATCATTTCAGCCGAAAGACATCCACTGCTGGACCTAGGCCTCCCCAAGCACCGCCATTTCGACCGGTTCTGTGCTTCTTGCATCGCGGATGATTCCTGGGGTAACATGTTACCCAGGAATTAGGTTGTGGAGTTGAGATAGCAGTCGTCCATGTAAAATACTGGTACTCATCTGCATCCAGGTAGACACTCTTCTATGTCACATGCATGATGAATAGCAAGCAGTGGATACTAGACATAAGTAATGTGTTTTTTTTTTTCGAGGTATAGAACTTTAAGTTGGCATTACTTTTCAAGATGGCGACCGATTTAACAGCTGTCAAGTAATTTATTTTCAGTTTGGTTTGGCAATTCATCACGAATAGACTCACGCCTGAACAACGCTTGCAAATTGTGCAATTTTATTTCGAATTATTGAAAGACACGTTTGGTGACCGTCTAATTTCACGTTTTGGACCTGTGAATTGGCCTCCAAGATCTTGTGATTTAACACCGCTAGACTATTTTCTGTGGGGCTATGTAAAGTCATTGGTCTATGCGGATAAGCCACAAACGCTTGACCATTTGGTACACAACATTCGCCGTGTTATTGCCGATATACGGCCACAAATATTGGAAAAAGTGATACAAAATTGGACGTCTAGATTGGACTACATCCGAGCAAGCCGTGGCAGTCATATGCCAGAAATCATATTTAAAATGTAATGCCACAAGATTAACTTTCGAATAAAAAAAATATCATATAAATCGAATAATCCATCGGTTTTATTGCAATTTAAAGTTCTATACCTCTAAAAAAAACACCCTATACAAACGCCAGCACAAAGTTACCCCAAACTGTCAAATGTTCTCAATTGAACATGAACCTTATTTTTATGTAATAGAGTTGAAAATCTATCAACGAAATTTGACATATTCGGGTAGCTTGATGTGCTAGCGTCTGTAAATTTAATTTAACTTTACTATATGTGGTAATAAAACAAATCAACAACGTAAGTTTTCACTTTAATTTTATAAACTTTATTTTAATTTATTATAAATAGACAACAGGAATGTTAGCTTAGGACACTTTCTATCTTCAAACTAATATTGTACCCCTTTCACGTACAGTCGCCAGCAGGTCAAGCTATCCCAAACTGTCAAATATTCCCAATTGGACATGAACCTTATTCCTTTGTGATAAAGTTGAAAAACAATCAAAGAAATTTGACAGATTGGGGTAGCTTGATGTGCTGGCCTCTGTACATGCAGCTCCAGAAAAACCTCGCCCCCTAGAAATGTATCAAAGCGACATCTATTAACGGATGATATACTACAATGTTTACGTGAGCGCCATCTCTGTTCATCAATGAAGTTAGTGTTCTGTAGATAGAGAACAGTTTGGAAATCTTTCATCATTTTATCCTGGCTTGCCGATGAGCTTCGGTTAGTTATTTTTTTTTTGGCAGGTTTATAATTTTACTATGGATCTCAGCTGCTTGTAAATGTCTTCGGACAGTAGTAAGCGATATGCCATGTCATATAGCGCTAGATCGAGTGGTTCTGAATGGATCACTGGTATGGCTATTAAGAATATCACGATGTCGGTTGGATTGATTTGTGTAAGCAATCGGACGTGGCCCTTGGCGGTTACACTTCACTAGTTTCTTGATACCGTCGCACACATAAACTAACTGTGTTTCTCCATATGGAAGTAAGTTTAAAAGTTAGATTTATAATGCAAAAAAAAAAGAAAATCTCAACGGATTTTATTTTAGATTACACTTATGTCGACATTGAATTCCCGAGCAATACTCTTTAAACTTTGATTTAGTTGCCAAAGTATGACTATTTTCACTATAAAAAGGTTAGGTAGGCATGATAATTTCCTATAATTAATTCGTACAGCGCAAGCAGACGAGTAATTACGATATGGTGGACGTCATGTTTTACTTAACAAAACTATCAGTTTACCCTAAATCTTCTTCATAACCTATCTATTTTATACACAATTTTTAACCAGTGCGCAAAATGTAACCATGAAATCAGCATATCAGTCTATGCCCAGCTACATACTTAAAGCGTTGAAATTTTTCGTCGGGTATACAAATTTCATAGAAAAGACGTAGTGCAATACCTACGCGGTCAAAATTTATGGAACAGCTGATTTTATCTATAAGTACATAATAATATCTTATATTTAAAATTCTCGTGTCACAATGTTAGTTACCTTAGTCCTCCGAAACGGCTTTACTGATTTTTACCAAATTTTATATGCATATTCAGTAGGTCTGAGAATCGGCTACTATCTATTTTTCATACCCCTAAGTAATAAGGGTTGTTCACTAGAAATTACCTGCAAAACAACGTTTGCCGGGTCAGCTGGTAATATTATAAAGAGGAAAGATTTTATTGTTTTTTTATTTGCATTGAATAGGCTCCGAAACTACTGACCTGATTTGAAAAATTATTTCACTGTTGGGAAGCTATACTATACCTGGGTGACATAGGTTAAATTTTATGCCCGTATTCCCATGCAGACGGGAACTACGCGGGTGAAACCGCGGAGCGTTGCTAGTTATGTATAACTGACGAAATTTTTCTTCGCTAGGGGGGTCTAGAATGATATGCTGAATTCATGGTTACAGTTTGCGCACTGGTTAAAAATGCGTCCTGTATAAACGACACGGAAGACACGAATGATGGGTGATTCATTAACTTACCGATAAATTTCATAACTATGTTATACAGGGTGTAAGGGGATCGCTTCGGAAGCCGAAACGTAGTTTATATACAACCTAAATGCAAACGGATACCAATAACTTTTCTCCTTAAATTGGTTATTTTGCATCAATTTAAAACGTTTGACGCATCTGTAATGTTTCTACTTATTTTATTTTGGCAGCGCTTTACAAAGGATGCCTAAACCTAAAGTCGCCATCTGGACTTGGGGTCGTTTTTAAATGTGTTCAATCTCAAATAATGGTTCATTTAACTGTTCTCACAACATAGTGTACAAAAATGGTAAAAAGTTTAGGTAAAAGTTGTAAAGTTAAATCTAGATCTCTTTATGGTATTGTATCGAGAATCACTAGCCCTATCACCTGTCTCCGTTTTCTGAAGCGTTTCCCTTACATCCTGTATGACTGACCAGGTTCGAATCTTAGTTCGGCCTAGTATCTATTATTTTCAAATTCTGTTGCGAAATCATGTTTCGAAGTTTAAAAATATCAATAGGTAGGATGCGATGGATAGTTACGTAGCGGGTGGTGGCATGAGCGCCATCAGTATTTTTTTTGGTTAGAATATCTTAGCAGTTTCATTTATTTTACATAGATGGCGCGCTTTTATACTATTTTAGGGGGTGAGGATTCTATGGTGCTGCATGAACATCAAGCATTTTACAGACCGAATTTAGAGCAAATTCGCACTTACACCCAGTAAGTGCAAATTTGCTGTATGCTTGACGGGAAAACGTTACTGTCACAACGTAAATCTATAACTATTGTTTGTGATGATAGCCTCTCGAGTGCCAAGGTTCACCAAGTATAATGAGAAATAGCAGATTTATGTAAGTACCTACTTATCTCCTCAAAATACCATTTCAGACACCAATCTACATGGTCTTCACATGATCTGACCAAGATTATATCTGGACTTTCGAATAAAAGATTTTAACCTCTGAGTTTTGTTTCGGCCTTTCTTCTCTTAGTAGTCAGATAGGAAACGCCGACCTCATCTAGTTTAATATGTTTGACGTTTTAAAGTGTTTGTACACACGGCTACACATCAAGCTATTCGTATAGAGCTATTATACATTTCCAGTTTACGCTGATCTCGCACTGTACGGAAATCCTATTCAATGGGAGATCAGCTTACACTTGAAATGTATAGCTTGATGTGTAGCCGTGTGTACAAAGCTACTTACAGAAATAAAATCATTTATCATTTAAGTCGTGAACTTTTGATACTGACTTTGTAGGAAAATATCAAGTATAACATTCAGTTTTCGTTTTTCTTCAGAGAAAAGAAAATTGTGTCCTTTCAATTTACAGAAAACTTGGTGAACGAATTCGATTTTGAACTATACTACACAGTTGGTTGCATGCGTTAATATACATACACCCAGACCATAATATTAATATTTGCATACATAATATATTCACGCTTGTATGACCCGAAGGGGTAGGCAGAGATATCTAAAACGCCTACATTTTGACAGTGTTTAATATTACCACTACACTTTTGTATTTTACACATAAAATCTAGTCATACTTCGTTAAATATAATAGTGATAAGTTACAGTATATTGTGTGTAAATAATACTGTTACAATAAATCTCTTACCAAAATATACATTTTCAAAATTGTTTTAATTCGCTTTTCGTCCTAGAGAAGTAATTTGTTCTACGTTCTAATTCGTACTAAAGTTTTTTTTTTTTTTTTGTAATTATTATTATAAAATATGTTTTGTATCTTGTTATATAATTATATAAAACGTTATTTTTCTTGAGGGCCAGGCCCTGACAATTTCATTCAAATAAAAAAACAAAAAATTATCACAAGTAACACTCAGCTTCGTTAAGCATTTTTTACACCTGTTATTGTAGCTAGTTATCGTGACACCATTTCAAAATAATACACATTCAAAAAATTTAAGAAACAATTAAAATACATACAGAACAAACCCTAAGTTTTTTTTTTTTTTACTCAGTTTACGAAACACGTACTCATAGATCGTGTTGAAGTGTAACTAGGTTGAGATGCTAAACCCACATAGATCATTTACACAATATACACTCATTTAGAAGGCAAGACATATCAACCAAACCCTCAGAACCAGTAATAGTTTTCTGTGCTCAGTACAACCAAATTCGTCAACATCGTACCACGTCAACTTCGCAATATAAAAATTAAGAAAGCCAAATTTCGGAAGGTGTCGCGGGGACTTGGAACGAAGTTCTTTTTGCTGTATAATATTATTTATTAAATAACAGGATCAGTTAAATAAGGTAACGTTCGAGAAATTAAAAAAAAATACAACTGACGCACATCCCGCACGTCGACACTAAAATAATATACTCATACATAGACATAGGTACGGTTGTAAACACCTACTATAGCAAAACTGGACTTTAAAAGACACGGTAACCGCTGAATTTGTTACGGCTTGTCTTCTCAGAGTAGTCAGATAGGAAAAGCCGACCTCATCTTTAGTTTTTAAAACATGATTGACGTGTGAAAGTTATAAATCAGACCATATACGTTTAGCAGACTACTCTCACAGGTACTCACAAACACAACATTAAATTAATTATGTCACATAAAATCGGTAATAATTTATAAAAAAACTTGGTGCGCACGGCTACACATCAAGCTATATATTTCCAGTTTACGCTGATCTCGCACTGTACGGAAATCCTACACAATGCGAGACCAGCTTATACTGGAAATGTATAGCTTGATGTGTAGCCGTGTGTACATTCGAAAAAAAATAACATTTTCTGCGGAAATTATGGAACGAAAGTTTTGGATCACCGCTCATAAAATTTTTAGAATAGTCTCGTTTCCTTTTAAGATGCGGAAACTAGAAAGCATTGGAAGCAGATCCATTTCTCAAAAAATATACCAACAAAATCTTATACTCCTAATCACATTTTCTAAAGGTTGGATGATACCAAATTCTTTTCGTTCGTAGTGAAGTGTAGTACTGCCGCTATGGCGTTTAACATGTGTTTTCTTCCTGCGTAGTCTGTTGACATTAGATATGCCATTACAACGTTCTTCAAATATTCTAGGTTCGCGCCTTCTCTGGATTGGATGCGGCGTAACCTGGAAAGGGTGATGAGGAATTAATTAGATTAGAAAGAACATCAGGGCTGGCTCTACTAGCCAGTTATTTTTTTTGTCACCGCCTTCCGAAATTAAAGTTATTTTCACTTTGTAGTGTTTTTCCGGAAGTCGGTTGTTTTTTTTTTTTGGAAAAGCTTTTATTTTTCACTTTTTAGTTCCTAGTACCCCTCGCCAATTCAAAATTTCATCATCTTTGGTCAAAACAATGCATATTTATACGATAGCAGCAATCGCGGTTGATTTTCTGTAATTTTTTTAAGAGTTCCGTTGTCTGTCTCCGAAACGCAGTATCATGCTAGCTATATGAAATTGAAATGGGACCACTTCGGAATAAACCCCTTTCAAACAAAAAAAAGAATTTTGCTAATCCGTCTATAAATAATGGAGTTATACCCGATCATACATAAAAAAAAAACATGTCGAATTGACAACCTCCTTCTTTTTGAAGTCGGTTAAAAATGTTGAACTTTGCTATGTACAGTCACGAGCAATAATATATATACATTGTCACATTTTCTAAAATATCTTAACTTCTACCATTCAAAAAATATGTGTACGGCATTTTTTTTCGAAATTACCTAACCATCAAACTGTGTCAAAACTGAGTACACAATGGTTTCAAAGTAATGTAAACGAAACAAAATCAGTAAAAAGTTTACACTTCCAATGTCATTTTTAAGCCTCCATGACAACTTCTATTACATGTATACAAAATGTAATGTATACGTGTTATTGGAATTGTAATGGATACATCAAAATGAAATTGAAAGTGTATACCAATTTTTTCTTGTTTTATTAAGTTTAATTGTATCATACAGTGGTTTATAAATCGGACGAATTCAGTGATGATGATTAATACAATCATCATCAGCCTGTATCAGGCCACTGCTAACAGTCCAAGCTATGTCGGATACTTTTGTTCTTTGCTGCATGATTATGATCTAGCTACACTTCACGACAGCAAAAATTATAAAACACCCGACCCAAAAACCTCTAAAAAGTTTAAAAAAATTGTTTTGGCCTGATAGGTTTGATAAGAAGTTGTATGTAATATTTTGATAAAAGCGTTTTAACGTCGGAGGACGGTCAATTAGGTCGTTTTTTTTTAAATTTAACTTTTAATTCCTGCTTTTTAAACTTAATGTAGTAATAAAAATACGACACACGTCACTATCGAAACTTGTGTCACTTAAATCTGCGCAGCTTTATGTATGTTTCCGACTGTGAACCTTGTTACAAAATTATCCTCATTGTTCGTTGCTTCTCCATCATCAAACCCTGATCACCATTTATATATTCATTGAGACCTTTTCAATGAGCCGAAACGCGATACTTCTGCTGTTTTTAGTGAGGTAATTGGGTATCCTGGAAATTCCAGGTGAAGCAGCAGCATCAGTTTAAAGTTACTTTGTTCGTCTAATATAATTAAAGTAATGAATACCAAATTCGACTCGATCAGACCCGTGGAAAGTGCTCAAATCCCTTCATCAACGAGAAAATAGCTGATAATCTTCAAACGGCTGAACCGATTATGATAAAATATGTCATAAAACTACTGCTATTTCTAGAGGTCCTACTACCTACTTTTAAATTAAGAAAATCGTACCCAAATCGGTTCACCCGTTTAAGAGCTACGGTGCCACAGACAAACACACATAACTGTCAAACTTATAACACCCATCTTTTTGCGTCGGGGGTTAAAAAAACAAACGTAATGCGCGCTTATCCCACTGTATGATTTGCAATGTTGTCGTACGAATCTAATAACACAACAGTTTTAAGACGGCATACGGAAATAAAAACAGTCGACGGGCGTGTCGATGCCGCTTGCTAATGGCTACTAGCTAGTAGTTACCATATATACATACATAGTCAGCCTATAATGTTCCCACTGCTGGGACACAGGCCTCCTCTCTGTGAGAGGGAGCGGGCTTTAATCCACCACGCGGGCCCAGTGAGGGTTGGTAGATGACAAATGTCTTCGAATTCTTGGTTCTAGGATATCAGGTTTCTTACGATGTTTTTCCTTCACCGTTTTGAAAGCATTGGTGATGACATAATATACACAAAGTAAAGCGCCTGTCTGGGTTCGAACCTACATCTCGGAAGTCGCGGCGTTACCGCTAGGCCACCACTGCTCACAATTTGTAATAACGGAAATTAGTGATAAAAATTCTTATAATACCTGTATAATATTATAAGATCCCATATTTATGTATACCGATTTTGTCAAATAGGTAAAATTACAATTGCTACTTATTTCCGAGCTCAAGCTCCTTGAAACTGCTGCTTTGTTATTGTATACATAATTTTGAAACTGTACTGTAAACATGTTTTTGAAATTTCCCTGGGTATATAACTATGTAACTAAAAGTTGGTATATTTTTTTGGTAATCTATTGTTAACGAAATTTTGATAAAAGTGTGTAGTTCTTTTTGACACAAATTAACGTTTACATAATTATTGGACACAGTTAGAACACAGATTTTTGCAATTTAACTTTTGTGACATTAATTTGAACTTTAAGGGCGTTTCTATGTTATTGCTCGTGACTGTACTGTTTCGTTGCTAAGCGCGTCACTTGAAAACGTTTGGCTATTTGTTTAAAACATTCGTATTAGTCCGAATAAGATTTTTAGGAAAAGCAAAACTGGCAATAATCCCGGAAAATTGGAAAAATGGGAAATACTGAGTCCTTTTTTCCATGGCATTTTTGGTTTCCGTATCCAAAAGGTACCAACGAGATTACTAAGCCACCGTTGTCCGAACGTCCGTCTGACCGTTTGTCTTCTGTCAGAGGGCTATATTTAGGAAGACGGTTGAAATTTTCACAGACTGTATTTCTACTGCCGCTAATAATAACAAACAATAAAAAAGTTAGGACTCGAGTTTACATAACGTATTTTAGAGTTTACTTGATTTCCGAATTCGTCTTCTTATAACCAATTAGACAAGGCAATCTACTATACAAATAAGTACACATGATGATCAAATTATACAGATTTTGTATCAAATCTGGCCCCTGTACAAATGGTTTAACAGTTATTAAGATGATGAACAGCAGAGATGTTGTCTGCTAATAAAAACAAATTGCGGTCACTAAACTAAAAAAAAAGAAAACGATTTTTTATTACCTTCAGTTGTTCAAAAACACTACGCAACGATACAACTAAGGGAAAGAGTTTTCGATGAACCCTGGCACCCAATGTAAGATTTCACTTGTGTTTAGGGTGCAAACAGTGCGTCTCATCAGTATTTATCATAATTTCGTCTTTAATAAAGAAATATGATTTATTCTCGGGCCACTGATCACTTTAGCATGTAGGTCATTTGGATGTCTCTCAGCCATTGACTGGTATTTGGGTACAGATAAAACTAAGTATAGGTAGGGTTAGCATAGTCCAGAATGTCCAGATGAACTTGGCACCTATGAAACGTTATCATAATACACATTACCCATAAGGAATTTTAAAACACAATTTGACGTCCGCAACCGAATTATTCTGTAATACAGGATAAGTTTTAACCAGTGCGCAAACTGTAACCATGAATTCAGCATATCATTCTAGACCCCCTAGCGCAGAAATTTTTCGTCGGATAAAACTTATCCTGTATACAAAGTAATCCGATTTGCAGCAAGATTGACTAAAACTGTCGTGATAGTTCATGTCAACATTTGCATAAATCTCCTTTTTGGACATAGCAATATAATTATTTACAAATTTATTTTACCTGTCAATCTCCTCTTTCAGTGTCCTTATAACTTCTTTGAAGCGTTCTTTATCTATTGTAGCCTCACGCTGACAGTCTCTGTAAAATGTAACATCGTAAATTAAGACCAACAGCATCAGGACGACTGGATTATAACATCACCCTTGTATTCACAGCTGGAATTAGGAAGATATCTATCTATAGTATAATACCCACTTTTGGACAGTTATGTACGCACGGCTACACATCAAACTATACATTTCCAATAAAAGCTGATCTCGCATTGTATAAGATTTCCGTACAAAGCGAGATCAGCGTAAACTGGAAATGTATAGCTTGATGTGTAGCCGTGTGTACAAAGTTCATAAAAACCGCTATCATGTAAAATGCAGAAAAAAATATCAATTGATGCGGCCTCTGGAGAGGCCTATTTATTCGATGACTCTGACAGAACAATTATCTTGATCTTCTCACTCTTGAAGCAGTTTTGCAGATTACCTGTATTCCCAGAGTATACACCTAATGAGAATGTTAAGAAATGGATCAGATAACTTACCTGTGGATGCCAACGCTGTGAATAAAGATTGTATGCTGATTCTAAGTTTAAATCATCTTAGAGCTGTTACTCATATGACAAAATGAGGTTAATTTTATAACCTAAATCTCATGTTTTTTCAATTATAATTTAATCATGTAACTCATACCGACGACCCCAAGCAATAAGTCGGTTATCGACCAGTGGCGGCTGGTAGGTCATGGAACTGGTGGTGCACTTTACTAGCTCACTAAGTATTAGGAGTGATAAGTAAATAGAAAAAATGAACCTATTTATTTCAGATAAGTAATTTAAATCTAAACGAATAATATACAAACAATAGTATTCAGTTTCACGTAAACTAAACTTCGCGGTGACAATAATGAGTCGGTCATTCATTATGCCCGGCTTGCAAACTTCGCCAAACCTCGGGCGCTCTCGGTAATCGACGTTCGGTAATATTCGGTTCAGTTTGACAAACTTCGGTTCCCCCGTGCGGCGCACGAGAATGGACAAATTACTCCTTATCGCTCCATACAGTTATGTCAACTATCTTCTGTCTCACGCGCTAGGCGTTTTAGCTCGGATCTCATAGAAATGTATGAGCATTAGCCGTGCGCTGCGGCATAGCGCACGAGGGATCTACTGTACCGAGAAAATAAGTCTTAATAGTTAAGCAAAGAGCTTATATTGTTTCGTCAGTTTTGTTAGTATTATATATACCACAACCAGTGGCCACAATGCGATTACTAAACATTTTGTGATTCTTTCGACACCTACCGAGTGTACAAGTGTAGTGAAGGTGAAAATAAGTGACTAACATGAACTTTTCGTGTTCCCCCCAAAAACTCCTAATAGGTTTTTGTAAAGTTACTACTGCTTTACAATAACTTTGACTTGACTGACTATGACTTTTTTGTAACTTCGTGCCCGATATCGGGCCATTTACTTGATTGAAAAGTAAAATTACTTGACACTGGCTAAATGCACAAACCGTGCGAAGCAAAACCCAAAAAAAAAAATATTATGGCCCATGCCTGAACTGTCCCTCCATGATATGTTTCTCCTTCCGCAGCTGCGATATGTCGAGGTCCTTCCTAGCCAACTCGTGCGCATAGTGTAGCATATGCGGCGGTGCTGTCACGTCCTGAAATAGATTCATAAGAGATTTATTCACTTTTATGTCTAGCAGCTTTAAGGCGACGATAGATGACAGCTACCTACAGCGATGCACTCTCGCCCGTCGCCCGCAAGAGACCCCGCCTCAACGCGCAACAAGTTTTTCGAAAAACAACCCATGTTGATTTATCAAACACAATTTAAAGAAAAACCGTATACTAAATTTTGGGTGATTAAATTGTCTTTTAGATGGTGAAAGTTTCATGGAAATACACCCAATAGTTTTTGCGTGTTTGTCGGTTTTATGTCCGCGATAGACATTACTTTACCAATTAATAACATTTTGTTATAAAATTTTGTTTAAAATATTCACATATCAAATGACGAAGAAAATTGTCTAGTTTCACATATTTTTTTTTCAAATACATAAGACAAGCCGTTTAGACGTGATCTTCAATAAAAAGTCCTCAAAAGTCGGCTGTCTGCGCCTTAAGTAGCCATTTCAGTAAGCAGCTGTAACTATGAAAAATAGTTTGTAAATTTCGGTTTTGTTGACCGTTGTGTTTGTATACCTGTGTGACAAGTCTCAAAGTGGTTTCACAGGGAAACAGCTATTCATAAAATTGTTAGGTTTGCAAAATTGATTATTATGTAAATACTCAAGAAAAATTGCTTTTGGAAAGCAATGCACATGCTTCACTTAATTTTTAATGAATAACTATGGAGTTTTTCTATCCATTCTTCTCTATAGAAAGAAATATTTTTCTTCCTAAAGGGTATTAAGCCGTTGTTGTATGAAGGTAGGTCTACACGGGAGACAGTGGAATATTTGTTGTATCTAAGTTTATACCATAAACACTAGAGGTTTCTTAATTTCCTTTATCTTTATTTTTTATTCTGTTGAGACCATCGTAATTTAAATGCTCAATCTTGACATGTTTTTTTTTTATTCTCTAATATTTTTTTATCATTAATGATCTATTTTTTCTATTATAACGTGTTTACATTTAGTTATATGTGCATTTTTTGGTCTCCTGTAATTGAAGGAACACACTTTATAGAACCATGTTATTACTGTGATTTATATTGTACGTGACTGACAACCAGTAACTGGGTTGTGGAGGTCAGATAGGCAGTCGCTCCATGTAAAATACTGGTATTCAGCTGCATCCGGTTAGACTACAAACTGACCTCAGCATAGTGGGGAAAGGGCTGATGATAATGATGTGTATCCTAAATAAATAAAGTAACATAATTAAGTAAATACATTATTTGGCTTTACCGTAAGCATCCCATCTTTAAAATGCGTGTGTTCTTCAGCGCTGACGCGACGCGAGCGGTCGTTGCGCGCTCGGATGTAGTTATCTGTCTCGTCCAACAGGGCCGAGTAGCGGTCGCGCTGGGTTTGTACTTGTTTCTCTAGGCTTAGGATACGGGTCTTGAGGTCTGACACGATTTCCTTCTGGTAGTCTTGTTCGTTTTTGATTTTCTGAAACATAGGTTCGCAAATTTATGGAATGTATGTCACATACTTGCTGTGATATGGACCGACTAGGCCCGGGCCGGTCAATAGGACTACGACCTATTGACCGGCCCGGGCCCGTATAAATACAACTGAGAACCTATATTATTTATTTTATTATTTATGTACACACACAGTAAAATACATAGGGATAACTAGGATTCGTTTTTTGTTTTTTATTTTTATTTTAATAGTTTAAAAATTCTGTTCTAAGCACATAGTAGTTTCTGTCTATGGCTTTTTAAAACGACGCTTGGATGAAAAGTGATAAAGTCCGGCGGACAAACTTATACAATTATACCAAATACCATGAATTCATAACAAATGAGAAAGCAAGACAGCCAAGTTGACTTTCATATTTATAATATGAATATAACTCACATGATGCATTGCCCTATTAGAAGGTAAATATTGTTCTTAGCATGTCGCCAAACTCGTAGCTATGTTCTGTACCGACTCAATATACCACTATATTAAGGCGGTACAGAAACAACGACACGCTAAAAAGGTGAATAATACTTTGAGTTTGTTTCGGTATTTCTTCTCAAAGTAATCAGTTAGGAAACATTGATTTAGTTTAAAAACATAATTGAATTTTGACGAGTAAAAGTAATTTTTGAAACACATCTCTCTTTTTCAAAATCAAAATATAGTTTACCAAAGTAAATGCACACACAACCTCTATGTACATTCTGACTTAAAATGGAGCACACTTGAGTGACGTGCTCGAAGCGAGCGTTCGACTTATTTAGTGTATCGCCGTTATGTAACAGGAAATGGAACTAATGATATATTGAATTATACATTACAAAAAAACATTGCAAGTTAGTCCCCACCTTCAGAAGTTATTCTACTCTCCTAATTATCCTATATATGATATATAAATCCTACAAATATTATAAATGTTTGTTTGAATGTTTGTTACTCATTTACGCAAAATCGGCTGATCGGCTGAATTTGTATGAAATTTGGCACTCAAATAGATTATAATCTGGATTTTGACATAGGATACTTTTTATCCCGACAGTACGTTCCCGTGGGATTATTACCGACCTCCAAGCGAGCGAAGCGAACAATATTTAAATAATTACCTCCTCATACAACTTCAAAGTATCCAATTTATCTTGCTTCTCTTCCTCCAAAACCATTTTATAAGTCTCCAACTTCTCTTTTAACAGTGCTATCTCATTCTTCAAGTCTCCTACATCGTCCGTCTCACTCCCAGCATCTCTCACTTTCATCTGCTGCTTATAAAGATCAAACTCCACTTTCAAAGTTTCATATTCTTCTCTACACCTCAAATGGACGTTTTCATAGCCTTGGACTTTGAAGACTGTTGAAATGTCTATGGGACTGCCTAGTTTTTCGTTTTCGGCTATTAGTTCTTTTTTTAGAATGTGTATTTTGTCTATAAGTGTCTGTAGGTACTCGCTGTCCGCTAGCTTTTCGTTGTCCGTTTCGCTTTTTTGTGATGTATCTTTTGCTTCTTCTGTAAATCAATTGCACAAATGTTATTAAAAATTATAAATTCAAGTTTCTGCAAACCATTTTGTACGTTATAGACGATACATTTTGATTTGGTATTTTGATCAATATTTTGTGATAGACAGAACTACCCACAACCTAAGGTAAAGGTTCACCACCACATATAGATCATCATCATCATTTAAGCCGCAGAACGTCCACTGCTGGACATAGGCCTCCCCCAATTTGGGGGGGTTTGCCATAATCGCCACGCTTGGCAGGCGGGTTGGCGATCGCAGTATGGTGGTAAAATGCATAGAGAACACTGCTGCCCATTCTCTAGTAAGTCCCTTAGTCGCCTCCTACGACACCCACGGGAAGAGATGGAATGGTGCTATTCTTTACGTCCGGCACCACACGGATGACATTTATATAGATATCTGTAATCTAGTTTTCAACACTGTCGATATGGACTACAGTAAAAATAAAAACAACATCAAAACATAACTTACAGATTTTAAAAATACGAATACTTACCTACATGAGTACATTATTTTTTTTGTAAATAGTTGCAAATCCACTATAAGGTAATTATTTCAAGAATAAAATTTAATTCTCATTAAATGTCAACATAAAAAATAAATAACTGTGATAGTACTTCCCTGGCCATGTTTGTCACCAAGAGCTCTATTACAACTATACTGTTTTTTTTTTTTTTTTTTTTTTTTGGAATTGGCATCTCGCAGTTGACCTTGAGAGGCCGTGACTGCTCAACCGGACTTTCCTGTGAAGGTTTTTAGGAATCTAAAAGCCTCCAGCCAGGGCGCACAACTATACTGTAAGCTGTGAAGCTACCTTATAGTAAACTAGCTGGCCCTTACCCACTTCGTTGGGCGGTAAACATTTTTATATCACTAAATACACTCGTGGACTTATTTATAGGAATGCTTCATCAATCAAAGAAAAATACTAATATATGTACAAAAGGTTCTTAATACAAACTGGCCACATATACATTAATATTTAGTTTGAAAAAAGAATTACTTCAATAGTGTTTTGTTTCTGGCTTTCATTTGCTTTTTTCGTTTATTTGTTATTTTCACTAGTCTATTGGAATAATTTTGCTGACGTAGGCGTATTGATTTCATAAAATCTGTCTTTTTTCAAGTTTTTTTTTACAAAACCGTATCGCAATGGTGGTCCTTACACATCAATGAATACCTGAAGGCACAATGCCGGATCTTAGCGTAGCTCAGGTTTCCAAAGCTGTTACTTTAATTGAAAATGGTCGTAGTTATAAAGAAGTGGCTCAAACATTGCGAGTTTCCAAATCCGTCATCTTCCGAATTGTTAAACGTTACCGGCAGACTGGAGAATACACGAGACGTGCAGGGCAAGGTCGCAAGAGAGTCACATCAGCGAGACGATCGATTTATGGCGAGCACTGTTCTGAGAAATCGCACTTTGACTTCTTCTGAAGTCAGATCTACGCTCCAGGACGTTCGACAGGTGACAATTAGCACTAAAACCGTAAGAAGAAGACTTAAAGAAGCTAGAATAAAGCCATAGTTGCCAGCTAGAGGACCCTTACTTACCACAGATCATCGAGTAGCTCGGGCTAACTTTGCTCGCTCATACCAAAATTGGAATGATGCTGACTGGGGGAAAATATTGTTCCCTGGACGAGTCTAGGTTTTGTCTTAAGCCAGATGATAGAAGGGTGAAAGTTTGGAGACGACCCGGAGAAAGATACGCTCAGTGTAACATTGTCGGAAGAGAGTCATATGGTGGAGGGTCAGTGATGGTATGGGGCGGCATTTGCATAGGGGCACGAACGGAGTCACACATCGTAGAAAATGGATCCTTGACTGCGGCTCGGTACGTAAATGACATCTTAGAACCGATTGTCATGCCCTTTGCCCCATATATCGGAGATAATTTTCAATTAATGCAGGACAATGCGCGGCCCCACACCTGCAGCGATAGTTTCGGGGTATCTTCGAGAGGTTGAAATTGACGTTTTGCCGTGGCCAGCACGCTCGCCAGACTTCAATCCCATCGAACATGTTTGGGATAAGCTCGGCAAACAAGTAAAACAGCGGGATCCAACACCAACAAACAAAGGGAATCTGAAAAGGGTACTGGAAGAAGAGTGGAATCGAATACCACAAGATTTCATTGATAACTTAATCAAAAGCATGCCGAGAAGATTGCAGGCAGTTTAACAGCTAGAGGGGATAACACCAAGTACTGAATGTACTCAAACACTCGACAAAAAGTTATCGTAATGTCATGACACAATCACATTTTCAATGTGATGATTGAAGGGTTAATTCATCAAAACATCATTTTTAACATTTCTGTTCATTGGTCTTGCGTTTTTTACTGAAGTAAGTTTTATTTTAATTAAAATAGTAAAAAAGTGCTTAATATAAATTATATAATACATGCAAATTTTCTTAATTCTGTCTTTATTTTGTTCCGCTCCTCTAATAGGGTATTTTCCTTTTTATTAAAAACTATTCTAATTTGAAGATTGGGACGAAATATGTAACAGAAAAATAAAAGTAAGTTGATTTATATCCATTTTCTCAATTAAAACGATTTAAATAAAACTTATTTCTCATTGGTTTGAATTTACCGCCAAAACCGTTCCTTACGATGCCTTTATCACGTGACGTCAACTTTGTGTAAACTAAAGTGAGTAGTTAGTAACTAAACAAGTGAATATCGAGTTTAAATACAGGATTTTTAATGGATAGACAGTGATATTACTGATGTGCAATGCCACTGTGCACAAATACTTATAAAACTGCGGTAAACTTAATGTATGGTCTATGACACTCACAAATAAAACAATTTTCAAAATCGTTTCAGTAGATCCAGAGATTACCCCTACAATCTCACAAACTCACAATAAAAAAATGTAAATACATTCAATTTCTTACCAAAATCAGTATTAGCAACGATTTTATCCATCAGCCTGCCATTAACAGAATCTTTCAGCTGCTGTATAAGTTGCTGGTCGTGCCTTCGTCTCAGGTCGTACTGCCCCACAGTTTCCGACAACTCAGCTATCTTACTCTCTAGAAGGGCGACCCTTTCTTCCTGGCGGGCGCATATCTTGCGAGCTGATTCTTCGGCGCGTTTCGCTTTTATTTGCTCCTGGAAAAATGAGAATATACATGTTTATTATTAACTAGCTTTTGCCAGCGGCTTCGCCCGCGCGGGACTTTCATCCCCTATTTAACTCACTTAGGGGTTGAATTTCAAAAAAATCCTTCCTTATTCCTTGTCTACATTATAAAGGGAACCTCTGTGCAAAATTTCAGCTTTCTAGGTCCAAGGGTTTAGGCTGGGCGTTGATGAGTTAGTCAATCAGTCAGGTCTTGTCTTTTTATTTATATAGATTTAGTTGTCCCTATTAAACGGTAAATGTTTACTTTTCTAAGAAACTTTTAACGACAGATGAAACAAAGATATTATAATGATAAGATATAATATAGTATTATCCATGGATACAGTACATGTTTCTGAAACTCCCAATAACAACAGAATCAGGTGACAACACATTCATCCCTCAAGGAGGGTCAATGAGCCCGCAGAAAAATACTACGGATGAACACATCGATAGCGCCTACTATTACGTGATTACAAAATGGTTGGCGCGTCTGTAGACACGGAATTCATTCACATAGATGCGAATTTGTGAATATGGTTTTAATGTTAATCGTTATGGTAAGCTATATGCAACAAAATATAAAACAACTGATAGAAATATATGTGGTTAAGTATTCCTACAGCGTTAATTCCCATCGTTTTATTGATCAATCATATGTATTATTTCATAGCAACAAAATACTTATTCGAAGGTTTTTTCACCCTACATTCTTCGTCAAAAGTATTCTTGGATATTATAATGAACTGATATTGGCTATGTGCTACATAACCTACAAAATTCCCGATTGCGATTTTTGCTGGCGCGTATTTAAAAACTATTGAGGCGGGATTTTAACGCACACTGAATTTCTAAATCTCAGTGTTGTCTCGGCGCGTTTGCGTAGGTCGCAGAAATGCTATTCTAGATTACCTCCCGTATAGCAACGGAGTGCGACTGCTCCAGCAGCGCCAGCTTGTGCTGCAGGCGCACCAGATGCGCCGGCGTGTGCGCCGTGCGGGCCTCGGCGCGCTGCAGGCGGCGCTGCGCCGCCTCGAGCGAACTGCTCAGGTCGCGCACGCGCTTCTCTAGCTCTGTCTGTGATGCTGGAAGGTATAAAGCTGTTGTCAATCACTAATACCAACCTTTGATTGTCACTACAGGGCAAACTCCTTTTCTCATACAGAGAAGTTGATTGATCAATAAATTCATCATCTGCCTAGCCTTTTCCCAACAATGTTGGATTCGGCTTCCAGTCAAACCGGATGCAGCTGAATACTAATATTTTACACATAGCTAATGCCTATCTGACGTCCACAACCCAGTTACATACTGGGTAATACGATACCCGTTGGTAAGACTGGTTGTCAGACATTCGGGCTTCTGACGACCCGTAACGACTGTCAAAGATCCACGAATGACAGCCGGGACGAACAGCTTAACGTGCTTTCGGAGGCACGGAGGGGTGATGGTATCTAAAGATGGTCACCCATCCAAGGACCAACCGCACCAAGCGTAGCTTAACCTGTTCAATCGACCCGTGCAGCTGTTATTACTTAGCTTATATCGCTTCTCGTGCCTGTCTGTCTGACCACGTTTTTCTTCTAATTACCCAACGGATTCTGATGCAAAAACCTGGAATACATTCTATAAATAATGGATTTATAGAATGTATTCCAGGTTTTTGCGTATAAAACATTAATTTTAAAGTAACAAGTAATAAAGAAATCTCGATGCTTTGTCATATCAGTGTGAAGAAGAGAAATTCGAAGCAGGGGCGTGTCTATAGTAAATAAAAGGGACCGGCCAACCCCTCTTAAGAGTTAAGCCTTTTGACAGGGTAACTCGTACATATGGATATCAGTTACCCCCAGTAACTGTTATCTCAGTGTTACCTTTTGTTCGAGTTACATCCTCGAAACTCAGCGAAATGGTTAACACCTTTATTATGGTAACCACATGAAAGGGGTTACCTTCAATGTCTGAAGCCTTTGAAGGGGTTACCTTCACGAAAAGCTTTTATTCCTTAATAAACTGAATTTCCTAATAAACTGGAGCTGTATGCTTATACTTGCACCCGAGCGGCGGCGCCTCACTGACTTACTATTTTGATTTAGTTATTACGAATTTGACAACAAGTGACGACAGATAAGTGAAGTCCCGTCACAATAGACCCTTGCATAAATTCCCAAAAAGCTGAATTATTACACGAACGTTAGGGATACCATTACAATGAAATTGTGAAAAGTCCCCATCGATCCCATGTGTGCATTTTGTTTTAATTAAAGATCAAAGTTCGCTAAAATGAGTTTTTTGGATTTTTTTTCGAAACGGTAAGTTTTATGCAAAAATAATTAGGTACGTCACTTTATCCCCTAAGATTCACGATTTCATTCTAAAACTTACTAAAGTTGTATTCCCTATAATATGCACACGTTTCCAGGCCACCTATTAGGTAGTGTACTTGACTCGTTTTATTTTTAAAGCGGTATTGAATAGGCCGGCCGACCACCAAACGGGCAACAAAGCATGCACGAGGGATAAAAAGCTGACTCGAATAGTTAAATTGGGGCCTCGAAGTCAGCTCGCCCACCACCCACCAGTAATAAAGCCCAGGAAACGGCTGAGATCCCGGGAGGCCATGGTTACCCAGTAATAGCCCCACACCTTCGTCT
This sequence comes from Polymixis flavicincta, assembly GCA_949987655.1. Lineage (NCBI taxonomy): Eukaryota > Metazoa > Arthropoda > Insecta > Lepidoptera > Noctuidae > Polymixis > Polymixis flavicincta. The sequence continues at coordinate 3,441,473 of OX465180.1, forward strand.
TTTCCAAGCCAAAATCAACCGTTCCTCCAGAGTACGGCGGAGTGGTTGATCAACGTTGCCATCGCCGCCGAACCATACTTTGTTCTTCCCAGGGATCACTGGGTGGGTGACATTGATTGCCTGGTGGCACTTATCTTGAGGTCGGCTGCTGACACCTTGCCCTTTGAAACCGCAAGCCGGGGCGAGGCTTTGTAGAGGCCTTAGTCGAATATATCATGGTCGTGACTCGGGTAAATTTGTCAACCGACCGTCCTCTCGCCACTTTGAGAATTTCATCACGCACATCCGTCCTCACCCCGTCATTGTCATGGGGGACTTCAATGCCAAGTCCACGACTCGGGGTTCCCCAGCAACGGATGCACGGGGTGTGTTATTGGAAGAGTGGGCGATGGAGTCAGGCCTCCTACTCCTAAACTGGGGATCCGTTCAGACATGACGTGCGGCAGTGAGGTGGGTCTATAGTGGACTAATCGTGTTCAGAACTGGCGTGAATTGAAGGAGGTGGAGACGTTTTCAGACCACAGATACTTCAGGTTGACGTCTCCGCCCATAATTATCATTACATGTTTACAAGTCGTTCGGTACATGCAACAATGGTGCCGCCGCCGCCGCGCCGCGCAAAAAGCTTTCACGTGCGGTCGTGGTTATGCAATGTCAATTTCAATGAGTGCATATTACAATGCGTTTGGTTGGAATGACTTACCCTATTACATTGTTACAGGGTAACTTGTTCGGAAGGGGTTACATTGCAGTCATTCGAGGGTGTAACATTTATCATAGGATTTCTTTTTAAGCGCTTAAAAAAACGCTTTCAAAAACCCTTTCAACGAGTATCCGGCCGGTCCCTGGTAAATAGAGATGCTTACTAAATCTAGTTTTAATATCTTTCAGAAAAATTGAGTAGTTTGGATCATTGTTACAGTTCAAAATTCAAAGTAAATACTGCTTTGCAGTACGTTTAACTTCTGTAAAACACCCACAGTAGAGTACTACTGTGGGTGTTTTACAGAAGTTAAACGTTATAAGCAAATACCCTGGACAAGTATTTTATTTTTAGGACTTGGAAAGAAGTATTCAAATAGGTCTTACCTTGTGCTTCACTAGAATGCACCACCTTGTCTTCCAACTTCTCTTTTGTCTTCCTCTCACTATTCAATTTCAGGTGTAGTTCTCTGAAAATGGAACATACATTCTTTAAGATTCACGATAAACGCAGATGCAAGCTGTAATTGTAATCTTTGGCTGTCGTAAATGATCGAATCAGGAGTTACTTTGCGGAAATCCATGGCAGTATAATGTAGTTTTATTGAAGTGAAAACTTCTTTAGGCGCATTGAGCACTTTTCGGGTGAACAAAAATCATGGAACTTGCGTCACCGTCACCGAACGCTTTCCACTAGCTATCCTTATACAGTGTATATATATATGGATGAACGAGCACACGGATGAGTCGCCCGTTGATGTCTTTTGGAAAAGTCCCTTTCTTTCATTAGCAAATTCAAATTATTTTAATTTATCTCTCTTTGTATTTTTACCGTAAAAATCTGTGCTTGTTACCTTTAATAGCTGAAGTCGATCGCTCGTTTATCATTTTTTACCGAGAGCAATCAGAACTCAAGGAACCAATATGAAATCCTGTATTGACGATTAAAAAAATACACACGTACACCAGTTTTATTTTTTTAGCCTGCGTTGTGCCACTGCAAGGCAAAGCCCTCCCTTTCTCCTTTACACTCCTCTCCGCCTTGAGCTAGTGTGGACCGATTGTCTGTACGCGTTAAGCTCTTCCCACCGTCTTCTCGTGGGTCTGCCTCAATTTCGCCGGAAGTTTTCTGGGAGCCACGTGGTGGTAGATTTAGCCCATGACTCGTTCGACATGCGGCAAACGTGTCCGGCAATACCCACTCAAACTTGGCTGCTTTTTGGGTGACGTCGGCGATTTGTGTTTTGGCAGCATAATGTTCATCATCATCATCATTTCAGCCGGAAGACGTCCACTGCTGGACATAGGCCACCCCCAATTTGGGGGGACTTGCCATAATCGTCACGCTTGGCAGGCGGGTTGGCGATCGCAGTATGGTGGTAAAACGCATAGAGAACGCTGCTGCCCATTCTCTAGTAAGTCCCTTAGTCGCCTCCTACGACACCCACGGGAAGAGATGGAATGATGCTATTCTTTACGTCCGGCACCACACGGTACAACATAATGTTAGGTAATAATATTTAGTTACTTCCACAATACTACATCGAAGCCTAGATCTAGTTATTACGGAATTAAACGAAATAATTCTACTTATTATTATATTTTTCTTTTCGTACATTTTGATAAGATTTGCAACAAGATTATTTCCTTCATCAGTGCAGTTATCTTATCTTGTGTTTGTCAAATAGGTCCGAATTTTCTTTCCACTAATTTCTGTCTGTATAATAAAATTAAATGTCCTACTCACTTCATCATAGCCTGATGATCAGCCCTCTCTTTCTCTCTCTCCTGTATCTCGTACGCCACTTTAGCCTTCAAGTTGTTTAACTCAGCCAAGTGTTGCTGCACTAATGTCCTGGTCTCTTCTCTCATTGCAGTTATCTGGTTTTCATACTGTGGATAAAAAGTGTTTCAGAATAATTAATATAGCCCATTTTGAATGGATCATCAAGGTAAGGTTACTGCAATACAAGGGGACAATACTGCTGCTGTAAGTAAAAGGGTAGCATTCTAGGAAAATACACAAAGAAAAATAAGTCTTACTAGCAGAGAACAGTGGTAACGGCCGCAACTTAGAAATGGGAGCGGTGAAGGAAAACATCGTAAGGGAATCGGCATGACCTATGACCAACTATTCGCAAACATGAGACATCTACCAACCCGCACTGGGCCTGCGAAGTGGGTTACGGCCCACTTCCCCCACAGAGAGAAGGCCTGTGTCCCACCATTGGGCATCTACCCGTTTTACCCGCTTATGTACCCAACTCTCTTTGTAATTGGGATAGTTGGGTACTATAAGTTGGAAGTAAGACGCAATCTTGCTCTAGTAAAGTATGTCTTTATGGTGTTTCGCGGGATGCTAAACAACCCGCAAATCTTGGGATCGTTAGGATTACTCATTCCAAACTGTAGGCTACGGTTGAGGCCGAGGAAGTCTTTTTAAAACTCCGGTAGCCCCTACAAACCTATTACAAGTTTGCACCCGTGTGTCAGGCTGTTAAGATAATCAATATCATCTCTCAGCGGTTGGACATTTTTTCCTGCTCATTGGCGGAATTCCAGAGAGTGACAGTTAGTGTGTTGTCTTCTATGTAACTTGTGTCGGCACACCGACCCGTTACTTGGGACTGGTCAGTCATGGACCGGTGTAGGTGTGTGTGATCAGGTTTTGAGTGGCGTCTCTGGGTGTCTACTTTTCTGTATCTTTTACTTGTCTGTATCGATCCAAGAATCCGATTCCCGACACCCCTTGTACGATTATACAACGATCGTGGGCAGGCTTAAAAGTCGTAATAGCTTCTTACGCTCTACGCAGGACGTCCAAGACAAACCACCAATTATGAGAAGCAAACTGTGGGAAGAGAAGCATCCACCACCTCCCGACTTCGTTAAAGCCCAGGAACACTTGCCTCACGGGTGTGATCTGCAGTGGCTTATGTATATGGAGAGCTCTCAATCGATTGCGTACCCAAGTAGGGCGTTGTAGACACAACTTGTCAAAGTGGGGGATTATTGACTCATCCGACACCCAGTGCGAGTGCGGTGCTTCTGATCAGACCATGCACCACTTGCTGGAGTGCCCTAAGTGCCCGTCCACCTGCACCTTGGATGACCTAAATGAAGCCACTGATGCCGCAATAAACGTGGCCACCTACTGGGCTCTAATAATATAAATAAAAAAGTGTACGAGTGCCATCGACACGAAAAGAAGAAGACTTGTCTGTATGACTACTTTTATCACATTGGGTCCTGCCTGTAAAAATAATTGTATGTGTAAATGAATAAATAAGTTATAGATCGATTATGCTAAAGTCTTACTAGAGCAAAAGGGCACATCTAATGTTTTAAATTTTTTTTTAAGGCTTTTCATTCTTTATTTTTGGTATAGCTTGCGGTGGCATACTAGTGCACAGTGCTCACTGACCCACCTAAACCTATCAACAGATTCTAGTAAAAACACGGCAATAAAGTCCACTCGTATCCTCAATCGATATCTATCAGTGTCGTTAACATTGTTATCGCAAACGAAAAAGCTTTTCGTTCAGATTCCTAGTAAGAGCGACCTAGAGAAAGTACAATGGCCCGAATGGAAGTGGTTACAACTCTAATAGCATAAACTACAGGAAGATATTTATTTTTAATCTTGTTAAAATGAAATTCTAGAAACCCAAATCACAATCTCACTGAATCATTTTGTATAATATCTGTAAACCAAAGATTAATGTGTTCAATTAATATAGTTTGATAAGAACCTTGTTTAATTGAAACAATTCGTGATATGTAAAAAACTTTTTAATAAAAAATTAAACCGCCGAAAAACCGAAAAGTTCGGAAGTCGGTGACTTTGGATATGTATTTTATGTCACCGCCTTCCGAACTTAGTTATTGGGGTTGGACAAAGCAAGTTTACTATTTTATTTTTTACTTTTCGGTTTTTCGGCGGTTTAATTTTTTATTAAAAAGTATTTTATAATTTTTTGTGGCTATAATCTACTAATTACTACATGCTTAATTTTTGATTATTTTTGGTAATACACAACTCAGTATTAAAATCTGTTAGTAAACAATCAATCATCTCCTGTTTTCTTACCAACTTCCAACCCGGACTACTCTGGAAAAAGTTATGCGTGGTCATACATAAAAAAATAAAATAAAATATACGCGTCGAATTGAGTAACCTCCTCCGTTTTTTCGTCGGTTAAAAATTGTGGTTTGAGTATGCCACATCAGTAACACGTTACCTATAAACATTCAACTGTGTGCGAAAGTATTATCTATATATATAAAAGAAAGTCGTGTTAGTTACTTCACTTATAACTCAAGAACGGCTGAACCGATTTAGCTGAAAATTGGCAGGGAGGTAGTTTAGAGCCAGGAGAAGGACATAGGATACTTTTTATCCCGTTCAGTTGTTTCAGAAATAAAAAAAGTATCAAAGTGGAAGTTGGCTGTCGAAAAACGAAAATTTTCACGGATAGGATAATAGGGTAGATAGGGTAGGGTAGGTAGGGTAGGTAGGGTAGGTAGGGTAGGTAGGGTAGGTAGGGTAGGTAGGGTAGGTAGGGTAGGTAGGGTAGGTAGGGTAGGTAGGGTAGGTAGGGTAGGTAGGGTAGGTAGGGTAGGTAGGGTAGGTAGGGTAGGTAGGGTAGGTAGGGTAGGTAGGGTAGGTAGGGTAGGTAGGGTAGGTAGGGTAGGTAGGGTAGGTAGGGTAGGTAGGGTAGGTAGGGTAGGTAGGGTAGGTAGGGTAGGTAGGGTAGGTAGGGTAGGGTAGGGTAGGGTAGGGTAGGGTAGGTAGGGTAGGTAGGGTAGGTAGGGTAGGTAGGGTAGGTAGGGTAGGTAGAGTAGGTAGGGTAGGTAGGGTAGGTAGGGTAGGTAGGGTAGGTAGGGTAGGTAGGGTAGGTAGGGTAGGTAGGGTAGGTAGGATAGGTAGGGTAGGTAGGGTAGGTAGGGTAGGTAGGTAGGGTAGGTAGGTAGGTTAGGGTAGTGTAGGGTAGGGTAGTGTAGGGTAGGTAGGGTAGTGTAGGGTAGGTAGGGTAGTGTAGGGTAGTGATTTTGTATGAATGACTTTTGGACGAACAGGACAACGTCTGTCGGGTCAGCTAGTATTTAATAAAGCAATGTGGAATTATTAGCCTATTACTATTACCTCATCAACAAAGAATTGAGCATGTATAGGACCCTCTTTTGTACTATAATATCTGCCTAATATTTTTACAACTATAAGAAGTTGGGTGACCTAAGCCTTCAGTGTTTTACCCGTGGTTTTACCTAATGTTTATAATCTGAAATACAGAACCCAATATACTTTTCTGAGATAAGACACATACCTACTAATATTATAAATGCGAAAGTAACTGTCTGTCTGTTACGCTTTCACGCCTAAACCGATTGTCATGAAATTTGGCGCAGATATAGCCTGGGATATGGAGTAGGCTATCAGCTACTTTTTACGCAATAAACGACATCCACGCGGGTAGATCCGCGAGCAAAAGGTAGTTAATTTTAATTTTACACACTACTTTCTGGACACAACTTTGTCCGCGTGAAATTATCATTTATCAATCCAATAACATCACATCGCCCGCCTGCGTATTACTTAGTTTTCTCTTAACGTTCTTTCAGAATTCTTTTTATTTTACTCGGCGCCTTACGGTCATCATCATCATTTTTACCCTCCTCAAAAATTGGGCTATAAATGAAAAAAAAAAAATGTTCAAATCCAACTGGCAGTTCCAGAGATTTTTAGCCCCTACATACAAACAAACAAATTTTTCCATCTTTATAATATTATTTATTGTGGATTTGTTTATGTGTCCACCAACTTTGTAAACATTTGCATGATGAAACTTGATGTACTTAATTTGAGCCATACTAAACTTACTACATTTTTTACATGGGTGCTGCTAATAATTTGAAAAAACAACTCTTTGAACATACCTTATCCCTTGTTAATTTCTTGTCTGCCTGGAAAGCCTCTTCCATCCGTGACTTCTCTGCTGTCAAGGTGGATAGTGACAGCATGAGTGCTGACACTGACTCATCTCTGATTTCCTCTGAAAATGGGAGACATAAATCTTAAATTTTTCAAGAATGTTTAACAAGCAAGCATGCAAAGAATAAGCCTCTGTTTAAAGGGATGTTGTATTTCTATTTATTTATAGACTCATCAACTAAACATATACAAAGCATTAGCTTTAAGTCTTTGTCATAATATAAGTCTCAGATGTATTTAAATTATAGGAAAACGCAGCACTATCAATTAGTGGATATGGATAAAGAATCACTCAAGCTGTAAAAGAGCGGGAGAAGTTATTTGATGATACCCACCCAAAAAAAAAAAGCAGTAGGCTAAATTTATAAGAGCTTACTTAACAAATGTTTATGGGTGTTACAGTCCATTAACATATTTCTCTAAAAGAATAGTCAGACCACCTTCTGACGGGTATAAAAATATCCAGGAAGGATTTTATTGCACAATGGATTTTCAACTCATCAAAAGTTGAAAAAAGCATTGAAAATTCAACTGAGTGCATCGTGCGTCGAAAAAGCACACAGTTCGATTTTCAACTCTGGGCACTAAGCACTGCGTTGTAGATCAAGTGCGCAAACAAATCCCGCCGCGATATTTAAACGTCCGTGAGTAGGGTTGCCAGGTCTTAAAACCGAAAAGCTGGACAGACCAGTCTGTTTAGCCTGACATATAAAAACTACAATAAAAAAGTAAAACAACAACCATAAAACCTTAAATTCTAATGAAACAACAACATAATTCAATGAATTAGTCTAGTTATTTTTTATGGGTTACTTATTATGGACAGTGCTACTCTGCCCACTTGCAGTAGCGTTACAAGGTTAGGCGGGCGGGAAATGGCAAATGTAAAAAAAATGTCAAATTTAAAAGTCGAACAAAAGCCAGACACGCCACACACCAACCAAAAAGCCCGACTGTGTCCGGCTTTATCCGAACACCTTGCAACACTACGTTCTGTGAGAACATGCGACTTATTCTTGGAAATTTTGTTTATGATGCCAATACTGGCAGCGGAATAATTAACATGCTTACCTCCCCCTCCTCCTTCAGCAGGGCCTTCAGTTTTATTCAGAGCTTTTAAACTGATCTCTAATGCTTCCTTTTCTTTGATAAGTCCTTTGTATGCAGCAACAACATCTGAAAATTGAATCATTGTTCTTCTAATCTTTGAAAAATGAGTTTTATCTCAAAATAAAAGATAATCCTAAGCATGGCACTCAAGTGGCATAGTATGGTAGCTGATAGTATCATGTTACTCTTACATAAAACTACCTATACCCTATGGCTTTGTCCGCATAGCGGACAGGAATTATCCTATGGGAATACACAGCTGTGATAAAAAAAGTATTATTTCCTAACCCAGGTCTCCCTGCCTGCCAAATTTCACTGAAATCCAATCTGTTGTTAAGATGTGAAGACAGTTTCTTTCATATCTATGTATACTGTATACTAATATTATAGAGAGGAAAGATTTGATTTTTTGTTTGTTTGTTTGCATTGAATAGGCTCCGAAACTACTGAACCGATTTGAAAAATTCTTTCACTGTTGGGAAGCTACACTAACCCCAGGGGACATGGGCTATATTTTATCCACGTATTCTCAAGGGAACGGGAAAAACGCGAGTGAAACCGCCGAGCGCTGCTAGTTTATAGTATAATATATACTATGGATTTAACCGGAAGAATGCCGTTAATTACAGAAACGATTAAAAAGCCATTGTGTCTCGTGTGGATCCACGATCACAGCACATACAAAGGGTTAAGTCGATTTCTCCACTTTGTGAAGATCAATGTTCCGATAGTGAAAAATCAAAACCACTTTGATTTCTAGTTGTTATAATTATCAAACTTTGGATTATCTTAATTAAAATCTAATAGACACTATTGGCAAACTGTTGCCACATCAATTTGCAGTTTTACTTTATATATTTTTTTTTGTGGTAAAAGTATATCAAGACCTTGGACAGGTCAAGGTCAGAATGGCAAAAATTGTACAGGTACTTGCAGGAATTGTTCAGGAAAATAATAATGAAGGTACACAATTACAAAACGTTATCAAGTTTTTTTTTTCTAAAGCAGTAAGCATTCCATTATTGAACATAGTAAACAAAAATCGGTCAGTGGGTCGTCTTAGGGGCGGAGTTCAAAAATCCCATACAAGTGTTAACCGTCTATTTTATAATGTAGCGTTAAAAAGCTAAGCTCATTTTCGGGAACATTGGAACTGGAAAATAACAAAACATATGGTTTTGATGTGTTTCAATTATATCCACTTACCTCTGAGACGACCTTCATATCGCTTGATTTGATCAGCTTGTTTAGTAATAGTTGATATCAATTCTTGTTTCGATAGTGATTCCATGACTTTTCACCACTGCTGTTTATAATGTACGTTTGGAGTCTGGACACGAGTTACTAATTGTTTAGGATATCCTTATGATAAACGTCCTGGAATCTTGATTTTAAACAATTTAATTATTATTTTACTACGCAAGTTTGCTCACATTAATTGTTAATGTTTCTCTACTGCTTGCTTGACTATTTTCTTGCAATTCGTGAATTCAATAATATTTTCTTTGACTGACGTAACGTAATGTGACATTAGTGACGTGCTATGATGAATGAACGACTGACTGAAACAATTTTTTTTTTTTTGGAGTACCTATTGGCTTCGCACGGTTTGTGCATTTAGCCAGTGACAAGTAATTTTTCTTTTCGATCAAGTAAATGGCCCGCTATAAGGCACGAAGTTACAAAAAAGTCATAGTCGTCTTTAGTCAGTCAAGTCAAAGTTATTGTAGCAGGTCAAGCTATCCCACACTGTCAAATTTTCCCAATTGAACATAAACCTTAATCATTTGTCATAAAGTTGAAAAACTATCAAATAAATTTGACAGATTGGGGTAGCTTGATGTGCTGGCCTCTGTACCAAAATTATGCAATTGAATTCGCTATTTCACAAAATTTCATGAAAATGAAAATTCGTGCGACATTTTCCAACGCGATCCCGCCAAAAACTTCCGAACTATAATTTAATTTTACTGTATGCCACAGAATGCAATTCCAGCTCTGCTGCTGGAAATGATATTGGATTGTTTTGGTATTTACCTACTAAAAAGGTACCTATGCAAGATGTTCTTCATTCTCTCTGCAGTATTACTGTACCTGTGAAATAAGTCCTGAGTAGGTATATATAAATTATTTTTTTCAATTAAAGTATTTTGTACGCTTTGCTACATTTTCATTGATTCGTGTTAGTACGTAGTATTAACGTAAATTGGCAACATAAAACTTCTGGTAGGTCGATCGATGACCACGTGGGATGACGATATCAAAATCACAACCGGGAACTTTATAGTTCTAGCATTCGAAAAGCTACAAAGGCAAGATGATACATAGGTATTTACAGTAATTTACCCATGGAGACTATTCACTTTTTTGAAATTTATTATGGATGAAACATGGGTATTATTGTGTTTCTGTGTATCAAGCTGTTAATAAATAGGATCAATGAAGAGTTATGAATTGAGACGTTACAAGAATACTCAAATATTTCTAATGTTTCGTAATAGCCAATAAATTCACATCCGGAAAGCATTTTGCAAATCCCAGCATACACATACCTAGTTCATAGAAGAATAGCAGGCGCTAACGATTTGCTCACTCCGACTCGTAGAGTCGTAGTATCCTTCTGCGGGTCATTGAACCTCCGATTTAAAAATGGGGTAACATTCACCCCCTGGTTTAATTAATGCACATGATGTTATAAACGCAATGTCCAAATGTAGCACGTAATTATTGTTTTGAGTTATCCAGTCATTGGCCTTAGTTGGTCATCGACATTTTTATGATGGTTGTTTCAAAATCACTAAGAAAGACTGCTGAAATTGTTTTATTTCAATGAAACACCATTGGTGTATCGTACGTAATTCGCGAATGAAGAGGGTAATTCATAAGTAGGTACCTACATATAATTCCCTTTCGAGATTTTGCAAGCAAAATTATTCAAGGATACAATTACAGGTTGATGCCTACCTACTTATTTAAATGGGGGAATTGGGGGTTTGAGAATACTCGATCGTTGATCCTAATGATTAATTATGCGCTGAAAAAATTGCTAGATATTTTAAATTATTTTCTTCAACATCTAATGTAAAGATCAACCATGTACATTATTATTTCAGGACTGATTGCATCCTTATTATCTTGGGCATCGTTCGATTTAATTTCAAGCTAAAAGATGTCCCCCTGTCGAAAACAAAAAATCGAAGCGCACGAGGCCGACAACCATAAGAGAATTTTTCTTTCGGCAAAAGCACTTTATAGTGCTCATAGGTCCTACTTCCTAGAGTAGGTAAGCAGTATGGTATAGTGTAGGCTCCATACTCACTAGCCACCGAGTGAATCTTCAAAGCTTTGTTGGAATCAAATTCGCGAGTTTCCATCTAAGTAAAACGGGCGTGGCGCCTCGCTGTCTGTAGTTTGGATCGATGCATGCGTACTGCGTACAAACACCCCCCGCTTTACATTAGGTATGTAGGTACCTACCATTTTTGGCGTCTTCCGGACTTCGCTGAAGACAAGTCTAGCCAAGTAGATTTTTACTGAGTGAAATAAAATCAGGCTTGTTTTAATTTCAGAGGGGTGCCATGAGTCGACGATAATCGTAACCCACATCTCAGGCAAAATCACCCTAGCAAATGGCGTACCTAATCCGACCGATGGCGCGGATAAGCCCAAATAGAGGAAATGCTTTTGATATTTACTTAGATTTGGTTGAAGTTAAAGCGAATTTTGGGAAATTAAAAATAATCTTTGAAATAAAACATTATTTATATGTATTATTGCTAAGGTCAATATTTAATTTCTATCAATATCCCCTACGTCAGATTACATTCGTTGACATTATTTCAAAAATTAAATGTAAGTAAGCCAAACACTTTTTCATACATTATCGGCGATTTGTACTCTGTCTTATAATTCTAGCTACATTCTAGGCCAAACCCTACAATACCCAAACCTGCCCAAAGTAAAATACAAACAAAAAAAAAACTAAACCAAATCATTAAACATGGGATAAATAAACACTAAATAGAAAGATGTTAGTTTTATATAAATTAAACAGAAACTATTCTAAATAAATAAAATACCACAACTTATAACACAAAATACTAAAGTTGAACAAAACGAATAAGTGGACAGGTGTGTACTGGTATTATTTTCGGTGGAGAAAGCAAGCGTATTTGTTTTTTACCATTCAGGGACGACACAACATAGACTATCAGTAATTGTAAAATGGATTCTTGCTTATTTTATGCGCGAATGTTTGCATGTTAGCACGGGAAGCCAAAAGCGGCAATAAAATTCAAGTTATAAATTGGGTTTGATAAACTTTGGCCATTTCCTTCCAGCCGAATTTCGACTATGTATCAACCCTTTCTAATTTATCTTCAATTAAAAGTTAGACGCTTCCAATTGCCACTCGCAGAGTTGGCGTGTACAATCGCGCACAAGTACAGCACATCCACATCATAGCAATATAACTCAGAGGTACATCTACCTTTGACTAGTTTGATACACACCATTTAGTATTTTTATGTATTGTGTGCTTTATATGGGTATATTACTTATATTAAACCAAACACCACACCAACATAATTTTAAACCAAAATCCTAATCTACATTTTAAATTAGAGAACACAGTTTTCTTTAAATACTTAAGTATACATACTTAAAGATTTAAATGTTGCGCAAAATTATAACTGACTAGTTTCGCGTATTTTAAGTACTTTAAATAAATAATTAATATTAATGAAACATTTATCCTTACCATAGAAATTAAAGAAAATACTTAATCAAAATGCATTATACAAGCCCATACAAGTGTCTGTGAATATCTCGCCACGGTTTTTATTCCACTTTAATTATGATATGCATTTGACTATCAATAATTTAACTATTACAGAAATTACTATAATGAATATCAGAAACGATACAAACAGTTGGATAAGGTATAGTACTGAGTAGATTACCCAACTAATTTTGAACTTACACTACATTCAATATATTAATATAAACATCGAAATGAAATCTATAATTTCTATTACGATTATGACAATAAATTATGTTTACAATGAATTTTAAGTTACTTAAATTTAATAATAAATAGTGATGATTATACAATCAAATTAGAGAGACAATATCATGATGTGAAAGTCAAACGTAATGGGTTTTGCTTTGTGCAGTATATGCAAACTTTCTGGAGAAAATTGCATTTATGTTTAAAAATTTCGATTTTAAATGCACACGAAAAATTTCCAATTAATAATTATCAATTTGACTTTCACTATTATACAATCACTATAATAATTATGTGCCCAATGTGATACATGGAGGTATCCAAGTCATAATAAAATGTTGATCAATAACTAATTTAGTTGTAATGTCATGGTCCTTATATATAATTTCAATCGAGATTTTCTTGTCAGATTTCAAGTAGATTTTTTATGAATGGAATCAAATTATACATAAGTAAATAATATTTATGATCCTAATTATAATTGTTCTATATAAAATGTATCCACCTTACTTATGACTTTGTGCACAATTCAAGCTCCAGAATTATATTATTATCCAATATTATTATAATAATGGGGCCATCCTTAGTTTATCAAAATGAATGGAAGTATAGTTTTTAGTAAAAGTTTTACTTACAAACATCATTTTATATATCAGTCAATGCATTTCTGACATCTTTGGTAATAATTATACAATGAACATTTTGTTTACATATACTATGTTTTATTATTGCAACTATTTTTCAAAAGAAAAAATAATAATAGTTGTTGGTACAATAAAAATTGCACTGCATTTTCATTATACATATTTTAATAATATATTTTTTTTATTTTTTACTTACAGTAAAAAAAGTTTAATATTGCACTGTCAATCGTTAAACATATTATAATTATTGCCTGAATTACGGTTAATATAAGAATCTTGTTGGCATCATTATCCTATTACAATACCAGAACTCTATAGGTTAGTCTTTAAAAAAAGACTCATACCAATGGACATTATGTTAATAAATACATAAACATTGAGTTAGCAAAAAGTATGCAGTTAATTATTTTTATGTATGTATGTCATTGTTCTCAATTAATATGAGTATGACTAAGCTACTGACTCCATCTGATTTATAATTCAGTTAGTCAGGTAAGCCGTTAAAATATTACACAAAGTTTATCCATCTAAGTACTGCATCACTTGTTACTAACTTTAATATCTTAGGACATATTATATCAGGTATTTCACTAGACAGGTATTTCATGGACTCCGTAAATTAAAATTAGGTCAATTTTGTAGAATACTTGGTGTATAATGTCAGTCATTTTGAAATTTTTCTAGATATTATTGTGGTGACTTTCTTTTGTACTTATAATGTATGAACATTTGTTCAAACTGACATCATGTCATGATTTGAATCACATTTATTCCGTATTTCACTCAGTAATTAGTCAAACTTCAAACCATGACAAAGTAATGATCAACATTTTTGCATTAGCTACAATTTATTGACTAGAATCTGGCTCATTTAAGATTTACTCTTGTTCGTTTTGAAGCTGACCTGGAGCACCTGGCCATTTAGCGAGTATCCATTCAAGGATTGGATGGCAACAACAGCCTCATCATAATTAGTCATGGTGACAAAACCATAGCCCTTGCACTTGTTGGTTGTGGGATCTCTAATTATTTTAACACTCTGGACGGCACCAAATGGGCCAAAGAGCTGCCAAAGCACACTCTCTTCGGTATCAGCTCCAATGTTATAGACAAAGATGCACCAACCTGAGCCGCCGATGGCATTTCCTTGTATGAGTGGGTCAGCTAAAGGAGAAAATCTTTGAAGACCTTTGTTGATAGCCAGCAGAGCCTTTCCAGCAGGACCTACAAAGCGGCGAGCAGCCGCAGGCGCGAGATATGCTGCCAGTGGGGCCAGTGCCTTGTTCTGGTTACTCGGGTTGTTGGCACATTTAACTGTGATGGGACCTGTACCACCTGGAGGTACTGTGCCATTCAACTCACGTATTGCGTTCTCGGCCTCGTGTCTCTGGTCGTAGCGGATGAATGCGACGCCCCTGGAAGGCCCAACGATGTTCGGCTCGTCGCCGCCTACTTGCAGTAAATGGCCGACATTCACATTCTCATGAAGTATGCGCGAGCTGATGATGGTTCCGTACGGACTGAAGAGCTTCTCCAATTCTTGCTGTGTCATGTGCTTCGGCAAGCCCGACACGTAAAGATTGGCGCCTTTAATCGCGTCGGAACTAGGGCGGGCGTACGATACCTTAATGATCTTGTTCTGCAGTCTCAGGCCATTCAGCGTGTTCACAGCCTTCTCCGCGTCCTCCGCCTTGTGGTAGTTCACGAATGCGTACCCCAAACTCTGCCCATTCAGAATGTGGTCGGGGAATACTGTCACTTTGTCTCTAATAAGCTTGCAACTTTCTACTTCGCCGACACTCGAGAACAACGATCTAATCTCCTCCTGTGTCATCGTTTGCGGCAAATAGTTGATTATTAGGTTGGTCTTAGACTCATTATTGCAAGGTTGGACCTTGCTACCATTTTGCGTGGGCTGGTTCGCGTTTACGCTGTCGAGTGTATTTGCCATCATTTTTCCTATTTCTATGTTTACACCAAATTAGGTGGAATGTCACAGGATCTGTGACTTATTACAAAATTTATAAAACGGATGAGTTAAAACATAGATCCACGTTCTTCGCTAGTTATAACAACACCACCACTTCGCGTTGGTTGAAAGCATATGCAAGGGAAGAAAATCAATAAGATGCTGTTCACTTTTGTACTTATCCTGTGTTAGGTGGTACGGCGCCGAGTCCGTTGAATCAAAATATAACGAGGAACACAAATAAGCTCTAGTTTATTAGATCTTATGGAGAATACGAAAGAAAAGTGAAAAGGAAATCAACCAAAAATCTATGCGACTTGCGACCTATTCTCGTAAATTCATTTCTTTCACTTCACTTTCTTTTTAAAATGTTACCAGACTGTGAACTGAACTACCTAAGCTACCTCCTTTGCTATTTGTGACCAAAATATTTCCCCGAATTTCAAATATTGCATTCCCTTTAAATAAATAAAAGCAATGATGAAACCGGTTGTAAAACACGGCTAACTAAACTGTTATTAAATTATTAGTATATTTTAATTCTCAACTAAATATTGAAGATTGACTAACATATATTTTTTTCTCTGAGATCGTTACCTTTAAAAAAAAATCTAAGAGTTTTTTTTTTCTCAGAACGAACCTACAATCCGCAAGCAATGCAAGCATTCGCTTGTCTTTGAAACATTATTTATGTGAGTATCATGCTTCACGCGAGGAATATTCATTAATGAAATGCGAATGCCTGTCATGTGGTGAGCACCGTACGTATTGAAAGTCTTTATTAAGCTACACAGACTAAACCTGGAAATTCCACCGTGCGATCTGCATTAAAATGAAGTAGCGACTTTTCTATTTATACGAGTTTGAATATTTTGTTTTTTAGTTCATAAAACTGCACATCCTAAGGGTTTGTTGCAGAGACATGCAAACTACTACAGCAACTGTTATTTAGGTTGACACACTACCTTGTTTCTATATATTGAATGAAAAACATAGTTATGTTTTTATTTTGAAGGTTCTTGTTCTAGAGCCAGAGAAGGTCCTTGAGCCAGTGAATACCATTCACTGGCTCTATCAACAGAGTTCTAGTAGCAAACTCAAAATAATACTTTTCAGAAAAAATAAGCAAAGATTTAACTCAGTCTACGCATGGAATGTATGTTAGTCCAAATTAGTGATTGTTATCAAAAAAATCGCCGATTTGTAGTTATATCGAATGATATTATCTCGAAGGTTGGGTAATATTTTACTACTTGTAACACGAAAACAGCAGTGCCAACCTTAACGCCATTCAATTTAGCCAATAGAAAAACCAATAAGAAATAGCGTTCATGGAAGTAGCTAAAACGAAATAATTTAATTACATAATTTCAATTGATTAACTAAGTTTGATAGATTGAGTGATCACTAAAAATGCCTTTACTTTTTAATTTAAGTCACAACGCTTATCTTTTTTTAGTTTATTTTGTTTAGCATGAGGAAATTGTGACGATGCTAGCGCCATCTCTTTATTATATGAGAAAACTAAAAAAGGGGTCAAGAAATTCTAGCACGTCAATGACCATGAAGGGCAGTGGCAGTGGCCACGGGTTGGGTCTACTTTCTTTTCATTAATTATTATTTATTATCGTTGTGTTGATATCGTTCTTTAAGTACCAGTAGAATAGAACTTCACTTCTCTTATTAGTTTAGTCTGGGTTCAGAGTTCTGCACTAAATTTACCGTAAATTTTAAATAATAATAAAACTAAGGAGTTTAATTGGAACGAATTGAATACTTTTCTACAGAAAAAAAATCTATTAAATTGTGACCTACTATAAAACAATAGTGATTACTCTAGCCAGACAGAAAATTACTACAGCGTGCCCAGTATATTCTGACAGGCAGCGTTACTGGGAACTATACCCAGGCGTAAATACCTACAGCCCATGAACTAATAACACAACTCCCAGAATTTGCTCTAGGTGGGTTGCTGATGATGAAGCACTGTGCTTGATTTGTGATTATCGGGCATAATGCACAGTAGGATCCTTCATGCATCATTTTATCAGTATGAGACTATGAGTAGTCGATCGATCGCGACTTTTTCATAAGGTAGGGCGCCAGGCAGGGATAGCCCACGAAATTCAAAGTTCTAATTTCACTAACGGCTTGTATGTTGACGTTGACGTGTTGTTGTTTTCGTGAAAACGTTTATTCTATGACGTAAAATTTCTTTGATTGTCGTTTTTGTTACATTTTCTAGAACATTTACAGCCGTTTTGCGACAAAATAATGTTTTTACATTGGGTTTTGTACATACTTAACTACTGTATCGGTTCCCGATACTGGTGTAGCCATTGTATCTGACCGATACTACTTAGATTAAGTAGGCTAATTGGATTCATGAAGTAAGCTTTCACCGATTATGATGATTTTTTTAAAAGTTTTGAGCAGATTTACGGCCAATATTAGACATCTTTAAATATTTTGCTATTTGCAATAAATTTTCTTACGGTTTCAGTCACTTCCGTATATGCTCGGCACTAGATTTTTAGGCTCATTTTTTTATTCCTGAGCATATTTACGGTCGTTATGAGACTATAAGTGACTATAAGTGCAATTGTCAACTTCATATTATTTTTTAACCCTATATCGGCCAATATTTTTGTCAATTCTCTAATTTGCCCTAGCAGTGCTTTAACGACTCTTCACAACGTTATTGGAATCAATGGTCTTTTCTCGTTGTTTTTAGCGGTTGAAATCTTATATATTTTTGTAGGTCAGAAATATTGAACTTACTACCAGCGTACTCCGAACGAAAAGACGTTTTCACGTCAAAATTATTTATTTGGCGCATTTCCACAGTTTACGTTAGGTAAACTTACATAGGTACCCATTACCTACCTATAGCTCAAATAAATCAGTTTTAAGTTCTAGTTCGTCTCACCAAATCCAAGTCGTCTGTGGCTGGCTGTTGTGCACTCAAGATCAATAAATAGCCTTCGACAGCCGGAACGAATACTGTCTGGAACACAGGCGCACAGAATCCCCGCGCTGTCTCCGCGCTCTGTGATCTTGAAGCCACTAAACAGCCATTGTTTCATGTAGGTATTTGTACGGAGCTGCTGACCACAGGTACCTCTGTATTCTAATGGCGCTTACCCATATTATGTACGAACGCATAAATTAATGGGTTGGCCCCTTTTTTATGGTATTTAATTCCCAAGGGAGCTGTCTGTGCATTACTTTTTGATAGAGGAACCAAATATCTATATCTGAGGTCATTGTACCATCGATCGTTCATGAGTGAACTGATTTATTCACCTAGTCCTTCAGGTACTTTTAGGCTTTACTATTTCTTTGTTTAACTACTTGTTATGATCCTAAACTCTTGAGTGCTCGGTTTTTTCCAGGAAATTAAGCAGAGAAGCTTGTCTAATTTTCTCTGCGGAAAAACTACAGCTTTCTACAAATAATCGGTGTCAAAAGTGTTCATAATTATATCCCTTCGTGGTACAAATATGGTCTTATAGCGTCCGTATGTCCTATCAGAGATTCCTAATATGCAAAACAAAGGCATGTATCACAGACGGATGTTCACAATGGATCCGAACTGACTCACCGTTGCCGGGTGACGAGTTTGTACATATTGATTTGGCCCAAGCTATGGGTTACAGCGGGTTTGCAGTGGTTTTGGGTTGTGGGTTCTTATCCATTAGAACCTACTACACTTTGGAGCTTCATCTTTTTGACTGATTGACTGTAGTTACGAAAAATGAATAAGGTAACTTATTCGTAACAAGGTAACTTATTCCATCTGCTCGCTAATGCCAAAATTATGTGTATATTATGTATGTCATGCAAACCTAACATAATATTATACAAGTCATTATAATCATAAGCTCTAATGACCTGCTAGCCATTAACGTGGTTTGAATTTGGAACCTCAACAGAGAAAATCGTACAGAAAAACAAAAAACCTTTTTTTTCTAATAATGTACTCAGCTCGACCAAAGAGGTTTCACCTCATAGGTTTCAGTTGCAGTTGACGAACAAAATATTCGATGCTGTGGCGCGTAAGAATGTTGGATTTGGTCTGCCGCCCTGTTGACGATTTTATTCATCGTGTTTTTGATGTTATTGAATGAGTGTACTCATATTAAAAAAAAAAAACAAAAACACAATAGACAGTAAGTGATTTTATACTCTATCCGTTTAGGTAATTAAATAAAGATAAAAAAATCGTAAAAGGGTCTTTTATAGTTGAAAATTTCTTGTTTAAAAATACGGTATGACAAAAATAAAGTTATTTTCGATTTATACGACAGTTTTCTGTTTCATTAAACTTTATCTTTTATTCTTAAACTATTCTTCCTAGATTGTAACTACTTGAGCACAATTTGTTGTAAAGAGCCCAAAAAGACAGGTTTCTTAAACCTGTAGCGGCACTACAAATAAAAATGCTTTGCAACAAAAGCTGGAAACGCAAAAAGAGAAGTGGCACCATCTACATAGCCACAGGCGAACTACTCAAAAAAATCCTACATCGCGTAGAGAAGAAAGTAGTTGAACCAATGATGAAACTTATTGTTTATAGTTTGTTCCACACAACATCGGAAATACTTGCATCAACAAAACTAAGAAATTATTTGCTATCCAAAAAGTTAATGACATGCAACATTGTAGCGAAGAATGAAAATAACTTTCTTGTTTTTATCAACAGATAGGGCTAAAGATTAGTGATAAGACACTACATTGTATTGATATCGTCACAACTGTCGCGTCTTTATCAAATGCAATTGCATAAGTCTGAATTTTCAGTACCTAGGTAGGAAATTGCACCTGCATCTAGATAACGTTATCTTGAAAGCAAGTGTGACTCAAAACTTTTGGCTTATTGTTTTGGCATTATAAGAATATTTAGTACTTTTATAGTGAATAATCAAAATCATTATAATAACAAATTGTGTGGAAGTGCAACAATTGCAGAGAGTGCAACGTAATAGGAACAAAGAAGGTTGCTTTTTCTTTTAAGTAACAGCTCTCAATGCAATATCTGGATTCATTTTTGCTATGAAATACATGAATTTTATCTCAAAGACATAAACATTTTTTTAGCAAAGCGGAATTTCATGCAGGATTGAAACTTTAACATCACTATTGGTATTAATTGCTAATTCCATTAGCCCGAACCAGCCCAGTAACTTTGTATTCTATAAGTACACAGTATAAGGCTGGAGAATATGAAGACGTTTCAGAAATATGAGAAGCGTCCTTTTCGTTCTTGTTGGCACAAGCTAAACGAAGGGACAGAACGTGGTTTTTTTGAGGCCCTAAACTAATACTACTTGGGAGCCTGCTTGCCTAATTAATCAAGTGACTGCCATTTTGACAAAAAACCAGCAAGATTAGGACAGGAATGTTTACATTTTAGATATTTTTTATTCACAGTACTGTCCTTAGTCTTCAAACTCTTCAATTGGCTGGGGGTCCTTCATATCATCATAATTGTACCATAGAATTCATCCATCTTACAAAATAATCTAGTATACACACTTAATTATGTTAATTAAAATTTTCGATACTATTTTCCTTATTTACTTACTCAATCATAGTTTGTTATTACATTTTACATAAAAAAATCATTAAAATTGCCAGATAGACCTTTGCCGATAACCCAAAAACCCGATAAATGCCATAATTTCGCTTATCACTTGCACCAAATTCAGACGTAGTACCGGGGCGGTTTGAGTGCGTTCGGTACGCGTGCACTGGTGACCGGCCGGTTGCGAAACATACGTCTGGTTTCCTTTACTGGCAACGGTTGGTTAATATAGCGTTTGCTCTGTGAACTCGGACCGTTGTTAGTTAATACGTAATTTTGCAATCTAATGTTGAACAGATGTTTTATAGAATTGTATTTGTAGCGCAGCTTTGCGATTTACATTTGGAGAATTATTTTGTAAGCTTTTTTATACTTTTGTATATGTTTAGAAACTGATTTAGGGCTGATTTTACCAAAGTCAGATATCTTTTATCCGTAGAGTAAAATTTACGTCTGACAATTCTACTATGGAAGATCTGTCAAAAATTCAAAATTTATTCTCAGGATAAGACTTATTCTAAGTATAAAAGTTTGGTGAAATTCGCCCTAAGCGTCTTCAATTTATTATCTCATGTCGGTACTTTCGATACGAGAATAACTCGTGTTATGGTGAAATGGCTATCAGGGTTGGTAGCGGGACTGTTTAGGGTGTGCTGGATGTACTTTTAACGTATTAGGGGGTAACTGCATGACACGCAGTAGGAATGGCTTATATTTTGATAGCTCAACAACATTCATTGCGTTATTTACGTTGCTGAGTTAGCGCATCTTTGGAACAAATGAAGCAATGTATCCGTACGTAGTGTATGTACATAGTATAAAACAAAATAGCTTTTCGTGTTTCTACGCTAAGATTTTATAAACTACGCAACGGGTTTTAAATATAGACAGAAATTTCACGAGAGGTTTATAATGTATCATAAACCGACCTCCATGCTGGCGAAGCGAAATTTTATGTTTTGTGTTAATTACTTACCTATTATTATAAGAATCAAGTTCTTCTGACTTAACAGACAGCTGTGCTGCTGGGGAGTTTGTTCCGCCACTTCTTCTTTCCAACTAAAGCACTAGGAAGTGGTGAAGGTCGGGCATTTTGGGGGACTGTCTTATAAAATGTTGACGTTCAAAAAGTGCTGACTCTCAGCCTAGTTGGAAAAATCACTTTTGATTTTGATTGCGGCCGATGTTACGGGCGTTTCTTACTCCGAATCACCAATGGATAAAAGATTACTTCGGGGCCCGAAGTAAGAATGAATGACAACACGATTTGACAGTTGTCCTTAATCTCGATGTGTTCTTGCCCTGCCGAAAAAGTTACTGAATCGGGAGTAGTTCATTGCTAATTATCGATCAATTTTCGGACGGGCCTGCATCTTCGTCGACGGATATCTTTAAACGCCTGAATGACATCGATATTTAGTAAACATTATTTTCTGTAATTGTATTGAAAAAAGTTGGAAAATGAGAAAATTCTGTAAGTGTACCCATCATACCAAAGAAGACTTTTTCAAATCGGCTTATAAATGACGGTGTTTTGAGGTAACAAGTTTTAAAAAATACAACTAAATTGAGAACATCCTCCTTTAACGTCGTTGGTAACAAGATGGTGGTGTTAGTTCCGGATTTGGCCGCGCGCTTAAAGAGCCTTGTAGTAGTCTTTTAGATGTTGTAATTGCTACTATTTTATGCTTTATTTATGCTTTATAAAGGTCAGGCAGGCCTTTTCTGATAATTATTTTAAATAAATCAGTAGCATCTGGTTAGATTGTGGCAGCCGGCCTAATCGTGTTCATAATATGGAAACTTTTATAATTTCGCTGATGTGTCTGAATTTATATGATAAACCTCTATACTGCGCTCAGCAAGTCAGCACGTTTACATATGATATTTAATCCCTGTTTCGTAAACTCTAATCCAAACTTGACCCGACTTTAATCCTAACATAAAATTAATCTGAGACTGCTCTTTATTGCTGTTTTACTGATGTCCAGGGGCTCTTCATAAATGTCTTTCAACGAGGGACGTATCTTGGATGAGACGTTGGGTTGTATAAAATCATTACATGGTTATTGGTTACAATATCTTGATTTGAAAGAGTGTCCACATTGTCTTGCCTTTATAATAAACCATTTACAATGGCTATAAATCTATATAAATAAAAATAAAAGTACTGACTGATTCATCAACGCCCAGCCCAAACTCTTGGACCTAGAAAGCTGAAATTTTGCACAGAGGTTCCCTTTATAATGTAGACAAGGAATAAGGAAGGATTTTTCGAAGTTCAACCCTACGGGAGATAAATAGGGGATGAAAGTTCCGCGCGGGCGAAGCCGCTGGCAAAAGCTACTGTAGGTGACATAGAGAGTGGAAGTACTACCACTACGTAGATACTAGCATAAGGGGCTGGCGGCTGAGTAATAACAGCCGCACCGGTCGATCGATCAAGTTAACTTGACGCGGTTACTCCGTGGATGGGTGATCATCTTTACCGAGTCCCCCTCCGTGCCTCTTTAAGGTGACACTTGTCCACATTTTTTCCATACAAACTTCGGGAGGGTTTTACTCCACTGTTTGACTATGTACATCAAAAATTAAACATGGTATGGTTTTGTCCCATTATTAATATTGTCTGTACGGAAACAGAATACTAAAATAAAAAGCCATTAAAAAGTTATGAGCCAACAAAGATTCGTTTTTCTTGCTAATTTAACCTAACTTTGGGCGAGTTTAAAAGTAATAAAAGGAGTGTAAAATCTCGAAAACCAAGTCGGTACCGACAAAGTTCAATTATCCAAAAGTTCAATAAACTTAATTGGTCATTGATTTATGCAGTGGTTTTTTCAGAAAACCCGATCTTCCGAAGGACTTTTCTTAATTTTTTACGTGCCTGTTATAATATAACCGATCCTGCAGCTCACTCAATAATGTTGTGCGTATAGACTAGCGTCTAACTGCTCATCACTGATACTACCTCTGTCGGACACGAAGTCTGGTGAGACAGCGTGCTTTTTAGCCAGGCCCACCAGTGAGTTCGAGCCCGCGACTAGTGTACCCTTAAGCACGTTAAGCCGTTGGTCCTCGCTGTCATTCGTGTATCTTTGACAATCGTCGCCGACCCGGGGTCGCCCGGATCCCGAAAGTCTGACAACCAGTCTTATACCAAGGGTTCTCGTATTACCCAGTAACTGGATTGTAGCTGTCAGATAGGCAGGCGCACCATGTCAAATACGTTTGTTAAGTCTGTTTGAGGGATTCTGTATATAAAATTAATTGTTTTCATTCCTAATATATTTAAATTGTGAATAATAACAAGTAAGCTTAGTAGGTAATAAATCCTTACTAATATCAGAAACGTGGTAGTTTGTATGCATGGATAGGTTTATGGATGTTTGTTTGTTAATCTTTCACGCAAAAACTACTGAATAGATTTGTACGAAAATTGGTATAGAGATAGATTATAACCTAGATTAATAAGATAAGAGATAAGAGAGAGATAAGATTTATTTATTTGTCTAAACATTGTGTACATACAAGAGCATGCAAGATATTAGAAAACATATCATTTGAGTCTATTCATGTTTAGCCGGTAGTATCAGCGTACAAATATTTCCTTAACATTAAAGAATTAACAATCAGAAAAAATCAACAAAAATAAACCTGTAATAGGCATTTACATAGTTTATAATATAGAAACTTATAAATTAGAAATTATTTTATGTTATTATGTCAAAAATCCATATTCATATAAATTTAAAATTAGTGTCAGGAAAAGATAAAATTATTTAATCAATCAATAACCCTCGTCTAGAAATTCGGATACACTGTAAAATGCCTTTTGCGAAAGAAACATTTTTAACTGTCGCTTGAATGCCTTACTATTTAGTTCCTTCCAGCGTTTAGGCAATGTTAAATATAGTAGGCGCCATGCAGACGATACTCTTGCGCATGAGTGCCGTTTTTGCGGGAATACAAAAGATACTTGTTATCCCGGTAGTACGTTCCCGCGGGATAATGTCCGACTTCCATGCGGGCGGAGGCGCGGGCGGAAGCTAGTAAATAAATAAACCTAACACTTTGATTATCGCATCTCAGGGAAGAGCTTTCAGGTAAAACGACTGCTTGACAAATAATATTAGGTCTTTACCTATGAAATTGCCGTTCTGCAGTACTGGCCATTTCAAATCAAAATAATTTTTGTTTGGCTAAGAATTCTATTTTCAAATTAATTTTATTTTAAAAACATGGATTTTTTTTTCTAAAAGTAGTCATTTCTTTATTGATTAGTGTTACATTTTCATCGCATTTCAATCTTTTTCGTCATCATGGATACGTTAAAAATTCGAGTAATTATGGAATATGAGTACCGTCGTGGCAGCAACGCGGCACAAGCGGCACGCAACATCAACGACGTTTACGGAGCTAACACTACAAACCAAAGCACCACCTGTTATTGGTTTGCTCGCTTCCGTTCTGGAAATTTCGACCTGAAAAATGAACCTCGCGGTCGTCCGAAGACTTTGGTCGACAATGACGAATTAAAGGCGATTGTGGAAGCTCATGATACACAATCTACGGCTGAATTAGCAGCAGCTTTCGACGTTAGCGTCAAAACAATATTGGTCCATTTGCGTCAAATTGGCAAGGTAAAAAAGCTTGACAAATGGGTGCCCCACGAACTCAATGATCGCCAGCGCGAAGTACGCGTCGAGACGTGCCTTGCACTGCTCAACAGACACACAAATGAAGGAATTTTGAACCGCATTGTTACCTGCGATGAAAAATGGATTCTGTTTGATAACCGTAAGCGCTCAGCAAGTTGGTTGGATCCTGGTTCAGCACCTAAACAATGCCCTAAACGAAAACTTACCCCTAGAAAAGTGATGGTCACTGTTTGGTGGTCTAGCGCCGGTGTGATTCATCACAGCTTCTTACCAAACGGGGTGAGCATTACTGCAGATGTGTACTGTGAAGAACTGAACACAATGATGGAGAAGCTGGCGCATCTCCAACCAGCATTGGTCAATCGCTCGTCTCCGCTGCTCCTGCACGACAACGCGCGACCTCATACTGCACAGCAGACGGTCTCCAAGTTGCAAGAACTGGGGTTGGAAGCTCTCCGTCATCCGCCCTACTCACCAGACCTTGCGCCTACAGACTACTACTTTTTCCAGAATTTGGATAACTTCTTGGCGGGAAAAAAATTTAATACCCGAGAGGCAGTACAAAATGCCTTTGAAGAATTTGTTGCCTCCCGTCCAGCTGATTTCTTTAAGAAGGGCGTCAATAAACTGCCACTGCGATGGCAAAGATGCATTGATTGCATGGGTGATTACTTCGATTAATACAAATAAAAAATTCATGAAAAAAATTCGTTTAAATTTTTTCATACAAAACGGCAATTTCATAGGTAAAGACCTATTATCAGAAAATAATTAAATCTTGTTTTTTGTTTTTTAATCTAACAAAGTTATTTTAAGATGTCTAGGTCAATCGTCGAATCCGACTCGGCTGGGCAGCGTTCGGGAGGCTTCGCAATATCTTCTCGTCCCAAATAGGTACCACAGTGTCTCAAGACGAAAGTCTTCGACCAGTGTGTGTTGCCAGTGATGACCTATGGTACAGAGACGCGGTCGCTCACAATGGGCCTTATCAGAAGGCTTATAGTCACCCAAAGGGCAATGGAGAGGGCTATGCTCGGAGTTTCCCTACGCGATCGAATCAGAAATAAAGAGATCCGCAGGAGAACCAAGGCAACCGACATAGCCCGAATAATTGCCAAACATAGGTAGCAGTGGGCAGGGCACATTGCTCGCAGAACAGATGGCCAATGGGGCCGAAAGGTTCTGGAGTGGTGACCGCATACCGAAAGATATAGAGTGGGAAGGCCTCCCACAAGGTGGACCGATGACCTTGTGAAGGCCGCAGGTATCTGCTGGATGTGGGAAGCACAAGACCGGTTGAAGTGGAGGAGCCTGGGGGAGGCCTATGTCCAGCAGTAGACGTCTTTCGGCTGAAATGATGGTGATGATGAATATGTCTGCAAAAATGAAATGTTTACATGATTAGTTTATACCACATCATAATTATAAATATGAATTCCTTTGTTGAGGAAAAGATAATAATATTAATATTAAATGAGGTATTTAATTAACACGCTCTGATTCATTTATGATAGGCAAAAAACATACCTCTTAAACCTACATTCGTTGATCAAATAAATACATGAAAAGACAAAATGCTAGAATGCTAGACAGTAGGTTAGGATTCATTCACATAAAATTGTATATTTTTTACATTCGTGTCTTGTTCTTTTGGTGAATGTCTGAACACACATAATTTGAACAGCATCTCTTGTGATTGTAATGTCTTATGGTCGTCATCATTCAGTCAAATTCAATTAAAAGGGACTGAAATATCTGTCTGTTGTTGAATGTGTACATATTATCTTTTCAGTCGGGTTTTTAAGCCTACCGAAATTCCAATTTTTACTGACTTCAAAAAGAAGGAGGTTATCAATTCGACATGTTTATATGTTGTTTTGATGTATGTTCGGGCATAACTCCGTCATACATAGACGGATTTGTAAAATTCTTTTTTGGTTCGAAAAGGGTTAACTCCGAAATGTTCCCATTTAAATTTCATATTGATCTGATGATGCGTTTCGGAGACAGACAACGGAATTCTTCAAAAAAAGACAGCAAATTAAGGAATCAACCTCGATTGCATTGTTTTGACCCCAAGAATTATGAAATATCGAATTAGTGTGGGGTAGGTACTTTAACTATAAAAAGAGTAAAATAAAAACTTTTTCAAAAAAAAAAAAAAAAACAACTGACTTCCGGAAAACACTAAAGGCAAAAAAATAAAATACATATCCAAAGTCACTGACTTCCGAAATTAAAGCTATTTTTCGTTTTGTAGTGTTTTTCCAGAGGTCGGTTGTTTTTGTTCGTTTTCTTCGGTCGCGGTTGTGGTTAGGTATAAAAACCGCAAAACTAATTCAGTTTTCTTTCAGTTGTAACCTAATTTACTGTTTTCATTGTGAGTGAGTATTATTGTGGTATTATGTAACTGAATAATATCAAGACCCTTTGCTGCAGCCCAAACTCTGTGGTCGGCTGTATTTTTTTTTTGTATGTGGTTCGACAGTCGTCGATACAAATATATGTTAAAGTTTGTGAGTTCCAAGCGAAGGTTCCAAGAGAGGCACGCACGCCAAAAAAAACGTAATACAAAGAGCACAACCACGCTTTTGATGCTGAAAATATCACAAATATAAACTTCGTTCTTGTTATAAATGCCGTTACTGAAGCCGAGTCACTTTTTTTTTTGTATGGGGCCTTTCCTGGGAACCATCTCGTTACGGAGAAAATGAAAGTCAAAGTTCTAACCAATTTTTGATGTTTTTTTATGCATGATCAGCCGATTTCCTCACGATGTTTTCCTTCATCGTTTTGAGAACAGTGGTGATGAAACCGACCTACATTCCGATAATTCGCAGCCGTAATCTCTAGGCCACCACTGCTCTAAACCCTAACGGTCTTATTCTTCCACAATCCAAGTAAGGAACAGAGGCCAGCACATCAAGCTACCCCAATCTGTCAAATTTCTTTGATAGTTTTTCAACTTTAATACAAAGGAATAAGGTATATGTTCAATTGGAAAAATCTGACAGTTTGGGATAGCTTGACCTACTGGCGACTGTACCACTGCATTGCACCCAACGTGTTTTCCACGGTCAAAATTAAAGTCATTCCCAACAATTATATTTATACGAAACTAGCTGACCTGACAGACGTTGTCCTGTCCGTCCAATAGTCATTCATACATAATCGCTACCCTACCTACTCTACCTACCCTACCTAATAAACCTCACGGAGCCCGAGACCTTTCCAACGAATGCAAAACCGTGGAAATCGGTTCGTGCGTTCTGGAGTTATAGCGTCAGGAAGGAAAACCCGACTTATTTTTATATAGTAGATAGATACTCGTAACTTCGTCTGATATACAGAACGCGTGGATGACGGCCTCAATCATCATGTTTGTTTAAAATTACCTACTGACTTAGTACTACGTTTCTGCTCTTTCCTTGAAAACATGAGTCATACGAAACAGTCAAATAACGCAGTAATAGTCACTAGAAGCATTTTAGCAGATATCATTCTGATGGTTTTGCCTTACTATTTGCTTTACCTCTATTTATCTGTGGCAACAGTCGCCTAGTTACAGCGACCTAGCCTGTCATTTGCACTACAGCAGTGTAACTGTAATAAAAGTGAAAGTATTGGATTTGTTAGTTTAAAGGTTCCTTATTGTGGCACTCCACTCTGTGACGAGTGGTGGAAGTTTTTACGGGGTTGACGCAGAATGTGCACTTCTCAAAATGGGTGTGATTTTTACACTATGCTTTTTTATTATTTAGTCCTATCCTAACACATAAATTAATCGTAGTAAGTATATATTTACAATACCATTGCTCCAATCAAATGTAGGTACTTTTTATATTAGCAATACTTAATTAATTCGACGAAACATTTTTTCTGAGGAGAGAAGAGATATTTTTTTCACAAAAAAAATGTGAAAAATTTGTACTGGTGTTGCGTTGGTTCGGTTGTGTGTATTTTGGTCGTTTTTTTATGGATGTGATATAACGTATTCTCATAACCATTTCTTCGTATGTACCTTTGTACTGTCACTCTTTAATGTGACAATTAAAATACAAAAATATGTATGTATATTTTTGTAAAGAGAGCTGTGTTCTTTGTAAGTGTGATCAAAAATACAGATAGATGCAGTGCACAGCAAATTACAATGAATGGCTGGAGTAGATACATATATTATGTGTATAGCTGACGTGTACAGAAATACATAATCATTTCCTAAACGTGATTACTTTACACAAAGAAACTACTGCTATCGTGCTAAAAATCGTGAAAAATAATTAAAAAAGATTGTAAGCAAACGGTTTTTATATTGACCCATTGTGATAAAATTCACACTCCATATGAGAAGTGCTCATTTTGCGAAGTGTACATTCTGCGTCAAACGCGTTTTTCATACTTAAAATAGGTACTATTTAATTTTTCACATCATCTTATTGATTGGCTGAAAATGAAGCAAAACTAGAAAGCCATTCTTCCAACAAAGCTAGGTAATCTTACTAGGTATTCTATCCTAATATCATAAATGTGCCGGACGTAAAGAATAGCACCATCCCATCTCTTCCCGTGGGTGTCGTAGGAAGCGACTAAGGGACTTACTAGAGAATGGGCAGCAGCGTTCTCTATGCATTTTACCACCATACTGCGATCGCCAACCCGCCTGCCAAGCGTGGTGATTATGGCTAACCCTCCCAAACTGGGGGAGGGCCATGTTCAGCAGTGGACACAGTCGTCTTTCGGCTGAAATGATGATGATGATCATAAATGTGAAAGTTGGATGGATATTTGTTAGGTACTCTTTCACGCAGAAACCACTGAACGGGTTTGGATGAAATTTGGCACACAGATAGATTATAACCTGGATTAACACATTTCATCATCATATCAGCCGAAAGACGTCCACTGCTGGACATAGGCCTCCCCCAGGCTCCTCCACTTCGACCGGTCTTGTGCTTCCCACATCCAGCGGATACCCGCGGCCTTCACAAGGTCTTCGGTCCACCTTGTGGGAGGCCTTCCCACTCTACGTCTTCCGGTACGCGGTCGCCACTCCAGATTACACATTTGATACTTTCTATTCCAGTAGTACGTTTCCGTGGGATAATTTCCGAGCTCCACGCGGGCAAAGCTGCTCACAGAAGCTAGTAGGTACATTGCTAGGAGTGGCGTTATTAGTACCACGTACGGACGTCGAACTAACGACCACTCGTGCACCCGTCCTTCGTCAAACCATTGCCATTTTATAACGCTTTTATTAGCTCGGGTTGTATGTATGTATGTATCTATGTATGTAACGGAATCTTTGAGCCTAATTTTCACTGGTTTCTAGACGTCTGATCAACTTGAAACTTTGCACACGTCTTAAGGGCCGATGACAATGCAATAACCCGATAAAAAAATTAAAAATTTCAAAAGAAATAATTTATTTAAAAAAAAATCTAATATTTAAAATTTTCCCGATAACAAATTGATGGAACTAAAAAATGGAAAATAAATAATAGTTTAAAAAAACTAAAAAAAACACGCTTTTATTGCTGACCGAACTAAAAAGTAGAAAATAATTTTTAATTATAAAGAGTTTATGTTACAGTAGTAGGAAGTCAATAATTCAATTCAGAGTAAAAAGCGTAGTTTTTTTAAACTATTATTTTTTATACCTAGCCAAGACTGTTGCCCATCTTCTTGACAAAATCCCTAGCGGCTGCCCTCTGTAACATAATGAGCCATTAAACTTTATTGAGGTCTCCCAGTACAGACACTTCTTGTTTACGCTGCCCTCAGGCCAAAGAGTGACCTATTTCATAAAATACTTGTTATAACCTAGTTTGGAAAGAGCTAAGCAGATGGATGGAGATTGGAGGTAACATCCATCATGTTCCCAATTATATTGGGGTCAGCTTCCAGTCTAACCGGATGCATCTGAGTACCAGTATTTTATTTATAGCGACTGCCTATTGACCTTCACAATCCAGTTACTGGGGAATACCATATCGTTTAGTAAGGTAAGACTAGTTGTCAGACGTTCGAACTTCTGACGACCCATAACGACTGTCAAAGATATAAGATTGACGGCCGCGACCAACGGCTTATCGTGCTTTCCGAGGCATGGAGAGGTCTTGGTATATAAGACGGTCACCCATCCACGGACCAACCACGGCAAGCGACGCCTATTCCGATCGATCGACCCGTGCAGCAGGCCTAGACAAAACACATTTCTGTTAGCGTTCGCGCCACACGCTACGCTGCGGAAAGGATTATGTCGTGTCTTTTCCGTAGGTAATGTCATCCACATACATTTTGGCGTAGCGTTTGGCGTGAACGCTAACAGAAATGTTTTTTGTCTCTAGGGCCCAGTTATTACTTAGCCACAAGTCATTCCTATATACTTAGTTATAAATACAATAGGTACTTAGTACCGATTAGCTTCAAGTATTTATTTCCTTATAAAAAACTTCCAAGGTCTTTCAGTTCTCTAGTCTTTGTTGTTAGGTGCTGTTGACTACAATAGTCACAAGTCAGTATTAATTTTTCTTGATTTTTAACTTTTATGACAGCATATGAAAAGTAAAGTGCGTAGGACAGCAGTGGTGGCCCAGTAGTAACAGTAGTGACTTAGGAGTGTAGGTCGTAGGTTCGAACCCAGTCAGGCGCTTTACTTTGTGTAAATAATTTCATCACCACTGCTCTCAAAACGGTGAAGGAAAACATCGTGAGGAAACCGGAATGTCCTTGAACCTAAAACTTTAAGACATGTGACATCTATTAACCCGTACTGGGCATGCGTGGTGGATTACGGCCCACTCCCTCTCACTGAGAGGAGGCCTGTGTCCCAGCAGTGGGGACGTTATAGGCTGGTTATGTAGGGCAACACTACTAGGTGTACAATTTTTGAAAAATATATTTCATATGTTTAAAAATTTGCTACATCAAATGGGGCATTGTGACCCGAACTTTCAAAGTAGGTATGAAGCTGTCGGTATTCCGAAAATTATACAATTGTCAAATGACTTATATCAGCACCCTAATTGCGTAACTCACGATTCATCATAATCTGTATCTTTTTGATACGGATTGTTAAACCATTGCTTCATATGTTCGAAAAATGTGTCTGTTCGACAACATAAATAACGCAATGAATATTGTTTAACTGTGAAGACGAAACCAATTATGATCAATCGTGAGTTACGCAATTAGGGTGCAGAATTCGATAAAAATCTAAACGAGTAAAAGAACAATTTTCAAAACAATCAAGATTGTTTAAAATCGATCCCCAAAGATAATCAAAACACATTTCAATCTTCACTATAATACAACATTCAAATGGGGAAACCGCAAGGTGCCAAGTCATTAAACAAAAGTTGCGTCGTCGAGTGCGTTAGGTGCACGCGCACCGAGGCCACTCACCTCTGTACCTACTTACCACATTACTGAAGAGTACCGTACTAAAGTACGAAGGCTCGGAAGGCTAATGGAATTATTTATCTTTTGAACATTTCGTGACTGACTGACTGAATCACAGACAAAGGAAACCCCGAAACACTGAAAAATTCCAAACATACAGAAATAAGAGTTGCGAAATCGAGTTCCGAATACTTGTATTATCAATATCTGCCTAGCCATTTTAAAACTTCGTTGGTCGGCTTCCAGTCTAACCGAATGTATCTGAATACCAGTATTTTACATGCTTATGTGATAACCTAGTTACTTTGTAAACATGATACCCCTTGGTAAGACTGGTTGTTCCACTATCGAGATTCTGACTACCGCAACGTTTCCTATTTACTATAATCTATAAATATAAAAGGAGAAACTGACTGACTGATCAATCAACGCACAGCCGAAACTACTAGGACTAGGAACGTGAAATTTTGCCTTTTATAATGTAGGGGAGCACTAAGAAGGGGTTTTTGGAAATTCGACCTTTAAGGGGGTGAAAAGGGGGAATTTTGTTTGTATGAAAAATCTTATTCCTTGAGTTAATAAGCTTGAAACTTGGCACAAATACTAAATTAAGTAAATTATAAAGTTGGTCATTTATTGGTTTTCTAAACTACCCCCTAAAGGGGGATTGGGGGGTGTCAAAGTTTGTATGGAAGAATTTTAACGCGCGGTCTGATTAACTCCAAACTCAGTATTTATACCTTAAACCAAAAATAAAGAATAACGTGTATCAGGGTTTTTCGAAAATCTACCCCTAAAAGGAAAAAAGGGTAGTCCGTGATATTAGAAATGTGACAATTTATGAAGATGATTGGATGTTTGTTACTCAATCACGCAAAAACGGCTAAACGGATTTGGATGAAGTTTGACACACAGACAGATTATAACCTAGATTAACATATAGAATACTTTTTATCCGGGTAGTACGAGTACGTTCCCGCAGGATAATTTCCGACTTCCACGCGGGCGAAGCTGCGGGCGGAAGCTAGTGTACTGTAATTATTACTCGTCATCATCTGCCTAGCCTTTCCCCAACTATGTTGGGGTCGGCTTCCGGCCAAACCGGATGTAGCTGAATACCAGTATTTTACATGGAGCGACTGCCTATCTGACCTCCACAACTGTTACTGGGTAATACACTGGTTGTTAGACTTTCGGGCCGTAACTCCTGTCAAAGATCTACAAATGACAGTCGGGACCAACGACTTAAGGCGGGGATTTCTTGAAAACGCTCTAAAAGGTGGTTTTTTAAACCAGTGTCTCTCTTTAACCGTAAATAATTTTGAAAGGAAAAAAATATATGATATTTTCAAGTCTTTTTTGCATATAGTGATGAAACTCAAAACTTAATTAAACATACTTTAATGCATCAAAAAAATCATCAAAGTCACCTCTTAATTATCTTTAAAATCAGGTTATCCCTTCCATAACAATTATTATTGTAATTAAAAATATACCATAAAATTTCAAATGCCAAACTGCATCCAGTGATGGATCATTTTTTTTTTCAAATAGTTAATATCTAATTTTATACGATTTTATTTGCATTTTTACGACAATGCTTGCTCATTTACTCTACGAATTTATCACAACAGACTTTAACCCGTATCGGACTGCAGTAAGAACTATTATCGCTCAATACGACAATACGATGAGTACATTCAAAATTAACAGGGCCTTAACGTGAGGCACGGAGTCTTGGTATGTAAAGATGGTCACCCATCCACGGACCAACCTCGGCAAGCGTAGCTTAACCTGATCGATCGACCCATGCGGCTAATATTACTTAGCCACAAGCTATAACCATATACTACATATAACAGCCTGAAACTGGGTGTTTCAGGCTATTATTTTCAGGAAAAGTTCATCAGGAAGATACTAAAGGGACGTGTTTTTTTTTTTGGGGTGGGCAATCATCAAATAACTTCTCCCGCTCTGGGTGGAGCAGGAGGGCGTGTCAGACTTTTACTGACTAAAACCCACCCGTGTTCCTTCAGTAGCCCGTGTGCCAGGGGCTATGGTGTCTCTTTCGAACAAACCCGCACCCCTGGCAGAAAGGGACGTGTTAGCTTGGTTTTTGGACTGGAGAATTATTCGGGATAGCGTTCAAACATCGGAGCTGCAGCTTGTATGGCTTCTGTAAGGTAAGAAAATCTATGCCTCAATCTTAAGGTGCGTACAGACTATGTAACATGTTATATAACTTGTGTTTTATAACACGTCCACATTATGTAACATTGTTATTCAACATTGCAACACAAAACAATACTGTACACATTGGAATAACAATGTTATATAACTTTTGTCGTTTGTCGTTCTTTAGTGCTATCCACTATGTCGAGACGAGAGGACGTTTTGCTAGCTGCGGCAGCGACTGTTGTACTTTTAAATAATAAAAGAAGAACAAAAAAACGTAGATGCTGGGTTCGTCCTAGTTTGTTGACCATAGAAAAATACTGTGGCGAAACGATGGTGAATAACCTTATTTATGAAAATACACTCTATGGAGAATTACGAGACAACGGGAATATTAAAAACTTTCTACGGATGTCCAGCTCAGACATAGAATATTTAATTAATAACGTGTGCCCTAAAATAAAAAAGGAAGATACTGCATTCAGGAATTCCATATCAGTTACAGAATGTTTAGCCATCACATTGCGATTTTTAGCCAGTGGGGATTCATATCAAAGCCTCGAGTATGTATTTAAAGTATCAAAACAGAGTAATTCTTCTATCGTACCAGAAGTGAGCACAGCAATAATAGACTCATTAAAACACAAAATGTTGGTGAGTATTTATTTATTTTAATAAAAATGTCTTTACAAAAATGAGGTGAATGAATGATGCTTTGAGATAGTTAAATATCGATAAAAGTTATTGATTATTGTGATTGTTGGATATTTAACAATATGTCGTCCAAATCTTCCGAAAACTGTGAAGTGTCTGTGTCCGTACGTGGTGAACTTGTATAGTAGCCTCTGTTGAAGCTTGTACTTGCGCTGCTGCTGCTAGAACTAATTGTATTTGCGTCGCCGCTGTATAAACTCATTTCAGCTTGGAATATAACATTATGAATTTGGTTTTGCACTGTAGAAATAGTAAATGGATCCTGTAAATTGCGCAATCTACAAGCAATATACTCTCCAAAGACAGTAAAATCATCTCGTGGTTTGCACTCAGTTTGCAGCCGTTTCATTATGCCGTATGCTTCTTTCTGAGCTTCAAAACTATCAAAAGCTTCTTTCTGAGCTTTCAAACAATCGAAAGGTCTTTTCTTTTTTGGAGAAGTACGGTTTTCTTGAGGGCTTTCCTGAAAAAAAAAATATGTTTGGCAATTTCCACATTGTATTGGTTGTATTATATTGGAAAGCATGTGATGATTCAAGCACCAGCCAATTCAGGAAGTGAATTTTACAACTATAAAGGGTTTTTTAGCATTGTACTATTATCGCTTGTCGATGCACAATATCGTTTTATGTTTGTTAACGTAGGAAGTCAAGGCCGCATATCTGATGGAGGTGTGTTTTCCAATTCAACAGTAAAAACCATGTTGGAAAACGATTCTCTTAATCTACCTGCTGCGCGTCCACTTCCTGGAAGAATCTTACCTACACTCTACGTTATTTTGACAGATGACGCATTTCCATTAAATAAAAAACATCATGAAACCAGGACTTCATAATAAAGGCTCTAAAGAACGAGTTTTCAATTATCGGCTGAGTCGGGCAAGAAGGGTTGCGGAAAACGTTTTTGGGATTATGTCCTCTAAATTCAGACTGTTAAGAAAACCTCTTTTCTTGAATCCTATAAGAGAAGCGGCAGGAGTTCGAAAAGAATTTGCTGATTTTTTTTAACAAATTTTGGCAGTGTACCCTGGCAAACAAATTACTAAACTATATCGTCCTAATTTTTCACAGTATTTGCCTCGACTAGATTAGAGCTTTAAAAATAAATAAAGGTTTTTAATTACAATGTCTGTTTTTCATTTACTTAATTCTAAAATATAACATTTAAAAAAATATTTTACCTTTGCAATACCCGCTTCGTTTATAGGGCAAACCTTATTTTTATCTTTTAAAAATAATAGCAACTCGAATCCAAACCATTTTGAAGTAATTTCATCTGCTCCTGCCCCCGATCGAGGCTTTTTTAATTCTCTTTGAAACTGTCCAATTAAACTTCGCATCTTCTTTTCAACAACACTTTTTTGTGTCTCAAACTTACTAGCCAAATCCATCCATGCGTCATGTTTTTTGTTGCGATCCTTAAAATGTTCACTTGTCGAATCCCACATTTCTCTTTTTTCTTTAAAGTGCTCAATCAGTAATGCAGTGTTCTCTTTGTTCCACTCCATTTTAAAAAACACAAAAATGAACACGTCTATACTCGTCAAAGCCTACTTAAACACTGCCACTGCCCACCACCCCGCCTCCGCGCTCGCGCTAACGAGTAGGTACACGTTCGTTACTATGTAAGTTATATAACATTGTTGTAAATATCAATAACATGTTATTATAACATGTTTTATAACATTCTGTGTCCACATTATCTGAAACATGTTATATGACAATGTTGTATAACATGTTATGTTACATAGTCTGTACGCACCTTTATATAACATCATTCTTGCTTTTGTATACATCAAACCAATGTTTAAGGGGTATCGTATTACTCAGTAACTGGTTTATGGGGGTCAGATAGGCTGTCGCTTCATGTAAAATACTTATATTCAGCTGTATCCGGTTAGACTGGAAGCCGACCGCAACATAGTTGGGAAAAGCCTAGCAAAATAATGATACAGAGGTCTTTGCAACAAGCTCCAAGTCCCGATGCGTGGAAATCTCTGCCAGCGTCTGTGTTCCCTACGATGTATAACCCGTTAGCCTTCATAACACGAGTGAATAGGCATCTTCTGGGATTGCTCGTTGTTCCGTCATAGACTTGCTTTCAACCACGCGAGGTCGAAGTCAAGAGCTAGCTGGCATATGTATAAAAAAACAAAATTACTATTACAACCGCCTTATTTTTATTTATTTTACGACCACACAGTCAGATGGCAACACAACCGCGCAATTAAATGACGTATTTGCAGTTCATTTGAATATAATAATTTGATTATAATAAGCAACTCTGCGCTTACGCAAACCAAACTGATGATAAATACAGCTATCCAAACAATGTCGGACGTAAACCCACAAGCTTAGTTTATTAAACAAGAGAGTGTTCCGACCATCCACTTCTAGTGCATTCGGTGCAACCGCACCCGGCCAGACACCTTAGTTATTAGTAATATTTTTATTGAGGGTACGGACTTATTTATTGTTAAGACTTTCCTTGAAGAGCCATCTTCGTCGTTTCCCAAGTAAATCTTTAAAAGGATAATGATTATGTATCACACCGCGACTAATTTTTCGTAGTAGACAACCTCTGACAGTATGATATGTGTGGTTAATAGACACCTTTGCCATTGCCAGATTTAAGCAATAAGATAGAGAGAGCTATCGGCTCATCCGACAGAATTTTCGTTGTGGCAACCTGAAAGCGGGAAGATTCTGTCTCAAGCTTACGTATGTTCTACGGACTGCTAAAATTTTGTTTTAAGTGATCAGGGTCAGACAATCTCAACCGCTTACCTCAAACGAATGCTGAGAAGTTTTGGTACATAATGATTCTTCTGACGATGTCAGAAATTGTAGGCTATCTCTCTTGAATTGCAGCGTCTTACTGCTTCTAATATAAGTGTTTTATACAGGGAGACTAAGTAACTTGTGGCTAAGTAGCAACACTCGCAAAGGTCAATCGGTCGATCGTCCCGTGCATGGGTGAGGATCTTAACATACCAAGATCCCGTTGTCCCTCGGAAAGCACGTTAAGCCATTGTTCCCGTCTGTCATTCGTAGATCTTTGACAGTCGTTACAGGTCGTCAGAAGCCCGAAAGTCTGACAAGAAGTGTAAGATGACGTTCTTTACACTCCAATTATAACAAGTAATAATGAATGTGCGAGTTCACCGTCCAAGAAGACTTACCAAGGGGTATCGTTAATACTCAGTAACTGAGTTGTGGAGGTCAGATAGGCTGTCGCTCCATGTAAGATACTGGTATTCAGCTGCATCCGGTTAGACTGGAAAGCAACCCCAACATAGTTCACAAAAGGCTTGGCAGATGACTCAGCACCCTTATTGCGTAACTCACGATTAATCATAATCCGTTTCAATTTGACAGTTCAACAACATTCATTGCAGTATTTACGTTGTTGAGCAGACACATTTTTCGAACATATGAAGCAATGGTTGAACAATCGGTTTCAAAACGAAACAAATTATTATTAATCTTGAGTTACGCAATTAGGGTGGTCGACTATCACCAGACCAGTTTGGGCCGCGATAAAACTGCTACCACCATCGTCAGTACTAAAACTTTACAGTTTCAGTCCTTTCGGGTTTTACGCCAAAAGGTACATAAAGAGATGAGGTTTCACTGTCCATCGGTTGCGGATATTATGAAATAACATAGAACGTTGTTGTTGCCACGGAATGTTTGTCGTTAAACAAGTAGGTTGCTTAGAGCTGAGTGCGTTCGGTGCGCGTGCACTGAGACCGAATCACCTTTGCACCTTGTTGTACAGTTACATAATAGGTGTTGAGGTAAAGGGCTAGTTAAATGGCTGTAGGAATAGGTACAAGTCGAGGTTGTACGAGAATATTTTAGATTTGCAGAAAATCAAACCCATTCAAAATTAAAACTTAGAGACTTTACCAACCCACGAATAATGTCTTTAAATACCTCCACGTTATTTGTGGGTCGGAAAAATCTCTAAGATTTAATTCAATAGGTTTGATTTTCGTATGTTTACAAGAACTTATCCGTTGCTTCATATTTTCGAAAAATTTATTTGCTCGAAATTGTAAAAACCGCAATGAATGTGGTTGACAACACGCAGTCTGGCTTTGCGCCCGGTTGATGGCAATAGAGTCACCTACATAACGTGGGACTAAAATATAACTGGCGATATATGGGTATACTAAAAGTACACCTTTGCAGCGGCGAGGTGTAAATTTTTCTAAGAGAGAAACCGAAGCGAAGTCGGTGTTATACCATCGGGCTTCGTGAGTTTTGGGCCGTGGGGGCTCGCCGTTTATGTTGTTTGAACGTTATGGTGAATTAAATACCCGTACTGTAACTATATTTTTTGTCAATAGTAGCCACTATTGACACAAAATAAAGAGAGTACAGAAGGCAATCACATGTATGTACTTCGATTTTCATACCTACGCTCGGCGGTCGCGCTAGGGTTGTCAACTTTAGCTTATGCACAAAAAGCAATCGTGGTAGTGGCACTCGTATTTAGGTCTTTGCCATGATTACAATTAATCTCAACTCTAATAGTTATGATCGGCGGCGGGTGGCCCGGCCGGCTCGCCGAGCAGTTCTATCTTAACTATTTATAATGAGGAAGATGAGCGTATTTTTTATCTTTTAAGTACTACAATAAATACCTAATATAAATTGTAAAAATACTACAAGGCCACAAAGTCATTTTCGCTTACCCACAACTAGCTAGGTATTCTGTGTTACGTTAAAACGAACCATCGAAACACGAGCAAATACCTAGGTACTCACCTATCTGGTCAACTCAACACCTGGTAGCTTAAAAAAAGACAATTCACAGTTTAATGTTGAATTTAAACAACCGTCCACTGAACAGTTATAGTAACTTTTTTTGTTGCTCCGTTTTTGCATTTCACAGACGCGTGTTAAAGGGGATGCCACTCGCGCTCGCACCGGTCCCAACCGGTCCGAGATATCGTGTCCGTGAGCGGTGTCTATGTGTGCGTTGCTCGAGCGCACTTTGTATGTAGATTGCCTTCTGTACTCTCTATATTTTGTGCTATTGACGTGCCATTTTTTATTGCGATAGAGTTGCCGATGCGAATCCCCGAACCAGCCGGTAGGAATAGTGTATTATGGTGCTTTCGCCACTGCACCTCTGCCCATCCCTTCAAGGAAACAAAGCTTGAACTTGTTGAACTATCAAAATGAAAGGCATTCCTACTGTTAATGTGTTACGCAACCACCCACAGATTATGCTATCAATAAACGCAGACTCCGCAAGGAATCACACCCCTAAGAAAAATCACACCCCTAAGCAAAATCACACTCCTAAGCAAAATCACACCCTTAAGCAAAATCGAATGGTAATAAAAATGTGTAGGTAATAAATTATTAATGTTTCATGTGTTCCAAGGTAGTGTTAACGAAATCATTCAAATTAATAACTAGTTTAATGTAAATTTTTGACGGTTTCAAACAAGATCCATACTTGATGGAGTTTATAGTTTAATGCAAATTTTGACATTTACAAAACGACATTTAAGTCAGAGCATCGATTTAAAATCTATATGTATGTGATACGTGATACATTCAGAGTTTGTATATACAAACTTTGTATGTATCATGGTAGCAGGGACATCGATGCACAAACTGTAAACATGATTTCAGCCCATGATTTCTAGACCCCCTAGTATAGAAATCGGTTATCATTATCACCTGTACATTAAAATCCCTACTAATATTATAAAAGAGAAAGTAGCTCTGTCTGTCTATATATTACGCTTTCACGCCTAAGCCGCTGAACCGATCGTAACCGACATCCACGCGGGCAGAGCCGCTGGGAAAAGCTAGTCATATTTAAAGTACACTCTTGTCATTTATTATTAAAGAAAGAAAGAAAAAGTATTTATTAGACTCGCACAGGAATATCATAAATTTTGAATTTATATTTTGTTAAGCAAACTGTATTAACTACGCAGTATGCCCAACAAAATATATTTAAACTTAAAAAAAAAACCTGCACCAAGTGTCGGAAGGGTGGGCGTTTTTGGGGGACTGTCTTATGTATTTTGACTTTCGAAAAGTGCTGATTCTCAGCCTAATTTGAATAAATAACTTTTTATTTGATTTGATTTGATTTGAATCCCAGCGTGATGCTACTACATTTAAGAGGGGACAGGGCCTGCGAAGAATTTGAAAACTAGGTATTTGAAGAAACTATTGCCATCGCGCTATCAGTAAGTCTGCCCCCATAGTGTGTGATAGGGACAGCTTCAGCTCAGACCGAAATTTTCACAAAAGTTTTGACGAGATCGACGTTTCGTATTCCCCTAGCTTTTATTATTTTTATGGAGAATCGCACGCACTATACCCTCTTAAAAAGTATCAAAGCACTGGTATTCTGATAGGGCCCACTGTGATGTCACGGACAGATTCAGGAATAAAATAATCAATTAAAATATGATAATATGTATAAAATAACTAAAAAGGAATGTACATTCCTTTTTAGTTATTTTATACATATTATCAGTACAGACGCAAACACATGAAGCTACCCCAAACTGTAAAATTTTCCTAATTGAACATGAACTTTACGCAATTGGAATAAAGTTGAAAATCTATAAAAGTAATTTGACAGATTGGAGTAGCTTGATTTCTTGGAATTAAAAGCCTGTGATGTCCCACTGCGGGACAAAGGCCTCTCTACCCTACTTCTACTTCTCTCTGTTTAATCCTGCTGCATACCAGTTCTTGTTAAAGAGTCCAGCTCATCCCGCCATCTCCATCTGGGCCTGCCGCGATGTCGCTTACCGTTAAGACGGACCCATTGGGTCGCAAGTTTGACCCATTGGTCGTCTCACATGCGGCCGATGTATCCAGCGCAGTTCCATTTTAGTGTGGCAGCTTTTCAAGTGACATCAGTTACCTTTGTGATGGAACGGATGGTCGTATTCCTAACACTGTCTGTTAGTTTGATGCTCAGAATACTTCGTTTCATAGCCCTCTGGCAAATGTCAAGCGTGGACCTCTGCTGACTTGTCAAAGATCATGTTTGACCACCATTCGTGAAGATGGGAAGTATGCAAGTCC
Source organism: Polymixis flavicincta (assembly GCA_949987655.1). Classification (NCBI taxonomy): domain Eukaryota; kingdom Metazoa; phylum Arthropoda; class Insecta; order Lepidoptera; family Noctuidae; genus Polymixis; species Polymixis flavicincta. The sequence continues at coordinate 3,484,512 of OX465180.1, forward strand.
TTGACATGAAACAAAGTAATTTCTTCGAGGTACAGGAACGGATCTGATGCTGAAAGAACAGTTTTACGAATTTTTGTCTGTTTGTCTGAATGTATGTTTCAGATTGGCGCAAAAACGGATTTGGATCTTAAGCACACAGATAATTTATAACCTGGACTTGTACAAAACATAATTTTGATCCCAGTAGTACGTTCCCATGGGATATATTCCGATACCTACGCGGGCGAAGCTGCGGGCAAAAGCTAGTGTAAAATAAAACAGTGCAATTAAGCATTCGAAGGACTCATATACATACTCTACCTGTTGAAATTCTTGGTTATAATTAAAAAAAAAACCGGAAAAATATTCAAGTTATTTGTGGAACAAAAATGTTGCTACAGCTATACCAGTCTTAGTGCAAATTGAGTGCGAGCGCACCGAAGTGCCTGACTCGGTATGATAATATTTTAATTCATTTATACTCGGTATCAAGTAATCATCAGTTGGTATGACAAACCCACATCTGTGATACTTCTGTGATACTAGTTTGAAAAACCCTTGACCATTTCAATGGAAGGAATTCATCACGATGCGGATGGTCATCGGTTTAAATTAGAAACTAAGTGATAACTTGGAACAAGGTGGAAAGTTTTCCAAGGAAGTTCCACTATCATAAGTAACAATATTACTTCGCGGCAGATATATCCGTCAAGTCTTGGTCGATTTCTCAGAAAATTATAAAAACATTTTCCGGTGGTGTAGGAGCTTGGAAAAATAAGGACCCGCGGGGAAACTGCATAGCACCCTTAAGGGTACACTAGTCGCGGGCTCGAACTCACTGGTGGGCCTGGCTAAAAAGCACGCTGTCTCACTAGGCTTCGTGTCCGACAGAGGTAGTATCAGTGATGAGCAGTTAGACGCTAGTCTACACGCACAACAATATTGAGTGAGCTGCAGGATCAGTTATAGTAAAACAGGCGCGTATAAAATTAAGAAAAATCCTGCGGAAGATCGGGTTTCCTGAAAAGACCACTACATAAATCAATGACTAATTAAGTTTATTGAACTTTTCGATAATTGAGCTTGTCGGTACCGACTTGGTTTTCGAGATTTTACACTACTTTTATTACTTAAACACGCCCAAAGTTAGGTTAAATTGGCAAGAAAAACGAATCTTTGTTGGCTCATAACTTTTTATTGGCTTTTTATTTTAGTATTCTGTTTTCGTACAGACAATACTAATAATGAGACAAAACCATACATACCTATGTACATATTTTTGATGTACATAGTCAAACAGTGGAGCAAAAACCCTCCCGAAGTTTGTATGGAAAAAATGTGGACAAGTGTCACCTTAAAGTAGGAACAACATTAATAATTGCGTTATTATTTCTTTGAGCTGACATTTTTTTAGAAAATATGAAGCTATGAATAAGCAGTATCTTTCAGAATAATTCAGATTGAGATTGATAGTCTGTTAAGCTGTCACTGTCATTGGTTAGTTCATCATCATTTCAGCCGAAAAATTCCGTGTGGTGCCGGACGTACAAGAATAGCACCATCCCATTTTTTCCCGTGGGTGTCGTAGAAGTTGACTAAGGGACTTACTAGAGAATGAGCAGCAGCGTTCTCTATGCATTTTACCACCATACTGCGATTGCCAACCCGCCTGCCAAGCGTGGCGATTATGGCGAAACCCCCCTTTAGGGGAGGCTTATGTCCAGCAGTGGACGTCTTTCGGTTAGTTAGTTAAGAGTGGCAGTATTTCCCTACCACCACTTACGTACGTACGTACTGTCAGCCAACCAGACAATGCACTGTTACTTGGGTTACTTCTCACCATATTCTTTTATATTCAATGGCTAAAAGTACTGACGTCAATTACATAAATAATAATGAAAACAGCTAACTATATAGATAAGCAAAAAAATAACTGGCAACCTATACATAGATGTTGAAGTGCATTTCAAGTGCACGTGTACTGAGTTGCACTCGACTCTTTGTACTACTAAATGTACAAATTACTTGTAATTAATTTGCATCATTCAGTTAATTATGTCAGTTAATAATGGGGGATTGTGTGCAAATCCCAAGCCGGACTTAATACAGATAGTAATCTTGGATTTAAAACTTGTTTGAGTAAAGATTTATATTGTGAATCCTGTTTCTTTTTTATGTTAAATTAAGATGCATGGAGTTTCATTTGAGAACAATTAATTACCTTTATAGTTCGAGCGCGACTCTAGCAACCATTTAAAACGTGTTACGACTGTTCGTAATCCATTCCAAACTTATCGATTAGGTACCCAAAAAGCCAGATGTTTAAGTAGGGAATGCTGAAGGTCGACAAATTGAAAAATGTAGCGACAAAAAGGCACGGAGGCGAGCTTTGTCGCTCCAGCCTTCTTACGCACTCTCTTTTCGACGAAATGGGTTTTTATTATTTTTATTTCCTGTCCCCTTTTAACTATTCCGGGATAAGCTTAGTAAATCCAATTTAAATAACATCCTTCTTTTTGCGTCGGTGGTTAAAACGTAAGGTTTCGATCGTTCAATCTTTTATTTCCTTTACTTTTGTTCCGTATGGTGTACACCTGCCTAGCGTGGCGACAAATTGGGGGAGGCCTATGTCCAACAGTGGACGTCTTTCGGCTGAAATGTTGATGATGATGATGATGACTTTTAACATCATGGGGCCTATCATTTCTCCTGAAAGGGTATGCTACATAAAATAAAAAAGTTAGATTTCAGTAGCAAACATATTATTACGAAATAAGTAGGTAAAGCAAAAGATAGCTAGCTAGCTAGCTAGCTGTGCTAGGCAAATATGGAGTCTGGGGGACTGTCTTATGTAATTATGACGTTTAAAAAGTGGTGAATAAATTACCTACTTTTGATCTGATTTGAGTTCGATTCTGTATTTTCACAAAGTTTGTACAACATTTCGTATTCATAATCACTAGTATCGTACTTGTCACATTAGCATTGAATCGATTAAATTAAATTCAGACAACGTTTTATGATATTAACTCAAACTCGTAGCAAATGACTAATACCGCTTCGTTTAAAAGTAACAAAAAACCACATGATTTTGTTCGAGAGAGTTCAGTCGTCAATCAGAAAAAGTTGTTGTCTCGTTTAGCCGAGTGCATATTAAGTGCGTGTGCACTGGACCGGCCGATTACCTTTGCACTCAATTAATGTGCGCAACGGTATGCAATGATCATTCTGAGTGCAGTTGTGCAAATCATTGTATGTAGATTGATGTTGATTAGGTACAATTTATGAATGGTAAAATCATTGGATTTTACGAATGACATATCCAGTAGGTAACGAATCCATGAATTTAAATGTTCACCTATTCATGTAAGTAGTTATATTAAGACACCTTTACACGTCAATACTTTGTTGGTCAGTATTTTAAAACAAGATGGCGGCAATGTTTCTTAGTTGATTGATCCCTGAGAAGAAAGGCCAAAACAAAAATCCGCGGTCAATGTCTCTTTTAACGATCATACATTATATTTTTAGGATTTTCTGCAAGTTTATCAATGCAGACCCATGTCAGCAGGCTTAGCACGAGCACCGACTTGTCGACGGAAGAATAGACAACACTATTAAATAAATTATGTACAATAGGATAAGATACCTATGTTTTTCCATTCATTATCACAGTTATGCGTTCTAAACGAATCATGATTTTGTAGATAATCGTATATACTTTGTGGCCGTCGAGTAGAAAGTTTTGTTGTCAGTGTGATTTTGACAGTTTGGGAAGAAATACTCTTCTGAAATAGTCTACATATAAAAGGACCTAGAGAAATATCGTAAGAAACGAAAGACTAAATGACAGATTGTAGAAGGATATCTACGGTGCGATAACAAAAATGTAGGAACGAAATATCACTTTGTATTGAAAAAACACTGTCTATTCTTCGTAGAAATACAAAGCGTCATGCTAAGCCCGCAGGAAGGGCATTTGAAGAAAAAGCCATTGCAGCTCTGAGCTGACCTGTCCAAAAGACGGCATGCATGCATCAGTCATCGTGTAAGTCAACTCTGTTTTACAAGATGCTACCAGATCTTCATCTATTATTAAGTAAATGTTGCCTTGGCTAATTGACTATTAGGTACGAACTGGTTCTTTCCTGACTTGGTTCACACAGCCCGTTTGGCTTAATCGGGGGCGCAGTGGGGAAAAATCGTTTCTCTATTCTACATTTACTCTAATAGGTACTAATGTAAGAGAATGTAGAATAGAGAAAGGATTTTTAAAAACACGACATTTAAAAAAATCAAAATCAAAATAATTTTATTTCACATAAACCTGCATGGGCACTTATGAAACGTCAGAAGCTAGGTGCACGGTTCCAAAATGTTGTTTCCTATGGAGAAGAGCCGGCAAGAAACTATACGGTTACTCTTTTAAAAATGATTGGCTTTAACAATGTTTTCAGAGATAAAATGTATGGGAGGACATTGCAAGTAAAAGAAATACCTACCTAAATATTTCTTTTAAAATGTCATGTTTTTGGGTTGTGTTAGGCTGTAGGTACAATCAGCTGTGACTTAGTCAGTTACGAGTAGCTATTCGAGTTGTGACTAACTCATCACGAGTTCATGACTTTGTATTAAAAGTAGCTGAAAATAAAACACTGTTTCTATTACTCACTACTATGGTATGAGTGGAATTAATGAATGGTACTGTCTGATTACTATAGAACCTAATAGCTTGGTGCCTATTGTTGCAGAACAGCGGTACAAATTATAAATATCGGTTAGCGTTATTCCACACGGACCAACTACAATTTACCAGCTGACCTCAGTGACCTCCACAGGACCGCAGGACCGGAATACAACCCAATTAGTACGGAATGGGGAATACTGAAACGTTAGATCGTTCAACTAACCTTGAACTTTCTGACTGCCCATAAGAGCTGTTTCTGTGTTAACATCTAGGTACATCCAAGTACTCTTTTAGCCAAGAAGAGTGTCCAAGACTTTAAAAACGTAGAATGGATGCAGTTTGCTAAATACGATAGGTAGTAAATATCTACGCGGATGGACGACTATTTTTGTACACATTCATCAAAAATAGTCTCCCATCCATGAGTTTGAGTGATCTTGCTGATCGTGATGTTGATGATGTGAGTTTCCTATTTGTTTTTCGTAGCTCCTAGTGTCTTTTTGCACCAAATTAATGATGTATCTATCCATCTAACATGTTATGCCAAAATCCCTGTAATCATATTTACACAAAAACATTTTCTTAACAGTAACACAAAAATAAAAAAGACATCCAAAAAAAAATCGTCCCAAATACACGTGGTTCGGTACACGTGTACTTAAAGTACGCTTAACTTTGTACTGAATACGTCACGGTATAGTGACCATGATTGCCTCAAACCCGGGACTTGACAACACGGTCCCTTTAGGTTAATTTTGTTTTAGTACGCTCGTCAAAAGTTAAGGCGTAAAATTGTCGATAGTGAGTTGATTTTTTTTCTTTTTAGGGATTTGGTTTAAGTGTGAATTTACTGTAGTTTTAATATAAAATAGAGCAAACATTTGAGACATTTCGAGCAGTCTTTCTGAGATGGCAACGCATCTAAAATGCGTCTGGTATTCCAGTTTGTCCATAGATAATGGGAATCAATTTTCTTAGAACTGGTTGCCTGCTAGTTTGCCAACTAATAATCTATACATACAAAGTAAATGAAAATAAATAGGGTGCTAATATAAAAAATTGTTTGCAGGCTAATCTCTGACACGACTGGAACGATCTTGTCGGGACTTTCACTGACAGATAGATAGCTTGATGTAATAAAGAGTAACATAGCTTTTTGTCCGGTACCGTCCGTGATATATTTTCCGACATCTACACGGGCGAAGCCACGGGCACATGTAGAACAAAATAAGAAACAAGGAAACGGTGAAAAAGACAGTTACATTCTACGATAGTTTAGACTTAGAGTAACGCAAAAAAAATCCCTAAGTAGGGAAGTAAGTTTCGAAAACAAGATTGTAACTGCGGTGTCTCTATGTTTATATCTTTTTCTGGCATATCGTAGTTGGGTCTTCGGAAATGGTGTATACCCGGCTCTATACCCAGGAAACACTTGATTATAGGTACTGTTGTACTCTTAATGAAGGGACTACCGATGTATTATGTTTGATACAGCAGGTTTAAGGCAGACATGGGTCAACTTCCGCCACACTTCCGCAACCCTAGTGGCATTTCGGCTTTCACATTGTGTTGCTTGTCTTCATGAGGTATTTCCTGAAAATAAAATGATCATTCGTTAAAACCAACATAACAAGAACGTAGAAGTAAGATTTTAGAGAGCAATCAAGAATTCTTAAGGGGACACTTTTCGCGGGCTCGAACTCACTGGTGGGCCTGGCTAAAAATCACGCTGTCTCACCAGGCTTCGTATCCGACAGAGATAGTATCAGTGATGAGCAGTAAGACGCTAGTCTACACGCACAACGTTATTGAGTGAGATGCAGGAGCATTTATAGCAAAACATTCGCGAAAAAATTAAGAAAAGTCCTTCTGAAGATCGGGTTTTACGAAAAAACCACTGCATAAATCAAGGACCAATAAAGTTTATTGAACTTGTCGATAATTGAACTTTGTCGGTACCGATTTGGTTTTGGAGATTTCACACTTCTTTTATTACTTAAACACGCTCAAAGTTAGTTTAAATTGGCAAGAAAAACGAATCTTTGTGAGCTCATAACTTTTTAATGACTTTTTATTTTAGTATTCCGTTTCCGTACCGACAATATTAATAATGAGACAAAACCATACCATGTTTAAGTTTTGATATACACTGTCAAATAGTGGAGTAAAACCTTCCCGAAGTTTGTATGGAAAAAATGTGGACTTGTTTCACCTTAACAATATTCTTTAGAAATTATAGAAAAAATCCAGTCAATTGGTGTTTTTCTGCAATTTTTAAAGAGTCTATTTGAGATTACGTTTTGGAATGGGCGACAAGCTTCAACTTTTTGACAATTCAAAAGTGTCTGTAAATTTACGTTTTGGAATGGGCGACAAGCTTCAACTTTTTGACAATTCAAAAGTGTCTGTAAATTTACGTTTTGGAATGGGCGACAAGCTTCAACTTTTTGACAATTCAAAAGTGTCTGTAAATGGTTTAATTGAAATAACAGCTTTGATTTTGAGTTTGAGTTTGAAATTTTTGTTCCCAATAAACGATTATTACTTTAAAAAAATAGCATTTTCAGCCTATAATGTTCCCACTGCTAGAACACAGGCCTCCTCTCAGTGAGAGAGAGAGTGCGCTGTAATCCACCACGCGGGCCCTGTGTTAGTTGGATGATAGACGTCATCGAGTTTTTGGCTAGAGGACATACCAGTTTCCTCACGATGTTTTCCTTCACCATTTTGGGAGTAATGAAATAATTTACTCAAAATAAAGGGCCTGTCTGGGTTAGAAGTTTAGAACCTACGCTCTGCCACCACTGCTTTCAAGATGCCAATGCTCTGCATGACTGGCTGGTTTGATTAATTTCTGTTGCTCAGAACAATTTTGTTGTTGTTACAATAATCCTAACAGAGGTAAAGCATACAAAAGTATGATTTACCTCTGTTAGCATTATTGTTAAATCTCACAACATTTGCGTCATTCTCGTGAATGTGTTAGGTATTATGACGCTCATAGTTATTGTAGGTACTAGAATTATTGTAACTCAACCACCATGACCCTAGAGGTGAAGACAACAGATGAAAATCTACATCAGTAGGAATACTTATGATAATGAGATATTTATAGCTAGAAGGGAATTACGGATTGGACTTTGTGTTGTTATAAGTGTCTTAATCATTAAAAAGATAAAATGAGGATAAATTTATCTAAATTAATTTTTAAACAATATTCTTATGAGAATTTGGACCAATTCGATCAAGAATGCTGTAAAACATGCAGTGCTAATGATATAAATACATAGATAAATATTCATTTGGCTTTTAAAAATTCGTGACTGCGTTTACAGAAATACATCTTAATATGCACAAACACCCCAAGAACATAATTAAATCCGGAACCAATTTAAAATAAAACTTCACATAGCATTACACCGGTAATTTTCAAAGGGTTAGGCAGAGTTGTACCTATATTGTACTCTAGGAGGAGCGTAGCGTGTTTTACACTTGGTTAATGTAGATTTAAAAAAACTGTACTAGGTAACTACTATTGTATAACTGCCGCGTTGGTCTATTAGTCGGTACTGCTGAGAAAAAAGTCAAAGGCGAAGTATTATTGGGTTTCCATCAGTAATTTATCATTAGCATCTCGGCGAAGTCTTGATCTGTGCCCAGTTGATGACAATCACGCTCCCTATTACATGGTCATCATCATCATCATCATCATTTCAGCCGAAAGACGTCCACTGCTGGACACAAGCCTCCCCCAAGCACCGCCATTTCGCCCGGTTCTGTGCTTCTTGCATACAGCGGATTTCTCCGGCCTTCACCAGGTTATCGGTCCATCTTGTGGGAGGCCTTCTAACGGTACGTCTTCCAGTAGGTACGCGGTCGCCACTCTATAACGTTCCGGCCCTATCGGCCATCTGTTCTGCGAGCAATGTGCCCTGCCCACTGCCACTTAAGATTGGCAATTCTTCGTGCTATGTTGGTTATCTTGGTTCGTCTACGGATCTCTTCATTTGTGATTCAATCGCGTAGGGAAACATGGTACTAAAACATTACTAGTGAGATGTGTGTGCGGCTATAGCATACACCTCTATCCTCCACCGAAACCTTTGGGAAACACTGGCTTGATTGTGTGTTTTTTATGAGAAGTAAACATTTGTCCTACAAAATCACATACATCATGGTCCCACTAGCGACTCCACAGTCATTATTTCTAGATTACTAGCGGTTACTAAGAACTCAATAATTTCTTCCCTGCCAGCAGAATGTTACGCAAAAAAATAGTCATCACTTTATGGTGTTATTACACGATAACGAGTTTAAGGATTATGTACCTACAGTTTCTAGATTAGCGTCATTATTCATTGTAAGTGGAAAAATCTGTCCGTTCAACAAAAGTGATTCATAAAAGCTATGGGTGGTATGCTTGTTATATTGTTAAGATTGTAAGTTGATAGATTACCAAGAGTATCGAGCTTCTAATGATTTAGAATAATTTCTAGGATAAATTTTCATACCACCCTGGAAGAGACGGGAGTGAGTGAAAGCCCAATCAGTAATTATTGTCTTTTAGTGTTACTTATGTCACATTTAAATCACTATAATCTATCTCGCGAGATTACAAACTGTCGACAAATTGTGAACTGTACCATACTGCTTACAAAATAACGTATTAATTTTCGATAATTTAAAATCTATCCACGTCAAATCGTCAAATTGTTAACGAACCTGCATTTACTTACAGGGTTCACAATCTCTGATTTGCCGATCGTGATGGTAGTCGAATTGGTTTCAGTTACTAAGCCAGGGCAACCCGACCGAATAGGGTAGGTTATAATTGCGAGCGACCGCGCGAGCCGAGCGAGCGAACCGAGCGATGCCGCGGCAGCGGCCGGCGAGCCCTACTTCCAAGTAATGGCAGTTATTTGCCTATTTAGTACCTAATAGCACTAGATAGGTACTATCCGTCGCATGCAACTTTGACACTAGTTCACAACTTGTTACGGTGTTCAATGTTACGGTGACACACACTTATATGTATACCATAACCTGTTTCATTCTGTATCGGCTTGTATCATCATAAGCCTGACTTCACCCACTGCTGGCCTTAGTCCTCCTTTTCTTGTGCCAATCCCGATGCTCCTGTTCCAGCCTCATCCAGGTTTTACCCCCAATGTCAACAATATCGTCCGCCCATTTCGCCGCTGGACGACCGTCCGTGTCCCACGTAATAGAGGGCGAGCTAATTGCCATCAACCGGGCACAATACCAGGCTACTACTGCGAAAAACTTTAAGTTTTCACCTTCATCAAAAGCCTTTGGTAACTTACTAACACTTGAAGTAACGAGCAACATGATCCTTTTGAAACCTTTTAAACTGAATACGACTTCAAAATCTGAGGTCCTTTCACACCAGAAATTTTAATAGCGACGCCTATTTCGTCGTCTAACAAGTACCTAGAATTTTGTCGAGGTTACGATTATTACCATAGGTGTGTCCAATGTGACGAATATGGTTTACTTGGTGGAAATTCATAAGACCACGTAAAGTTGCCAGCGTAAAAAATATTACCTACTTACATAAAAGAAGGTAAAGGAGTAGGTTACATCGACATATGTATAAATCCTAACAACATCGTGAGGAAACCTACATGTCCTAGAACCAAAAATAGGAAGACATGTGATATCTACCAACTCACACAAGGCCCGGGTGGTGGTTAAAAGGATTGATAACATCATTGGAAATTATTCAATTTGTGTTAAGATGGCTTAGTGTGAGTTTCATTTGAGCATCTCGATCAAACGCATCGAGCGCGTTTCGCGCTCCGATTGGCCCTGGATTGGTGACGAACCAATCAGAGCGCCGAACGCGCTCGATGCGTTTAATCGGGGTGGTTAAATGAAACTCACACTAGGGCCACAGTTAGGGTGCAGGCTTCATTCATTATATATGCCTGGTTGACTGTTGTATAAATCATGGTTACCTACACCACAACGAAAAGCAGAGTTAAAAACAATATAAATTAAAACTTGTTTGTGGGACCCAAGGTCACAGTGAAGCACGTCTTTAAATTATTGTAATTATCTCAGTGTTTTAAATGTTTAACATCCAAATTAAATACTTGGAGCGACTTACAGTTTTATTCATAAAAACTTATCGAACATCTAAATAGTTGCTAGAGTCTGGTTTCGTGAAAACCAGGGGATGGATACCCTTTCAAACAAAATATTTTTTTTCGGAATCGTCGAGTAATTGGGGAACTTCTCCTTTTTTGAAGTCGGTTAATAATGATTCAGATTGTGATCACTTATTACGCAAACAGATCCGTAACACACTGTTCATAATATTTTAATGTTTAGCATTCATTCTTATAGATTTTTGAAACATTTGCATCTTCTTTGTTCCAGCTTCGTCAGTGTATGACAATGCTCATTGTAGTTCCAAAGAACTCTATATTTATGATAACTGTGTATGTTTTAAACAATCCTTTGTTATTCATTTTAATACAGACTTGGATTTTTGTTATACCTACCTCCCTCTGTTATCAGATCATCCATAATATTATGTGTAGAGCCGCGAAACTCTTTCAATTTTTATTAATTAAAATGTTTTTTTTTAATAAAAATATTTGAATGGAAAAAGTATGCTTGGATGGTCATGTTGAGTCTTTTGTTAGTCGCCTTGACTTATCCTGAATGGAAGACTAACAAAAGGTATTTGCAGGGCAGATATGCGTAGGACCTTATTGGTGATGTACTTCAGAAAGGACGAGTGCGTAGTACTCGCCCCCGGTGTGCGTAATATGACTAGATGTTTCAACGTAAACGAGGCAAAGAAGAGGATATATAGAAAAAAGAGAATGTCGTTTCTGCCTACCCTACACTGCACACATACACATATTTGAACATACACTATTCGAATGGACCGATGAATTGGAACCATCGATTTAATTATCGCTCACTTAGGAACGGAGTTCGTTGTGGCCGGCTAAAGCATTAGGAAGTGGTGAAGAGCGGGCGTTTTGGGGGACTGTCTTATGTAATTTTGATGTTCAAAATGGGCTGACCCTCAGAATAGTTTGAATAAATTTTATGATTTTGTTTTTTTTTTTTGAGTAATCTGCGAGATAATCATCTACCTAGGAATTTTCCAACTTCAGGTTGACGTCCTGTCTAACTCGATGTTGTTGAATACGGTTCCAGTATATCGAGTGACTAAGCTGCCTAATCGGCCTATCTGACCGCCATAACTAAATTTTCGGATAACAAGACAAGACTGGTTATCAGACTTTCAGGCTTCTGACGATCCGTAACTGTCCAAGACCTACGAATGACAGCCGGGACCAACAACTAAACTAAAAGGTCTCGGTATGCAATGATGGTAACCCATCCGCAATTGGGCGGAGCACCGCCGTGTCCTTGTGGAGGCGATCGGCGGCGGCGATCTCTCATGTCCAACTCTGGTTCAGGCCATGGTTCGGAGCGAGAGTGCATGGGTAGCCGTCACCTCCTGCGAAGCAATAATGTTGGCGAAGAGGGAGGCGGCGCACGTGAGGGAGAGGCAATATATGCGCCCTCATGGCCCTAGCCTCCGCAAGAGACGCACTGGGCGTCGAGAATCCCAGGCTGATTCCCGGCCACCGTAGGCGCGGGCTTGCGGATGGCGAGTAATGGGAAGCTTGCTGTTCGGTAATGACCAAGCCCGGGTCGACGGCGCGTTTTGTTCCACGCGCGCCTCAAAGAGATGTCAGCACCATCTGAAGGGGACCCACCCTTCCGGCTGAAATACCAGTAACTAATTTAGACGAACATGTAAACAACATCACATCCATCCTTCTATCTAGCTATGAACAGTCGTGCCCCCTCACGGTACCTAGGCAGGGAGCTCACCATTCCTGGTGGGGTCCTGAGCTGGAAAGGCACCGACGCAAGTTGAGAAGACTGTTCAACAGAGCTAGGAACACACGGTCGCCAGAAGATTGGGACCGCTATACAACAGCTCGTAAAACATATAAAAAACTGATACGCCTAAGAGGAAAGAATAGCTGGAGGCGTTTCTGTACTAACATCGAAAGTAACAACCAGGCAATGAGAGTTAAAACCTGTCTTGCTCAAGAGACAGACCACTCAATAGGATGCCTGAAAAAACCAGATAACACCTACACCACAAACGACGCTGAAACAAGCGAGCTACTTCTAACCACCCACTTCCCAGGATGCCAGATTGCCACCCAGCAAAGCTGGGAACCACATAGGGAGAGGGCCACGAGCAGCTTAGATTGGGAGGTGGCGTTAGAAGTAATTGACAAAGACAAAATAACATGGGCAATCAACACCTTCTTACCTTTCAAGGCAGCAGGGCTGGACGGTATTTTCTCAGCTCTGCTCCGGTGGAGCCAAGATCTACTGGCTGATTACCTCCTTAAGGTTTTTCGAGCCTGCCTGGCCCACCGCTACATCCCCTTGAACTGGCGGGAAGTAAAAATAATCTTCATACCGAAGCCGGGCAGGGGTGACTACACCCAACCCAAGTCTTTTAGACCCATAAGCCTCTCCTCGTTCTTCTTGAAGACACTGGAGAGGCTGTGGGATAGGAAGATTAGATCCCAAATTTCGGTACAAAGACCCTTACATCCTAATCAACATGCCTACTGTGCAGGCAAATCAACTGAATCAGCACTCCATTGCGTAGTATCACGCATAGGAAATGCTCTTAAAGCAAAACCCCAACCCTAGGCGCCTTCATTGATATAGAAGGTGCTTTCGACAAAACTAACTTCGCCAGCATCGAACAGGCACTTGCCACGCACGGTGTTGCGCGAACACTCATAGAATGGATTAATAACATGTTAAAATACCGTGCTATTCGATTTACCGTGAACACCACCACGCGAGGTATCGTAAGTAGAGGCTGCCCACAGGGTGGGGTGCTGTCACCACTACTGTGGAATTTAGTCGTAAATGAGCTCATTGCAGAGCTCAACGCCAGCAGTCTATACTCGGTGGGATACGCGGACGACATAGCAATTCTAAACTCGGGGAAATTTGAGGGCATCTTGTGCGATCTCATGAGAAGGGCCCTCAAAATAATCGAGAGTTGGTGCACGAAACACGAACTATCGGTTAAACCCTCGAAAACAGAACTAATAATGTTCACCAACAAAAGAACCGTGGGACCCCATAGGCTTCCAAAACTCTTCAACACGGAACTAACACTCAAAGACGAAGTCAAGTACTTGGGGGTGATCCTTGACAGCAAATTGCTCTGGAACAAGCATCTTGACTACAAACTCAATAAAAGCACAATTGCTCTATACCAATGTAAAAAAATGTTAGGAAAAACATGGGGGCTCTCTCCGAAGATTACTCTGTGGCTATACAAAGCGGTGATCAGGCTAATGTTGGCTTATGGCGCTCTGGTTTGGTGGACGAGGACCGAACTCTCAACCACCATTACCAGACTACAGCGCTTCCAACGACTGGCCTGTTCAGCTACCACTGGCTGCATGAGAACCACCCCGACAGCAGCCATGGAGATAGCCCTTCAATTAACTCCCCTTGACCTGTACATACAGCAGGAGGCCGCACTAGCTGCCATCAGGCTAATGCATCTGGGCATATGGGGCAAGAATTTAACCAGCCCACACGCTAACATCCTGGACCGGGCGATTGAGTACCAGCCACTCATCGCTGCCCCGTGTGATAGAATACCAAACCAATCAATGTTCAACAAAAACTATATCATACAAACAGTGGAGGGAGAAAAGGATCAGTCGGGAGCCAATGAAGTGCGCATCTACACAGACGGCTCTAAAACACAAAACGGTTCAGGTGCTGGCGCAAACTCCCTTGACCTCAACATTAACTTTCACATACCGCTAGGCACACACAGTTCAATCTTTCAATGTGAATGTGTTGCCTTAACACAAGCCGCAACAGCAGTAAAGCGCTTAGGCATCCGGGACTACGGCATTAAATTCGTATCCGACAGCCTATCTGTGCTCAAAGCTTTGGCAAACAAACAAACCAACAGCAAACTAATCTTTGAGTGCCATCTAGCTCTGGAGAGTTTATCGACGTCAAATCGTATTACCCTCCAGTGGATCAAGGGGCACAGTGGATCCTTAGGTAATGATGCCGCAGATGAACTTGCGAAGAGAGGCTCAGATATGAAAGTGCTAGGCCCGTACCCACTTCTCCCCCTGCCTTTCTCACAATTTCGTGCGTGGATTCGCCAAAGGTCAACCGAACTTCATAACAACAGATGGTCACGGGCAACAGACTGTAGACAGTCAAAATTGGCTTTTCCAACTATACACCCGCGATTAACTAATAAACTTCTTAGCCTAAGTAGAAATAACCTCAGAATAATCATAGGAACAATTACGGGCCATAACCCCCTTAACAAACATCTTTATAACATAGGCGCCACAGACAGCCCGCTTTGCAGGGGCTGCCTTGACGCCGAGGAATCAGCCGCCCACGTCACCCTGGAATGCGAGGCCGTGGCTTCTCAACGTGAAGAAATCCTCGGAACAGTGAGGTCGCTCCGCGAAGCCTGTGAGGCTCCCAGGAAGCTTCTGTGCTTTTGGGCGGAGCTAGGCTGGCTCTGTTAGCCAGAAAACCCCACGCACAACGGACCGAATGGGAGTCTACGTGCGGAAAAGGGAGTCCCATCATCATCATCATCATCACCATCTGAAGAGGCCGATGCCCGCCGGGAGTTATTTGATGATTTACCACTCTAAAAAAAAAACCATCCGCAATCGAGCTCGGCAAGTGTAGTTTAATGAACTTTAATCATCGATTGTATTCTGTTATTATTATGCCACGAGCCACGTACGATAATAGACAATAGTACTAAATCAAGCATAACAAAATCCTGAATAACCAGCTCTAGCCATTGTGTGCGCAGGCGGTACAACTATCTACCAATACGAAGTACCTACAACAATTTAGTGACAAAGTATGAAAGATTAATCACTACACTCCCACTTTATATAATGGGGTAAAGTTCAATCCTTTGTTGTGGTAGTGGCAGGGTTTTCCATTGTCTGCCGTCTCTTTCATTCGTACGAATGAAGAGAGGGATGGAAGACGAACATTATCGAGCACCAATCGTTTTGAATGTCGACAGTAATTCTTTGAAGTAGAAGTTCGAATTCAGAAATGAATGTTTGGGCTATCGATGCCATGGGTTGGTTGCTAAGTGGAAATAGGCATGGGAACTACGATTAGTCACGTTACATTCCGTAGGTACATTATTCTTCTTAAGCCGTAGAGCAATGCAGGGAATTTTTTAATAATAATACATTTTTATTCAAAAATTAAAATTGGTACAATACAGTTTAAATCTTAGAAATAATATAGGTAGTAAAATGTATGATGCCTGTACTAGGATAGACCTGTATCACAGGCGGCATGAGTTCTTACAATTTATATTAGGACAACTGATTTCTTAACAATATTTAACTGAAGTTTTATTAATAGTGACATAGTTATGTAGTTAATTTATTATGTTAGAATTTACTTAATAACTAATAAGGTCTTAAACATGTAGATAATATTTAGGTACGGAATGTCGTTTTTAGCACTTCATTACAAGAATATGTTTGTGTTAGCAGTATTATAAACTAGGTTGAAAACAAATAGGTATTGCATAAATCACATCTTCTAGGAAACATTTAGATTTTTAAAGCGACCGGCTGATATTGCTTTTTTTTGCAAAGTAAAACAAGGGCGCTTTTAAAAACAAAAAACACCGCGTTTTTCAGTAAAAGGTTTGTACCTGAAATGTACTTATTTACCAAAACAACTGCAAGTTATGTGTCAGCATGAGCTATGGAGCTATTAGGAGCAGTGGTGGCCCAGTGGTAACGGCGGCGACTTAAGAGTTGTAGATCGTGGGTTCGAACCCAGACAGGCGCTTTATTATCAACACTGCTCTCAAAACGGTGAAGGAAAAA
Source organism: Polymixis flavicincta (assembly GCA_949987655.1). Taxonomy (NCBI): domain Eukaryota; kingdom Metazoa; phylum Arthropoda; class Insecta; order Lepidoptera; family Noctuidae; genus Polymixis; species Polymixis flavicincta. The sequence continues at coordinate 3,501,138 of OX465180.1, forward strand.
CATCGTGATTAAACCGGCATGTCCAAAATCAAAATATTTTTATTTCATATAAACCTGCACCCGGGGCACTTATGAAACGTCAGAAGCTAGGTGCACGGTTCCAAAATGTTGTTTCCTATGGAGAAGAGCTGGCAAGAAACTCCACGGTTGCTCTTTTAAAAATGATTGGCTTTAACAATGTTTTCAGAGATAAAATGTATGGGAGGACAGTGCAGGCCTGTCAATAAGTACCAGGTACTTAGACGAATACAGAATAGAAAATCGTCTACAAATCTACAGTCTGTAAGGCCTACAACGTTCTCCCATTCACAATATGTAAAAGAATCTACATAAATGAAATGAACCTAATTAAACATAGTGACATGATTAATATGACAATCACAAAAAAATAGTTGATATTAAAATTGATGTATAATGTCAAATAATGACGAGAGTCCTAGTCCTAGAACCAAAACTTCGAAGACATTTGACATCTACCAATCCGCACTGGGCCCGCGTGGTGGATTACGGCCCGCTCCCTCTTACCGAGAGGACTAGGCCTGTTCCAACAGTGGCAAAATAGGCTGATTATATATGTATGAGTTATTTAAATATAGGTATAGGTACATCTTACTGTAGTTAATGTAGTGGTATATCCAGACAGTAGGTAAGCTCAGGAGCACTGGGCACTGTACATATCATTTTTATTTTTTTTGTATCGTTAGGTACCGAGAGTCTCGTGGCTAAGTTATAACAGCCGCACTAGTAAATCGATCAGGTGAAGCTAGGGGGCGTCCATTTTTCGACCCCTACCCCCGCTTTGGTGAGATGTCGTGAGATTTAGCTCGACCCTCACCCCCTCCTCATAATCTCACGTGAGATATTTCAAATACGTGCTATTAGTGTAAAAACGTTAATCTGTGCCTATTTGCGTTGGATTTATGCGTTGCATTTGGCTGGCTTGGCTGGCCGGTGGCGGTTTAACCATCGAGGAGCTACTGTGCTACTTTGTGGCGTTCGCATAACCGCGATAAATATTATTTTGTAGGATTTACCCATATTGGCGGAAAAACATGTTTTACTTTATTTAAGCCGGTTTTCTCGTAATGTTACATTGTTTATTTGCGGTTTTTTTTAATTACGTGATAATTACGTAAACCCCCCTCACCCCCACGTGAGATTGAGTGAGATTCGACTCGATCCCCTCACCCCCCTAAACGCCTCACGTAATTAATGGACGCCCCCCTACGGTTGTCGGTCCGTGGATGGGTGACCATATTTATATACCAAGACCCCTCCGTGCTTTGAAAACCACGTCTCGGCTGTCATTCGTGAATCTTTGACAGCCCATAGCCAGTCAGAATCCCAAAAATCTGACAACCAGTGTTACCAAGGGCCATAGTGTTACCCAGTAACTGGGTTTTGGAGGTCAGATAGGCAGTCGTTTCACATAAAAGAATGGTACTTATTCAGCTGCATCCGGTTAAACTGGTAATCGAGCGTTGTTAAGTACCCTCACCATTTAACGTATGATGTAGATTCATAATAAGAATATGTCACTGTCAACGTTCAAAGGTCGGTTATGGTCAGAGTTCATATTAAAAAAGACCAGACTGTATAATTAATATTAATCAAGTGAGCAAAGTTCAATTGACAACTGCAAAAACAAAGCGCAACCTACTATAATGATCAACGAATAGTATTGCTTAGCTCAAAGCCAAGTTGATCCACAGCTGCGCAGCGCACGCGCAAAATGATCTGATTGCCGCTAACTGATGTTGTATTTGTGTTAACTAATACCAATTGAGAAGCAATTGGTATTCGTTTTGTAACAATTACTTTGTCTTGTCAATTAATGTTTGACGTATCGTCTAGAGTTTAGTTTTGCATACTTGATGTCGACAGCGGTATCATAGTTCATAGTCCGAAATATATCATAGGCAGTTGTAATAAAGAAGGTCTGCGGACCGACTAGGTCAGTGACCACAGAATTCGTTCATGTTGTTGCTTCACGGTGCTCATAAAATCGATCTATAAATAGAGATCAATTGCATGATTTTGCAAATCATTTGTCAGACTTTAGAACTTTTTTAAAGCATGGCATGGACTGCAAAGTCTCAACCCTTATGTGCTTGCCGAAGCACGAACGATACTCGACCTGTAAAGATCCCCATCCACGGACCAGCCGCGGCAAGTATAGCTTAACCTGATCGCTCGGCCCATGTGGCTGTTATTACTTAGCAACGAGCCCCTTTAGATTAGTATGATTAGTATGTATTAGAAAATCTCTAAATAATGGTGAATACCACAACAATTTCAATCTACATAATATCTACTGTTCACTTCAGATCGGCTGGACCGATTTGGCAAATGTTTGTTTTAAGATGTTCTGAATCCGGTTATTACAGTAATAAAAATTTGAAAAGTTGCCGGGAAAATTGGAAACGTTGAGAAAACTGAAAGTGTATTTTGATAAGATTTTTTCATGAATGACATCGTCTGGTTTAGTGCTAGAGCTCAAGTGTCAAGTAATTACCCCAATTGCTTTTTTATACCGAACCTAAGACGGTCGCACGATAAAGACGATGACAACTAGAACTGTTTGGTTACACAATACCAAGAACATCTGTAGCCTAGATCTCTGACGCTTTCACTTTATCTCGAGCATTGTGTTCCACACTTCCACAGTGACGCAGTGAAGCGTGGTGCATTCGAGTGCATTGATTTTGAGTGCACTTTGACAAAATCTGCAGGGCAGCATGAGGCGAGCTGTTGGGCAGTAGCGACCCTATGTATTATCTCCCGGGAGAAGTCTTGTTCCACATCTCGCTTGCCTTTAGTATGAACACTACCGAGTACCAGAGCACCTACCTCATTCTTGCCTTTATTGGCTCATTGGCTGGCTTGAGTGGAGATTCGCAAGAGCACACGTACTCGGTGGAAGGAACGATTCCAGTAAGAGCTCGTAGGGATCTTGACCATTTTCCGGGCTCTGGGATTAGCCGATGATAGCCGTGGAATACCTCGCCACTCCTGAAGCACCACACGGCATGTTGGCCCCTTGTCGCTACGTCACTATTTGCTAGCGACCGTTTCCAGGGGCCCCTTTATTGAGCATGCAAGTCACCCCTTGTTTATTTTATCTGTGTTTATATAAAACATTGATCAGGCAGGGCCATAGTCTTTCATAATTTTAAGTAACCAGTCCACTTAAGCTACCCAAATCCATAGTCCTATATCTTTGTTTCCGTATCCTGCTATAGTCCTACTTCGACCGGGGCTTGTCCTTGGGTGCACTTCAAGAAGTTCCAGAGTGCGTACAAGGATAATCGTCCGTTGGTGTCCCATTTCATTGAAAGCTTCTAACGACGGGCGTCTTTGAGTTGGAGTCGGACCCTCGTACACCTTCCAAAGGTCTGGGATATGTCAAAGATAAAAAATAATAATCGTATGTACCTACAACCAAAGTGCTTCTAGGAATGAAGCCAAGTATACAATGTTTATATTAATGTAAAACAATCTTGCATACGTATTGACAACTGAACTTCAAACTGCACTCTCACACCTTTTAGCATGTGTACAAAGATTACAATTACCTTAGGTAATGACTTCTATAAATAACAACATTTTTACTATCACAGGTCACAGTCCACAAGTCACAGTAGCTGTAAAAACAATGTTTTTATTTTTACTTTCTTTAATTTATACCTAATTGTGTCCTAATTATGTAAACACATTTAATTGCTATAAATGATGTAACTTTTTTTTCTTAAGAGCCACCTACATACTCTTACCTATTATTTTGAATTTATGAGATTAATTATCGTATCTCGTTGCAAAAATAAGATGGTCAACAAGGTTACATAATATAGATAGGGTGACAGGGACATCGACGCACAATAAGTAACCATGAATTCAGCACTAGACTAATGTGTTATTAGTTTACGTAAGAAACTACGGTACTAGGTATCATGTTCTATTAAAATAAAGTCCCCTAAATCAATAAAAAAAAAGATATTAACAAAAAAACTTTACAGTGTTAATAACTAAAAAGATTTTTTTCACTTTGTGGTGTTTTTGCGGAAGTCGTTTGTTTTTTTTTTTTTGGAAAAAGTTTTATAACATAACCTTATGGTGTATGTTCAATTTAGAAAATTTTACAGTTTGGAGTAGCTCGAGGTGCTGGCTTCTGTACAGAGGCCAGCACATCAAGCTACCCCAATCTGTCAAATTTCTTTGATAGTTTTTCAACTTGATTACAAAGAAATAAGGTTTAAGTTCAATTGGGAAAATTTGACAGTTTGGTTTCAGAGCTTGACCTGCTGGCGACTGTACATAGAAAGTCAATTATAATCGCCTCACCTTTTCTTTGTCACTAACAAACCGAATCGAATAGCAATTAATTGTTTATACCTAAATTATAATTAATTGCCTACGGACTACTAATATGTAGTCCATTCTATGTAAGGAACTGATAACGTTGCAATGTAATATAGGTCACACGTGGTCATCTGATACATAGCTCACAGTTCACAAAGCGTGCAAATAAACAAACAGATCCGTGTGTGTCAGCATTCAATTATTTATCACTTTGTGACACGACTACTATACTAGCCTCTACAACGCTCGTAGCCAAATTAATAACTTTGGCTACGAGCCAAAATAACGTAACCATCAACACCGCCATTTTGTTTTGCCGCCGTTTTCTTCCATACAAAATGAGAGTGACAATTTCACAATGTTTACCGTCGATTTCCTCCTGTCAATGTCATTAAGTCGTCAACAGATCCTTGCAGGCAGCACTCTAGTTTGAGATGTTTGACTTACTTTGATTTAGTGAAGTACCTAATCTTAACGAGTATTATCTTTTGAAGTACCTACCTACGTGCGAATTGGTTTGTTGTAATTGAGATACGGGGGTCATAGTGCAATCACTATTTTACAATAATTTTGATAGCCATTTGTTGTAATAATATGATTGATTATGAGGTGAAATAAATATTAATGATTACAGCACAGTAGGTACAATAATAGGTAGCTACTTTGCACTTAATTAACGATCATGATTGTGTAATGTGAAGGGGACTAAAGGTTACCAAAAAAAAAATGCACGTTACCAACCAACAATCAATTTCACTGCTAAATCGAAAATTGGGCCAAAATTGGGTCTTGATTTCTGATGTTTATTTCAGTTGGATTTAAAAAAAAAACGTGTAGGTATGTTGCAATAACTTCATCTAACTAAGCTATGAATGCATGAGGTAATAATTAAATAACATTTTTCCTCTGAACACGTCCTTATTGCACTAATTTTTAAACAAACCGTAACGTAAGCATCATTATAGTATAAATATAAACTCGATTAGTACACTCGCACTTGCGATAAGCATTCCGCTAAAAATATTTACATTAGCGCAGACTGTATATTTACTTTAGTGCGCGAATTAGTTTATTGTTTACAGATAAACCGAAACTACATATTTTCAGCCTCTGTCATAAATCAGCCTATAATGTGCCCACTGCTGGGACACAGGCCTCCTCTCTGTGTGAGGGAGTGGGCTATCCACCACGTGGGCTCAGTGCGGGTTAGTAGGTCTTGTGCCACGTGTCACTTGTCTTCGATTGTTTGGTTTTTGGACAAGCCGATTTCCTCGTAATGGTTTTTTTTTTGGGTGGGAAATCATCAAATAACTTCTCCCGCTCTGGGTGGAACAGGAGGGCGTGTCAGATTTTAACTGACTAAAACCCACCCGTGTTCCCTCAGTAGCCCGTATGCCAGGGGCTGCGGTATCTTTGTCGAACAAACCCGCACCCCTGGCAGGCATCGGCCCTTGCGGGCCCCGTCACTTTGTGCTGACATCTCTTTAAGGCGCGCGTGGAACACAACGTGGGCGCCTACATTGAGGCGCCAACCAGCTCGCCGGTTGAAGGCGTCCCATAAGGTCATGGCCATCCGGATGATCCGAGGATATCGCACGATCTCCGGCAAGGCGGCGGGCCTCCTTGCCGGATTACCGCCATGGGATCTGGAGGCAAAGGTCCTCGCGCACATGTGGCAGTGGCGCGCGGAGGCCTAATGCCGGGGCGTAACTCGTAGCGGAAATCGCGGCACAGCGGACAGAGCTCCGGCCGGCGGGATCTCATGGCGACATGGAGAGTGCGATTGTCGCAACCCAGTGCTGGGCACGCCACGATTGCGGCGGTAAGTCCCCTCACAATGGTTTCCTTCACCGTTTTGCTTTAGCCTGATCTGCCTGTGCATTTTTTAGTTTCAGTAGCACTGCTTAACTTGGGCCTCCTTACAATAAATTAATGTGCCCAGCCTTTTCAACAATGTTGATTACGTTCCTAGTCTAACCGGATGCAGCTGAATAAAAGTATTTTACATGGAGCAACTGCCTATCTAACCCCCACAACCCAGTTTATGGGTAAAATGATACAGGTAAAGACCTGGTTGTCAGAGTTTTAGGCTTCCGACTACCCGCAACGACTGTCAGAATCACTGTTTGCCTAAGGTTATCTCTAGGAATATGTAACAGATTGCAAACATTCTTTCACTGAAATGAAGCTAGCTACCAGGGGCGCAGCCTCCATACAACCCGATTCCTGTCGGCTTCCCTCTGGAAGAAACACTCTTCTAGTGTCTACTATTGCCAAACAATATGTAACACGTGTGTTTGTATCAAATCACATTACAGATATTTCATACTAGCTTAAAACATCATACAAGATTTTTTTTAACACAAAAATGCAATTTTTCTCTCTAAACCGAGAATTCCGATCATAGCTGCCGTTTAATTTAGAAAAAGTAAAGGAATTACTGAACTTTGATGTTATGTAGAGTTTATGAGAACTGAACAATGTTTTCTTCGGCTTCCCTTTAATAAAAATTGTAGCTTCGCCACTGCTAGCTAACCTATTACCAAATGACAAGAGATGAATTTACGCGATAGAAAAAAGGCAGAGTTTTCGTGATAACCTACACCGCACTGCTAGTCGTGTGTGTATGTTTGTGGGAAAATAACGAAACTGAAAAATTGTTTATTTGCTATGCAAGGCTGCACTGTTGGCGCACTGACATGAAATAAGTACCTATTAATGCATTTTCAGTGGACTAGTGGCTAGTATACAAAATTATTGAGTAGAAAGGTACGAATAAAAAAAATACCACCCTAGTAGATAAAATGGACCTTTGCACTTCGATTTCAAATGTTAAACAGAATCTTTTCGAGGTTGTGAAGTACTTCTGAGGTGAAAATGACGGTTGTTGAGAGAGATGTTCAATCTTCATGGTCACATGAAGATTTAAGATCGTAACCTAATTAATAAGAAGCAAGTCTCGCAGCGTCTGAGCCATCACTTACGTACTTGGCAACAATTAATAAGGTCTTGCTTTCATTGGGAGCATAACTTTAGCCACGACATATGGAGGTCATTGGCCCAACGGTAAAAGCGTCATCAAACTTATTTCACGCAATATAACTCTTGATTGATCTTTATAAAACTAAATACCCGTTTCCTAAGCTGAACACGCACTTATAGTATTTTTGGTAATGTTTTGTATAACTGTTTTTTTTTTTTTTTTGTTGAAAATGTGGTTAATTTTACGTTGCTAAGTTTTAAAACAATGAAGAGGCAATAGGAAATGAATGAAAGGAAAATGAATAGGAATTTTAAAATATATGAAGACTTCGATACAAACAAAGAAACGAGAGTTTCATCACAATAGAAATCAGTCATTCGAAAATAAATCAGACTTTTTAATACCAAGATTTCAATTTTTAGAGTCGGCGCAACATGTCTTTTTGATAAAGCGTGTGTACCTAGTGTGTGGTGTAGTCGTCAACTCAGTAGTCACTTCCTATCATCTTTCACACAGTCCATCCATCGTTGCTTCGGTCTTCCCCATCTATATATAAACTCAAACCTTTTCCGACGCCATTTTCCTTATTTCTCCGCATGAAGATTTCTGAAACAAATTTCCCAACCTGTATTTTTAAAACTCGACTTCACTTCCAAGAATAACAAACAAAATCCCTAGATACCTGAATAACGAAGTATATCCGTCATATAAGCCTCTTAGGGCGATGCGTAGTGGACTTGTGGCTATGATGTTTACATAGCCTTTCTGTGACGCCATCTTTGCATCCTCTTAAAGCGAAATAGGTTGACCTATTTAGCTTGACCTGCTTGGTGATGACGCTTTTCATTGGTTCTTCAAAGATAAGGTGTCAACATATTGAGAAATGTATGGGCAGTAAAAAGTGGCATTTGAACAATAAAAAGAAATAGTTAAGAGTTTTCTACTAAACTTCTTTATTATTACCTGCAAGTTATCCTAATGAAATAAAATATAGTTGCAAATCCAACAACGCAGTTTTGTTTAGACATTTACGTGTCGCCAAGGTTTAGTGAAAACGGGTATATACCTTTGAGAGATCAGCAGCAATCTTGGCTTAATAGACAGGCACTAAAACCTTTATGTTTTTGGTGAAAGCCTATTGTTTTTTTAGTAAGTTTTCCTGTTTCCCAGCAGTGGCAATGTTCTAGGCTGATAATGCTTAAGTTTTGTTGTTTATATTTTGAAAAGCGGGCTTCTTATTTTTTTTTTTTTGGGTGGGAAATCATCAAATGACTTCTCCTGCTGAGTAGAGCAGGAAGGCGTGTCAGACTTTTACTGACTAAAACCCACCCGTGTTCCCTCAGTAGCCCGTATGCCAGGGGCTGTGGTATCTCTTTCGAACAAACCCGCACCCCTGGCAGTTATCGGCCCTTGCGGACCCCACCTGTGGTTGCTGATATCTTTGACGGCGCGCGTGTGGAACACAACGCGCCGTCCCGTCTACCACTTTTCGGCCGCAGGGGATAGGGAGAGCGGCTGACGCTATACCGACACTCCTCTTCCCCTGCGGCCCCACCGCGTCCGCCATCAAACGGTGGCGGCCCCGTCCAGGCCACGGGAGGGAAGAGCGCTGCTCAGAAGCACCGGCACTCCTCCTCTACCGCAGCCCGTAACCCTCAGCCGCGATGCCTCCCATTCGACATCGCGGCCCACCTCAGTTGCGGTGCACCTCACCGCAACCTACTTTTTGGCCGCTACGTCAATGGCTTGAAGGCAAAAGCCCTAACGAGCGGCCCCACCTTTGGGTTCCTCTTGGCTTTACCGTGGCTGGAATCCACGGTTACTGAGCCCCCCCGCAACGACAATGCGGGAACCCACTCGGGGGGGATCATATTAAGATAAGTTGTAATGTTTAAAATGTTGTTGAATTGGAGCTTTCTGGTTCTATTTACGAGTCTTGTTTAATTTGTTTATGTACTGTCAACAATAGTATCTTTAGTTTTTCATGAGCATCTTTAGCTTTACCCACAAGTGCACTGTGTCGATTCCTACAAATCTTTTATAAATACCTAGTCGAGTTTTCTACTTTTGGATGGCGGCAACAGATGTTTAGTAATTGAGATATATTTAAGTACAGTACTCATAGATAAAGTTGCTCATTGAAAATAAAGATGCCATAGTTGATCGAAGCTACAATAGCTCGAATTGTGAACATAGATACCTATGACTGAAAGGGAACAGTTTTTATATGATTAATGATCATTGAAAATTTGTTGCTTTTATCGATAGCAACGATTATATTTTATATATTATTTGTATAAGTTATCTAAGTATACTAATAAATAAAGCTGAAGATTATTTATATAAAGCTGAAGAATTAGTTTGTTTGTTCGGTTGAACGCGCTAATCTCAGGAACTACTGGTTCGAATTGAAATATTATTTTAGTGTTAGATAGCCCATTTATCGAGGAAGGCTATAGGCTATATAACACCACGCTAAGACCCTTAGGAGCCGAGCAAAGATAAAAAAAGTCATAAATACGAAGTACTCGCACAAGCAGGCGATTCAAGCGACGACGACGGGGTGAGTTGGGGGAGAAAGAAATTTGACGCGAACGAAGTCGCGAACAGAAGCTAGTTAATTATATACCTACGGTTCTTCTCGAAAAATTTTTTTTTATTCAAGTTAAATGCAAATAGTAAATATGTAGGTACACAATATGTCAAATAAGTTAATAATTTGTCAAATGGACTTTGGAATTAAGATAAAAAAATATGTTGTTTCCAACAATTTTTTAATAACTATTATTAAATAACAAAGTTGTATTCTTTTTTTGCCCTTGAATCTGCGAGCGTACAACGATACTGATAAACATCAACATTATTATAGTGTTGAACAAAAATAATGATTAGGTACCTATACACGACGGCATATAACGCTAGCTCCAGTTTCAGCTGACCTGCTGACTTTTCGTACAATGAGAAGTCAGCTTATATACCGTCCAACCTTATTATTAGTGTATAAGTGTACATTTTGCCTAATAATATGAGATGTTAGCGAAGATGAATTGTGATGCCACCGTGAGAATACCAATATCTTTAAAAAAAAAACTCTCAGAGAAACTTTAGCACCTAGTTGGTAAATTGCACGTACAGCTCGTTTTTGCAGAACAAAAATATTTTGAATGTCAGCTGCTTTGCCCCACAGCAGAATGCCGTAGGACATAACACTATGAAAATAACTAAAATAGACTAACCGAGCTGTATCAACGTCAGTGTATTGTCTTACTTCCGGACGGCGTATGCGGCCGAACTGAGCTTTCTCGCTTGGCTTGACATATGTGATCCCCACTTAAGATTGGCATCTACTGTTATGCCGAGAAAAACTGTCGAGTGTACAGTTTCAAGCACGTCATTATCTAAGACGATGTTGGGTCATTTGCGTCCCAGATTTCTTACATTCGGTCAAGCGAACTTTATGCATTTAGTTTTCTTGGCATTGGAAGTTTCCAATGCCAAGAAAACTAAATGCATAAAGTTCGCTTGACCGAATATTCGTGGTTAACCAATCCGTTACCCTTGAGAGTGCACTGTTTACGTCGTCAAAATCTTGCCTATTCTTGTCTACTTTAAAGATAAGAGAGGTATCAACAGCAAACAGTACAATGTCACAGATACCCTTTAAATAGAATGGTAAATCATTAATGCACACTAAGAATAAGAATGGACCCAGTATTGAGCCTTGAGGTACACCTAACTGAACTGGTAGTCCGGAAGATTTCACACCATTAATATCTACACATTGGTTCCTATTATTTAAATGAGAGTTTATTACGTTAGGAGCTTCATTTTGGACACCATAATGACGTAGTTTACGCAAAAGCGTCTCATGGTGCACGCAATCAAATGCTTTGGAAAGATATCAGAAAACTCTAATAGCATTTTGTGCGTTCACCGTGTTATGAAGGTCAGATAGGTATTCGTTCGATGTCATCTCATCTGCCTAGCCTTTTCCCAACTATGTTGGGGTCGGCTTCCAGTCTAACCGGATGCAGCTGAATACGTACGTACTACGATTAGTATTTTACATGGAGCGACTGCCTATCTGACCTCCACAACCCAGTTACTGGGTAATACGATACCCCTTGGTAAGACTGGTTGTCAGACTTTCGGGCTTCTGACGACCCGTAACGACTGTCAAACATCCACAAATTACAGACGTTCGATGTGATATACCAATATAAATATTCAGCTGCAACCAGTTAGATGGGCAGATTAATTTGAATATTTTTTTTTTGGAATTTGGTTTGTGTATCTGGCGTCAACTAGGGAATGCAATCTCGTACGAGATTTCCGCCTAGCGAGATCTCGCGAGACTCAAAACCCAGTCTCGCGAGATCTCGCAAATTACGAGATCTCGCGAGATTGGGAGAATCGCAATTAAAACATATGCAAATGCTTGTTTTAAAAACTAGTAATTGACATGATATGTAATTAAATAGAAACTGCGTTGCTTAGTTATAAAAATAATGTAAGTTTTATTTTAAAAATCAACAGAGTACTTATTATTTTGTCTCTAACTCTAATAACATTTGTTTGTGTCTATAATTATTATACCTACTGTAGCTTATCAGTTCAAATTCTTACAATATTGGTAACAAAACAATAATTATCTATATTTAGTCTTTTGTAAATTATTACTTTAGTTTCAATAATTAAGAGTAATAGAGGAACATTACTTATGGTAAATAAATGCAACAAAACAACAACATAACTTCACAAGTTCTTAAATAAATGTTGTGAGATCGTATTAATCAAATAATAGAAGTTTAAAGTAGAAGTCAGATGAAGTTATCAAGGTACGGAAAGGCAAGTTAGTTTGTCTGAAAATGGCTTCTCAAAAAACACATCATGTCGAGAGTATCATCTGACAGACGACTTCTGATTTTGCATGCCAAATACCCTGCTGCTGAAAAAGCTCGTCAACACTTGTGGGAACCACAGTTGAGAGGCAGTTATGTACGAAGTTTAAAAGTTCCCCTCTTACTCCACCAGGTTCGTACAAATTCATTTCTTTTTTTATTAAAATGTCTAAAGTATTTGTTGTAGAATTTGTTGAGCGAGCAGTGGGCTGTTTCAGTGCTTTCAGCGATTTTTGCAGCTTTTCATGAAGTGTGATATTTTTTTCCGCGGAGACGGCAGAAAGAGGCATTGTAGTGTCTTCAATATCGAAGCCTTCAACGTCCTCTTGTGCAACCGGTGCAACAACATCGACATCCTGCGTCTGTGAGTTATAATTGTACTGTGTTTTGCAGTGCAATCTTTCTATAAGTTTTTTAATTTCTTTACGGATAGTGGTCTTCGGGGAAATAATGAATGTTTCATCTTGCGCATACTCTTCCAAATCATTTTCGTATTGGGTAAAGTTCCTTAAATATAGCAATACTGATGTCAAACATGTGCGGCGCTCAGATATACGGATTCTTAAGGATTCGGCCAGCTTTTTTGCCAGTGGCGTCGACTGTTCTTCCAATTCGCGTATCACGAACCTCAAAGTAGTTTCAGCAGTAACTAGGTCAGAATCTCGGTGACATAAGACTTCAACGGCGAGTTTGACAGGCTCGAAAATTCGCTCTAAGTTCGTCAAAACTGTACACTCTTCTGCACTCAAAGAGTATTCTGAATCGGTATCAAGACCCAAGTCAATTAAAGCCTTACTTACACATAGTTTGACTTTATTGAATGTCGATATCATGTCAGCAAGGCTGGACCACCGAGTCTTGCAATCAAGATGTAGCTGTAGGTTTTTGTCAAATTCTTGATTAATGTAAACTTGTAGGAGGTCGTTTTTTGTGGGTGAATTCTTAAAAAGTTTGACCAGCTTTCTGACTTTTTTTATGATACTTGCGTACTCAGTGTCCAAATCTACTTCATTTGTAGGAAAATAATAATAAAAAACATCATCTTCATCATCAGAGTTTGTTTCTGTTTCTTCTCCTGGCAAGTTCGGAATCTCATCTATTTCATCTTCAGCAGACACAGGCAAATCTTGTTTTTTGTATATGCAATCTATTATGGACAGTTGAATGCCGTGGGCGTAACAAAGCTGCTGTAGAGGACTAATCAAACGCCCTACCTTGGTCATTACAGAAGCTCCATCCGTCGTAATATTTACCACATCATCGTCGAGAGACAGGCCAAATTCCGATAGTCTTTTCTTCAAAAGGTCTACTGCAGTTTCTGCAGGCATGCTGCCGTATTTCTGATCAAGCCTAAATTCCAAAGCTTTATTGTTCTTACACGTATGTATATTTACGTTCATGTAACGTCTATTTTTAGACGAAGTCCACTCATCAAAAGTTGATGTAAATCGGTGGTTATCGTCCTTTAGCTCAGCAAGATCACGTTGAACTTTTAACTTTAAGGTCATTCCATAATTCATCACCATAAGTTTAATTGAATTAGGAGATGTTGGTAATTTGTATCCTGGAGCACTAAAAAGGTCTCTCAGGTCTTGCGAGGTACAAAACACACGAAATGGTAAACCGTCTTTAGCAACCATCCTTGACATTTTCATCTCCTTTGAATTATCTTCACTATGAAAATGATCCGTAATTCTTCTCTTTTTTGTTGATTTTGATGATGGGGCAGTCAAAGGCAAAGGTTGCTCTTGCTGAAGAGTATTTTCGGCTGGAGCTTCAGCTGGTTCGAAAGCCGAAGAGTTTGATGCTGATGGCCCGGGAGCACCATCGTTTGCCTGCATCGGCTGCATCTCAACCTCAAAACTTTTTTTAGTATCTATCTGATGTATAGACTTCAAGTGTGTGGGAAATCATTAAATAACTTCTCCCTCTCTAGGTGGAGCAGGAGGGCGTGTCAGACTTTTACTGACTAAAACCACCCGTGTTCCTTCAGTAGCCTGTGTGCCAGGGCGACGGTATCTCTTTCGAACAACCCGCACCCCTGGCAGAGGTTATACAGGTTAAGTTAGGTTAAGGGTTAGGCAGAGGTACATCCATATTTCGTTAGTTAAAGGGTGAACCTTCAGCCGTTAACCGGGCACAAATCCAGGCTCCAGGTTGCTACTGACTGAGAAATTCCACATAGAAAAACTTAATAACACTTTCGCGGCCTGGGAAACGAACCCAGGACTACATGCTCAACAGTAGCGCTTGAGAGCACTAGACTAGGGCCTCAAGTCTGCTATTACAATAGTGTCAGAATGGTATATCACTGATTTCATATTTGTTGATTTTGACAAGTTCAGTAATCTACTAATATAATGACGTCATTATGACTGTCCAGTGGTCAGCCACTGACACTCCATTGAAAGAAATGGCATTTATTGGTAATCTCGTACATAATGACAAATGAATGACTGACTTAGGGGGTAATTTGCTAAAATTTTGACAGTTCCTAAAATAATATGTAAAAATATACGTATAAATGAAATCTGTCATGAATAAATGTTCAAATTTCGTAGTATTTTTTCGAAAAGCATTTCTACTAACGGGTTTTATAGCAATGGCAATACGACAATGCCATTATAACACAATTCTATTACGAGACCATGACCGACCACTATTCGACCGTTATGATTTTAGCAGATTACGAACTTTTAGCAAAATGACAATGGGATAGTGTTGGAATGACGAATTTATAAAAATAGCAGACTTAGACCCCAGAGATGCAGTCAAAAGACAAATACATTCAGAATACAATTTTACTGTTTCATTTACATTCTGAAAAAAAAAAAAAACAAAAAAAAAACAAAGCTACCGAAGCATCCATTATTTACAATTCAAACTGGCTGTACCTAATTTCATTTTCTTTAATGACAAGGAAGTTTATTATTATTCTATCTTATTCATAAATATTGAAGCGATCGTTTTCTAATTTTATTATTATAGAAGTCAGGAAATTGGTTTTTGTTGTTGCTATATTATGGACTAGCTTTTGTCAGCGGCTTCGCCCGCGCGGAACATTCACCCCCAATTAACATCCTTAGGGGTTGAATTTCAAAAAATCCTTCCTCATTTAAACTATAAAGGGAACCTCTGTGCAAGATTTCAGCTTTCTAGGTCCAAGGGTTTAGGCTCGGCGTTGATGAGTCAGTCAGTCAGGACTTCTCTTTTTATTTATATAGATAGATAGATAGTTATGATATTTCCATTCTTATCAAGGAGTATCGTGTTACTCAGTAAATGGGTCGTGGAGGTCTGATAGGTTGTCGATCCATGTAAAATACTCGTATTTAGCAATATCCGGTTAGACGCTAACCCAATCTCAGCATAGTTTGAAAAAAGGCCACGCAGATGATATTCGACGGTGACTACGAACAATCCCCTAAGTGGTAGATACGTGGTTTGCATATTTTGTTTTCGTGACCTTCAGGCCAGCCTTCTTCCCGTGGCTGTCGTAGAAGGCGACTAAGGGACTTTCTAGAGAATGGGCAGCAGCGTTCTCTATGCATTTTACCACCATACTGCGATCGGCAAACCGCCTGCCAAGCGTGGCGATTATGGCCCCCCTTTTGGGGTGGCCTATGTCCAGCAGTGGACGTCTTTCGGCTGAAATGATGATGATGATGATGACGAAGCCAGCCTATACAATCGTTTAGTTTAACAAAAATAAGTCTGAGATGGCAAAATTCACTTTAAATCCATCGTGATATTACATTAAGTAGAAGATGATGTACGCGTGTTTGAAACTTTGAAGCGCTCTCCTGTAAAATTTGTCATTTGTAGTTAGGGGATTATACGAGTACGTAGGGACCGTCGATATACATATTCTCAGAATTTCTACTCCATATTTTTCGCTATAGCCAGTAAAGTGATTTCATGTTGGGTATGAGCGATTTCTGGGAGGCTTATTTTCAGCAGTTTTTACATTTCTAAGGAAATGAGCCTTTAGACTATTGGATTAGTCACGACTAGCTATTGCTTAGTTTTGGAGTTGTCATGAGGAAAAGCATTTTTCTAGGTATCTTTTTGCAAAAAAAAGTCCTATCTCCCGTATCTATGGGCAAAATATTTTTTTAAATTTATAGCTCCTGAAAAGATACAAAAAACAGTATCTCTTCAACTTCATTGAAGCAGACGCCATTAATATCACGGAACAGAAAAATACAGGCTCACACAATAATTCAATGAACAGCTTGATATAGATAGGTCTAGACAGGATCCCTGGAAGTTTGTTCAGTTCAATGTCAGCCATTCACACGTAGTCTGTGTTATAGTCTGTAGTGCGCAGGTAAATCGATCCCCGTTGCGTTTCCCGGCCCCTACGATGTAAATTGAAGCGTAGGGGTCGTTGCACTGCCTGAAAGGAGGCTTGTTGATAATGAACGGGACGGTAACGATGCGAATACGATGAAGGGATTGTAAGGTAGAGAAAGGAACTTCTAGAAAATCAAATTCGATGGCAGTTCTTAGAATATCACAGTGAAATCATACGTGAAGAGAACTGAAAGGAGCTAATGCTAGGCATAGAATATTTAGCAATAACGTTCTCAATGTTAGGAGACTGGCCGCCTTTCTTTGTGAGAAAGTGTACGGTAATTTACCACGTGGGCCAATTGCGGGTTGTTAGATGTCACGTGTCTTCCAATTTTTATTTCTAGGACATACCGGTTTCCCCACTATGTTTTCCTCCACTGTTTTGAGAGCTGAGGTGATGAAATAATTCACAAAAAGTCAAGCGTCTGTCTGGGTTAAAACCTACGACTCGTAAGTCGCGGTCCTTACCACTGCGCTCTTACCAATATTAGCTGTAAATTGCAGAAAAAAAGCGAATAAAAGAACATAAATAAATAAAGAAAAAAATACATTTATTTGGCACAGACTAGAAGGCACACAATATACAGCAAGAAAGAGTAACCTAGTTTTGGAACTGACCGCTAGCTTTCTGATTAAATACCAACAAGCCTAATTAAAATGTCTCGTCTTGTCTTTCTCGGTCTCATTACAAAACAAGGTTTTTATTTAGGTATGGTTTTAACTGTTAAGCCTGATTTTGAAACAAGAACCAAACAAAGATCGAAGTTCAGCAAAACTGACCACTTAGTCCAGTGCTAAGTTGTCATTTTTGTATTAAGAAGTTTACCCAAATCGAAATTATGTTGGAATTGCAAAAACTGGCTCAGAGTTTTAGGCTAGATCTAAAGATAGATCGCGTTGTGTAATAAGATGGTCTGTGTTTTACTTCATTAAATCCTTTCGTGGCGTGGGGTAGACAGAAGGGACGTGAGACGAAGACAGGACGCAGACGTAGAACAATAAGTATGCTGATGGAAAAGTGACTCGCATGCGGCTTTTCTTTTCGTTATTTTTTGTGCCCGATCGCGTTACACATTTTGTATGAAGTATTGGCTTCATTATTGTGAAGTTTCGTGAGAGGAACGCCGCGTCTCCGTCCTGTCCTAGTCCCACGTCCCTTCTGTGTGACCTGCGCCATTTTTAAGAACTTCATACACAGTAAATAAACAGTAATTCACTTACACAGTATACGTTACTGATCGTAGGATGTACCTAGATATCGTGATATCTACGCATTGACTACAATAAAACACAGTTCCTATAGTTTCAGTTAACCGTATATTTAGCATAATTTGTTCTAAACCTGCCTCCATGGCCCAATTATGTAATCAGTTTATTTAACCTCCTTTTAAGGATTCACTAGATTGTTTAGTTCATTTGGATGTTAAACATTTCAAATACTAATATAGTTATGTTAATTTAAAGACGTGTTTCACTGTGACCTAGGATCTACAAACTAGTTTTATTTTATGTTAATTCATACATACATATACATGGTGTAACAGAAACCCTATTCACTGAAGATAACAGCTGGTATAGAATCACAATACATAGTTTCAGCTCAAAATAAAATACTCTAAGGCCCGTATTACAGAACCTCACTCAAGACTCAAGCATTACTTAAAACTAGTTTAGAGCCATTTGATTGGTTGAAACTAGTTTTATTTAAGTAATGCTTGAGTCTTGGGTGAGGTTCTGTAATACGGGACTAAGAATTGATACCAAATTTTCGGTTTCACATGTTTCTTAAATTCAAATCATGACAAACGTGTCGCCGCACTACTTAGGTCAATAACTTTATACGTTATATACTTGCCAATATCACGTTAAATCTCTCCGAGTGATGTGTTTATTTCAAATGTTGTAAAGTTCGGTTTCTGGTATCAATGTACTAATAAAAATACTTCCGAACATGTAGACATAGGATTAAAAAACCCTTCCAATATCGGTTGATATCATCCAAAGATGCCCTTGCTTTATACATACCCTTTCCGTTACACGTTGTATATTTACGCCTTCTGATCATGGGGTTAGGCAGAAACTACAAAACGCCTCCTGCTTCGATCCTTACTTACTCCATATGCCTTGTTTATGTTCCGCATACACGCACGCTGGTTGTGCACCTGACCTTTCTTTCTTTCTGAAGAACATCAGGTCACTATAGAGGATAAGTTTTTAACCAGTGCGCAAACAGTAACCATAAACTGAATTCAGCATATTATTCTAAACCCTCCAGCGCAGAAATTTTTCGCCGGTTATATAAAAACAATTAGCTGTTTCATAGAAAAGTGCAATACCTACGCAGTCAAAATGTATGGAACAGCTGATTGTTTTTGTATAACCGTTGAAAAATGTATGCGCTGGAGGGTCTAGAATGATATGCTGAATTCAGTGTATGGTTACTGTATGTCCTCCTACATACATACTCAGCCTATAACGTTCCCACTGCTGGGACACAGGCCTCCTCTCAGTGAGGGAGTGGGCCGTAATCCACCACGCGGGCCCGGTGCGGGTTGGTAGATGTCACATGTCTTCGAATTTTTGTCCTCCTAGGGATGTTAATTCTCTGAGATTATTTTGAATTTTTACCTTTTCTTTTTGTTTTATTGTAACCAAGATTTGCTCAACAGTCAACCTGCACATAATTATGATGAATGAGCATATATCTCTAAATCATTGAGGTTTGGCATGTCAGATGGATTTGATTTTGCTTTTACGCACATTTATATATTATATACCGTAGTATTTACTGGTAAACTCAGCTACAGATCTAGCTAACTGGCGTACTACAGGTATATCTGTAGTAGGTACGCCAGTTAGTTTAATAGTATCTGGAGTAGAACCCTCTTCCCTCCTCTTATATTTTTATTTCTAGAGACAGTTTGTTCTTTAGGGATGAATCTATTTCCAGTAAAAGATAACTATTAGGTAACTATTTATTGATCTTTCTTTGTCCAGTACTATCCTCATAATCGTTATAATCTTCGTCTCTACAAGTAAGCCAAAAAGTCATGGCGTCATCGTATCAGAGACCTGTCGTCGATATCACGTTGCCACCTCGTGCCATATAAATGTGGTGAGATTATGGCGTGGTATCGGTGCGATGTCTGCAAGTCTATGGTAATAAATAACAACTTGTATTTCAGGCAAAGTGGTAGCGACAATGTAAGTAATTTAGTTGTTTGTCATATTCTTTACGAGGCATTAAATTAGGACACGTGGGGTTCATATCATTTTAAGGGTTATAAGGATTGGAATAACTTGACGTGTGGGAATGTGACTTGCTAGGAAATTAAAACCAGGAAAGGTGGTACTTGGGTAACAAGTTCAGTTCTATTTCAAGGTACAAAGAATAGGTACCAGCTGGTAACTGTCCCACAGTGTTTGCAAAAGTGGAACAAATTAATGGCTGATCCATTAATAATGTACATAGACACATATGAACTGGTATTGATGACGTGGTAGTTGACGACTTCAGAAAAATTAAGTATTTATTGGCAGTCAACGTGGTCTTTTTCCTCGTTGGTGAGTTAAAAGAACTATCTTCGTATTTACAAGAATATTAAGTGAATGAAAGGGTGAATAAATTCATGAATAGTTTTCAGGTGGATTGAATTGATGTTGACAACGTATGAAAATGAGCGTTTTACTGAGTAAGAAGTAAATGTGGAGAAACTTATTACGCAAATATAGACAGGTTTATTGAACCTCGTTAAAAAGATAATAAACTTGTTTTTGTTTTTCTTGGAGTAATGTTATGGACTGAATTTACTTCGTTTAGGAAGAAGTGCCAAGGTAGCTTGCGGAGTTCAAATTTTCAATTAGGACTCTTTCATCAAAAAATAATTCAATGGGCTTATTTGAAAAGAGTTTTATATTGATGATTTAAATAAGTAAAATTCTGTATAGCCATTGTCACGATCGCGAATCTTATTTGTTCAACGTACAGCCTAACAGTGGCCTGCAAATTGCAAAAAACCTAACAACATTTTGAATTTCTTTTCATAGCGGATCCTCCTTAAGACGGACTGGTCCCAGGCTGATTTCCGGCCACCGTAGGCGCGGGCTTGCGGATGGCGAGTAATGGGTAGCTCGCTGTCCGGTAAGGACCAAGCCCGGGTCGACGGCACGCGCGGCTCAAAGAGATGTCAGCACCAACTGGTGGGGTCCGCAAGGGCCGATACCTGCTAGGGGTGCGGGTTGTTCGAAAGAGATACCGTGGCTCCTGGCACACAGGCAACTGAAGGAACACGGGTGGGCTTAAGTCAGTAAAAGTCTTACACGCCCTCCTGCTCCAACGTAGACCGGGAGAAGTATTTTAATGATACCCCACAAAAAAAGACTGGTCTAAGTTTCACAACCCTATCATTTAGCGACCACAAACATGTCTTATAGTGTGGTCCATCAGGCAGCTTTTAATGCTGAGGATCGATGTCCTGTGGACTGATACAGGAATCCTGCTATGATCACCAGGCTTGGAATCAAGTGCTGTATATTTCAATTTGTTGTTTCTAAATATCACCACTTCACCAGACTTTAGACAAGCATGATCATCATCATCTGACTGCATTTTCCCATCTATATTGGGGTCGGCTACCAGTCTATCCGGATGCAGCTGAATACCAGTTTTGTACATGGAGCGACTGTCTATTCGATCCATAATCCAGTTACTGGGTAATAGTGGTATCCCACTTGGTAAGACTGGTTGTCAGACTTTCGGGCTTTTTACGACCCGTAACAACCTTCAAAGATCCATGAATGATAGCCAGGACCAACGGCTTAACGTGCTTTCGGGGGATCTATTTTTTTTTTTTTTTGGTTGGGAAATCATCAAATAACTTCTCCCGCTCTGGGTGGAGCAGGAGGGCGTGTCAGACTTTTACTGACTAAAACCCACCCGTGTTCCTTCAGTAGCCCGTATGCCAGGGGCTGTGGTGTCTCTTTCGAACAAACCCGCACCCCTGGCAGGCATCGGCCCTTGCGGGCCCCATCATTTTTTGTGCTGACATCTCTTTGAGGCGCGCGTGGAACACAACGCGCCGTCGACTTGGGCTTGGTCCTTACCGGACAGCGAGCTACCCATAACTCGCCGTCCGCAAGCCCATGCCTACGGTGGCCGGAAATCGGCCTGGGATTCCCGACGCCCAGGGCGTCTCCGTATCCTGCGGCGGCTAGGGTCGCGAGGGCGCATATGCTGCCTCTCCCTCACGTGCGCCGCCTCCCTCTTCGCGAGCATTACTGCTTCGCTGAAGGAGGTGACGGCTCTTCGGGGGGGATCTTGGTATATAAAGCTGGTCACCCATCCACGGACCAACCGCGACAAGTTTAGCTTAACTGATCGATGAACCCTTGCGTCTGTTAGTACTTATCCACAAGCACATTAGACAAGCAAACTTTTATTCTTTTGAGCACTGGGCTTCTTTAAATGTCTCTTGACTTCTTGAATGTTTTTTTTCCTTCTTAATTGCGAAGACTTGAGTATTCTTCAGTATGTATCTCCATGTAACTGTAAAACTGTGTTTTAATCCGTAACTAAGTGTTCCGGAAGCAGCAGGTGTGGCAAGCAAATATTATTACCTGAGACCTAGACTGACTTAATAATTAGAATATAATTATAATAGTGTGGGTAATTTCCTCTGTGCTAGCGATTCCTCGGCTTTATGCCAAGATCCGCCTTGAATGAACAACATCATGAACCTTTAATTGCTGATTTGCAAGTTCTTGTGGCGGCAACTATTGTAGGCTTTATTAGTATTCCTCAAAATAATGGTGGTGAATAATTAATTAAGTTTTTGATTGATATTTCAACTAACTTTTCGACTTAAACTCTACATACTCAAGGGCTCATGTTCAGTTACACACTCTATTAATGTAAAAGTAATATAAACACAACAACACTATAATATCTTACACTTCATTTAGTATCAATTATAGACGTACGAGTATGTAAGTATTTGTACTTATGAACCTACTTACAGAAATAAAGATCATATATAATTGTATATCATTAAAAGTCAGTATTCGCCAGGGATCAGGATCTTTGACAGTCGTTACGGGTCGTCAGAAGCCTGAAAGTCTGACAACCAGTCTTACCAAGTGGTATCGTATTACCCAGTAACTGGATTATGGAAATCGAATAGGCAGTCGCTCCACGTACAAAACTGGTATTCAGCTGCATCTGGATAGGTTGGTAGCCGACGCCAATATAGATGGGAAAATGCAAGCAGATGATGATGATCATGCTCGTCTAAAGTCTTATTAAGAGGTATAGTAACAGTGAGTGTAGACAGGCTAAGGAAGCACTTCCTGCTATGGATGCGTGCCTCATGAAAAAGTTTCTCCGTCTAAACAAACAACAGCTGCGTACAGTTAGAGTAGCTGTAACTGGCCATGGGTCATTTAATAAACACCTTTTTGTCATAGGAGTAACAGACAGTCTGCTGATCAGGGCTTGCATGGAGTACGACGACACAGCAGCACATGTGCTGCTAAACTGCTCGGTGGTCGCCACATATGGGGCATAGTATTTCGATAACCCAGGTATCCTACATGGAATTTCCAGTAACACCAAGGCACTGCTGGCCTTTCTCGAGGATCAATTCTTCCACCTGTACGCAAAATACGCGCTTTGGCGTGGACAATTGCGGACACCAACCCGTTTTACCAATTATCCAGTTACGGGGCTTTGGAGGCAGATAGGGAGTCGCTCCATGTAAACTACTGGAATTCGGCTGCATCCGGTTAGACTGGTAGCCGACCCCAGCATAGTTGGGAAAAGGCTAGGCAGATGATGAGTTAGGATTCAACACGATCATTTTTGATGATCGAATGCAAGTAATAACTATATTTTTTATGACGTAGGTGGGTACGTGACCTAATACACAACAAAGTTCGTAAATCAACAACCATTAAAACACACCCACCATGACCAAATGACGTCACCAATCACAGACAGGCTAATAGCTAAAATATAAAGTAATTACAATTTGTAATCGTCAGCTTTAACTGACTGGATCTAGGTCGGAAATAGACTTTGGTCAGGAATCTAGATCAAATGCCAACGTTTTGAACTATACACTACTCATAACACACTACGATATAACACCTCTTAACCCTATACAGGTGCGTGTTATGTTATGAACTTCGTTAGTACAAGTGTTGTTTTCTTCCATGTCATGGAAAACTTTGTAAAGTAGTACTTACCTTCTTTCAAGTTATTAAAGCCTTCAAGTTAAAAGCCTATGTTCCCACGAACATAATAAAATCACAGAGGGTTATTACTGGACTGTGTATTTTCGGTGAGCTGGGATGCACGACACGAGGCCTATGTCTATCAGTGGACGTCTTTTGGCTGAAATGATGATGATGATGAGATGTACTTTGTTGGATTCTCTATGCTCGATTCAACACAGAATTGAAAATCCATTATAAGATAGGGGAGAGGGGAAAACGTATCTATATCGCAATTCGGAATATGATAGTAACGATACTTCGGGTCAGGTTACGAATATATAGGGTTACGTTCGCTACAAATATTATAATATTTTTCAAGTTCCTAACCTAACCCGCGACCAGCACCGTAACTTGCGTAACTCACGATTCATCATAATCTGTTTCGCTTTGAAACATATTGTTAAACCATTGCTTCATATATTCGAAAAATGTGTCTGTTCAACAACGTAAATCACGCAATGAATACCGTTGAACTGTCAAATTGAAACCGATTATGATTAATCGTGAGTTACGCAATTAGGGTGCGGGTTAAGATTTCGGGTCAGGTTTGGAATTATCCAAAAATACTGTCCATTAAACCTTTGTTAAGTTTTGGGTAGGAACAAAGAATCCATTCCATCCAAAGACTCTATTAGTCTTTACAAACCATGTTTATAGGTCACATTTAGAAGTGCTTGTGGCTAAGTAATAACAGCCGCACGGGTTGATCTATTGGGTTAAGCTACGCTTTACGGGGTTGGTCCGTGGATGGGTGACCATCATTACTAACCAAGACCTCTCCGTGCCTCGGAAAGCACGTTAAGCCGTTGGTTCCGGCTGTCATTTGTGTATCTTTGACAGTCGTTACGGGTCGTCAGAAGCCCGACAGTCTGACAACCAGTATTTCCAAAGGGTATCGTATTACCCAGTAACTGGTATTCAGCTACATCCGGTTATACTGGAAGCCGACCCCAACATAGTTGTGAAAAGGCTAGACAGATGATGTTTATGGGTCACATTTGTTGTGGAAACGTATGGTAAAAAAAAAATTGTCGTGTTTTAACAATTTTTTTTTTAAGGTTGTGGGTTCTGTCCGGTCAAGTACTAAAATGATTTTTGATTAATATGTACAGAGGCCAGCACATCAATCTACCCCGATCTGTCACATTTCTTTGATTGTTTTTCAACTTTACCACAAGAGTATAAAGTTCATGTTCAATTGGGAAAATTTGACAGTTTGGGATAGCTTGATGTGCTGCCGTCTGTACTTTCTGTGATTATTTTGGACTTTACTGACTTCGTCGAAGAAATACATCGTAGGGAAACCTAAACTTATCCTAGTATCATCAGCCTATAATGTTCCCACTGCTGGGACACAGGCCTCATATAACCCACTAATATTATAATGTGAAATTTTGTATGTTTAGATGTTTGTTGCTCAATCACGCAAAAACGGGTGAATGGATTTGAATGAAATTTGGCACACAGATCGTTTGTAACACATAGGGTAGTTTTTATCCCGAAAGTACGTTCCCGTGGGATGATTTTCGACTTCCACGCGGGCGAAGCTGCTAGCCGACAGCACGGTTGGTGCAGTGGTTAAGCGATTGACTGCTGCGCTGCGTGTCACGGGTTCGATTCCCACACGGAATAAATATTTGTATGACCTACAAGTCGTTGTTCCGGGTCTGGCCGTTTGTGTATGTGACTTTAAATGTTTGTAAACGCACCCACAATACAGGAGAAATTCCCAGTGTTTAAAAAAAGGCTAGTGTTTTATATAAGTCAGTAATCGCCAACACTTCTTGACCAAGCGTGTTGGTCTATGCTCGTGCCTTTTCTGTATAAGAAGATGCCATATTACCTTACAATAATAGGCGGGTACTGTTATTTTTTTTAGTAAATAGGACAAACGAAGATTTGAAACGAAAAAGATGGCCTCCACACATAAACAGATTATCATGTAGATGCTACAAAGAAATGTAACAGGAAAACATTTTACAATAATAACATCCTGGAATAGGAAAATTCGAAGATTGTGTTTCTTTGTTATCTACTCAAATAAAAGCCAACAAGGGAATATCGCATAATAGTAGCGTAGATCCATACCTTACCAGCCGGCTCGGTGATCGTAGATTGTTTTTATTAGCAGCTAGAAAGGCGCTATGCTGGCATAATTAGTCGGGTTTGCAATCAGCAGTCTTATATGAGAGAGCAGTGGTGGCCTTGTGGTAACGACCGCGACGATCGAGTTCTACAGGAATTTTCCTTTGTGTAAATTATTTTCATCGCCACTGCTCTCAATACGGTGAAGTAAAACATGGTGAGGGAGCCGGCTTGTTCTAGAACCCGAAATTCTAAGACATTTGACATCTACCAACCCGCACAAGGCCCACTTGGTGCATTACACCTTCTCATCGAGAGAAGGCATGTCCCAGCAGCGGGAACGTTATAGGCTGATTATGAGGTCTATACTATAAAATCTCCCTCTTAAAACTCAGGTGACGAGAGTTTGAATTGAGCTGTCATTCCTGATGCTAGAGATTGATACTATTGACAGCTCATTTCAACTCTGTAGGAGAATACGTTAAAGTGACCGGCGACTTTTTCATGAAATAGCCGATCAATGTGATTACAAGACCTAAAAGGGTTGTATTGATGATTTTAGCGATTATAACTCTGTTAATACGATCATGTTACGGTCACGAACCATATTTTGTTCAACATACTGACTCACCTGCAAAATGCAAAAATCGTAAGAAAATATGAAAAACGCGGAGTGTTTTTTATAAAATGTTCAGCTGAAGTGGGAGTAAGCTGGCCTAGTCTATCGAAAGACTGAAGACCATTATGCTAGGATAGACTAGATGCAAAATGTGGATCCAATAGAACCAGTTGATGGCATGCAACTTCGAGGCGAGGCTCATGTCCAGCAGTGGATTGCGATAAGAGGCTCAGTTGGTCGACGACGTTTGTCTTCTTGACGTAAACCCTAAGTACCCTTTTTTGGCATTACGGTGAAGAGGTGGCGAGGTAGTATAAGACTAGTCTAACACCTGTGAGATGGACCTAATTGGGTTTGGGTCATTTCACGCAGATTTAATTTTCTACTCTAATAAACAAGGGTTTTATCTCCGCTTGTATAAAATATTTTTCCATCTTCAAGAAATTATTTGGGAATGAGTGCTTGTGGCGTCCTTTGAACTAATTTCGTCGTCCTACTCTTATGTAAAATGTTTAAATGACAATTTTCAAAAATTGTTGAATATTTGGTATTGTTTCTATAGAAGACCCATATTCGACAACCAGTCTTATCGTATTAACCAGAAAAATACTGGTATATATTTAGCTTGAAGGAGGCTTAGAGGGCTTGAGGATTTAGGAACTCGTGGCCAAAAAATAATAGCCACACGGGTCAATCGAAGGTTAAGCTACGCTTGCTGCGGTTGGTTCGCGGATGGTTGAAATCCATAGTATATCGAAACTTCTCCGTGTCTCGGAAAGCCCGTTAATAATAAAAAAATTATAAAAAATGTTTATTTTCAGACCACTACAGTCCATAGGAGAGGTTAGTAACATAAATCTTATACACTATGTTAGTACAATTACACACTGGAATAAATTGGAATAGAATGGAATAAATTCTTCACTAACCTGCACCTGTCACATGCAGGTCAGTGAAGCGACGCATGACCGCCGTGTCCACTCTGTCCGCTATCATTTTCAAGATGCCGTTACGGCTCCCCCTCATACTGTGCACCACAGACATGGTTTTCCTACGCATAATTGCATAGAAATCATCCATGTGCGCATCTGCAAACATGCCGCTGCTGCGTTAAGCCATTGGTCCTGGCTGTTATTTGTACATCTTTGACAGTCGTTACAAGTCTGCCTTACAGAACAATTTTACCAAAGCGTATCATATTACCCAGTAACTGGGTTGTGGAGGTCAAATTGGTAGTCACGCAGTATTTATAATACTGCTATTCAGCTGCGTCCTGGTAGACTGGAAACTGACCGGCCGGCGTCTGGGTTCAAACCTACGATTTTCTATGTCGTAACTCGCGGCCATTACCACTGGGCCACCACTGCTCCTTGATCTTTATATATAACTTAATTTAATAAGAATCGTGCAACAGTTGCATTGCGGTTGCGCTTGTAAACTCAAATAATGTTTTCCAGTTATATTTTATCGGTTATTGTCTTAGCAGCTGTGTCCGTAATATCGATCGATTGTTACGTTAGTCGCAAACGTTATGACCTAGAAGGATAGCAAATAATTGGAGTATATCATTTTGTTACGTATACAATGTTCTTCATGTTGACTCATCATAGTTTAAAAAAGACATTAGCAAATGTCTCAATTGTCTGTCTCTCAAACGTGATTATATTATAATATATTTTTCTATATTTTTTAAGGTTCCATATTAAATGTGTGCTAACGGAAGTCTATTGCTAAGCCTTCACCGCCCGTCCGTAAAAGACGGAAAGACAGACAGTAGAAATTTTAAGAGTTTGTAGGTATTTCTATTACCGATGTAATAAAAAATAATAAAAATGAAATAAAGTTAAAAATTCAAGAGGATCACTATCCAAGAAACGTAATTTTTTCGAAATTTTTGCCGTGTGGTACGGAATACTCGAGAAACGAATACTCGCATCTGGTTTTGTATTTTTTTTTTTGTATTAGAGTACAAAACAAAAACAGCTCACTTCTGCCCTTCTATTCGAGGGAGCTGTCGTGATCATTTTAATGTATTTCTTTATAAAATCGATCGTTGCGAAGCCTATCCTCAGCAGTAGGGAGGTGTTAATTGCCTTATTTATGTGAATTATACAATAATGTGTCAACCTTCGCACCAAAGAAACTTCGAGAGTCTCCGAGGTGTACTGACAATCACTTCAGTCAGTACTTTTCCGACACGAGTCTATAACAGTCACTTTTTTAAATTGCATAACATTACAATCGTAATTGTTGTAACGACGTAGATGGGTTATGCAACTGGCAACCAGTCGCCAGCTGATATTTGTATGATAGATAAAAGAACTTGATATTTTTAGACTTGCATAGCTGAGTTGGACCAGAATTCGTGTGCCAGCAAATAATACAGGGTCAGGTGCCAGGGGTGCGGGTTGTTCGAAAGAGATACCGAGGCCCCTGCGCACAGGCAACTGAGGGAACACGGGAGGGTTTTAGTTAGTAAAAGTCTGACACGTCCTCCTGCTCCACCAGTTCGGAAGAATTTATTTGATGATTTCCCACCATAAAAAAAAAACCCATACATGGTGTAAGAGACATTGACACATAACCTGTCACCAGCACATGGTAAAAAAAATGCTTTGCCACACATTTTGAGCGCGTATGTATTGCACTTTTCTCTGTAACGGCTGTTTTTTTCACTACCTCCAGAAAGTTCTACTCTAGGGGTCTACAATCATGTGCTGAATTCATGGTTTCAGTATTCGCGTCGATGCCACCTACATGGCATAAGTATAATCAGTCAGCCTATAATGATCCCACTGCTGGGAAACAGGTCTCCTCTCGCCGTGCGGGAGTGAGCCGTAATGCACCACGCGGGCCCAGTGCGGATTAGTGGATGTCTCTTGTCTTCGAATTTTGGTTCTAGGACATTTTATTTCCTTACGATGTTTTCCTTCATCGTTTCGAGAGCAGTGTTGATGAAATAACTTACACTAAGTAAATTATCTGGCAGAGTTCGATCCTATGACCTATAACTCGTAAGTCACAGCCGTTACCACTGGGCCAGCTCTGCTCATGCCAATGAAAAAGGTTCATATTTAGGTGCGTAGTACTCGCAACCGACATCGCTTGCGGAGTAAGCAAACTGAAGTGGCAGTGGGCTGGCCATATCTGTCGAAAGACCGATGGCCGGTGGAGCAGACGAGTCCTGGAGTGGAGACCGCGTATCGGCAAGTGTAGCGTGGGACGCCCCCAGCTAGATGGACCGACCGACGACCTAAAGATAGTAGCTGGGACAGACTAGATGCGGCAGGTGGAGGACAGGGTGTTGTGGTGGAGCAGCGGTGGCGATTCCTTACTCGAAACCACGTCAATCACACACGAAATCTGCTAATATCGTATTAATAATATCGACAAATTGTCTTGGAACAGAATATGACATTTCGATTGCTTACCGTTACATTGGGTTTCTAAAAACACGATATTGACGTAGTTTGAACGTAGTAAGACCATACAGAATTGGGGCCCAGGAGAGGCCTTTTTTCAGCAGTGGACTGCGATTGGCTGAGTTGATTGATTGATTGACTGGCAACTAGCGTGCGTGTAGGTATACCGCGAGACCGTGAGTGTGTAAGGATCGTAGCAGGTTGCATTCTGTAGTTTCTGCGTACACCCATGCGAAAAAGCTGTGAGTTAATGTGATCATCATCTTTTTAGCCGAAAGACGTCCACTGCTGGACATAGGCCTCCCCCAAGCTCCGCCATTTCGACCGCCTTTATGCTTCCCGCATTCAGCGGACTCCTGCGATGTTCACAAGGTCATCGGTCCAGCTTGTGGGAGGCCTTTCAACTTTACGTCTTTCGGTACGCGGTCGCCACTCCAGAACTTTTCAGCCCCATCGGCCATCTGTTCTGCGAGCAATGTGCCCTGCCTACTGCCACTTAAGTTTGGCAATCCTTCGGGCTATGTCGGTCACCTTGGTTCTTCTGCGGATCTCTTCATTCCTGATTCGATCACGCAGGGAAACTCGAAGCATAGCCCTCTCCATCGCCCTTTGGGTGACTTTAAGCCTTCTTATGAGGCTCATTGTGAGCGAACACGTTTCGGTTTCATATGTCATCATTGGCAACATGCACTGGTCAAAGACTTTCGTCTTGAGACACTAACGTGAGTTAATGTATGATACATATTTAGACCGCCTACGACATTACAGTGAACAAACATCTTGTTTACCTTAAACCGATCGATAAGTCTTGATTGTGTTTTGCATTGTTTGGATTTCGTCAATAAGTTCCAATGTTTAGTTGTATAAATTAGCTTTATTGAATAGTAAAGTCTGAATTAAATTAATTAATTGTTTTGCAGCCGTTTCAAAAATGTACTTTGATTAAGGCAAATTCAAATTTTCTTCCGTTTTTTGCAATTTTCTATTATTAAATCAATTTCTATTCATTATCATCATCATCTGCCTAGCCTTTTCCCAATTATGTTGGGGTCAGCTTCCAGTCTAACCGGATGCAGCTGAATACCAGTATTTTACATGGAGTGACTGCCTCCACAATCCAGTTGCTGAGTAACACGATACCCCTTGATAAGACTGGTTGTCAGACTATCGGATTTCTGACGACCCGTAACAACTGAAAAGAAAAAAATCAATTTCTATAAAATTGGCTATTTGAAAAGGTCGTTCAATGGGATTGAATGAACTAAGAGGGCTGTGGTAGTGCTGAGTTTAATGATGATGAAAACACTATAAAGTCATATTTGTTTCGATCGTAATTCAGATTTTAATCAACAATAAATAAATAAAAAAATCGAACGTTTTTTTATGATTTGCCGGTCAAACGGTGCAAATCATAAAAAAACGTACGAAAATTTTAATTTCGCGGGCGGCATAATGTCCTGATAGTAGTAAGTATTCACATCATACAGACTCGTAGATTTTATTTTTCTTTGAAAAAAATAAATATCGAATCAACTTTTCGCAAGGAACTTAGCCATAAGTTCCTTGCGAAAAGTTGATTCGATATTTTTTTTTTTGTTATGACTAGTACTTTCCCTCTGTATGTTGCCAACCTAACCATCACGTGTGTACTGGCTTCCCTCTGATCTCCAGAGCGTGACAGAGGTGTAATATCATATCACAGTTCAGTGCTCGTCGATATTAGGTCGAAGGGTTCGATGAACTATTCGTAGCCAATAATGAACAACAGTAATGGAACTGTTATTTCTCAGTAGCAGTGTTACTCTAGGGCCCGTCCGAAAGTAGTTCGATAATTAGGGCTGGATTTACCAAAGTCTAATTTTTTCCCCTGGAATAAAATGAACATGTTTCTAGTATGGAAAACCAGTCAAAAATTCAAAATTTATTCTCAGGATTATTCTTATTTTAGGTTACAAAAATTTGGAAAAAACCGTACTCCCGATTATTTACGTTTTTCTGACAGACAAAAACATATTGAGAGTAGGTATAGACTGTCAAATCGTGTTGTCATTAATCTTATGTCCGTAAGCCATCATGCGCAAGAAAGCTAACTCGCTGCTGCACCGTCTATGAAGCAGCAGCAACAGCACCCTAAATGTTATTGCTGCCCGATTTGGCTGTTCTTTCCAAGATCATTGGATAAGAACAGCCATAGGCATCAGTTACTTAAAGGTACTAACAATACTAAAATAATAATACGTCCTTTTTTTGTTACTGACACATTTACTTGTTTTTTATGATTTCTGTGTTGTTTTATGAAATACTACAGCCCTCCGCGGTTCCGCCCGCGTAGTTCCCGTTCCCATGGGAATACTGGGATAAAATATAGTCTATGTCACCCGGGGATAGTGTAGCTTTGCAACAGTGAAATAATTTTTCAAATCGGTTCAGTAGTTTCGGAGCCTATTCAATGCAAACAAACAAACAAACAATCGAATATTTCCTCTTTATAATATTAGTATAGATGTAACCCAAATTGAATTGAATTGAATTGAATTGATAAGGAGTAGGAAACGCCCGTAAATCCGGTAGAAACTACGGTCTTGATGGGCCCTCTGGATTTAAGACCCGTTGATGGTAATAACCTCGCCCCCTACTGCAGGTAGGTACACCTCTGGCGAACCCTTCAGAGATTACAGGCGTGATGTTTTGCGTAGTAACTGGACATCGAGATAGAAATGAAAAGTAAATTCAGATATCCTCATTGGATATTCTAATCTTATATAAAATGTACGCGGAGTGACTGTCAAGTTGCCAACTCAGTAATTCCGACATCATTTTCTGCGTACAGTTGGTTGTGTAACTTAAAACTTTTGATTGTTCTTTTAGCTTGAAAATGTTTCACTCTACATCTTTTGGGTGAATTTGCAAAAGTTTTTTTTTTTAGCGTCAATATAGGTGACATTCATCATCATCTGCCGAGCCTTTTCCCAACTATGTTGGGGTCGGCTTCCAGTCTAATTGAATGCACCTGAATACCAGTATTTTACATGGAGCGACTGCCTATCTGACCTCCACAACCCAGTTACTGGGTAATACGATACATCTTGGTAAGACTGGTTGTCAGACTTTCGGGCTTCTTACGACCCGTACAGACTGTCAAAGATCCTCAAATGACAGCCGGGACCAACAACATAACGTGCTTTCCGAGGCACGGAGGGGTCTTGGTATGTAAAGATGGTAATACATCCACGGACCAACCGCGGCAAGCGTAGCTTAATCTGGTCGATCGACCCGTGCAGCTCTTGTTATTTAGCCACAAACCCCACAGGTGACATTGTCATCATCATCATTTCAGCGGAAAGACGTTCACGGCTGGACATAGGCCTATCCCAAGCTCCACTACTCCGACCGGTTGTATGCATCCCGCATCTAGCGAATTCCTGCGGCTTTTACAAGGTCATCGGTCCACCTTGTGGGAGGCCTCCCAACTATACGTCTCGACTTCCGGTACGCGGTCGCCACTCCAGAACCTTCCAGATTCTTTGGGCTGTGTCGGTTACCTTGGTTCTTCTGCGGGTCTCATCATCCCTGATTCCATCACGTAGGCAAAATCCAAGGTAAGCTCAGGTTGAATTTTATTACAACAGACTGATGCGGCTGCTTAGCCACTTGTCTATTTAATATTTCATGACCTACGGGAATACCTACCTCCCTACATCTGGGAGGTTTTTTAGGGTGCCTACTTACTTAGTTCTACTTAGAGTACACGTGTTGCTGAAGGAATCTCTAAGTAGCTCAGCACGAGCGACGCATACGAAAATAAACGAGTTTCTGAATTACCCGACTCGGGTTGTATTTTTCATAAGTTTACATAATAATTATACCTACCCCTGTTTTTATGCCTTTATGTTGGCAATTTATTCCTGATTGTAATCAGTGTTTACTAAATTGTTTTTGACACAAAATTGTTGTCCTAGTTTAGGAGCTCGACCTAGATTAATTTTAATAATCTTTAATCATTTTAGAGTGTTCAGTTTAGTTTTTTTTTTTTGCACATACTTTAAAAGTGTAAATAGTTATTATTATTACATTTTTTTTTTTAATTAGCATCTACTTACCATTTCAGTAGGTACATACAATACATCTCTTGCAAAAAATGATTAATAATAATAAATATTTTATTAAATATTTTTGTTATTAATTCTAATGAGCAGGTATGCACAGCGAGACAAAAATGTAAATGAGCACTAGAATATATTTTATTTATGTACGTGTATTAAATTAAAATATTTGTGCGCATAAATTATTCAGAACTTCGATTTCATTAAATACAGTAAAATAAATAAAAGCAGGTTGAGCCGTAAATAGCGAATAAATTAATAGGTACATTCGCCTTCTCATTTCTGAATGCACACACATAAACGAGAAATTCAAATAAGAATAATTCTACACAAAATTTATTAGATATTAGACCTAGCAAGTACCTAGTTCATAATTATTTGAAAATCGATGGCAGTATTCATTTCTTCTAAAATAAATTCCATTTAAAACGAATGAACCGATTTCTCTATGGAGCCGAACGTGTCTACGATATTACTAGCATTATTGTTAACGTAAAATATCGCGGTAAGAGAATGCATTCAAAACTTTATCCTAAAATAGGGCAGTTATTTCCCGAGCTGCTACATCCGCAGTGCGCGGCCGCGCCGGCCGCTCCGCCAGAAAGAGGGGCACATTGCGCCAGAAAAGGACGGGCACAATGACCGAAATCGATGTTAGAAAGAGCGAGTGCTACATAAACCTGTCTCGCTCACCGCCGGTACACCCGCACTAAGAATGCACCCACGCGCCGAGCGACAGTGCGTGGTGTACTCGATTCGCACTCATTCTGATGTAACCAAAACGTACTGGAAACGATAAATTGAAACGTAATCAGCGTTGCGAATCGGTTTGATTTTTTTATGTTAGGGTTTAATCGACTTCCGTGGTTTAGTCACGTTGATTTTGGACGAGACCGATATTACCTATACAAATACCTAAAAATGAATTGATTAAAAAGAATGAAATTCCTGAAAATTTATAGAAACCATAAAACTGAAGGGTCCCAATCGATTTATTTTTTAATTAAATGCGTTATCTTACGTCACAAGATGTTAGAATTGACAATCGATTGGCAATGTGTCGGGTTCACAAACATTAAACAGCTGTAGAGCTTCGGCCACCATCGTCTTTGTTCGGTGCCAGGGACACGCAAGTACATCCAGTACGTATAGTCCAAGCGCCGTGTTGAGTTCGTTGTCGTGATGAATCAGTAGCACATGAGCGTTAGTAGTGAGAGAGCGCGTTGCCGCGAGCTGCCGCACACAACAATAAAATATTAACCAAATCCTTTGTAGTGCGTAGACATTTCGTTGATTTTTTTTAAATCTCAATGTGTGTGACAGGCGTGTGCATATTGTGACAGAAGATTGTTTACGATCCCTGGATTTGGATAGCCATATTGAGACTTGGGTAAGAAATGTTTATTTATTTTCTCAAATATTTCGTTCATGTTGAATGGTAAAATGTCCGCTTTTGTGTTAAACAGGTCGTATGAATATTCATTATTTTATTTATTGCTGTGAAAATGATGTCTGCGTCCATTACCTATAGTGTAAAAATTCGTCGATACAATTCGTGTAAGAGAAACTTTTATGTATTTGTTTTTTTTTTGGCCACGTACAATAGTTGCAACTGAATCAATGCAATTTGAGCTACATACAGACTGAATTAACTAAAAAATAAAAATAATAAAGTAACCAATTTCAGTGCTTTAAAAATTGCGTGCTTTAGAGTAATTAGTCAGATTATAATGAACCAAGTTGGGTGGGTGGGTAGCACCTGACTTATTTTTACTTTCGGTTCACTTTTTCTGAAAGCAATGAAATTGAAACCAAATGAATAACTTTGGCATTAAAACAAAAAACATGAATATTTTACTATCTTTGTCATTATGACCTACCTACATCATAACACCTTTATTGTGCAAATAGATCGTAATCTGGAGCTATTTTGCAGAATCAGTGAAAAACAAGTATACAGAAATTGTTTATTCTGTTTGAGTACACATGAAGTAACACTTACAGAAGAAGAATAAGAAATTATTGTAACTTAACAATTCAAAATGTGCCCTTTTGGAACAGGATTGTCAAATTCATAAATGGAAAGTATCCTCAAATGTGTCCTGGCTGTGATATTGTGACTTCTCCTCGTCTTTGGGTATAACTCGGTGCCTGCGTACTTTTGTTTCCAGCCATTGAATATTCTGAATCAAGGAGAAAGTTATGCTTCTGTCCACATCGGTCGTATTCTCACGATACAGTGTAGAAAATATAAGTTAAATTGGTTTAAAGTAGAAAGCCTTAAGCCACGTATAATAATGCCTATAAATCTAGCAGGCTGATCTTCTATTCATCGAAATTCTGCTCAAAAATCTTTTCAACCTACGCATTCAGCTCTATTGGAGAGTTTTTTCTGTTATCATTTTGAGACCATGACGAGGAGCGTCTCATCCAAACAATGTTTTTTACACATCAAATAGAAAGGGTAAGTAGGTACCTATTTGAAATGTTTCACAAGTCCCTGGTACCTCATTAACAGCATAACTATGTGAAAGTCTATTAACTGCTCTCAAATACAATGTTCTTTTTTATTCTTTTTATTTTTACAATGCTGACATAATCTCGTCATTAATTGACATTATACATCAATTTTATTTAGGTTCATTTTATTTATGTAGATTATTTTACATATTGTGAATGAGAGAACGTTGTAGGCCTTACTGACTGTAGATTTGTAGACGATTTTCTATTCTGTATTCGTCTAAGTACCTGGTACTTATTGACAGGCCTGCGCTGTCCTCCCATACATTTAATCTCTGTAATTTGAAAATATTGTTAAAGCCAATTATTTTTAAAAGAGTAACCGTGGAGTTTCTTGCCGGCTCTTCTCCATAGGAAACAACAA
This sequence comes from Polymixis flavicincta, assembly GCA_949987655.1. Lineage (NCBI taxonomy): Eukaryota > Metazoa > Arthropoda > Insecta > Lepidoptera > Noctuidae > Polymixis > Polymixis flavicincta. The sequence goes on from OX465180.1 coordinate 3,538,122, forward strand.
TTTGGAACCGTGCACCTAGCTTCTGACGTTTCATAAGTGCCCATGTAGGTTTATATGAAATAAAAATATTTTGATTTTGATTTTTGATTTTGATATGCCTAATGGTGATTTCGTCATGCCTCATTAGTCACTAACCACAAAACAATAATCTTAATGTTAATGTGAATTAGACAGAACTGTTATTTATAAGAATTATAAATTAAAAATAATAATTTAAAATAAGAATGCAGCATGTATATAAAACAAATGAAATTGGGAAAATATACGTAAGTAGAATGTTCTGTTAAATTATAATTTAATATTCATTTTAACGTCACAATTCTTTTTCTTTAATTATATTTCAATATTCATTTAGGTAATACTTACGCTTTTTAGTTAATTACGGTAAAAGCATTATCAAAGGTAGTACGGGCAAATATAATTAATGAACTGTGCTAAAATTCACGAGCCTCAATTTGAAGCACTTAAATGTGACGATGGCTTTAAGTGCATTAACTGCATAGATGCTATTAAGTGCATAAGAGAGAGCTCTTAGACTACGCTGTTAGGAACGTCGCAAATTGCATAATAATATTGCCACGGTGGTAATTGTATGTTCTTGATGTTGTGCTACAAAGTAAACATTAAAGTTACTCTTATAATGGCAACAGCCGCTAAACATGTTCTGTTCTGCCAAGAAGAAAAACTCTGAATACAAAAATATTATGTCATCATCATCATTTAGCCGAATGACGTCCACTGCTGGACATAGGCTTCCCCCAAAAGGGGGGTTTTGCCATAATCGTCACGCTTGGCAGGCGAGTTGGCGATCGCAGTATGGTTGTAAAATGCATAAAGAACGGTGCTGCCCATTCTCTAGTTTTTTTATGTCCCTTAGTCGCCTTTTACGACACCCACGGGAAGAAATGGGATGGTGCTATTCTTTTACGTCCGGTAAATAATACGTGCTCTGAAATGAAATATAAATGCACGTTCCATGCAAAGCTAAATTCTGAAAAATTAACGAAAAAAATTAAGTAAAAAAAGTCAGGAGCTAGGCTCCTTGACTTTTCATTAAACGAAAATTCTCTCAACATTTTTAAAACCTAAAGGCATTTTAATCGAAAAAATATTATTTAACTAACTAGATAGGTACATAAATGACCTTCTCAAAAAACTTATCAGTCAACATCAAAATAATACAAAGAGAGCAGTACTATTAGAAGTTTGGATAACATCCAGCGATTCCACGTATATAACTTCGAGATATGAGTAAACAACATTGAGTGTTATAGTTAATGTACATTTTAAAGAATTCAGCTCGATATCATTGGAATTATTCACATGACTAATTTCATTTACCACTAGCTTTTTCCAGCGGCTTTGCCCGCGTTGTGGTCGGAAATTTTCCCACTGGAATCTAATATCGGAAAAAAGTATCCTTTGTGTATTTGTGTGTCAAATTTAATCCGTTCAGCTATTTTTGCGGGATTAGTAACAAACATCTTAACATACAAACTTTCACTTTATATTATTCATTATAGTAGGATTTACTGAACAACACTCGACATCACAACAAAGATCTTGTGAATTTAATGATTTCATAGCATTTCTACCTACATAGATAGGTATAAATGTAAAATAAAATACAAATAAACCAGCACGTACCTTCTTAAGTACAAAAAATAAGCTTAAAAGATTTCAGCAGTAATCAGATACAAAGGTAATGATATCCTAGCTCTGCTACTCGAAACCGGTCAAATCTCTTAGGATTTCGTAGAATCCCTTTTGTGACAGCTCCTAAGACCGACAGCTCCGAACCTTGTATTTCGAAAAAATAAGGGTCACGTATTGGATTATCTTACGATATAAGAAAAAAAAACCTACCAACTGCGAGTCGGACTCGCACACGGAGGGTTCCGTAGCACAAGGCAAAAAACGCCGAATAAAACACGTTTCTTGTATGGAAACCCCTTTAATTTTTAACTTTGTTTTTATTATTTGTTGTTATAGCCACAACAGTAATATACATTCTGTGAAAATTTCAACTGTCTGGCTATTACGGATCTTGAGATATATAGCCCGCTGACACACGGACGGACAGCCAAGGTTTAGTAATAGGTTCCCGATGGTTCCCCTCGGGTACGGAACCCTAAAAAGAACAAAGATTTTAAAAGCAATGCAGATTATTTTAATTGCTTATATTTTATTCTAAATTTGCCTAAACTTCGGAGAACAGAGACAGAAAGTGGAGACTTCCTCAGACAGTTTTTTTTCCCGGGATTCGGGACAAACTTCAGTAAGTTGAAAATAAACTTAATTTAAGAAGTTTAAAGGCTAAACTTTAACTAAACTTGCAATTATGAAATTTTCGGGATTTTCAAGTAAAATCCCGAAACATACTTATTGACAAAACGTAATGTTTTCAATGATTTGATAAAACAGTTAGTTGGATTGTAAACATAATTCGAATACATGAAGTAAAGTTGAATTATTTATTTTGAGATTTTACGTGAAAATCCCGAAAATTTTGTAATTCTAAGTTTAGCTAAAAATAGCCTTTACACATCTTGAATTAAGCTTATTTTTAACTTACTGAAGATTGGTCCCGAATCCCGGGAAAAAAATTTAGTCGTAAGGAAGTCTCCATTTTCTGTCTCTACTCTCCGAAGTTTAGGAAAATATAGTCAGCCTATTCCGATCACTGCTTATTACTGTGCTTTACCGAGAAGTCAACTACCATGCTGTTAGTAATGACAGTTAAAAGTGCTCATTTGATTATAATCCAATCCACATGCAGTTTAAACTGAGGTGAATTGAAGGAACATCGCCCGATTTCGCATTAATTCTTGTAATAATCATTAAGGTAAGTGAAACAATAAACAAAGAATTGGATTAAATGTTTATAAAGATGGATGAAATTTTTGGGAGCTAAACGAAGGAGATCGTTTGCTTTTACTTATTTTGGATCAACCGTTTTTGTTTCTGCTTTAACAACAAATAAATTAACAACGTTAGAAATTAAAGTTATCTCCATACAAGAAACGTGTTTTTTCAGCGTTTTTTGCCTTGTGGTACGGAACCCTTTCCCCCTTATTCATAAACGTTGGTTAAAGTTAAGTAATGATTAACGTCTGTTTAACCATACATTTTTGGCCTTTAAATATCATTTAACTTTAATCATCGTTTATGAATATGGCCCAAATGTGCAAGTCCAACTCGCACTTGGCGGTTTTTCGGTATAAGCAACACGTACGCTCTTGAACTGAAATAATGATACAAACCTTGTTACGTTAGTATAGATACATAAACTGATGTATCTTCTCGTGTAAAATACGAGTACTTTCAATTTAAGGGCTTAAGGATCAGGCCTAAAACGCGTCCTTCTATGCCCTTGACCTCAAAACGATACACGTTTGTCTCGAAAAAGGACATTTTCCGATAATTGTTGGTTGCTCGTAGATCAGTTGCGTCCTTTGCGGGTCTAGATTTTATGTAGGGTTTCGTAACTGGAATTTTCGGGTATTTGATCAATGTGGGATGAAGCAGAATTTATCGATACTGGAGGAATGTCAGTGAAGGATGGGCTTGGGGACAAAGTAAAATATTTGCGATTAAAATGAGCTAAAGAATGAGATTCAATCGCACCATATCCTGTATACATATTTAAAAAGAACACAGACGTGGGCTGATAGCGCTTCCTTAGTGTCGTCTGTAAGATGGCGGATTCCTGTTAGATTCACCATGACCATCGCATCGCATTGCATCTGCTATAAGTTACTCACAGTTTGAAGATTGGGGATTCATCATCATCAACAGTCTACAGCATTGATGGCCATATGCACGCCATTCAGCTAGATTCTCGGCAACTCTCATCCACTGATGATGACTTGATCATGAAATATTCACAAGAAAATCATACCATTTTACTTGAAACGCTGTCTGTTGAAGTGTAGACATTGATACCAATTCGGTTGTTAATATTACCACTCAACAAAAGACTTTGGAAGAAATTTCTCGGAATACAAGAGCATAGCAGCTTTGCATAACGTGTTTAGAATTAACGATTAGGTATAAACAGTTGAAACTAAGCAATCGATATGAGATTTTATCGGAGATCGGAACCGCGCACGTAACAGCCAGAATCGTAATTGTGGAACATAAATGTTCCACATGCTTTTATTGGCACTCATAACGTCAGTTTGCTCGTAAAATAATCCAGTTTTCACCGCAAGGAATTGCAACGAAACTGATTTGACCGTTAAGGCTCTTTTCTCCGTCCGTCCGTCCTTCAGACCTTTTGAACCGTGATACATATGGTGGGTCTTCAAATTTTTACTGTGTGTACTAGGCCACTATAACAACACATGAAAAAGTTAAAAATTAAAGCGAGACACCCCATAAGAGAAATGTGTAAAAAAAATGTAGTGTCAAATATTGTAGGGACTAGGCACGGAACCCTTCGTGGGCGAGTCCGACTCGGACTTGGCCGCTTTTTTATCTGATCTGTCGAAATTTTAGAATGTGACTCTAGACCAGATTCATCTGTATGGATGTATGGGTGTTTGCTACTCTTACACACAAAAACGGCTGAACGGATTTGGATAAAATTTGGCACACAGATAGATTATTACCTAGATTAACACATAGGATATTTTTTATCCCGGTAGTACGTTCCCGCGGGATAATTCCCGACTTCCACGCGGGCGAAGCCGCGGGCGGAAGCTAGTCATCCATAAAACGTTAAAACACAGCATCCATTTCTTCGTTACTTATGCCTTTAATACAGCTGTGCTATTCTAGAGCAGTAATTTATATGTATATGTATGTAAGTGTCTAGTCTAGACGTTAGCGCCGTGTTATTCAACAAGAAGCTAGGGAGTGGCAAGGGGTAATGAATTCTAGTGTGGTATTCAAAGATTCTAGTTTTGTTTAAACTAGATTTCTTAGCTCATAAACGACTAAATACTACATGGATTGGACGTGTTGTTGTGCGCTCATTCAAAATCGAAAGTGACACCAGACGCAGAGCAAATAGAATGTCGAATCTCTTGCGGAGTCAGTAAGCTAAATATTGTTTAACGAAATGTTTCCTAAAGTCGTTGGTTTTAAATCTTCATTGCTATGGCATGTTAGCTATTTAAGGATTTCACGTTGCGTCTTTGATATTTAGTTTAGAATATAGTTGCATAGTCATTCCTTTGCTTAGACTAAGGAGTGTGGCTAAGTGAAAATAGCCGCGCAGGTCGATAGCTCTGGTAAAGCTACTCCTGCTGCGATTGGTCCATGGGTGAGTGACCATCTATACATATCAAGACCCCTCCGTGCCACGGAAAGCACGTAGAGCAGATCTTTGACAATGATTGTCAAAGATCTGATAATGATTGTCAAAGATCTGACAATGATTGTCAAAGATCTGACAATGATTGTCAAAGATCTGACAATGATTGTCAAAGATCTGCTCTACGCGCTTTACGGGTCGTCAGAGGCCCGAAAGTCTGACAACCTGTCGTAGGGGGTAACGTATTATCCAGTAACTGGATTGAGTATGTCAGTCAGACCACTCCATGTAAAAATTGATATTTAGCTGCATTCAGTTAGATTGGAAGCCGAACCAAACATAGGTGGAAAAAGGCTAGGCAGATTAAATTTTCATTGCTCTATGATGTTAGAAGAAGAAGGCAGAAAGAAAAGTCCTGACTGACTGACTCATCAACGCCCAGTTCAAACAAAAGCAGTCCTAGAAAGCTGAAATTTTGCACAGAGGTTCCCTTTATAATGTAGACAAGGAATAAGGAAGGATTTTGCGAAATTCAATACCTAAGGGAGTTAAATAGGGGCTGAAAGTTCCGCGCAGGCGATGCCGCTGGCAAAAGCTAGTATAATTATATAAGCTTTAGTCTGACCTTTATAACAAACCGAATATAACAAGAAGTTTCATAACCGGTAGCATCATACGTTACATGAAATAACAGTCGCCTAATGTATGTACAGGTGCTTCACCAGACTGCGAGTACTTTAGGTACAGAATTCGTAGTACAATGTACTTAAATTACCTTGAGAACCTGGCACCGTTCCATAATCGCACAATTTCTTCAAGCCTGACTCTAAAGATGATTAAAACAATGTTATGCTTACATAATAAGGGTCAAACTTACCGAAACAGGTCTTATAATTCCTCAAACTGGGTTAGGAAGCCGCTAAATGCTATTACGTAAACGATATAGAAGTTCGCTACAGTACCAGTGTTGAGGATGAGACCCAACTCCACGTAAGTAGGGTACGAACTGAAAGTTGGTAAAGTAATCAATCACGGTAAACTAGGCTAGTTTCCGAGTTTGTGGAGAAGGTCGGACGTTCACAATTGCTGGATGGATTAGCACTGAAATTTGATGAGCTATTAATGAGTTTTCTCTGTGACCCATGTCACCATGTGTCGAAATTTTGGGACGTTCTAATGACTATATCGACATGTCCTTGGAGATTGAGATCTATGTAATAGGTCTTTACCTATGAAATTGCCGTTTTGTATGAAAAAATTTAAACGAATTTTTTTCATGAATTTTTTATTTGTATTAATCGAAGTAATCACCCATGCAATCAATGCATCTTTGCCATCGCAGTGGCAGTTTATTGATGCCCTTCTTAAAGAAATCAGCTGGACGGGAGGCAACAAATTCTTCAAAGGCATTTTGTACTGCCTCTCGGGTATTAAATTTTTTTCCCGCCAAGAAGTTATCCAAATTCTGGAAAAAGTAGTAGTCTGTAGGCGCAAGGTCTGGTGAGTAGGGCGGATGACGGAGAGCTTTCAACCCCAGTTCTTGCAACTTGGAGACCGTCTGCTGTGCAGTATGAGGTCGCGCGTTGTCGTGCAGGAGCAGCGGAGACGAGCGATTGACCAATGCTGGTTGGAGATGCGCCAGCTTCTCCATCATTGTGTTCAGTTCTTCACAGTACACATCTGCAGTAATGCTCACCCCGTTTGGTAAGAAGCTGTGATGAATCACACCGGCGCTAGACCACCAAACAGTGACCATCACTTTTCTAGGGGTAAGTTTTCGTTTAGGGCATTGTTTAGGTGCTGAACCAGGATCCAACCAACTTGCTGAGCGCTTACGGTTATCAAACAGAATCCATTTTTCATCGCAGGTAACAATGCGGTTCAAAATTCCTTCATTTGTGTGTCTGTTGAGCAGTGCAAGGCACGTCTCGACGCGTACTTCGCGCTGGCGATCATTGAGTTCGTGGGGCACCCATTTGTCAAGCTTTTTTACCTTGCCAATTTGACGCAAATGGACCAATATTGTTTTGACGCTAACGTCGAAAGCTGCTGCTAATTCAGCCGTAGATTGTGTATCATCAGCTTCCAGAATCGCCTTTAATTCGTCATTGTCGACCAAAGTCTTCGGACGACCGCGAGGTTCATTTTTCAGGTCGAAATTTCCAGAACGGAAGCGAGCAAACCAATAACAGGTGGTGCGTTGGTTTGTAGTGTTAGCTCCGTAAACGTCGTTGATGTTGCGTGCCGCTTGTGCCGCGTTGCTGCCACGACGGTACTCATATTCCATAATTACTCGAATTTTTAACGTATCCATGATGACGAAAAAGATTGAAATGCGATGAAAATGTAACACTAATCAATAAAGAAATGACTACTTTTAGAAAAAAAAATCCATGTTTTTAAAATAAAATTAATTTGAAATTAGAATTCTTAGCCAAACAAAAATTATTTTGATTTGAAATGGCCAGTACTGCAGAACGGCAATTTCATAGGTAAAGACCTAATATTAATAAATTTGCACATAGGGTGACTTTGAAAATAATCGAATTTTAAACGGTGTTTTACCTATCTACATGAACAACTTTTACTATGGGACAAAGATTCGCAAAAAAAAAGATCTTCCCATACAAAGGTGTGTACCCGTTTGGTCCAATTTGTATAAGAAGGTCGAAATTGATCCCATATTGAAAGTTGTACATGATTATTGGTAGAAAACCCCTTAAATTTTGACGATTTTTTTTTCAAAGTCATAATAATGCTTAGGTCTGTTGATTCTCTGCAGGCAGACAAAGTGGCAAGCTTAGTACCTAAGTAGCGCTCTGCGAGACATAAGAAAACTCATGAAAAAAAAAACAGCTATAGGAGTCAGGGCGTAGTGTAAGTTTTATCTGTTGACTATTTTCCTACGCAAACACCCAGAGTTAATAGAAACGGGATATCTATAGTTGTAGATTCCGGGCTGACAACGCGATATTACTTGTGAGAGCAAATACAACAAACAATGGTAAAGACGCCATCTTGTTACATAACACGAATAATATTTATTTAGCAGTTGGACTGTTTCGAAAGGCAATGTGACAAAAAAGAACATTAATATGAAGGATACAAAATCTAGTCCTAAAAACTAGTTTCTATAAAATAGAGAAAAGTCTCAACGGAATAGAGCATTACACGTTAAAGAGGTTGCTTATTCAACATGAGACATATGACAGATTTTCAAATCAAAAACTATTTAGGAGATAAAAAAAAAAATTGAACTTTGAATCCCCAATGGAGTTCTAACATTTCAATCAAACGGAATGCAGACGTTCCAATAATCAAAGTAATTTAGACCGCCAATTTCCGACTGAAATTGATTGTCACGCGACTCCCGTAACTAGCACAATTGATAGTTCTACTTGAAATCATATTATAGCTAGTAACTATACAGGAATATGAAGTAATACGATGGAACTATAATCACACGAACTCTTGTTCAAAGCGACACATAAATACCTATAAGGCCTCCAAGTCTTGAAGAAAATGAAGAAAGTAATCTAATTTGGAGTGCCATTTGCGCTGAAATTATGTCGAAACTCGAAGGAATCATATTTTGCTTTACTTTTTGTGACCGAAATGGAATTATTAATAAGTACCTTGTGTTTCAAATTCTGTTCCATTAACATTTTCCTTTAGAATTATATCTTTGACTTGTAATCATTAAATAAATTGTTCCATAGCAACAGGAATCTCAAGCTTTCATTTCTTATCGATAAACAGTAACAGTTGCGTGTGTTCCTCGGGTAAGCAGGATTGGTAATTCGATATAAAATTGAACCTATTCGAACTTGTACGAAGGTCAGAATTTTTATATGAGAATTTGCGTGTAAGGGTCGCGTGCTCTGAAACAGTCAAAAGCGTATCGATCGCCGACATTGTTACAGTGGCTTTAGTGGTGTTTATATTACGTCATCTACAATGAGAATTATTATGTAAACTTGTGACGAGGGTAAGTCAATCATTATTATTCAAGAAAGTGAAAATCTTGGACTAAATATTTCCAGGTGATCGAGTAATTTGTTAGAGTATTCATCAGTAAATTTCAAATATATTCAAACTAGCTATATGATAATTGTAATGGAAAATGTTATTATAAACGAATGTTAAACTTGTAATTATGTCAGGAATTCTCATATTTGTTACTGGAAGAGATGCATAAAATTTTGTAGAAAATCTAGATATTTTTAATTTAACTCGTGCCAGAGAAAATGAGACGGTACGAGGACAAGAATAGTGTAGGTATTATGAAACAACTGCATGTAATTATACTTGATCTTGAAAACGTGTGGCTTCTTCTATTATTATGATTCTCGCCCACAGTGGCCTGTGCTGGTTATATTTTAACATTCATTCATGGATTATTTACAACAACTGGATTAGTTCTACAACATAATCATTTTGGACTGTCCCTTCATTTTGTTCGGTTTCAAATTCGTGTAGTTTGACCGTTACCAATAATCTTCTACGTAAACTTTATTTTCAAAAGACCAATTTTTCATCCAACACTATATAGAGATGGTTTTTGCAACAGACATTGAAGTATGATCCTTTGTGCTCAGTAGTTACATTGGCTTTTCATAATGGTACTAATAAATCAAATCTATTCATTATTCAGGCAATAAACTAGTTGGCATAGCAACGTAGTTGAAACATGCTGGCGTAAACTGTAGCTCAGTTAAGTCGTTAAGCTGCCTACCTTCCGTAGCGTAACCTATTTTTGAATAATAGTCTTACCGTAGGCCCCAAAGATTGTTATTCCTATCTATGGATAAACACCTTTATTTTGTTCTTTTCATGAAGTATCGCGCTCAGATAGTTATATTTTAAATGGTGAGAATTGCTTATCAATTCCGTACTCGACCCGAACAAGATTTCATGACTTTCAACAATCGCTCCACCTAACAGTCAGCCTGAACTTAATCATATACTGCCTAGGTAATAAACCGTACATGGAATACGTTTATATTCCGGCTTTCATGTTCAGTCGGCACTACGACTGTGCCCTCATTTGCATTTACTGCTGTGAATTTCATCTTGTTTTAGCGAGAATCGGGGATTACTGTTTTATCATGGAATTTGATTGGAGCTTTGAAACAAACCGATTTGTGCTGTGGGTTTGTGTGTGGGATGAGTTGAGCCAATGGCCATTCGATTTTATTGACGCCTTTCTCATTGGTTATTAGATGTTTGTAATGTTATTTATCAAATTGCTTTTTGTTCCTCGTACTCGTTTTATTACCTGTTTTATTTACATCCATTTCTCAAGTGTTAAGCATATCTTCCCATCGTATTATCACTTAAAAATCATGTTATAGTGCAACAATATAACACGATTCGAAAATTCTACAGTTGAACTAAAATAGGAAAGTATTCATAGTTTCCTATTTTAGTTCAACTGTAGAATGTTTGATAATAATAGAGCCCCAGCGTCACTGCACCTATCATTTAATATTCTATGAATTGGATTTGCTATTTCTATTTAGCTCTTCTTCTGTTTTAGACATGTTTAATCCAAGAATGACTGTATTTTTACATTCATAAACAAAGGCAGCTGCAAAGTGATAACCAGCCTATTTTATTTACCTACTTACCACGGTTCGTTCAAACAAATTAAGCAGGATTCTTGCCAAGGTTAGGACCCTTCTAAATAAAGGGTCCGTGCCAACGACCAATTAAAAGCAACTCCATTGTAAAGTCATATGAGTTCTCAGCCTCTATTAAAATACCGACAAGTTTCTTACTTATTATCTTGGTATTTTTATCGGTATGACTCGAAGGAATTTAATTTACGTCATGAGCGATTTTTTCATTCTAAGGATTTCAAATATTTCTTTATTTCTTGAACCTGAATAGTTGAGGTTCGAATTGTTCATTTCAGTTCGCCTACGACTCTTTGTGACCAATTATGGCAATTCTGAGTTTATTTTGTGTAAGAATTTTCTTTGTTATTTTCTTTTTGTAGGCTTAGCTTTTGTAGCTTTGCAATGATTCATTCGTTACTAACTTTTAAGCAAAATCATTTTTGTTTAAAAAGAAAATCTTTAACATAGAAGAAGTTTGATGTCATTAAAAACAAAAATCATTAAACTGTCGCGAATTTTCAGAAAGATTAGCAAATGGGATTACAAATATTACCATTATTTCCAATCCTATTTTCAAGAACACAAGAATAGAAGCAAACTCGCCTCTTTCCGAGAATCTACAGCTTTAAATCAATGATTCAACCCTCAACAATGATCTTGTGATGATGCGTCATTAGTTCATTGCATTCATCTCATTTGCCTTACAAACAGTAAGAACACGGTTTTCGACTGTAAACATGGATATTTGTAATCCTTTCATTGCTAAGTTCACTAACACTTCGCAATCTCATTATCTTATCGTTTTGCCTACATTGTAGCAGAAGTAAAACTACTGAAGCTATTTCCTTATCTCCAATTCTCACTATATGCTCTGAATTCTTATAAGCATCAACAGTCGTTGGATTATCATTAGTACCCTCAACCTCTTTGATACAAAGATTTTTTCTTATTGCCTGCTCTGATTCTTCTCCAATCATAAAAAAATCAAAAAAATTAATACATCATTAATAGTATAATTCTTATCAGGAACGTCATTTGACGACTTGGTATCAAATCAGCGAAATCTGATTACTATTAATTTATAGCCCATCCGTCTGAGATACTGCAAGTACTTACATAAAGAGATAAAACAGATTTCACAGATAAAGCCAACAATGTTAGAAGTAATAAATCAGTTTTAGATGCGCTGGCAATAATTTGAGGTTGTGACGTTATCCGATTTAACATCGTCGACAGCAGTTAAAAAATAATTTTGAGATAATGTGTCAAACAAATAGTATGTCTAGTGCTATTTTATCTCCTTTATCATTCAAGGATTAGTCGAAGATGTCTTTTGTGTTTGTAACTTCTGAAACGTTTTGGTAAGTTATAATAATTTGTTAAAAAATTGTTTTCATTTTCAATATCAAATGAAGGGTACAGCTGTTTAATTTGAACCATTTTTCCATTCTTATCTATTCGTCGTGATTGTGTTCTTACGTACTTGTTTTACGACTAATTCATGAGAGATAAATATAATAAATAGTTCCTTAGTTTCGCAATTTAATGTGTCATTCGGTATATCTGTCCCAGATTGTACAAAACCAGTTTTTAAACTGAAACTTCGATAATTGGACCAGGACGCGTCACATGGATTTTTCGTTACACGAGAAATAATAAATACATTCCGTCTCTGTCTCACACACAAAATCTCACTTATTCTTTGTTTTTTAATAAACTAAAATATATCAAACAGGGACTAAAAATCTCAGAGAACTGGACTGGTTGTCAGCTGTTTACGCCATAATATTTATGCGAGACCTAATAGATTGGGCCTTGGCACAGCCGGAAGCTTCCTGGCAGATGCTAAAACTATCACTTCCTATAAAGAACAAAGAAGCGACCATTAATACTCGTAGCTTACAATGTTAATTTATTGATTGTTTTTCTTATAATTCTGTTTATAATACAAAAAAAAGCAATAAAATACATTTACTCACTTAAAAATCTATGTATGTGTTCACGTGTATGTGTATTTATGTATGTGTGTGTGTATCTACCTACTTATATGTGTGCAGTTTGTGTGTTCTATAATGTAATGATTGTTTCTTTGTACTACTAAAAAACTGATCCGAGACAGATTTTAGGACAATCCGTTCCGATCCGACGTTGTGTTGTTCTTCGGTCACAAATGCAAATGGTTTTATTCAGAATAAATTTAAAATTGCATTTAAGTGTCGTTAAAACTGACACTGTTTCCAAGAGATGAAAATAAATGAACCATGATTCCCCGGAGTCTTTTATGTTCTTTTTAACAGGGTAAATGAAAGTTCAACCTAGAAATAACTTTTTTTTAATTTAGAGCGGATTCTTTGTCGTGGTTCTTTTTCTAAGAACTTAAAGATATTGTAGTGTTAGGGTATTCATAAAAACCCATTTATTTCGATCTATTGAATATTTTTCCATTACATAAATTCGATAGATAGCAAGTGGAGATATTACAGGTAAAATATTGGCATAACCTTCGAAGCTTGGCTATTATGATATGAAAAAAAATGTGGCAATATCACTTCGGGTGAGCCAAGACTACAGGTAAAATGGAGTCTTTGAATGTATTGGTTTTGCTCCTGCTCTACATCTTTGAGATTTTGTGGGAACTTATAGGTACAGAAACAGACGAAAGGGGTGAAGTAATTTTTAGACTGTTTCAGTGGACATACTAGGTAATAGAGTGGGCGTCGTAGAAGGCAACTAAGGGACTTACTACAGAACGGGCAGCAGCGTTCTCCATGCATTTTACCACCTTACTGCGATCGCCAACCCGCCTGCCAAGCGTGGCGAGTATGGCAAAACCCCCCTTTTAGGGGAGGTCTTTGTCCAGCTGCGCACGTCTTTCGGCTGAAATGATGACGACAGATGATGATGACTAGGTAATAGGCAGCGTCTTTCAAAATGCAATTGCGGTATATCCATCTTTCAAGCTTGAAAATTTTAATTCCCAAAGTTGTCGTTTATATCCTCACCTAGGCCTTTGTTATTAAACAGAAGCTTCAATTTTTTAGTGTTACATAAAACAAAGATCATGAAAAAAAAAGCCTTGTATTACATTACGTAAAATGTTATAGGTATACCTAAACACAAGCTTGCTCTTACAATCAAGATACCCAAGTTTCTTAGTTATGGAAATTGTGATCCGTTCTATTCTGCTGCTTCGACCTTACCTCCATCTTTTCTTTTATGATGCTAAGACCACTAATATTATGAGAGGGCCTTATGTTAAAGTAAGTTTTTTGTTAAGATTATAATATTTTGTTTCCATTATGTAGGTATTTAAATCGATCTTTCCCGCGGCGTCGCTCGTGGATTGTCGGAAACTATACCACGGGAATAAAACAACCATTATGCTTTAATTCCGGTTATAAAATTGGTTCCTGATTATAATTTTTTTTAATTTATTCTCTTTTACGTTTCTATTGCCACATCCCACCAGCGGGCTTAGCATGACGCTTTGTATTTCTACGAAGAATAGACTGCTTTTTCAATACAAAGTGACATTTCGTTCCTACATTTTTGTTATCGCACCGTAGAAATCCTTCTACAATCTGTCGTTTATTCTTTTGTTTCTAACGACCTTTGTCTAGGTCCTTATACATGTAGACTATTTTAGAAGAACATTTCTTCCCAAACTGTCAAAATCACACTGACAACAAACTTTCTTCACACGATTATCTACAAAATCATGATTCGTTTAGAACGCATAACTGTGATAATTAATAATAAAACATAGCTATCTTCTTCTATAATATAATACATCATTTAGTTAATAGTAATGTCTATTCTTCCGTCGACAAATCGGTGCTCGTGTTAAGCCTGCAGAAATAGTACACTTAAGTACGTTATTGCGAAGTTCTTATTGAACAAACTAAAACCCTTAAGGAAACCACGTTTTGCAATTTAACTTAATAAAGCCACACGGCAACGGTACGGTACTTCTCATGTTATCCCTTATGTCACCTACGTAATGAAATAGGTAGTCTATTCTTAGAACTGTATGATATAGCTGGTTTACCAGCTATATACGTAGAGCATGCTCATAAAATAGGATCGAAAGAAAATTCGAAATAGCGCTGGAAAATATTCAAAATTCTTGATGTTAGTTAAAATTATAGTAATAAGCTTAAAGATTGCAATCTTTGTGCAAGTGATAAATTTCTGGCTACGAGTAAACGAGAGGTTATGAGAGTTTTAGTAGGTCGTTCTATAAGATATCCTGGAAAATAAGGTCGTAAAATGATCTAGATTTATTTAAGACTTTAAAATAGAACCTTTGAAAATAAAGTACAAAATGAACTGTACTTCAAAGTAAAGATTACCTTGAACTTTGATTTATCTAAAACAAAAACTGTCAAAACACCTAAAACATTGGAATTTACTCATTGATTTCCGATTTTGATAAATCCATTCATAAACGTCTTATCTACATGATCAAACAACGTATTAAATCTTATCTATCTTGTTAACCTGACCTTTATCAAATCAATCATCAGCCATCCTCATGGAAAATGATTGTTATCATCATCGCTGTTAAAATATAGTTATCTATAGAAGCAGTACCAATACTATAAAGACGTTAAATTTGTTAGTTTGTACGTAAGGGGTATTCTCTGGAACTACCACTCGGGCGCACTACCATCGGCTTTGAAAACACTGCTTTTGCATTTGCCAGCCTAATTCTTCAGTAAGATTATCTTAGGCTTATTTAACATCACACTATGATCCAAAAGACCGGAGTAAACGAAAATTTAATTTGAATTAATGGAATTTTCGAAATCCATCCAAAATTGACGCAGATATCGCGGAACCAAAATACAAAAAAAAAAAAACCATACAGACGAATTGAGAACCTCCTTCTTTTTGAAATCGGTTAAAACCGAAATAATATCACAGATGGGCGATGCTATAGTTTAGATTGAAACAAAAAACTTATATACTGCAGTTTTTAGCCTGGTATGCCCACGGGATCGAGACTTATGCGGGTGAAACCATGAGTCGCTGCTAGTTGGTATACATATCTTGGGCGTGGGAAGAAAGAAATTGAAGTGCTATTCTCCTTTCAAGTATTATTTTCTCGTCTTTGTTAACTGAATTGACATTTAATAGAGACAAAAGATGCTTGAAATTAATTCTTAATTGTGTTGATGACTGTATATCTTTAGATCATTGATTATCAGCTGATATGGCTACTTGTTATTAATTTTTACGTCTTTGTTAGATATTTTTTAACTGGACGGATATCAATAACTTTTCTATCCATTTCTTTGACTTAAAACCCTATTGATTGTCTGTTTTAATCTTTGTCTATTCTCACTTGTCAGTGTATTTTTAAAATTATTGCTTGCTTAAGTAATTGTTAACTTGTATCTATCTACTGCTTTATCGTTATCCATTTGCATAATGTTCTAGATTAATTTCTGTATTCGACCTTGGATAGTTACAAATTCTTCCACATTTGCTTAAGTAATTACATTTTGAATTCTAGCTTCCATAATCCCTTATACTAAATTGCTTTCACGATTGCGAATAGTTGTAATAACTGCTTCGCACTGTATGTTGGGCCCGGTGTTACCGTCGCCCTCAATTTCACCCTTCTCGACGTATATAAGACTTATGTATATGCATATGGCTACGATTATGCTCCCAGGCGGGATAAGCAGAGTTTCAGATAGTGCCAAAGCACTACTTGAAATTACATTTGGCATGAATGTGGTGGAGTTAAAGAAGATTATGTTTGTAAATGTGGTCACCGTTTGCCAAGCCATCGTCTGTCTTCTCAAATAATTTTTTGACTAGTTGAGATTATGGCATTAAGTCTTTTGTTCTATTTTAACTATGTAGTATGCTATGCCCTTTGGGGGTTCAGCCACTGATTTTTCTCACATTGTCTTCCACAAAATGGCCAAAAATCTTTAGTGAAGTCAACTGTTGAGTCATCCGAATGACAAACGAACGAATCAGAATGAAATACAATCTTAAAAATTTCAAGGTCTGTCATTTACCGTTAATCCTTAATCCCCAATGGTCAATACGCATTTCCCTCTCCACTATCCGGTCTGACGTGAATTGTTATCAAAAGATTTCGGATAGTTGCTAAGCGGGCACGCGAGTATCGGTAATTAATTCAGTCTAATTGATATGTAATCAACTGTCATAATTAGTGCCGATGTGTCTCATGTGTTGGACGTGGCTGTGGTCCTAGATTGTGTAATGTTGAATTTAAGCGCAACTTGGGTTCAGGTGGGTCTTTATTCTTTTTAAAAGACTTCATTATTAAAATGAATAACTTTATTGGTACATAGATTACAGAGATCTTCTAGATTAAGGATAATCCTAATTAATTTGTATAAGTTGTTTGTTTTGACTTCGGCGTATAACTTGACTTGCCAAGAAATTTTGATTGACTATTATTCGAAACGATACTGTTTGTTTGAAATTAATTTCAACACGATAAAACGGACATTTTTCGTAACATAGTGTACTATGTTAAACATACACTGTAATAGTTAACTCTCCCGCGCCAATGTATGAAACTAGGCTAATAAAACGATTCCAGGGGGAGTTGCTACATGGTAAGCATGGGTACTCCTGCATAATATGATGTGTGGTATTCATTTAAATTCTTTATTATCATGTAGTCTTGTACAAACACTGTTGAAATATCATTATTCTTCCATTTATTCTTGGAATATACGTGGGAAAAGAAACTGATTGCTTTTGATTTAATATGTATTTTATACACACGTTCTTTACATGAAACTTTGTCATCTGGAAGGTTTGCTTTGTATCCGCCCACAAAAGTTCAACAATGTGAATATTTGTAATAGATTTTGTTTCGAAATTGTAATATGAAACTTTGTTGCTGAACAAATGCAATTTTGATAAATCCATAACCGCGAAGTGGTTCACTCAATGGATTTTCAAACTTATTATGTTTTGAGTCCTTGTTAATAAAATCTCTTTTACCTTCATCTAAACGGCTATATACTTTCCTTATAGGCGCTTCCTTATCTGAATAATCACAACGACGTAGTCTATTGTCAACCTTTACAGGCTCGACCATTTCAATTAGCACCGTATCGGTTGCCAGTCCTGATTGTGTCGCAAAAGAAACCTATTAATTTTCAATTTGAAACATAGTTCTAAACTGCTTGAAAGTCATGAAAACAATGTGAGCTCTAATGATAAAACTTACAAGACTCATTTCAGTTTCTAACTACAAAAGCTAATATGGTAAATCCTAAACTTGTATAAACAGTAAACTTGAACAATCTTCAAACACAGCTGAAATTGTTAGAGCTTATTGTGAAATCGAATAGTTTGTTCAAAGACGAAGAAAAATGGATAAGTCTTAACTAAAATCTTTGAAGCGTCAGCTTTAACGTCCAATAAAATATTCGACTTGGCTCAGTGTGACAACCACTAGATATCAAGACATAAGATTAGCTTACTCAAATAGCATTAAAAACTAAACCCGGATCTCTTTCGTGCCTTAACTTTAAGCCTCACAAGTAGACCAAATATTATCTTCGTTCAATGAACTGAGAAAGCCTCGGGAGTCGATCTTGTAACGAAATTGTCGTGCACGAACCTTAGTTATAAGACACGGAAATTATTAGATCAAGATGAAACGAATTTCTCGTAGCGTTAATGGAGAAGTAAGTTCAATGTCTGCTGGCCTAAGTGGTTTTTTGTGCTTGGAAGGCCTGTTAACCTTTTAAGTTCCTTAACTAGTGTCCCTTTGTCATTGTTGTTTATCCGTTGCTGTATAAAGAAGAGGGGGACAAATTACTTAAATAACTCAATGGTTATTTTTCGTGGGAATGGAATAAAAATTTAAGTAATTGATAATAATCGTAAAATTCTCTCTGAAACTTAAGTCAGAATAGCTAATATAGAAAATTATACGTAAGTTCGATACGAATGCTGAAGTGCATTGGAATGTTCGTGATATCGAAGAGATTTTGCTTTGGGCTCAATACTGCTGCTCCGTTCAGCGTCTGATTTGAATCATTTAGGAATACTTCTTTGTTTGTTTTCAGTCTATATTTGCTATTTCGATCATTGATTTATGACCAGAGCTTCGCGTTTGAGAATGTATTTGTATTGCCGGTCCTTGTGGCTAGTAGAATTCGTCTTGTTTAGGTTTTTTGTTGGTGGGGTTTGCTTTGAAAGGAAACGCAGAAAGTTTTCTTTCATAGCACAATTCAGAATTGCCATGTCCACTGTTACATTTTACTTACTGACATCTTGTAAGTTGAACTGAGCAGTATTAGAGGGAACAAATTGCTTACCTATTATGTTTCTTTTCGTTCACGTCTAGATAGTTAACGGAAAAGTGGCCTGTTGTTAGAAATCCTACATTTTGAGTATTTAACTGTTTATTTAGCTATCTAGCAACGTGCTCTCTTGTTCAGTTAGGAGCAATGACACGCGGAGGTGGTCGTTTGAAGGTTTTATTTCATTGTTGTTGGTCTGATGAATTATAATTATTTCCATAGAATTTTTGAAATAATTTTCCTGTATCAGGCGAACGAAACATACATCAAACGTTGGCTTAGTATATACAGGTATAATGTTTCTGATCAAAATTGTTTTGAAATATCCAATGCTTATATTTCGTAAAATGCTTTTATTTCATCGTATGCAAATACGAAATAGTGACCGACTTATCGTATCACCTATCAAAGTTGTGTTGGAAAGGGGATTATTTTGATTAGAGAGTATCTACTGCTACTTTGTAATGATGATAATTACAACAATCAAGACTTGGCTTTCCGTTTCTATGTTTTGAAAATAAGTACGTAAAACAATTTAATATATTTTTATAATTGGTAACAAAGAGTTCAAGTGACGTACCTTATAAAAATAAAAAGGGGAATCTCCCTTTCGTATATTAAAACTGTCATCATCATTTGCCAAGCCTTTTCCCAACTATGTTGGGGTCAGCTTCCAGTCTAACCGGATGTAGCTGCATACCAATATTTTACATGGAGCGACTGCCTATCTGACCTCCACAACCCAGTTACTGGGTAATACGATACCCCTTGGAAAGAATGGTTGTCAGACTTTCGGGTTTCTGACGACCCGTAACGACTGTCAAAGATCCACAAATGACAGCCGGGACCAACGGCTTAAAACTGACGGATTAAAACTGTATTATAGATCTAAGGAATAAACATTGTGGTTTGACAGCTTTTTGCGTTTAATTTCTATATATTAATCAAAATATAATACATAAGCTTATCACAAAAATGTAAACTAAATAACTAAACAAATAAAAACAAAAGGACACTTAGGCGTCGAAGTATTCGTCCACATCGCTGTCATCAGGAAACGTGCCCAGAAGACTGGCAGCATTGCCACGTTGAATGGCAATGCTAATTCTTTGTCCGAAGAATGACCCAGCCCTCTGGTCACGTGAAGTGTCGACCAGCCGGCGAGAAATTTCCTTAAAGAGGAGACGTGCGCTCGGGCCCCACGACCCGAGCGTTTCGACCCCAAACGGCTCAAAACTGTAGTTACCCATAAGGTTACAGTATTTACGCCGCTTGAGGGTCTCAGTAGCCGCAGCAGCGGCACCAGCACAGCTCGCCGTGCTAGGAACATGAGATGGCGCAAGGGTGTCGACACAGGTTGCATCCCACACCAGAGGTCTACCCATCTTCCAAGGCAAAAATATTATGTTAAATAATAGGTCTTTACCTATGAAATTGCCGTTTTGTATGAAAAAATTTAAACTAATTTTTTTCATGAATTTTTTATTTGTATTAATCGAAGTAATCACCCATGCAATCAATGCATCTTTGCCATCGCAGTGGCAGTTTATTGATGCCCTTCTTAAAGAAATCAGCTGGACGGGAGGCAACAAATTCTTCAAAGGCATTTTGTACTGCCTCTCGGGTATTAAATTTTTTTCCCGCCAAGAAGTTATCCAAATTCTGGAAAAAGTAGTAGTCTGTAGGCGCAAGGTCTGGTGAGTAGGGCGGATGACGGAGAGCTTCCAACCCCAGTTCTTGCAACTTGGAGACCGTCTGCTGTGCAGTATGAGGTCGCGCGTTGTCGTGCAGGAGCAGCGGAGACGAGCGATTGACCAATGCTGGTTGGAGATGCGCCAGCTTCTCCATCATTGTGTTCAGTTCTTCACAGTACACATCTGCAGTAATGCTCACCCCGTTTGGTAAGAAGCTGTGATGAATCACACCGGCGCTAGACCACCAAACAGTGACCATCACTTTTCTAGGGGTAAGTTTTCGTTTAGGGCATTGTTTAGGTGCTGAACCAGGATCCAACCAACTTGCTGAGCGCTTACGGTTATCAAACAGAATCCATTTTTCATCGCAGGTAACAATGCGGTTCAAAATTCCTTCATTTGTGTGTCTGTTGAGCAGTGCAAGGCACGTCTCGCCGCGTACTTCGCGCTGGCGATCATTGAGTTCGTGGGGCACCCATTTGTCAAGCTTTTTTACCTTGCCAATTTGACGCAAATGGACCAATATTGTTTTGACGCTAACGTCGAAAGCTGCTGCTAATTCAGCCGTAGATTGTGTATCATCAGCTTCCACAATCGCCTTTAATTCGTCATTGTCGACCAAAGTCTTCGGACGACCGCGAGGTTCATTTTTCAGGTCGAAATTTCCAGAACGGAAGCGAGCAAACCAATAACAAGTGGTGCGTTGGTTTGTAGTGTTAGCTCCGTAAACGTCGTTGATGTTGCGTGCCGCTTGTGCCGCGTTGCTGCCACGACGGTACTCATATTCCATAATTACTCGAATTTTTAACGTATCCATGATGACGAAAAAGATTGAAATGCGATGAAAATGTAACACTAATCAATAAAGAAATGACTACTTTTAGAAAAAAAAATCCATGTTTTTAAAATAAAATTAATTTGAAATTAGAATTCTTAGCCAAACAAAAATTATTTTGATTTGAAATGGCCAGTACTGCAGAACGGCAATTTCATAGGTAAAGACCTAATATTATAGATAATTATTTAACATAACAAAAAAGAAGCTCCAAGTGAAAAACGGGCTATTTTCAAGGCAAAGAATATTTTGGCGATGAATGTGAATAACGTAGCACCCGATGGCATAATCCAATAAGTATTACTCCACGTACTTCGTTTAAAATAGGTAATCCTGTGTTAACTTTACTAAATCACAGGCGAAACGTGCTCAGTATAATTCTGTAATATTTAACAATGTGGTTTAACTTGCAAGTTTCTCAGGAAACTAATTCTGCGCAGACTCCGAGGCTTATTATACTTTTGGCGATTAAGATCGTATTTCTGTTCTTAGTATTATGACGTCCGTTTTTTAGTAAAGGTAAACTCTTGTAATGTAATAAGGGTTGTTTTAATTATATTTGTACGTACTAAGAGTTTTTGGGGTACATACACACATACAAAAACTCACGGCAGACTGGCGTTATTTTTGGAAATCATACAAATTTGAGCATATTCAGGTCTCACGTGCCAAATTTGGGCACGCCACGATTGCGGCGGTAAGTCCCCTCTTTGAGAAGTGGTTTGAGAGGCGGCATGGCGTCCTCACCTTCCGCCTGACGCAGGTCCTCACCGGACACGGTTGTCTCGGGAGGTTCCTGTTTCGGAGCACCGCCGTGTCCTCGTGGAGGCGATCGGCGGCGGCGATCTCTCGCGTCCGGCCCTGTTCCAGGCCATGGTAAGGAGCGAGAGGGCATGGGGAGCCGTCACCTCCTTCAGCGAAGCAGTGATGCTCGCGAAGAGGGACGCGGCGCACGTGAGGGAGAGGCAGCATATGCGCCTTCGCGACCCTAGCCGCCGCAGGATACGGAGACGCCCTGGGCGTCGGGAATCCCAGGCCGATTTCCGGCCACCGTAGGCATGAGCTTGCGGACGGCGAGTAATGGGTAGCTCGCTGTCCGGTAAGGACCAAGCCCAAGTCGACGGCGCGTTGTGTCCCACGCGCGCCTCAAAGAGATGTCAGCACAAAAAGTGATGGGGCCCGCAAGGGTCGATGCCTGCCAGGGGTGCGGGTTTGTTCGAAAGAGACACCACAGCCCCTGGCATACGGGCTACTGAAGGAACACGGGTGGGTTTTAGTCAGTAAAAGTCTGACATGCCCTCCTGCTCCACCCAGAGCGGGAGAAGTTATTTGATGATTTCCCAACCAACAAAAAAAAAAAAAACCGTGCCAAATTAGGTACAAATTGTCAGTTTTTTTTCTAATTTCGTGGTAGCTCTTGGGATATTAGGAGTTGTATACAGAGAACAGCAGAGGCAGTGGTAACGACTCTGATTTCTGAGTGAGGCCGTGAGTTCAGACCCGACATGTCTTTGAACCAAAACTTCGAAGACATGTGACATCTATCAACCCGCACTGGGCCCGAAGAGAGAACGGTTGTGTCCCAGCAGTGGGATAATTATAGATTGATATACTATACACAGACTTAATTGAACTGAAATTGCTGGTTCTCGCCAGAGATTGGCTAAGCTGTTCAACAACATCCATACGCATGAACTCAAATCGTACTCTCGTACGATTGTATTTGGGTACACTAATTAATAGTCCGGTAGCATTGTTTTTTGCCAACGAATCTATTGGCTTGATTCCAAAGGTAGCTAGCTGGCTAGCTAGGTCCTATTGATCTAGCCTAAAATTTATTATTTTCATTATCCTTTATTTCAACATATATTATATACAGGATTTTTTTTTTTAATATATTTTCATTACTGTTATAATATGTTTTTCCCGTTTCTGCTTGTCATGTTGTTTACTCCTTTGCATTAAGTCAAAGAAAACATAGGGAGTGCTCGAGCAATATTTTAGAAATATAGGTCACTGTGTCCGTGGACAATCCATAGTAGTTTGTGCAGTTTCAACATTTAAGTTTTCTAGTTTCTTAAAATATTCTAGATACCTACTCTTTTACAATACAAATTCTGATAATC
Organism: Polymixis flavicincta; assembly: GCA_949987655.1. NCBI lineage: Eukaryota > Metazoa > Arthropoda > Insecta > Lepidoptera > Noctuidae > Polymixis > Polymixis flavicincta. The sequence continues at coordinate 3,561,970 of OX465180.1, forward strand.
ATTGATAGATTGATTGACATACGGTTTTTTAAATACGTCAAAGAACTTAGAAGCTAGACAATAATTATCAAAGTTTCATACTTTATTCTAGGTAGGAGCAATATAAGTTCTTTTATTGAGTTGAGAATTTTACCCAGCTGTATAAATATGATTAAATCTTTTCCATTTCTACTCTAACTACTTACTGAAGTCTTACAAACATAATAATGTGATGGATGCTAATAGAAATTGCTGGAACATTATAAATAGTACCTAACAAAGTCAGGCCGGCTTCTGCGAAGTATTGCAATTAATCATTGCAGTAATTATTCCTGTTAAGCTTGGCGATATTCATAAACAAAGTTATGGATACTATAGCGATTAATTTGTCAATATTCATAATCTTTAAAATTCAGATTGTGATCTGATTACTGTGCCACATGTTCTTTTAATAAAACCAATAACGTATGTTACAAAAACATTTCATTTATAAATAGTATGAAGGTCGTCAAGCCATGATATTAATGTCTCTGGGAGATATTGCCATAGCAAACGAGCTTGCAGACTGATGCATGATAGGTGTACAGTTTAATAATTATAAATGTTATAACAAAGTTGCTTATCCTCCGAATGATAATTAAAACGAAGTCTATCCTCCTTTCTTTGATAGTGACAACTTTAATGTAGCTCTTACAAAACGCAAAGAATTGCACGATCGGGCTAATTTTGTAACAAGATCGAAAGAAAAATATGTAGAAAGAATTTTTAAACTGAATATTTACATTTTCGTAATTTCTGTAGGAGAAACAGATCTGAGTTTACTTTACAAACTGTCTAGAACCAGGTCTGCATAAAGTTATTGTAGTGCCGTCCAACTATTCGCGAAATGCTTACGGTATTTTAGTTCAGTAAGCTTTTCAGGAGGCGAATCGTCTGAATCGTTTTGAATAGTGAATGGAATCGTTTTAAAGTTAGCTTTCATGGCAATTTCGGATCAAACTTCTACCTTAATGTTGTTAGTTTGTTTTAATTCATCGCTATTATTAATACTGGTTTCTTTCCCTACTATTTTATTGTCTAGTTTATATGGCCACAGTTCTTTTATGTCTATTGTATCTCGTTTAACTTCCATTTGACTATGTTATTCAGTATAAATGTTATGCAAACTTTTAGATCAGACAGATCTATTACTATTACCTAACACTTCCTTACGTAATACATTATTGTTCACAGCATACTCAGTTGAATGTTTGATATTCTTCTCACATCGCCTATTAATAAACACATAACATTATCTTAGTTTACAAGCGACACAATCTGTTAAAATCTATCACGCCTCTGAATTTGTTGGTATATGATTTTGGAGTAAATCTTTTTTGGAAAGATCCTGAACTTTGCTTTGATCATTATGTTGAGATTCTGGGAGAATTCAGCCTGATATTATAAGCTGAGATTTTTGTGGAGAATATTAATGATAGAGTTCAAATAGAGGCTTTTATCCTTCCAACCAAAAATCTCATTTTCAATCATTTAGTTCTCAGCGTTTCCTTTCATTAGATTTCCATAAAGAGGAATGCTTTCAAGAATCTAAAATCAGGTTAATCACCGTCGACCTTTGGTAATTAGTGTCTTTATCAGATTTCAAACAAAGAAAGGCTGTGTACGATAACGTTATCTTTCTACCTACTGACACAGTCGTTCATTTTATTTCTTATCGATTCTGGAAAACATGATTCTCATTTGGCTACCGGTAATGTTTCTTCTGATGAATGTTACCTGGGTTGGATTCGATCGTTTGTGATGATTTTAAGTGTGGAATCAATCATGATTAATTTAAGTACTTAGGTACCTAATAAAAAAACAAAAAAGTCTCTTTAGTTGAGTTTTGTTATTCTGGCTAAAGCCAAGTGTGCTTTAATTTTGTTAAAGTCTGGTTTTCACTGATATCAAAACTTTGGCTTCGACTTGGATTGTAAAATGTTAAGAATTTCAGTCAACCAGAAGTTCGTATTTGGTCTAACAACTTTCTTCCTTAAAGTGCTATCTAAATAGGCATACCCCCATGGGAAAAAGCGTGATTTTATGTATGTATTTTCATGATAACTGTTAACAAGAAATTTAATATCATTTTCCATTCACATAAGTACATAAATACTCGTCTACGTCTACGGAGTGATATATGAAAAATGCTTACCACGCGTCTCTTATAAGCCTCCCCTAGTCCTCGAATCTATGACGCGACAACTCTACAATACAAAGAATGAGCGTCATTCGCTAGAACGCTCATTCATTTTCATGCTTATGTGGCATAGCTACTGGTAGTTCTAATTTTTCTTTGGTTGATAAATTACATAATATGATATTCTATTTCTGTGAAGTGGCTCAAAAAACACTATTTTTCACGACAAAACTAAATAATGATTTCAAACTAGATGAGTTCGGTGTCACCTAACCGACGACTCTGACAAAAAAGACGGAAACGAACACAGATTCTGGTTGATTTTTACGATAACAATTGTCTCTCAAACGGTAGCACTTGTTGATAAAATTCTGTGAAAAGACACAAATTCAAAACATCTGTGATTGGTTAGCAACGCCCACGTATGCAAACAGTGTGGGTAGTTCTGGCTAGCGCAATCGAATTAACTGCATCGTTGGAGTTGTAGACCAATCAGTTGAATTGACCATCAGTTGCGTTGTATCCACAAGTTCATTGATTTCGCATTTAGAAACGTTTTCTAGCTCTTTATTTTGTTTAGTTTTCAGTTGATACCAGACAATTATGTAAAAATAATCTTCATGATTTTGTTACTGTTGTTGCGCCGATTATATTCTATGATTGATACGTGTGAATCACCCGCTGTTTCTATTTATAGAACATGACGTCATCCGCTCGCCGCGCCGGTATAGAACACCCTACCGGCGCGTCCGCTGAGAACGCAGCAGGGGGTCCTTCGTTCGGTCGTGATGGTGTTGACTTGTGTGGTGTAAGTGCACATTTGCGTTGTGGTACTGTTGTTATCCTCCTTACTACAATACTTAATACAACTCTTCCTAGACTTGCATGACTGCAAATCAAAGCGTGCACCATTTGCAAAAATTTCTATATATGATCTTAACTCCTCAAATAAAACAGGTTCACCAAACTCTAAAAAACAATGTAAATGATAACTTACTTTTTGAGACGTATGAGACTCCTCCAAACCTACAACGTAGGTAACAATATTATCGAAATAATCTAAAAGACACTGACGACAATCTTTTGTATAACACAAAACGTCAAAAGTTAGAAAATATTGAGTACACGGACGTAAAGACTTCTGCTTCTTAGCAGTACCACAACGCAAATGTGCACTTACACCACACAAGTCAACACCATCACGACCGAACGAAGGACCCCCTGCTGCGTTCTCAGCGGACGCGCCGGTAGGGTGTTCTATACCGGCGCGGCGAGCGGATGACGTCATGTTCTATAAATAGAAACAGCGGGTGACTCACACGTATCAACTACATGTAACCTAACGTAACCTACTGTCAGATAGTCGTTGTAAATAAGGTCGAGAATAGGGCAGACAAGTGAAACTGGCACTCGTCGGCCGCTACCGCGGCACCGCTCGCTTCGCTCGCTCGACTCGTGCACTTTGGTCACTATATCATTAACTAAACAATGGCATTTCATTATACTTTAAATCACTCTTTCCACATCCAAACTGCCAATACACTTGCTGAAGTGCAGCACCCTGATAAACATACTTCATGACACGACCCGGAACAGACATAACACTCCTAATGGGAGGACCCAAAGCAGTATTACGGCGAAATCGCCGAGGGCGCCTCGTCTTCCGACGATATACTAATCGTTTCTTGCGACCACGGAGGCGAATCCTCCTCAACCTTCGGAACACACGTCCGTACCGCTTCCCAAAACGGCTCCAACGCACTAACAAACAATAAACGGTTCTTTAAAGCATCATCCATACATTCATCCAATTCATTAGAAACAAATATAATAGGACCATGGAAACTCATCACCATATCACTCTCACATTTAACAGGAAAAGCATATTTTCTACCTTCCAATAACCTTTTCAACATACTAGGTACACAAAACTTATACGAAAACTCTTCAAATAAAATAATTTTATGGTAACCCTCCCTAAATCCTTGCATAAAAAATTTACCCACCCCAGGATAAAAAACATACTTCATATTAACACGACCAATCAAACACTCAATAAAAGAAGATTTACCAACATTTGAAGGCCCATACAAATACAATTGCTTCCTTTTATAACCTACAGTCCGAATATAATCGTTGTACCACATACATACTTCCATGGTCCAATTACCATAACAATCATTCAAAGGTCGCAAAACGACATCAACAACTGGTTCCTTTATATCATAAAAAACTTTCTGGAGAAAACGGTAACAAAACCTGTGCTCCATTACAAAAGGATCATCAAACCTAAACCTAGGAGTACGTCTAGCCCATAAAACAACCCGCATATTGAAATGCAGTTCGGACTCCTTACAATTATACAAAGGACTCTTATCCTCCTTACTACAATACTTAATACAACTCTTCCTAGACTTGCATGACTGCAAATCAAAGCGTGCACCATTTGCAAAAATTTCTATATATGATCTTAACTCCTCAAATAAAACAGGTTCACCAAACTCTAAAAAACAATGTAAATGATAACTTACTTTTTGAGACGTATGAGACTCCTCCAAACCTACAACGTAGGTAACAATATTATCGAAATAATCTAAAAGACACTGACGACAATCTTTTGTATAACACAAAACGTCAAAAGTTAGAAAATATTGAGTAGACGGACGTAAAGACTTCTGCTTCTTAGCAGTACCACAACGCAAATGTGCACTTACACCACACAAGTCAACACCATCACGACCGAACGAAGGACCCCCTGCTGCGTTCTCAGCGGACGCGCCGGTAGGGTGTTCTATACCGGCGCGGCGAGCGGATGACGTCATGTTCTATAAATAGAAACAGCGGGTGACTCACACGTATCAACTACATGTAACCTAACGTAACCTACTGTCAGATAGTCGTTGTAAATAAGGTCGAGAATAGGGCAGACAAGTGAAACTGGCACTCGTCGGCCGCTACCGCGGCACCGCTCGCTTCGCTCGCTCGACTCGTGCGCTTTGGTGGCTTTGGTCGCAAGAAACGATTAGTATATCGTCGGAAGACGAGGCGCCCTCGGCGATTTCGCCGTAATACTGCTTTGGGTCCTCCCATTAGGAGTGTTATGTCTGTTCCGGGTCGTGTCATGAAGTATGTTTATCAGGGTGCTGCACTTCAGCAAGTGTATTGGCAGTTTGGATGTGGAAAGAGTGATTTAAAGTATAATGAAATGCCATTGTTTAGTTTATTTGGTTTAGGTAATAAGAATGTTAAGCAGTATTTGCAAAATCAGTATGGAATGATGATTCTGAATAAAGTGGAATATGTAATTAGGAATATGGAGTTAAATCGGTATTATGATCAGGGAAAAGTAGAAGTTGTTAATAAACATTATACTGATTTGAGGGTTGATCCATTGTTTTCTCAAGATTCTTTTGATATTTGTTCGTATATTACTGCTAATCATGGGTCTTTTGGGGCGCCTGAGTTGACTGGTTCCTATGAGAATATTAAACGGACTCCTCTGCGTAAGGGTTGTAGTATTAAGTGGACATATTATCCTAGGTGTAAGAAGCGTGTTGAGACTACTGTTTTAAATTCTAAGGATAGAATTTCTGAGTATGTAATAGAAATGGGTACTCCTGACGTTGTAAATAATACTCATGCTGGTAAAGCATATATCGGTTTTGATGCTTTGGGGTTGCCTGCTTCTAATGATAATAACTCTTATTATGAATATAGTTTAAGGTATTTTATTTCTTACAAAGTGTATTGGACTTTTACAACAATAAATCCAGATAATTATAAGATTTAATTAGTTTTTTATTTTAATCGTCCTACGTAGGTTCGCCCACCGCGGCGCATGGGTGGTACGAATTTTTTTGGGGTGGGAATTATATTTGGGCGGGAAAGTTAATGATATAGTGACCAAAGCGCACGAGTCGAGCGAGCGAAGCGAGCGGTGCCGCGGTAGCGGCCGACGAGTGCCAGTTTCACTTGTCTGCCCTATTCTCGACCTTATTTACAACGACTATCTGACAGTAGGTTACGTTAGGTTACATGTAGTTGATACGTGTGAGTCACCCGCTGTTTCTATTTATAGAACATGACGTCATCCGCTCGCCGCGCCGGTATAGAACACCCTACCGGCGCGTCCGCTGAGAACGCAGCAGGGGGTCCTTCGTTTACCCACCCCAGGATAAAAAACATACTTCATATTAACACGACCAATCAAACACTCAATAAAAGAAGATTTACCAACATTTGAAGGCCCATACAAATACAATTGCTTCCTTTTATAACCTACAGTCCGAATATAATCGTTGTACCACACCGCAAATGTGCACTTACACCACACAAGTCAACACCATCACGACCGAACGAATAAGTAATAAACCGAATCGTATAAGTTTTGTGTACCTAGTATGTTGAAAAGGTTATTGGAAGGTAGAAAATATGCTTTTCCTGTTAAATGTGAGAGTGATATGGTGATGAGTTTCCATGGTCCTATTATATTTGTTTCTAATGAATTGGATGAATGTATGGATGATGCTTTAAAGAACCGTTTATTGTTTGTTAGTGCGTTGGAGCCGTTTTGGGAAGCGGTACGGACGTGTGTTCCGAAGGTTGAGGAGGATTCGCCTCCGTGGTCGCAAGAAACGATTAGTATATCGTCGGAAGACGAGGCGCCCTCGGCGATTTCGCCGTAATACTGCTTTGGGTCCTCCCATTAGGAGTGTTATGTCTGTTCCGGGTCGTGTCATGAAGTATGTTTATCAGGGTGCTGCACTTCAGCAATCTTAGCGAGTATCATCTTAGGTATCTAAATATTATCATCATAAATTACACAATTTATCAGTCTAATCCTGTACAACTACACAGGTGTTAACCTACACTTTTCTTTGTTTATATGGCACAGGTGTTGAATCTTAATTTGGTATAGCAAGTGATAATTATCTAACAATCATTGTTGACGAAGTCCAAAAGGCTAATGATCTCTAGAAGAATTCCCATGTTAACATAAATTCGGTGTATGTTTTTATCGAAAAACGATAAAGCAAGCATTATTAATGCACGAAACCAATTTCGTTTATTCGGGCAGTGCTAGCCACGATTTATATGAAAAGGAAGGAACACGAAACGGCGTGCCTTTGCGTAGGTATTGATGAAAGGCCAAATTTCAATAACATGGTTGATTCTATACCTTTGGGAGAAGAGGAGACGGTGAGAAAACTCGAGAAAATTAATGTTACTGTTAAAAGTTATCTCTAACAGTTACATTGAACGAAATTAAATGCTAAGATGTTGATTCTTGATCTGTACCTATCTTTGCTTAGTAGACATTGTCGTCTTCCGAAATAAAGAGGTGAACAATAAGCAATCCCTCTTCCTCTATTAATGCTGGTCACGTACTCGTCGTAATCCCAAGACGTTTCAATCATTAGAGTCTTGTTATCTTTCTCGTCTTCTTACACCTCAAGACTTGCATCTTGGAATGGTATAAAGAGGTCGTTTCATCGTTTATCAGGATGACTTGTGACCTGAGAGACTTTACATCGAAAAATAATATGACATCACGCCTTGTCCCATGTAATAGGGACCAAACCAATAACACTTCGAAACATTATTGTTAAATAACTTATTTATGACAGTTATTTTTCACTTTGTAGTTTTTTTTTTTTTGTAAATAGTTGTTTTTTTTTGGTAAATGTTTTGTCGTTACCACAAATAAAAAATACCCAAAACGCTATGGAAGTGCCTATTTGTTGCGCCACTTCTTCTTCCCAGCTAAAGCACTAGGAAGTTGTGAAGGGCGGGCTTTTTTGGGGACTATCTTTTATAATTTTTGACGTTCAATAAGTGCTGACACCAGCCTAGTTTGAATAAATTACTTTTGCTTTTTTTATAATGTTGAAAGACTTCGCTCGATTTCTCCAGGATCCCATTATCAGATTCTGATTTGATGACAATTATAATACCTTTTTCAAATCGATAAACACGACACGAGTAATCGAGGAATATTTTTTTTTAAACGATTCCAAAGAACTGAGAACCTAATCCTAATTTTAAGTCGGTTAAAAAGACGTTCATATAATGTAATATAATAGATTATCTTTATTTTCCTCTTCCTCCACAATTGAGTACGACCTTTTGATAACCGGTCATTGAAGCAAAAACTGTTGTTGGTGATATTAGAAACCGGTTACATACAATTACGTAAATTATGACAAGGAGATGAAGAACTTGATTTATGTCTTAAAATTTGATAATAAGAGTTGCTAAAATTAGAATTTGTTTTAATGTGATCTTTTGAGATTCGCTTGAATCATCTAACAACACTGGTTCACCACCTAGAAAACTAGTTTTGACACTGTGCTAATTCATAAAGTAAAATAACAAAACTAGGTACTCCAGTCTATTAATTGCCAGTAGAGATACATGAAGTAGAAAATTTTAAGGATGTCACCGTAAGATTGTGAACACCGTTAGTTTAAAATCTCGCGAGATTAAAAACTGTCTATAAATTGTGAACTGCACCAAACTGCTTGCAGACCGAATAGGTTTTTTTTTTTTTTTTTTTTTTTTTGGGTGGGAAATCATCAAATAACTTCTCCCGCTCTGGGTGGAGCAGGAGGGCGTGTCAGACTTTTACTGACTAAAACCCACCCGTGTTCCTTCAGTAGCCCGTATGCCAGGGGCTGTGGTATCTCTTTCAAACGAACCCGCACCCCTGACAGGCATCGGCCCTTGCGGGCCCCATCATTTTTGTGCTGACATCTCTTTGAGGCGCGCGTGGAACACAACGCGCCGTCGACTTGGGCTTGGTCCTTACCGGACAGCGAGCTACCCATTACTCGCTGTCCGCAAGCCCATGCCTACGGTGGCCGGAAATCGGCCTGGAATTCCCGACGCCCAGGGCGTCTCCGTATCCTGCGGCGGCTGGGGTCGCGAGGGCGCATATGCTGCCTCTCCCTCACGTGCGCCGCCTCCCTCTTCGCGAGCATCACTGCTTCGCTGAAGGAGGTGACGGCTCCCCATGCCCTCTCGCTCCGTACCATGGCCTGGACCAGGGCCGGACGCGAGAGATCGCCGCCGCCATCGCCTCCACGAGGACACGGCGGTGCTCCGCCCAAGCAGGGCAGACCGCCACCGTGTGCTCCACCGTGTCCTCAGGGCGATCTTCGCAGTGGAAACACCCGGGCGTTTCCTCCCGCCCTATCCGAAACAGGAACCTCCCGAAACAACCGTGTCCGGTGAGGACCTGCGTCAGGCGGAAGGTGAGGACGCCATGCCGCCTCTCAAACCACTCCTCAAAGAGGGGACTTACCGCCGCAATCGTGGCGTGCCCAGCACTGGGTTGCGACAATCGCTCTCTCCATGTCACCATGAGATCCCGCCGGAGCTCTGTCTGCTGTGCCGCGATTTCCTGCGGCAGCGGACTTACGCCCCGGCGTTTGGCCTCCTCGCGCCACTCCCATATTTGCGCGAGGACCTTTGCCTCCAGATCCCATGGCGGTAATCCGGCAAGGAGGCCCACCACCTCGCCGGAGATCGTGCGATATCCCCGGATCATCCTGATCGCCATGACCCTATGGGACGCCCTCAGCTTGCGAGCTGGTTGGCGCCTCAATGTAGGCGCCCACACCGGCGCCACGTATAGGGAGACCGAATAGGTTAGGTTAGTACAGCGACCAACCGCGCGCGAGCCGAGCGAGCGAAAAGAGCGGTACCGCGGCAGCGGCCGGCGAGCGCTACTTCCAAGTTAGTGGCAGTTACTTGGCTATTTTAGTATTGGCGCAAGGTACTATCAGTCTTGATATCAGTTCGCAATTTGACGAACAGGTTATAAACTATTGAAAAATAGTGCGTTTAATTGTGAATGGTTTTTGCCAGATAGATTATAAAATAACGGTGTTGACAATCTTACGGTGAAAATATGTATTTAAATAGACTAAAAAGTTGACCACACCTTTTACTACTCCACTAAATACTTTAAAAGTATTGTATCGAATATCAAAAGAAAATCATTTCGAACTTTAATACTATCAAAGGCGGCTCTAATTTCCCCGAACTTTAACCGCAGCGTCGATACCAGCCCACATAATAAAGTAATAAAAGTCCGAAGAACGGTCTCCAATGATCATAGATGAGCATCATAAAAATTGATTGATCGCCATCGTTTTTCAAACTCTCTGACGTGTTACCTTGCGTCGTGTTATGAATACTAAGTACTTGCTCCCGACAGTTTCATTGAATATCATACGTGATATTAGCTGGATACTGGACTATGGATTTTACTATAGATATTGTTGTTAGGGACGTTTGAGAAGTGAGTAGCCGTCTGATGGTATGGGTAAAACATAATTATTAAGTGTTCAACTTTTTGAGAGAGCGCTATAACATCTGCAGTAGATTCAAATAAACACTTAGGCCGATGATAAAAGGCATAGGAAATGTTCCGAATCATATAAGGTTGTGCTAAAGATACCACTTACCTGTCAAATTTGTTGGAACTCATAATCTAATTTTAATAAAATGGAATGAAAACATTTTTAACTAAGTAAAAACCCCTTATGTCTTGTGGCAAATTATGTACATCGTAGGTACACGAGTAGTTGCTTAGCCTTGAAATGAACCATCAACGATTTATAGTATCGAAAAATACTCGTCGGTAGCGACTTGAGGATTCATTATGTGATACCGCCCGTTTTTTCAACTAAACAAAAGTACCATCAGTATCTTGAATATTTACAACCAAATTATATACGGCTCGCTAACTCCATAATCTTTTACGATGGTAGAAAAGTAAATAATTGAATTTTCATTTCCTAGTCGTAACATGAATAACGTAATACATTTTCCGTGCCCGAAATAGCCAGTAGCAAGCAAACAAGCGTGGGTGTTACATATATATTTTAAGACCTAATGGAAGACTATAGTGTGAATACAGAAGTATTGTTGAAAGCACTAAGCGAGGCAGAACATAATTATCAGCCACGTAGACAAAGATAAAGATAAAATAATGCAGAAAGGCGTGCAGGTCTTTATCGCATGTTGGTAGTAGTAGAGCTTTTGCAAGTCAAGAGAGTCAAGAGTGTCAAGAAAATCAACAAGACTGAACTGTTTATAAAACTGTCGTCGAGGAAATATTGTTCGTACCCGTGGGAGTGGCCACAGTGATTTTGTTAATTGATTTGTTTGGCTACCACTTCTATTTCTTGTCGTTGTTGTTTGTAGACCTTTTAATGCCATTACAATGGTCCGGTATTTTTCCAAGTATTTCCTCAACTTTTCCGTTGATGATGATCTGCTTTGCCGATGTGTTGTTGGTATCAGCTGGAATGTTGTCTACTAATTTAATCGCAATCAAATACAGTTGCCACTGGTTTATTTTTGCAGTATTTTGGCCAGTTTAGTCGAATCCTACAAATTGCCAAGGAATGTCCAATTTCATAGACCCATTTATAACTTTAAAGGTCTCTTTGAACATCCTTTGTTGGAATCTGTTCTGTTTAAGCAATATAAAAATGAAATTGCCACTTTATTTCTATCAATAAATCAGAAACAAGCTCTATGTTTGTCCGATCCATTTTGTTGTTCGATTCTGTTAGTGTGACGTCATTTGAAAGAAAGTCGATAGTCCTTCTACGTCTGACAAATGTCGCGGTCAATGTTTTTCCCATACGACTTGCGTCACAGTTACTATCGCGTTCCAATTTTAATCTATTTTAGCAAAAATGGTGTTAAGGTTATAAGTTTATTTGTAAAAGATGTGGCTGACCACATCTCTTACAAATAAACGTATAACAGCAGAACCAATTAAATGATTATTGGTTCTAGAGTTTTGATAAGTTAACCTTTTATCCAATACTTGCTGCAGAAAATGGCTAGTATTCTCTGATAGCAGTGCCTTATTTACGATATGATGGTACTCCAGAAAAAAACTAAATAATATGATGATTAAAGATTTTGATTGAACAATAATCATCAAATGTAAAATAAGGAGGGTTTTGCAAAGGCTGTCACAAAAATGTGTGGTTTCATGAACTTTTAACAACAGTACCTGTGCCAAATGAAAGCGGTTTTAACTAAGGCTTTTGGCTTAAATTGTAACTGATTAATCCAATGGGAGACGTAGACCTTGGGACTTTTACGTATATACGGCTACATGAAGCTTATAAATTTCCAGTTAGAAATGTTCTCTGGAGGAGAAATATAGATATAGCTTGATATGCGTATCATTGTGATGGACTTTTTTCTTTCAAAATGATATAATGTTCTCACATCTTTTTCTCATTCGAGCTATTGTGTGTGTTGTCACAACACCGCTTCACTTTTTTGTGAATGTTAGAAGATATTGTGACGTCTGAAATGAATCAGTCTTCTTCACTTTGATTGGCAGTTGTTATCCACCCGGTTGACGATACAAGCCTCTACTCAAGTTATTTATTTTCTTATTCAGTTAAAAAGGCTGGTGGATTTATTTCGTTTCTCAGACCATTCACTTACAGCAAATTTATCGATTAATGGCTAGACTTTTCTAGAATTGTGTGCACCTCGTCCGATTAGTTTATATCTGGGGCGCTTTTATGAGATGGGACGATTTAGCTTATTTTAATTTCCATTGGTATCATAGTATTTCATATTATACCGTTTTTATCATGAATAAGGAAAATGGATACTTTCAACTTATCTTTGTTAATCTACCCTGATTTAAAATCGTCGATTCGATAATGTTGTTATAAGCCTAAAATCATATACCAATTTTTTTATTTGGATTAATAATCTTTTAATAACATCAGGCATTTAATTTTGACAACACAGTTTTAAAAAAGTTTACAAGATAAACTAAGGTATTTTTAAGTGGATTGTAAAAAGTTTAAAAGTTGCATTTCATTCCGAAGACCAGACCAAAAGAGTAACAAGTTTCGTGTTCAAGTTTTTATTGTGTTTTAAACATATGCATAACTTGCTTATTTTTAACTTTTTTAACCCGTACAAGGTTTAAAAAGAGTAAATCTTACAATTTGCAAATAAAATAAGTGTATCAATCTAAATGCCGTTTTAGGATTTGGAAATTGGTTTTTATCTTCCTTAAAACCGGCGCGTCATCATTTGGTATTATCCAACATTTCTTATAAATGGTAAAACATGCTGGTTTTATAAATTATTTAATTTTCGGAGAGTTATTACAATACTTAGTGTGTTGTAATAATTTTGCTAAATATCGTTGGACTGTTAAGATAATGATCTGAGTGGTTGGCTGTTAAGATAATAAGTTGAGTGGTTGGCTATTAAGATGATCAGTGGTAAATGAGATGACAGTTAATGGATTAATGCAGCGACCCTACATAAATTGGGATACTCATGACGTTTATGACTATCGGAAACGTAATTGTGACCATAGTTCCTAGTATTTTCTTCAACCTTCAAAGATTCACCGTCATCAAAAACCTTCCCTGGTATTAAATCTTCTTTCTCTCTCTTTCCAGGGCCCGAAATCACACGATGTCAATGCAGCGATGACGTCTGGCCTAAAGATGGAGTCGAAAGGCACGCAGATCCACTTGCCGCTGATGGGTCGCGGCAGCCGAGGAGAGCTGAACGACAAGGTTACCTTCGCTCAGGTCAAGTCACCGCCGTACACTGAGCCACTCAATAATGGACAGGTGTTGGGGTAAATATCTTTTCATCATAATTATATTTTGTTCGATAGGATTAGGTGACAATATGTTTGGAACGGTTAGCCTGGTAAGTCCAACAAATCTTTTGAAGTGATAAAAAATAATACAGCCATAGATTGGCTAATATCTGAGGCTTTCATTACATAGAAGTATAGAACCTCCTCCTTTTATACAATTTTTTAATCTTATTTTTTTTATTTTTTTTTACATTGTTCTCACATATAGAAGCACCAAGAAATGTTCCCAAAATGTTGTAATACCCACGATTTAAAAGAGTGTCCTTGGAGTTTCTTGCCCGTTCTTCTCCATAGAGATCTACGTTTTTAGAATGGGCACCTAGCTTCAACTTCGATTTTTGTTTGACAATTCAAAAGTGCCTGTGAAAGGTTTAATTGAAATAAATGCTTTGAGTTTGAGTTTATGAAGTCAGTTAAAAAGTCACAGAACATGATGCCATTGTTTTGCATATAGCAAAAGCCAATAAAACCATGGTAGGTAACAATCATTTCTAACAATCAGAACAAGAAAAATCTGTGATGAAAATACCCAATGATCAAGATACGATTTACCAAACATATACGCAGACTTACGGAATTCCCCGGTGAGATACGGACAGAGAATAATAAATTCTTAGCATCCTGAAAAAGGCCGAAACCAATTTCAGTTTACTTATAACTTTCTGAATGAAATGAAAATGGGACGGTCAATGTTTTGGTGCTGTATGTATATTAAGATATAATAACGGTTGCGATTTTGGGAGAGAAAGGTCAAATTGGAGATGTAGAATGAATTACATAAAGTCTTAAATTAAAAAGATAATTGTCGCTAAAATAATACCATAATGATTTTTTTTAGAACAGGTTACTGTTGGTACACTCAATATAAAAGAATTCTCTTGTCAAATATCAAAAGAAATGTTGAAAAAAATATAGAAAGCTAGAAAAGTGTGCAGACATCTGAATTGTAGGCACTTGGCTCACTTGTAAGTCGGAAAGGGTGGCGTGAACCCACATACATACAATAAAGTAGCTAGGAGCTAGACATTCTGAATTCAATACAAGATCTGCTAAAAAAGGGGTCTTCAAACTTTGTTCTCTTTGTTTTCTGTTATTCTCAGTGCTAATGTACCAAAAAGTTTTTGCAGCTAATAAAAAGTTGGAAAACGTACTTAGCTGTTTCTTCTCCATGTTACTGCCGTCATTCGGCCATCTGATATATGTTATTAGCTTGGTAACAAACAAGAAAAAATTATAAATTGTTCGTTTTGCTTTGCTCGCTCAAGTTTTTTTGGTCGAACTCGGGTTCAAGGCGAGAATTATTTAAAGCTGAAAAGACGCAGAATTATTTTGACGTTTTTGTAGAGATAAAAAATCTTCCACAATATATAAAATCCAAGATACCTAGGTATCGTGAATTGTTATATATTGTTCAAGATTTTTTGAATAAAGTAGAAGTTGAAATGTGCCTTTATCACGACATAATTTAAAGATCTTAAACATAACATACCTAGTAACAATTAAGTTCTTAACAAAGCAGCATTATTAAACTATAACAAATAAAAGCATCAAATTAATATTCTAACTGTATCGTCGTGAACTCATGACGTAATTTCCTAATTGATTAAGATGAATTATTCAGCTGAATCAGACAAGCAACACATCTTAATATTTGTATTTATATAAAAACTTATACACGAGAATATCTTTTAAAACTTCAAACAGATTTTATCTCAAGAGTAGCTTTAATATGTACAGTTTAGTGCAGACGTAAAATTTTAAACCAACATCCTGTTGCAGAATTTTAATTAAGGCAAACACATTCTGTGTAAAAAATTAGTCCTATCTAGGGAAAAGGGTACGAGGACTAATTTTCCGCCAACTCTGTATGAAAGCGAGCGTAAATAAACGTGATGGTTAACAACATGGCATTTACCACAGACTTAACTGAGGTCATATTTGGAAAACCGCCAAAAATTGAATATATAGAGCTTTATGACAACACTCCATTCATTAATATTGTTGCTTTAGGATTCGTGAAAGAATAATTTTTGTAATAAGTCACGGTGGCTGATAAATGTGGTGAATGTATGAACAGTATGAAAAATCCAAATGATAAAACTAATTTACCAACTGAAATGGGTTATAATAATAAATAATTCGGTATTAGTATCTGTCGCTCTATTGCTGTTCGAAAATGTCTATTTTCTATTGATAAAGTTAATCAAATCTAAAAGTGATAATGATAAATGATATTATGTAAAAATTAGAAAAGCTTTGTAAATTAATTTGGACTTAACTGATTAAGGTAATCAGGATTATTGCGTGCCGTTTAGATCTAAGTTAGGCTTTATTTAAACGTAAGTTAACCAATCCAGCTACATATATATCGATAGATATAATCCTTTAATTAAGTTATAAGTGCTCTCCACGTTACCATTAGAGCACTCACGTGAAGCACTTTATGATTGGCTTTTAATTACTACAATTAGCACCTTAAAAGATGATAGAAGTACGAGTATTTTTAGAAGCGTGCTATGTGCGTGAGTGAAATTTCTTTTGATACTCTGTGGTAACTGAATTATTTTGTATGATATTGTCTTTGACGTCATTGGTTGAAACGGTAAATTCAGCCGGCTGAGGCATGTTTTGAACGGTAGTTTGAAATAAATTTTAGTTCTAAATGAAAAAAAAAAAAAAATCAAACTTAACTTAACTTAACTTCAAATCATACTTAGCTCAAAAGTTAAATACTTTTGAGCTAAGTATGATTTGGAAATGGTTTGTATTAAACTTCACGCTCGTAAACAAAAAAACGTTTGACCATAATTTCCATGAAAAAAAATTCTACGATGAGAAAATAGCATACAGTGTCAAATGTGTGCGTGTCTTTGCCTATATTAAATTCAGTTGCACCACTTTTTGATTTTCTGTTACTTCCTTATTTCTTACACTTGTTTCCTCCATTCCCATGCTATTTATAATACACCAGCTGATTCATACACTAAAGGTTGCTGACGATTCTCAAGACCCACTTCAGAGGCTTCCCTCCTTGTAAACTTACGTGCACACTTACATTTACGTAAAACCGTGCTGTTACATGTTTTTCTTTTAATCTTTTTGACGAGTCATTCAAGTTTGGATACAATACGATTTGATATCATGAATTCATAAGGAGTATTTAAGTGTAATTCATTAAATACATTTTGTAGTACCTATATGCCTTCAACTTTTTTCCTGGGGCAACGTCATATAGGTTGATAGGCAACAGCATTGCCCAGGTATGCTGGCCCAACTGAAACCTAATTTTCCTAAAGGTTGCGTAGGAGAGGTCGGGCGGCCATTGTTTTAAATGAAACCAGAATATAAATGTCCACTGCTGATCCCATCTCCCATATTAATGAATGTGTAAGCAGTAAAAAATGTTGCTGAGACAGTTTGCAGATTTGCAAATTTAATTTTAAAAATATCCAGCGTTTACTTTAGAACATTACCACCAAAATATAATAAGTAACATTAAATCCTATCATTTAAACCCTAAAAAGCTTTCTGTGGTTTTTAAACTGCGAACACAATCGTACTAAGAGCGCAATTATCTTTTATTTCTGCGCCAGTTTCTTAAGGGTCTCGGTTTAATAACGTTTCCTTTCAGATATTCTGGATCCTACCTACAGGCACGTTTATATTTTCGTGAACAAGATTCGGGGTAAACATTATTAAGGGTGCCTGCTCAGTTTGTTGGAACGACGCCTTTGTCCCTCCCATTGCTTAGTTCGTTAATTTTGTATGATGCTCCACTATTACATGTTTCAAGGTTGTACATAATACTCGTTGCCACATTAAACAGGGTATAATTATTACTCAAATTATACGAAACTCCGTTTAATAATTATTGCTAATGGGTTTCTTCGTTATTAAGATAATTATAATCACCTTCTTAATCAGCTATAAGAAGTTCTATGTTAAGCATTGTGGCGATATTATTATCCATTATTTCTGATTTATTAAAGCAATCTGGATCTTTTGTATCGAACAACTTCTGTTACCTTCTTGATCATTAGGTTATCTTTTACAAACACTCAACAATTCTTGACCTTATGTTGTGGTTTTAGGCATGGGTCATTCATGTAGTTATTCTTGGACAATTTGCCAGAATACTGTTTACATAGGAAAAATCCAAGCTTTTTGCAATAACGACCCACTAGCCCTTAAGCCCAAATATTTGTCCCTGTTTGTTTGTGCCCTGTTATACAAACAGACATTGGTAATAGGGTGTCAGTGTCAGTTGTTATGTAGAATATTCGGAATTCCACGTATCGTCAGTATTACACACGCTATTTGATAAGGGTGTCTGAAAAGTGGATTGACCTTTATATCAGCTTGGAGGTCATAAACTGCCGTTAGATTTTTTATAGAATTTTATTTACGGATATTTTATGTAAGATGTGAGACTGAAAAAGTATAAGTTTAGGTGTGAACGTTCAATATCATTAGATAATTAATTGTAAGTGATAGTACAGGATAACCTATCACTACCTGGCCTTTTCCCAAATACATATGTTTGGGTCAGCTGAATACTATTTTTTTATATGGAGCTACTACCTCCATAACCCAATTAATAATGGGTAACTTGATACCGCTTGGTAAGTTTGAAAACCGACTGTCTACAAATGACACCCGGGACCAACGGACTCCGAGGCACGGAGGGGTCTTGATATGTAACCGATGCGGTCCGGTACCGATGAACCGCTCGCAGAAAGCGTTGCACAGTCTTCGATCTACCCGTGCGGCTGTTATGTTTTAGCCACAAGCCCATGTACACATACTAGATGGACGGTACAGGACAATGTCAGGTACAAATGAAATCATAAATACCTATTGATTTTGAAAATAAATAGCACATGGGTCTAACTTCAAATTGCGTTGAGATTTTATTTATTAAATGAAAGAAAACTGTGAACATCAGAATGACTGGCCAAAATTACTTACTTTTGAATATTACTAAAATCTAATACCTATTTGGTACTATTTGATACCTTTGTTTAAATAACTGGTACCTAATTAATAATCGAGAAAATGAATTTAAAAATGGCAGTCATCCTGACATCAGAATGACTGCCCACATTTAGGATCTCCACGTAAGGGCTCCAAAATTTCAATTCACCTTTAAAAAAAAATTGTACCTATTTGATACCTAAACATATATTTTTTCTAGATTTTTAGGACAAAGAATAAAGATTTTATTAGAGAGTTTTTGTTTATTACGGTGACAACGTAAGATGAATTATCCATACAAACGTAACAGTTAAATCATTTGCAATTTGAGCATATTTCCACCATATTATGGTGATATTCGGATTCAGACAATATTTATCTAGGCTCGTAGGGGTTTTTTATTCCAAAATACTTCCCTAAAATGAAGTTTAAGCGAATTGTATTTCGCACATTTTTACAGCTTAAACGACATGTTTTCTCATTGTTTTTTTGGTATTATAACCAACAATATCCGTAATATTGATATCCTAGAAGCAAAGCTCATACTATCAAAATTTTGGAGTCCTGACGTGGAGATTCTTAATGTGGGTAGTCATCCTGACGTCAGAATGACTGCCCAATTTTTTTTTCATTTTCTCGGTTGTTAATTAAGTACCAATTATTTAAACAAAGGTATCAAATAGTACCAAATAGGTATTAGATTTTAGTAATATTTCAAAGTTGATCGGTCATTTTGGCCAGTCATTCTGATGTTCACAAGAAAACTTACAGCTTATGACCCTATCATTAAAATATGACTTAATGTAATTTCAATTACATACTAAAGAATTTTTAAATTTTGTATCCTTCGCCACGCTTGTTTTACAAACTAAAGTGCTACGTAATATTACATTAATATTCAATGAAAAGAAAAGCAAAACGCAAAAGTATATAACCGTAATAAAATCCTGTCACTATGCAAAGATACAACTTGACAACTGTTTCGGGAACACTGAAATAAATTCATGACGCACTGAAATCCATACACATCATAAGATATGTATGGATTCCAGTGCATTAGAAATAACAAGAACCCGGAAGGATTTCACAGTAAAACGGACATTTATGTTGTGATTACTATTCGTACTCTATTGTATAGTAAATATGATTGTTTTTTACTCCAAGGTCTTGTTCCAAACCAAAATGACTAGTCTACTAACTGTGTTGATAACGGGATCGCTCCGGATGCAATATTCAGATGTAACTTGTGAATTGAAACCAACTCTGACGTCAATGGCTCCAACACTATTCATATGAAAGCTGTCCAATCGTAGGCATTTATGAATGTTGGATTTGTTTTTTGTCAGAAGGCCTGAGCATAATCTACCAAATACATAAAACATCAATTTGGTGTGGTACCTGATTTAAATCAGATCTTGCAATGTCGCCTAGAGTAAACAGGATCAGATGCTTTCAGTTCTATTCGTGATCTTGACGCGTGATAAGCTCTTCTATGAGCTCCGTACGAGTTCGAAAGTGATCAGGAAAACTCGAAATGGATACGTGAGTAATAAATACCATCACATAATTTTACACTTCTTAAAGTTTCTGGATTATAAATATTTAGGATAATACTGAAATCGAAATCACGGCCCGAAATACAGAAAGATGTTAGCCCAGTATTTAGGCCAGTGTCGTCATTGGCGTTTATATTTACAAACACTTTTATATCTTTCGTTGTAAGTTGATTGCCAAGTACGCTCGGGTTTGATAGTGTCATTAGAAGTCCCATAGGGAAAGTTGGTTCATCACTTCGAACATGCGACGGTGCATTAGCAGTAATTACTTCACCATCACGTTTGTGCTGACATCTCTTTAAGGCGCGCGTGGAACACAACGCGCCGTCGACTTGGGCTTGGTCCTTACCGGACAGCGAGCTACCCATTACTCGCCGTCCGCAAGCCCATGCCTACGGTGGCCGGAAATCGGCCTGGGATTCCCGACGCCCAGGGCGTCTCCGTATCCTGCGGCGGCTAGGGTCGCGAGGGCGCATATGCAGTACCACTGAGTCCTTTTGTCTGGCGTTTTACAAATGAGTGTAAAAGGGCAAGTCGATTTATTTTATCCGACTTCAAAAAGGAGAGGTTATCAATTCGACATGTTTAAATATTATATTTTTTTATGTATGTTCGGGCATAATTCCGTCATATATAGACGGATTTGCAAAATTCTTTTGCAAATCTGGAATGCAAATAATTTTTGTTCGAAAGAGGTTTATTCCGAAATGGCCCCATTTATATTTCATATAGATCCTGGTGCCTTTCGGTGACAGACAAGGGTACTCTTCAAAAAATTACATGATTTGCTGTAATTTTTTGAAGAGTACCCTTGTCTGTCTTAGTTTTAATATTCTTTATTTTGATTCCGTTTATTTAAAATGTGGTAATTCCAGTCAACGAGGTTGCTTTCGTCATCATTATCATCAGTATCTTGTCCTTACCCCAATTGATTTAGGGTCGGCGCAGCATTTCTTTTTGTTCCATCTCTTCTCTAATAGTCGTCATCTCATGAAGATAATGATAATATGAACATGAAAAACACTGACTTCGATGACGTACAATAATATTTCGAAACAAAGTTAAAAGTAGATAATAATTATATTTACATTGTTGACCTTTCTCCAACATAAATATTATGCTTATGTGTCATGATGTCAGAATATAATTGAATGGAACCCATCCATTACGCGAATTGCGATATTGCCCTTGGTTTGGTTTCCGCAAACAATGATATCGCGTAGTGACCTATTAGTAATATTATCGTTTTCGCTAAGAGTATTATGACATGTTAAATGATTAGTTTAAAACTCGCTTTATTTGTCAACGGTTGTGTAAAGTTTTGCTCTCTGAATATCTTCACACATTATTTTATGTTGCAGTAGCAGAACTAAGAGTGTTTTAAACAGTGTCAGTTCAAGTTAAGCAGTTCTTTCAGACTAATGCATCCTGTCACATTTAATAATTTTTCGAGAGTCAGGTATATTTTAATAATTTTTGTTTGTATTCACGTATTCTAACCGATACTCCTGCTCCATGATCAGCAAAAACCAGCATTCCAACGCGTTGTAAATGACTGAATAACTGACATGACAACATGTTACCTATGCTCAAAATTCTGTAATGACCGTGTTTGGAATAATTATGAAACAATTTCATACCTGTCCGGGAAACGTGGAAAGCTGTAATAGAACTACGCAAATGATTTATGAAAACAACATGATCGTTTTGGGAACACAATCCTGTATACTTCATAAAACGTATGAAAACATTAGACGTGTAAAAAGTAGCTTTTATTAACTTTGCGTAATCTCTAATGGCGGACAAGAAAATAAATATTGGTGCTATAGTGCTACAGATCCGATAAAAAGAAGGTTTGAATCTAATTAGGTGGCAGTTCAAGGTTTTATTCACAGCTTATGAATACAGCAGCGAAAGCAAGAATGATGTCGTCTATTTAAACGAAACACTAGCATCTACTTTTGTTAAACTATGATGAGGTCTAGACGTTCTCAATTTAGACAAAAGGTTTTATTTTAGTTCCATATAAAATTAACATTTAGAAAAAACATCCAGCACTTGCGTTTTGAGTGTTTATGCACCTTAAAAATATAGTGACGAAAAGAATCAGTTTATCTAGGTTCAAGTCGTCAAAAAAAACGATCTTATTTCCTTCGTCGATCCAAAATTGTATTAAGAATAAAATGAAAACTTCGATAACGTCTATTTAAGTAAAAAAGGAATTACAGCCAGTGCTAGGCATTCTTTATTAGTTTTTGCAAGAGAAAAAACTGTGTCCCTCGCAGATGACGAGAAAGAAAAGGGCATTATTTACAAGAGAGCGTCATATGTGGCAGCATTTGAATGCTTATCTCACTTTATTGGATTTTTTTGCGTGTACCGATACAAAACTGGAATCAACAGCTGTCCTTAATATATATGTTACGATAACACAATGAAATATTATCTAAATATATTTATGTTACCTAAGTTATTAATCTTCCATTCAATTTTGTTACAGAGGCTCGCAGATCAATCTGTGCAACGGTGGTGCCGGCACAACAGCCATGACAGGCCTTCCTAAAATACCCAACGGGTATGGAGACCAGAAGAAACCCATGGCCACACTCACACACTTGCCCAAACGCCCTCCGGTAGACATCGAGTTCTCAGACTTATCATACTCAGTCAGTGAGGGAAGAAAAAGGGGCTACAAAGCTCTGCTCAAATGCATAAATGGCACATTTAGATCTGGCGAACTTACGGCCATAATGGGACCTTCTGGGGCTGGGAAAAGTACGCTTATGAATATATTAGCGGGATACAAGTAAGTAATTCCTCTACAAATAAATAGGTTTTTATTTGTTACATATTAATGTTTAGAGACCGATAATTTATTCCGGGTTTGATACTGATTTATGATGAACTTAAGGTCAACTTAAGTATCCATGTACTCACAAAAAGTTGAACTACGTCATTTTTCTAGGTGTTGCAATGTGCGTAGTGCACAGACACAATAAACACTAAAATATTTTTCCTTTAGTTCGTGGCTTTGAAAATGACGAATTACGTGCAGAATGCTACAGTTGGAGTATTGCCAAAAATGTTCCGAATTCCTTTAACGCTCACAACACACTTTTTACTTTCAGAACGTCCAATGTCAGCGGATCGATACTCATAAACGGAAAGGAGAGGAACTTGAGACGGTTCAGAAAGTTGTCCTGTTACATAATGCAGGACGACTGCTTGCTACCACACCTCACCGTGAAGGAAGCTATGCACGTCGCGGCGAATCTAAAGTTAGGGAAAGACATGACAGTCACTGCCAAGAAGATCGTCATAGACGAAATTTTGGAAATGTTGGGGCTCGTAGAGGCTAAAGATACGAGGACTATAAACTTATCAGGCGGCCAGAAGAAACGGCTGTCCATAGCTTTAGAGTTAGTTAACAACCCACCTGTGATGTTCTTCGATGAGCCTACATCAGGACTGGACAGCTCATCGTGTTTCCAATGTATATCACTTCTGAAGTCACTAGCGCGAGGCGGTAGAACTATCATATGCACTATACATCAGCCGTCCGCAAGGCTTTTTGAGATGTTTGACTTTTTGTACACTTTGGCCGACGGGCAGTGTATATATCAAGGAAGAGTTAGTGGTTTAGTGCCGTTTTTGTCTTCAATGGGTCTTCACTGTCCGAGTTATCACAATCCTGCTGATTACGGTACGTGTTCATAATGTTAACTAAATAAAGTAAGTCATGTTGATTTGAAATTAAATGCAAACAGTGGTACAACGGTGTTATTGAGACAAAAATTCTGTAGTGGTACTTTTATGGGATTGAGTACTAATATATCCAGCTGTGCTATAAAAATCTGCCATTTCTATTTACATTTGATTTCATGTATGTAAGTTTATTGATAAGATTTACATCGATTTTTTCTACTCATTAAACAAAATTGATTACATCAGTTATCGAAATAATATTACTACCGTTAAACATGAAAGGACTCTATAAAGCTATAAGGTCAGTTGAAGGAAATTTAATATCTGATTCTCAAACAAAGGCTTGTTATATTAGTAAATTATATGGAAGTGTTATTAAATTAACACGCTTCTTTGATCAATAGTTGATTGTTTAAAAGAAAATATTATGATTGTGCTGATATATTGCATCTTCCCGCACGTGTACTTGCTATGCTGTAGGTATAGGGTACTTAGAATTTTCCAAATATTAATCAGGAATGAAAAAAGATAAGTGTTTATAATGTCCGTTTCTTTAGCTGGTACCAGATTGTGTATACCGAATATATTTCATTTCATACAGTTGCTAAGCTAAATTCAGTTGCAAGAATTTTCTATATCACTCAACTTCAAATTATGCGTATAATAATAGGTATGTCTGCTATTCTGCGGATGAAAGTTCGTTTATAAAATTTTAGTTTTAAAATTAAAAACAACATAATTATTAATATTATATAGGTGGTGTTTTATCTTTTTAATTGATATAAATAAATGAAATCGTAGCCATATTGACCTTTTCTCAACGGTTTTACTTCTGAAAATATTTCGTGTCTAGTTCACACAATTATAGACCAGTTGGTATAGAAATAGTATACAGAGCTGAAAATGAATTCAGTTTGTTTTCATTGGCGCAACTAGTTTGTTCTCATTTATTATTAGCACAAGTTATTTGAGTCGTAAACAAAATGATCAACTATTGAGATCACATGCATCTCGATCTTTATACAGTTTTGCTCCAGTTTTCGTTGATCAATACCTACCAAATAAGAGTGAAATGGAATTGACCGACAAAACATATATTATTTTATGATAAAGAAATAGATACGTACTTAAACATGTCTTCTTTCTCTTTGGTTCTGTCTTTTTTCTTGGCTTGTGTTAGTTTTAATAAAAAGTTAGGTGAGATTAAAATAATTACATTTGGACACTAAAGCCGTGGGTGCAAAGAATAACATGTTTAATATACCAGCAACAATAAGACAATAAACGCCTCTCCTTTGTGTGTATATTTCAAAAATATTTTGATTCAAGAAGGTTTATATTGCCAGACGTAATAAACAATATAACTAAAAGTAGAAATACAAGAAAACATAACAAAACCTGTTTAATTGTACACCATAGGACGGCCTCGCTTTGATATATAAATATGAAGGTTGAATTGGTTGAGGTTTATTTTTAAACACACAGCAGACTGACTGACGACATGAAGACAAAAACCGTCAATCGTTGTTATCATGCGGTTAATTAAATAGATGAGTCTCGTCTACATTATTGTGTTGCTACACAATTAACAAGGCTGCATAAGTCTTGACTACTATGAAAAAATATATTCTACTCTCTTCTCGTCTTTTAAGACCTTGGAGAATTCTCTCTCAATATGTAAGGAAAGCTTTTTGATCAATCAACATTTGTATCTGTTTACCCAACTGACCCAAATTCAACCTTAAATAAAGTGCGACCGTCAAACCCTTCATCTTCTAAATGTACTTCTAAAAATAAGCCATTTTTATATACTCGGCGGCAGTAAGTGTGGACCAGAAAGTAAATGTGGAATTTTGAACAAACTAGACTTGCTTAAGTCATGGGATTTTTAATGCGAGTAAATGTCAAGTAGTATTTGATTGTATTTTCATTGGATTAAAATTTAATTGTGGAAAAATTAAATCCTAGAGCTGCTTTAAAATTCCCCAGGAATGTAATTAAAAATTTGTTTTATGCTCAAATCATTAAAAAAATACCCAAATTTGGAAAAAAATAAGCTACCAAGCACCATAAAGGCCCTAAGAATCCGATATGTTTGTTCACAAATTCTCGTTTAAGGATTTGGCTACTGCTACTAACTTTAAGATCACTTTAAAACAACGTCCTATATTATTCAGATCAGAGCACGAAAGGAATGGAAATATAGCAAAACAATAACTTTTTAGCACTGCAATAACCTAGATCACATCTGTTTGACTTAATAACTTCCTGTGAGCATAAAACATCAATTTTTTTCTTCATCGCTAGCATTGTTTGTCTTTACTCTTAAATCAACGTCACTGAAACTGAAAACATTTGTTCAGCATTACTTCTTTTCAACATAATAGAGATGTTTATTTATGATATGCGATCTCAAGAATCTCATATCTATGATGCAAATAAACTTACTTGTGTTCTATTAAGTACTATAATTTGCAGTAGATCCAGTCAACCACACATCTAAATAGTTACCACTGATGTTTGGTTGATTGTACGACCACTTTTCTTTGGAACACAAAAGTCTTAAGAGTCTAGGTTTATACGTTGTTTACTTTGACAACTTAGAACAATTATGAATAGCAACAGGTTTGGTGAAACTTCACTAGACTTCACCGCAGAAGTAATCTTTCTAAAGACACACATTTTTCACGAGACTCATTAAAATAAAGTTCCGTTTAACGCAATCTTTTTGTACCATTTATACCTGTTGGTTGACTATTTCCAGTAGGTGCTAACCATCTGTGCTTTGTCTATACCAGTGATGGAAGTAGCAACAGGCGAGCACGGTGACTGGGTACACAAGCTGGTGATGGCAGTCAACAAAGGCAACTGTGGCCGCGGCCAGTCGTCATCCTCATCGTCATCGTCCTCCGTACCTCAGAACTTGAACTACAACAACCAAACTAGCAAGAACAACGCTCAGAAGGCGGAGCAACAGGCACTTGCCATTGTGATAGGTAAGGAAGAAAACAATTGGACATAAATTATAGAGCAGAGATAGCCCAACAGCATCGGCCACGACTTTCGAGTGAAGGTCGTGAGTTCGGATTTATGGCCCACTCCCTCGCACAGAGAGGAGTTCTGCGTCCCAGTACTGGGAAAGTGGGAACAATAAAGACTGATTAAAATGAACTATTATACAAATTCGTTCTGAGATGGATTATGTTCGCAAAAACTTAGGCCTTTTCAAAAAAGATGCGATTTCCAAAATCTGAATACAAGTAGTAAAGATGAAATTGTGGTTCCAAAATGTAGGTTGACTAAAACTAGCAAGTCATTTCTAATAAACAGTATCCGCTTCTAGAACAAGTTGCCAAAGTCGGTCACAGAACTTAGCTATGGAAAGTTTAAAACTCACATAAAACGTGTCCTTATCAAAAAAGCATATTACAAGATAATACTACGATTTAAGACTATGTTGAAGACAGGGAAGTTTGGCATTAATTCCTTCTGCACATGTGGCTTCCCTGGTACCTCATTAACAGCATAACTATTTGAAAGTCTACTAACTGCTCTCAAATTACAATGTTCTTTTTTATTTTTACAATGCTGACATATTCCTGTCATTATTTTACATTATACATCAATTTTAATATTGATTATTTTTAGTGATTGTAATGGAAATCATGTCACTGTGTTTAAATAGGTTCATTTTACTTATGTAGATTATTTTACATATTGTAAATGAGAGAACGTTGCAGGCCTTACAGACTAGATTTGTAGACGATTTTTTATTCTGTATTTTCATTCCTCTAAGTGCCTAGTACTTGTTGACAGGCGGCCACTGTTCTCCCATACGTATTATAACTGTAATTTGAAATCATTGTTAAAGCCAATTATTTTTAAAAGAGTAACCGTGGAGTTTCTTGCCGGCTCTTCTCCATAGGAAGCAACAATTTGGAACCGTGCACCTAGCTTCTGACGTTTCATAAGTGCCCATGCAAGTTCATATAAAATAAAATATTTTGATTTGATTTGATTGATAGAGTTGATAAATAAAATAAATAAATACTAAATAGTGTAGATAACTTTCAGCATCTACTCAGATTTAGTCCTTCGTCTTTGGATAATTAATTGGTTACAGATGATAAATTGTAAAGCACCTTGACGACGAAACAGCACACGAAAGCCTAGCAATATAGGTACATGTACATCATCGCTACGAGCAAGTCTACATAGGCAGCTAACTATCAATTTGAGTTAATGCCAGATATTTATATCTAGGAATCACTCAAGGTTTTTCACTCTATTGCTAGAGGCACTTAAAATTCTTTACATTTTTAGACAATGGTACTAATTCTATTCATTTCGTTTTTCCAGACAAACCAACCTGCACTGTGATAGACATGTCCGAACCAGTCCTCAACACAGACAAGCAAATCGCTTTACCCAACTCCAACCTCGCACCAGTTACCTGCACCACATCACTCCTCGACTCCAGCGAAAGCTTCACGAAGAAACCCATCAAGACCGGCTTCCCTACATCAGGATGGAAGCAATTCTGGATCTTATTGAAACGTACTTTTAGAAGCATTTTGCGCGATCAGATGTTAACACACTTAAGGCTCTGTTCTCATACGGTGGTTGGGCTGCTGATTGGTTTCCTGTACTATGATATTGGAAGAGATGCCGCGAAAGTGATGAGCAATGCTGGCTGTATATTCTTTACTGTGATGTTCACTATGTTTACTGCTATGATGCCTACTATTCTTACATGTGAGTATTTTTCCATTCATAACTATTCGACAAATTCTTTATTGTCTATTGTCAGTGATGCAATGTTGCCTGTAAATATTTACTATTTACTAGTTTCGAGAGTCAATACTAATACCAACATAATAGAGTTTTGTTTCACTCTGTAAAATATTATTTTACCTCCATAAAACTGTGGAATTGCTGTGAAGCGGAGGTGGGCTCAGTACGATCCCTCGGTGAACTCCTACAACCACTACGAGAAAATATACCACCATTAGATGAATCACATAAAGACAATATTTTACTTCGTAATATTGTAATAACGATTGTGTTTTGTTCTTTTTTACAGTCCCTACTGAGATGAGCGTGTTCGTGAGAGAGCATTTGAACTACTGGTACTCGCTGAAAGCCTTCTACTTCGCTAAAACTATGGCGGATCTACCGTTCCAGGTAATTCAACTCATTTCTTTTTTAACCCCCGACGCAAAAACGACGGGGTGTTATAAGTTTGACGTGTCTGTGTGTGTGTGTGTGTGTGTGTGTCTGTGTGTGTGTGTCTGTCTGAGGCAACGTAGCTCCCGAACGGATGAACCGATTTTGATTTAGTTTTTTTTGTTTGAAAGGTGTATTAGTCGGGAGTGTTCTTAGACATGTTTCATCAAAATCGGTTCAGCCGTTTGAAGATTATCAGCTCTTTTCTGGTTGAAAAACGGATTTTAGCCTCTGATCAACTCAAAATTTGGGATTCTATTACTTCAATGATATTAGACGAATAAAATAACCTTGAACTGATGCTGGAGCAACACCTGGAATTTCCAGGAAACCCAAGTTATTCACCAACAAACAGCAGAAGTATCGTGTTTGGGCTCATTGAAAAGGTCTCAATGAATAGATTATAGATAAATGGTGATTTAAGGGAGACATTAAGTTTAAAAAGCAAGAAATAAAAATTAAATTAAAAATTTAAAAAACCCCCGACCCAAGCAAAAACTCAAAAAAGTAAAAAATAATATTATAGGCCTTTTAATTTTAACGTAATATTTTGATCAGGGCATTGTCAAGTCGGGGGACGGTCAATGAAAACGCCAAACAGAGGCCTAGCCGTCCCCCGACTTGACAATGCCCTGATCAAAATATTACGTTAAAATTAAAAGGCCTATAATATTATTTTTTACTTTTTTGAGTTTTTGCTTGGGTCGGGGGTTTTTTAAATTTTTAATTTAATTTTTTCATTATTGTACACACGATGACAAGAACAAAGTTAAAATATTATAAGGACAGCATATGTAGGTACAAAAGCGAACTTAACCCAGAATTGGGTTCTCAAACAGAAAATCTCAGTGCGATAAGAGGTTTTACTTCATTTTAAATAAATATTTATTTCATTTAAGTATTTATTCAACAAAAACAGGACAGGATATCGACACGCAAACTGTTACCGCGGATTCAATACATGTTTCTGAACCATCCTGCGTAGAAATTTCTTGTCGGATAAATATAATTCATGGTTACAGTTTGCGCCATTGCGTGTCAATGTGGCGCTACCCTGTAATAAACAGACAAGAATGGAACAGAAAATACGTACAAACGTGATGCTGATGAGCTGATGATGATCTAAAGAAATCTCTTCCAGCAAACTTGCTCATCCGTGCTAAAAGTTACATAATGCTTAATTATATGATAAACTTAAAAAATATGTGTTTCGCACACAATACTGGATACATTTTTAACCAGTGCGCAAACTGTAACCATGAATTCAGCTTATGATTCTAGACCTCCTAGCGCAGACATTTTTCGTCGGTTATACAAAATAAAATCAACTGTTTTATAGAACTGTGCAATACCTACGCGATCAAAATGTATGGAACAGCAGACTTTTTTTTTGATTACCGACTATATATTTTTACGCTAGAATCATATGCTAAATTCATGGTTACAGTTTGCGCACTGATTAACAAAATATCCTGTATATAAACATCATCATCATCAGCCTATAGCAGTCCACTGCTAGACATAGGCCTCTCCAATTGCACGCCATCCAGCTCGATTCTCGGCAACTCTCATCCAGTTGCTACCAGTAACACTGCGAAGATCGTCACTCCACCTAGCCTGAGGGCGTCCTACCTTACGTTGTGTTTCGCGGTCTCCACTCAAGAACACGTCTACCCCAACGGTCATCGGTTCTACGGCTAATGTGGCCGGCCCATTGCCACTTCAGCTTGCTAATTCTGTGAGCTATGTCGACAACTTTGGTTCTCTGCCGGATCACCTCATTCCGGATTCTATCTTTCAGAGAAACTCCGAGCATAGCTCGTTCCATAGCTCGCTGAGCGACTTTGAATTGATGGACCAGCCGTACCGTGAGTGTCCACGTTTCAACTCCGTAGGTCATAACAGGTAAAATACATTGGTTGAAGACTTTAGTCTTCAGGGTCTGTGGAATACGCGACGAGAAGACTCGACGAAGCTTCCCAAATGCTGCCCAACCCAGCTGAATTCTTCTGTTAGCCTCTTTCTCAAAGTTGTTCTTACCAAACTGCAGAGTTTGCCCGAGGTAAACGTAATCTCGAACAACCTTGAGAGCACCGCCATTGACAGCAATCGGTCCCGGAGTAACGTGTTCGTTGAACATAACCTGAGTTTTGTCCAAGTTCATCCGGAGACCAATGCGTACAGAAGAATCAACTAGATCGTTCAGAATCTGCTGCAAGTCCTGCAGCGATTCAGCCAGTATGACGATGTCATCTGCAAATCTCAAGCGTGAGATGTACTCGCTGTTGATATTAATACCGCGTCCTTCCTAGTTTAGCTTTTTGAACACATCCTCCAATGCATTGGAGAACAATTTTGAGGAAAGAACGTCCCCTTGTCTCACTCCTCGGCGCAAGGGGATATGTTCAGTTCGCTGGTCCTGAGTTTGGACGGTGATTGTCGCGTTTTCATAAAGACATCTCAGCACTTGGATATATCGCCAGTCGACTTGGCATCGCTGCAGAGACTCCAAAACGAACCAGGTCTCGATAGAGTCAAAAGCCTTTTCATAGTCCACAAACGCTAGACACAGCGGCCGATTATACTTTTGGGACTTCTGTATAATTTGCCGCACTGTGTGAATGTGGTCTATGGTGCTGTATCCTCCTCGAAACCCGGCCTGCTCCGGTGGCTGAAACTCGTCGAGTCTCCGCGCTAGACGATTCATGACGACTCGTGAAAACAGCTTATATACGTGGCTTAGAAGCGAAATGGGACTGTAGTTCTTTAAAATGGTTTTATCCACCTTTTTAAGGAAAGGAAGACCACGCTCCTTTGCCACGCTTCTGGAGTTCTCCCAGAGAACAGGACAGAGTTAAAGAGCTCCTGAAGCACTTTCAGTACAGGACTTCCTCCCGCTTTCAGGAGCTCGGTCATAATCCCATCCTCACCTGGGGCTGTTCCATTTTAAGCTGTTTAAGAGCCGCCTCGATTTCGTCCTGGCTGACTTCTGGCAGGTCTTCCTTGAAACCATAAATAAACATAATACATGCAATTTTTAATCCTCTTTGCCATATAAACAGCTTATCATAGAGTTAACGAAACTAAGGATTTTATGTGACAGATTTTTGCTTAAATCTCGATTGTTATGATAGCCATGATTGTGACAGACCAGAAAGCCTTATTTATTATTCCGAAACTGGTTTTTCTGTAAGATAGTTTTGGGCTTAAAAATTAGCTATCGTAGATATTATGGGCATAATAATTATGGTCACCGTCTGTTTATATTAGAAAGTTAGATTTGTATAGGCATACAACTTCGTGTAAAATATCTTGTTTTAATCCCACAAAATGTGAAAGTTTGTATATTTGGATTTCGGTTATTCGATCACGCTAAACGGCTGAACGGATCTGGATGAAATATAGCACACATTTAGATTTTAACATGGATTAACACATAGATGGGATAATTTTCGACCACCACATGGGCGAAGCCGCTGACAATTGCTTGTATTAAATAAATACTCTCAAAATGGTGAAGGAAACCGGCATTTTCTAGAAGAAAAATGTCATCATCATCATCAACCTATACCTATAATGTTCCCACTGCTGGGACACAGGCCTCCTCCCTGTGAAAGGGATTGGGCCGTAATCCACCACGCGGGCTCAGTGCGGGTTGGTAGATGTCACATGTCTTCGATTTTTTTGTTCTAGGACATGCCTGTTTCCTCACGATGTTTTCCTTCACCGTTTTGAGAGCAGTGGTGATGAAATAATTTACACAAAGTTAAGCGCCTGTCTGGAGTCGAACCTACGACCTACAACTCGTAAGTCGCGGATGTTACTACTTGGCCACCACTGCTCTCATGAAAACATGTGACATCAATCAACCGGTAGATTGAGATATAATCATTTCTTGTAGACGGTGAACTTTGACAAAAATGTTTTATGACCAATAATATTTGTCCGTTCGATTCTGACATGGCCTCAATTGACTATAAAGGCACGCTACTTTATTTATTAGGTACTTGACTACAATCAAGCCACAATTGGAAGTTAAACATTGACACGAGCCGGTCAATGTCAAATGACGAGTCAACAATGAAATAGACACAATTTTTAAGGAAATAATTATTAATTTGTTGATAAAATACCTAAATAACGTATTTAAACAAAAACTTGTGTGTGTATCGTTTGCTAAAGAAATAAATAAAAGACGTAATATTGCAGCTGTATGTTTATCTTAAACAAATAATAACAAGTTTTAACAAGAGATTTGACGAAAATGTTAATCAACTTGGACTACATTAATTGATAATTACAATGTTGCTCCGTATTTCGTTCCGTTTATTGTTCGAGCAAATGTTATATTTAAGATCTTCGTTAAACATTCTTTGAATTTCTAGGTTAACCTTATTTTATAAGTAACAGCCATCTAAAAGTAAAAGTCTGAAAAACTTATCTTCATTTTCCAGATTGTCTTCAGCGGCGTCTACGTGATGATAGTCTACTTCATGACAGGCCAACCAATGCAGACTGACCGGGTGCTCATGTTTACGACCATTAACATCCTGACGGCCCTGGTGGCGCAATCCCTCGGGTTGCTCATCGGGGCCGCTATGAAGATCGAAACCGGGGTCTACCTGGGGCCAGTCACTACCATCCCCGTGGTTCTCTTCTCAGGCTTCTTTGTCAATTTCAACGCAATACCCAGCTACCTGCAATGGCTAACTTACCTCAGCTACGTTCGATATGGTTTCGAAGGTGCCATGCTCTCAGTCTACGGCTTCGGAAGAGAAAAACTTCACTGCTCCGAAGCTTACTGCCACTTCAGGAATCCTAACTTGTTCCTGAAGGAAATGACTATGGATAAGGCGAATTTCTGGATCGATGTCGGCGCACTAAGCGCACTCTTCGTCTTCATTAGGGTAATCTCTTACTTAGTCTTAAGGTTCAAATTGAAGATGATGCAGTAGGCGCATGCACAAAACGATCAGGACGATCAGCTTCGTTGGCGATGACTATTTCTTTCAATTTGTCGATTTTGATGGAATCGGAGTTAAGTGAATCTTTGCGTGGTTCCGTAGGGTGTATGTGTACCAAAAGGATATTAATGAATCATTCCTAAGGATAAATTATTATGTTTTAAGTTGGTTTGAGCTTCGTGTGTTTGCTGATGAGGTGTTCAGGCTCGTAGAGCTAATGGGAGTTTTTTTTTAAATATTAACGTGTTGTCACAGCTAGCTATGCTTTAATATTAGGGATGTACTAAATGGGTATGCCCCATATAGCTCGACGGTCTTAAGTCCGATTCTATTCCAAAATTCTTTGATCATCACGGATTCTGATAGCAAGTTACTAGTTATAATAATAAAAATAGTTTTCGAAATACTTTAGCTTTTTAGTACGCAGATAAAGTATAGATTGTTTATACGTACCCATAGGGGATAGTCGTTAAGGTTTTATAGGAAATCGGGCCCATGACTTAATTTTTAAGTTCCTTAATTAGTGATTTTTCATACGTTAGTTTACGATTCATTTATAACATCACGCGTAGGCGATATCTACTTGTATGTACTCAACATTCTTAGGTATTTAATTAGTATTTTAAAGTACCTTTCATTACGCTAAAGATTTTTTCGTAAATCTCTATGTCTATCCTAATTACCAGTATTTATTATTAAATAAACGACTGTGATTTTTATAATGTTTTTGTTTGAATCAATACCTTACCTTCACACATCTTTGAGTCTTACATTAACTAACATCTTCATGCAGTCTTTTACCAATACCAATTAATCAGCAGGAGTTGACTGCAGAAAACAGTGAGTAGCCTGTTGGGGATTGTAGAACAGATATGATCAGTATTGGAACGATACTGATAACTGATAGATTGATTTCGATAGCAAAAAACATGACTGGATTCACCAAATGTCTGAAGAATCAAATCCGCCAATCCTTTGTCCCACTACGTTATCTTTTTTTTTTTGTTGGGAAATCATCAAATAACTTCTCCCGCTCTGGGTGGAGCATGCGTGTCAGACTTTTACTGACTAAAACCCACCCGTGTTCCCTCAGTAGCCTGTGTGCCACGGGCTGCGGTATCTCTTTCGAACAAACCCGCACCCCTGGCAGATTGTTCCACTATGTTGGGGCCAGCTTCCATTCCAACCAGATACTGCTGAATGAGTAACTAGTAGTATTAACCATGGAGCGACTGTAAAATGTAGATACCTAATAGTTGATGATGTGAGTGTAAATAAATCTTCTGGAATTCAATATCAATGGTTAATCGCTGTAAATGCTATTGTACTAGCACGTGTGTAGCCATTGTTCGTGATTGAAGCCAGATGCCACCTGTCCTTCCTAAACGCCAACGTAGTATAAACTACTCTTGACATATTAGGTACCTACTCCATCCATGTTTTTGAACGGCTAACAAGCCCTAGCTCTAGTATTATTTTTCTCAACCGACTTTAAATGAAAAGATTTGATTTCTTAGTTTTAACTAGGGAAAACGAGTTCTAACGAAAAAAGGGGTTTTAACTGTAACATACATTTAGTAAAGAGTATTCTATTCTCAATTCTGTATTGCATTCCATAATGTTGGTAAAACAGTTGGAATGCATACAATTAATTAAACAATGATGGACCCTGTCGGGCACAGCATAGTAAGAGAGCAGAAGTTAAGCGCTTACCTATTTGTGTTTCTATTCTTTTGTTCAAAAATTGCACCATGTTTTACACTGGTCTGGAAATGGGAAGGTTTCCCAGTGCTCACACTAGGTTTCCCTGTGTCGTAAGTATCAGATTACACTTACTTGATTGTTTAACATGATTATTTGATTGTTTTGCATGAATATGCAAAAAAGTTAAATAAGCTTATGTTATCGACATAATTATACATATTAAAAATGCGAAGTAAGTTTGTTTGTTTGTTACGCTTTCATGCTGGGACGGCTAAACGGATACGGATGAAATTTGACACAGAGATAGACCATGACCTGGGTAAGCATACTTACTGTTCATCATTGATCACAAATGAAGTCACGGGCAACAGCTAGTAACTGATAAAACGACAAAGAAAAAAAAAACTGTCTTTTGTGATGTGATGTTATGTGAGTTATGTAGGTGTAGGTACGTTTAATACGCTGTGTTGTGTTGGAGTCTATCCCTCCTATACCAAAAATGTTTATAGTGTCCTCGGTTTTACTGTGGTTCTTAGGCTGCATCCATTTGTAAACTGTTGAATGTATTTCTACGGATTTCTTCGTTAATTGAGAATAGATTTTTATGATCCTTTTCATGATTCTTATCGTTTGGAAGAATTTTTTAGTCCCGTTTGAATTTGGTAAAAATTTCTGATTAAAACTATCGCAGAAAGACAATGAAACCCCTTACCTAATAATGTAGTACCTACACGCATTAGGATTTCATTACTGTAAGTACTGAAGATTACAGAGAGTTGCTGGTTAGTTAAGTACCTATGTACAATCAAGATTCACTAATGCAGTCGCATACTAAGGGCTATATTGCTATGAAGTGGCGGTCCAGGCCGTACCTACAGCTGTGTGTATAAGTGATGTATTAATACAAAACTCACCGCTCTACTCACACACTGGCGTTACTCTTTGTATTTTATACATACCGTCGGCGACGACAGACATGACCTTGGTCGGTTCATACCATTGCTAAAATTTACTTTTATAATTTGAGTTCCGGTAGCGTGCAGCGTATCGTCTTGGATTAAGAAACTCATAGGTCTGGGTTCAAATCTCGCGATGAAGCTTTAATTTTTCTTTTCAACAATCATCTTCATCTGTTCTTTTATTATTCGATTTATTAATATACCAGAATAATAATGTAACAAATTTGTTTTATTACTCGTATTGTTATTTAAATAAAGGTTTAACAATAATAAATGATTACAAAATGTTTATTCGTTATAACTTCATG
Source organism: Polymixis flavicincta (assembly GCA_949987655.1). Taxonomy (NCBI): domain Eukaryota; kingdom Metazoa; phylum Arthropoda; class Insecta; order Lepidoptera; family Noctuidae; genus Polymixis; species Polymixis flavicincta. Next base: position 3,599,201 of record OX465180.1, read on the forward strand.
AAGAATGTATAAAAATAACTAATAATAACTTCTTGTTAAAACAGTTTATTTTCTCATAAAGAACAATTTATTGAAGTTAATAAGCTAGTTGGTGAACTATGATAATCAGGCTATTGTATCTTAGTAATATAATAATATTGTGCTGATTACTACTGTGTGTCGGTACTCTAAATAAATCACAATATTCTACAAAAATCTACCCACGTAAAAGTAACAAATGCAGACAAGTTGTCACAATACAATTAAATGACTCAGTAGTACTACTTTTATTCTACTGCGAGTGAGTTCGTTTTAACTCAAACCTCAAAGTTAACAAATCGTATTTAATAGGACTTAAAGAGGTTATAGCTTAAGTGTTCATTTTCATTCCGAAAAGAAGATTGAAACTAAACCTCAAAATAATCCAGATTACGGATAAGACAAAATATTATTTGAATATTACTAAAATAAATAAATATTTGTAATTTATAACTTAATGTTAATGTTTTTTCCGTTAACTATGTTTTTTAAGCTGATTCTCGAGCTGGTTTTCCATGATGCCTTGTTTGCCATGAACCTTCTGCGTGGAGTGCACGGCGCACGGTTCGTAAAGATGTGTCGAATAATTCGGCAAAATGTCTTGTCGTTTTGAAACCACTTGTTTCATATTCGCTGAACGTGTGCCTGTTATAGGAGCTGGGGTCTTCCACTTTGCTTTCCACGGGCAAGGCTACCGCCTTCCTCATATCTTTTCACCCACCGACTCACAGTATTTCACTAAAACAAAAAAGGGGTACTGTTAGGCTACTAAGCAAAATACACACTTTATGTATTACCTACTATTTAGAAACAAAAGTATTTAAAAGGGCAATTTCACATAGATATTAAGTTTATTGTTATTTTCATCGTTCTATAATCTAGGAAATAAATTTACATTGAAATTTTATATTTTTATTCTATTTAGACATTGTGATATTTATAAAACGTTTAAAAATAACTACAAGGATCAGCAGTTACACTTTAATTAAATAAATGTTTAATATTTATATTTAAATCATAATACTCACACTCAGTCCGGTTTCATCACATAGGTATTTGTGATATAGGTATTAAGTCCACTTTTATGCAGCGCAATAATATTCGCTTTCATTTCTATATTTAAATTTGCTTACATTTTAAAATGAATTAGAAGGACGCTAATAGATGAAACACACGTCACTAGCACACAATTATCAACCAACACCGTTCTATAAGTCGCGGTGAATGAGTCGTAAATCATTTAAATTTATTTAGGTTTCTGTGGGTATAATGATAAAGTTTTACGAGTTTAGTGAATAAGAAGAACAGAACAAGAAACTATACTCAAAAGTGATTTTTAAAACAGTAAAAAGACTATCACACAGCGAGTGGGATTCGAAACCGCGACTCGCTGCGCTCAAACGCGATAATCAAGTGCAGTAACCGCTCAGCTATCATGCCATTTGCTTTAACGGTTGAATTTAGGAAATACATTCATTCGTAAACGTATGAGAGTGTGTGTGTATATAGTATTATAGCCTATAGAAATTGCTTATTATAAGAAGGTCGTAAGTTAAAGCGAAGTGTCAATCTATTGCTTTTTGAGATTGGGGATCCATTAGTGAGGGCTACTGTACCTACCTAAATAACCAGCAATTCTCCAGAACTCCATGATCCGTTGACATGGTCAACGGATCATGGAGTTAGACACCCCATGGAGCACCTAATCGAAGAAAGTGTTCACATACCTATACTGTGGATGGTTAGTGAAATAAAGTTGCTGATAATGTAACTAGTACATAGGTAGTACACGAATTTGAGATAAAATCAAAACATTTTCCAAAAAATACGAACGACTTCCAGAAATATTTTTTTTTTGTTTTTGTTCCAGTTGACGACTTAAAGGTATTTTGCACTTTGTAGTCTTTTTTTGGGGGAAGTCGATTGTATTTTTGTGAAAAAGTTTCTTTTACTGTCTACTGGCCATATTCATACATTCAGATAACGCCTCGATTAGAATCACGTGTTTGACGCATAAAATGTTGAGTCGGGAAGCAAGGTGATCAGAAAGAACCGTCGGTCAAGGAACGCCGCACATCCTACTATTCATTTTATTTAGGTGTTAAAAACATTGAATACAGCGCCATCTGTTGTTACCTATGTAAACTTTCAAAACTAAACCATGACTATCGCTGAATTGTTCTTACGCTTCACGATTATGCCCACAGATGACTCTTAATGAAATGATAAAGAACTATTTATAATATTCCGTGTGGTACCCGGACGTAAAGAATGGCACCATCCCATCTCTTCCCGTGAGTGTCGTAAGAGGCGACTAAGGGACTTACTAGAGAATGGGCAGCAGCGTTTTCTATGCATTTTACCACCATACTGCGATCGCCAACCCAACCCGCCTGCCAAGCGAAGCGATTATAACCCCCCCAATTTGGGGAGGCCTATGTCCAGCAGTGGACGTCTTTCGGCTGAAATGATGAATGATGAAATATAATAAAAAAACATAATCATTATGGCAATAGGCTCGCCCCTTACATGGGACTTAAACGTTACTGGCGATATATGGTGTACTATAAGGTACACCTCTACCCAACCTCTTGGGAAAACAAAGCGTGATTTTGTGATAAGTATGATAGCTACTTTAAGTCAAAATTAGATTTAGCTATGGAATTTTTATTGACGTGGTTTTGTGACCTCAGTAGGTACTTATAAGAAACTTAAAACTGATATAAGTACTTAGGTACAATACTTTTATTAAAAAAATGAATTCAAAAAGTCTATGTACCTACTTCGAAAGAAAATATCCAGTTCGGTAACAAATTAATGATTGGCAATTATTAAAAAACATTGTAATAATTATTCAGTGAACGGGGTTAACTTCGAACATACCGACGCTTGATTCATCCGTGAACACAGTTACGAGTATGTATTACACCTAATTGGATGCAGTATCAAGTATAATGCTGATTACGCCGTGCATACGACAATAGTGGGTAATATGCACATGCTGCGTGCCCTGCATAACAAATAATAAAAATCAATAATCTAGAGAAAGATTGACAACACTGACATTTCTATTAAATAGAATCAGCAAGACCTGCCTATATACATCATCATCTGACAAGCCTTTTCCCAACCATGTTGAAGTCGGCTTCCAGTCTAACCGGATGCAGCTATGTCTGTATTTTACATGGAGCGACTGAATGTCTGAACTTCACAAACCAGTTACTGGGTAACAAAATACCCTTGGCAAGACGGGTACCTGTAGGTACCTATACATATTTGTTGAAAAACCAGTAATGGCACGCTGTTGCAGACAAATCCTTGAATCACCAAAGTATGGCACCTAACAGATGCAGAATGGATTGATATCATTTGAAAACGCAACATACGACGGAAATTAAAAAAGGTGGTGACTATGTTTCAGCCTACTTTCATATTCGGGCATACGAGTATATTCTGTGCTTAACTTTAATTCTTCTATTTGATGATTTACATTCGAAATTCTGATTTTGATTCAACTTATGATGTTTTCATTTGATACTTATCAATCTTCGTCGATGATTTTTCAATTACAATTTAATATCTTTAAATGTTATTTGTAAAAAGTGGTGAGATTTACAGTTGAAACCTTTTAAATACCGACCGATGAATGTGTTACGAATTTCCTTCAGTGAGTGTTTTTTGTTTGCCGGCTCTTCTTCATAGGAAACAACAATTTGGAACCGTGCACCTAGTTTCTGACGTTTCATAAGTGCCCATGCAGGTTTATATGAAATAAAAATATTTTGATTTGATTTGATTTTTTTTGTTTGGGAAATCACCAAATAACTTCTCCCGCTGTGGGTGGAGCAGGAGGGCGTGTCAGACTATTACTGACTAAAACCCACCCATGTTCCCTCAGTAGCCTGTGTGCCAGGGGCGGCGGTATATCTTTCGAACAACCCAGACCCCTGGCAGGAATTGTTCCTTACGGGCCCCATCAGTTTGTGCTGACATCTCTTTTAGGCGCGCCGTCGACCTGGGCTTGGTCCTTACCGGACAGCGAGCTACCCATTACTCGCCGTCTGTAAGCCCACGCCTACAGTGGCCGGGAATCAGCCTGGGATTCCCGACGTCCAGGGCGTCTCCTGCGGCGACTAAGGCCGTGAGGGCGCATATACTGCCTCTCCGTCACTGCTTCGCAGAAGGAGGTGATGGCTACCCAAGCACTCTCGCTCCGTACCATGGCCTGGACCAGGGCCGAACGCGAGAGAATTCAGTGAGCGATTACGTAAGAATTTAGGCTGAACAGCGTTTGTTTAAACTTTCATCAATACCTACTTTTGGAAAATACTATACTAAAGTTAAAAGTTCATCAAAACATCTAAAAAAACGTAAACTACCTACCTGCTGATGATTCGTTGTTTTAAACGTGTGAATTTGCGAATGTATGGGACATTCGCAAATTCACACTCGCTCGCTCGGGTCTCGATTAATTTGTAATCGAGGACATTTCCGGCACGCGCGTCCGATTAGATACCTCTGCTTTAACTGAATCGATTAATTATTTATCGATGGGGACCTTACTTTAATCGAATCGATTAATGAGGGTGCGATGAGTTGCTTATTGAGCTTAACACCCTTGATTTCCTTAACATTGCGGTTGTAAATTAATATCATGACGTCACGAACGTCAATTAGTAACGAGGGTGGATAGTGGTGAATTATGGTGAGCCTACGGTTGCCTGTTAAGTAATTTATCATGTGATCATGTTTAATGTGATTGGATGCGCCCATGATATGTAAGAGGCGATTTACATTTGTCTGCCTATAAGTGACTTGTTCCGGCTCAGGCCAAGATCAGCCTGAACAAGATAGTATTTGTATAGCCTCTAGATGTTTGTCCCGTAAAACCACCATCGTTATAGATGATTGATGTGTTGATAAAGGGCGAAGAGTTGAATCCTGAAGATAGCACTGTATTTTTGGACGCCAAGCTTCAATTGGGCCCACATATAGATAAATTGTCGAAAAAGCTAAGCTCTGCAGAATACGCTGTTAGGTAAATTCGTAATTTAACTGATATAGACACAGCCCGCTTAGTGTACTTTAGCTATTTTCATAGTGTAATTTCCTATGGGATTCTATTGTGGGAAAATGCCACCGACATTCAGGCTATTTTTGTCTTGCAGAAAAGAGCTGTTGATTAATGTAATGACTGTGCCTTCACAGTATATTTAAAAAAATCTTTTATATGCCCATAAAAATATTAAATTGTTTAAAAATACAGTGCTAATAATGGTATAACAAATTTGTGTTTGTTCTTAATATCTAACTAGGAACAAACACAAATTTGTTGTACCATCAACAAGGCTCAAAAAAATAGGTGGGTCATTCAGATGTCAATGTATACGCTTTTATAATAAACTTCCAAGCCATGTTCAAGATCTAAGTCTCTATTAATTTAAATAATTAATTAAACATAAGTTGTGCCTGAAAGCCTTTTATACCGTCAAAGATTATATTTAGGACAAAAAAGCTTGGGATTGACCTGCTCCAATTTTTTATATTGAATATTGTTTTTTTTTTTGTTTTTGCTTACTTAGACTCTTTGACATTTGATTATTATTATATACACTTTGACATGAATATTTACTTTGAGAAGTATAATATTATTTTTGTTTTAATTATTGTGGTTGTGTTTTTGTGTTTCATCTCTTTCTCAGTTCGTTTTTAATGTTAATCTGGCAGTTTGAGTACTTTATGCGGCCTACCCAAATGTCCTGTCTTTGGTCATGTTCGTCAAATCGTTGAGCTCCTCAAGTTCTGAGTTGAGTCGTATGATTACTGATAAATGCGTGCACTGAATGGACAGGTTAACTCAATCTGTGTGGTTCTTTCCTCAAAAGACCATTTCAGACACCAATCCACATGGTCTTCACGTGGTCTGACCAAAATTATGTCTGGACTATAAAAGAGACTGTGACCTCTGAGTTTGTTTCGGCCTTTCTTCTCAGAGTAGTCAGATAGGAAACGCCGACCTCATCTAGTATAAAAAAATATAATTGACGTGTAAAAGTGTTTGTACAAACCTACTTTTAGAAATAAAATCATTTATCATTGGAAACGAAACTAAGTTCGGTAAAAATAACAATGTGGCGGAATAAGATTACTACTTAGACTATTTAATTACTAATTTCATTATTTCTTTAATTAAATATTTCGAGGTAGTTGTTTTTTTGTACGTGATTTCAGTGAACCGATGACCTGGTGAAGGCCGCAGGAAACCGCTGGATGTGAGAAGCTCAACGGTAGAAGTGCGATGCTTGAACGGGCAGGTCCAGCAGACGAAGTCTTTCGGCTAAAATGATGATGCACATGTTTTGTGACAAATAAATCTATGCTTCTTTCTTCTTTCTTATAATATAAGGAATGATTCAGCTGTCTTGAAGCTCTTTTATTCGAATAACCGGCCGCGGCGTTTAGTAATGATTCGAAATAGCAATGAGATGAAAGAAACGAGAAATAATGTTACTTGTCAGGAACATGTCTGGTTATTTACTAAATGTAATAACTATTTACACAGAAAGTACTTATAACGTTTATTTGGACACATTTCGTGAAACAAAAATAAAAGAGTGACACTAATGTTTTATCGACAATAATGTGTGCGTCACTGGTTGGTATTTGTGGTTCCCAAGTTTGAAACTTATTGCGGTGAACACAGAATACCCCAGCACTAACCCTAGTTAACCACAATACTACCTTCAAAGAACACGCGTATACCGTCTGCTCAGTAAGTGTTGGGGTGAAAACCACAATATTTGCGTTAACTTTAATGACGAGTTGCTAAGCAACGGGGCCTGGCAGGGATATTGTGATGACAGGAAAGAACGCCATCGACATAGTGTGATAACTTGAATGTCATTGTTTAACAAGAAACCCAAGATACACAAATCAGCGTCTCAAAAACGTTCGCACGCATAGGGCGCAATGTGCGCACGTGCGCACATTGCGCCCTATGCGTGCGAACGTTTTTGAGACTCACTGAAACTCACTGAAAGATGACTGACGATACTATTGACACGTGTCAATAGTATCGTCAGTCATCTTTCAGTGAGTCTTTTTGGACACTGCTTTGTCAAAACCACTTTAAGTCATGCGTGTAAGGTTGAATTTCAAAAAAAGATATGTTTTATCATAACTGTAACTACTGATGTCTAATTGAGGACAGTTTTGAGTATAACTGGGTTTTTTGTATATCTGCGTCCGCTACTAACTACTAAGCATGGCGAGATTTGGTCGCTACCAATCCTTATATAGCGTAGATTCATAAGTGGTTGATGCTGTCGACAACGCCATTGTCCACTGCATCTCAAGATACTAGAAAAAGATTAAAAACAACGTGTGGGACGGGGACGAAGTTCAAAATGAAAATCGAAGATAGCGGCTGCGAAAATTTGAAAATGACAAAAAACACATTTTCACAGCCGCCATCATGGTTTTTTATTTTGACCTCAATATTGGCTTAGGTAAACCACTGTCGAAAATCATGTTCAAACAAAAAAAAAAATGTCGCAGCCGCCATCTTGGATTTTCAGTTTGACCTCACTAAGTCGCATGGAGGAGGGAGCGGGGGCATAACGCTTGTTCGTTACGAGGCGAATTAAAAACAAATCGTTACGTGACGACTCCACAAGTTTATTACCTACTGCAAGCTACGTTCAAAGTCAAAGTCAAAGCATTTATTTCAAATAGGCACAAACAAGGCAGTTTTGATCATCAACATGTACATTAGAATAGAATTGATTCTAGTCGCCCTTTCCAAAATGTAGTTTCATATGGAGAAGAATGGGCTAGAAACTCTACCGTTTCTCTTTTATACCGTTTTACAATAAAAAAATAACTTCTCTCCAAATATCACCTTTCTACATAATTGTTTTTTGTTATTGTTTGATAATAGGTATAGTATTAAACTCCATCCATAGGATGTCTTAACAACACCCCTTACATTGCCCATGAGAATAAATAAAATACTTCTGTCGAGGTCAAAACCACACATCCCAACCACACACATTTTCTCACAAGTTCCCCGTGCCTTTTCACCGCATATTAACAAGGGTGTTCTTCCCACCGCTTTTTAACCACATTAAAACAAAGATGGAACTGAAAAAGTAAGGAGCGCTTTTATCCGTACCAGGAGTGCAGAGGTTCAAAGATAAAAAGATAAACATTGTGGCTGAAGCTCCCGGGAACAGCCACTGTTTAGTGACAACTACAAAGTTTGTTGCATTAGCACTGAAGATTACATTGTTGAGGTTTCGATGAGATAGTGTTATGAGGAAGCACTTTTTTGCTTTACGTCTGAATATTAATAATGAAAAACATTGTTTTACGTTGTATAGAGAAAATGGAGAAGTTTGGTGTATTTTCTGGTGAAGAACAAGGTAGCCCCGGTACCAGGAAAGAACGTAACTAAGTTTCTAGATGGTCAGCAAAGTTACCTTCTGTGACAAGTTGTCAAGTGTTCAAATAGTAATCTTCAATCAGTGGCGGATTTACACATATCCAAAGTATAGGCTGTTAACTTTTTGCCGCACACCAATCTGAAATGTATATTTTCATATTAATGTGAAATTTACAGGATAATTTTTTATCCAGTGCGTAAATTTTAACCATGAATTCAGCATCATTCTAGAACGCAGATTTGTTTTTGCTGGTTATACAAAAAAAAAAAAAACTTTTCCTGTATATTTCCACAAATTGGTTCTCTTCCCACTCCTACAAATTTGTAGGCAGAAGCCCATTATTGGTTGGTTACCATATAATATAGAAGTTTGCGGTGCTGTTAAATGTACAATGAAAAAGAAGGGGGAAAGTCATCAGAAAAATATATTTTGTCTACAAGAAGAAAGAAGTCTCTGCAAGTAAACAGAAAATCAAAGGCGGCAATACTAGATTGTATGACAAGGGAGCAAAATAACATTTTTACGGCGAGGGCACTATTTTGGATCCTTCTATGAGAAAATACTCGTATTTCTCCCGGGTTTTCGTAGGTATTAAGTTTTGTATGACGTGATTAGCTTCTATTTTTATTGTTTCAGGAGTTAAAACACTATCATTTTCACAACTCGACGTTGAACTCATTTTTTTGCAAAATAGTTACAATAAAGTCCGTACCGATTACAAGAACAGCAGGGAAGTAAATCGCGCGCTTTTGTTTTTTTTTTTGTTTTAGTTACCGCGCCTTCCCGCACCGTACAGCCAACACTTACAGCCAGTAATTTATACAATTTGCGTTCCATTTCAATGAACGATTCATGTTCCAAATTCTAATCTCATTACTGCCCGCTAAAAAGTTTAGTGGAGAAAAGAGCTACTTTGTTCCCGCTTATAGACCTTTTACACCAATTATTCATTTCGGAAGAGCACTGATTTCCAAGATACAGGTTTTTACCTAGTTTGGAAATCAGGAGTTCATATAGTTTTAGCCGTCTACTCACCTACATTTTTTGTATCCTAGTTCCTAGGAATATTATTGTAATAGGCTATATTTTTATTGAGTCCAAATAAACGTTATATTATATTATTATAGAGGAACAAAACGACACTTTTCGAATAGAAGGGATGAAAAAAGAAAAACAAGTTTGGTTCCCTTTTATCATCATCATCATTTCACCCGAAAGACGTCCACTGCTGGACATAGGCCTCCCCCAAGCTCCGCCACTTCGACCGGGTCTGTGCTTCCCGCATCCAGCGGACTCCTGCGGCCCTCACAAGTTCATCGGTCCACCTTGTGGGAGGCCTTCCAACTTTACATCTTCCGGTACGCGGTCGCCACTCCAGAAGTTTTCGGCCCCATCGGCCATCTGTTCTGCGAGCAATGTGCCCTGCCCATTGCCACTTAAGTTTGGCAATTCTTCGGGCTATGTCGGTTACCTTGGTTCTCCTGCGGATCTCTTCATTCCTGATTCGATCACGCAGGGAAACTCCAAGCATAGCCCTCTCCATCGCCCTTTGCTGCCCCTAAAATCTGCCGCCCTAGTTTCCAGCTTACTCAGCGTGCTGGTAAATCCACCACTGTCTTTAAAAGTCCTCCTATTCCCTCTCCCCAGTATAAAAACACAGCCTCAGTTCTACTGATGTAATTCCATCTAGCTGAGTCTTGCCATCTCCATTTTAGGCTCGTGTTTAGACTCTTTAGTACAAAGCAGAATAAAATAATCCTCCTGCCTAATACCACAAGAATCCTTACGAGTTTTAAAAGTTTTTTCCCCGTTGTGAAATTAGCATGGAAATAAAACATTTACATAAGAAACTTCGTTTTATCTTGTAATTTCTATGTTAATCAGTTTCGTTTGACCTTTGAATTGCTCGGAACAGAAAACAACTCTACTAAAATGAAATTGATTTTGTTCACTATTGGAGTTGCTACATTTTGCGAGAGATATTTGGGTTTGAGCAAAATTAACTTTATTATTAAAATTTAATTACTCCACTAATCTGTTCAGGGCAACATTGGCCCGAATATAGTTTTCACCCAATTTGCGATATATTTACGAATTTCATAATTTTATTTGGCTGTTTTAAGGTGGAGGCCGTTGAAACAGTTTTAAAGTGCAGTGAAGCAGACTCAACTCACCCTTGACAATCAACCCCCTAGAACTTACCTAATTATTCATATTCTGCATAAATAATAAAAAATAAATGGTGTTCGTTGGTTATCGTATCACTTACGAGCGGCTGGACCAATTTGGGTATTTTTATTTTAAAATGTTCGTAATAGTCAGAAGTAGGTTTTTATGGTAGAAAAATTGCAAAATTTTCAAAGGCGGGTAAAACCGAAAGTGTTTTTTTTTTTTCAATGGGATTTTTTTTGTATGAATTATTGAAAGGACAGCTTAGGGTAACGTTTATAGGGTCAGCCCGTTAGTAAATCCCCTTAGAAGTAACTATTATAGATCATCATCATCTACCTAGCCTTTGCCCAACTGTGTTGGGGTCGGCTTCTAGTCCATACGCATGCAACTGAATACCAGTATTTCACATGGAGTGACTCCACAACCCAGTTACTGGGTAACTATGAACTTAACCTTCCATCAAATATTATGACGCTTAAGCACAACAATGTCATGTAAGAACTCTTTAAATCATCACAACAGTATTCAGAAAGTACACAGCAAATAAATATCACAATAACCGCTCCGTTACAACACTAACCCGAAGTCTGGCAACATTTGACAGTTTATTAAACGTCAACAACAAAGTTACCACATTCGAGTTACAGCCACCATTGCGAGTTCGTTTACGTTTGTACTGTTACATTTTATGACCACGTGCTACAGATTTTATTGTAGTTTTGATCCTTTTGAGATGTTTTGCAACTTAGCTTTGAATAAATTTTGGGATTTTTGATTGTTGATTTTGTTCTCATGTTATAAACGGTTGTTAATATTGTTTCGTTGCATGAATCACATAACATAAGATGACACCTTGTTTCCCGTTTTTCCCCTTGTTCCCTGTGGTACCGGACGTAAAAGAATAGCACCATCCCATTTCTTCCCGTGGGTGGCGTAGAAGGCGACTTTGGGACTTACTAGAGAATGGGCAGCAGCGTTCTTTATGTATTTTACCACTATACTGCGATCTCCAACCCGCCTGCCAAGCGTGGCCATTATGGCAAAACCCCCTGTTTGGGGAGGCTTATGTCCAGCAGTGGACGTCTTTTGGCTGGGATGATGATGATGTTTCCCCGAAGGCATGGGCAGAGGTGTATCTATAGTAAACCCACATTTCACCAGTTATGTTTAAGTCCCATGTAATAGGGGGCGAGCCTATATAAATCACATGCTGGGCTCGGCTTCCAGTCTAACCGCATGCAGCTAAATACTAGTATTTGTCATGACTATTCTGACCTCCACAATCCGATACCCCTTGGTAAGACAGGTTATCAGACTTGCAGGTTTCTGACGACCCTTAATGACTGTCAAAGATCCACAAATGACCGAGACCAATGGCTTGCTTTCCAAGGCACGAAGGGGTCTTGGTATGTTAAGATCGTCACTCATCCAAGGTTGTATTCACGTCACCATTCTTAAGATTTTATCAATAATGTTCAATGAGGGAGACAGGGAAAAACTAGATATCTCTCTATCATCAAAAAAGGTAAAAGGCCACATACATAAACCCTTTATGTACTTAAGTACGTCAAAACCTTTGAAGTAAAATCCGCAAACGCTAAGCCATTTCCGTTGCCATCTTCGACAAATGTAGGAATATAAGCTGGGGTCTAATTTAGTTTAAATGTTTCTACTTGCAGTAATCTTAATATTGTGAGTGCTAAACTAATATTTTATGGAGTATCTTTGCGGGCTGTGTCTTTATGGGTTTGTATTAGCTAAATTTTATGACTAACAAATTTAAATAACTGTACATATTATGTAAAAAAAATTTCAACACACTTGCTCATAAAATGACTCTAATTGCACCGCAATTAGGCACATAATGACACCTATTATCAAACTGTGACTTTTCATTACTATTATTCACAAGTGAGTTATAGCTATTTTTTTATTGGTGAGTTGCTTTGTTAAAAAAGTTACGATAGGTACAAAAAAGGTCGTGCTCAATAGTACAAATAAATTAATATACCTATTGCTTGCTCATTTCATGCAACTTCGTAATTAAATTGATAATTTCAACTTGTACGTTTTTAATAAATAAAACTTTCACTCAAATATAACTTTTGTTTGTTTGTGTACAAGTTTAATATGGTGAGTATATGTTTTAACGTTGAGTGAACACTTTTATCGCGATCACGAGCGTTCCGTATTGATAACAAAAAAAGTGATATCTAACGAAACGCAAAATATCGATGTGAGCGCTCACAGCATTATTTTTATAATTCGGAATGTGGCCTTAGTATAATAAGGCCGATCCCCATTGTTAGATGCGCGCGCATTGGAAAACTGATTACTTTTTCACGCCATTGGCAAAAAAAAAAAAAACTCAACTCGTTTTCACTGTTGAAATTATAGTTATTTATTCATTACAATGACTACAAGTGCTAGTTATGAAGAAAATTATTTATGTTGTAATACCACCCGATATAAGATGTGAAGCCCTTAACGTTATGGAAAGTTTACTACCTAAAAACTCCAGGGACAAAATGATTTTTTAGTATTATTTTCTTCACAAGTGTGTTGAAAAACGTCGTATGATACACGTGTCTATTGATGATTACCGTCCTCGGCTCTCTTAAGACTCTCGCCTGACAGCTCAGGTCTCAATGACGCCTCAGCGGTAATCACCAACGTTATACACTTGTACCATAATGTACAATTTTTCATTTTAATTTTGTCATCGACTTGCTAAGAAGATAAGCTTATACTTTAGATAATAATAAAGTTATCTTTGAAAATTAATAAAATAACAGATGTACTAAATTAAGTATAATTGGATTTTTCTGTCTGGAATTAACATATCTTTATATGTTAATTCCAGACAGAAAAATCAAATGATGGAAAACAATATCTTGCAAAATTGTTCATTCTTATTGATAGTGTGTTACGAAATTAAGGTGCTGGTTGGGATATATCACATGAAGGATTCATGAATGGCATCATCATCAATATATTCTGTCTTGCAATCTCTAAGTCAAAGAAAAGAACCTTTTCTCAAGCCGGAAACCACACAACATAAAGAAGCATTATAAAAATAAAGCGTGTTGTGCAAGACATTTATTTAATTCACCACTTTTTCCTTTGCGGAACAAGAATTGCTTACCAAACGGGACCAATGCATGTAATGCGAACCCCACGTAAGCAATAACGTATAAAAGGTCACCATTAAATAAAGTACAATTGTTTTTATTGTGCAGTTAAATAAAGTTAAGTTATTTATTGGACTAGAGTTGTTGTTTGAGTGCCATTTGCATTGATACTGATAATTGCCTGGGCTTTCGAGTTTTCACACTGTTTTTTATTTCGGTCGTCGTGTGTCATTTAATTTGTTTAACATAGGTACAATAATAATGGTAAATAAAGATATACTGGGATTCAGCTGCATCCGGTTAGACTGGAAGCCGACCCCAAAGTAGTTAGGAAAAAGGCTAGTCAGATGATATAAAGATAATAAAGAGTCCGCTGTTTGCAATAAGGTAATTAAGCCAGCCGAGTCTCAATCATTATCACCATCACGACGACATCACGACGTCCACTAGGCCTCCCCCAAGGTCCAACACTTCGACCAGTTCTCTGTTTCTTGAATCCAACGGTCGCCACTCCAGAAAGTTTCGGCCCCATCGGCCATCTGTTCTTAAGTTGGCAATTATTCGGGCTATGTCGGTTACCTTGGTTCTCTAGCTGATATCTTCATTCCTGATTCGATTCCGTAGGGAAACTCCAAGCATAGGCATTACTTGCCCTTTGGGTTACTTTTAGCCTTCTTATAAGGCCCATTGTTAGCGATCACGTCTGGGTGCCATAGGTCATCACTGGCAACACGCACTGACCAAAGACTTTCATCTCGAGACACTGCGGTCTCAATAATGAAATCAAGTAAAGCCTGGAAAATAAAAAACAACAATCATAAAGAATTGCACATTTCATATAACACACGAGTTAATATTAAATAGCAAAATACATTAATGTCAATAAAAGAGAAAATATAAAAGAGTATACGATTTATTTTGAGTTGAAATAAAAAACAATAAAATACTAACTTAACTAATCCTAATCACAAATTAAAAAATTGCGTCAAAAAATTCATCCTCATCGCTGTTGACTGGTAATGTTCCCAAGAGACTGGCAGCATTACCACGTTGTATGGCAATGCTTAGCCGCTGGCCAAGGTAGAAACCAGCCCTTGGGTCACGGGAAGTATCAACCAGCCTTTTCGAGATTTCCTTAAAGAGGCCGTGAGCACTCGGACCCCACGGCCCGAGGGTTTCAACCCCAAACGGCTCGAAAATATAATTACCAACTAGGTTGTTATACTTTCGCCGCTTGAGGTTTTCCGCAGCCGCAGCGGCAGCGCCAGCACAGCACACCAAGCCAGGAAGATGGGATGGTGCAAGAGTATCGACACACGTTGCATCCCACACTAAAGGCCTACCCATCTTCAGACAGACATTCCGTCCGGTCTCTTGCCATCGTCGCATGCCAAGCCATTGGGTTCTAATACAGCTGGAACGCCGACGGTGACAAGAGCTCGTCGGATGATGTCGTTAATGTTTGCGTGCCGCGCTTCGGCTGCAAGACAGGCCGTGGTGTCCTAGACTGTTGACAACTTCGCCGCAGTGACAGCGATGAGGAGAACAACAAGGAGCTCCCAGTCGTAGGGAAGCAGCGAGGCGGAAAGTAGTGTCATCGAACAAAGTGCCTATGTTCGACGACGGTAGTGCATGAAGCCACAGACCCGACTCCCACTTACCCACAGCCAGCAGGCGCGCACGCTCCGCAGTAGTCTCAGACGTGCTAAGTAGATTGTCTTGTACTACTCTGCAGAGCGGCTCATCCCACCTAATTTTTTATTAAATGAAAAAATATCAGTATTATGCATGTGACATCACATGCACACACACACACACACACACACACACACACACACACACAAGCACACATCACACCACATACATACACCACGTGTCACATCACGTATTAGAATACGTAATGTGACACGCTTTGTCAGCTAAGAATCGACCAAACAAGATGACAGTGGTTTTCTTTCACCACAAAATGGGTTCTGGGCTTCGCTATATAGTTTCGATTCCCAGGTCATGAAAAGTTTATTTAGGTTTTCCGTCAAGGATTTCTCAGTAACCACCCGGAGTCTGGATTTGTGCTTGGTTGATGGCAATACGCTCGCCCTTTATTACATGGGACTTAAACATATCTGGTAAAATGAGGGTTTTCTACAGATGCACCTCTGCCTAACCCACCGGGGATTATAGACGTGATGTTACGTTATGTTAAAACTGCTTAGAAACGTGGCTTGATTTAAAATTTAAACACCATATCTATTACTAATATTATAAAGAGAATAGATTTGATTGTTTGTATGTTTGTTTGCATTGAATAGGCTCCGAAATTACTGAACCGATTTGAAAAAGTCTTTCACTGTTGGGAAGCTACACTATCGCTGCGTGACATAGGCTATATTTTATCCCTGTATTCCCACGGGAACGGGAACTACGCGGATGAAACCGCGGAGCGCTGCTAGTTGATAAATAAATCTGTAATAACCGGTAGATATTGGAAACATATAATTTTATCCTACATTCCCAGAAGGGTCGATATTTAATACTTTGTAGGAAGTTCATTCACTCTATCAATGAAAAGATACTGAGTGAATCGACTTTCAATTGGTTGAAAATAGCGGGTGCATCGCTACATCTTGTAAATTCGTTTGCTATAATTGAATTTTGGAAGCGTTTCGTTGCTTTTTGAAGAACAGTTGTGCGACAAATCACCTAATTTAAATTGACTTTTAGATTGGGTTTTGAACATTAAAGAATTATGCAGCTGGGCTTTGGACAGTGTCAGTAGGGTGCCGGATTCGATGCCAGCTGAGCATTTGATGATGTTGTGACTGTGACGATGAGGGGAGTTCGCTTAGCTGAATTTTGGGCCAAAGATGTGTGAATATTTTACCGTCGATAGCGCTACGCTGAGAAAAAAAAGTTAGGCACCATCCAAAGATTACCTATATTACCTAGATTAGATAGTTGGGAGCTATTCTAAGATAATGGAATGCCTTCAATAACCAGGTTGGGCGCCACTAAAAACCAGGTTGGGCGCCATTCGGCACCAGTTGGGCGCCATCATAAAACCTGATAGAAAACATCTTATTTAACTATATATTTATAGAGATGCACTAAATGTCGGCTCTATATTGAAACTAAAGCGACACGCACATAATCGGAAAACTGATGACTTTAAAAATGTTTTACTACACAACGATATGCAGCACAATAGTAAATCCGTTGGTCTTGAATGATTCTGTTATCAAAAGTAGACTTTATTTACAAGACAACTTTGTCAATAATCCTTAACTCTTCAAACCTTAAATCTCTGCCTGCCCTGATAACATGCGCCTTTGACTGCACGGTACGGAACACAATTTGTCGCCGGAGTTCAACCCGGCTGCGTAGTGATTGGGTTGAAATTGAAAATCGAATGAACCACTCAAAATGGCTGTACCTTAAAAGGGACGAGGATGTGGCTTACATTTATTTTGTTTATAAAAAAGGTTGATTTTATTTTGTCGTTGGTAAGCCGGTTGTGGGTTGGTTTTAGCTTATTCGGCATTAAGTTGTTTTTTTGAATTGCAAAAGTGGGACCACTCACGTTAAATAAATATTCATTTATTCGATATACTTAAGTGCTGACACGGAGGCGTATGTCCAGCAGTGGATGTCTTGCGGCTGAAATGATTATGATGATGAAGTGCTGACGTACGACAAGATCAAAGAAGAGACACAAAATGCAGAAATAGTAAAAAAATGCTACAGTATCACAAGAGCCAGCAACCATTTGAAGGAGTCTTGCGAAACAAAACGTCAACTCGTTGCAAAAAATAATGCAAAGTTGCTGCGCTAATACTTCATCACAATAACTACAATATTTTTTCATAAATTTATCTATAGAAAGTAACATCTCATTTTACTAAACCCACAAATGTAATAGAACACTGTAGTAATACGTACACTTTAACCCAAACCCAAGATCCAAAATTAAATAAACTCAATCTATTTTCCAACATCGAATTTTATTGATCCGTCTGCGTGTTATACGCAGACGGATCAATAAAAGTGTAATATTAACATAAATGTCGGAGTCAAGCCGCGGGCAAGGGCCTGTCTGCAGGTAAATTGAATTCTGCAAACATACGTACATACACCACAACGTACTTATGAGTAGGACATAAATTAATTCAGAAGGATCACTCTGGAAAGGCAATGTTTTCTTCTTGTTTATGGTTTTTTTTTTTAACTCTGCTGTTTTTTACAAAATAATCATTTTTTTTTTACTATTTAACTTTGGTACCTATCCCACACGAATTCATATACCTTGACTTGCTAAATAAACAGTGACAACAACAAGTGAAATAAAATAATCTTATGGCATCTAATAATACGTCCACATTGTTGTCACTGGGAAAAGTGCCCAAAAGGCTGGCAGCATTGCCATGTTGTATGGCATTGCTAATTCTTTGGCCGGAGATTATTACAACATCATCAACACAACATTAAGAGGAATAAATACGTATTATTGAAGCTAACTCAAAAATTACTTACCAGAGTTTGAACAAAATACGGAACCACTCTATAAACCATTTCAACACAAAAAAATCGGTTTATTAATGACGTAGTTCCGAGGTAACAAACGTAAAAAAAGTACAACCGAACAGAGAACCTCCTCCATTTTTTGAAGTCGGCTGAAAAAGAAGGCTTGTCCACTGGCTACCATATTTGGAAGACAGATCAGGATATAAAATTTGCCAAACTTATAGGTTCACCTCCTCAGCTCACGGGCCCTAATAAATATTACTAAACAAACCAACGAAAAACTTTTTTTTATCAAGTTTGTATAGAGTCAGACTTCTGTACCCCGTATCCTGGGGCACGAGGTACGCGGCAAACGACGCATCCCACTTGGAAATGAGACGAACTGATTGCATTCAGTCGATGGGGCTGGAGTGTTTAATTCCTGATCAGGTAGAATCCTGATTGATTTTTTGGTACGTTTATGTGATTAGACGACATTTTATTATAAAGACGTAAATATTTAAGCAGAAACACGCGTTTATTTTACGTTTTACAGGATTGGATCGTAGTTGAAACTACGTTTGGCAGTCCCGCTTTTGATCATGAAAACGAATAGACACTACGTCATGTTTTGTCGTGATGTTGCTACGGAATGCAGCAAAGAGCACTTTTGGCCACACCCTCACCAACTGTCACATAAATAGTGTCAAGAGGAAAGCTATGTTTATCATTATGTTCGTCATATCTTCATCTGTCAGCAAAACGAAGATCATTGGAAGGCTCATATGCAGTTCGCAGTGGACAATGTAATGGTGCTTAAATAATAGCTTTAGGAATTAAAAAAAAACACACCATAAAATATTGCTAATCAGTAAAGGAATACGCTGGCATTTTTGTTTTTCAAAATTAGGTACTTGACTTTTGAGCGACGCGAAGTCTATGCTAGCTTCATTTTCAGCCCACTGTGTGTCGGGATTTACAGGTTAAGTGATCACAATATAGAATACAGATCTTTGACAGTAGTTAAGGTTCGTTAGGAGACCAAAAGTCTGACAACCAGTCTTACCAGGGAGTATCGTATAACCCAGATACTACGTCGTGGAGGTCGGATAGGCAGTTGTTCCTTATATAAAAACTTTTTTCAAAAAAATAACAACCGACTTCCAAAAACGACACTACAAAGTTCAAAATAATTTTGCAAGTCGGTGACTTTGGATGTGTATTTTAATTATTTGTCTCCACCTTCCGAAATTAAAGTTATTTTGAACTTTGTAGTGTCGTTTTTGGAAGTCGGTTGTAATTTTTTTGAAAAAAGTTTTTATTTTGTCACTATTTAGTTACCTACCCCACACTAATTCGAAATTTCATCATCCTTGGGGTCAAAACAATGCATATTTATGCAATAGCAACATTCGCGGTTGATTTGCTGTAATTTTTTGAAGAGTTCCGTTGTATGTCTCCGAAACGCATCATCAGATCTATATGAAATTTTAATGGGACCATTTCGGAGTAAACCTCTTTCGAAAAAAATAATTTTGCAAATCCGTCTATATACGACGGAGTTATGCCCGAACATACATGAAAAATAAAATTAAAAAAATATAACATGTCGAATTGATAACGTATTTCTTTTTGAAGTCGGTAAAAAATACTGGTATACAGCTTCATCCGGTTAAGGCTAAGCAGATTACAGATTGATTGACTGGTCACAATATAAGTATGATTATGCTTTGTTCGTCATTCATTCACATGGTGCTTTTTAGAACCCCCATCGAAAACTTATACCAGTGCATTCTCCGTATTTGAACTTCCTTTTTAAGTTGGTTAAAATGTACTCACTTTTGATATCCTTGACACGTAAGTTGCACGAGTAACTTCATCTAAAGTTTTATGAGAGCTTTGAAGATAAACCTCCAAGAAAATTACGATGAACAGAAGCCGTATGTATGTAAGTGTACATTGTGTGAAATAAACACTTCTTGAATAATATTGTGAGCACAAGGCTAGGTATTTGTTGACTCGGTATCTAGGTCAACACAAGAATGTTTTAAACAAAACCTTTTTTTCAAAAAAAACACTACAATGTGCAAAATAACTTTAATTTCGGAAGTCGTTGACTTTGGATGTGTATTTTAATTATTTGTCACCGCCTTCCGAAATTAAAGTTATTTTGCACTTTGTAGTGTTTTATTGAAAGTCGGTTGTTATTTTTTTTTTTTAAGTTTTTATTTTTCACTTTTTACCTACCACACCAATTCGAAATTTCATCATCCTTGGGGTCAAAACAATCTATATTTATGCGATAGCAACATTCGCGGTTGAATTGCTATCATTTTTTGAAGAGTTCCGTTGTCTGTCTCCGAAACGCATCATCAGATCTTTATGAAATTTTAATGGGGCCATTTCGGAGTAAACCCCTTTCGAACAAAAATTTGCAAATCCGTCTATATACGACGGAGTTATGCCCGAACATACATAAAAAAGATAATTATACATGTCGAATTGATAACCTCCTTCTTTTCGAAGTCGGTTAAAACAGGATTATCACTTTTTTTGTTACATTTTTATCAAAATATAATATTATTAAATTTTTACATTACAGGCTACAATGATCTAGTTTTTAGGTTAAGTCACATCGTCACATAGTTTAGGTTGTAACATACTGCTGCCCGTGACTTCGACTGCATAGATATCGGAAATTATGGCACGGGGACACGCTACCGGGACAAAAAGTAGCCTAGATATGTGCCAGTGAAAGTCCCGTCGGCTTAGCCGTTTCGGAGATTAGATGAAACAAACAGCTAGGCAGTCAAACATATAAAATTGATTTTTTGTTCTTAATACAAAAACGGTAAAGTAGTTATTTTGACAATGCAAACAGACAATTCAAATTTTATTAATTTGGACAGATGTATAGAAATCAATTGTTTTGCAATGTAACAAGAACTTGCAATACAAGCTAACGAAATTGTGTAATCTTCTGGTAGCCCTAAATTTTTCATTATTACTGTGGTACAGTTCAAAATTCAGCAGAGCCATGGGTATAGGTAAAGATACTTGCAGCAAAAATGGTTTTACGTGGCTCGACTGCGAATTTAAGCGCCCACAAATCATGTTAGGAAATTAGATTTTCAATCAAGATCAACCCAACCAAATTCAGATAGATTTTCGTATGTGTGTTTCCGCCCTTATTCCGGTTCCCTAAGGAGGGATGATATCTAATTCCCCTTGAGTGAAACCACGGCAATGAGCTGTTTACATACCCAATTCCTCGTATTGGTGAGTGCTTATTATCTAGATTCTGTCACAGTGTTGCTACTAGCAGTAATTCAACAGGAGCAATTTGCGCACAACAATGGGTCGGATGGCTGCGGTAAGGAACCGGTGTGTAATTATGTCCCAAACTACAATACTGCATTTCGTGGCATAAGTATGTACAATGTACTAGGGTATAGAAAAATGTCAAAAAGTAGGAAATTTAGAAAGAAAGTAAAAGTATTTCTTGTGACTTGGAAGAGCAGATACTAAACTGAACAAAGAAATTAAAAAAAAACATACAAAAAAAGAAATTATCTTTTGAGAAAGTCCTGTAAAAGGCCAAAAGACTCCCATCCCAGGATGATGCTGCAATATTTAAAAAAGTATAGTAGTTCTGATATTATGATAGGGCCCGATGTGATGTAACGGGCAGTTACAGAAATAAATTAATAATCATTATATTAAATAAACAAAACACAGGTCTCAGGTCAGGTTCTGAGGTCCTGTCAAAGGTATGCGCGTTGAACCACTGTTAGTGGTTACACTGTGGTCTTAGACTACGTTCGCATCTGAACATCTAGTGCGAGAAACTTCGTATTGAAGAACTTCGAAGTTAAGACTAGAGAGCTACTCATCTTCATTTGAAATTGTAGGGTAGTTGGGGGAGTAAGTAGTTGTTTAATATCGTATGCCGTCCGACGTCGCAAAGTTTTCGGCTTGCATCCAACTTTGTAGTGGACTTCAGTCGTAATTTTGGTGGTATTTAGTTTGTTTTGGATGGGACAAGTTTTTGGGAAATATCACATTGCTGTGTGAAGAAAATTTCCGGAAAATCGGTAAAGGTGGTATGGTTGGTCCCTGTGAAAATATCCGTCGAGGGAAGTGTTAGCATGAATGCTAAGATTCGCTTTGGAGAGGAGATAGGTATTTCCATTTGGTATCTACAACACCCGTACGCAAAATACGCGCTTTGACGTGGAGTTGCGGACAACAGCCCGTTTTACCTATTACCTATTGGTATCTACATTCGGTAAACCTTTTGGCGTCGCTAGTCAATTGATATCGATACCTAACCAGTAGTTACTACTTCTAGATATATAAAAAAAAAAACACACGCATCTTTCTCCAGTCGCGTTTGATAGCTGAAAAAGGAGCCTTTTACGTTCTTAAATCTCCAAAGAAAGAGCCAGGCAACATTACACATCCGTATTCCTCAGATCTCACTACGCTTCCAATAAAGAAATCTGTGACTCATACATCTTAAATGTGTCTCCTCGGATTTCTAATACAGCTGGTCTCGTCACGCATGTTGGCTGCAATAAAAGAAATTGGGGCAACTGACCCGCAAGCAAAGCAGTTGTGTCCTTGTAATGTTTAGCACTGCCTGGGGACTACCCGGAGTTTTCGGGAGTTAACTTGATTTAGAAAAGCATCAGATGGCTTTGGAAAAGTTGGTGGAATTGTAGCAAAATGTTGTCTTTAATTTCTGATCCGACTAGCGTTTTCTTAGCTAGAAGCCGTTAGTCCAATGGGATTGCTAATCAGAAAACATGACAAATTTCCATCATAATTTATTTAACCCCTTTATGGAATGAGTTTTCAAAAATTCTTGCTTTGTGCTCTTTGTTAATTTAAGCACCTTTAGTGAAATATTTCATTCTTCTAGACCCAAAAGTTTAGGCTGTGCGTTGTTTGTCAATGAATTTATTATTTTAGTAAGTAGATGATGAGGTGGGGACGTCTTAGAAGAACCTATAGTGACCTTATTAGTGATGTTCTGCAAAAAGGTCAGGTGCCCGCAGTACTAGCGAGTACTGGCGTTCGTATATGACCACATAAATGAACGTACACGAAGCCAAAGGAGTATGTCAGGATCGTAGGAGATGGCGTTCTGTAGATTCTACATACCCCCATAGCAAGAAGGCATGAGTTAATGTGGGTATGGTTGAGATCAACTTCCAGAATATTTCTTACTCAAAGCAATACTGCGATTCGACTAGTTTTCAATGAATTAATTCGGTAATGCAGATATTCTAAAGACACACTAGTAGCTGGTTTTCGGGTTTCCCAGGCATTGTATGGTAACTGCAATTAAGCGCTCAACGTTCGATTCCAGCTATGGAATACCACCCGATTCAGTAATTAGTAATCGATTATAGGCAAAACGTCCGAGACAACAAAGTAGACTTTCGAATAAATAAACAAAATATTCCGCTCTGCGTACTGCGATAATTATTATGAAGCATTAAATTCGAAACTTGAATCCATAATTTGCTATAATTAATGAAATTAAACACTTTGGGTATTCTTTAGTAATAATTTTGAGTTTGTGTATGTTGGTTTTTGTTTTCTCTTGATTCATTGTTTTTGTAGGGCCATGTTGTGCCTTGAGGAGATGGCAAAAATATGTACTCGTACAGTATTAATCCAATATTTTCCTCAGTAGGCGTAGCAAGTGTATTTTTGTGACATTATGTATTAACGTCAGCTAGGGAGATAGAGAGCACTGGTGGTAGCTTCCGCGACTTACGAGTTGTAAGGCGTAGCCGCGTAGGTTCGAACCAGTCAGGCGCTTTACTTTGTGTATGCATCACCACTGCTCTCAAAACGGTGAAAGAAAACATTGTGAGGAACCTAGCATATCCTAGAACCGAGAAATCAAGGTCATATGACTTCTAACATCCCGCATTGGGCCCCCGAGGTAGATTACTGCCCACTCCCTCTGAAAAAGGGGATACCTGTGTTCTAGAAGTGGGAAAATTATATGCTGATTATGCTTACTTAATTTGGCTAGGTATTGGTACGCCTGCAGCCACATAGTTTCCTAAAGATTATGATTTATTTCCAAGATAAGAATACTTGGAAACACTGGTCCTGCTCCATTGGAAAATCTAGAGTCTAGACAAAATCAAACTTGTAGCTAATTGAATAGTATAATTAATTGTATTTATGACACTGATTTACACTCAGTGATTACTTTGATTACTCACACACTGACTTATTACTTGTTAATATTGTAGGTAAATCGTATACTTTCTTTTAAAAGGTTTGTACCTAAATGTGTGAGCATCATGTTAGCTATCATAAAATTATTTTTTCTGTAATTGCTTCACTTTCATTCTTTTTACCTATTTTGGTATGGTAATTTTATTCTGGGTGCACCGTTTTCACACATAATTATATAATAAGTAAATAAATAAAATCCATTTATTTCAGGGGTTCCCATATTAACATCACAAGTTCAAGTTCACGTTCACAAAAACACAAAATCACGAGATAAATACAAATCACAGAGTAAAAAAAAAAATATGTCATCTTATTAAAAATACAATCTCAAATAATTATATACATTTATAATGATTCGGAAATTAATATTGTAAAATACAAATTAAGATAAAAGTTTGGGGAAAATTTTGTATAAAATGAAAAACATAAATTAATAAAACAGCACATGACATATCGTGACATCACTTAATTACCCTGCCCTGGCTATATGCCTACTGCAGCACTTCGTAATATAAGGGCAGTCCAATCGTCCAGCAATCATCATCAGGACAGCGTTGGAGCTGACCCGCACCCTGCGCACCAAGGACGTGCACCGCTTGCGCATTGTGGTGTGGAAACAGTAGTAACATAATGAATGTATGTTAATTATTGTAAAACATTTTAAAAGAGTAACGGTGGAGGTTTTTGCCCATTCTTCCCCATACGAAACTATATTTTGGAAGGGGCGACTAGAATCAATTCTATTTTAATGTAAATTTTGACGTTAAAAAGTGCCTTTTAAGTACCTATTTGAAATAAAAGCTTTGACTTTGATTAATTTTTTCCTTATTGATATGATTAATGTATTTGTCATTTGTCGAGATCAGTAAGAAATCACTGGTCATGAAGACTGCCAATAAGTAATATCGACCAAATATGACAGTCACAAACGATAGCAATGAGGTTATCGTATACGCTTATTATTGAAGGAATGAAACCATGAAGCCTTCAATATTATTTATTCCCAGCCTGTAAATTGTAGTCGGTACCGCGGTTCGACCAGAGAGATTACACAATCATTATTTTACGACCCTCTTTAAAAGATTGCGCGCATGTAATGTTTCTTTTAAAGGCATTCCTTCGAACAAGTTCCGCTTGTTCGGAGTAATTACGAAAAGTATGCCAGACCGTTTATGTATTTCCTCCTTTTTATGATACTGACGTAGGTATGACTCGGTTGAAATGAAAATATGAATAGGAAGGAAAACATATTTTTTGTACTATAAGGAAAATTAAACAACGAAATTGCCTAAAGTTTTAAGGTTCGGTACCTCCGAATGAAAAAACGGAACCCTTATAGGATCACTCGTGTAACTGTCTGTCTGTCCCTCCAAACTTACCTGAACGATTAAGTTGAAAATGATCGTGAGTGAAGTTGAAGACCGATTAAGGGCTTGGATCAAAGAAATTCATAACTGTACCAAACACGGACGTGTAACGTAAATAAATGAATTATATGTTATATTTGGGGTCACTTTTGGGGGCAAGTAAAAATATAAAAGAAGTTTTGCAAGCTGTGTGACATAAAAAAAGAACTTGTTTTGAGGGTCTCAAAATATTGTAAATAAATTGTTTATAGATATTGAAGAATAAAAATTAAAATGTATCATTTCTCCCATAACTCCGAAACGACAAAACATAAAATTTTGAAAAAAAAAAAAGAATACAGCAGAAGTCGATGTTCTTAAAATAGCATGATTAATCTCTCAATATTGTACATAGCAACGTACATTTGCAGTAGAAATGTATGCAAGAACATATTTTTCAAGTGCGTACAATGTGTTGTTTAATCTTCATTCCGGAATTGGACATTTATAGGCTGTATCACTTGAGTGAAGTCGCGGACAGCAGGGCACAGGTTTGAGACGGAACCCTTAGGGCGCGAACCCTACTTGCACTTGTCCGGTTTTTGTTTGTTGTAGCTCTAATACTCTTTTTAATTTAGTGTCTCGAGAATTTTAATATCGCGTTTTACGTCACACTCTGTACATTAAAAGATAGCCTATATTGTACATAAAAAAAAGCTATAAGGTCGAGGGACTCTCGTCAAGAACAAAGTTTGCGCACACTCACTCGTATATGATAGAAAGAGACAGAGTTAGAGTAAGTAATACTCATTCCCAATTTAGTATAAGATTTTAGAGCTCTCACAAATTTTTCGCTATCTAAGATTTTTATTTTGACCTCACTGTCGGCTTCACCACCCTCGAAAACCAAAAAAAAAACGATACCCATGACGTAATTTTTTAAAATTTTCGCCGCCATCTTTGATTTTCATTTTGCGCTTATTTCGTTACCTGACGATTTCTACTAGTTTATACCTTTCGCAAGTCGCGTTAAAGAGCATCGTTTCAAAATTGTTTTTCTATTATGTGCGTTTCTGTTCAGTGTATTGGCTCAAACTCAAACTCAAACAAGCATTTATTTCAATTAAACCTTTTACAGGCACTTTTGAATTGTCAAAAAAAAATCGAAGTTGAAGCTATGTGTCCATCTCCCCCGATTGGGTTCCCGCATTATCGTTGCGGGGGGGCTCAGTTACCGTGGTCCCACACATGGTGAAGGCAAGAGGAACCCAAAGGCGGGGCCACTCGTCATGGCTTTTGCCTCAAAGCTGACGACGTAGCGGCCAAAAAGTAGGTTGCGGTGAGGTGCTTTGCAACTGAGGAGGGCCGCGATGTCGAATGGGAGGCATCGCGGCTGAGGGTTACGGGCTGCGGCGGAGGAGGAGTGCCGGTACTTTTGAGTAGCGCTCTTCCCTTCCGTGAGCTGGACGGGGCCGCCACCGTTTGATGGCGGACGCGGTGGGGCCGCAGGGGAAGAGGAGTGCCGGTATAGCGTTGGCCACTCTCCCTATCCCCTGCGGCCGAAAAGTGGTAGGCAGCGGGGCCACTGTGTTGACCCGTCGCAGGGTGACCGACGGGTCCGCAAGGGCCGATGCCTGCTAGGGGTGCGGGTTTTTCGAAAGAGATACCGCCGCCCCTAGCACACGGGCAACTGAGGGAACACGGGTGGGTTTTAGTCAGTAAAAGTCTGACACGCCTCCTGCTCTACCCAGCAGGAGAAGTCATTTGATGATTTCCCACCCAAAAAAAAAAAAGCTAGGTATCCATTCCAAAACGTAGATCATCATCGTAGGCATGGGAAACACCGTCCTTATTTGTTAGTAGAAACATTATAGACGTTAAAAGTATTTTAAGAACCTATTTGGGAATATAAGTACCATTTAGAATACAATAAATGGGTGTGTACCTACACCTTGGGTCACCCTTCGGGGCGTGTCATTTATATCTAATCATAATCACAATAGCAATCAGGCAAGACTTCATAGCATAGTCCAACCAAGCAGTAATACTAATTGATTAAATGTTTACAGCCATAAATGTACCTTAAAAGCTCGGCTAATCCCACCGTTGAAAGCTTTAGATTACGCCCGAACTCTTTTTATTCATTCAATTAATAATGTATTGCGGTCATCCATTTTAACGATTTTATTTTATGAATATAGTACCAGCTTTGTTAGCGTAAGTACTTTGGTAGCGAATATTTTACAGTAGGTAGGTATGTTAATATTTAATGCTATAATTATGAAAAAAGATTTTATGAAAATCACGTTCATATTCAAAATTTAGGTCTTTACCTATGAAATTGCCGTTCTGCAGTACTGGCCATTTCAAATCAAAATAATTTTTGTTTGGCTAAGAATTCTAATTTCAAATTAATTTTATTTTAAAAACATGGATTTTTTTTTCTAAAAGTAGTCATTTCTTTATTGATTAGTGTTACATTTTCATCGCATTTCAATCTTTTTCGTCATCATGGATACGTTAAAAATTCGAGTAATTATGGAATATGAGTACCGTCGTGGCAGCAACGCGGCACAAGCGGCACGCAACATCAACGACGTTTACGGAGCTAACACTACAAACCAACGCACCACCTGTTATTGGTTTGCTCGCTTCCGTTCTGGAAATTTCGACCTGAAAAATGAACCTCGCGGTCGTCCGAAGACTTTGGTCGACAATGACGAATTAAAGGCGATTGTGGAAGCTGATGATACACAATCTACGGCTGAATTAGCAGCAGCTTTCGACGTTAGCGTCAAAACAATATTGGTCCATTTGCGTCAAATTGGCAAGGTAAAAAATCTTGACAAATGGGTGCCCCACGAACTCAATGATCGCCAGCGCGAAGTACGCGTCGAGACGTGCCTTGCACTGCTCAACAGACACACAAATGAAGGAATTTTGAACCGCATTGTTACCTGCGATGAAAAATGGATTCTGTTTGATAACCGTAAGCGCTCAGCAAGTTGGTTGGATCCTGGTTCAGCACCTAAACAATGCCCTAAACGAAAACTTACCCCTAGAAAAGTGATGGTCACTGTTTGGTGGTCTAGCGCCGGTGTGATTCATCACAGCTTCTTACCAAACGGGGTGAGCATTACTGCAGATGTGTACTGTGAAGAACTGAACACAATGATGGAGAAGCTGGCGCATCTCCAACCAGCATTGGTCAATCGCTCGTCTCCGCTGCTCCTGCACGACAACGCGCGACCTCATACTGCACAGCAGACGGTCTCCAAGTTGCAAGAACTGGGGTTGGAAGCTCTCCGTCATCCGCCCTACTCACCAGACCTTGCGCCTACAGACTACTACTTTTTCCAGAATTTGGATAACTTCTTGGCGGGAAAAAAATTTAATACCCGAGAGGCAGTACAAAATGCCTTTGAAGAATTTGTTGCCTCCCGTCCAGCTGATTTCTTTAAGAAGGGCATCAATAAACTGCCACTGCGATGGCAAAGATGCATTGATTGCATGGGTGATTACTTCGATTAATACAAATAAAAAATTCATGAAAAAAATTCGTTTAAATTTTTTCATACAAAACGGCAATTTCATAGGTTTTCTTTCACATAAACCTACGTGGGCATTTATAAAACTTCAGAATCTAGGTGCACGGTTTCAATAGGGCGTTACCTATGGAGAAGAGCCGGCCTGAAATTCCATGATGACTCTTTTACAATTAAATTAAATAAAATTTAAATAAATGTGCGGACGGAATAGGCGGACAGTGTAGAGCTGTCAACGAACACCATGTTCTTAACAAAATAGAAAATAAACTGTGAAGACTCGTGTATTCTTGGATAATGCCAATGCAAACGAAATGGCGTCCTTTAAAAATTTGGTATGCCAGTCCACACATACATTCTGACAAGTAAGTAATTTATTCCGTAAGAATATTTATATTCCGAGCCGAAAAACCCCTTCAGTACCTATCGACAACTGAGCTGATATTTTTATGTGAAGTCCCTTGACATAGCCGGTGGCTTAGGTATCGACTGCCAAATACTAAATCAAATATTTTTCTCAACCCGAATAAGAGCTTAGGTCTATCCGAAAAAGTCTACTTTCAGACCTAAATCATCTCTTTCAATTTTGTCGGAAAAAAATCAAGGGAATATAAAGATATTCCCGAAGTGCAAATACTCATGTTTGCCCGGCTGGGTTCAATACAGTTTAATATTAATCAAGACCCTTCAATCAATGCTCTGCCGATTCGTAAAGAAGCCTTCAATTCCGGATGAATGATAAGATTGATTTGTACATTTTTTGAAAGCATTCATTGCTAATTCCTTTGGGAACTTGTGTTTCTGGTTGAAAGTTCAATCTTATTAAGGATCAGAGGACTCAAGAGTCTTTATGTTGGTGAATTTTTGGTTCCTTCTGAATTATATTATGAATAATAAATGCACACAAATACATACATACATACTCAGCCTGTAACGTTCCCACTGCTGGGACACAGTCCTCCTCTCAGTGAGAGGGAGTGGGCCGTAATCCACCACGCGGGCCCAGTGCGAGTTGGTAGATGTCACATGTCTTCGAATTTTTGGTTCTAGGACATGCCGGTTTCATCACGATGTTTTCCTTCACAGTTTTGAGAGCAGTGGTGATGAAATTTACACAAAGTAATGCGCCTGGCTGGGTTCGAACGCACTACCTACAACTCGTAAGTCGCGGCCGTTACCACTGGGCCACCACTGCTCACACAAATATTAGTATGTTAATTCAGAACGCATCATAATTTTAAGAAAATAAATAGAATATGAACGCAGCGATGAGTGAACGAGTGAGCATGTGGGAGAGGCGAGCGAGCTATTAAGAGTTTAAGACGTTTTTCAATGTGTACGAAGTTTCAAAAATAGTTAAAGAAGTTATTAAGTTCAAGTTCTTTATTTCATAACAAAAATAGTTTTGTGTCGAAATTTTTGCACAGTAGATACACAAAAAGAGGCAACATCAACAATGATAAGATAACCAAACTCTTTCCTCTCCCATCATCGAAGTTAGAACGTCTATCCAAATTAAAAACACTAACTTTACAAACATTATTAATAATATTGATACAGAACAAAGTCCCTAGCAAAAATGCTACAAAAATACATTTAATGTCAAAAATCTTAATTATAAAAAAAGGAACATTTACAACGTCAAAGAGCAACCAATACACGATTATTTTATTTTATTTTATTCATTAAGGGATAATAAACAACTACAACATATATGTAAAACATTAAGGTTAACAAAACTTAAATAATAATGTTGTAATCCACTGCATTATCCGCAGATAAAACATATTTAAAGATCAGTGGTTGCCACTAGGCGAGCATTACCAAAGTTCACAATTATCTTGAAATAAACAAATAAGTAACTATGAAGCTAGCTATTGCTACAAAATAAATAAGAATAAAAAAAATAAGATTAAGAAGAAGAAGATTAATTAAGAGGTCAAGAGTGTTTATTTCGGTCATCCACACCACCCTACATACATAAATTCACGCCCATTTTTGCCTTGTGGGTAGGCAGAAACCATACTAACACACCAGAATAATAATTATAGAGTAAGTACCTAAACTTGTTTGCTGGGTAACACCATAACTGACCTAGCAACAAACTACCATCCAATCCATCCAAGCGTGGTGCTCAAGACTTTTTTAATTTCACTTGTATTCAGAGGCTAATAATCAGCATTGAACAGGCTGATACAATAAAACATCATTTAATTTGATTCAAAGCGCTGGCTAAAATATAGCGTAAAAATGAAAGCATTTAACAAAACTGAAATGCTAAATCGCAAAGTATTTTTTTTTTTGAGTCTTCTTATATTGCTTATCACATTTATTTCAGAAGACCAAGTTAATACCTTTTCAACAGCAATTAAACAATTCACAGCTTTTAGACTCACTGTCAAATAATGTTAGACCGCTCAGCCCCTTGTTTTACAAATCGAATTATTCGCCATTCTTCCCTAATATCTGTTTTTGACAAATCCATTACTCCTTATTGTCCTCCAAATTACTCAGCCTTCGAGGTTTATTCTCGTCACAACGACAAAAGACTACTAAAGTCTTACTTACCTACAAACAAGTGCTTTCGAACTGTCCTCAGCCAATCGAAATATCCATTATTTTCGGTGGGAACAGAAAAAATCGTGCTAATGCATCTATTGTTCGTATTTATGGCACGGCCGGACCGCAGCCATTTTGTGGGCCAGATGATACAAGCCCCGAATAGTGTTGTGTGAATATGTGATTGGACAATTTTGGGACATTCGGTTTTTGGCGGGCGGAATTTACATCAATTTTAGGATGGAAATCGGAGCTTCCATATAGCTCGGATAAGTAGGTCAGCTGATCAACGTTATCCTCGTGTTTTATTGGTTTTTGTGATTACGTAACATGATGACGCGTTACAAAAGGATTTTATAAAGAAAAAAACCAAACATGCAATTATTGTAAAATATTTTGGAAGTATATTGGTCAGTCAGTCACATCCAAATCATCATTTTGACACTAGAGATTAAGATGAACTTACCTTCAAAGCCTATCTTTTCAGGCAAATAATACAATAGCCGTGATAAATTGTTTTCTGACAGCTACTTTACGAACTTCATAAGGTATTCTGATAATTTCAGGTAGCGGAAAGTCTTGTTGAGGTACACGGAGAGAATTCTGAGTTCGTTAGTATTGTTGAGAATAAACGTCCCTAAATAAATCAATACTTCAGACTTTTTTGATATCTGCGAAGCGATCTGCGGAACCTTTGGGGCGTTTTTACTAATAATTTATTTTTTATTTTGAGAAACCATATCTACATTAAAATATAATATAAAGAGAAATTACTCTTATTTATTTTTTCCGAAATTATTCTATGTACTTACTTGTATTATGAATTCGACAAAAGTCCTAAGTGTACTAAGAGTTAGAAAATTAATTTGTACCTACCTACTTCGTTCACTTATCAGTAACATTTTCAACGGTGTCGTCGATTTAGATGAAAGTCTGAAATTTTTAAGTGACACGATATAGCTGAGCTCTCAAAGCTTCAAAGCGTTGTGGTTACATTATTTAAATATGCACCCTCTGTACCCGACCTACCCCTGTTTGACAACAGCGGCATAATATACTCGAGAGGCGAAAATGTCGGTCAAGGCCAGGATCTTGGGAGCTCGTTTTAAGTTATGTATCAACGTATACAACCTACTCACTCATAATATAAGCCTGCAACGTTTAGTGGATTTGCACGAATTTACTCGCTCCAAACAGGCGAATCGACTTTTTCAATAATATGTTTTTCTGCAGGTGATTTGCTCAAAGCTAATTCATTTGTGGGCGAATCGACAATTCTAGACATACGTATTAGGCATATTTGTCTAATACGAATTGAATGCAATAAAGTTAAGAAAAAAGGAATTTTCTTACGAGATAATCATCATCATCATCATATCAGCCGAAAGACGTCCACTGCTGGACATAAGCCTCCCCCAAGCTCCTCCACTTCGACCGGTCTTGTGCTTGCCACATCCAGCGGATACCCACGGTCTTCGCAAGGTCATCGGTCCACCTTGTGGGAGGCCTTCCCACTCTACGTCTTCCGGTACGCGGTCGCCACTCCAGAACTTTTCGGCCCCATCGGCCATCTGTTCTGCGAGCAATGTGCCCTGCCCACTGCCACTTAAGTTTGTACGTTTGTAAGTTTTTACGAGATAATACTTGTAGGAAAAAATGACAATGAAATGAATGATGAAACTAATGTACTTATTGTCGATTCACCCGTTTCAGGCGAGTAAATTCATGAGAATCAACTAATAAGACAAATATACTTGAGCTTAATCTTAGGTTTACCTAGTCAAACGGCTGAACCGATTTTGATGAAACATGTCTAAGAACACTCCCGACGAATTCACCCTTCAAACAAAAAAAAAACAAAATCAAAATTGGTTCATCCGTTCGGGACCTACGTTGCCTCAGACAGACAGACAGACAGACAGACAAACACACACACACACACACACACACACACACACACACACACACAAACACACACACACAGACACACACACAGGCACGTCAAACTTATAAAACCCCGTCGTTTTTGCGTCGGGGGTTAAAAAGGCTCTTTGCGATATAATTTATCAAGAAACGTGTTTTTAAGGTTGGTGCATAGGTAGGTACTGATGAATAATTGAGATCGTCATTTGTTTTTTAAATCTGCTGCCTTCCCTCTACGATGATCTGCTAGATTCCCTTCTTACAATAGCTCAGAAATGCCGATGGCATCATGTTAATTAGCCACATAAACTTTGTTCTATTCGGCAACATTGTGGTTAATATTGCTAGCATCGCTTCGCGGTTGTTCAAGTAGTAATTAGTGGTAAAATTATCTTCATACTTTAACCCCTAATTTATTTATTTCCGATTGAGTACATCCATAAAATTCTTAGTAATACAGATAGCTTATGAGAAACTAATGTTAGTAATGACATGACACTTTTAAAAACTAAATACAAAAACAAAACAAAAAAACATTGAAGGAATGCCACTTCCCACAAAAGTCACCACATTGGTACAACACTAGTGCAAAAAATTGGGACGATCTACATCCGCGTTTGTTTGTCATTGTCTTTACCTTTCCAAGTCATGGGCTATTTTAGTAACGGTCTGTTTTAACAGTCACATGCTGTTCAATATGGCAGAGTACAGAATGTGCATGTTTTACCAATATACGTTTTAAATTAATTTATTTTCGATGGGTGCATTAAGAGGTTAGCATCATTTTAGGTATGTATACCTATTAGTAATAATCGCAAATTCATTCACTGACAGGCAACACGCAGCATTAACCAATGGTACTAAAAGCATGACTTTTGGCCCTAGAGGTCTGGGACATCGATGCGCAACGTGTTACTTTTGGTCCTATAGGGTGGCTGGGACATCGATGCGCAACGTGTTACTTTTGGTCCTATAGGGTGGCTGAGACATCGATGCGCAACGCGTTACTTTTGGTCCTATAGGGTGGCTGGGACATCGATGCGCAACGTGTTACCATGGATACAGTATACGATTCTGAACCTGCGTTAAGATTCGTCAGTATTTTTTTTTTAATGAACTGTCCTTATAGGGAACAGTTTTGACCAGTAATACCCCACGAGAGGGTCTAGAATCATAATTACTCTGAATTAATGGTGTCACTTTCCGCGTCAATGTCCCTGTGCCACCCTGTATAGTGAAATTGAGCATTACGGAAAAAAAAATGAGTAGGTATTTATCCCTTAAAGAGGTTTAATAGGGGACGAAAGTTTTATGGAAGTTTGTCATTTTTGCCGATGGGAAATCATACCGGCTGAATAATAAAATAATAATTTGCCAGCTACGGCTTTTGTTTAAAGACATAAACAGCATAAGTTTCAAAAGTATGGAAACGCATTTATCCGTTTAAAACCTGGTAAAGAAAAAAACACTTACAATTAATACAAATACTTATGAAAACACTTTGTTCAATTAAAATACTGATTCAACTATTATTACTGAATTAACAAAATAACACACGCCGCCCGGTAAGCAAAGGCTTACCAGACATACAACCATAAATTAAATTGATGATTCAACATTTAAACATAAATAAAGTACAATTATATCATTCTAACTTTCCCATTAATAACGGCGACCTCATTATTGAGATACATTATTTAGTTATGAAATATTCTTTAATTTTGTTTTGCTTTGACAGGGGATACAAAAATAATTAACGGTTGGAATTAGACCTCGAGTGCCTCTTTCCTTATCTCCGCGGCAAATGATGGGGGGAGACCTTCAAAGGAAAATGAACTCTATCTTTGAGAACTGAGTTTCAGTTTTCTTTGGCGTTTTATAAGTTACAGCTCCCAACATCGCCTTATTTAATTTAATTGAATGTTCATTTTCTTTATTTGATAGCTAATATTTCACACTTATAATGAAGACAATAAAGCTCTTGGATAGTTATGACACTTGTGTAATAAGGCCCAGACGGTACTCTGTACTTTATTATATAAAGTTTTAATAGTTTTTCTTGAATAAAATGGTATATTAAAGCTAGCCTTGGCAGTTGTGTTCAATTTTGAGGGTAGATATAGTTGGCGTATTTGCTGAAGAAATTGTTAAGTATACGTTTGTGAAAAAAATAAAGTTCATTATGAGTAAGCATTGTAGTTGTTCTTCCAAAAACACATATTTGTTTACTTGTTTAGTAAATAAATCACGAACGCAGTATAAATAGATGGGCAACTATGATACCGACGGAAATGACTAGGGCTACGAATTTGTAAAAAATTTAGTAAGCGCTCTTTCAGTAAGATAGTAGGAGCTATGAATAGCCAGAGTTGTATGTTTTACTATTGGAGATTTGGAGAAGATGGGTTTTGCTAAACACAGTCCCCCTTATTACATAACAAGGTTTTTCTCTAAGTATGGTTTAAATCATCGAGCCTGTTTTTGAAATAAGAACTTAGAACTGAAATAGAATTACAGTTCCTTTTCCAAAACCGACAATTTAGCACTGGACTAAGTTGTCAGTTTTGTAAAAGGAGTTGTATTTCGATGTCAGTTAGGTTCTTATTTAAAAAAATAGGCTCGAAGGTTTAAACCATACCTAAAGATGAACCTTGTTCTGTAATAAGGGGAGTAGGTTTTATTACACAGATCATGTTTTGGAAGATGGAAAATTTTCTGATTAATTGTTATGTCCACAAGTGTGTCTGTGGCGTAACAGCGGGCCCTATCGTAATACCAGCGCTGCGGTAGTTGTTTACAAATATCGCAGCATTATGCTGAGATAGGAGACTTTTTGGCCTTGCACAGATTTTCCTCTTTTTGTTTTTATTTTATTTTATTGTTTTATTATTTTACATATTATTGTTTTCATTCTACCATTATTTTTCATAAAAATAAATTAAAAAGAGTATTGAAGTAGCAAAGCGACTTGTTATAGATTTTGATACATGTGAGATTCCCATTCCGGGAAATTTCACAAAATGAGAGTATTTCGTAGATTATTTACCTTTATACGTTTAAATAACCAACCAGGTACTCGACGCTTTCTAAAAATGTGTACTTATGAAAAATTCTGCTACACAATTTTAACCTTTGGAGGTATTTAATTGAATTACGTAAATAGACAAGTTTTCCTGGAAGCTATGATTCCACCGTTCAAGGGAAGCCTCTTGAAGTCATAAGATACTTTTATTAATTTCGTTGGGATTTTACGTTTTGGCATCTTCGCATTTATGCGAAAGTAATAATAGAAATAAGTTGCCCTTTTAATTTAGCTTTCAGTAGCCCCGAGTTATGAATTGTAGGTAGTGGGTTTGCATCCAGAGAGACGTTTTACTTTGTGGTAAAATATTCATCACCACTACTCTCAAAACGGTGATGGAAAATATCGTGTGGAAACGGGTATGTCCTTAAATCGGAAATTCGAAGACATATGGCATCTATCAACCCGCACTGGGCCGCGTAGTGGATTATGACCCACTCCCTTATTATGTTACACTCTTGAAACTCGAACGCAACACTGCTTAGAAGCTGCTAAAATTCAGAGGAATGTAGAATATACGAGCCTTTTCACAATTCGCCCTACAACAGACCTTTACAAACTTATATCACATCAAAATCAGCAGCCACACACAAGTTTCACATATCAGCTACACCATCAAACAGCCATTTATGTAAAAACCGTTCAAACACTCAACATTCTCGCATAACATTGAGTCGGGTCCAGACGTTCCTCAGATAAATTAGCAACTCGGAACTTGCCAGCAAGTTACAAACCCTCATCAAAAAGTACGGAACCACTTAATTCTGACGTCAGTTTTATGAAAAATTTATACTTCGCCCATAGTTCCGTGAAATGAACTTGGCTAATACAAGTTTGGACCGGTTTGGGTAAGTTTGGATCGGTCTAAGGCGGATTGAACCGGTTATCGCGGATATTGTAAGTTTTTAGTTCGATAGCGGACGGAGTTTGCAAGAATATTTATTGTAGGTTCTCCAAGGCTTGTTTTATAATTTCGCAAAGTTACTTCGAATCGGAGTTTAGGACTTCCTTTCAGAAATTAAATCTATTTATAAGTATTTTTATAGAAATAATGACCTTCTTAACTTTCCTCGAAGCTGATTGACTCGTTATTTCTGTTAAAACATGTTTTAATAGGTTCTTAATGGAGTGGTTTTGATTGGAATTCGGAGGGTAGCGAAATTACAATTTCCTTCTAGGCTTTCCAAAGTATTGTAAATAATTTTGATTGCTTTCCTTCGTTTAAGTAATGTCTTATTAACCACGAATATGATTGAAAACGTTAAATTGCCAAATACAAAATTTACAATCGGCCGTCGGATTGATGTTAACATCGACACGAACATCATTCACAAGACAAAATTTCATTCATTCAAATGAGGCTGTGATAATTTCTGACAAAAGGGCACGACTCAAACGCGAAAGCGACAAGATTTGCAAGATTAATCTCTCGTTTACCTGAAATTCTTCCTGAAACACTCAGGCGCGCTTTGTTTCGGAAGGATTACATTTAAACCTCTTAACTGTGTTATCAGTATCTTTTGGTGTGAATATTCGTGATTTACATCTTAACTAGCTTTTCGGGGCCCGGTTTTCGCAGTAATGGATTTTTTTTCGGGGTTTTAAATTTTAAATTTGTAAGCGGATAGAGAAACGACCTGGCAAAACTTGGGGGAGGCCATTGCTCAGCAGTGGGATAAGTAAAAAAGTGCAGATAGAAGTTAAATGTAAGTTGCAGGCCCAAAACGTATATATTGTTGTATATAAATACGTTTTATTACAAGACTTCCTTACCATTTCTTGAGTTTTGGCACACATGGTCAGTACAGTGCCACTCGGCTTGCTAATAAATAAATAAAATAAACCATTTATACATTGTTAAATAAACCGATTGATCGAATAACCGATCCGTACGGTTGAATTTTACCGGAACAGAAGACGAGTATTTTTTTATGCATGCAAATACATGCCTAAAATGCGATTGTAATTTTAAATAAACAACGAAAATACTTCACAGGTAAATACTCGTGAAGTATTTTCGTTGCTTATTTAAAACTCCAGGCTAACATTCCAAAATAAGTTCTTAAAAAGCACTTGCCTGAAAAATAAAATCGCACATGCAAATTCTGGTTTTCTGGAAAAGAACCAGTATAAAACACGTGTAGAAAAGAAAATCTGATGCGTGAAAAATTTACAGCGGTTTCATGTACTAAACAATTTATTAAGTTAGAATCACGAAAACCCTTTCAGTCCACGAAAGCCTGCTAAATTGCGACATGACTTAACGCGGTGAAGTGAGGGCCACTTTGCAAATGCTTAGGTTTGTCACTAGATTTCTTCGGCGGCCAAAAAGGCGCGTGACTAATGAGGATGGATGTTCAGATACGAACATGGTGGGTGGCTGCTAATTAAATAATGATTCGGTAACGAGAACGTGGATTGTTGAAATTTTGGACGCGTTTGTATTTATTCGCTGTAAATTTTTTGACAAAGAAAACTCTCATTTTCAGGATTTTTTTTTAAGAAGAATGTCTTCATTAATAGTTTAATTTTGATTCTTATTTCCCATTGAAGATATTCTCTTAAACAGCTTAATAATAAAATGGTTATATATGATTCTACCAATCTACAACTTAGGCTTATGTCCAGCAGTGGACGTCTTTCGGCTGATATGACAATGATGATGAATCTACAAGTAACCTTAATATAATATGATCCCCCCGAGTGGGTGGGAACCCACTGTCGCATTGTCGTTGCGGGGGGGCTCAGTAACCGTGGATTCCAGCCACGGTGAAGCCAAGAGGAACCCAAAGGTGGGGCCGCTCGTCATGGCTTTTGCCTTCAAGCCATTGGCGTAGCGGCCAAAAGTAGGTTGCGGTGAAGTGCACTGCAACTGAGGTGGGCCGCGATGTCGAATGGGAGGCATCGCGGCTGAGGGTTACGGGCTGCGGTAGAGGAGGAGTGCCGGTGCTTCTGAGCAGCGCTCTTCCGTTCCGTGGCCTGGACGGGGCCGCCACCATTTGATGGCGGACGCGGTGGGGCCGCAGGGGAAGAGGTGTGTCGGTATAGCGTCAGCCGCTCTCCCTATCCCCTGCGGCCGAAAAGTGGTAGACGGGACGGCACGTTGTGTTCCACACGCGCGCCGTCAAAGATGTCAGCAACCACTGATGGGGCCCGCAAGGGCCGATGCCTGCCAGGGTTGCGGGTTTTTTCGAAAGAGATACCACAGCCCCTGGAATATGGGCTACTGAGGGAACACGGGTGGGTTTTAGTCGGTAAAAGTCTGACACGCCCTCCTGCTCTACTCAGCAGGAGAAGTCATTTGAGGATTTCCCACCCAAAAAAAAAAAAAAAAATACCTTAATATGATCACGTTGTTCCTCTAAACTACACAGCCGTGTACGCAATGGATATTAAAGATGCAGTTTTGTACAACATTTAGATAATATATTTCGACACGTTAATGTGTATAATATGTTTAAATTTAACTTTCCAATAATAAAAAAGAAATCCAAGATTGTATCACATCGTAATTATTGTGCGAAGCAGGGTCCCTAGCTAGTATCAATAGTCTAAAAAATACTTTTTCTTTCTTTCCTTTAATGTTAAATCGGTCTTGGAATGGTTCCCAAATAAATTCAAGTAACAGATCCAATCTGTCGACAGAATATAAAATGAAACCCAGTGGTTTGAGTGTTTTGACAAGTTTTTATTGACTTATCTTGTATTAGGTACACTATTATTCCATGTCGTTGTAAGGCTCGTGCAGGCAAGCGAGGATCGCATCGCGACAGTCGTAGACTATGAAAAATCCATGGAAATTGTTCTACAAGTGTCGGGTCGCGCATGTTTGAAGATGCCTTTAAATTACAAACCCTTTCTGGGTACAACCAGAACGAGTCATGGTACTAGTGTACCCGCGGGCCATGTGGGTACGTTTCTCTTTTAACTAAGTTTGTAAACAAGATGTAAAGGTACACGAGGGGACTTGATTAGAAAAAAACTTGTGATGTGAAGGGTAGGTTGTAAAGGGGTTCTGTTTTTCTGATGTTTACTTAGTACATTAGTTAATACATATTGATGTAGGTAAGTGTGAAAAATTTCTAGCCTCTAGCTAGTGCAATAACAAATGCTCACGTTTTTCAACACAAAAAATATCATCATCATCATCATTTCACCCGAAACACGTCCACTGCTGGACATAGTCCTCCCCCAAAAGGGGGGCCACGCAAAATATATAATATAATATTTTGTTATAAAAATTTGTGAAAAATTGCTAGCACATTTATTTTTCGCGAATGTAAAAGCGGTGCAATAAGAGCCATTTTACGAGCAAGTCTAAGTTAAGCAATCACGTGAGAGTTGTTCTTTCATAACGAAAATGTTAGCTTACCATAAAAAACCAATAAGAATAAATACTTTTTAGATGCACTGATAGTAGCTACTATTGCAACACCTGCGAATGAGAGCGCTGTCAAAGTTCAATTGTTACCGTAAACGTGTGGTTCACTGTAGTATGGTGACTTTTTATTTTCCCAATACGAAGAACTCCTCGATTTTAGTAGGTACAAAATACATACAGGAAAAGTTTTTATCCAGTGCGCAAACTGTAACCATGAATTCAGCATACCATTCTAGACCCCTACCGAAGAAAATTTTCCCCAGTTATGCAAAAAAAAAAAATCTGCTGTTCCATACCTTTTGACCGCGTAGTTATTGCACTTTTCTATAAACCAGCAGATTTTTATTTTTATAACCGGTGAAAAATTTCTGCGGGAGGGGTTCTAGAATGGTATGCTGATTTTATGGTTACAGTTTGCGCACTGGATAAAAAATTACCCTGTATTATACACACTACCTGCTCGATGATGTCAAATTATTTTGTAACGCAAAACTAACTTTAAGTAAGTTAACATAGAGCTTGGGCTGGCAGAGCAATAGTATTATACTGAAAATTATTCATTATTATAACCCGCTAGTCAATAAGATACCTAATTTGAATTGTGGAGAGTCCGTATGACGACTTTTACATAGAGAAAATAATAAAATATTTTTTAATTGCCAGGTGGTGGTAATATGGTGCGGTGTGTATTCTCCTCGGGGAGAAGGTGCTTTCGTCTTGGGTACTCTCGTCCTCAGAATTCTATATAGTCGAGACATAATTTTCATCATTTATCATCAGCCTATAATGTTCCCACTATTGGGACACAGGCCTCCTCTCGGTGAGAGGGATCGGCCGTAATCCACCACGCGGGCCCAGTGCGGGTTGGTAGATGTCACATGTCTTCGAATTTTTGGTTCTAGGACATGCCGGTTTCCTCACGATGTTTTCCTTCACCGTTTTGAGAGCAGTGGTGATGAAATAATTTACACAAAGTACCTAATGCGCCTGGCTGGGTTCGAACTCACGACCTACAACTCGTAAGTCGCGGCCGTTACCACTTGGCCACCACCGCTCTCGAGACATAATATATTGCTATATCTCCTGAGTAAATAATTGACTGATTCGCGGATAGTGATATAGCAGTGCCATAACAATAGTTGTATTATTTAAAATCCTCGTTTACAGCTAGCAAAATAATCGAAGCACCTTCAGCAATATTAATATT
The DNA here is from genome assembly GCA_949987655.1 of Polymixis flavicincta. Taxonomy (NCBI): domain Eukaryota; kingdom Metazoa; phylum Arthropoda; class Insecta; order Lepidoptera; family Noctuidae; genus Polymixis; species Polymixis flavicincta. Next base: position 3,641,770 of record OX465180.1, read on the forward strand.
TCACAGAAAATAACTCCCTAAAATCAGTATCTACCCTCTAATCCTTCATAATCAACTCGGCTCATTCCTGCATCGTTGTCGCGATCCATCCATTCATTATTTATAATTAGCTACTCGGCCGCACGCATCCGAGAGAGACATTAATCATTTCAATTACCAAGTCGCCGCCAGACGGAAGGGCGACAGGAACCGTCCTTGTTTTTTAGGAGGATCGCTTTTGGGATTAAAGTTTTAAGCTGATAATGGTAAGTTGTATAAAGGCTTTCGGTTTTCTGTCAGCGTTTTCCTAAGTGGATGTTCAACTGTTTTGCGATTAATAGTATGACTAATATGAATAATCTCAAACGAATTTCATCATTTACTATATTTGAAAATCTTAATGACACTGTATTAAACTTTAAATTTACAAAGACAGCAACGGTGACGGTGACTTAAAATCGAGATAGCGCTACCAATCGTGACAGTGGTGGCCCAGTTGTATCGGGCCCGACATACGAGTTAAAGGTCGTAAGTTCGAACTAAAGCACGCACTTTACTTTGTGTATTTAATTTAATCACCACTGCTCTCAAAACTGTGAAGGAAAACAGCGTGATGAAACGTCCTAGAGCCAAAACTTCGAAATGTGACATCTACCAATCCTCACTGGGTCCGCGTGGTGAATTATGGTCAACCTGCTCTCACAGAGAGGTCTGTGTCCCAGCAGTGGGAACATTACAAGCTGATTATGATGATGATGAAACAATCGTGTTCTTAAAATTAAGAACTTGTGAGTAAGTCGCGTCGTGTACGCCATTAAAATACTAATGCAAACAATAGTGCAACGCATGCTAACATTTTGAGTGATTTCAACTCCTTTGAGTACATACATTATTATAAAGAAAACAAGTTGTAACGATTCGACTAGTTCTTCGTTCTTCAACTTTCCAATGGATGACATATATTAATAGCGTTAGCATAACAGTATTTATTATTCGAAGGCGTAATAAGAGTGTTTAGTAAACCCATATTTCACCAGTTCTTTTTTCTTGTTTATTTAGTGATAAAAATGCTCATGTTTTCATATTATTATCACTTAGTTGCAAATCAATACCTAAACCACAACTATCATATTTACAGGGTGGACATAGGTGCTCAAACTGGGACCATGGTTTCGCCACAATAGATACTGGATTCCTTGAGTAGTTTTTCGTCGGTTGTAAAAAAAATAGTGATTCTGTTTTACAGAAAAATACAAAAAAATGTATTTTACATAATTTTTTCTAAGTAACCGACTAAATTTCAACGCAGGGCTGTTTAGAATCATGTAGCTACTGAATGCATGGTAACCGGTTATGCGTGCATACGGTGGAGGTCGGCCCGGCTTGGGCGGAGCAACGCCGTGTCCTCGTGGAGGTGATCGGCGGCAGCGATCTCTCTCGTCCGGCCCTGGTCCAGGCCAAGGTACGGAGCGAGAGTGCATGGGTAGCCGTCACCTTCTTCTGCAAAGCAGTGATGCTCGCGAAGAGGGAGGCGGCGCACGTGAGGGAGAGGTAGTATATGTGCCCTCACGGCCCTAGCCTCCGCAGGAGACGCCCTGGGCGTCGGGAATCCCAGGCAAATTCCCGGCCACCGTAGGCGTGGGCTTGCGGACGGCGAAGTCAAAGTCAAAGTCAAAGCATTTATTTCAATTAGGCACTTAAAAGGCACTTTTGAACGTCAATATTTACATTAAAATAGAATTGATTCTAGTCGCCCATTCCAAAATGTAGTTTCGTATGGAGAAGAACGGGCAAGAAACTCCACCGTTACTCTTTTAAAATGTTTTAAATACTATTTTACAAAGTACATTCATTATATAATTATGTGTGAAAAACGATGCACCCAGAATAAAATTACTACTATACCAAAATAGGCAAAACTAAAAAAAAATGCTATTGAAGCAATACAGATAAATTAATTTTATAATGGATACATGGTGCTCACATATTTACAAACATTGTAAGAGTAAATATACGATTTTTCTAGAATATTAACAAGTAATAAGTCAGTGTGTGAGTTAATCAATGTCATAAATATAATTATTTAAACAATTCAATTAGCAACCAGTTTGATTTTGTCTAGACTCTAGATTGTCCTATGGAGCAGGACCAGCATGTTTCCAAGCATTCTTATCTTGGATATGATCCTCTAATTTATAATACGCTTGTTTACAAAGTTTACTTTTAATATGACTTTTAAATTTCCTTTCATTTAATTGCAATATATCACAAGGAATTTTGTTATAACATTTTACTCAGTACCCCATAAAAGATGAATGTACTTTAGCTAATCTGAAAAATGGTTGATCTATTTCGTCTTTGTTTCTAGTATTAAAATTATCTCTATCACTTATTTTATTGAAAAGATGTAGATTTTTTCTTACATACCTGTCATGATATTTCCATAAATGTATTGGCAAGGTACCGTCATAATATTAATCCTTTTAAACAGTTCCCTGAGGGATTCGCGGCGACGTAGATTATTTTAAGATCCCTTTTATTCCCATGAAAGAATAATACGGACATGCCTTTCAGTATCCCGGAATCGTCTGAAATTCCTGATATTGCTAAAAATGTTACCTGCATACAAAATATAGTTACAACTTGTTGTGAAAATGAAACAAAAACATTGAATAATGCTTACATTACTTACTTATACTTTCAAGACAGCTGTTGCTTGTTAAACTATCATTGTAATTTGTTTAGATTTAAAAAGCCGATTCTAATGAATAAATCAATTTCCACTACTTGATCATTGTACTCATTATCATTTTTTATTGATATTCCATTTGTTTTGAGTAAAATAAAGACACTAAATCAAAATAACCACTACTATAATTTCATTAAGTTTGTTGTAGTTGTTTTTACAAAAAAAATCAGTCCCGGGAGCCCGGGATTACTTATTTATTCAAAAAGGAATGTCCATATTATTCTTCCGTGGAAAGAAGTTTAGGTATATACGCACCCGATTATCCGATCACTGGTCATAACAGCTGGAAAACGCAGTGTTTTTCAAAATGAACAGGAAATCCGTTTGACGTAGTATTGTGAATAATAAAAATTTTGGTTTAGGTATATTCGCTGAAAGAGCATTTAAAATCATTGTGTTTCAACAAAACATTGATTAAAAGCACAGTTTACGTGATTGCTTGTAATTTGATTGTTTATTTGTTATTCGGAAATAAAATTAAACTACTTATCAAAATAATAAGTACTTAATTGCATTGGCATGCACGCATATGCCTAAGGAGATTGTGTGGTTTTTATTTCGGCTGAATAATTTTTTACAGATTTAAAAAAAAAAAAAAAAATTCAATATTCATTAATAATTTAAGATTCTATCGAACTGACAACCTCCTCTTTTTTTGAAAGTCGGTTAAAGATTTCCACGCTCTTATGTGCCTAGCAGGAAAATAGTTTAGCGCAAAATTATTGTATTTACTTGGTTTTAAGACTTATTCATATTTGAAACGAATTGTGTTTGATGAAAAAAAAAAAGAAAACAATGATCTTTAAATTTTTTTTTTCGATTTTACGTTACGTGTAAGTAGCCCGTCGGTTTCGACCTCTGGTTGTCTGTAGCGAGTGTTATAGCTTAATACAGGGCCCAATATGGTAAAATACTCTTTTAAAAACACAGAGGTCCCAATGAAAAACCGTAAAACTTTTTAGAACAAAACACAATAGAATAAAAAAAAAACACTGCTATGTGTAAAATAACTGAAGTGGTAAAAACCCCTCGTGTCTCTCTCACAGAGAGGAGGCCTGTGTCTCAGTAGTGCGAACTTATCTATAGGCTGATATGGTGGCAAAAACCCAAAATACAAATCCGAAAACTACTTCCGTAGTCAATTGTTTTCTATTTGTAAAAAAGTTTTTATTCTATTCTACAACTAAAAAACTACCCAAATTGCTACAGGTGTGCCTATAATACAATATAATTGAACTGTTCCTTCGATTTCTACCTGTAACAAATTGGACTATCTGGACTAATTGGACTACTATTTCAAATATATTTTCCAAATCGGTCCAGCCGCCTTCTTATAATCGGGGAACATACACATTAATCATCCTCCTTTTTTGAAGTCCGTTGATGAGAGATTCACTCACTGACCGCAATAAGCGCTGCTAATTTCAAAACCATTGATCCTACCCGTTATGTTTACCTACAAACCCCTTTTAAAAGCTCAATTTTCCAAAGTAAATGAATAATTACTGAAATCGTTACGAAACATCGTTAATTATGATCTTGAATAAATACAACTCTTATAGCCTATTCATTGGGGCGGATCTTCCTACATTTTTCCCTTTTTCATTTCATTCTGGCGCTAAATTATTTCCCCTTCAAGATGTTTTTATTCCTTTAGATTTTTAATTAAGTACCCATTTTTATGCGATTGTGTTTCTAAGGAACGTTTTGCATTAAATAATTACGTTTTACGGTTGTTTTTTTTTAAACGTCATTTTGCGAAAAGTGACTTTATCATCATACTGATAATGTCTAAGTCTTCAGAAATCTCTTTTGATACTTTAAATTGGTTATTTAAATGAGATGCTTGTTTTTATCATCATGCAATAATTAAATGGTTTCTAGAATTAATACAAAGTTGCATTTTCAAATAACTTATTACTGGTGAATATACCTTTTAACACGAAAAACAACGATGCCGTTCTTCAGCAGTCAAATAATAATAGTTATTCACAGAATTGTATTATTTATATATTTAAAATACAACACTATCTAATTTACGGAAACGAATTATTTGATTTATTTGCTCGGGTTTGCGTTGTTGGCTAATCCACATTTAGTTAATTACAACTGATGGACATACAAACTGACCTACATGGAATTTACAAGCTAATTTATTTCCTGCTAACGCCGACAATTTAATCGATGAAACTGGTTTTGTATGTCGACATGCGTTTAGGGAATAAACCACATTTGGTGAGTTAATTATTTTGTTCTATTTTATTTTGAGGCGCCATCGTTATGTAATATGTACGTTTTATTAGTAAATATACCATTAGACTAAGACTACTTCGATTGTTTTCAATGTTTTTGATTTGATTCAGAACGAGCTACGTCGGTCGTAGCGCGTCGTTTGCTACGCGGCTACGCCGTGATAAATAATTTTATTTCTGTAAGTAGGTTTTTGTACAAACACTTTTACAAGTCAATCACGTAGCGCTACGAATCTCTACAATATGGCTACGATGTAGATGATAGAAACTATTATCTTGAATAGTCTGGTGTTTAACCCTTCCTCTCCAAATGACAGTGAAGTTAACCCTTTGTAACCTCCTTTGCAGAACCGTAATAGTATGTGTTGGGGTCACAAGTGCATAAGTGCATAAGTCGTAAACAACCGCTGTAAACATTTTATTTATATCGCACTACGTGTTATGCATGCTCTGAATTTGTTAGCGTTGTGGGATAGTCTTATGTTTATGTGTTTTCGCCTTTCGTGGAAGAAATAAATGGTTGCTCGTTAGTAAGTTTAAAAATCTTTTGACTTAAAATTACGCAACTGTGTAAAAAATTAAATTCTCATCATCTGTCTAGCCTTTTCCCAAATCCATGTTGGGGTCAGCTTTCAGTCTTACCGGTTGTAGCTGAGTACCAGTATTTTACATCTACTATCTATCTGACCTCCACAACCCAGTTACTGGGTAATAATAAAGTGATTTCGGGCTTCTGTCGACCTTGACGAGTATCGAAGATCTACAAATGAAAGCAAAGAACAACGGCTTTACGCACGAAGGGGTCTTGATATGTCAAGACGGTCATCCATCCACGGACTAACCGCGGCAAGCGTAGCATAACCTCGTCGATCGACCCGTGCGGCTGTTATCAAATAGCCAGAAGCGCCTAATTAGACCTTATAACAATAGCATTGGTGGCCAAGTGGTAACGGCCGCGACTTACGAGTTGTAGGTCGTGAGTTCGAACCCAGACAGGCGCTTTACTTTTTGTAAATTATTTCATCACCACTGCTCTCAAAACGGTGAAGGGAAAACATCGTGAGGAAACCGGCATGTCCTAGAACCAAAAATTCGAAGACATGTGATATCTACCAACCCACACTGGGCCTGCGTGGTGGATTACGGCCCAATCCCTCTCACTGAGAGGAGGCCTGTGTCCCAGCAGTGGGAACATTATAGGCTGATGATTATGATGATGACTATAAAACAAGATTCTATGAGTTCAAAAAAGAGCGCATCAATCAAACAACTTAGCCTATCGCAGTCTGCTCTGTCCTCCGCGTTTCGCGTCTAGTCTGCCCCAGCCGAGCGGAAAAAAGTGCATATGGCTTTCGTTTATTACATCACCTGAAGGCCAATTCTCGTAACACAATCTAGTCGCAGTGTCATCTCGGCGACAAGCAAATGTCAAAAACTTGTCAAAAATGTATGGAAACTCAAGGTATTTTTGACAGATTGCGACTGAGATCAGACTGTGAACGTTCTTAAAATTAGCAGAATTGCCCCTCTGGTTTGATCTTCGCCATTGCCGTGTGCATACCACCGTCGAGCGTTAACTGTATAGAAATGAGTATTCGGAATCTTTTTATAACACGTAAAGTTGGTAAAAACCTAGTCACGAACTAAGCCAGCCATATTCTGCTTCTAAATTCAACAGAAACATTTAGTCTAGAAATAAATCCTCGTAAAGTCGCTTCATCTGTCCGCTACCGATACAGTTTACATAATTATTTCTCTTAATATGAACATTAATTAACCGACGGGTGTCGGTGACAGCGAGAACGCCTCGTTAACTGAATATTGAGAAATGGTGAGAAGTATCTAGTTCAGCGGTGCTCAAAGTTGAGTGGGTCGCAGATTATGAGGCCTTTTCATTTTTTCCCCGACTTCGGCAAAGCTAAAAGTAAAGTTATGATTTCGATCGGTATGTATGTATGTGAGTATGTGTGTATGTATGTACGTCTGTTCCCTCATAACTTCTGAACTCCTTCTCATAATGGTGACAAATGAAGTATCGTTGGGAGCATCTAGATTGTCCGTTAGGTACCTTAACAATATATTTTGACCTCAGATAATAAAACAAAGGCAGATAGACCGCGTGGAACACCAAGAGTGAGGCCAAAAAATCAAATGCTAAAGTGTCGAATTTTATGTAACATACAATGCGACGCTTTAGTATTCGTTTTTTTTTTGGTTTAGATTATAAAACAAAGGCAGATAGATTGCGCGGAACACTCAAGAGTCAAAAAAAGAAATACTAAAGCCTCGCATTATATACAATGCGACGCTTTAGTATTTGGTGTTTTGGCTTCACTATTGGTGTTCCGCGCGGTCTATCTGCCTTTTGTTTATAATCTGAGATTCTGACAGTAGAAAGCAATCATAAGCTTTAGGGCAAACAGGCATACGATTTTTCGGCTTCATACATTTTAGAGCTGCAAATGTGTGTTATTTTTTTGTACGAATTTACATAATGTGTGTTTGTGGGTATCTGGAATTACGTAGCATATCACTAAACTGCTGGATATATACCGAAACCACCTTTCGTCCATTACCATGTATTTATCACCTTTTTTAGTGGTTGAAATGCCAATCATGACTGTTGGTTTAAATAGGTTTTTTTTTATATTTTATTAAACATACGGGACCAATTTATCCCGGTTTTAGTAGTGTTTGTCGTAATTTCCGAGGCAGGGACGGGTCTCGACTTGTACACGCTGGTCACCTACCCACGGATCGAACTCGGCAAGCGTAGCTAACTCTACGATCGAATCATGTGGCCGTTATAATTTAACCACGAGTAACTCAGTAACAGAAAATATAGATGAAAAAGTCGCGGAAAGGAGGAACAATTAAACCCGTCATATCAAATTTCATCTCAGATTGAGCACCGCTGATCTGACGTTGTTACCGAAAGTGAAATAGTATGTATGCAAAGTTGTTTAATGTGTTGTGTGTAGCAGAGTGGGGGAAGGGGTGACTCTATTGATTTGTGTTTTGCAGGGGGCGTTATACATGGTATGTGACTTATGATTAATTAAAATAATATCGGTATTCATTTGCGAAACACGGTTTGAATTTTGATTACCTATGGCAGAGGTTAAGTTATTAACCGTACATTTGTACAAAATGAGCTACATGTATGTTTTCGTTTGTTCAAAGCAATTGCCTAGACCTAGATAAGGTTTTCCTTTTATAAGGCATACTATTTCGGAATAAGTATGAACAGGTTACAATCACTCGGAAGGAACATCGAATAACAGTAGGCCGGAATGCATTAGGCAAATATAACATCACGCCTTATTTCCACGAACGGTAGGGTAGAGGTGTCCCATGTAATAGGGGTCAAGCCTATTGCCATCAGTCAGGCACAAATGTGGACTCCGGGCTGTTAATGAGAAAATCCAGATAACACTTTCCCCGACCTGGGAACTGAACCCAGGGTCTCGAGCTCAGCGGTAGCGGTTGCAACTACTAGAACAATAAGGCAGTCCATTTTAGGTACAATAAATACTTTGAAGAATTAATAATTTTTTAAACGCCAAGCACCGTCCTATAACATCACTACACTTAAGGTTCAACACAACAAACAAAAAACCAAAAAGCAAAGACCACAGCATGTCTATTCGTTCCGTGTAACGTGCACTCGTAAATTTTCTTTTTTTTACTGCACACAGCAATTCGTAACCTAGTTGCAATAGTTCGAGAGCTCGCTACTTAAATATAATTGTTACTTACGTAATATGTGATGTATAAAGTTGCATCGTAAAATAAGAAAGATGGGTTCTTGGGTCTATCGATAGGTTTTTATTCTGAACATTTTAGTACTTGAATAATTAATTGCGATTGCCAATGTTGAGGAATTTTGCATATGAATATGCTTAATGTATATAATTTATGCTTGCTGTTGCTCGTGATTTCCTCGGTGATCCAGGATAAAAAGTAGCCATGTCTTTAGCTAAGTCATGGTCTATCTGAGTGCTCAATTTCATCTAAATCCGTTCAGCCGTTTTAGCGTAAAAGCGCAACAAACTTACTTTCAAATTTAAAATATGTATTAATTATGATGTAACTGGTACATCACATACTAGCTGCAGTATTCTCTCCTTCCTTCTTCCTTTAAAGGCTGTCTTTAAAATATCGCTTTTGTCGAAAATACCGGCCATCGTTTCACCCTATGTAAAATTTCTACATTAATTGTCCGTAGTTCGGCATGGTGTAGGTAAGCTTTCTATTCTATTCTTAAAATAAAAGTGACCGTTAGACAAGCACGATTAAAAACTTATGACATATTTAAATATATAATTAAGAAAAAGTCGTGTTGTCGAGACGAGAGACGAGGCAAAATATTATAATGCAAACGTTTTGTAGAACTTGACTTGAGTTGCTAGCTCTTGAACTATAACTAGTTTCATACTATTTCAAAAACTACAGGCGTGTAAAAATGGTTGTCATAAATCTCAAGCCTGAAGTTTCTGCTTATCTTATAAGATGCAACGATATAATATGTTAAAAAGTTGCAGGTAACTCCACACGAATAATATATCGGATAAAGCCACCACTTATTTTACGCGATAAACGTAACTTTTCCTCAATTTTATTATAGTCTACGAATGTAATAATGATCGGCATTAAATTTTATTAACCTTTTTATTTAATACCGCTTTTCCGTTTATTGAGAAGTCGGGTAGTAATGCTTTTTATATTGATTTTTAATTACTTTCAAAAGAGAATATTTTTTTGTTGAAAGTGTGTAAATCGGTTACTTTTATGGGGTAATTAAGATAAGGGAGTCGGTGGCGTTTTAGCTAGGTAGACGATAAAGCGATCGCTTTAATTGCCTTATGGAGGAAAATATTAGGGAGATAATGTACTTATCGTTTTTATCAACGTTCCACAGTTAATGTAAGGTGGGGCACATTTTCTCCATATCGTAACGTAGGGGCGTTTTGGTGGAAAATTATTTCAGTATGTGAGTAGCATTACATTGGTATTTCTTGTGATCATTTAGCAATCAAATAGCAATTGAGAGCAAGGGTAAGGGTCCAAATTTACGAATTGTAAAGTTGTGGGTCCTTACCTAGGCAGGCACCTGAGTATGTGTCAATAGTTTCGTCACCACTGCTCTCAAACGGTGAAGGATAACATTACGAGGAAACCGGCAAGTTCTAGAACCGAAAATGCAGAACCATGTGACTTCTATTAACCCGTACTGGGCCCGCGTGGTAGGTTATGGGCCACTTCCTCTATTATAGAGGAGGCTTGTGTGCAGTGGGAGCATTATAGGTAGATTATACTATTTAGAGTTATTTGAAGGATAACTACCAACTGGTGACGAAAGAGAAGTTTTTTTAAAAGTATGTCCATGAGATTTTCTAAAAAATATAAAATTAAATGGTTATTGTTGTATCCCATAGGCCAGAAAAGTTGGTTATAAACCAAGAAACCAATTTGAGATTTCGTGAAACACAAACACAATTATGAATTTATCTATCAACAACAAACCCTATAGTGTTTCCTTCAAACTCCACTTTGAAATACAAATACGACCATTGTATCGTACATTTGTATACACAGTCTATTCGACTGTACTAGCTTTTAGCACCGAGCGTCTACACACTAGCGTAATATTCTATAGCGAATATAACTCAGCGGCTACGCTGTTGTGGTACGCGTTAAATAAATACAGCCTTTATTTTGCAAGTAAAACTTGAGCTTTAAGGTGAAAACTCCTGGGTAGTCCGGTAAATTCAAATTATCTTACGTATTTTTTTTGCAATTTGCAGGTAAGGGTCAAGTAGTATGTATGTTGATTATAAAAACGTTTTTCAAAATGAAACAACCGACTTCCAGAAAAACACTACAAAGTGAAAAATATCTTTAATTTCGGAAGTCAAGTTATTTTTCACTTTGTTGTGTTTTTCTGGAAGTCGGATGTTTTTTATGTTATGTTATAATTTCGGATGGTGTGAGGTAGGTACCCCACTGCATTCTAAATTGTATCATCATTGGGGTCAAAAAAATGCATATATATGCGATAGCAGCAATCGCGATTGATTTGCTGTAATTTTTTGAAGAAGTTCGTTGTCTGTCTCCGAAACGCATCATCAGATCTATATGCAATTTTAATGGGACTATTTCCGAAAAAAAAATCTTTCGAACAAAAAAATTAATTTTGCAAATCGGTCTTTATATGACGGAGTTATGCCTGAAACTACATAATTTTTTTTTACAAAAAAACATGTCGAATTGATAACCTCCTTCTTTTGACGTGACAACGTCTTATAAATTGGTTTGCCGGGTGACACTTCAAGAAACTGCGTTACGCTCCGCTCACGTTATGCGCTCACAATGAGAGCGAGTGAGAGGCACGCGTCCCTTCCACTCGGGCATGGTTAGCCCGCCTAAGAGCGAGAGAGACAGACATAAAAAGTGAAAGGCACGCGTCCCTTCCACTCGAGCACAGTTAGCCCGCCTAAGAGCGAGAGAGACAGAGCGAGAGAGAGAGAGTGAGAGAGATAGGCATACACACCGGTTCATGTCTTGCGCTTCTATTTCGCTTAGGCGCCTGCATACAAGTTTACACGTTGCCAGTTAATTGTAAAACGATTGTGTAGTGATAATGTGAAGGTAGTTTCGTCCATCGCAACAATTCAAACAGCAAAGGTTGACTGAGAAATGACTGAGAAATTTCAGACTGATAATATAACATGATGAAATAAATGACTAAGACATAAGTGAATAGGTTATGTTGTAGTAATCACAATGTTGTGGTAGTTTTCAATCAAAAAAGTAGTATAAATCGTTTCTCAACCAATAATAATTTGTTTAACTTGAAAAAAAATTTAAATATAATTCTTTGTATAAATAAATGTTTTAAATTGTTACTATTATTTCATCCTTCTTCCTACTATACGAATGAATATTCACATTAAAATTATTTTACCACTCAAAGTCGTTGTCACGTAAAACTTTCGCCCGTATACCGACTTTACAGGCAACCAATTTTTTTTTGAAGTCGGTTAAAAAACAATTCGCGACCGTAACACGTTTGTATTAACATAATGTTATCATTTAAACCATCAATACAAGTCTCTCAGTTCAATTAATTCCAAAGAATTACAATTTCGTGAAAAAGTACATACCTTGGAGCTTCCACCTTAAGGTGAATCTAGTCCACATTTTACCCATAAAACTTCGGGAGTGTATTACTCCACTGTTCGACAAGTACATCAGCAATTAAACATGGTATGGTTTTGTCTTATTATTAATATTTTCTGTACGGAAACAGAATACTAAAATTAAACAACCATTAAAAAGTTAGGAGCCAACAAAGGTTTTTCTTGCTAATTTAATCTAACTTTGGGCGTGTTTAAGTAATAAAAAAGTGTAAAATCTCCAAAACTAAGTCGGTACCGACATAGGTCAATTATCGAAAAGTTCTATATATTTTAATGGTTATTGATTTATGCAGTGGTCTTTTCAAAAAACCCGATCTTCTGAAGGACTTTTCTTTTTTTTTACGTGCCTGTGTTACTATAACTGATCCTGCAGCTGACTCAATAATGTTGTGTGTGTAGACTAGCGTCTAACTGCTTATCACGGGTACTACCTCTGTCGGACACGAAGCCTGGTGAGACAGCGTCCTTTTCAGCCAGGCCCACCAGTGAGTTCGAGCCCGCGAATAGGTTCCCCTTAACATGGTATGCTGCTTATTTTATACAAACTAACGGTTATGTAACCCTTCTTGCATATTGTAGTTTGTAAGACTGCTGGTGACTCGCCAAGATGAAACTTTGCATTGTAAGAACAACAGAATCACGAATCTCGATGGAAATAGGAAGGGACTAACCTCAATATTCAAAGGTTGTGTCTATTTCTGGCCCGTTTTCAATTATTCGGGTCGAAGATTTTTCCGAAGGGTTGGTGGTAAGATTACGATATTGGAGATAGTGGCGAGATATAGGCCTTTGGCTATTTTCACCTTACGTCGAATATAGTGCTAAGCGTTATGCGGGTTTCTTGTCCCTTGACATAGTGACTTAAATTAATTTTAACATAACATAATGTTACATTACGCTTTGTTTCCCAGAGGGTTTGTCAGAGGTGTATCTATAAAGTACACCCACACAAAGCCAGTTATGTTTAAGTCCCATGTAACAGGGGGCGAGATGGGAAAACCCAATAACACGTTGCCCAACCTGGGAATCCCAAAATTTTCAAATCGGTTCAGTAGTTTCGGAGCCTATTCAATGCAAACAAACAATCAAATCTTTCCTCTTTATAATATTAGTATAGTTAAAGATTATTATATTATTACTATCGTATAAATATATTAGTAGGTATAGATAAAAATAGGATCTTCTACGTGTCAGTTGAATTCGACGTTCGTTGAGAGAATTGTTCATTTTCACCGCATTTTCAAAATAGGAATACGTTTTATTATAGTCCCGTTGTACACATACCTACACGTATTTACGGATGACATTAATTGCTTACCCCCTTTTATATGGCATTTTATTTATGAATAAATGATACTTATAATGGCCGATGGGGCCGAAAAGTTCTGGACCGCGTACCGGAAGACGTAAAGTTGGAAGGCCTCCCACAAGGTGGACAGATGACCTTGTGAGGGCCGCAGGAGTCCACTGGATGCCGGAAGCACAGAACCAGTCGAAGTGGCGGAGCTTGGGGGAAGCCTATGTCCAACAGTGGACGTCTTTCGGCTGAAATGATGATGATGATGATACTTATAAAAGTAATAAAGGCCTACTTACCTTACTTACCAAACAGCGTAGCAGAAACATCAACGCAAAATCTGTTACCATGAATTCAGCATGAGATTAGAAACTTTTCGTCGGTTATCAAAGAAAAAATATTTTGTTTCAAAGAAAAGTGCAATACCCACGCGGTCAAAATGTTTCATACATTTTATAGCAAGTTGTTTTTTCTAACAACCGACGAAATTTTTTAATGCGGGGTGTTCAAAATCAAGTAGCGAATCCTTAGTAACAGGTTGCAAGGCGATGTCCTTGGCACCCTGTACGTATTCTGATTGAATTGGATCAGTTATCGATTAAAATTCCTATGAAAATTACAAGTAGAATATCTACCTATCTACACCAAAATAAGCTTTAAAAAGTGCTACACCCACAATACAATTCCAACGAACCAGAAAAAAAATTTACATTTACCTCCGCCAAACTGCCTAGCAGTTTGTTGGCAGACGTAGCTCCACTTTTGTAAATGTCTAATTATTAACATAGTTAGACCTTTGTAACACACAGACAATGATAACAAAAACAGTTACACACTCGTAAAATATAAACTAGATTTTAAGCTCTAGTACCTAATCCGCTCATGTACACAAAAACAAATAAATACAATTGAAGTGTTTGTTTGTAACGTCAAAATAACAGCTTTTTACTAAATTCATATGATAGAATGATACTTATAACCAAAAAAAAAACTTTTATTTAACAATTTTTGTCTGCCTGTTTGTTCCAGCTAGTCTCCAAAACCGCTGGACCGATTTTGACGGAACTTTCTCTGACAGATAGCTGATGTTATTAGGAGTAACGTAAAATTGTGTAGCGGTAGCACATTCCCGTGGGGTAATATCCGACCTCCACGCGGGCGAAACCGCGTGCAGCAGCTCGTTTCTTATATAAACAAGGGAATGAACGAGAATTTCCGTGAAACATAATTTATACAGATTCCTCAAGGCTACAAGAGAGACATACCAGCATTTTATCGTGAAGAAATATGTAGTGCCCCTGGGATCGTGGGGAAATAATTCATGCGAGCGAAGCTAAACCACTTAGGCATCCATCATTCATGTCTGTGTTTATCATTAGAAGCTTTTTCTTTCACGGAATAATGTTTAAGATGTAATTAGATATACAGCGTGTATTAAGGTGTAACGTGTAAGGGGTGGACTGAGCTAAAGTGAGACTGGGCCGGACATGTCTGCCGCATGTCAAACGACAAATGGGCTAAAAGAACCACCGATTGGGCCCCACTAAACGCATGATGCCATCGCGCCAGGCCGTGGCGAAGATGGCGGGACGACCTTTACTCCTTCGGAAGGGACTGGCCAGTACTGTCAAAGGAAAATTGTGTGGAAGAGGGAGAGAAAGGCTTTGGCCCAGTAGTGGGACACTACAGGCTAGTTAGATTAAATAGACAGAATAGAAAGGTGTGGTCAAAATTAAGGGTGAGGCACAGACCATCAAACTGAACAACCTTCTCCATGGGAGCAATTTCAGAAAATATTCATACTCAATACTCAATTTTTTATTGCATTCCATATGTATTACATAGATAAATAAATAAATAAATCTTTTATTACTCCCAGAAATGCACAAACATTACATGGAACAAGGAACAAATATAAAAAATGGCTTAAGCTAAGTGAATCCAGTAAAAAAGACCCTGACCTCTAAACTAGGTAAAAACCTGTATCTTAGAAGTCAGTGTACCTTCAAAATTATGCATAGATATAATAAGCCTTATAATTTACCTAGATAGGACACAATGATATATAAAGTAAAATAGTAAAAAACAAACATAAAAGATACATTGCAAAATTAGGCTGGTGTGTATGGAAATATAGTAAAAAGCAGGAACATAATAAAAGAGAGAAAAAAATATAAAACTAATTTAGATTAACTAATTGGTGAAGTGTGTGTGTGTGTTTGATGTCGAGTGAGTGAGACATTTTGTGAGTAAGTGTATGTGTGTGAGTAGGTGTTTGTAGAAGTGGTTGTGGGCGAGATGTAGGTATGTATGTTAAATTCAAGTTATGGATGTATTTAATTTTGAGCAATAAAAACCTATCTGTGGAGGTTGGAATAGTTTCCAATCAAAAGATCCTCAGTCATACGGTAGGTAAGTTTTTGCAGATATTGTAGTAACTCAGATTTACACTGGTATTTAGGTTTAGGGAAAATTTTTAATAATTTATTTAACTGGTTGTAAAGTTTCGTACTGTTGATGTAAAAATGCCTTTTAGCGAAGGAAGTTTTATACGACTCTAACGGGAAGACTGTGTGTTTGACCCTACCTTTTGGCTCTGTCAGCGGACGAGTTGAGTGCTTGCGGAGCGTGGACTGGAGGATATACAGTTGCCTGACTGATAGCACTTTGGATTCTGCATAAACCTGTGCTGTAGAGTATCTCAACGGCCGAGAGAGTAGGACTTTAAGTACAGCTCTCTAAGCTCGTTCTAGTCGTACAAAATGATTTTCACTGGCTCCACCCCAGACTGGAATACAGTACACTAAAATGGATTGGCACAATGCGTAATATACGACTTTAAGGGTGTCCGTATCGGCAGAATTGCGTAATTTTTTAAAGACATATATAAGTTTGCGAGTTCTACTCGCCAGTGACTGCAGGTGTTTATGCCAATTCAGATGTTGATCGATGTGTACACCTAAATACTTAACAGTAAGTGTCTTGGTGATTTCAGGGCAGTCACAAGAGGTGAAGGACGAACATGTGTGCATTTTAAGAGATAAAGATGTTGGTGGACTTAAATTTGATCTGATGGCGAAAGGCATGCAGAGCGTTTTACTTACGTTTACTGTTAAAGAGTTATTACATAACCATACCATTACACAAGCAAGTGCCATTTCGGCGTTACGATAGCATTGAGCCCAGTCTCTTCCATCAATCAACAAAGAAGTATCATCGGCGTATGAAATAATTTTACAGTTATGGATCGGCAACTGACACAGCTCATTGATGTATATCAGGAAGAGGGTAGGGCCCAAAATGCTACCTTGTGGTACACCGTATTCGATCGGGAGCTCATCACCAACATGTTGCCCAATTTTGACCAGCTGTGTACGACTCCGTAAATAGTCCCTGAAGATTTCCAATACCACTCCCCGGATTCCAATGGCTTCCATTTTATTCAGTAATGCTGGTGCGGAAACGGTATCAAAGGCCTTAGATAAGTCGATAAAAATACCTAAGCATTTTTGCTTATTGTCAAGAGTTCTTACAGCATGGTCAGACAGTGCCATAATGGCATCTTCAGTACTCATTCCCTTGCGGAAACCGAATTGGTTGGGGGCTATAATATGATTGGCATTAAGGAAAGAGACTAGGCTCTTGTTTAAGACTCGTTCCAAGATCTTTGACATTGAGGAAAGAACCGAGATAGGTCTGTAATTGTTAACCTCATCATTGCGACCAGCTTTATGAACAGGGTGAACAATGGCCCTTTTAAAGACCACTGGGAAAACGCCAGATGAAATGGCAAGATTGCATACATGTGTAATGATGGGAACCAAAACGTTGCTGGTAGCTTTAATTACGTTAATGGGGATGCCATCCCAACCAGTAGCGGAATCGGGCTTGAGGCTCATTATAATTCCTTCCACATCAATTTCTGTAGTTTCTAGGAGAACCATAGATCGACCAAACTTGGACACTGTTTCGCTAGGTGCGGAGGCTATTGGTTTTATTTTGGATGCGAGATTTTTACCAATAGTAGCAAAATATTCATTAACTAGATTTAGTGAGGACTGTGGAGATACGGAAAGGTTTAACAATTCGACGGGGAGAGGAGTGCATGAATTAAAATCGGCCACTTTTTTAACCACATCCCACGTTGCCTTCATATTATTTTTCGCTTTAGAGAATTCTTCTTTTTCATACGCGCGCTTAAGTTTTTTTAACAAGGAATTGCAGTAGTAGATGGTATAAACAGCGAGATCAATATGAACCCTGTCGGGCACAGCAAAATTTGGTGAGAGGAAGCTACGTAAACATTCAAGCAATTCAAGTCAATAATATTATAAAATTATTAGATGTTTAATTGGGTGTATACTCGACCCAAACGTATGGGACGACTTTTTATTATTTCGCGATTTCGATTTCTGATGCATGCCGTGTAAGTGTGTATAGGAGCACCGGTACCGGCTGTCATTCATGGATCTTTGACAGTCGTCAAGGGTCGTCAGAAACCCGAAAGTCTGACAACCAGTCTTACCAAGAAGTTCCTTATTACCCTGTAACTGGGTTCTGGAAGTCAGATAGGAGGTCGCTCCATGTAAAATAAAGGTACTCAGCTTAGGTTAGACTGGAAGCTGACCCCAACAACCTGGGAGGCTATAGGCAGGTGATGAATGATTTGATAACAAAGCGATGATGGATGAGTGTGAGTGATTTAACACTATTAAGTTCATCATTTATTGCAATGTTTAGCTGCATTGAGTCTATGAGATAAATCAGTAAAGGGGCAGGTAACAGAGATAAACGATTAATTGGTATCTACATGCCAGGTTTTGAACCCTATATACAATACTTCAGAAGCGTGGGCTTGCGGACGGCGAGTAATGGGTAGCTCGCTGTCCGGTAAGGACCAAGCCCAGGTCGACGGCGCGTTGTTCCACGCGCGCCTCAAAGAGATGTCAGCACAACCCGATGGGGCCCGCAAGGGCCGATGCCTGCCAGGGGTACGGGTTGTTCGAAAGAGATACCGCCACCCCTGGCACACAGGCTACTGAGGGAACACGGGTGAGTTTTAGTAACTAAAAGTCTGACACGCCCGCTCCACCCAGAGCGGGTAAAGTTATTTGATAATTTCCCACCCAAAAATAAAAAATAAACTTCAGAAGCAGGTCCACGAATCATTGGCCAACTAAAACATGAAGCTAATATCAAGCCATTATTTATTTCAACAGATTGGATACCAAAAAATAGACGCTCACACAACCCCAAAAGCGGCAAAAACTGTTACACACATAAATTTATTTGGAACAAAACTGTACTCGTTTATTTCACAGAAAACTAAAGGCGAAATTGTTCGATAAAGATTTTTTACGCGTCATAAAAATGGGTTTCCCCTCTCGATTTATGTTTGAACCTGTTTTCGTCCGCGGAGCCGCTTGCGTGTATGAATTATTTTCATGTAGTTTTATAATAAAAATTGTGATAAATAAATGTACATTTTGTTTATTGTTGCTACTTTTTATTGTCGGTATTGTTTTAGTGAAGTTCGACTGAAATTGTTTGGTTGAAGTGGTGCAATACATTATTTAAGTAGGTAATTTAAGGGAGGAGGTTATTTAAGGTGTGGGGATGGGATACACTTACCATCTCAGTGCCTCGAGTCCAGCTCGTGGTGCACCCTACTGAATAACAAACGAGGCTCTGACAACCGAAAAATGCCGCCGGCACAACCAAATGGTTACGCCGGTATTTTATGTTCAAATCATTCAACGGCAAAAAAATATTTTAACTTAAAATCTATTAATTAAAAAGCTCTAGTGAAAACCGTCGCAACTTTTCAATTACGCAGTCACAAATTGCTGACGTCTTTTCTCAGAATCTCGAAGATCTTAAACGCTTTCAACTAAACTCGAGCCCGTAAAGCAAGGAAATTAGTGTGCCTAATTAATCACAGAGAATTACTTGAGCGTGTCTGTGTCAGTACGTGTCAATTCCCGAACTTTGAGCGGTAGGATGAACAGCGCCTGACACTTTAGTCAGCAAACAGTCTTCAGCTTCCTAATTTACTATTCCTCGCTCATAAGACTTATTTAGTTAAACTTAATTGTTTAATCCTGCCTACCTTTTAAACTACGTTTGAGGAAAATGTTCATTAATTTAACGCTTAATTTTAATCAGATTTAGGAAGCACTGACTTACTTCAAATGGCTCACCTTTTGATATTTAATGAGTTGGTCTAATGACTGGAGATCCAAGTCTTTGATCAGACTTGAATATTCGTTGTCAATGGTATAATCTTGTAATCCCTTTTTAGATTATACGACAGAATACGAATCAATTTCTATGGCCTCTGGCTTTGAAGACAAAAGTACAATTTGACGACGCAGCGAGTGGCGTCTACTATTTTGATCATGAAGTTACTAAGCACAACCGCAAAGGTCGGTTAAAAGTGACACTGGCTGGTTACTGTTACTCTAGCAAAGCGCCGCATTGATGGTTGCGTGGCAGGTGTCTTCTGATGACAAAGATGATATCAGGGGAGCCGCCGACGTACCACATCGACGACAGACTGCTTCCAACACAATCCTGATGATTTTGAAGCTGCTGCAGCTCACCAATACGATGACGTCTGATAAAGGTTATCCTGCCCGTTAAATTAATTTAATTCTGCAACACTTTTATACATAATTACATAGGTACCTAATAACTTTCAATTATAATCACAAGTCATGGACAGAGATTGATCAAATTAAACAATCCAAAATTCATGTTTGACAATCAAAGCTAATAAATATTTACCAAATCTTCAATCCGTCGAGTACCTAAAGATGAGAAATGAATATCTTAAAATATTTTATTGAATCTAAACATAATCTCATTTAAAATATTTCACTAAAGTAAAATGGATTTACAATGATTTTGTTTTTTATTTAACGAGGTTGATCGAAATTGAAAAATTATTGATGTGTTTTTAATAATTATACCATAAATTGTTATGTTTGACGCACATTTTTAAGGGGGAGAAGCACCGATCGCTATTTTAAGTCTAATAATTTAAGATTTTTAACAGGGTGGCAGGGACATACGCACGTGTAAACTGTTAAAATATAGTACATGATAATGGACAACTCGTGTTGACATTTCGAATGAAGTAGTTGTTTTTTTTGGTTTATAATAGTAAATAAAATTATCATACAAATATTCACCCAGTATCTAGACTTACCAACTATACAAAACAAAGCTTTTTTGTGAAAAAAAATCTAATCCCTTCAAAGAAAGAGCTAGAAAAACATCGCAGTAGGCACTCCAACCTGATCCCATAAACGAAAAGCAGCGTCAGGCCGCAGATATAATATTCCGGTGACAGATCGTCGGCTTATCTCCCCGTAACCCTCTCGTCCCCAATTTTACGACTCACACGTGATGATAAACTGCCAACACATGTTTATTCATCCCCCGATCAACATACAATTTTGGGGGAAAGACAAAAATCTGCTCTAATAGTTTCTGTGAAAGGAAATGCTGCCTAGCAAATTGTTTGTCCGAAAGTAAATTGGGACGTTATATTAAATGGTTATCTTTTTATGTCAATTTGGTATTACTTAATGGCTTTTCCGTGCCTCGGAAAGCACGTTAAGCCGTTTGGGCACGCCACGATTGCGGCGGTAAGTCCCCTCTTTGAGGAGTGGTTTGAGAGGCGGCATGGCGTCCTCACCTTCCGCCTGACGCAGGTCCTCACCGGACACGGTTGTTTCGGGAGGTTCCTGTTTCGGATAGGGCGGGAGGAAACGCCCGGGTGTTTCCACTGCGAAGATCGCCCTGAGGACACGGTGGAGCACACGGTGGCGGTCTGCCCTGCTTGGGCGGAGCACCGCCGTGTCCTCGTGGAGGCGATCGGCGGCGGCGATCTCTCGCGTCCGGCCCTGGTCCAGGCCATGGTACGGAGCGAGAGGGCATGGGGAGCCGTCACCTCCTTCAGCGAAGCAGTGATGCTCGCGAAGAGGGAGGCGGCGCACGTGAGGGAGAGGCAGCATATGCGCCCTCCCGACCCCAGCCGCCGCAGGATACGGAGACGCCCTGGGCGTCGGGAATCCCAGGCCGATTTCCGGCCACCGTAGGCATGGGCTTGCGGACGGCGAGTAATGGGTAGCTCGCTGTCCGGTAAGGACCAAGCCCAAGTCTGACACGCTCTCCTGCTCCACCTAGCGGGAGAAGTTATTTGATGATTTCCCACCCAAAAAAAAACGTTAAGCCGTTGGTCCCGGCTGCCATTCGCGGATCTTAGACAGTCGTTTCGGGTCGTTAGAAGCCCGAAAGTCTGGCAACTACTCTTACCAAGAGATATTGTGTTACCAAGTAACTGGGTTGTGGAGGTCACATAGGCAGTCGATCCATGTAAAATACTGGTATTCAGTTGCATTCGGTTAGACTGGAAGCCGACCCCAACATAGTTGGGAAAAGGGTAGGCAGATGATGATTTACCATTGTTAAATGATAAATGATTTTATTTCTGTAAGTAGGTTTGTACAAACACTTTTACACGTCAATCATATTTTTTAAACTAGATGAGGTCGGCGTTTCCTATCTGACTACTCTGAGAAGAAAGGCCGAAACAAACTCAGAGGTCACAGTCTCTTTTAAAGTCCAGACATAATCTTGGTCAGAGCATGTGAAGACCATGTGGATTGGTGTCTGAAATGGTCTTTTGAGGAAAGAACCACACAGGTTGAGTGGACCTGTCCATTCAGTGCACGCATGTATCAGTAATCATATATATCATGTTTGAGCCATTCAAAACATTGCTCCCGTGACCCACATAGCATAAATTAAAATTCATAACGAAACTACAGTGTGAATGCTAAGTTACTCGTAAATATAAAATTATATAAAGAATTACAATAACTGCCGTCTGAAAACAACGTTTTGAAATGAAATGAAGTGAAATTGAATTGTAAGAATTATAGAACATTACAGGGTCGGGTATTTTCAACAGTTTTGAAAACAATTCGCTAGACCTAGCATGCAAAATTTATTGTTATATTAAGTAAATAATGATGAATAGTTATTCAAATAAGAATGTCAAGTATTTGTCAATGCATAGTACGATGTCAGTGTGAATTTTTAAATTTTAAATACTCATTCGCAGAATTGAATGATTTGTCTACAAGTCACTTAAATAACGCATAAATCGATTTATTTAGCAGTTTACGATACGATTTTGGGTGTTAATAAAATATCTTTATAACCAGTGGAAAGCAACGTCTGTGATAGAAATGGCTTTTCATTGAAAGAATAATTAATCTCTCAGAATATCTTGTCTTGAATGTAACAGTCTCTCCCAGACGTCGAGCTATGTCCATGCTGTTGTTTCAAACTCAGTGGGTTACATAACATATTATTATCACATAAACAGCCTTTAATGATCCCACTGCTGGGACGCAGGCCTCCTCTCGGTGAGAGAGGTGCCACGAAATCTACCACGCG
This sequence comes from Polymixis flavicincta, assembly GCA_949987655.1. Classification (NCBI taxonomy): domain Eukaryota; kingdom Metazoa; phylum Arthropoda; class Insecta; order Lepidoptera; family Noctuidae; genus Polymixis; species Polymixis flavicincta. Next base: position 3,664,720 of record OX465180.1, read on the forward strand.
GGCCCAGTGCGTGTTGGTAGATGTCACATGTCTTCGAATGTTTGGTTCTAGGACATGCCGGTTTTCTCACGATGTTTTCCTTCACCATTTTGAGAGCAGTGGTGATGAAATAATTTACAATTTAATAATGTTTTTAGGATGCTGTTGGAACTGTCATGGATTTGTAGCGTCTCGGGAATGTTCGCGGAGACCCACACAGATGGTTTCCATGCCATCACGAGAAATAAAGCGGCTTTCATGCTACAGTGTTTGCATGGTAGTGACAACAGCATTATAAAAATGATCGCTGTTGGAGCGGACTGTCCCTTTCAGGGTCACGGTGACGACAGTCTTAGGATTAAATAATTAATTAATTTTGTGAAAACTAACAATATCAACCTATATTTCTAAGCACTATTGTTACTAAAAAATATGGACCTTAGTCTGAAATAAAGTTTCATTTATTTATTTAAAGCGCATGTCTGGGTTCAAACCTATGGTCTCCATCTCGTAAGTCGCGGCCGTTACCTCTCGGCTATAACTACTCAGTAGCATCATAACAGTAACGAGTAGTCCCCTTTGTCCTCTACGCTGCCCCGAATGTAGGTCAATACCCAGCATACTATAAACGTTGAGTCCTCGCGAAAGGTCAAGTTTCCCCAATCAATCCCGCCCAAACGGTTCGCCTACAAAATTAATTAAACTTTTCACTCGAAGGTTCGCAAATTATTTTTATCTCGTCTGTGGATGGTGTTATCGAAAAACAAACGGTGCTCAGATAAGCCTGGTGACAGTAACAAGTGGCCCTAATTTAACTTTAGCGGATCTTTACGAGTTCCCGACAATCGGGGAGGAATCCCAATGAGGGACCTCTGAGGATTATATTACGTACGTGAAATATTTTTATTTGTAGGTGCTATGATATTTACCGAAGGGCTTGGGTTTATACATTTGGGATGTAGAAAACGAGGATCTGAATAATAAAGGAGGAGGAATCTGTCTTTCAAATTTTTGTTTTGACGATCAAAGAGCCATAAGTGTAAAGACTTCTTCAGCGTAAAGATGGTTTGGCCAATTAAGAAATATCGACTTGTAATGAGAACAGACTGTAAGGCTGCCATGATAAAAGTACAGACTAGATTTCTAGCATGCAATAAGATGATGATTTAGTTCTCACCAAAATATGCAAGTACAAATGCATAATCAAGAATAACACATAATTGTGGGATACGGGTGCGTAAGCTAGACGGAAGGCCTGTAAAATTTATTGCCCTACGATTACCGCTTATGGACATTGCAACCACCGGTATTCCGAGTGTCATCTCAGACACAAAGCTGGAATTATTTATGTGTCAGTAATTAAAAAAGAACCAGCACCCTAATTGCGTAACTCACAATTCATCGTAATCTGTATCGTTTTGAAACGGATTGTTAAACCATTGCTTCATATGTTCGAAAAATGTGTCTGTTCGACAACATAAATAACGCAATGAATATTGTTTAACTGTGAAAACGAAACCAATTATGATCAATCGTGAGTTACGCAATTAGGGTGCAGGTCTGGATAATCAGTCATCGATCCATTTTCACCTCCAAGAGTACTGCTGGCACACGGGTTACGACCGCAATTTACGAGTTGTAGGTCGTAGGTTCGAACCCAGCCAGGTAATTTATTTTTTGTAAAAAAAAAAACATCACCACCGCTCTCAAAACGGTGAAGGAAAACATCGTGAGGAAACTGGCATGTCCTAAAACCAAAAATTCAAAGATTTGACATGTGTCATCTACCAGTGCGCACTGGCCACGCGTGGTAGATATCGGCCCACTCCCTGTCGAAGAGAAGAGGCCTGTATCTCAGCAGTGGGAACATTATAGGCTAACTAGCATCCACCCACGGCTTCGCTCGCTTGGAAGTCGGAAATTATCCCGCAGGAACGTACTCTTGGGATAAAAAGTATCCTATGTGTTAATCTAGGTTATAATTAATCTGTGTGGCAAATTACATCCAAATCCATTCAGTAGTTTTTGTGTGAAAGAGTAACAAACATCCATACATACAAACTTTCGCGTTTATAATACTAGTAAGAATAATGCTGTAGTAAGTAGGAAAGAACCAGGTCTTTATTGTAAGTTAACAATCTACCTTCATCTCTAAAATAGGTTACCATGCTTCCCATATCCAGCATTATGAGAAATTAATTCATTACATTACAAAAACTTTTGAAGGCGCGTAACGAAATAACAGTAGAAGAGCGAAACAATTTATTTGTGAAGTGAAAGCGAATGGCGGTTGCTCTACCAAAGGAATTATACCGAAGCACCTTCCGTGTAACTTGGGGGGCTTAGCTTTTGTTGCTCGAGTGGCTATATTCGAAACGTAATTCGCGAAATAGGAAATATACAATGTATTGTACTGGTATTTATGGGTCTTGTAATTTTCCCTTTTAAGATGAAGTTCTGGAAATGCTACACGAGAAGTACATATACAGGAGAATTTAAATTTTGAGAATTTTGCAAATCCTTCTATTATATGACGGAATTATGCCCGAACATACATACAAAAAGAAATATAAACATACCGAATTGATAACCTCCTCCTTTTTGAAGTCGGTTATAAATTAAATAATCATCAATAAGTTTAAACTAAGAATAGAGTGATAAAAAAATTTTTTTAGTGTATAAAAATTCAATTAAAAATTTAAAAAACCCCCGACCCAAACAAAAACTCTAAAAAGTAAAAATAATAATATTTATAGGCCTTTTAAATTGAATGTAATATTTTGATCAAGGCATTGTCAAGTCGGGGGACGGTTAATGAAAATGCTAGGCCTCTGGCGTTTCCATTGACCATGCCCATAATTGTCCATGATTGGCTTATGACTACCTGTAAGGACTGTCAAAGATATGTAAATGAAAGCCAGGATCAACGGTGGCATCTTGGTTTGTAATCACCGATCTACGGACCCACTTCGTCAACCGTTGTTTAACCTTAAATCGACCCTTAATCTTTACATAAAAGGATTTCTATGTATTACGAAAAACTTCCTCTCACAAAAACTCTCCATGAAACTATGAGCAGAATTCCTCATCCAACCTAGTTATTTATTAAGAAAACTGTATTATGTAGCGTAATGTATCTTATTTATAGGCGAAAGTCCATTGTTTCGGAGAATAGGAGTCATATTGAGCGAAAACTGCGGAAACATGGACGGATAGACGGAGGAGTTTATGATAAGGCTGTTACAGACTTTCGGGCTTTAAGTGTTGCCAGTTTCACGCACTATAAGTAGGACGTCTAAAGGTTTTTAATACGTTGTAGATTTGTAGTTTGAAATAGCCAAGGTTTTTTTTTTTAAATATGGAATGTTTTTTGTTTTGTTTTATTTTGAGTGTAAACAGCCTGCTATCTGTCTGTAAACTGTCACCTGAATCTGACTGTCATCTGTGTGTAAACTGTCACCTGAAACTGAAATACTTAGTTACAAAAATATTTCAATGTTCTATTTTCGAATTCTGTGAAACACTCTTTTTTAACTATGCTATCCAAACGGTGGCAGTGACCTGGGCACGTTGCTGGCAAAACAGATGGCCGATGGGGCCGAAAGGTTCTGGAGTGGCGACCGCGAACCGGAAGACGTAAAGTTGGAAGGCCTCCCACAAGGTGGACCGATGACCTTGTGAGGGCCGCAGGAGCCCGCTGGATGCGGGAAGCACAAAACCGGTCGAAGTGGCGGAGATTGGGGAGGCCTATCTCCAGCAGTGGACGTCTTTCGGTTGAAATAATGATGATGATCTAAACAACAATTTTCCCTGTTGTATTTCTAGAAAACCTTTGATAATATAATATCAAAAACAATTCGCAATAATGACATATTTACAAAACCGTTTGGTACACCACAATGGTCTGTAAAATGAAACCAGAGACAGATTTTATTGTGGAATCTCAAACCTAATATTATCCCCTTATTACGGTAATCAAAAGTCATTGCAGCAATAATTGCTACAATTGGCGATTATTGTTACAAATCCAAGCTACATGCCATAATTGCGTAGAACGAAGATGCAATTAATATTGCCTCAATTGGGCTATTAATACATGTATTTCATTACGTAATAGATACCTACGTTGCCTTTAAACAAAGCAATCTAATTAATACATCAGACTTTGAACGGTTCTACAGCATGTAGGTGTGGTTATGTTTAAAGGTGTGGTGCGGTCAATAAAACTGAACAACTTCCTCCGTGGGATCAACATCGTAATCACTGTATGCGATGAATTGACTAATAATTCTAAATAAAAATTAATAAAGTAATCCGTGACCATACACCATTACAACTCCTCACACACACTCCTACACACCCACACACACTGCACACTTAGATACGCTTAGAAGGTGCTAGCATGACATCGTGTTTGTTTCTGATGCATATAAGTACAGTAAGTACAGTTATTAAATTGTAAATCCGTTATTGGCTGTAAGATTAGTTTATTTGATTTAAGTGAATTTGTTAAAGAGCTGTTGGATTTTGTGAATAAATAAATAAATCACGACAAAATTATGAATTGGACCGATTTAAGCAAAAATTATCCAACCCACAACCTCGACAATTTCGAGTTTTTGTGACCTATGTATTCCAAATAAGGTATATTTTAACATATCAATAGTTTCATATTTGGTATTGGAAAATATAACTTATTTGGAATACATAGGTCACAAAAACTCGAAATTGTCGAGGTTGTGGGTTGGATCATTTTTGCTTAAATCTGATATTTTTATTCGGTAAATATATCCTGACCACCTCTTGATACATGCTGTAAACGTTAACCTATTTTGCTGTTATTTGGTCTCTATTTCTTGGTTAAATTGGTGCTTAAATTACATTTCAGTTTGCTGCTAATGGCCACCGTGGTACCGGCATCGACTTAGAGAAGAGACTAGGGATACCTTACAATTCGACGCAGTCGTGAAAAAAAATCTATACAGATGATACAGAAATCTGTACGACGATACAGAATTTTTTTTTACACGACTGCGTCGAATAGTAAGGCATCTCTAGTCTCTTCTCTAAGTCGCTGTTTTCGTCTGTCTGTTTCTCCAGTTACTTCTTCTAATCCACGCTACGGATTTTGATACGGTTTTCACTGTCGTTAATAAACTTTCTTCTGGAAGGTTAATATGTATCATCATCATCATCATCATTTCAGCCGAAAGACGTCCACTGCTGGACATAGGCCTCCCCCAAGCTCCGCCACTTTGACCGGTTCTGTGCTTCTCGCATCCAGCAGACTCCCGCGGCCTTCACAAGGTCATCTATATCTACTATAATATGTATACATGCATATTATAGTACGGAATAGCTGAGAATTTCAATGATGTTTTGTAATGATATCCTAAAATAGATGTTTGGGCGCTTGCATTGCGAACGCTGGCTAAACATTACGAGATAGATTCAAAGAATGTACTAGGGAATAGTATATCTTAAAAAGGTCTACAGAAAAGTCCGCAGCGAAACGGGCGATCGGCTGGCATGCCCCGTTGCCGTCCACGCCGCGGGGGGACATTCTAGAGTTATACGACCTGCGTCATACTCGTGCGAAGCTGGGGCTATCTATTTTGGGCAAAATGGCTGATTTGGTTTCTTATCACAGTTATGATTATGATAACTTTGATAAGACAACAGCATGTAGGTGTGTGAACAAGGCCTCCTACCTTTTGTGCCATGCCTCCCTGGTCGAATATTTTGTCTTTTTGAATGAATTTAATGTGAAAAACTCTACTAGGCTTAAATTACTTTCTAGTGTTAATCATCATCATCATCATTTCAGCCGACAGACCTCCCCCAAGCTCCGCCACTTCGACCGGTTCTGTGCTTCCCGCATCCAGCGGACTCCTGCGGCCCTCACAAGGTCATCGGTCCATCTTGTGGAGGTTCTTACAACTTTACGTCTTCCGGTACGCGATCACCACTCCAGAACCTTTCGGCCCCATCGGCCGTCTGTTCTGCGAGCAATGTGACCTGCCCACTGACACTTAAGTTTGGCAATTCTTCGGGCTATGTCGGTTACCTTGGTTCTCCTGCGGATTTCTTCATTCTTGATTCGATCACGCAGAGAAACTCAAAGCATAGCCCTCTCCATCGCGCTTTGGGTGACTTTAAGGCTTCTTATGAGGCCCATTGTGAGCGACCACGTTTCGGTTCCATATGTCATCACAGGCAACACGCACTGGTCAAAGACTTTTGTCTTGAGCTACTGCGGCATGTGGGACGAGAAGATATTGCGAAGCTTCCCGAACGCTGCCCAGGCTTGTCGAGTGTTATCCTAACATAATTCTCAGCCTAGACTCAAAGACAGATTTATTTAGCCTACATACCAACCGCTTGTTTGTCCTACTCTCAGAAACAACAGTTATACACAAATTGTTTCGCACAAGCATGTTTGATACTTTCTTTTAACGGCAATAAATTAGTTTTATGTGAGGTTTATGTAAAAACATTGCAATAAAACCGTTTTCCTTTGAATGGAGACGTCGGAGTATGTATCTGTGAAATTGACTCGTATATAAAAGAGTATGGAGATTAATATTATAAAGATGTTGTCGGTATGGCTTTATTTATGTTGTGGCTTTTCTGGGAAAGCAGTGTTTTGTTTTTCAATGTTTTATAATTTTGAAAGCTTCGTTAGCTACGACTTATTTCTTTCAGGTCGAATATAATATATTTGCACATTAAAAAAAAAAACAAGACACTTCCAAATAAAACACTACAAAGTGAAAAATAACTAAAATCTCGGAGCCCGGTAATAAAGATAATTTTATTTTGCATAGGCAAAACAAAAGAATACACAAAAACATATTAAGCTACCGACTTTCTAAATTAAATAAATTTTTTTCTCTTTTTGTAAGACCGGAAAAAACACAAATCAGTTTGCTAATACTGAATTTAATCATCAACATTACTTATTTTTTTTCACTTGTACACGTACAGATCAGTAATCACCGACCTCACAAGTCGACGATCCAGCTAACAGAGTGCTCCTGCGGCAATTTCTGCCTAAGAGGAGTCAGCAGTCAGGAGACCAATATTTAGGTATTACAGATAATATTTAAAACGTTATTTTAACATAATTCAAAGCAGTGTTCGTGCCAACATTTCATATTGGTTAATGATATATATACAAAAAGAAAGTCAATGCACGCTAACGCGGTTGAGTTTTACATTTACACATCGCTGACTAATTTGGGACCATATGTCTAATATAATCATAAATACTGTCTTAACGCATCAGTGTTGATTATAATGAGCAAAACTGATTACTTTTCTGATCAGTCAAGGTTTTATTTGTAACTTAGTTAACAAACGTTTACCTACTACCTAGTCAAAAACATAGGGATCAAACCCCGGTAGGCACTACATTTGTGTAATTTATTTAATCACAAGTGCACTCAAAACGGTGAAGTAAAATATCGTGAGGACATCTGCTTGTCCCAAAAACAAAAAAATGGAAAACATATGACATCTACCAAACCGCACTGGGCCCGCGTAGTGGATTACGGCCCACTGTCTGAAGGAAGTCTGTGATCCAGCAATGGCGACGTTATAGTCAGTTGTCTGTCACAGGATTTGTAGAAACACACAACGATTACGTGAATTCAGAACCAAACCAATAATTGGAAAAATGGAAAGCTAATTTTACGTAACAAATAAAAAATGTATTAAATCGAATAGCGCAACAGCAACTGTTCGCTAACTATCATAAAAACTCCAGCTATTTATTTTTCACATTCATTTTCATACCTTGTGTTATAAATGGCTTTTTCAAAAAAACACATAAACTTCACAAAAAGCATTGTCGGTTCACCTGTTGAACTGAATCTGTGAAAATAATTTGAAAAAACATTTTCATTTCGCTTAACACTAGGTATAACAGCTTGGCGGTAGACAATCTTTACTATCACTACATATTATAAAACAGTCTCCCGCCGCGTCTGTCTGTTTGTGTGTTCGCGATAAACTCAAAATCTACTCAACGGATTTTCATGCGGTTTTCAATACACATAGTGATTCATGAGGAAGGTTCAGATGTATAATTTGTTAAGGTTTTGTGTTCATTGGTTAACGCGGGCGAAGCGGCTGACAAAAGCCAGTCAAGTATGAGTATAAACTACACTCAATTAATTTTTATGTGTTTTCTTCTCAATAAATTTACGCCGTTCTATGAAAAATAATCTGCTTCTTTGTCTGCTCGGGTACGTGTGATGACCATAAGTTGATATTTGAACGGTACCGAAGCCTACTTAGCTATGACGCGACGGAGTAAAACAAGTCATCTTGTTCTACAGTAACATAACCGCCGCTGCAGTTTATTTGTCCAGTGCGTAGTCTGCATTCTCATTTATTCTTTTAAAGTACAAGTTATCCTATTAAATAATACAAAAAAATTGGGCTTTGTTCGGTTGAGTTTCAGATAGCTTCAATGCTTGTTTTTACTATAAGTAATCAGCCAACTTTCGGAAAAATACTGCTGTGAAATTTTCTCAAATTAAACCGAACAAACTGAATTTCTTGTACAGATTACACATAAATACTACTTAATCATACCAAATTTCCAAAAATATCCATCGGCTAGTTTTCGAGTTTCGAGTTAAAGTGGTAAATCAGACGTCTGAATTGAGGAGCCACCTGTTTTAAACGTCCTGTAAATGACTGTTAATCTTTTTACAAGCCGCGTTTGGATAAGAGACACGGCCAAGCAAGTTTACCAAACTTGTGTATTTGAAAGTATTTTGGGATCGCCCAGTATCTCTGTGCTGAATGTAGCAGTATCCAAGATCATTCACGTAATTTAGTACTCTAGTAGCTATTGACAAGTTTATGCGGCGAATTTGTATGTCCTCTGCATCGCTTTCCAAGTAGATATAAGAAAACTTAACACAGGTTCCTTCAGGCATCTTAAATCTAAAGAGAAGAATAAAGTTTCCTCGAAAATCCTTATCCTATACATACAAATGGTTCTAATGTTCTTAGCCACAGATTTGTTACCAACTGGAGTGCTAAGTTGACACGGTATATTTTAAACTGTGGTTGTGAATGAGTTGATATTAGCGAAATACCTAAAGAAAAAGCTTCTGTCTTCATTGTATACCATCACTATTAATAATATAAAATTTTGGTTATTTTTTTAAAATCTCTGTACTTTAAAATTAATTAATAAAAATACATACCTGTATAATTCGTTTCGATTCTAGAATTATATATAAGCGATTCGGCAAGCAAGCAAGCTTATTTCATATTTTTAATAAATAAATTGAAAATACTGGTTGGTAATTTCGGTGGCGCGTGAGTTTTAGCCCGGAGTGAATTTTTTTATGAATATTATGTTAATATATTTAATAGAAATATTTAGAACGAATTGTGTATTTTTTTTATTTCTTATTTATATCATGACGTTTGCTGCACCGGTTGACGCCATCACATCAACGCCGACTGTCGCTGAAAACTAGCGCTGCATGACGCTCTGTCTCAGATATGGTCGTAACATGCTGAGCGATGGCCTTGGCTTAGTAAAATTGTTAATTTGCGTGGACGTGTCGCATATTTCCCCTCAATTTGTTCTTTTTTGTATCAGTGTTCTTTTTTTGCGTCCATGTGTTGTTATGTATTTCCGGCAAATAAACGTATTTTATTTCTTTATTTTCTGACTAAGAAAAGGAATAAACAAAAACATCGTCTTAAACAAAATAAATACACACAGGGTAGTATTCTGAGAGGTTGATGAAACATTCGTGTGAGAATTCCATTCAAACTCCTCTGTGGTTGCCAAAGCGGTTTGCGTTTTAGGCGACGCGACGCAAGCCATGCCGTGTTACGTAATTGGAGGCGGAATCAGTCTAGACGTAAGACATGTCTGGCACACAATTATAGCCGGGAAAGCAGCTTAGATAAATAAGGGTTTCAGTTCTCTCGCGAGCGCTTACGGTGATTTGCGTTTATAGGCGATGAGCTTCATAGAATATTCAATGTTTTGCAGCTGCGGTTACGAAGGGGAAATGTTTCAAATTGAGGGTAGATACCTATATGATTTAGGAGAGGTGTATCTATTCATGTACTTTATTGTACACCACAAAAATACGTGATCAATCGCCATCGTTTGGTGTCCACCGCATACAGGATGGATGGAAAGCAGCACATTAAGTAATTTTTCGTTCCGTTGGTGTAGTTGCTATATGGCGTTCCAGTTAGACGGACCAAAAAACAACCTGTGTAGGTTAGGCTTCCTCCTCCTGCCTGTTAGGTGTCTTAGGTGGGTGGGTGTGATTGTAGTGTTACAATGTATACAATGAGCACAGTCTATGACCTTTATCACCTACGATGTTGTGGATAGTTATGACAAAGATATGGGAGAAAATCTTTATTAAGATCAAATCGATTGGTAGTTGTTTCAATGAGTAAAAATGATTTTCAAAATAGTAAAGATAATATCATTTAGTAGGCCCGCTTTACTTTGTATAACTTATTTGGCCACCACTGTTCTCAAAACGGTGAAGGAAAACATCGTTAGGAAACCGGTGTGTCCTAGAGCGAAATATTCGAAGACATGTGATAATATATCTACCATCACGCGCTAGATCCGCGTGGTGGATAATGGCCCACACCCTCTCATAGACAGAAAGTATATTTTAGAACATTATAGACAGATTCTGCTTATACGTATGCTAATATCATTTAGCCCATATTTCATCGAATCAAGAATGCAGCAGCTTATAAACATAATTATCTTATTTTTCTTTGTATAGTAAAGAAAGAGAAAAAAGGCTGTTGGTGGGTTGGCTTAAATGAATGAAGTATCTCAACACCGACGTGGCTATATTATTTATTAGCAGTGTAATCCGTATTCAAATAACATCTTCCTTAAATACGGTTGGCATATCACGATGAAAACGCATTTCCCAGCTGATATAATTACGAACTAAGGTTGAAAAGCTGACTGCAAATGCAACCCGCAATCATGAGAGACAGACTGCAAAATCAAGCGTGATTGCGTTGCAGACTATTTTAGCTCTACTTCGTACGTGATCGTACGGGATCGCACGTTATCGGCCGTGGTAGTGCGGTTACGTTTGAGGCAGGCGCCATTTTGAGTTTGTTAGTGATGTTTACTTGTTATTTTGGGATTGCAGTGAATAATTTGGAGTATTTTAGTTTTTGACTATTGCTGGTTTTAAATGGAAAGAACTTGTGAATACTTACATTGGTGCCGATTCTTTTGTCACAAATTTCTCTACCCTAGACTAAAAATCACCAAAATTTAGTTTCGTCAAACGACGATTTCCCATTCTGAAATTGACTAAAGTGACACAGTATAGTTTAGTTTGACAGCACTAAGATTGCACTGAGTTATTAGTTTAGTGAAAATGGCAATTTTGCTATTCTGTTGCTGGCAATTTCAATTGCAAAAAATTTGGTTGTCTAACTAAATCTGACTATTTTCCTGTATCTGTGGTTATTCTGGTTAATAAATTAATAAGAATGAGCGTAATTCTGTGAAATATGGCTGACTTAGAGACTGAGTCTGAAACTCTTCGGCATTCAGTTAAAAAATTCTCCTGAGAAAATGAAGTACATTTTCTAACAAAATACCAACAACGTTTTTTAAATACAACTGTTAGTGTTCTACTGGGCAGTCTATGAAGTAGAACACAATTTACTGTGTGACACACAATAAAATAGTATTCCACATTTTTGTTATTTGACATAATACATTTCAAGAGAAGTTTGCTCAACGTCTTACGTGAGAGAAAAGTGCAGCAAAGCTATCCAATGCGATGCAAAATATAAAGTATGCTCCTGCATCAGTGGATAGGGGTATTTTATGTTGTAGAACGTATAGATAGAGTTTTAATATCAGAAGCTATTTCCAACTTTATCGGCTATAGGAATAGTTACATAAAAAGTCGCCAGCGTTAAGCCGCGTTTTCACACTTGCCCCGCGACTCTGTCACCTGATATGAAATTTACGTGGCCCGTGCAATGTCAACGAGCCTAATGTTGAGCGATATTGTCCCACGAAGTCTTCGAGACACGTATAAATGTCCGGCGACATGTCTCTGCGACATGTCCCCTAGAGATAACGGTTAAATGGGAAGTAATCATGTGACACGCCCTTTCCTATTGTTTTCTCTAAGGTTGCATATGTACGTAGCGGATAATTTCAATACGTGACGAGAATTAGCTGTCCAATAAATTCCAAAGTAGAAAACCCATTCATCAACCAAGAAATCAAGAAACACTGGCTGCCATTTTCATCTTATGAACTTTAACATCGCGTCTTATAAGAATTCCATCGCTTCATTCCCTCTCCTAGGTCGAAGCAATATTTATGATGGCTGCTGGATACCTAACGAATATTCGAGTAGTATACCGGTGAACCGAACAATAATGTGGGGACGGCTGAGGGTGCTGCAGTGAAGAGGAGCAACACAATAGGAAGAATTGACGTGGAGGAGGTGGGGGGAGTATTGAGCTTCAAATGCGATGCAATTTCATGGAGTAGGTACAATTATTGTTGAGATAAGTATGAAGATATGATAAAAGTTTTTGAAAGGATTGAGTGACTGAACTAAGTGGAACAGTAAAGCATTATCAATGTCTACGTGTTCTATTGTAAGGTAAATATTTCATTATTTCATAATATACTAAACTATTGAGAAAAGAACACATGATTTCCAGTATAAATATTTCTGTATTTAAATTTTTGCACACATACAAACCTGGTATATAGCAATATATATTAGCTATTTATTTCGGTACTCAACATCATTTCAAAACAGACTTCTTTAAGACAACTTTGTAATAAACACTTTAAAAAAAAACAGTACTTTTACAGTAACTGCCAAATGAGATAATTTTTAAACGTCATTACATAGATCCAAAATCATTTGAGGCTAATGACATATTTTCTATCATAATCAGCCTATAACGTTCCCACTGCTGGGACACTTACCTACTCTCTATGAGAGGGAGTGGGCCGTAATCCACCACGCGGGCCCAATGCGGGTTGGTAGATGTCACATATCTTTGAATTTTTGGTTCTAAGACATGCCGGTTTTCGACACGATGTTTTCCTTACCGTTTTGAGAGCAGTGGTGATGAAATTTCTTACACAAAGTAAAGCGCCTGTCTGGGTTCGTACTTACGACCTCCATCTCGTAAGTCGCGTCAGTTACCACTGGGCCACCACTGCTCTTATATTTTCTATAATATTTATAAATCTATACCTATTATTTTTTAACATTATTTGGAAATCATGACAATTGTAGGTAATGTTTTAGATAAGATATGCGAAATATTTAAATATTTTTTTTATATGTGAAATATTTCAACTTTAATTGCAAAGTTGAAATACAAAGGCCTTTGGTACTGTATGCAGATACACTTTCATCAGTCGGCAAGAAAAACAAAAACTATTATCACTTTATTCCATTTTAATAACATGAGTAACCAAACATTTTATAATCCAGATTTAGCCACATCTGCAAGAATTATAAACATAAAAAGCACATGCAAAGCACATCGTTAATCAAACCACATTACTTTAAAATCGCCTCTTAACTTACGCGAGCAAAGTTAATGGTCGCCATTTTTCTTTAGTGCAAGCGAACAATGTATTTAACAGATTAATCACAGCTGCCCCTACAGCATTCAGGGGGTGGCTAGCTGGTACTAACAGACAAACCGTATTCTTTTTTATAAAACAGGACTAGAAACGTGCTCGTCTTTTTCTGAACGTGTCGATGGCAATTTATATTATAGTCTCGGCCCGGAATTCGGTTACGTGCTTGGCGCCATCAGTAGCGTCGATCAAACGGAAAGAAGCAGTCTTAACAAAAGAAAATTAAAATAGAAAGTCCTCTTGGCCTCGTAAAATGGCCCTTTTGGCCTCGTACAGGACATTTCAGCATGATGCCTCATTATATAAATACTAATCTATATGATTAATGCTGCGACATCAGTTCCAGTTGCACGTTGCAAATGGCAGGAAACGCGTATTATATATCATATTAGGTATTCCACCATTTGTGGAACAACACCACATTTACCCTCCAAGGCGGATTGTATGAAAAAAAATTCTTTGAATATCCACGTGAATAAGTTCCAACCTGGTTCCGGAGTCTTTTCGAAGACTCTGTCTAGAAACGTGTTAATATTCTTGGTAATGTCAGAATGTATTGTTTAATAATAGGATAGACAATATAGATGTATAATTAAATATATAATGCTAAGAAAAATAAATGTAAAAACCTAGTATGTTTGTGCTCACCGTTGAACGTGCGTCTGCAACACCAAACGCACGTGCTGGGTGATTCATAACTCACGCCATTTTGTAGGCGTATAAAAACGGTTGTTGCACAAGCAAACGGGTCAGTTGAGTTCGAACGATCGTGGAGTGCGGACCTCTGAGTCTAGATTTAAAATGTAAGTACTATGATTTGTTATATTATTATTTTTACTTTATGCAACAATGATTGTTGTTTTCAATGTTTTGGTTTTAATATAATATAATTTTGTGAAAGATAGTTTGGTATATTTATTTCAAACCTATATTTATATTCTTATAATATTTAGAAGTCCACACCATTTAAATAAAGTATTATGAATCGTAAGATTGTCCAAAAGGATAGGACGATCTGACATATCAGAAGTGGGATTCGAATTTGAGTTTTGATTAAAACATTTTTTTTTACTTTTTTTAAATTGTGTAACGGCTGAATCTGTGTAGCTGCTTTCGTTAATTCCTATTTTCCAGATAATATGGAAGAATTTACTGGTACTGCTGCAGGACAAACGTTCTCGCAGCAGTCTACAGGCCGATCTGACACTCATCGATCGCGCAGTCCCGTACATCGCACACCTAGTCCTATATTAACAGTGAGAACACGCAGAGAACGCATCAATCAACTGGATAGTCGAGAGATACAACGACAAAGCCGATGCGATGGTTGGTTGCTGCGTCAAAATGATGATCGGTCGCCGCACACTTGGCGCAATGGTTCGTCGCCGCGCAGTCGGCGCGATGCTCAGTCGCCGCGCAGTCGGCGCGATGCTCAGTCGCCGCGCAGTCGGCGCGTTCCTCAGTCGCCGCGCAGTCGGCGCGATGGTCAGTCGCCGCGCAGTCGGCGCGATGCTCAGTCGCCGCGCAGTCGGCGCGATGCTCAGTCGCCGCGCAGTCGGCGCGATGCTCAGTCGACGCGCAGTCGGCGCGATGCTCAGTCGACGCGCAGTCGGCGCGATGCCCAGTCGCCGCGCAGTCTGCGCGATGGTCCGTCGCCGCGCAGTCGGCGCGATGGTCCGTCGCCGCGCAGCATTCGCGATGGTCCGTCGCCTCGCAGCAGGCCCGATGGTCCGTCGCCGCGCAGCAGGCCCGATGGTCCGTCGCCGCGCAGCAGGCGCGATGGTCCGTCGCCGCGCAGCAGGCGCGATGGTCCGTCGCCGCGCAGCAGGCGCGATGGTCCGTCGCCGCGCAGCAGGCGCGATGGTCCGTCTCCGCGCAGCAGGCGCGATGGTCCATCGCCGCGCACTAGGCGCGATGGTCCGTCGCCGCGCACTAGGCGCGATGGTCCGTCGCCGCGCAGTAGGCGCGATGGTCCGTCGCCGCGTAGTCGGCACGATGGTCCGTCGCCGTGCAGTCGGCGTGATAACCCGTCGCCACGCGGTTGGCACGATGGGCGTTCAACGCACAGCCGAGATGATGGTAGATCACGCAGCCTACAACGTGATGGGCAGCCCCGCAGGCAACGTGACCAATGGCCTTCAGGTACACAAAATCGGTGTTCAGGAGGTCATCAGCCACTTCACCCTCTCGGTGAAGAACAGAACCAGAATTCGGGTGAGTCAGCTGCACAATCTTATAAAATTGAAGATATTGCTCAGATTTTCCACATGTTAAAAACTGTAAACCAGTCTGACTCCTTGGATAAAATAGGGTCTATACAAAACTCTATACCGGAATTCGATCCAGGTAGGAAAGAACAGACGATGACCATGTGGATACACAAAGTAAACGAATGTTCACTCATTTACAGTTTGACTGAAAAACAAACTGTACACTTTGCGTTACCCAAATTAAGAGGCGTTGCCAAGAGGTGGTACGAGGGTCTATCGTCTGTCCTTTACTCATGGAGCGAATGGCAACAGAAGCTTCTGTCCGCATTCCCTGCGGAGGAAAATTACGGGCAGATGCTCAGTGACATGTTAGCTAAAAGGGCCAGGTTTAACGATTCGTTAGAGGAATACTTCTATGAAAAAATATGTTTAATTAATCGATGTGGTATAGAAGGTACTCGTGCTGTAGAATGCGTTTTGCACGGTATTGACGACCGGTCCGTAAGGTTAGGTGCGGAAGCTGTCAAGTTTTCAGACCCAGATAAATTATTGTCTTATTTACGTAACGTGAGAAATATAAAACCGTTGAACGATCGTAAAAGCGTTAAAGGCCCTCTGAACAAAAACAATGATACACAGTCTCGAAATTTTGGCAATAGCAAGCAAACCCGTTGTTTAAATTGTAAACAAGAAGGTCATCTCGTGGCTCAGTGTCAGCGTCCAATTAAGAAATGCGGTAAATGCAATAAAATCGGCCATGAAACCGAACAATGCTACGCTAAAATTCCAGCCCCAGATAAAACCATTTTGAGAGTAGCCAGTAACGAAGTAGGCGTATCACCCAATGCCTCTGTGTGATTAGGCTTTAATAAAGCCTAATCAAAAATATTTCAAACAGGCTGTTGTCAATGGGGTATCTATGCAAGCCTTCATTGATTTAGGTAGCGAATGTTCTATGATTAAAGATTCTGAGTTTCGAAAGATCAGTGATCAGTTTGACACAAAGAACTTGCCAATCCTGAAGGGTTTCGGTAATTCAATAGTCAGTGCCATCGGTAAATTTAACGTTCATATTATCATAGATAGTGCTGCAGCCAATGTAGACCTACTTATAGTCCCAGATAACGTCATGCCTTTCCCTCTTATGATCGGTCAAACGTTTACAGAACAATCGCACATAATAATTAAGAAAACAAGCGATTATTTAGACATATCAAGCTTGGGCATACTTGACAGCTATAACCATAAAATTAAATTATTTTTCAAAAACAAGACTGAAGTGTCAGGACTTACTGTCGTCGAGGTATACAGTAATGATTCTAGTTTTGATGGGGAAGTATTCGTAGAAGGTAGTGTACGATATAAGGATAACGTAAAATACTCCATTCTATCTGGTTTGTATTATGTTCGGAATGGCCTTGGACTTATAGTTGTTTCTTGTGCTCCCTCTTCAAGATTAGGCTTCGAAGCAGACCTCTTGATAGCGCGAGGCTTAGTAGCTCACAAAGAGGATGAATGTCACGTTTTAAATATCACAAACTGTACAGCCCGTGTGCGTTCAAGCTTAACAGAAGCCCAATTAAATATCGCAGATGATCTATGTGCTGAAGATAAAAGAAACCTTTTGTCGTTACTAAATGATTACCGAGAATGTTTTGCTCTAGATTTAACGGAATTAGGTATTACGTCGGTCGGTAACATGAAAATAGATTTAAATGATGATCAACCAGTAGTTTATAGGCCCTATAGACTGGCAATTGCCGAAAAGGAAGTAGTAAGAGGGATGATAACAGAGTTGTTAGATGCTAATATCATTAGCCCCTCTACTTCATCTTATGCGAGTCCCATAGTCCTCGTTAGAAAGAAAACTGGTGAATTCCGACTTTGTATTGACTATCGAGCGCTCAACAAAAAAACAATTAAAGAAAATTATCCAATGCCTCTCATTGATGATCAATTAGATATTTTATCAGGGAATAAGTTGTTTACTACATTAGATCTAGCATCCGGATACTATCAAGTGCCTATTGCTGAAAACGATAAACATAAGACTGCATTTGTCACACCTGATGGACACTACGAATTTAATCGCATGCCGTTTGGGCTTGCTAATGCACCAGCTGTATTTCAGCGATTAATGAATCAGATATTAGGGAACGCTCGACATGGCGAAGCTTTGGCGTATTTAGACGACGTAATTATACCCAGTAAAACTTTTTCTGAAGGTATGGAAAGGTTACAAGCTGTATTAGATTTGTTTAAAAACGCTGGACTATCTCTTAAACCATCTAAGTGTTTTTTCTTTAAACGTACAGTAGACTACTTGGGGTTTGAAGTAACGGGAAATGGTATTCGACCAGGTTCAAAAAAAATTGAGGCTGTGGAACGTTTCCCTGTACCACAAAACCAGCATAACGTCCGTCAGTTTCTAGGACTATCTAGCTTTTTTAGGAGATTTGTCCCCAAGTTTTCTATTTTGGCAAAACCACTCACTCATTTGTTAAAAAAGAATATTTCATGGCAATGGGGACCGGACCAAGAGACAGCATTTAGAGTTTTGCAAAAAGAATTATCTCAAAAACCTACTTTGGCATTATACAATCCTAACGCGTTAACAGAATTACATACCGATGCTTGCAAAATAGGCATAGCTGGGATCCTTTTACAGAGAGACGAAAATTTAACTCTCAGACCAATTGCTTATTTCAGTAGACAAACGACTCCCGAAGAACAAAATTACTCGTCCTATGATTTGGAAACATTAGCGGTTGTATCCGCTCTTCAAAAGTTTCGCGTTTACTTAGTTGGTTTATCATTTAAAATAATCACAGACTGCAACTCGTTAAAAGCAACGTTTCAAAAAAGGGACATGCTTCCTCGTGTCGCGCGATGGTGGGAACAGATGCAAGAGTACAATTTTTCAATTGATTATAGACCAGGCTCATCCATGTCCCACGTTGATGCGCTCAGTAGGAATCCGGTACCAAGTTCGGAAGTCGAGGTTTTTGCGGTGTCAGAGTCTACATGGTTGACTACTGTACAAAATGCCGATGATGATATACAAAGAATAATAGGCATTCTCAAAGATCCAAAATTTGATGACTTAGTCGATATTAAATCTAATTTCAAACTGAAAAATGACAAATTGTTTCGGATAACTGCTGATGGGGATCGATGGGTTGTGCCAAAAGGAGTGCGTTGGCAAATCGTAAAACAAAACCATGACGATATCGGTCATTTCGGTTTTGACAAAACTTTAGATAAAATTAAATGCAATTACTGGTTTAATAAAATGAGACGTTTCATAAAAAAATACGTAGATTCGTGCCTAGAATGCGCATATGCAAAGTCTTCCGGTGGAAAAAAACCTGGTTATCTGAATCCAATTCCAAAAATAGCAGCGCCTTTTGACACAATACACATAGATCACACAGGTCCCTTTGTGCGAAGTAGTAGAGGCAATATGTACATTTTGGTTTTAATAGACGCCTTTACTAAATATGTTTATTTAAAAGCAGTAAGAAATACTAAGACTAGTACGTCCATTAAAGTACTTAAGGAGTATTTTGGCATCTTCGGGGTTCCTAGAAGATTAGTATCTGACAGGGGATCCTCATTTACAAGTGACAGTTTTAAAGCATTTATTAATGAAAAGGGAATCAAGCATATACTTAACGCTGTGGCTACCCCCAGAGCAAATGGGCAGGTAGAAAGATATAATAAAACAATTGTAGATTCATTAACAGCGAAGACTATTGGTGTTGCTGAAAATAAATGGGACGATCACCTGTCTGAGATACAATGGGGAATAAATAATACGTTAAACAAGGGTATTAATCGGACTCCAGCAGAAGCTTTATTTGGCAAACGATTAACGGGGATCAGTGAGAATAAAATTATTTGCGAACTAGACGGAGATATAACCAAGGCTAATGAACAAAACTTAATAGAAATCCGTGACGAAGTCAGTGAGCATATAGCCACCAGTCAGGAGAAAGATAAATCTTACTTTGATAAGAAACGTTGCGCCCCAGTAAAATATCAGGAAGGGGATTTAGTACGTATTGAGCGTCAGGTGCCTTCTTCAGGGCACAGTAGAAAGTTAATACCTAAATTTCAAGGTCCATACCGAATTACAAAAATACTGGATCACGACCGATATCATGTCGAAGACACACCTCTTACAAAAAAGGGTGGTAGAGGTTATTCTACGATAGTTGCAATCGATAAAATAAAACCATGGCTAAATTTTAATAGGCCACATAATAGTGACAATGATTTGTCCAGTGAGTCTGATTAATGAGCAAGTATTTCAATTGATATGAAATAAGTCTGAATAAAATAATAATTAGTTTAAAGGACTGTGGAAGGTCTTATGAGTTTTTACTTCAATACTATTACTATGTATCTAATGTTATTATTTCTTGATGTGTGAAATTATATATGTTGGCAAAGGTGTCATAATATTAAGGACTAAAGGGTCCCATTATATTGTTGATTATAAGGTCTGATGAAATGTGGTTTTGACAAAGGTGTCGTATTATATTGGACGGAAGGGTCCCATAAAAATGTAATTTTGACAAAGGTGTCATATTATATTGGACGGAAGGGTCCCATAAAAATGTAATTTTGACAAAGGTGTCATATTATTACATTGGACGGAAGGGTCCCATGAAATATAATTTTGACAAAGGTGTCATATTATATTGGACGGAAGGGTCCCATAAAATATATTTCTGACAAAGGTGTCATATTATATCGGACGGAAGGGTCCTATAAAATTAAATTGTATTGTGAAAAATAAAAAAAAATGTGTGTTTAAATATAATATACATTATTGTTATAGAAATTCCTAGAAAAAAAAAAAATGTGTTTACGAACGAAATGGAAAGAATGTAATGGTAATTTTATAATTTCTTATGTTATATATAAGCACGAGGTCATGCTTATTATAGGATGGCCGACTGTCAGAATGTATTGTTTAATAATAGGATAGACAATATAGATGTATAATTAAATATATAATGCTAAGAAAAATAAATGTAAAAACCTAGTATGTTTGTGCTCACCGTTGAACGTGCGTCTGCAACACCAAACGCACGTGCTGGGTGATTCATAACTCACGCCATTTTGTAGGCGTATAAAAACGGTTGTTGCACAAGCAAACGGGTCAGTTGAGTTCGAACGATCGTGGAGTGCGGACCTCTGAGTCTAGATTTAAAATGTAAGTACTATGATTTGTTATATTATTATTTTTACTTTATGCAACAATGATTGTTGTTTTCAATGTTTTGGTTTTAATATAATATAATTTTGTGAAAGATAGTTTGGTATATTTATTTCAAACCTATATTTATATTCTTATAATATTTAGAAGTCCACACCATTTAAATAAAGTATTATGAATCGTAAGATTGTCCAAAAGGATAGGACGATCTGACAGTAATCCTTATGAATTCGCTGAATATGTAGAATGGAAGACGTAGCGTTGGAAGGCTTAACACAAGATGGATCGGTGATCTGGTGAAGGCCGCAGGAATCCGCTGGATGCGAAAAGCATAGAACCGGTCGAAGTGTCGGTGCTTGGGGGTCGCCTATGTCCAGCAGTGGACGTCTTTCAGCTGGAATGATGATGATGATGATGAAGCTGAATATTCTTTGAATGATGTGAGCATGGCAAATAGTGCAATAAAAAGGTTCGAATATGCCAACTCCTCGTCCGTTTAATAACCGAAGTCATTATCATGATTTAGATACTCACGTTTTCTGAATTCTGAAAGAATTCTGTTTGAACGTACAGAATTCTCGAATACCTTCTCTATTGAGTACCAAAATTACACTGACAGCTACAATTTTGATTGGTAATTAATTCTCTATGTATTTTGCAGTATAATGCTGTCCGTTAATTATTATCGTCAAGAAAGGATTTTGTAGGAAGACACAATAAACGATTTTCTATTTTCCAGTCAAAATGTAGTACTTTTACATAATTTAAAAATATACTTCGTAAAGATACAGAAATAGTAGTCAATACTAAGCGCTAAAAGTGTAGTAATTGAATCTTTCAGCAGACAGTTCGATATAAAATGCGGACATTAATGATTCTTTATAGGCGGGGAGCCGGCGACAAAACGCTTTACTCAATGTTTATTGAACAGGGAATTTTCTTAAACGTTTTCTGTAACTTTATGTTGATTTACAACGTTCCGTGTATTGTTTGGTTCCGTTTTAGTGTAAGAATAAATCAGCCTTTCATTACTCGGGTGTTTAATAGGTGACTAAAGAGGTTATGTCAAATGAATTACCACAACTTTGCAAATATCAATAAAATGCTTTAACCCAAGTCTGACAAGTGTGTTGATTATGATATACCTACTAAAGTTTACAGGGTTTATTTTAGTGACAATAAGGTCCTATTTTGAGTTGAGATGGAGGAAAGAAAGTGGAGAGGGCGTCCCAGCTATGGATAGGTGGGGACTCTCTGTAAAATGTAATTGAGATAACACTGTTTGATTAATATGGTTTTCCAGTAAAAAGTTGACAGTCCACTTCAAGGCTGAAGACATCCATGAGAATTTTCACAAGTTACTACCTAAAACAAAGAAAACTTGTGTTTTCTAGCAAATACAGCAAAAACAAAAATATTGCCCCCAGGTCTTAGCCTAGTGGACTGTTATTAAGTAACTTAATGTCTTAATAGGGTCACATGTGGACTTGTAACTTAGGTCATTGATTAAGTAGATAAATGAGATCTCTTGAGGACGACTGCGTAGGTACACTTACACGTGGTCCTCAAATAAAGAAAGAAAGAAAGATTTTTATTCGTATATATAGGGGTGAGATATTTGAAATTGTAGGTAATGAACCTACAATTTCTGTTTATTTATTCTGATAGTTGCTTGTTTATTTATTCATTTTCTTTTACTTTGAATGTAAAAGCTAGAAGTAATGATGTTGATATTTATTTGTAAGATAGCTTTTGCGGAAACGGATGTTTTGCGGGACTTAAAGTTGATGTCTCGATGTTTATTTTTAATATGGAGACTGTTTGTGGTCCAATTAAAATTATTTGCTTCATACATGAGGAGTCAATATGAAAATCAACTATGTACGTTGAAATGTAATACTGCGTTAATGAAAAAGAGCTTCTTTGGTGTTGCACCAAAAATTTTTAATAAAATACCTGATGCTATAAAATGTATGCCATTAAAGAAATTCAAAAAGTGTCTTCACAAGTTATTACTTGAGAAATGTTACTATACCCTGGATGACTATTTTAATGATAATACTATTTGATTATATTCTGTAATTTTATAAATTTATATTATTAATGTTGACTTGGATGACTATTTTAATTTTGGATGACTATTTGATTACATTATTAAATTGATTATTTTAATGTATTTTGTTAACGTAAAATTTTGGTAACTTTGACGAACCTGACTTTAATATTTGTATGTCAACAATGACAAAGCATAGTGCAACACTTATCTATTTAAGACCTTGACATGTATGATTAATGTATATATGTTCTTCACCTATGTTTCACAAATAAATAATTCTGATTCTGATTCTGATTCTGATACATGAATAACTAATGTCGACTATTTATTACTTCCTATCTATCCATTAGTGTTAAGGCTAGAGCTATCCCCCTTATTACAGAACAAGGTTTTTCTTTAGGTATGGTTTAAACCACCGAGCCTGTTTTTGAAATAAGAACTTAGAACTGAAATAGAATTACAGCTCCTTTTTCAAAACTGACAATTTAGCACTGGACTAACTTGTCAGTTTTGTAAAAGGAGCTGTATTTCGATTTCAGTTAGGTTCTAATTTAAAAAAACAGGCTCGAAGGTTTAAACCATACCTAAAAAAAAACCTTGTTCTGTAATAAGGGAGTCTAGGTTCGTCAATGCCAGTTAAACATAGTACCATAAATTTTATTTTGACAAAACTCTTGAAAAATAATATGGTAAGGAGATATCGTTATGAAACACTACGAGTACTGCAATATTATATTTATTATTTGCCAAGATGCACAACACTCTTAGAATAAGCACGGCCTGCCCTTGGCCGATTTGTATCTCTCTTGTACACTGTGCTTTATTTCAGAGCTGTCAATGTAAGAGTGCCTGTACAATCTCCAAAACGTATTTCCGCCAAACATTATGCTGCAAAACAATGCTTTCTTACTGCCACAGTAAACAATATCTAAACTGCAGTATAACCACGGATGCTGCAAATGTACATGTACACGTTGGTACCAACATTGGCCCCAACTTCTCAATCAAGGAAGTAGAACTTCCCAATGTTGGGGCCAATGCTATATTCCCCTCTCGCAAGTTGGACGAGTGGAATCGAGCCCAAAGTTTGGACCAACGTATGGAGCCGGCTTAACAAAATAAAATGGCGGAATAATTCCAACGTTTTATACCCTGCCTTGAATAAACTAGGGGATGTACTTGTGTTTTACCGTTTATAAGCGGTTTATAAATGGTCGGTGGTGTAAGCACCGTCTGGGGAAATAGCTGTCTATCAGTTTATGTAGCTTGAGACTCCAGGAGTTTGAGTTTTAAAGGGTATGTTGCAGGAAAGAGCTAGTGCCCGTTTTTTGCAAAACCTTCCTTATATTTTATCAAAAAACAGGCACTAGTTAGCCGGCTAGGGTTATTACGTAACACACAAACTTATAAAAACTTTAAATTTTGATAATTAAACAACATTTATTGGGTCATTTACTTTATTGACCATTAAAAAAAAAATCGAACATTATGAAGCATTAGATTAGCAAATTCCTTTTAAATCCTTTGGATTGTCATTAAATATAATAGTATGCTATGCAACCATGAACGTTTTTCAGACAGTATGTTACTCTTTCTGTTTCTAGAATTAAATAATGCGACTTTTGAAACGTCACTGGACTGCTGGCGAAGGAAAATGGTATGTGAAAAATTAAAATTTTATAGTTAAAATACGTGAATGCGAATTATGACAGTTAAGTAATCAATAGTATAAGAAGAGGTGTTGTCCTGAAAAAATATTAGGTACTACAATTTCAAGCCGATTTTTTAAACAACATCATTAAATTGTCTAAGTTACATTCAAGCTTGTGTTAAATCGAAAGCACTAAAAATAACATAGAAAGACAAATAATATAAATCCAATAACAAATAAATAACACATCAAGCCCGGATAAAGAGGCTGTCCTTTCATAAAAGTTAGTAAGTGCGTAATTCCCTCCGTGCGTCAAGTTTCATCGCTCACTTCTTCTTTAAGTTGTTCAGTAATACGGGTATCTCTAGCAACTATAATACTATATCTAAAAGGGTATACAGTACAAGTTTGTTATAACTTCTTTATCTAATAATGAACTTAAAGGCCTGAAGATTTTCTTCAGCTAGGCTTTGTTGAGTGGCTTTACGATAAGTAAAATAATGGCAACTGAAAACATTGAAGAAAGGTTCTTTAATCCAACGTACCTGTTGCCTCTCGTTCTCTTTAAAAGCGATCGTCAGTACATACGTGATCGTCGCGATTTCAATGTCATTTTTAGTTCGGAAAACTCGAAAACGCCCTTTGTCGCCGCAACCACAAATTCAGGTTCACAGGTGACATATGAACGCGACGATCATGTATTTGTACGACGATCGCTTTTAAATGGGACACAACCTTAAGCCCACTTGTATCACTGAGCACTAACGTATTTAAAAAATAATTCTGTCTCCGTCATCTTCAAACGATTGACAGAAATAGAAAGATGTTTTAAATTCAGCTTTAGTAGGTATATATGAGAAGAACAGGTAGGCAAAATAATTAAAAACTGTGAGATAAGCGAACAAAGAACGTAAGCCATTCACAGGAATTCTAGAAGCACGTGTGCGAACAATCAACTAATTAATTTAATAGAATTTAATATGAATAGGTTTTTTTTATAATAATGAATTCAATCTCTGTCTAGCCTTTTCCCAACAATGTTGGGGTCAGCTTCCAGTATTACCTACCTACCACATGCAGCTGAATATCAGTAAACCAATGCTACTGCCCTGTATTGTATTGTTACTTATTAAAAAGAGAAAACAGTTTACTTAGTTTTCCATGCAGTTTACAAAATTATTCAGCTACAAACGTATTACATACACCTAGCGTGCATAACACCTTCATGCTATCCCAGAGGGAGCCACCTGTCTATCAAGCTACTGCAGTGAGGAGCTTTAAGAACAAGGCTGACAACAGTTTTGATTTAAACGGGATATTTGTGACAATCACGGACTCATTGTCAATTATTGTTCTACACTGCGTTTTTTTTCTCAGATTGCAGATACCAAAAAGGCCATGCTTGACAAAAAAATTGTGTGTTTTTTAGATGCTTTTATTTACTCTTTAGTCTCGGTGGCTGTCAGTCTATTTGTAATCCCATCTTGCAAGCTAAATTTGACCCACTTCCCGTTTTCCGATCGAGCTGAAACTTTGAATGCTTATGTAAATCAGATAATACAATATTACGTGGAGCTAATATGTTTATGGGGTCGGAAGCTGGCCAGGGGAACTCTGTAATAAAACGACGCAACCCCAACAGTTTGGGCTCGTTTGATTCGTCTTCTTCAAGGACTCTGGTCCTAAACAATATCCAGGGTCTGATGATGGAACCAGAAGGTGACACCCAGGGAAGTGGCTATGGGAAATCTATAATAAAGCGACACAATCCTATCTGGTTTGTGCCTCGGTTTTAATTAGGTAGGTGAGTAATTAAAAGATGCAGAGAAAAAATAGGAATGAATCAAGATGTTTATTATTTCAAACTCATCATAAATTATTCCAACAAAAAGGTAATTTTCAAAATTACTTATTCACATAAAAAATATGTCCTGTAGAAAGGTAATTTGTAATTTAAGGTATGGCACTTAAACATAGGTACTTCATGTACCTAATTAAGTGCGACATGCGCTTAATTATCTGGTTTAAGTGCTTTCCCGAAGATCTGCCTATCAACACAGCTCGTAAAAACTTTGAGGTTAAAGACACACGCATTTTTTATGTGCTATGAGGCAAAGATATAAAAGTTATGTTCCTTATACGTCAGTTACTTTGACATCATCGTAAATGTTAAATTAATAGGATTTAGGCGTGCTCTTGTTAGTTGTGTGTTTGAGAGAATTATGGTGTTGTCATTCTTCCATAGTTGCCAACCAACCTGCAGGGTAATTGCGGAATTCACTAACAAAAGTAAAGCCGAGGGTCTTGTGGCTAAGTAACAATAGCTGCACGGGTCAATACTACGCTTGCCGCGGTTGGTCCATGGATGGACCATCTTAACATACCAAGACCCCTCTGTGCCTCGGAAAGCACGTTAAGCCGTTGGTCCCGGCTGTCATTTGTGGATGTTTGACAGTCGTTACGGGTCGTCAGAAGCCCGAAAGTCTGACAATCAGTCTTACCAAGGGGTATCGTATTACCCAGTAACTGGGTTGTGGAGGTCAGATAGGCAGTCGCTCCATATAAAATACTCATAATCAGCTGCATCCGGTTAGACTGGAAGCCGACCCCAACATAGTTGGGAAAAGGCTAGGCAGACGTTGACTAACAAAAGTAAAGCCTTCCATTTTGACAGTTCAACAACAATCATTGCGTTATTTCCATTGTTGGATAGACGAACTTTTTAAACATACGAAGCAATGGATTATCAATTTAATTCAAAATGTTTCGAATTGTGATTGAAAGTGTGTGACGCAATTAGGATGCAGAGTCGTGTTACAACCAGTTTTTAGCATATCCATTTATTCAGACATAACATCTAGAAAGTCCGTTCTTGTCGTATTTGGTATACAAATGATATATTGTGATTATCAAATCAAATGAAAACGTTTATTACGGACAATAATAATCCATATTTTGTACAGTAGGTGTTTTACACTGTTACACATAACATTAAAAATCAGAATAAATTAAATCAAAATCAAATCAAATTAAATCGAAATCAAATTAAAATCCAATCAAGTTTAAATCGAAATCAAATTAAAATCCAATCAAGATTAAATCGAAATCAAATAAAAA
This sequence comes from Polymixis flavicincta, assembly GCA_949987655.1. Taxonomy (NCBI): domain Eukaryota; kingdom Metazoa; phylum Arthropoda; class Insecta; order Lepidoptera; family Noctuidae; genus Polymixis; species Polymixis flavicincta. The sequence goes on from OX465180.1 coordinate 3,692,632, forward strand.
AAGAGAATATTTTAAGAATGTGATTGTACTCCTCGTCACTTGTCCCTAAAGGTTCATTATAAAACCAGCGTCAAACAGCATCTGTCTGACATTAATGCTGAAATGAACGTTTTTGGCGCAGTCGTGAGGCAAAATCTATTGTTGTTAAAAAAAAAAAAAACATTAATTTCAGTATTATTTCTTTTGTTATTTTTTGTCTATGTTATTAAAACATAAGTTTCACTTTTTTAATTTTGCATTTCACGAACTGTGCCCAAATAAACTTTCTTCTTTCTTTCTGTACGTAGTGTTATGCAAATTACGAAATGGACATTCAGTACATGATAGTGGATAACTTTTTGAGAGTTGTTGTAATTTCAATCAGTCTTGTGTTGAGAGGTGTAAAAAGTATAACGTGTAGATGAAAATTTCGGAGATGGGTAGATGCTCATTAGGAAGTTGAAGAGAATAATAAGAAGGTTACGATTACCTTTAAATGTCACTAGCTTTTGCTAGCAGCTACGCCCGCGCGGAACTTTCATCCCCTATTTAACTCCCCTAGGGGTTGAATTTCGAAAAATCCGTCCTTGTTCCTTGTCTACATTATAAAGGAAACCTCTGTGCAAAATTTCAGCTTTCTAGGTCCAAGGGTTTGGGCTGGGCGTTGATGAGTCAGTCAGTCAAGACTTTTATTTTTATAGATATGTGCTACGATGTATGGGCCAGTTATTAATTCATTATTTATATCATTATAATTAGATTGGAAAGTTATAGATTTGAATAAGATTAAATTGGAATAAATTTAAATCAATGAAATAATAAATCATAACAACACACAATCGTGTTAGGACACGATTGTCTGTTGTCGTGATGGTCTAGTACATTAAGTAAAGTACTCTCCCCGTATCATTTCTTCACAGTCATTTGAAACAATAATATCCCACAGCAACACAACATGCAGTCACCCCGCTCATAACGCCACGTCTACACAGTTGTGACGTGGAAATATTTATCCCACAGCCATTGTGAGCACTTATCCTTATTCCTCCTTGAATTTTGTACGCAGCGCGAATAAGCTCTGTTCGTTGGCACAAGATAAGCCATGTATGGTAATGTAGTTTCCTCAAAAGCCGCCCAAGAACCCACTTTTCAGGATCACGGGGCTTTTTCTAGATACAACGTTTTTAGATTCAAATTGTGTCAGTAAAGTGGCACTCCTGTCAAATTGTATGAATTATTCAGAAGGGGACTTAATTTGAATGAGGGCTTTTTTACAAACGTATTCATGACCTCTTTACCCTGTCTGTGATGTGTCGGGTAGAACTACGGCTTGGACCTCGTTTATATCTTGTTCAAACTTTGATTTTGTGGAATTTGTTTTCTATGCAAATTGTGGCTAAGTAACAATAGTCGCACGGGTTGGTCAATCAGGTTAAGCTACGCTTGCCGCGGTTGGTCCATGGATGGACCATCTTAACATACCAAGACCCCTCTGTGCCTCGGAAAGCACGTTAAGCCGTTGGTCCCGGCTGTCATTTGTGGATCTTTGACAGTCGTTACGGGTCGTCAGAAGCCCGAAAGTCTGACAATCAGTCTTACCAAGGGGTATCGTATTACCCAGTAGCTGGGTTGTGGAGGTCAGACAGGCAGTCGCTCTATGTAAAATACTGGTATTCAGCTGCATCCGGTTAGACTGGAAGCCGACCCCAACATAGTCGGGAAAAGGCTAGGCAGATGATGATGATGGTTTTCTATGCAAATGCGCTGCAGGTTTGTTCATTAAACGATCTACTTGTGTGAAAGGAAAAGAAACAAAAGCGCATAACATCGTTCTGGCGTAATGAAACCCAGCCAAAATTAAAGTTGACCATAAAAAATTTACAGTTTAATTGCACATCTAATTAAATTTGAGCGTAAACTCAGGAAACTGCCGAACTATGCTAGTAACTAGCGGTCTAGTAGCGAGTAACTAGTCGACAAGAGAGTAAATAATAGTCCGGAGGTTACTAAGTCAATGTTATTCTCTTCTTTGTTGGGACGAGGAAGCGTTTTGGGCAGTCGGCCATGTTGGCGAACTTGTGTAGGAAATTTTAATGCAAAGAAATTGTGTTTGTTGACAAATTAATATGGATATGTGTTGAATTTTATAGTCCACTAGCAATATCATTCTACGGGGACGTACTACCGGACTAAAAAGTATCATATGTGAATCCAGACTATAGTCTATCTATGTGCCAAATTTCATCCAGATCCGTTTAGCCGTTGTGGCGTAATTGAGTAACAAACATCCAAACTCTCACATTTATAATATTAGTAAGATCCGGCTGTCAATTGTAGATCTTCAACGGGTCGTCAGAAGCTTGAAAGTCTGACAACCAGTCTAACCAAGGGGTATAGTATTACCCTGTAACTGGGTTCTGGAGGTCATATAGGCAGTCGGTCCATGTAAAATACTGGTATTGAGTTGCTACCTGTTAGACTGGAAGCCAATCCCAACCTATTTAGAAAACTGCCAGGGGTGCGGGTTTGTTCGAAAGAGATACCACAGTCTCTGGCATAGGAACACGGGTGGGTTTTAGTCAGTAAAATTCTGACACGCTCTCCTGCTCCACCTAGCGGGAGAAGTTATTTGATGATTTCCCACCCAAAAAAAAAAACCTAATTAAAAAAAGGTAAAAATGGTAAAAATTATAATGATTCACTTTTATGTCAAAACTGAATTTAGAGAATCTACCCGAACAAGCTGTATGTTTACAGCCAGCTAGCGCAGCGCTGCAGCTCATCACTAGAGCATGAGTCTAGCAGTTCACTTTACAGCTTGTGATAAAATATACGTCTGGGGCTAAGCTATAAACTCTGACTGTGAGAGCTATTTGAGCTAACATAAAAATAATAGCTTGGAAGAATTTTACTATTTCCTTTTTATGATTGTTGCTAAATCGGAATCAATTAGGCACGTTTTATTTTTATTGTATCTATTTAATCGCCCTAAAACACTGGGTAATATGGCAGAGCAGTGGTGCTAACGAGTTGTAGTTCGTAGGTTCAAACCAAAGGCGCTTAACTCTTTGTTAATTTGTTCATCACCACTGCTCTCAAAACGGTGAAGGAAAACATCGTGAGGAAACCGGCATGTCCTAGACTCCAAAATTCGAAAACAGTGTCATCTACCAACTTGTACTGGGCCTGCGTGGTGGATTACGGCCCACTCCTTCTCACGGAGAGGAAGCCTGTGTCCCAGCAGTGGGAACGTTATAGGCTGATTACACTACTGTACGCTTTAAAAACCAAAATAAAAATGAAGAAAATAATTTAATTCTATTAAAAAGCGTAGGGTGCTTTTTGAGATATTTTTTAATCAACTAACTGACCCGACAGACGTTGTCCTGTCTTAACCACGAGTATATGTTACTCGCACCTTTCTTATTTTTTTCTTCCATTAGAACCTTCCCCTGACAAAAAGAAACAACAAAAAAAGAAATACCAAAATTGATCCAGCCGTTCACGTGTGATGCCGTGACCAAGGGAAATAGAGATCATTTTTATATATAAACGATTAATATCAAGCACCCCACACTTTTAAGTTAGTTTTTGATTTTCTATTTTTTAGTTCTGTTAACTAAAAAAGCATGATTTTTTTTTCAGTTTTTCTTTTTATTTATTGTCATCGAGATGAAATCTGACCGTTTGAAGTTGGTCAAAGTCAAGTTCAAAACAGGAGTTGGTTACAAACAAACATACAGGTGAAACTAATATAAAAGCGTGTTAAAAATGGTCACCCATCCACGGAGCAACAACAGCAATTGTAGCTTAACCTGATCATGCGGGTGTTATTACTTAGCCAAAAGCCTCTCCTATATTCTCAACATTTATCCTATGTTCAAAAGTACACTTCTGGCTATTGCTTTTTTTTTCAATCACGTGTTATGACCGAAATCATGGTGAGAGCCGCTATCACAATTTTCATAAAAAATTAAAGTCACCATATCTGCAGATTCATAGCAATTTTCATAAAAATAATCTAGTGCTCGGGTTGTTGAACGAAATTGGGCATTGTTGCAGACAGAAAGTAATATCCGTTGTGAGAACAGCTCGATCGTTCACCGCTATTGGTTCTTTGTGCTCCCTTCTGTAGATAAAATGCAAATCTCAAATGGACTGACACTGGAATGCAAGTTTATAAATGAGGATTTGAAATGGGATAGTTAATACTTATTTTTTTTTCTAGTTCATCATCATCTGCCTACTCTTCTCATCTTCTTCGGCTTCCAGTCTAACCGCATGCAAGCTGAATACCAGTATTTTACATGTAGCAACTGCCTATTTGACCTCCACAACCCAGTTACTGGGTAATACGATACCCTTTGGTCAGACTGGTTGTCAGACTTTCGGGCTTCTGACAACCCGTCAAAGATCCAGAATTGACAGCCGGTACTACAGGATAAGTTTTTAACCAATGCGCAAACTGTGACTATGAATTCAGCATATCATTCTAGACCACCTAGCGCAGACAAAAAAAAAACATTTTGACCTCGTAGGTATTGCACAAAGATCCAGGAATGACAGCGAAGTATTAACTGCCTTTACTAACTAGAATGTGTTTTATTTCAGTATTTTTTGGACGGACAGTCAAAAAACTGTTGAGTATTTTAGGAAGCGACATCTGACAAGCTGTGAATCTAAAAACTTGGACAGGACGAGAAAAACAGCTGTTGGAAGTGGAGGGAAGAAGGGCCGATGGAAAGAACGTACCTATAAGGAATCGACTGCGTTAATAATAAAGGTAAATCAATTCTTGAATTAAGGATTTTAAACGAAATTGCTAACTCATTGTTTCATATGTTCGAACAAATCGTCTGCTTCTCTACGCCTATGACGCAATTAATTTTATTTAAAAGGTATTGCCACTGAAGGTATTTTACAGTATTACTTCGATGTTTTTCCTTTTTCCTTCCATCTCACCAATGTCTTTCAAGGTACTAACTAATTTCACAGTATTTAATTTCGTCATAGTTATCACTCGATTTCCTTTCCACCTGACAATATTCCTAATTGTACCACCGTCATTATGTTGCGACATTAGAGGTTGTCAGAACAATGCTGTATAATAGTCAATTAACGGTCATCAAGTCAAACGACCGGTTTAATAGAGACTTGAAGAGATTATAATTGTCAACCTTTACACTCGGATTGTGGAATGGCTGAAAGGTAAATGAAGATGGAGGTAATAATAATTATATTTGTGATAATATTAGTATGTACTATTTTATTTTCTGCCTCGTTGGTCTCCTGGTCGCAAGCGTTATCGCTGAGCATGAGGTCTTGGGTTCGATTTCCACGTCGTGCAGTGTTATAAGGTTTTTTAATTAGGATGTTTTTGAAGTGAAAACTTCTTTAAGCGCATTGAGCACATTTTGGGTGAACAAAAATCATAAAATTCGCGTCATCGTTACCGAACGCTTTTTATGATTTATATGGATACTGTTTATACAGGGTTATTGGAAAAACACCAACAACCTCTTAAGAGGTCATTGTACTCATCAGTATGAACAACTTTTACTATGGGACCAAACCTCAAACGGCAAAAAAAAATCAGCTGTCCCTTACATTTATGTTCGTCTAACTCATCAAAATGTAGGGAACGACTGATATTTTTTTCGCGATTTCAGGTTTGGTCCCATAGTAAAACTAGTTCACAATGATGAGTACAGTGACCTCTTAAGAGGTTGTTGGTGTTTTTCCAATAACCCTGTATATGAGTGAACTAGCACACGGATGAGTCGTACGTTGATGTCTTTTGGAAAAGTCCCTTTCTTTCATTAGGAAATTCTAATTATTTTATCCCTTTCTTTCCCTTTGTATTTTTATCGTATTAGTCTGTGCTGTTACCTTTAATGGCTGAAGTCGATCGCTCGTTTATAATTTTTTTACCGAGAGCAATCAGGACCCAAGGACCCAATGTGAAATCCAGTATTGACAATAAAAAAAATACACACGTAATTGTTCAAATTTTCACTTCTGTCGGCACTGCCGATTGCCACTGTTTTTTGTAGCAACTTCGTGTCTGGATTTGTCCCCGTGTGACGGCAATAGGCGCTCTCCGTATAATAATTATGGAACTTAAACATAACTGGGGAATATTTCCCCAGGGTGTTCCTTCTATAGGTATACCTAAAAAAACCCTGTTCTTATTTTATTAGGTCTTTACCTATGAAATTGCCGTTCTGCAGTACTGGCCATTTCAAATCAAAATAATTTTTGTTTGGCTAAGAATTCTAATTTCAAATTAATTTTATTTTAAAAACATGGATTTTTTTTTCTAAAAGTAGTAATTTCTTTATTGATTAGTGTTACATTTTCATCGCATTTCAATCTTTTTCGTCATCATGGATACGTTAAAAATTCGAGTAATTATGGAATATGAGTACCGTCGTGGCAGCAACGCGGCACAAGCGGCACGCAACATCAACGACGTTTACGGAGCTAACACTACAAACCAACGCACCACCTGTTATTGGTTTGCTCGCTTCCGTTCTGGAAATTTCGACCTGAAAAATGAACCTCGCGGTCGTCCGAAGACTTTGGTCGACAATGACGAATTAAAGGCGATTGTGGAAGCTGATGATACACAATCTACGGCTGAATTAGCAGCAGCTTTCGACGTTAGCGTCAAAACAATATTGGTCCATTTGCGTCAAATTGGCAAGGTAAAAAAGCTTGACAAATGGGTGCCCCACGAACTCAATGATCGCCAGCGCGAAGTACGCGTCGAGACGTACCTTGCACTGCTCAACAGACACACAAATGAAGGAATTTTGAACCGCATTGTTACCTGCGATGAAAAATGGATTCTGTTTGATAACCGTAAGCGCTCAGCAAGTTGGTTGGATCCTGGTTCAGCACCTAAACAATGCCCTAAACGAAAACTTACCCCTAGAAAAGTGATGGTCACTGTTTGGTGGTCTAGCGCCGGTGTGATTCATCACAGCTTCTTACCAAACGGGGTGAGCATTACTGCAGATGTGTACTGTGAAGAACTGAACACAATGATGGAGAAGCTGGCGCACCTCCAACCAGCATTGGTCAATCGCTCGTCTCCGCTGCTCCTGCACGACAACGCGCGACCTCATACTGCACAGCAGACGGTCTCCAAGTTGCAAGAACTGGGGTTGGAAGCTCTCCGTCATCCGCCCTACTCACCAGACCTTGCGCCTACAGACTACTACTTTTTCCAGAATTTGGATAACTTCTTGGCGGGAAAAAAATTTAATACCCGAGAGGCAGTACAAAATGCCTTTGAAGAATTTGTTGCCTCCCGTCCAGCTGATTTCTTTAAGAAGGGCATCAATAAACTGCCACTGCGATGGCAAAGATGCATTGATTGCATGGGTGATTACTTCGATTAATACAAATAAAAAATTCATGAAAAAAATTCGTTTAAATTTTTTCATACAAAACGGCAATTTCATAGGTAAAGACCTATTATTTAGGTCGGTGAGGGGCATTGTTAAATCGATGCGGTTGTTGCCAAGCTACTAATGGTTGATTAGAGTCACTAGTGTTGTCTCTTTTTATTCACTGACTAGCTTTTTCCAGCGGCTTCACTCGTACGGTGCTTTCATCCCCTATTTAACTCCCTTAGGGGTTGAATTTAGTAAAAATCTTCCTAATTCCTTGTCTGTATTATAAAGGCAACCTCTGTGCAAAATTTCATCTTTCTAGGTCTGAAGGGTTTGGGCTGGGCGTTGATGAGTCAGTCAGTCAGTTAGGACTTTTCTTTGTATTTTTATAGATGTGCTTACGTAGCACGATTGCAGCAGTTTTAATTGGAATGGTCAGGAAAAAGCGACTATTTAGGAAGTCGCTTCTTTTTCTTAATCCGCTCATTCCCTATGTTTCCACCGGTGGGAGACCAGCATTCTCTCTTTTAGATAGAGAAAACTAAGTCTGGGCAAACACTACCACTGCCCAAGAAGGATGGTGCTGATCTACCACCCGGGCCCAGTGTGGGTTGCCAGGTGTCACATGCCTCAAAATGCAAGGTCCTGGAACATTCCGGTTTCCTCTCAGCAGCTTTCGTCATTGATTTTAGAGTCTATTTTAGCTTAAGGGTGCCTTTAATATCAGTCCATTGATAGAAATACAAACAGATACGTCACAGCTTTGTTAAGTTTCCAACTGTCAGTTAGTTACATTTGTTGGTTAATTTGTATAGTAACTTGTTTGTGTGAAATAGGTTAGTGGGGCAAGCAAAGGTAACGACGTCGAGACAATGGGGTGTTACGTAAACTGTTTGTTTGTATGGTGATATACGACAAAGTGAGTGAAAACTTAGGTCGGCAGTTCAGTCTCTGTTTCGTCTTATTTTACTTGTGCATTAAGAAATAATTTCGTTCAGACTTTATGCAATTTCAAAGTCACCCTATAATTTTCCCACTGCTGGGACACAGGCCTCCTCTTTGTGAGAGAGAATGTGCTATAATTCATGTCACGGGCCTAAATAAGGTTGGTGGATGTAATATGTCTTTGAATTTTTAGTTCTTGGTTACGCCGGTTTCCTCATGATGTTTTCCTTCGCCGTTTTAAGAGCTGTGGTGATTAAATTAAATCATCATCACCATCATCATTTCAGCCGAAAGATGTCCACTGCTGGACATAAGGCTCCCCCAAAGCTCTGCCTTTTCTGCCAGTTCTATGTATCCCGTATCCCGGACATGTCCAGACTTTGTCCGGCTCTTTAATTTGTCCGGATTTTTTGGCTTAGATGGAATACGAATAATAAAACTTGTAGAAGTAATACCAAATAAATTTTTATTACTTATTAACTTCTTATTCATCTAAAATCAAAATATAATTCTTCTTTAAACTATTGAAAATATCCAAACAATGAACTACTACTATTACTTACTAAATAATTTTACGTAAAATAATCAAACTTAACGCTAGTTTTTGGTATTTTAATTTTTATATTTTTCAGCACCAGATACTTGACGGAAAAGCTCCCGTTCATTCAAACTTTTTTTGTAGAATTCTTCGCAGCTCATCATATCTTTAAGGTTGTATTGAATCATCATTAATGATCTACCCGAGGGTACAGACAATCTGTTTCGCTCTATTGTCCATTGTGCTCCCATTAGAGAAAACACTCTTTCCACACTTGCGTTTTGAGTTTGGATAGCAAAAATAAACTCGCAAATACTCAACAGACAGCGGGCCGCGCGCGGCGGGTGCTCCCCGCACCCCGCAACCTCCCTCCCCTCGCGAGCGTATGCTACCGTGGCTACCATACCACTGTAAATAAGTGGGGAATATTTGAATTTTGTGACTAAAATGTCCGGCCTTTAATTGAAATGTCAGGCTTTTTGTTAGGACTTTTCAAATTTCTAAATGGTAACCCTAATTACAGCCCACTCCGTCCCGAAGAGCGGAGGCCTGAGTTCCACTATCATCATCTGCCTAGCCTTTTCCCAAATATGTTGGGGTCGGCTTCCAGTCTAACCGGATGCAGCTGAATACCAGTATTTTGCATGGAGCGACTGCCTATCTGACCTCCTTAACCTAGTTACTGGGTAACACGATACCCCTTTGTAAGACTGGTTGTCAGATTTTCGGGCTTCTGACGACCCGTAACGACTGTCGAAGATCCACAAATGACAGTCGGGACCAACGGCTTAACGTGCTTTCTGAGGCACGGAGGGGTTTTGGTATGTAAAGATGGTCACCCATCCACGGACCAACCGCGGCAAGCGTAGCTTAACCTGGCCGATTGACCCGTGCAGCTATTGTAATTTAGCCACAAGTTCCATTAGTAGGAATATTATACCTAGTCTGATTATGCTAAGCTATGGATTATGGAATCCAAGCCATACCTAAGTCGTTCTGCCATTCTTACAAACTTTTATGCAATAAGCGATACAAAGATGTCGGTACTTGGTACAAACTGACACGTGATGAGAAGAAGAATGGAACAGTAACTTGTAAAATATATAAATTCAAAGTTGATTCTCTTCTAAACTATGTATTGAAAGTCGGTGAAATTGTAAACGTATATCTGCAAGGCAATACGAAATACAAATGTGAATCAAACGTTTTGGAGTATTCTCCAAAACGTTTGATTCACATCAAAGTCGATGCTTTCGGAAAATTGCTTTCGTATTTCACTACATACCTATACATAAGACGCATGAACCTACATAGGTACGTCTTTTAACATGTGATTGTATAGATCGTGTCAATAACGTCTGGTGGTCTATCATGCTGTATCCTCTACGAAATCCTGCCCGCAACAATGGCTGAAACTCTTCGCGCTAAACGATTCGAGACGACTCTTGTAAACAGCTTATCTAGTTAGTCTTTTAACATGTGATTGTGTAGATCGTGTTAATAAAATAACATCATATCTGAGGGGCAATTCTGCTAATTTTAAGAACGTTCACAGTCTGATCTCAGTGTCAATCTGTCAAAAATTCCTCGAGTTTCCATACATTTCTGACACATTTTTGAAATTCGATTGTCGCTGAGATGACACTGCGAACGTTTTTAATTACGAGAATTGGCCTTCTGTTTTCTCGAAGGGTTAGGCCGAGGAGTACCTATAGTACACCCACATTGCGCCAGTTATATTTACGTCCAAAGAAACAGAGCGAGTTTTTTGTCATCAACTGTACACAACATCGGGCTGAGAGCTGCCACTTAAAAATAATCCTGACGGAAAAACCTTATAACAGTTTGCCCGACCTGCAGGTAATCGAATCCAGGAACCTACCCTCAGCAGTCGCACTTCTATTACTAGACACGCATATAGTGTTTAGTATTTGATTGAAAATTGTCTGTACATACCTGAGCGGCTAGATATAGTAACATTATATCAGCGACAACAATGATGTACAACTCAAAAATGTATGTGAAAATATGTTTCAATCCCGTTGAAAGTCGCTGTAGAACTAAGAAACGCATTAAAAGCGATTGAAACGACAAGTTAAAATATATTTTTTGGGTAAATAGTTATATCGTGATGAGCTTTTAAAGCATGATCTAGATTTTCCCACTCGTCCTCAATATCTTTCCCACACAAACTCCGGACTTAAAAAACATACATAATTATCATTAATTGATAATATCGTAACCCGTGAAGTTTCGGTGCTAGGTGGTAAACTATTAGTTCATTACTTTGAACGTGGCTAAGTATTATCAAGTTAAAGCCGGGCTTAAGCTAGGACTGTGTATTACTTGAGTAGGTTGTTACTTTGTTCTGCTAAGTTTGAGTTCTTTGAAGGTGATTGGATCAATGATTCTGTTGTATTGATGGTAACCGAATTATCATATCAATATCAAGAAAGTATGGCACAAAAGGGAAGAAGAATAAAATCTTCTTCCCTTTTGTGCCATACTTTCTTTCTCTTTGCGAGTCTCATCCGGGTCTTCTCTTCAGTATCTTCCCCGGTATCTGAATAATACATTCAATAGTGTCGGTTGATTGCCACCGTAATGATTGCGATGTTATTGTCTAGTGTGATTTGAGCAGCAAAATAATCAAATTCAGGCTATAATGTTCCCACTGCTGGGACACAGGCCTCCTCTCTCTGCTCTCGGCCGTAATACACCACATCGACCCAGTGCGGGTTGGTAGACGTCACCGATTTCGTCTTAATTTTTTTTTGTATAACATTCCAATTCTTCCGGTATGCGGTCGCCACTCCAGAACCTTTCGGCCCCATCGGCCATCTCTTCTGCGAGCAATGTGCCCTACCCACTGCCACTTAAGTTTGGCAATTCTACGGGCTATGTCGGTTGCCTTGGTTCTCCTGCGGATCTCTTCATTTCTAATTCGATCGCGTAGGGAAACTCCGAGCATAGCCCTCTCCATTGCCCTTTGGGTGACTTTAAGCCTTCTGTTAGGGCCCATTGTGAGCGACCACCATTCCGGTTTCCTCGCGATGTTTTTCTTTACCGTTTGCAAAACAATATACAGGGTGTAATAGATGCTATCCTATTATATAATCACTATACACAGTTTCAGCTCAAAATAAAATATTCTAAGAATTGGTATCAATTCTTAGAATATTTTATTTTGAGCTTTAATTTTCGGTTTCATATGTTTCTTAAATTCGAATCACAACAAACGTGTCATCGCATTACGTAGGTCAATAACTTTTTCACGTTGCCAATATCACAATATGTCTTCCGAGTGATGTGTTTATTTTAATTTGAAAAGATCGGTTTCTAGTATCAATGTAATAAAAATTCTCATATTCTGCCGAACATGTAGAGATAGTATTTAAAAACCCTTTCAATGTTGTTTGATCGTTTATAATCCAAAGAAGCCGTGCGTTTAGCATGCATATATACACACTTTCCGTTACACGTTGTATATTAAGATTAGGTATTGAATTAGAAGCATTTCATTTTGAAGAAGTTGTTCGTATTTCTGTAGGTAGCTTCTAAGGTTTTTGCTGTGACGAAAGATTTTGATAAGATTTAGATTTCTTTGCAAAATGTACCTAAGTTAAATTACACACAAACCTTCTGGAATAATTGCTTTAGATGATAGTCTAAATAGTAAAAAACACTGCGTCACACAGATAGATACGATAAACGACTTTGTTATGTACTAATTAATATATACCTTTCCTCGTTGGTCTAGTGGTCGAAAGCGTTATTGTAGAACATGAGGTCGGGGGTTCGATTCCCGGCTCGTGCAAAGTGTTATTAGGTTTTTCTATATGGAATTTTCTCAGTAACAAACCGGATCCTGGATTTTTGCCTGTATGATAGCAATAGGCTTGCGCTCATGGGTCTTAAAAATAACTGGCGAATGTGGGTGGTCTATAGGTACATCTCTGCACAATCCTTCGGGGAAACAAGGCCTGATGTTATGTGTATAAATAAGTCACAAAAAATAGACACTGTTTGACTATTCTATGTGAGCCTACATTTTACTGTAACCATTTGTTTGTACCTCTAGGAACAAGATACATTGTAACAATTTTTTACACGTATACAAACATATTTTTGTATGGAATAGAGCTATAAGAATATCAGCTAATAGAAATCTTATTGAATGGGCTGGGATTCTTGCCAACGTTCCAACATCCATCAACTTAGTATGCTCTGTATGTATGAAGTAATGGATGGCGAAATATTCTGTTTAGGAAAGTAATTTGGCCATGGTCAAGGCTATAGGGCGATATGTTTTGGAACAACCAATCGAAAAGGCGGGCACGACACAATTGCGGCGGTAAGTCCCCTCTTTGAGGACACAGGTCCTCACCAGACACGGTTGTTTCGGGAAGTTTCTGTTACGGAGAAGTCGGGAGGAAACGCCCGGTCGTTACCACTGTGTAGATCGCTCGGAGAACACGGTGGAGCATACGGTAGAGGTTTGCCCGACTCGGGTGGAGCACCGCCGTGCCCTCGTGGAGGAGAGTGGAGGAGTGAGGAGCGAGAGTGCAAGCCGAAGCCGTCGCCTCCTTCTGCGAAGCAGTAATGCTCGCGTAGAGGGAGGTGGCGCACATAAGGGAGAGGCAATCTATGCGCCCTCATGGCCCTAGTCGCCGCAGGAGACGCTCTGGGCAACAGGAATCCCAGGCCGATTCCCGGCCACCGTAGAGGCGGGCTTGCGGATGACGAGCAATGGGTTGTTTGGTAAGGACCAAGCCCGGGTCGACGACGCGTTGTGTTCCACGCGCGCCTCAAAGAGATGTCAACACAAAACGATGGGGCCCGCAAGGGCCAATGCTAAAGAGATACCGCCGCCCCTGGCACACAGGCTACTGAGGGAACACGGGTGGGTTTTAGTCAGTAAAAAAGTCTGACACGCCCACCTGCTCCACCCAGAGCGGGAGATGTTATTTGATGATTTCTGCCCCCAAAAAAAAACCTATCGAAAAGGCAGAGATTATAATATATTGCAAATATTTGCACATATAGCTAATTATTTTATGAGCATAAAAAATTAGTATGTATATAAAAATGTCCTAAAGTCGTGATGATTGTAAATAAAACTAAAAAAATTGTTCCCCAACAGCAACAGTTTTCTTCGAACAAATTGGCAGGCAGAGGGAACAGTAGACCGTATTTCGGCCATGGCGGCCAATCTCAACAGCGCGGAAGATATTATAGTGCGCAAGTGTGTGTGCAGACACAGGTGCACTCTATAGGCCCTCACTCTCATAGTCGGCCCGATATCCGACACGACCGGAGAGAGATGAGGCGCAGGACCAAAGGCTTAACGTGTTTTCCGTGGAAGGGGGTATCATACCGCCAACTTCCAAATTCCGGACTGCAACTAAGAAATTATTAATTAAAAAAAAAACCAAGTAATTGGGTGTAACCGAACCCAGGACCTCACGTTCGACAATCGCGCTTGCAACCACGAGACCAACGGGGCAGTGTCAGTAGGTAGATACTTAAACCCACATTTCACCACCAGGAGTGGTGGCCAAGTGGTAACGGCTGCGACTTACGAGTTGTAGGTCGTGAGTTCGAACCCAGACAGGTGCTTTACTTTGTGTAAATTATTTCATCACCACTACTCTCAAAACGGTGAAAGAAAACATCGTGAGGAAACCGGCATGTCCTAGAACCAAAAATTCGAAGACATGTGACATCTACCAACCCGCACTGGGCCCGCGTGGTGGATTACGGCCCAATCCCTCTCGCCGAGAGGAGGCCTGTGTCCCAGCAGTGGGAACATTATAGGCTGATGATGATGAATGAATAGATGTGGCACACAATGAAATGTAATAGATTAATACCGTATAACTGTTTGATATAATGTGCAATTCTATTTCATTAAACTATTTCCTATTGACTATTAAATAGTCAATAGGAAATAGTTTAATGAAATAGAAGTGGCTAAATTTTAGCCACTCTGTACGCTCAGCGGTTCTAAATCACAGGATCCTAGTTACACACATCAAAAGTGTCTAGGGATCAAGCATTTTTATGCGGATTTCTTGAGATTGAGATGTGGCTTTGTAATAAATTTATGATTTTATAAATTTATATGGATCCTTTTTGGTGCATTTCATAATTTGAATCAGGAACTCTCAATCAAATTCGAGTAAAAGATGAAAATAAGCTGTCAATATTTTCCCTATAAAAACATACAACGCATTGAAGACATTATTAGTGCTACTGTTTCCCTACTACTGATTAAAACCAACGTTATTATGGAGCGGCGACGTCATTTAAGCAGGGAAGAAATGCTCAGAGCCGTGGGAATGATAGAAGCTGGTTCCCGGCAACGTACTGTAGCTTTAGCTCTGAATACAAGTCAGAGTGTTATCAGTCGACTTTGGACACGTTACCGAAGCACTGGTACCGTGGCTGAGCGCCATAGAGGACGGTATCGCTGCACCACACGGAGACAAGACCGATACATTCAAATCTTAACTCGAAGAGCTCCAACAATAACCGCCATGATGTTAGCCGTGAGGCTTCATCACTCTTCAGGGAACTTAATTAGCGACCAAACAGTCAGAAACCGCTTGCATGAAGTGAACCTTCATTCCCGAAGACCACTACGGGTACCACCTATAGCAATGCACAATCGTAGGATTCGATATCAATGGGCTCTTGAACACAGAAATTGGGCAGAAGAACAATGGCGTTTCGTGTGCTTTTCTGATGAGTCTCGTTTTGGTATGAGACCGGATACAAGACGTATACGACACTGGAGAACCCCTGGACGCCAACAGCGATTAAAATCCTGCCAGGAAGTCCATCCTTATAGTGGTGGAACCATCATGGTATGGGCGGGTATTTGGATCGGCGGAAGAACTGAGTTGATTTGGATCAGAGGCAACCTCAACGCTCAAATTTATGCTGAGACGATTGTATCAGACGTCATCGTTCCTCTACAAGTGCAAATCGGTCCCTTATTTCAGTAAATGCATGATAATGCACGACCGCACACCGCAAGAGTTGTAAGACAGACTCTCGCCGCAGCTAACATCAATGTCCTGCCCTGGCCTGCTCAGTCGCCAGACTTGAACCCGATTGAGCATGCATGGGATATGCTACAGAGAAGAGCTCTGCCGAATATGGAGGGTATCCAGTCGCAAGAAGACCTTTTTTTGTTGTTGCAACGAACATGGGCGGCCATTCCACAGCGTGATTTGGATGAACTCATTTTGAGTATGCCAAACCGATGTTCTTGTGTTGTTAGTGTTCGCGGTAGAAACACGGATTATTAATTGTTTAAGTTACCCAATAAAATTTTAAAGAAAACTGTTATTTCAGTCTTTTTTTCGAACTTTAATGTTAGTGGTTCAAATGTCAAAAATCCCTTTATTAGGAAAATGGCAAATTTCTTTATTAATGCAAAGGTGACTTGGTTTATCGTTACTGTGACAAACGAAAACACTTTATTTGATGAATCCTTAAAGAAAATTTTAATTAATATCAATCAGGAGAAAAGTTATTGCAAAAATATATGTTGATCCCTAGATACTTTTGATGTGTGTAATAACATCATTACCAGAAATCATACACAGGTCTATTTAGGCCCACTTCCTAGAATCCAATGTCATGATTTCCCATGATAATATCATAATATAAATTGATGAAGGATTTTTTTTTTTTTTTTTAAATCAATGTCATAAAAAGTCAAGAAACGATATTATTCAAAGTTGGCGGAAATGAAAAATGGCAGGGTTTGTAAATTTATTCAAATACTATCGCCCTCCCGCGGGCTCGTTCGTGCCGGTTCGGTAATTTGGCGAATATTCGTTTATCGGACTCGTCGCTCGTATCCCAGAATAAGGAAAGTTTTAAATATCAGTAGTTGCTCAAACGTATGCAGATGAAATCAGGGTTTTGTTTTGCGAATTAACTTGGTTTTTCACATACAATGTATTGAAAGTTAGTTTACACATACACATACTCGTACATATTCATGTAATGCAAAAGTCGAGGCAGTTCTGATCTGTAAAAGTATACAATGACGTTTTCTGATTAAGCTTATTAATTTTAATAGAATCTTGTTTCATGATTACAACATAATAAACTGATTCAATACATCACTTCCATATAAAACAAACCAGAATTCTGCAGCTGTAACTACAGCTTCAACTTCATACCGCACAAGACGACATTTACGGGATTCTCAGCTCAAAGACTGGACCGAGCGCTTAGAAATTAATTAAATGGCGCAACACATTGTTGCTTGGCAATTGATGAAAACATAGAAGGGACCCAGTGGAATTGCTTTGCATTTATCAAGGACAGGTAAGCACTACTATTATTATAAATGTGAAAGTTTGTGAGGTGTTTGGATGAATGGATATTTGTTACTCTTTCACGCAAGAATTACTGAACGGATTTGCATGAAATTTGGCACACAGATAGTTTTTAACCTAGATTAACATACAGGGTACTTTTTATCCCGGTAGTATGTTCTCGCGGGTTGATTTCCGACCTCCACGCGGTTGAAACCGCAGGCTAAAGCAAGTCGGATATGGTTATTTTTCTCTTTATACTAGTCTATTTCGTACTTAATTAATTTATTGAATATTTTGGGAATTGTTATGAGGTGGACTATATACAACTTAAAACAACTTTACAAGTAGGTTCCTGATTAAGATATACATCTGTTTTATGAAATTGCACAATAACCAACAGATGACACTCTAGACAAATCAAACTGGTTGCTAATTAAATTGTGTAATACATTATATTTATGACATTGATTTAAACTCAGTGATTACTTCAACTCACACACTGACTTATTTACTTGCCTTATTCTAGGAAAATGGTATGATTTTTTTTTTTTTTTTTTGGGTGGGAAATCTTCAAATAACTTCTCCCGCTCTGGGTGGAGCAGGAGGGCGTGTCAGACTTTTACTGACTAAAACCCACCCGTGTTCCTTCAGTAGCCCTTAAGCCCTGGCTTAAGCGGGCGGCGGGTTTGTTCGAAAGAGACACCACAGCCCCTGGGCTGTGGTGTCTCTTTCGAACAAACCCGCACCCCTGGCAGAAAATGGTATGATTACTTTTAAAATGTTTGTAAATATGTGAAGATCATGTATCTATCAATTAAAACTTATTTACCTGTAATTGCTTCAATTTCATTCTTTTTACCTATTTTGGTATGGTAATTTTATTCTGGGTGCATCGTTTTTACACATGATTATTTAATGAATGTATATTAAATATTGTAGGTACGAGTACGTAATACATTTTAAAAGAGTAATGGAGTTTCTTGCCCATTCTTCTCCAAAAGAAACTATATTTTGGAAGGGGCGACTAGAACCAATTCAATTTTAATGTAAATTTTGACGTTCAAAAGTGCCTTTAAGTGCTTATTTGAAATAAATGCTTTACATTGACTTTGAACCAATGAATAATCAATTGCCTACGAATCCCTTCGAATCGTAATTAAAAGCTTGTTACGCAATTAGGGTGCCAGTTTATCGTTCCATATGATTTTAACCTTACGAATAGAATCATCATCATCATCATTTCAGCCGAAAGACGTCCACTGCTGGACATAGGCCTCCCCCAGGCTCTTCCACTTCGACCGGTCTTGTGCTTCCCACATCCAGCGGATACCCGCGGCGAATAGAATATTTACAAATATACCGAATTATTGTTTTGAGAATTTCACGAAAAAAAATTGGCACTGTATTCTTCTACGACATACATAAACAACAACTGCAGTACAGCGAACACAAAATAAAATCGTAGAGCAATCTGTGTTGCTACGGGACATATATTAGAGGCAACATGTCACAACGCGACGTTACTGACAGAGTAAAGAAAGAAAAAAAAACGGTCAAATGCGAGTCGGGTTCGCACACGAAGGGTTCCGCACCACCGTACAATATTCAGCACATTGTATAAAATATTTCTTTTACACGTTTCTAGGTCTCCCTTTATTTTATTTTAATTATGTCCTAGCTTCCACCCGCGGCTTCGCCCGCGTGGACATCGGAAATTATCCCACGGAAACGTATTACCGAGATAAAAAGAATTCTGTGTGTTAATCTAGGTTATAATCTATTGTGAATGAGAGAACGTTGTAGGCCTTACTGACTGTAGATTTGTAGACGATTTTCTATTCTGTATTCGTCTAAGTACCTGGTACTTATTGACAGGCCTGCGCTGTCCTCCCATACATTTAATCTCTGTAATTTGAAAATATTGTTAAAGCCAATTATTTTTAAAAGAGTAACCGTGGAGTTTCTTGCCGGCTCTTCTCCATAGGAAACAACAATTTGGAACCGTGCACCTAGCTTCTGACGTTTCATAAGTGCCCATGTAGGTTTATATGAAATAAAAATATTTTGATTTTGATTTTGATTTTGATCTGTGTGCCAAATTTCATCCAAATCCATTCAGCTGTTTTTGTGTGATTGAGTAAAAAATATCCAAACATCTTCACGAACTTAATATTAACTGGGATGTTGTTATAGCGGCCATAGTAGTACACACTGTATGAAAAGATCAAATGACTGTTCAAAATATACAGACCTGTGACAGATGAGCGGACGAACGGACAACAGAGCATTAGCAATAGGGTCCCGATAACACCTTTTGGGACTTTTGCGGTAACAGACTTCTCCGCTACTTTCTTTGAAAAGTATAAAAGTAACGACACGGCACTAAAAATGTAAATAATAATAATAAAATAAATATTTTTAAATTTTTAAATGTTCCTATATTTTTTATACTAATATTTAAAAAAATAATTTATATGTTTATTTAGTGGAATAAAAGAAATAAATAAATTTTAAATGTTTTTGTTACTTTACTTGTATATTTTTTTTCAAAATGTAGTTAATTATGATAGACGATAAATAAATGACAAAATAAATAACAGTATATTTTGCATGGTGCCCCCTGCATACAATCATCTACCTAAATATTTAGTGGAGGCGTCATCGCCTAAGATGTTCAATTGTTCATGAACAAACTGAAAAGCTTTTGGATAAAATAATAGTACATTATGGTACAGGCCTCGGCTCTCTTAAAACCCTCGCCTGACGGCTCGGGTCTCAATGGCGCCTCAGCGGTAATCATCAATAAACACGTGTATCATGCGACGTTTTTCAACACACTTGTGAAGAAAATAATACTAAAAAATCATTTTGTCCTTGGAGTTTTTAGGTAGTAAACTTTCCATAACGTTAAGGGCTTCACGTCTTATATCGGGCGGTGTTACAAAATAAATAATTTTCTTCATAAATAACTATAATTTCAACAGTGAAAACGAGTTGAGATTTTTTTTTTTTGCAAATGGCGGGAAAAAGTAATCAGTTTTCCAATGCGCGCGCTTAAAACAATGGCGATCGGCCTTATACTAATGCCGCATTCCGAATTAGAAAAATAACGCTGTCAGCGCTCACATCGATATTTTGCGTTCCGAGTAAGATATCACGGTTCTGACAGCTAAGAACCGTCATTTTTGTCATCAATACGGAATGCTCGTGATCGCGATAAAAGTGTTCACTCAACGTTAAAACATATATTCACCATATTAAACTTGTATACACCACACATTTTTTTCTTCTTAGATAGTAGCACTATTTCAAATAAATCTAAATTAACTAAAGATTCGATGTGACTTAAATCAAAACAGCACAACTGTCATTTTTGACAAGATGGCGCATGTCATGACGTCATCTATGACGATTCGCGGGACGTCGTGTGTGAGCGCGGTCAAATCGATATTATTGTAACTCGGAACGTGGCCTAAAAGAATGACGTTTCTTTATTTTTTTTTTGCTTTTCGTGGATAGGGCTTTAGCCACATACAAAATCTTTATTACAGAAAAAAACAAAAGCTAGATTTGAGTGAAAGTTTTATTTATTAAAAACGTACAAGTTGAAATTATCTATTTAATTGTGAAGTTACATGAAATGAGCAAGCAATGACCTTTTTTGTATCGAAACTTTTTAAGAACAGAGCAACTCAACCAATAAAAAAAAACCTAAAACTCACTAGTGAATAATAGCAATGAAAAAGTCACAGTTTGATAATAGGTGTCATTATGTGCCTCATTGCGGTGAAATTAGAGCCATTTTATGAGCAAGTGTGTTGAAAAACATAGTACAGCGTATCTTAATATTTGCAGGATAAAGTATAAGATTTCTTTATAAACAAGTGTTAGTGATCTCATGCTCATTATTTTGTTTAGTTTTTATTATTTTTGTGTTTTTATTCTATTTGCATGTCGAAAGGTAAAATATGGTGTTACTAATAATTTGATATACAATAAAAAATTAAAAAATCTGTATATTGTTGACACAAATAAATGATTTTTAATTTTGAATTCCCGCAACTTTTTCGTATCTAATTTTCGCAACGTTTTCTCGCAACTGTTCTTTCGTGCAAATTTTCTTTCGACCGAGTGGATTCGCGCAAGTGTCTTTCAGAAGTCTTTCTCAGAAGTCCGTTCGCTCAAAAGTCTATTCGCGGCAATAACTTTCCCGAAAATGGGTTCGCGCAAGTGTCCCAGACCACATTTGGGTGCGGAACCCTGAAAAACACGAAATTCGTGCCAATGACGGTTGGCTCATATGGGAACAAGAATTCAGGAAAAACAAGGAGGAAAAGGGTACGTACGTATGTATATGGTTTCATATACGTAGCCATGGGAAAACAAACGTCTTGAGGAAGTTGAAAATCGAATTCCTTGTCTTAGTCTTTTCATTTTATGGTGATTGATAAGACACATAAAAAGAGCCGTGTCGCGCCTTTCTAAAGTAGCCTTAAAAGGCTTCTTCAGACAGGCTCAACGCGACTCACGTAGAACAAGTTCTATGAAAACTCAATTTCTATGAAAAAAAAAATCGTTCTAATCCACTCAACGTCAGTCAAAGCGACGTTGTCAAATTTTTTCTCGTTCGAAGCAGGTTTTTCAGGGACACCATTTACGTTACTGGTAATGGTCCTTCGAATATTAACTGTTCCGACCAAGTTAGGCTACGCTTGCCGCGATTGGTCCGTGGATGGGTGAAGATCTTTACATACCTAGACCCATCCGTGCCTCGGAAAGCACGTTATGCCCGGCTGTCATTTGTGGATCCTTGACAGTCGTTATGGGTCGTTAGTAGCCCGAAAGTCTGATAACCATCTTATCAAGGGGTATTGTACTACCCAGTAACTGGGATGTGGCAGTCAGATTGGCAGTAGCTCCATGTAAAATACTGGTATTCAGCTGCGTCCGGTTAGACTGGATGCCGACCCCAACATAGTTGGGAAAAGGCTAGGCTGATGATGATATTTTTTTATTATGATACCTACGTCATACCTATTCGTACACCACTACTTGCTATGTAAGCAACAGTGACAAGAAGTACCTATTAGAACATCATGAAAATACACAAAGTGGGTTAAACACATATTATATATATATATAAATATAAAGCCATTTATTCAGACCATTTACAACTTATGCTACTACAATAAAATTATACAAGTTGTAAATAAAGCTAAGAAAATAATTAAGATAATTCTATTATTGACACCGGCCTTGGTCTGTGTGCCCATTATTTGAAAACACTTAATAATTGACTCCAAAAACTATTGCAAAATTAATACGGGTATATTAATATTAATAGCGGTGATCCCGGATTAATTTTGGATCATAAAAAAAACAGACGATTGAGAACTTCCTTTTTTTCGAAGACGGTTAATTAACATGGCTTCTTTTGACACTGCTATACAGGGTGTAACAGAAACCCTATTGCTATCCTTAAGCACTAAATAAAACAGCTTGTATAGAATCACTATACATAGGTAGTTTCAGCTCAAAATAAAATACTCTAAGAATTGGTACCAAATTTTCGGTTAATGTTTCTTAAGGGTACACAAGTTGCGGGCTCGAACTCACTGGTGGGCCTGGCTGAAAAGGACGCTGTCTCACCAGGCTTCGTGTCCAACAGAGGTAGTATCAGTGATGAGCAGTTAGACATTAGTCTCCAAGCACAACATTATTGAGTGAGCTGCAGGATCAGTTATGGTAAAACAGGCGCGTAGAAAATTAAGAAAAGTCCTTCGGAAGATCGGGTTTTCTGAAAAAAACCACTGCATAAATCAATGAATAATTAAGTTTATTGAAATTTCCGATAGTTGAGGTTTGTCGGTACTTGGTTTTCGAGATTTTACACTCCTTTTATTACTTAAACACGCCCAAAGTTAGGTTAAATTAGCAAGAAAAGCGAATCTTTGTTGGCTCATAACTTTTGAATGGCTTATTATTTTAGTATTCTGTTTCCGTACAGACAATATTAATAATGAGACAAAACCATACCATGTTTAATTTTTGATGAACAGTCCCGGATTTTAATTGATGAGCCACTTATAAACTTTCCAATTTTGCAGTTTTATACACTCACGAGATTACAGAAACAAGATGAAATCGGAGATGGTCTTATTCATAGAGGTTGAAGGTTGACTAATAACTTGTCAATGAATGTTACGTCAATACACTGTTGCATACGTTTAGACAACCTATTTGATACTGACCTCCTTTGAATTAGAGCTCATTAAATACTCGTTATTTCTGAAAATCTATCCGAAGACAGTGACAGTTGAAATGTCAAC
The DNA here is from genome assembly GCA_949987655.1 of Polymixis flavicincta. NCBI lineage: Eukaryota > Metazoa > Arthropoda > Insecta > Lepidoptera > Noctuidae > Polymixis > Polymixis flavicincta. Next base: position 3,716,165 of record OX465180.1, read on the forward strand.
TACAAAACAGAAATAGTAAATAAAATTCGTGATCAATTGTTCCAAGATGGCGGCAGTTAGGTGTTATTTATGTTTATGTGCAACAGTTATGATGATTGTCATGAACGTTATCTTGGGCGCTACGCGTTTGGATAAAATCGTGGATACCAGTTTTTCCGATGTCGAAATGACCAATCATAATATTTCTCCGTACGCTAACGTTACTATCACTACGCTTAAAACAATTGTCGCTAGGTTACGGTTGCTAGCCCTGCAATTGGTTGACTTTGGGTTGTCACTGTGGACTATATACGAGTATAACCGACTAAACCCGATTTATATTACACGGCTAAAATAGGAACTGTGGCAAGTGGCTCATCAATTAAAGTCCATGACTGTACATAGCCAAACAGTGGAGCAAAACACTCCCGAAGTATGTACGGAAAAAATGTGGACAAGTGTCACCTTAAATTCAAATCATAACAAACGTGTCACCGTACTACGTCGTTCAATAACTTTCCACGTTACTTGCTAATATCACGATAGATCTCTTCCGAGTGATGTCTTTATTTCAATTTGAAAAGTTCGGTTTCTAGTATCAATGTATTAAAAATTCTCATAACTTCCGAACATATAGAAATAGGATTAAAAAACCCTTCCAATATCGTTTGATACCACCCAGAAAAGCCGTGCCCTTGGCATGTATATAACCTTTCCGTTACACGTTGTATGTAAGAATAGAATGTCACATCATCCAACGCTCAAACTATCCTAACCATTCATCTGTATAATAAAAACAAAACAGTTAAGCTAGCTATACACATAACCTTCTACATTATTCTCGTACAAGGCGACTTTTGTGACCCATCCACTTTATATAAGCTTTTAATCGCATCTTACGGTTCCATGTGGACGGACTTATGTACCTTACGACCCATATACTGAACATACAGTTATTACTACGGCCTCTTCACATTAAAACAGGGTCTCGTACTAAATGATAGAGGACCGGAAGTCTTAGGACCAAATAGTGACAGAGCAGTTGACAGAAACGACGGTTACTCCTAATAATAATAATTCCAGCCTATTTCTGTCCACACACACAGGGCAAAGGAAACTTTACGTGTATAGTTATGGTTTTAATAAGGTTCTCAATATGTATTAGTTTGTTATAATTTTTAAGATTATTTTATGTATTTCATGTCAGGTGGCCCAGTGGTAACGGCCGCGACTTACGAGTTGTAGGTCGTGCGTTCGAATCCAGTCAGGCGCATTACTTTGTGTAAATAATTTCATCACCACTGCTCTCAAACGGTGAAGGGAAACATCGTGAGGAAACCGGCATGTCCTAGAACCAAAAAATCGAAGACATGTGACATCTACCAACCAGCACCGGGTCCGCGTGGTGGATTACGGCCCACTCCCTCTCACGGAGAGGAGGCCTGTGTCCCAGCAGTGAGAACTTAATAGGCTGAGTATGTATGCTATGGTATAGTTTTGATCAGCAAAACCTCTCCGACTATTTAGTTGTTTTGGGTCACTAGAATTCCTCCCACATCGTGAGTGCGTTCACAGACACAAATCTCATATGCACAAACAATCGAACCCGGAAGCATCTGTACTAGGCCATACAAATATTTGTTCCGTTCGGGATCCATCTCCCATCGTATTGGACCATGGACTAGGAATTATTATATGCATCAACACTTTGCCTATATACCGTAGCTTTGTGAAGGCGAACCTGTGATGTTAATTGAGTATAGTTTCAACTACGGGTTGCAACTAAAATTAATCACCTAATTGCTTTTTGCTGAGCTAGGAACTTAATTGGGTATCGGCCTCGCAATTGCTTTTATCTTTATACTAAAACAATGTTTGTTGTTATTATTCTTGGCCTTTTATGTATACCTAGAAAGAATATTTAGCAAAATATTATAAATAACATTGAACAATATTGACGAAAACCGAAAATTTGCAAATGCATGGAAAATGGAGATACACTTTTTTGACGTATAGCAAGTGTTGTTATAACTCAACACTTGCTATACGTCAAAAAAGTGTATCTCCATTTTCCATGCATTTGCAAATTTTCGGTTAGATGAAATTACCTAGATTCCGTGTGGTGCCGGACGTAAAAGAATGGCACCATCCCATCTCTTCCCGTGGGTGTCGTCGAAGGCAACTAAGGGACTTACTAGAGAATGGGCAGCAGCGTTCTCTATGCATTTTACCACTATACTGCGATCGCCAACCCGCCTGCCAAGCGTGGCGATTATGGCAAAACCCCCCTCTTGGGGGAGGCTTATGTCCAGCAGTGGACGTATTTCGGCTGAAATGATGATGATGATGATGATGACCTAGATTCATAATGTCCATGCTGGCAGTTTTGTTTTGAAAATGTCGTCTCTGGATAGATGAATCAACACGAAAAATATCATTTGTGGGCAAACAAACTGACCCTGAGAATAAGGCATCCGTCGTAAAAAACCGAAAGTAGGTTACACTATAGTGTAGAGTATAATGTATAGAGGCGACATTATTTGTGGTACTAAAAGTGTACATACATGCTAATCATTTCGGATGAGGATATCATACAGGATCAAATTACATTAGCTAGCAAAAGTCTACACGATTTTTTTAGTAGATGGCGTAGTCACTTGAAATATCAGTTTACTAGCTTTTGCCAGCGGCTTCGCCCGCGCGGAACTTTCATCCCCTATTTAACTCCCTTAGGGGTTGAATTTCAAAAAATCCTTCCTTATTTCTTGTTTACACTATAAAGGGAATCTCTGTGCAAAATTTCAGCTTTCTAGGTCAAAGGGTTTAGGCTGGGCGTTGATGAGTCAGTCAGTCAGTCAGGACTTTTCGTTTTATTTATATAGATATAAGATCTGTTTTTATTTTTTGTGTAAGCTTCACATACGTGATGGGTTTCGATATATAAACACGATAAAATAAAAGAAAACAGATGTAACACGAACTTCGGGTAACGAAACTACCGGCAGTTGTGATCTCCCAAAGAAAAACCCCTAAAATCGTTGTTCATCATCATCATCATCATATCAGCCGAAAGACGTCCACTGCTGGACATAGGCCTCCCCCAGGCTCCTCCACTTCGACCGGTCTTGTGCTTCCCACATCCAGCGGATACCCGCGGTCTTCGCAAGGTCATCGGTCCACCTTGTGGGACAAAAAAAAAAAAAAAATAATAATAAAATCGTTGTTAATTTTTCAAAAAATATTATTTTAGAATATGACGTCATCACGTCTGTCGATTTCCGCCAGCTAATAATAATTACGATAGAACTTCACTTACAGGTAAGTTCGTTTAATCACAACTTATGAACGATTTAGATGTTACTCTAATGCGCTAACTGTGACGGTAATGGGTTGATTTTTGATATAATAAAGTTCAAATGTAATATATAAATTCAACCCATTACAGTAAACAGCGATGAATGGCCCAAAGACTGCCACAGTTAAGGATCATAATCTCATGCAGAAGACGGATTGGTGAAAATCAAGACGGATTCGTGAACACGGTTCGACAGCTCGACCTACATTATATTAATAGATTGATAGCAAAAATTCTTTCAAAACAAACTTTCCCATTTTATAATTCCCGGTCCTTTCTCCCGGGATTAGTGTCAGGGGATATGTCTCAAACTTTTCCCGCAAACAGGGAAACTTTTGGTCCTTTTGATCCGAAGTGACGTAAGAGAAGACAAATAGACGTGTCGTGTTCTATAGAAGTTCTGAGTTAGCAGATGATGAAGCGATTGGTTCTCGTCGGTAGGTAGATGGCGCTGTCTCGCTTGACACCTCGATAAATAAGCTCCGTGTTTACATATATTTTTAAAATATTTTAAATCATACTTTTGTGTTAATAATCATTAAAATACATGTATACATGTCTAATTCACCAGTGTAAACGTTATAAAAGTGACTGATTCAAGAGTGACTGAAATAATTAGTGTTAAAATAACAACCGTGACTGTTCATAATAAACCACAAAAGTGACCATTAAAATCAACAATGACAGTGATATTATTAGAATCAATACAATTAATCAACTAAACTGTATTCAAAGAAACAGATTCAACATAAAAAGTTCTCACATTAGTGTCTCAAACAAAGGTGTACCTACGTTATGTGGAAAAAAATCCAGACACATTAGTCATACCAACCGCTTTGCAAAATTAATATTTTTCGACCTTTAACATACGCTTCTTAATTTCAACACTACTACGTAATTACCTTGTGGCGCAGACGACTAATTACCTACATGAGAAAGTCATCCGCTCGACGTACCAAGTTCAAATCCGGGCACGCAATCTATGACTTTTTGTGATCTTTAATTTCACTATCAACAACTTGTGTGTTCAAAGGAACACCGGTAACTAAAAGCCAAGAACGTGCTAACAGAGGGCGCCTCAGTAACGTAACCAACGTCACACTAACATTGATAATAATCTAAAAGATGGATACAGATAATGTTACACTTCGTAAGCAGAACACTATTTCTTTGACTGACTTATCTGTCTTGACAAATGACGATGAGAAAACATTACTTGACACTACAATGGTGAGCTTATCGGACAGCCTACACGATGATTATAATGTCGACATTGTTAACGATTTGAACGAACAAATAAATATTCTTAAGATGCAACTTACGAGTGCTCATCAGGAAATAGATGACCTCAACAGCGAAAACTTTCGATTAAAATCCGATTTACAAAAAGCCCTAAAGACTGCCGAGACATGTAAAAAGATCTCTTTAACGCCTGACAGAAAAAGTAGTACACAATCATCATCGAGCGAACCAAAATCAAACCATTACAAGATTCGACCAATTGCTTCAAATGATGACCCCAAGACTTCGATTGATTACTGTAAGAAAATAAATGCCGACACTCTCAACATAGGAACTCAAACTACCGAGATGACCTATGACACATTGACGCAAAACAAAAACCTGACACCATCTTCACACCTGGGTAATATTGCTCCAAAAAAACCAGTAGGCGTATCTCGACCAAAACGTAAAAATAGACTCGCTATTATGAGTAGTAGGTGTACTAAAGGAACACTGCCGTTGATTGGAGAAGTCTTCTCTGGTCAATTTGACTACTGTCATTATTTGTTACATAACGCCACCATAGAAGAGTTGTTACGCACCGTCAAAAATAACTTAAAAGACTTCACAATGCAAGACTACTGCCTGATCTTCATTGGGGAAAACGATTTAAGAAATAGCGAATATCGAAATATCCTCGAAAACTTGAAAAACTCGTTGAAAAACATTAAACACACCAATATTGTTATATGCGCACCGACTTATATAAGAGGTGCACTAATTCATAATTATAAAGTCGAAATATTTAACAATCTCCTCAGTTTGGATATAAAAAACCAAGAATATGCATATTTTTTTGACAGTAATTACACCCTGACTCTTGACATGTTTTCCTACAACACAGGAAAAATTAACAAATACGGATGGAGAGACATCTTTGACCAGATCAGATCCAATATATTAATTGACTACGGTCAAGATTATACTAAAGTTAGCGACGATAGCCACGTGCTTGAAGAACACCATAGTGGAACATCCCAACTCCCACATAAATGCAATAGTGATCAAGTTAGTGAACGGTTTTTTCTCCAGTAAATATCTCAAAATCCTGCATCAAAATATTGCAGGCTTACTAACAAAATCTAACTCTCTCACTGTATGTTTAGATGAACTTACGGAAAAAAACATAAATGTTGATGTCTTGTGCATTACAGAGCACTTTATGATGGAAGGATATCAAAATCAGTTACATGTTCCAAATTATTGTTTAGCTGCCTATTTCTGTAGAGAGGGAAGAAAAAGGGGAGGAGCTTGTATACTAGCTAAAAATGGTGTAGAATGGAAGGAATTACCTAAAATTTCGAATTTATCTTGTCCAGGTATATTTGAATGCTGCGCTATTGAGCTTACGCATTATAAGATAATTGTAATCTGTATCTATAGAGTACCAAATGTCAATAATCTAAACTACTGCTTAGACAAACTTGAAACTATATTGCGAGAAATATCACAAGCACGTTATAAAAACATTGTTATTGCTGGAGATTTTAACATAGATATGCTTAAACAAAATAATCACTCAAATGCATTTGAAAATCTGTTAGTGAGGTATAATTTGAAATTGGCATTAAGACAGCCTACTCGCATGGCAAGTATGACATGTATAGACAATTTTGCGCATAACTTTGGTAAATCTTGCAAAACTGATGTGCTAGAATTTGCGTTATCCGATCATACGGCACAGCTCCTTCACTGTCCTGTTCTAACAAAATGTGTCATAAACTGTTGGTATGCGACTAAAAGGGATTATAGTGTGGAAAACACAGCCAAGTTCAAAGGCTACATCAAAAATATTTCCTTTTCTGAGATTTACGACACGGATGACCCGAATATAGCTTATGGTAAATTTATCGACTCTTTCAAACTTTTGTATGATTTGTGTTTTCCAATGAAATTAATTAAAATTGATGTTATTAAAAAACCCAACTGGCTGTCAAAAGGAATTAAATTGTGTAGCCAAAGAAAAAGAAAGCTTCTGTGGCAGATGAGATTAAACCCAAATAGAGATAATAAAACTAAATTTTCCAAATATTCGAAATTGCACAAAAAGATTATACACTTGACACAAAAGGCACAAAACAATAAAAAAATTAAATTATCTAATAATAAATCTAAAACTACGTGGCAAATTATTAATCGCGCAAAGCATAATTTACCCAAACAAAACATTTATAAAATTAAGACTAGAAACCGTATTCTCTCAAATCCCAAGAGCATTGCTGAAGCGTTTAATAACTACTTTGTCGATAAAATACAGCCAAAACAGATTGACACCGAAGAACCCAAACGCTGTAAAATAAACATGAATACTAAATCAATGTTCATGTCGCCTAGTGTACCTTTAGAAATACATAAGATAATAATGACATTGAATAATACAAGTAGCGTAGGATATGATGGTATTAGTACAAAAATACTGAAACACGTATCAATGGAAATATGTGGTCATCTAAGCCATATAATTAATCTTAGTATCAGTGCAGGCATCTTCCCAGATGCCTTAAAAACTTCAATAATAAAGCCAATGTTCAAGAAAGAGAATAGAGAATTAATGGAATATTACCGGCCAATCGCACTCATACCTGTGATATCCAAAATATTTGAAAAATACATTTATAATGAACTGTACAAATTCATTGAAAAAAATAACGTTCTATGTGACGAACAGAAAGGATTTAGACAACATAGGACTATTAATATGGCTATATATGACTTTATATATAATGTGATGCAAAACATCGACAAACGAATACCTGTATGTGGCATATTTTGTGACATGACCCAGGCCTTTGACTACGTAGATTATGCTACTCTCTTGAGAAAACTTGAAGCTTACGGTATTAGAGGCAATTTACTTAGTCTTCTTGAGTCTTACCTAAAAGACCGAAAACAAATAACAGAAATTTGTCAAATTAATCTAGTTAGCAAGCGCGAAGAGATTTATCGATCCTCAGAGCGTGAGGTTATCTTTGGAGTACCCCAGGGGAGCGTACTGGGTCCTTTCATTTTCATACTTTACGTAAACGATTTACCTGAATGCATTGAACAACCAATAACACTGTTTGCGGACGATAGCACTGTGACAATACCATGTAAAAGTATGGAGACATATGAAGAAGACATTAACAATTGTTTGAAAAAAATTGTTAGTTGGTTAGAGGCAAATAATTTAAAAATAAACTTGGGAAAAACAAAAGTTGTACATTTTAGTCAGCGGATTCCGAGCACTAGCCCTAATATACACTACAACAATGAAGTTGTAGAAGAAGTAGAAAATACCAAATTTCTAGGGCTCATAATAGACAAAAGCCTAAATTGGAAAGCACATGCTGATACTTTGTGTAAGAGAATTAGTAAGTCCGCATACGCTCTGCATTCATTATCCCCAATAATATACATGGATGCACTTCTTACTGCATATTATGGCATTGTAGAATCCCACTTACGTTACGGTATAATATTCTGGGGTAACTCAACCGAAAGAGAAACAGTTTTTAAAGCCCAAAAAAGATGTTTACGGGCGATGTTTAATCTTCAATCCACTGATAGTTGCATCCCATACTTTAAACAGCACAAAATATTAACACTGCCTAGTCTATACATAATGGAGGTAGCTGTGTTTGTGAAGTCGAACCCAAATCGTTTTAAACGCCTGGCTGACGTAGTCCCACGTAATAGACGCGATAATAATCTAGTGTGTACTCATCAATCCAAAACGGCACTAATGCGCAAGAGTGTCTACTGCATGGCTCCGGTCATATATAATAAATTACCTAAGCAATGGAAAGAATTGACACTGTCATTGTTCAAAAACAGGCTCCGAAGCTTTTTAACGCATAAAGCTTACTATAATGTCAGCGAATTCCTTACTGAGAAAGAATTTTGTATATAAGTATTGTGTAGTGTTTTTATATTAAAAAAAAAAAAAACTTGTATGGATAAATTGTGTGGTACTTAGTGATCTATTTATGTTGTGATTTAAAACTAAAACTTCAATGTATACTATCTTGTAATTGCCTTAATACTGTTTAACGTCAAACTACCTCTAATTTTTGCATGCCTATTGGTAAAATATGGCTGAACCTATCTGTTAACCTGTCTATTTATTACCATGTACTGTACCCATATTTGCAAATAAACGACTTACTTACTTACTTACTTACTTACTCGTAAATGGCTTTTTGAGGTGTGGAATATCCGGATATTGAGAAGGTTTGTCTTGTCGTACTAGTTTATCATATGGAATCCTTTTTAAAGATCATGTTATGCTACGTAAATAATGTGGGAGTATTATGTAGGTATATATTTCTTCATTAAAAACAAAATAGTGACACTGTTTTTTATTTTAATTTTGTAACTCAACTGTTCTATGAAAGTTGATTGGTTTGGTGGACTGACGAGCGGTGTTCAGGCTAGTTACATACTTATCTATCTTGCTCTAACGTCATACAAATCCAGATTTAAAAAAAAAGAAGAGAATCTAAAATTTACTGGCGCCATCGAGACACATAAATTAAAAAAAAAAAGAATGTCGCAACAAACAGCAAATCTATGGAGAAAACAATAAAAAAAAAACTCCAATACAGAGCAATTAAGAAAACATCCCGAGAACAGTATAACAATAATTGGACCAAAGATGGGGAACAATTTCAACAAGTTGCAAAAAATTACGTTAGAATTTCAATCGTCGCGGCGCTTTATGCACTTTCCTTTTCGTCCTGTTTCTCAGCGACGGCATTGCCCCAACATTTTATTAGTTCCAAGGGAGAAATGTATTATTTTTCCTCGAGTTTTTTTTACGACAGACGTCTCCCAGTATTTTTAGGGGTCTGTACCTCAAAATAAAAAAACCGAACACTTAAGGCTCACTTCGTTGTTGTTCCGTCTGTCTGTCTATACCATCTTTCTCAGGAACGCGTGAAAGTAGAAAGTTGAAATTGATATTAAATACGTAGGTCTAGCTCCAAGGGACCGTCCCTTGGAGCTCTAGAAAAATCAAGCTCATGAGTCAATGTAGTAAAAAAATACGACCATTTATCCACCTTTTTACACTTAAAATATCATTGCATTCATCCGAAATAATTTGAGACTCGCAAATACATCAAAACCTTTAGGGTAATTCCTGTTGATCCAGCATCATAAAATTGTGCAAGAACCAAGGTCTCTTAGCAAAAGTGAATGAAAATGTCCGAAATTCGTTAATTTTATAGTTTTATCACTTTTTTTTGCGAATGTAGACATTGACCGTGAAAATTAATCAACTACAAAGTTTTGTTCTTTGGATAAATTCATCCCAACTACGGAACCCGTCACTGTGCGTGATCTGACTCGTACTTGACCGGTTTTTGATATCTAATCTACGTACCTATGCACGCTTACGTATTTTTTTTTTCGGTATTTATGTGGTTGAGTTTTTCAAACCAGTATTTGAAGTGGTTATACCGAAATTCTTTGAATCCACTGAACGTCAAAGCGACGTTGTCAAAAAAATCGCGATTCGAGCACAGAAAAAGGTTTTCAGGGAACGGATTTAGGGATTTAGGTATTGGTCTTTTGAGAGTAAACAATTTCTCTATAGCTTTCAGACTATCACACAACCGTAGGATGTGTAAACTCCGAATCTATTAGACTGTAGGGAAAATAGAAAAAAGGTAATTTAGTTAAAAAAAAAAAATCTATTCACCCATTTTTCTTTTTTTATTATTTACTCGGTATACCGGATAGCGCAATTAATCTTGTGGTGTTCATAACATAAGGCGCGGTAAGAAACAAATTTGTAGGTTTGACTATATTGTCATAGACTTTACTTTTTCTCCATTTCTTGTTGAATAGGGTTCAAATCAGCGATGCGTTTGAAGTTAGTCGACTTCAACAAAATAAAAGTAATTTTAGCGTTATCTTTAAATTTAATATTATTTGCATGGCTCAATTATTATTTTTTGAAATTTAATTAGTAGATGGAATACCATTTATTAACAGTACATTAATTATGATAGTCTACGCTTAATTTTGTTTAGTATATTATGTGAAGAAAAATTAAATTTATTGAGCTCTGTTTTAGATTGTTTTACTTTTACTTTTCTATACCATTACTATTAATTCTTTCTATAATATTTTTCAACTTGTCTTTTCGTTGAACATTTGACAGTAAACTCAATATTTTTCTGGCTTTTAATATGTTGAAAAAAACTGAGCGTTTTACGATGTTCTACGTTTTGGCCTTAAATACCAATTCTAGCCGTTATACATGCTATTTTCACCTAATACAACAAAAAATGAAAACATGTTATTGTTAGGAAAACTTCATTCAAATAAATTTTACACAGAAACAACCAAATAAACAATTTATGAATGCATCATCGCGCTCATTTCTCACGAGGGGGAGAAAAAATAACCGTCGTAACACACACCTGATTATAACAGCTTCTGAGTATTACAGGTATCCCCATTTAAGAAGATGGAAATGTCGATTCCATTTTCTTATAAATTATGCCATTCAAATAGTGAACAAATTATTTGAATTAAAATAAAATAAGTTAAACCCACTATTTTAATCATTTCTTTTGAAGTGTAATTTACGGCAAAGTCTTATAGACTGAAATCCTATTCAGTTCATCTGAATCAGTTGAAATCATGGTTAATTTAAAACAAAATTCATCTAGAGTCTAGATAGGAGTGTGGATAATCTGATTTGTTGAATAATAGATATTATTCAACAAATCAGATTATCCACACTACTAAATTCATTATTGGATGTCAGTATAACAATCAGTGTCAAATACAATTTGTTCCACGTGGATGCAATTTTTGAATAAATTAGTACTAACGTGATGGGTATGGTTAGTTTTCATTTTATCTGTAGGTCCTCTATAATTACTGCTGTATGTCTTTCAAGTTCGGCATACATGTATCAGAAAGAAATGGCCATATTTTAGTGTGTGGTACAGATCCTCAAACTGACCAACTTTCGCATTGAGATCAACATCGTCATGGCAATTTTTTTTATCAAAATTTGAATCGAGCGGATATGAAAATGATGTATGGAAAAGTTGATCAAGTTTTTTTGCTATCTCGATGTTCGTTATTTATATATTTGTCACCGTATATAAACATCGTAAGTTTATAATCTGTCTCGCGAGATTTTAAGCCATCGAATAATTGCGAACTGTGACCATACTGCTAACCATCTAATAAGATAGGATAGTCTGTAATGTATACATATACGTCACGTGTCATCAGTGTTTGTGAGACAGTTAGATTATTTCAACCTTAAAGTGAAGTTTAGAGGTGCGGGTTGTGCAAAAGACACACCGTGGCCCCTGGGCACACAGGCCACTGAAGGAACACAGGTGGGTTTTAGTCAGTAAAAGTCTGACACGCCCTCCTGCTCCACCCTGAGCGGGAGAAGTTATTTGATGATTTCCCACTCTCTAAAAAAAGAATAATTGAAATTTCAATTTACTGGGAATTGTTGTCAATAGTGGAATGGCAATTACGAGGAATACTAAACAATCATGTGCGTTCACTAGTTGCCGTTTTTCAATGAGATTGTCCTAACCACGTTAAAGCGGAGCGTGTAGCTGTAACATGTTTATCTACTGGATGCGATCGTGAGCGAGCTGTGACGAGTCGCGGTTTATACTGGCTAGTTTGATTACCTTTGATTTTTGGGTGTTCATTGGTGATTGTTTCAGTTTTTGAAATCGATGTTTTGGTATCCACTTGCAGTAAGTTACTGTCATTAAAATAAAAACATAATAATGTTCTCAATAATACTCAAGTTTCTAGTCGCAGCTGAAACCTATGAAGCTAAAATAAATCAAAAACTCAAGAATAAATCCATGAAAGAATTTACACAATACATCAAATCGAAACAATTTAATTTTCATTATCAGATAGTTTTATCACAAGTAAATTTCAAAAGTGAACTGTTGACACTCCAGCGCAATTGCCACTTAAAAGGAAAGCCCTTGAAGAAAATAGAATATAAAACCTATACATAAAAGCCTTAGTACAGTTGGAATAAAACGCAGAATACTATTCGCTATAATAATATTTTTATAGGCGTCTCGTAGACACAGCATTATGCTAGAGTCGTAAAAGAGAAAACAATCTGCGAACGACGAAGATTACATTAACGATTTAGATACGTTTGTAGGTATGAATACTTGAATAGATCAAAATACGTGAGCTTTTTATGTCTGTTTAAGTTAAAAGTGAAGATATAAAATTAAAAGGGCTGTGAATTGTAATGCGTTTTTGTTTTATAAGAAAAATGTTGGTTTTCTTTTGTCAAAAGGTTTTCTGAAGAGATGCAGTTGTTTAGGGGTTTGTTAACAGTAGGGTGAATGCACACTAACAGTAGGAAAGGATTTAATTTGGACAGCTTAACAATATACATGGTTTATTTACTTTGTTGAGCAGACACATTTTTAGAAATTAAGAAGCAATGAATTAGGAATTTCCCTCAATTTTTTTAAGATTGTGATTAAAAATGTAGCAAACAAGTAGACTGCAGATCGTGAGAAAGACCTGGATGAGACCCCACAGACCAAGGAAACATGGCACAAAAAGGAGCCTATACTCAGCAGTGTTTGGAACAAGACTGCCATGGGGAAGGGATTTTTTTTGAGTTAGTATTTATTTTGTTAAGTGCTGTGAAAAGCGAATAAAGCGCCAATTGGCAGTGTAAAAGCTATGCAAGAGGTTCGCCTCAAGCAGATGTCAACATCAACTGGTGAAGTCCACAAGGGCGATGCCTGCGAGGAGTGCGGGTTGTTTGAAAGAGATACCGTGGCCCCTGGCACACAGGCAACTGAAGGAACACGGGTGGGTTTTAGCAAGTAAAAGTCTGACACGCCCTCCTGCTCCACCTAGTGCGGGACAAGTTATTTGATGATTTACTACCAAAATGCAAGAGGTTCAGTGTCAATTACTAATCAAAGTAGTGTGACAGTACCTATTTGCATGTTTTTATTCTAGCTCGTCTCTGATTTGACTCAGCCTTTGTCACTATTCGTTACCATTTAATATTTTGTATACCATAATGTTGTGGCAGTATGTTTAAAAATTAAAAAAAAAACAAATAACACAAACATTTCACAGATACTTAAATAAAGTCTGATTATGATTCTGACCTTTTCAAGAGAGCAGTTATACTTACGTCTGTGTCTTTTGGCTCATGTGATCATACTTTTGCAAGTATGATCACATCAGCCAAAAGTATGATAAAACGCTTAAATATGATAGAAACCTTATGCTCACTCTGGTTAAGCAGATTGTCGTAAATCTGGCATACTTTCTGCGTCTCTTATGGTATTAAACATTATGGATGATCATAAAATTGATGTACTAAAGATTCTGAGTTTATATTTATTTATTCTAACATCGACTCATGAAATACTAAGAAGTTCTAAAAGGAATTTGACGGGATGGGAGAAAGTATTTCTAATTTGCGAACAATTTTGTGATTACACATAGTCTGCTAGTTCTGAGTTACTGGCATCATTTTTTTTTTCAGACCAATGTCCTAACATCATCTTATTATAGAGAATGCTAAGGAAAGCAATTAACAATATTAACTAGGGATGTATACTATCAACTGAGAGTTACAACATACTCTTCAAATTGTTTCGGCGACCCTTACTTGCTTCACGCTTGCGATTTTGCAACAATATTTTACGCTACCTCAGATTTTTTGGGTGAAGAAGTCTTTCTCTTTCCGATTATTAGGGGTGCTACACAAGGGTGTATAGGTCAGAACATCCGATTCGGTAGTATAGCAATGCTACACATATTTGGCTTTCATTCGGCTCGTGTCGATCGGCAAACTCTGTTCGGAATCTACGCACGCTGAATCATGTTGGGGTCAGCTGGCACAATTCCGAGTAAGCCGAGAGGCTTCTTCCTTAAGTCTACATAATTATGGATATTCGATTTTGTGGCCCTACTCAGCGAAATTGTGCCGACCGGAACATTTGTTTCAGGTGATGAAACACTTGTTTCGGTGGATGGTGATCCATAACCCAACTTCACCGACTGCTGAGCTTAGGCTTCTCTTTTCTTGTAAGAACAAGTGGTTAGCACCCCTTAATACCACAATGTAGCGAGGGTAGCCTGCCTTTATCATTCTCTCCACTTTACATATTTTTGTGCACGTTGTCATATATTATATGTAGCATTTATCCAGCTGGTTTTACAGCTGCAAGGGTATTTTACCCAACTACAGTGAAGCAAAAAGGTGATGGGAGCAAGAAGATTTTATTTTGTATATTTGTACGTAATCATGTGGGTATGTTTGTTCATCTGTTCCCTCATTACTAAACTACTTATAATAATTTGACAAATTATGTATCGTTGGAAACTTCTTGATCGTCCCCTGGTTTTAGGCTATGTGACGTAACATTAGATTGAATATGGCGCCCTCTAGAATGCGAAACCATGAACTAAAAAAATTGGCACGGTGTGGCATACGACCACGGCTTTCAAATGAGAATATTTTTTGATTCATACTATTTCGAGCACAGCTACAGCGTTGGGTGGATGACATCCGACGACACGGAGGTCGAGACTGGATGAGTCGGGCACAAGATCGACAGGAGTGGAAGAAGAGGGAAGAGGCCTACATCCATGATTGGATAACAAGGAGGCCACCATGATGATGATGATGACTATTTGGAGCGTGATTTTTTGTACTTTTTTATTATTTTGCGCTTTCCACCTCACGGTTAGTGTCTACTACCGCATGCAGACCATGCATCCTCAATGAAATTGTAGGTCTACATCAAACTGACAAACCATAAAAAAAACTGTTATATAAACTGGTCCTTACCTAATTGCAGCGAAGCTCAAAAGGAGGGTACTTACATAATAATTTTCAAGATTCAAGAACCCTACGATTGCCTATTTCAATGTAGTCTCCAAATTTATCTCTGACTAATATTTGTATTAAACGGGTCTTGAATACGAAATCCTAAGTAAACACCAGAATGGTAGACCACTGCTATATTTAGCCTATTTGATCTGAAATTTGGAAGTAAAATTGTGTTTTTTTTTTCTTGTTTAAAGCAAAAGAGTGTACGTCTTTCTATAAAAACTTAATTTCTGGCATATTTCATTAAACTCATTATACAACGTGTTGTTTTGCATCCTCGTCAAATTCAAGGAGGTAACTATGCTAATGATTCTCGACACGAATCAATTATAAAATAAGTAGGTTTTTTTTCATATTTTCGGAAATCGGTATTTGGCATTTTTTTTTTCGGACACGCATGTTAAAACGCGGCCCGTGTGATACTGCACAGTAACACACAGCGATATAGTCGTGCGACACTGCCTACCACATACGGTACGGGGCGATTATGTTCTTTGAAAGAGGTGTTTTCTGAAATACTGTTAAATTTAAATAACGAAAAAAACAAGTATGTATTCATTAGTGAGCAAGTATCGTAATTTTATTTGATTATTTATGTCTTTCATAACAGCCTCCTGAAATTTGACGAGGATGCAAATCAACACGTTGTATAGTTACTATTGTCGACTCTTTACGTGACCTGACAGCTGGCCTATTTTTAGGAAAGAGAGGTCAAAGAAGCCAAAGAATCATCATTGCCATTTAACGTGGCAACGCTGCCACTCTTTTGGGCACTTTTCCCACTGACAGCGATGCTGGCGAAGTTTTTGATGCCCAATGGGTTCTTCCCTTTCTTTTTTACTTTATATACTTGTACACAATAGGTATATATATATATAAATTTGTGTTAGATTGAATATTGCGTTTTTTTTTTTAATAATTAAGGTTATATCTATATTACATTCAACAAAACATAATAACAGACATTAAAAAGGCCAATCACTTCATTACAATATACATTCTCAAGCTTTCTAAAGAGTAATTTCAACATCAACAAAGAATAATCTATCAATCTCTCTATACACTCTTAACACACAAATTCAAAAGCGACTCCCAACATTTTTCAAAGCAGCTGCAACCACAATTTCCTTCAAAACAAACATACTTGCCTCCCTTAATGAGCCGCTGTGGATCCGACATAAACGGCAGACAGTCAACCGACTATAAATCAACTCGGTTGCTTTGCATAACAACCTGGGACAATAGCAGTTTGTGCTGTGTGCCGTGTTGCAGTAAGCGCTGACTTGTGGAGAAAAATTGCTGCTGTTTATCTGGATCGAAGCGGGTATTCTGTGGAAGATTAGATTGTAGATATTTCAGGATTATGATATCAGTTTTATACTGACTGATATTTTTTTTTAGCATAGTGCTGCCCTATTCGATCAGTGGTGGCCTCTTAAAACTGTGAAGGAAAACATCGTAAGGAAACCGGCATGTCCTAGAATCAAAAATTCGAAGGTATGTGAGATCTACCATTTCGCACTGGGCGCACATGGTGGATTACGTTCTACTCTCTGTTACTGAGAGGAGGCCTGTGTACCAGTAGTGGGAATATTATGGGCTGATTATGATATTTTGAACCAAAGTAACCGACACAGCCCGAAGAATTGCCAAATTTAAGTGGCAGTGGGCAGGGCACATTGCTCGCAGAACAGATGGCTGATGGGGCCGAAAAGTTCTGGTGTGGCGACCGCGTACCGGAAGACGTAAAGTTGGAAGGCCTCCCACAAGGTGGACAGATGACTTTGTGAGGGCCGCAGGAATCCGCTGGATGTGGGAAGCACAGAACCGGTCGAAGTGGCGGAACTTGGGGGAGGCATATGTCCAACAGTGGACGTCTTTCGGCTGAAATGATGATGATGATGATATTTTTAAATAGTTGCGAATTTTGAGGGTGGGCATTCAAAGGCGACGATAGGTACTTAAGCACCAAGTCCTGTCGATCTATTGTGTTATAATCTCACCGAGAAATCTCGGTGAAATGAGTTATAAGGGACAGTGTCAATGATGTCAATCACGAGAACCAGGTAAAATAACTCTCACTTCAAGCTCACATCAGAGGAAATTCTCGTAGTTTTCTAAACGTAAGTAGAATGCATAAGTTATTAAATCTGTCAAAAATACAATCAATTTTATTTACATACATCTTTGATATAAATTTTCGCTAATAAGAGATTGAGACTACAATTTGAAGTACGAGAATTGGCCTACAGTTTTCACAGTGAAATGTTAACAGAATAAACCCGGCCGAGCTGTATTGTCACTCTCAAAGCAAGACTGGTAAATAGCACTGACAGTTTTGTCCACCAAACTTGCTGACGCTAATCTTTTCAGCGCGACTGAAGCTTTTCTCGCAGAAGCTAAATAAACTTGATTACTTTGCCAATCCAAGCATCGTTTTTCTGTGGACTAGTTCCGACAGTTGACATGGTTTTGAAAAATGCACTTATAAGTCAATATTATGTTTATGTTCCTTCATTTGTGATCGTCAGAAACCCCTTATTTCTAAATACACTATTAATCAGAGCCTGATTAATTTGGATGGTTGTTGTTTATCTATAGGTAGACAAAAACTTGCTTGACTTGTCTGGGTAAACAACGCCATGAATGTTGTGGAACTGTCTAAATAAAATTGATCCCTAATCATCATCATTTCAGCCGAAAGACGTCCACTGTTGGACATAGACCTCCCCTAATTTGGGGGGGTTTGCCATAATTGCCACACTTGGCAGGCGGGTTGGCGATCGCAGTATGGTGGTGAAATGCATAGAGAACGCTGCTGCCCATTCTCTAGTAAGTCCCTTTGTCGCCTCTTACGACACCCGCGGGAAGAGATGGGATGGTGCTATTCTTTACGTCCGGCACCCCACGGACCCGCGAAGCGATCCCTACTAATAGCGTATTAAGCAATAACCCTTCCGGGAAAGCTGGATGCGATGACGTAGCCCGGGAAATTCAAGTGTTCTTACGTTTTTGCCATTTGATAGTCAGTATCAGTTTGTATGTTGATTTAAATATGATTTGCGACCTTAAAACGTATGTATTTATGGAATTAAAATATCCTCTAAGGTCAGTTAATCCTAATCATAAATTACTATTTCATGAAAGTGATATTACTCGCGCTTCCAATACGTACTTCATTCAGTGTCCGTTTCCATGGTGCGGCCATGGCAATACATTAAAAAAAATCCACTATGATTTTGTAAAAATTGTGAAAGTTGATTCCCAAAACCATACATTTGTCAAAGTTATGGTTTAAAAGATAACGTGGTTCTCCGCGTTTCAATGGCGCAGCTACGTTCCATCAGCCTTTTAACTTTTTAACCAAAACTTTTACAAATGTATGGTTTTGGGAATCCAGTTTTACACATTTTTACAAAATCTTGGTCTTTTTTTTATATCTCCGTGGCCGCGAAACTGAAACGGATACCTTCCTTCATTATCTTTTCTTTTCACAAGTATCTTTTCTAAGTTCAACCCCTCAGTTTCTGTTTTTAATTAAGTCTGTGTTATAGTGAATCGGCGCCATTGACTCAGCATACTGCTTCCAACAGGGAACGATAAATCAACCCCCTCGCTTTACATAACAAGCAAGGACAATAGCGTTTTGTGGCGCATTTTCTGTGCTTTACCTAACTGACGTAGAAGACAAATGGCGTGTGTTTAATGTTCTAGAAGTCAATATGTACTTTTTTATTTGATGTTGTCGTCTGAAACGGGAGCTTTGCTTTCCATTTGTGGTGACCCCATTGCCACTGCACTAAGTTAATTCAGAGTTCTTTTATTTATCTGTGTGTGTATTTAACAAAACGCAGCACAACAATATTTTGCAGTTGTGGAAGAGGTCAATAACGGTTCCGATGTAAATGTACAGGCGCCAGCACATCAAGCTACCCCAATCTGTCGAATTTCTTTTATAGAATTTCATCTTTATTACCTACATAAACATATGGTTCATGTTCAATTGGGAAAATTTGACAGCTTGATGTGCTCAGTCTGTACAACCAACATTGCTTGATGTTGCTTTGAAGCGGACGCATAGGCCATAATATTCTACTGGACAATTCTAACAACAGCACCAAATCTTGACTAAATAAACGGCTAAGAATCAAGTATTTTTAATACTACATAGTAGTCAAACTATGTAACTACGCTGGTGTCGGAAGTGTGGGTACACACTCCCACATTTTTCCGTCAGTAGCATAGTTTGAAGTAACTTACTACATGATAAATATCCGTAGTTACCTTCGTATAAAACATCTCAATTAGTTGGAACTGTGCGCCCACGCTTAAGACGAATAAAGTGTCATTTTCCGTCAAGTAACATCGTCGGGTTTATGTAAATAAAGCCTAACAACGTAGTTTGAAGTATCGTGTAATATACTGCCTATACATAACTACCTATGTACATATTTTCAAGAACCGGGGAGTTTGTAACGCAGCAGTTTGTAAACAAGGTCACGCCGTACGAAGATTATGACACCTTGTAAAATTGTTGAAGTTGCAACAGGATTGGGATTTAAATGATTATGTTTGAAATTATAGGCATATCTACATAAAATGATTACGAATCTTATGGTGCAGCAAGTGGCGCCGCCTCGATGTGTTACGAAGTTAATGGAATCACCGAAAAGGTCGGATAAGGATGACACTGGCTGGTTCCAGTCAGTATAGTAGAGCGTCGTATCAATGATCGCGTGGTGGGTGTCCTCTGATGACAGGAGAGTTGTCAGGGGAGGCGCTGTCGTGTCACGTCCACGACAAACTGCTAAATATTTCGGCACAATCCTGCTGATATTCAAACTGCAAAAGCACTAATACCATGACCACTTCTGATAAAGGCTCTCCTGCGCCGTTATATCGCGGAAACTATAAACATAAATTTTGTACTTGATTCTAGACCCCCCTAGCATAGAAATATATCACCGGCTTTATTAAAACATGCTGTTTTATAGAAGAGTATAAAGACCCACCTGGTCAAAATGTATGGGACTGTTATAATTTTTATAATCGACGAAAAATTTCAACGATTTAACAATTTAGTATTATGTACTGAATCTACGGTAGCAGGTTCCGCTTCGATGTACAGACGCCAGCACATAAAGCTACTCTAAACTGTCAAATTTTCCCAATTGAACCTGAACCTTAAACATATGTGATAAAGTTGAAAATCGATCAAAGAAATTTGACAGATTGGGGTAGCTTTATGTGTTGACGTCTCTACTTGCCATCCTGTGTAGCCTTTAATGGGTGAGTGAAGCTATAATTAGGTGAATAGCTAAGGGCAGATTTCACGGGTAAGTTAATCTATGATTAAGTAGAGCTTAATCACAAGTTAGAATACCGGTTAGCTTTGCTTTAATTAAAGCTTGTGGCATCATGTATGTATGCTTACAGTACACCTCTGCCCATTTCGCCAGTTATGTATTTAACCATTTATGTACACATACAGGATAAGTTTTTATCCAGTGCGCAAACTGTAACCATGAATTCAGCATATCATTCTAGACCCCCCAGTACAGTAATTTTTCGTCGGTTATACAAATAAAAATCAGCTGTTTCATAGAAAAGTAAAGCTGATTTTTTTTTGTATAAACGACGAAAAAAATTTGCGCTGGGGGGCCTAGAATGATAATGTGGATTCATGGTTACAGTTTACGCACTGGATAACAACTTATCCTGTATATTTAAATAGACAACGTTCACATTCAATAAGGCGCTTATGCAGTAAAATATACTTGATCTTTATCAAATACCTCTTTTGTAAAACCTTTAAAAGGAAAGTGCAGTGTAAGTAAGTTCCTATGAAAAAAATAAGTTTTATCAGGAAGAATTGGAACGATGGAAACTTTGACGTTTATGTTTTGGATTGTGATAAGTCACACGTTAATCGTGACTGTAACAACGATTCCGTAGCGTACCTAATTGTTATGTTTGTCGGTAATACGTCAGTCACTTGATTCACTAATCGGAAGGTCAGCGCCACCAAGTGGCGTTCAAGAGAGTCTGCAAAGTAATGCTCGACCAGAATTAAGTTCAGTATTTCAGTGGCAGTCAAGCAGTGAACATGTTTCGAACTGTCACGCGTTCCGTATAGTTGTGACGTGTACCTAGACTGGGCGATACGCTAGTGTGATTAATTTGTTCGTAAATAAAAAAATGATTTGAACTGCAAACGGTTTTTCTATTACGCAATAACCAACACTACCCATAGTACAACCACACGCGTACTCAAAATATGACTGATAATAACGAGGGCCGATGCCTGCCAAGGGTAAGGGTTGTTTGAAATAGATACCGCCGCCCTGACACACAGGCTACTGAGGCAACACGGGTGGGTTTTAGTCAGTAAAAGTCTGACACGCCCTCCTGCTCCACCCAGAGCGGGAAAAGTTATTTGATGATTTCCCACCCAAAAAAAAAAAAAAACATGTTAATACTCTAAAAACTTGGATAGCTGTTAACTCTGCGTCGAAGCGAGAATTGTTATTGAACACCTATTCAAACTCTAGGGAAACGTTTAGCTTTCATACCTACTACTACCTACTCGTTATTCCCTCAATGGACTTTAGATCTAATCTTATATTATTGTCCAATGCTGATCGCTTAAAATACTTCTGCCCTGCGAAGAAATTTTTCTTAGGTTATCAAAAATGATCCACAAAGCTAAAGTTCCAATTTCAAAAACTGACATGAAAACCAAGTTGTAAGTTTTGTATTAAGAACTTATTTTTGTTGGCAATAAAGTCCTAAATACCGAAAATTTGCTCAAAGTTTAGGCCAAAAATTTACTTAGGTCTATCTAGTTTTGTAACAAGAGGGTGTGTGATAACATCGCCTCATGAATCTCGTAGTTGCTTTTACGACACGATAAAGAGATGCTAATACCTCTACTTAACTCGTCTGCTCCAATAGCATCGATTCTTCGATAAAGTACCCTCAAGTTGCAAGCAATCTAAGTTACTGAACTGAATAGTTTGCTTACTTCTATGTGAAGAATATAAGTTGCATCCTAACTTTAGTTTTAGACAGGAAAAATATATGTTAAGTTTCACAATGCCACACTATGTTAAAGTATCGTTGTATGTTTGGAGTATAAACGAATTTTCTATACTTATTAAAATGTGCTTCGTTGTTGTAATATCAGTGTTGGCAAGCCAAGAAAATACACATAATCTAATTGAAATGAAAACACCCATGCCTTGCTTAAAGAGTCATCAAGCCGTATCTATCTTGGAGATTAACACTACTTAATTCCGTGAATAAGCTGCACTAGTCTAAGCTGCACTATACTGTCGATGAACTCACTTCCCAGCCTAGGGTGCATCGTCACAGCTATTGGTGTTCTAACCTCCCTATTCTACAAACAGATGTCACAGAAACATCCAACCACTAAACCAAAACAAATATGAACCAAAGCTAAAACTAGAGCTACGAGTAGCACACTAACGAATTTCCAAACTTCGTTCTAAACAAATCACCATCTATTCGAGCTCGACTCCGAAACCTGGCAATTCATTTAAAATCGATTTTGTTTCAAGAGTAAACTCCATTGTGCTTGTCACTAAATATCGAGAACAGAAAATCTATTCTAGCAAAGAAATGGAGCCTACTCCATACTGATATTGCCAATATGCAAAATTAATTCTATCTGTACCTTACTTTTATGGATTTCGATGACAGAACGATGATGAAAAAGAAACCTGTTTTTTTTTTTACCGAGATAACACCACTACCATAATCAAGTACCAGCATTGTAATCGTTGCTTGATTTTTTAACGGGTAAAATAATAGATAATCTTCTAAAATGCAAGTTTTGCTTTTCAGAACGCAGGACAACATTATCTTATTTCTAGAACGCATTCGTGTTTTGTACAATCCTAGAGATGTCCCACACCTTTCTAAAAGAGAATCGTTTTTTTTTTAAATTAAACCTCATAATATCCAAAAAGCCTCTTAGACGTCAACTTTTACTAGAAATATATATAAATTGATAATTCCTCTTGTGTGTTACGACCCACATATTTTCACTCGCGATCACAAAATTTGTCTCTAATCCGATACTCCGGATAGAGTTTCGATTTTAATTGCATGTTGCATAATTATATTAACCACTCCTTCGGTTTGCAATATACAATACACAGGTGATACCGCACCACAATGACAGCGCGTGTCAGACTGCCTGAACTAATCATGGCTACTACGTACATAGTTACGGTTTTTTTTTTTTTTTTTTTTATAGTTACGGGTAAGGAATCGTTAAGGGGTCATAGTGAATTCAGGCCCTGGAATATGCAGTGAGACTGGGGGTTCCGGGAAAGACGCAAATTAGTTTTTTATCGTATTTTTCCGTCATTTAATTTTTACAATGGTTTCATAATTAATCTAAGAATAAACAAAAATTGTGATTATAAAATCTTTAGTAGGTACTTATCATTTTATTAAGTTACTTTTCAGGTACTTAAGCGTTCGAAGTGGATCTTCTTCACTTCCCTTCATATTGTATCCTAGCCGTCAGAGGCGAGTGAATTGCAATTAAAATCCAGTCTACCGCCTGCAATTAACAGTAATTGTTATGTGCATAATAATATGGCGATATTAATTTTACGATGGCAAACGTTATTTATATAACGAAATACGGACGATGTATTACGTTCCGTTTACGACTATTTGGAACTCGGTATGTTCGATAGACGGGAACTAATTGTGAAAATTTGAGTAGTGTGTTTATTCCAGGTAGCTGACGAAATTTAAATTTTCTTACGTTATTTGCAATTTGCAGGTGACGAAACAAATAATAATATAGTTTTACAGGAATTGAATCATTACAATCGTCATCAGTTCAATTTAAATCCCATTGAATAAATTTCACATGAAATAGTCATTTAATTTTATAAGTACTTGGAGGGTTTTACTAATGATTTTAATGATTTTAATTCTGTAAATACACATGGCTGTGGGTAGGGCACATTGCTCGCAAAACATATGGCCGATGGGGCAGAAAGGTTCTGGAGTGGCAACCGCGTACTGGAAGACGTAGAGTGGGAAGGCCTCCCACAAGGTGAACCGATGACCTTGTGACGGGCGCGGGAATACGCTGGATGTGGGAAGCACAATACCAGTCGACGTTGAGGAGCTCGGGGGAGGCTTATGTCCAAAAGTGGACGTCTTTCGGCTGAAATGATGATGGTGATGAAATACACACGTGGTATGATAGTGAAACATATTTTGTTCAACATACAGTTGGACAATGACCTGCAAATTACAAAAAACTTAAGAAAATTTGAATTTCGCGGGTTGCCCTGGCAATTCCCCTTTTTTTTGGATGGGAACTCATCAAATAACTTCTCCCGCTCTAGGCGGAGCGGGAGGGCGTGTCAAACGTTTACTGGCTAAAACCAAGCCGTGTTCCTTCAGTTGCCTGTGCCAGGGCCTACCGTGGCCCTGACTCTGCCAAAAAATCCGCAAACCTGGCAGGACGACGTAAACAGTGCACTCTCAATGCTTACGGATTGGTTTACGGCAAATAACCTAGTACTTAATGCCAAGAAGACAAAGTGTGTAAAATTCGCCTTACCGAATGTTAGAAATCTTGGTCCAAACATCGTGTTAGATAAAGAGGTGCTTGAAACCGTAGACTCGACAGTTTTTTTGGGCATAACAGTAGATGCTAAACTTCAGTGGGGCTCACACATATCAAGCCTAGCGGGAAGGCTCAGTTCGGCCGCCTATGCCGTTAGAAAAGTAAGACAGTACACTGACGTTGAAACAGCTCGGTTAGTTTATTTCAGTTATTTTCATAGCGTTATGTCCTACGGCATTCTGTTGTGGGGCAAAGCCGCTGATATTCAAAATATTTTTGTTCTTCAAAAGCGAGCTGTTCGAGCAATTTACCAACTGGGTGCTAGAGTGTCCCTAAGAGATTTTTTTAAAGATATCGGTATTCTCACGGTGGCATCGCAATTCATATTCGCTAACATCTTATATATTAGGCAAAATATACACTTATACACTAAAAACAGTGATATTCATAATATAAATACTAGAAATAAGGATAAACTACGTGCTCCCTTTCACCGGCTTCATAAGGTTCATAACTCATTTGTTGGGCTTGGTATAACCTTTTATAACAAGCTTCCCTCTTCTTTGTTAGATTTACATTTTAGTGCGTTTAAAGCCAAAGTAAAATCCAACCTTTGTTCTAAGGCATACTATTCTATTAACGACTACTTAAACGATAAGAATAGTTGGTCGCTGTGATTAACTCAAGACAATGTTTGTGTTCTTTCACCAGAATTAGCTTACCTACTGACAGGTTGTATGAATTACATTCATATACTTAATTGTTTATTTTATTAGACTCTTTAAATCATTTTATTTTTTACTATTGTATTGTACAGTATCAAGTTCTTCTAACTGAACAGACAGCTGTGCTGCTGGGGAGTTTGTTGCGCCACTTCTTCTTCCCAGCTAAAGCACTAGGAAGTGTCGAAGGGTGGGCGTTTTGGGGGGACTGTCTTATGTTTTATTTTTTTTTGACGTTCGAAAAGTGCTGACTCTCAGCCTAGTTTGAATAAATGACTTTTGATTTTGATTTTTTTTTTGGTGGCATACGCTTTTTTTTTTTGAAGTTTGGAAGTCATCAAATAACTTCTCCAGCTCTGGGTGGAGCGGAAGGGCGTGTCAGACTTTTACTGACTAAAATCCACCCGTGTTCCTTAAGTTTCCTGTGTGCCAGGAGCCACGGTATTTCTTTCGAACAACCCGCACCCCTGGCGACTTAATTGTTAATAGAAATCAAAGGTAATTAGTAATAAGTCAGCGGGGCATTATAGCGCCATTTCATGAATAAAATAACTTGTTTTGTCATTATTAGAGACCAAATATGAAGCTGGGCGTTCCTGTAATATGCCTGCCTTTCCATTGAAAATCATAATGAAGGCTTGGTAATATCAATGGCTGCTGTATAAGGCCTACATATTTTAATAGGCTTTAATTTTGGTAATTATGTTTAACACAAACTGATTAATCTCGTTATAGGTAATGTAGAGGTATGAGGAACCGGGTGTAAAGCACACTCATAATCTATAGAAAAGGGAGGATCCTCTGACCAGATGAGTGTTGTGTCTGGTGGGCAACTGCCCGATGGTTGATGTCGGGATATTGTAAATATACGAGTCGCGCGGTAAATTCAAATTGCGCGATGTAGGATTTAGTGTTTGATGCGTAGCGTATGCACGTTGCGTTGTAGATGCAGTCTGTCTATCTTTATGCTGGTTGTATCGCATGATCCGAAATAGGAAGACAGTTCAAATGACCAGAATAAGTAATTCTATTCCCGCTTTAAATATAATATTTTGTGTGATGAACAAAAAGGATTTAGGAAGGGCAAAGGTATAAACATGGCTATTTACGATTTGCTCAGTATAATTATCGGAAATGTTGATAAGAAACTGCCAATTTGCGCAATCCTGACCGATATGACAAAAGCTTTCGATTGTGTCCATCACGCAACCCTGATTGATAAGCTTAACATCTACGGGATACGGGGAAATATACTTAGTCTTATTATATCATATTTAAGTGACCGTAAACAATATACAGAAATTTCTAAAATTTGCACAAACACTAAGCGTGAAAAGAAATATATATCCGAAGCAAGAGTTATCAGACATGGTGTACCTCAAGGTGGAGTACTTAGCTCACTTTTGTTCCTGTTATACATAAATGACTTACCGCACCACATTGAACATCCAATGGTCTTATTTGCGGACGATAGCACCGCACTTATTAAATGTGCAGATATAAGTAAATACGAACAGGACATAAACAATACACTTAAAGACATTGTAAATATAAAAAATTAGAAACACGCTTTCATAAACTAGGTGCCAACCCCGTTGGGCGATGCGTTTGTTTTAATCCACGTCAAGTTGTTTTTTTTTGTATGTTCTTTTTGGATTGTCATAACAAATTCAATATTAAATTAAAATTTGAAGGGTCCCTCCATAGTGATGCTGTCTGTTAACATACCATCATGCCTTGTTTCCCCGAAAGTTGGGTGAAGAATGTACGTACAATACACCCATATTTCGCCAGTTATGTTTAAAACACATGTAATAGGGGGCGAGCCTATTGCCATCAACAGGCCACAAATCCTGACTCCTTCAAGCCCGGCTGACCATACCTTATATTGTTTTGCCAAACTTAATCTTACATTGTAATTTTTTTTGTGTTTATTTGTGAGCTCTTAATCATCACTGATACATGAAGCACGCTATTCATGGTTAAGCTTCAAAAATGTGACTGGCAGAGAGGAACGCTCGCACGTGATATACAGGACATGTCTTAGTATGGGTGTCAGACGTTCGAGCAAGTTCTAATCTATGAATGTAGGTTTATGAAATAAAAATTTATTTCCCTACGTAAAAAGAAAACCGCCGCATTTTAGCATTCCCAAACTGAAATTCAAATGAAATAAATATTCAAAGCCAATCATAATTCTACAACCACCTTCGTATTAGTCACTTAAAACAAACACATTCCAATCACACAAATACACAAACAAATCGTTCAAACACAGAGGAACCACACATTTGTGTCATCCAAACACGCAAACCGCTACTAAAATATTTCTGGCAATACAAACAAAGACGACCCCATTCTATAAGCCATCGACATAACATCACAAAAAGCAATTACTTGCTATATCGAACACGCACATTTAACACGCGTGGCGTTTGTCCTGACTTTGTCAAAAGCGAGTGGAATCGGCTTTTAAAAGAGATGGAAATAAGGGCCATTCAAAATCAATCAAAATTAAAAGCATTTATTCAAAATAGGTTGAGAATCAGTAGGTACTTTTGGGACGCCAAAATTACATAAGGCATTGCCCCAAAAACGACCATTCTGAACTACTTCCTAGTGCTTTAACTGGGAAGAAGAAGTAGCGCAACAAACGAAAGAAGCAGTGTGACCCTGCAGCTGTCTTTTCAGTCACAAAAACTTGATTCTATACAATCGTATGCAAAGGAATTAACATAACGAAAATAAAAAATTGCCACATGCTATACACGCCAATTA
This sequence comes from Polymixis flavicincta, assembly GCA_949987655.1. Lineage (NCBI taxonomy): Eukaryota > Metazoa > Arthropoda > Insecta > Lepidoptera > Noctuidae > Polymixis > Polymixis flavicincta. The sequence goes on from OX465180.1 coordinate 3,744,778, forward strand.
TACCACCAAAAACCTTGAAGAATATCTCAGCCAGAAATTAAAAAATATACGGTCAAGTGCATGGACTCGTACACGAAGGGTTCCATACCACTAGCGGAAAAACGCCGATTAAAACACGTCCCTTATGTGTAAATTATTATTCGTTTTTTGCAGGTTAATCACTAATTTATTGTAGTCAAGTAGTTAGGCTTAGAACTTGCTCGTTATGTGAAACGTCTGACACCCATGCTAGGACATGTCCTGTATCTCACGTGCGAGCGTTCCTCTCTGCCAGTCACATTTTCGAAGCTTAACCATGAATAGCGTGCTTTATGTCTCAGTGATGATGAAGAGCTCACAAATAAAAAAAAAGAAAATTACAATGTAAGTTTTAGTTTGGCAAAACAATATAAGATATGGACAGCCGGGCTTGAAGGATTCAGGATTTGTGCCCTGTTGATGGCAATAGGCTCGCCCCCTATTACATGTGACTTAAACATAACTAGCGAAATATGGGTGTATTGTACGTACAATCTTCACCCAACTTTCGGGGAAACAAGGCATGATGGTATGTTAACAGACAGCATCACTATGTAGGGACCCTTCAAATTTTAATTTAATATTGAATTTGTTATGACAATCCTAAAAAGAAAATACAAAAAAAAAAACTTGACGCGGATTCAAACAAACGCATCGCCCAACGGGGTTGGCACCTAGTTTATGAAAGCGTGTTTCTAATTTGGTGAAAAATAAAAGAGTGAAAAACATGTACATAAAACATAGAAAAATGCAGAGGTAACAAATGTCAGCATGAGCTGTACGGAATCAATAACCATCTGTCAGTAAATCTCGTGCATTTTGCTGGCTTTGATGTTTTGTATCTTTGTGTCGATTTTAATCAAACGACAGGATCGAGATAGGTATTGAATTCACTTTGTAGGCTCGTTGTTCACGACCACTCCACGTCCGGCACCAATCAGTAACCAGGATGCTGCAAAACTAATACTGAGTAGATTTCAGTACTCGCTATCTTTGACAGTGGATTTTAGTATATCAATTTAAGTAGGTACTTCCAGCATAGTCCACCATCAATCTTCACAGTGACATAGTGCCCTGTCGTATTTCCACCCTGCGCAATCCAGCGCACTATGCGATTATTTCAACGACGCAACTTTTTACAACTGTACTATTTAAGAGGTTATACCTATATACCATTGAAATAAATTCGTTCACTGTGGTGCCGGACATAAAGAATAGCACCATCCTATTTCTTCCCGTGTAGGTGTCATAGGAGGCGACTAAGGGACATACTAGAGAATGGGCAGCAGCGTTCTCTATGCATTGTACCAACATACTGCGATCGCAAACCCGCCTGCCAAGCGTGGCGATTATGGCAACCCTTTGCCGTCCAAAACCGGTTGAGGTAGCCGTGCGACGTCGTCTGACGTCTTTCGGCTGAAATGATGATGATGATTGAAATTAAATATTTTGGCTATCTCGTCGGTGATTTCAGTTTGTTGTAACACGTTACTTTTGAGTCTTGAGTAATGTACGTGAACAAAATGTTTTTTTTTTTACCAAATGGGCACTTAAACAATATTATGCTCGTGGCTAAATAACAACAACCGCACCTGTCGATCGAAAGTTAAGCTACACTAGCCGCGGTCAGTTCGTGGATGGGTGACTAACCATAACATTTCGGGACTCTTCTTTGCATCGGAAAGCCGTTATCCTTGGTCCCGGGTGGTTTTTGTACATCTTTCAGAGTCGTTACAGGTAGTCTAATAGCCAGTCTTACCTTAAGGGTTTATCGTATTACCCACTTACTGGGTTGTGGAGGTCAGATAGGCAGTCGCTCCATCTCAATTACTGGTATTCAGCTATATCTGATTAGACTGCAAGCCGACTCTAGCATAGTTGGGAAAAGGCTAGTCAAATTGATCTCAAACACAAACTCAAACTCAAACTCAAAGCATTTATTTCAATAAAACCTTTTACAGGCACTTTTGAATTGTCAAAAAAAATCGAAGTTGAAGCTAGGTGCCCATTACAAAACGTAGATCTCTATGGAGAAGAACGGGCAAGAAACACCAACACTCTTTTAAATCATGGGTATTACAAAATCTTGGGAACATTATTCTTAGTGCTTCTATATGTGAGAACAATGTAAATTAAAAAAAAAATTAGATTCAAAATAAGCCATGGCAGTTAGGAAACGACCAGTCTCAACTGACGGCGCCCGTTCACGAACTTGACGCGTGGATCAGCACCATCCAGCTCAACCATTTTCTAGGGAACCGAATGATCCAACACATGCGCCACTATCATTGAGACATTTAAGTGAGCATGACATACTCTCAACTACCACGCTTTTTCAAGTCAACGTACGTCAAAACAACATATTATAAGGATGCATTTTACTCACATTTACAACAAAAAATACGTAAGCTACCGTTTAATCGACCTTTGAAGTCCCAAGAACATTCCAACATTCATCTAGAAATAACCAGTGAACTTTTAATACAGCTGTAACTGCATAAACGTCAGAATAATATTAATTCTGCAGTGGGCACGCTGGGGAATGCAAAGCTACATAGTGGATGTAAGTGGACTCGGACTGACGACGTTAATATTTCATGTAGTGGGCCCCGTTTATCATTCTGTATGTTGTATTGTCTGGTCACAAGTGTGTTGTTTTTTTTTTGTTTCATTTCTTTATTCGGTAATGAAAATGGTATCTACAATTTTATCCTGAATTATTTTAAAACTTGCGACCCGCCCCTGCTTTGCACGAGTGTACGAGTTAACGCCGACAAACACTACGCCGATAGACTGAACACACAAGACTTTCGTCGACGGGACTCTTCACTGACAGGAGACTTAGCCGACAGGAGACTTCGCCGACAGGACTCTTCGCCGACAGGGCTCATCAGTGACACAACTTATCTCGGATAATCAGATTACAGTTAGATTATAATCTATCTCGCGAGATTATAAACTGTCAATAGATTGTGAACCATAACATACTGGTTACAATTTAACGCATTATTTTTCGGTAGATTATAATCTATCGAAGTGAAACCGATGGATAGTACCTTGCGCTATTACTAAATAGTCAAGTAACTGCCACTAATATGGAAGTTGCGCCTTTAATTTGCCTAATATTATTCGAATAAAACTATTATTACCAGCATGATTTTAGCGTTCAGATGTTGTCTGCTAGACATGCGTTGCCAGATCTGTTCTGCACTTTTCGCATCCAGGGTATTTTCGTTGCGTTGACCGTGTCCTGACTTTCTTTCTCTTACTAGTTCTGTTCAGTTCACATCCCACTACTGGCCAAATACTCTTCTCCATAACTTATGGCTAGGTTGGTCTAAATTTAATGTAGACTATTGCTTGAAATTTCCTTTCGCAGACAACAAAAAAAAAAAAAATACAGTGATCGGAATTTAGCTTCTGTATTAGGATGCTTTTCTTAAGTTCAGCAAAACTGACATAATCTCAATATATTAGGTCTTTACCTATGAAATTGCCGTTCTGCAGTACTGGCCATTTCAAATCAAAATAATTTTTGTTTGGCTAAGAATTCTAATTTCAAATTAATTTTATTATAAAAACATGGATTTTTTTTTCTAAAAGTAGTCATTTCTTTATTGATTAGTGTTACATTTTCATCGCATTTCAATCTTTTTCGTCATCATGGATACGTTAAAAATTCGAGTAATTATGGAATATGAGTACCGTCGTGGCAGCAACGCGGCACAAGCGGCACGCAACATCAACGACGTTTACGGAGCTAACACTACAAACCAACGCACCACCTGTTATTGGTTTGCTCGCTTCCGTTCTGGAAATTTCGACCTGAAAAATGAACCTCGCGGTCGTCCGAAGACTTTGGTCGACAATGACGAATTAAAGGCGATTGTGGAAGCTGATGATACACAATCTACGGCTGAATTAGCAGCAGCTTTCGACGTTAGCGTCAAAACAATATTGGTCCATTTGCGTCAAATTGGCAAGGTAAAAAAGCTTGACAAATGGGTGCCCCACGAACTCAATGATCGCCAGCGCGAAGTACGCGTCGAGACGTGCCTTGCACTGCTCAACAGACACACAAATGAAGGAATTTTGAACCGCATTGTTACCTGCGATGAAAAATGGATTCTGTTTGATAACCGTAAGCGCTCAGCAAGTTGGTTGGATCCTGGTTCAGCACCTAAACAATGCCCTAAACGAAAACTTACCCCTAGAAAAGTGATGGTCACTGTTTGGTGGTCTAGCGCCGGTGTGATTCATCACAGCTTCTTACCAAACGGGGTGAGCATTACTGCAGATGTGTACTGTGAAGAACTGAACACAATGATGGAGAAGCTGGCGCATCTCCAACCAGCATTGGTCAATCGCTCGTCTCCGATGCTCCTGCACGACAACGCGCGACCTCATACTGCACAGCAGACGGTCTCCAAGTTGCAAGAACTGGGGTTGGAAGCTCTCCGTCATCCGCCCTACTCACCAGACCTTGCGCCTACAGACTACTACTTTTTCCAGAATTTGGATAACTTCTTGGCGGGAAAAAAATTTAATACCCGAGAGGCAGTACAAAATGCCTTTGAAGAATTTGTTGCCTCCCGTCCAGCTGATTTCTTTAAGAAGGGCATCAATAAACTGCCACTGCGATGGCAAAGATGCATTGATTGCATGGGTGATTACTTCGATTAATACAAATAAAAAATTCATGAAAAAAATTCGTTTAAATTTTTTCATACAAAACGGCAATTTCATAGGTAAAGACCTATTAGAATCTTTATCTTCACGGTTCAGTCACAATACACTGGCCTTTCTAGATTTACTTAAAAATAAAAACGCGAACCTTTATTTTATGATAAAACGTAGGCTGAGCCACCGAACCATGAACAACGATTAGGTTCTATCAATTCAAAGCCTGAGTCTTGAGAATAAAGACCTAGGGTTTTACTTCATTAAACATGAAATGCCTATAATTGTTAGAGTTTTTGAAGTTTCTATAATTAGGTATTTTATAGGTTGGAGGTTCATTGATCTGCAACTTCTGCTGTGTTGCATCATAAGATGTATTTTCTTTTTTTTTGGTAATCTATTGTTTTCACTATTGTTCGAAAATATGAATAAAATAATAGAACATACCTTATGTAGGGCATCAACTGCCAAGCCTTTTATTTTTATTTTTTTACTATGTCGGTTTCCAGTGTAACTGGATGCAGCTGAATTCCTGTATGAAGCGACTGCCTATCTGACCTCCACAACCTAGTTGGGTAATATGATACTCCTTGGTAAGACTAGTTGTCAGACTTTCAGGCTTCTGACAACCAGTCACGACTGTCAAAGACCCACAAATGACAGCCGGGAACAACGGCTGAACATGTATTCCGAAGCACGGAGGGGTCATGGTAAGAGGTCACCCATTCACGGACAAACCGACTATGTTTTTTAATGAGTATGGTGATACCCTTTAAGACACTTGTTTCTATGAGCAGATTTTGAACATCTGTGTTTGAACTACACTGAAAAACCGAATAGGTTGTTTTAACCTTTTTTCAACCTTTATTTTAGGTTAATATAGCACCTACCGACGTGATTTGTTGAATTAACAAAATAAAAATTTTGTTAATTCTTTTTGTTGACTCTACTTCGTTAATATGTTGACTTGACTATATTATCAGTTAGACTTACTTTTAGATTCGAATATTGTGTCGTTTTAACCTCTTTTAGTGGTTGGTTTAACCTATTAATTTTTAACAATTTTTATTTTTGTAGAAATAAATGTCATATAATAGTTGTTTAAACATAATATTAGGTTAACGCAACTTACATGAAATCAACATTATGGAATTCAACCTATTCGGTTTTTCAGTGTAGATAAGAAATATCTGTGTTTCAGACATCAGCGCACATCCCCCTGTTGTAGGCGACACTTAAGCAAAAGACTTTGTTCGACTTCTATAGGTACATATTTATACGCACAACATTAAATTTGATCAAGTCGTTATAACAAAATAAAATAAAATAATAATTATAAAAGAATTGACAGAATGTAGGGGAATAATCTCAAATAAGTTGTGTAGTGATGGCCTCCGGTGAGTAGAGTGTAAATGAGTAGATATTTGAGGAACGTGAATAATAGGATAGTATAAGAGACTATTATACCGAGTATTGAGATAAATTAAATTATGTTCTTCAATATAATTATGTCAAACTATCTGACGGTTGGTTATTAAAGATTGATTGATGTTAGTAATAGTATATCGTGTCAAACATGCACATGATGTTATTTTGCTATATTATTATGCTTAATGATGTCACTGAGACAGTTTTTATGTAATATTTCTTCTGATACCTGATGTTGTATCTTAAATCTCTTAAGTTTGTAGTATTCATAAATATTTATGGATTTTTACCGCTGTCCCCTCGTCTTGGTATGTAAAAATGGCCACCCATCCACGTCCCAGCCGTGGCAAGCGTAAAAAGCTAGACCTGATCGATCGATCCATGCAGCTATAATTACTTAGCCGCAAACCACTTTTATAGGTATAGAAACTAAATATCCTTTCAGAAACACAATCCTAAAATCCACACACTACTTTAATTTTAATTAACAACTTCAATTAACTTGCTTCGCTACCAAAACGTTTCTATTACCTCTATATACCTAATACATTTTATGTATTTGCCATGTAGGTACTTGTGCCAAGCAAACAGAGTGGAGCCATAAAAAAAATGGGTGCAGAAGGTTGGCTTCACATATCGAGCGGAAATTCACACCATAATTCAAATAAAATAAATCTTGAATTGCTCCAACAGACTCTGTCTTACCACTGTCTCGCCCACAGAGTAGTAAAAAAAGGATACGAGTACCATCGACACGGAAAGAAGAAGAAGAACCCCACAAAGCAAAAAACAGAACCCCTCTTTGGTAATACACTTTCAATTACAATTCGAAGGATTTTCAAGGAAATTGCTAATTAATCCGTTGCTTCTTATGTTAGGGAAATTCGTCTGCTCGATATCGTAATAATACTATCAGTGTTGTTAAACTTACAAACTAAAAGTCATTGCCCTTGTGTGTTTCAATCACCCCACAGGGCTGTCCAATGTACTTAGTTCTACTAATATTATAAATGTGAAAGTTTGTATGTCTGGATGTTTGTTACTCAGTCACACAAAAACGGCTAAACATATTTGGATGATATTTGGCAATCAATCACGACATTCGTATGTGATTGCCGTGCAGATAGAAAACATTATTTCTAGTATATGCGAAACCTGAATAAAGTTTGTTCAGAATAAGGAACTGAATCGATTCCAATAGTTTTTACACCATGTTATATTTTTTCCCAATTTTTTAAATATTTTTTCAGTTATTACCAGTTAATTACAAAACAATTGCCATACGGTTAGGTACGGTCGCGGTCAAGAGTCCATTCTCATGCTAAGGATTATATTGCTATGACTAGCGGTCCAGGCCGTACCTACAGCTGTGTGTATAAGTGTATGTAACCAGGCCGCACACCACTGTCGTCGAAAGATACAAAAAACATACCGTCGCACAGAGTGCTCTGTCTCTGTCTGTACTGTGTTACGTAGTAACTACGTATGACCTTGGTCGGTTCATACGATCGCTAAAATTCACGTTCTAATATCATGTCTCGGTAGCTCGCAGCGTATTGTCATTGATTAAGAAACACATAAGTCTGGGTTCAAATCTCCTGATGAGACTTTTATTTTTCTTTTCAACAATAATATTCATCAGTTCTTTTATTATTCGTTATACGAGAATGTTTTTTTTTTAATTACTTATATTATTATTTAAACAAAGGATTAAGAATATTATGTGATTACAAAATGTTTATTCGTTATAATTTTATGAAGTAGGTATAAAAATAACTACTAATAACTTCTTGTTAACAGTTTATTTTCTCATAAAGAACAATTTATTGAAGTAAAGTAGCTAATTGGTGAACCATGATAATCAGGCTATTGTATCTTAGTAATATAATAATATTGTGCTGTAATTACTACTATGTGCGGTACTCGAAAGAAATCACATTTTTCTACGCAAATCTACCCACGTAAAAATAACGAATGCAGACAAGTTGTCACAATACAATTAAATGACTCAGTAGTACTACTACTGGAATAAATCTACTGCGAGTGAGTTAGTTCTCTCAAACCTCAAAGTTAACAAATCGTATTTAATAGGACTTATCGAAGTTATAGCTTAAGTAATCATTTTCATTACGAAAAGAAGATTGAAACTAAACCTCGAAATAATCCATATTACGGATATTTCACAATATTATGTTAATATTACTAAAATCAATAAAAGTCAATAATAATAAATATTTCTAATTTATATCTTAATGTTAATGTTTATGTTTTTTGAGCTGGTTTTCAATGCTGGCTGCAAACCTTCTGCGTGGAGTGCACGGCGCACGGTTTGGAAATATGTGTCGAATAATTTGGCAAAATGTCTTGTCTTTTTGAAACCACTTGTGCTGTCGCTTTATTTTATAAGCTGGGGTCTTCCCTTTGCTTTCGACGGGCAAGGCTACCCCCTTCCTCATATCTTTTCATCCACTGACTCACAGTATTTCACTAAAACAAAAAAGGGGTACTGTTAGGCTACTAAACAAAATACATACTAATATGTATTACTATTTAGAAACAAAATTATTTGAAATATAAATTTCACATAAATATTTAATCTAGGAAATAAATTTACTTTGAAATTTTATATTTTTCTTCTATTTAGACGTTTTGATATTTATAAAACGTTTAAAAAATAACTACAAGGATCAGCAGTTATACTTTAATTAAATAAGTGCTTAATAAAATAATTAAATCATAATACTCACACTCAGGCCGGTTTCATCAGATATTTGTGATATTTAAGTCCGCTTTTATGCAGCGCAATAATATTCGCTTTCATTTCTATTATTAAATTTGCTTACATTTTAAAATGAACTAGAAGACCGCTAATAGATTAAACACACGTCACTAGCACACAATAACAACCAACACCGTTCTATATGTCACGTCGAATGATTCGTAAGTTAACTATCATTTAAATTTATTTAGGTTTCTGTGGGTATATTGATAAAGTTTTACGAGTTTAGTGAACAAGGCGAACAGAACAAGAAACTATAGTCAAAAGCGATTTTTAAAACAATAAAAAGGCTAGCACACCGCGCGTGGGATTCGAACCCGAGACTCGTCGCACGAGGGCGCTAATCCAAGTACAGTAACCACTAAGCTATCACGTCATTTACTTTAACGGTTGAATTTATGAAATACAATCATTTGTAGACGTATGAGAGTGTGTGTGTCTACAGTATAGAAATTACTTAATATAAGAAGGTCGTAAGTTAAACCGTAGTGTCAATCTATTACTTTTTGAGATTGGTGCTCCGCTTTTGGATCCTACTGTACCTACTGCCTAATATTACCAATGAGCACAATACGACGCTGGACGCGCGGGCGGCGCGTGGGCCCTATGGTGACCATGTTTCTGTAGCCAACTAGGTAACTTATCAAGCTTATAACTTTGTGATTTTTCATGATACTGCTTTGAAATTTTATACATGGATTCTTTACAGAAGAATACTAGACACGTGTTTTGGGTTTCGCATATACAATACGGTTGTATAATATGTGTGTGTGCCCCAGTTTTCGCTTGTATGTATGGGGCTGTACTTCTGTACCTATCTATACTGTGGCGCAGTCGTAAGAACAAACTTGGCGAACAAATATTGGACTGTGGAATAGATTACATAAAATATTGCATTAAGGGATTACTCGGTTCGTTCAATAGGAGTATTGTATATCTGGAGATAGTATTGAGCTTAGTTATGTAGGTAGGAAAGGTTCCTTTGTCTTTGTAGAAAGACATAGATTTTTTGTTGTTTCTTGAGAAAATTACCACCATTCTGGACACTACCTATTTCCACCAAGATGTATGAGCTTGATAATACTGAATGTAGTTAGTAATAGGAGTTGTTGAAGGTAGTTTTTTCTGGTGAGATACTCTTTTTGTTACATATCTATACTAATAATAGGTCTTTACCTATGAAATTGCCGTTTTGTATGAAAAAATTTAAACGAATTTTTTTCATGAATTTTTTATTTGTATTAATCGAAGTAATCACCCATGCAATCAATGCATCTTTGCCATCGCAGTGGCAGTTTATTGATGCCCTTCTTAAAGAAATCAGCTGGACGGGAGGCAACAAATTCTTCAAAGGCATTTTGTACTGCCTCTCGGGTATTAAATTTTTTTCCCGCCAAGAAGTTATCCAAATTCTGGAAAAAGTAGTAGTCTGTAGGCGCAAGGTCTGGTGAGTAGGGCGGATGACGGAGAGCTTCCAACCCCAGTTCTTGCAACTTGGAGACCGTCTGCTGTGCAGTATGAGGTCGCGCGTTGTCGTGCAGGAGCAGCGGAGACGAGCGATTGACCAATGCTGGTTGGAGATGCGCCAGCTTCTCCATCATTGTGTTCAGTTCTTCACAGTACACATCTGCAGTAATGCTCACCCCGTTTGGTAAGAAGCTGTGATGAATCACACCGGCGCTAGACCACCAAACAGTGACCATCACTTTTCTAGGGGTAAGTTTTCGTTTAGGGCATTGTTTAGGTGCTGAACCAGGATCCAACCAACTTGCTGAGCGCTTACGGTTATCAAACAGAATCCATTTTTCATCGCAGGTAACAATGCGGTTCAAAATTCCTTCATTTGTGTGTCTGTTGAGCAGTGCAAGGCACGTCTCGACGCGTACTTCGCGCTGGCGATCATTGAGTTCGTGGGGCACCCATTTGTCAAGCTTTTTTACCTTGCCAATTTGACGCAAATGGACCAATATTGTTTTGACGCTAACGTCGAAAGCTGCTGCTAATTCAGCCGTAGATTGTGTATCATCAGCTTCCACAATCGCCTTTAATTCGTCATTGTCGACCAAAGTCTTCGGACGACCGCGAGGTTCATTTTTCAGGTCGAAATTTCCAGAACGGAAGCGAGCAAACCAATAACAGGTGGTGCGTTGGTTTGTAGTGTTAGCTCCGTAAACGTCGTTGATGTTGCGTGCCGCTTGTGCCGCGTTGCTGCCACGACGGTACTCATATTCCATAATTACTCGAATTTTTAACGTATCCATGATGACGAAAAAGATTGAAATGCGATGAAAATGTAACACTAATCAATAAAGAAATGACTACTTTTAGAAAAAAAAATCCATGTTTTTATAATAAAATTAATTTGAAATTAGAATTCTTAGCCAAACAAAAATTATTTTGATTTGAAATGGCCAGTACTGCAGAACGGCAATTTCATAGGTAAAGACTAATATTATAATGACCCGTGTCCCGTGTGACTTACTAGAGAATGGGCAGCAGCGTTCTCTATGCATTTTACCACCACTCTGCGATCGCCAACCCGCCTGCCAAGCGTGGCGATTATGGCAAATCCCCTCATTTTGGGGGAGGCTTAAGTCCAGCAGTGGACGTCTTTCGGCTGATATGATGATGATGATTATTATAAAGAGGAAAGATTTGATTGTTTGTTTGCATTGAATAGGCTCCGAAAGTACTGAACCGATTTGAAAAAATATTTCACTGTTGGGAAGCTACACTATCTCCGGGTGACATAGACATAGGTGACGTATATTTTATCCGCGAAATCGTATGGGAACCAGAACTACGCGGGTGAAACCGCGAAGCACTGCTAGTGCTTTATAATTACATGCGCTTCAAATCAAAAATATTACATACTACAACATCACGGCGGTAATCCCTAAAGGGTAAGGCCGAGGTGTACCTATCATAGTACCACATTACGCCAGTTATGTTTAAGTCCCATATAGGGGCCAGCCTATTACCATCCACCGGACAAAGATCTAGAATTCGGGCTGGTACTAAGAAATTCCTGTTGAATCACACTTTGGCCGACCTGGGAATCGAACCCAAGAACCATTCAGCTAGTCTAGCATAGCGTATGAATAAGCTCTTAGTCACAAACAGCAGCTACATGAGGCTCAAAATCTGATTATTCAACTTGAGACTGCAAATCTTACGGCTTCTTCAGACAGGCGTGACGCAACACATGTAGAATAATTTCCATAATTATTTCGTAGAAATTGTTTGTTCCTTTAACATCACTGCCTCGCTGAATTAAAGTCTATTCAATGAATTAGTTCCTATTGTTTGTTGTCAACGGTTTCTGCCTAAAACCCTAGCCTTCTTACTAATAAACACGGAATAAAATTACTACAGGAATAACAGAGGAATAACCATACATTTCTCCGCAGGAGAACCAAAGTAACCGACATAGCCCGAAGAACTGGCAAACTTAAGTGGCAGTGGGCAGGGCACATTGCTCGCAGAACAGATGGCCGAAGGGGCCGAAAAGTTCTGGAGTGGCGACCGCGTACCGGAAGACGTAAAGTTGGAAGGCCTCCCACAAGGTGGACAGATGACCTTGTCAGGGCCGCAGAAATCCGCTGGATGCCGGAAGCACAAAACCGGTCGAAGTGGCGGAGCTTAGGGGAGGCCTATGTCCAGCAGTGGACGTAGTGGACGTCTTTCGGCTGAAATGATGATGATGATGATGAACCATACATTTTAATAGGTTTAAACTTGAAATAACTTTATTCTGTGTTTAGTAGTAAGAGGGTTATACCATTGACAGGTGGTGTCGGTTAGGGTTAGGTATATTATAGTATGAATGAGGATGGATACTATAATATAATAATTACTCATCTACGTTCTCGTTAACTTGCAACAAATAATCTACTATCGCTTCTCCTAATCACAAAGCAATTTCGGGTACAGTCAACAACTACGTTAATTCGCGAAATAATTACGTTGGTACTAACTTACACTACAATTAATTACTTTAGTTGCATTCTGAAACAAATGCAACATGTTGTAGATTATACACAGACGTGTAATTGTGGATGTTTAAATATTTAAGCAAAGGAAAGCTTGGACTTAGTAGCAGAGTTAGTGATAAAGTATTCTCGTTCTATTTCGTAGGTTTCAGCGATTGCGTCTTTACTAAACGTGTTAGTTTTAATAACAACATGACGCTTTATTTCCTCGAAGGGTTGGGCAGATCTGTACCTATAGCCCACCCACATTTCGACATGTAATAGGGTGCAATACTATTACAATCAACCCGATACAAATACAGTCTAGGGGTTACTACTGAGACGTTTCAGATAGAAACCCCAGTATCACTTTTTACACTCGACCTGGGAATCGAACCCAGGACCTCATGCTCAGCAGTAGCGCTAGTTTAAGAATCTTTTTTATTAGTTTCTTCGTTATTGATATCAACAAGTTTAAAAAAAAACTCCCTTTCAGCTGTCAGAACAGTTCACAGTAAGACATGCGCATTAGTAACATTAAAACATTACTGGTTAACCAAACTAGCGTTATAACAGGATTTGGGGAATTTCTTTGTCTACTGAAATAGGAAAACCATCGAAATTCACTATGTATAAAAATTTCACAATCGCTTCGTCGAATTTGGAAAAAAAAAAATGAGAAAAACAAATGCATTTATTTTAGCAGCTATATTTATATCGTCATTGCTCAATGTTGATACAAAATGGAATCATCAGTTGTCAGTAGACCTGAAGAACGAAAGTGTAGGAAATATTAAAAATTAGTCGCAAGTTATTATATTTTTCGTGAGAATTATCTCAGTTGTACAGTCAGTCTCAAAATAAATTTATATTGGAAGAGTCATGAGTGCGGCCTCTCAACGAAAAGCAAGTGTGAAGTTGGCGCGCGTCGACAAAGTCTGACGTTCTTGCGAGTCGACGAGGACGAGTTGAAGCTCTTTTGGCCATTGGACATCGTACGGATAACAAGTGCCTAAAAACTGTCCAACGTTTTGTTTTACAATTTTGTCAAGTTCCTTTAATAACCTAAAAATCTTCAGGGTTTTACTTCTCGCTCGCAATACACGTTTATGCCCAATATAATGTTCAACGGTAAAGAATCCAGCTCCAATTGGCCTTTTGTATATACAGGAATTCATTTCTGCAATTTCTGTTGTATGATATATTTTATGGTAAGACACTGATACAATATAGATAATTATGGATAGAATAAGAAATGATTACATAAGAGGAAGCCTGAAAGTGGCACTGATAACTGAAAATTAGTGTGTAAATCAGCTGTCATGGTATGGGCATGTGATACGGAAAAATGATTTTTTTAAAGATATTGGTATTCTCACGGTGGCATCACCCCCCCCGAGTGGCTTCCCGCGTTGTCGTTGCGGGGGGGCTCAGTAACCGTGGTCTCCCACCCACGGTGAAGCCAAGAGGAACCCAAGGGTGGGGCCGCTCGTCAGGGCTTTTGCCTTCAAGCCATTGACGTAGCGGCCAAAAAGTAGGTTGCGGTGAGGTGCACCGCAGCTGAGGTGGGCAGCGATGTCGAATGGGAGGCATCGCGGCTGAGGGTTACGGGCTGCGGTAGAGGAGGAGTGCTGGTGCTTCTGAGCAGCGCTCTTCCCTTCCGTGGCCTGGACGGGGCCGCCAACGTTTGATGGCGGACGCGGTGGGGCCGCAGGGGAAGACGAGTGTCGGTATAGCGTCAGCCGCTCTCCCTATCCCCTGCGGCCGAAAAGTGGTAGACGGGACGGCGCGTTGTGTTCCACACGCGCGCCGTCAAAGATGTCAGCAACCACAGGTGGGGTCCGCAAGGGCCGATGCCTGCCAGGGGTGCGGGTTTGTTCGAAAGAGATACCACGGCCCCTGGCATACGGGCTATTGAGGGAACACGGGTGGGTTTTAGTCAGTAAAAGTCTGACACGCCCTCCTGCTCTACTCAGCAGCAGGAGAAGTCATTTGATGATTGCCCACCCAAAAAAAAAAAAAAACGGTGGCATCACAATTCATCTTTGCTAACATCTTATTATATTAGGCAAAATATACACTTATACACTAAAAAAAGTGATATTCATAATAATAATACCAGAAATAAGGACAAACTACGTGGTCCCTTTCACCGGCTTCATAAGGTTCATAACTCATTTGTTGGGCTTGGTATCACCTTTTATAACAAGCTTCCCTCGTCTTTGCTAGATTTACATTTTAATGCGTTTAAAGCTAAAGTAAAATCAAATCTTTGTTCTAACGCATACTATTCAATCAACGACTACTTAAACGATAAGAATTGTTGGTCGCTGTGATTAACTCAAGACAATGTTTGTGTTCTTTCAACAAAATTAGCTTACCTACTGACAGGTTATATGAGTTACTCCATAGCATTGTTTATTTTATTTGACTGTTTAAACCATTTTTTTTTAATTTTTATTAATGACATTTCCATTTTTTGATGAAATTTTATTACTTACTTATTATTGTAGAGAATCAAGTTCTTCCAACTTATCAGACAGCTGTGCTGCTGGGAAGTTTGTTGCGCCACTTCTTCTTCCCAGCTAAAGCACTAGGAAGTGTCGAAGGGTGGGCGTTTTCGAGGGACTGTCTTATGTAATTTTGACGTTCGAAAAGTGCTGACTCGCAGCCTAGTTTGAATAAATGACTTTTGATGTTGTTTTTTGTTTTTGATTTTGTGAATTTTGAAAGAAATATTTTTGTACATCACATAGTAGCCAGGTACACTAACAAAAAGTTGAAATAAAGAGTATTTATTTTAACTGTACCAGTTAAAATGCATAGCCATTTGTGTGACGCAGTGTTACCAGCACGGAAATAAAACACCAATTTCAGTCTGTAATCGATTAGATAATCAATTAAGGTAACCAAAAAAAAGTGTTTGTCTGCAAAACGAGCACTGATCAATCAATACTGTATCCGAAGATTAAACTCTTTTTCATTGTTTTAAAATAAAACAGTCAAAAACTTTAATAATGTTTTAGCATTATTTTTTGTAGATTATAATAACGTTTCTATAAATCGATTATTATTTTTTGTCAAGTGAAATTAGCCTAGTTTGAATAAATGACTTTTGATTTTGATTTTGAAGAAAACGTCATGAGGAAAGTTTTGAGTACGAATGTCGATAGCTTTTAGTATGGGAAGACCAAATTAACGATGGATGGACTGTGTGAATGCTGATATGGTTAAAAAGGGTGTGACTACGGAGATGACGACTAATAGAGAAGTGTGGAAGAAAAAGACATGGTGCGCCAACTACAAATAAATTGGTATAAAGGCGGGAGAATAATGACGACATAATTATATACACAACTAGAAGCGCTCCGCGGTTTCACCCGCGGAGTTCCTGTTCCAAGGGAATACGGAGATAAAATATAGCATAAGTCACCCAAGGATAGTGTAGCTTCCCAACAGTGAAATATTTTTTCAAATAGGTTCAGTAGTTTCGGAGCCTATTCAATGCAAACAAACAATCAAAACTTTCCTCTTTAGAATAGCTCTCTTTCTCTCTCTAGTATAGATTTGGAACAAAAGTATCAGGCAGAATTCTTTTCAATGGTTGTATTCATCTTTTTGAGGCTGACTGTACAATTCGTGCTCCGTGCCAGACAAACTCAATAACAGTCCAGCTATAACAAAGCTGGTCATCAGCATGACAGTAGGGTCAGGACACATAAACGTTAAGCGCGCTGCCCAATCCAGCTAATGAATGTGAACCGGATCGAATGGACGGAGGGTTCTAAAACAGCGGAGGAATAGAATTAGCGTTTTTTTGAATGCGGTACGGTAGGTAGTTCACGATCGACGAGAAACCTTTAGTAGCCATGATCAAGTCATGGTAATAAAACTCTTATCTCGGTTAAGTAAGGTATAAATAAGAATGACTGCCAAGAGTTTTAATCAAAGTCACAAACTTCATTCTAATTTAAACTCTATGACAATGAGATAAAAATACATTGCAATGACTTACGACATTCAAATTTGATCGTGAGTGTTCTAAGCTGATAAAAGTATGTTGGAGTTTTTATGTGAATTACACTACAGGATCCGTAGGGAATATTTTAATCCGCTTTTCTTGTTCCCAACTAAGCCGAAATCGATTTCTGGGTGAAATCGAAGAGGATGATAATTATTAATTTTACTTAAGAGTGACTACCATGTCAACTCTACAGCCCCATCATTCGGTGTTCCTCTGATTGAAAAGACTGGGTTGACATTTCAAAATCTTGAATGCACGTACACAACTGTCATTGTTTTGTAATTGATTACAAAGCTCACCTGCGCATAAGTCAGATATTATACTACGGACCCACGGTAACGTACTGCCAGGATAAAAGTATCTTAATGTTCTAACCCAGGTCATGGCATTCTTCTGTGCCAAGAAAAAGAGAAGCAGACAGTTAATTTCGCTTTTATAAATATTAGTATGGATTATTATATATAATTTTTCCATTTGTACGGTTCGATTTTGTCAATCCCCTCTGATTATAATCTGCTTTAAAACCAGGACGACCACTCGCTTTTCTCCTGGCTCCACGTTTAGGGTTTTAGGCCATTACACACGACATTTGTGAGGAAGCAAGACACTGTAACTGGTTAATAAGCTTAAATCGTCACGCGTGGCGACCCTTAACTGCAGTTTGACCCTTTACCTGGACAATTGACAATAAAGATCTACCTACCTATCTGAAATTAAAAACTTCTTACGTGCAATTTTGAAAACCAAGTCGATTTGTAGTGAGTATAAAGGGGAAAATCTTGGTTTAATTTTCATCAATTTAGGTATTGTATAACTGTTTGAATTGTTAACGTGGCAAAAAAAGACGGTCGAGGTTTCACGGGGTCGCAACGAGCGTCAGGAGCGAAGTTCTTTACGGTTTTTCTTAACATCGGGTAATTCTATTTTCATAGTACACAAATTGTATTTTGACCTCACTATCGGCTTCAGCAGCCTTGAACACTTTGAAAAGACACCCATGAAAAATCGCAGCCACCATCTTGGACTTTCATTTCGACCTCCATATTGGCTTCAGCACCCTGGAAATCCATGAAAACTATGTCATCCTCTCTCTCTCTCTCCTTCTATTATATTATATGATAAAAAATCGCATGGAGGGCGCATAACGGTTTTCTTAATTCCTACCGCATGCTGCGTTAAAGAACTTCGTCCCAAAAATACGTCTAGGCACAAATACATGACTCTGCAAGCTATTTAGTGCCAATTTTAGCAATGAAAGTGAACGCAATCAACACATGTAAACTGCGGACGGCGAGTAATGGGTAATCAAAATAGAAATAAAGAGAATATTCTCCATTGTTGAATATTTAAAACTAAAGATATTATGTATGAGAGGATTATAATGACGCCTGACTAGACATAAAGAGGTTTCTTCGTGGAAAATTAATATTTCGTTAGTGAAGTCAAAAATGTAATTTATGAAATGCATTTGTCCTTGATTCCAGAGAAGAACTACTGAGAATTTTCGGTTCCCAGCTTTACCTCATCGCGGCCCAGATGGTATAGGCCCCAACTTCTTTCTTTCTTTCTACCAACCCGCACTAGGCTGGATTATAGCCCACTCCATCTTATACAGACGAAGCCTGTGTCTCAGCAGTGGAAACATTATAGGCTGATGATGCATAGCTTCAGGTGGAACGACAGCTCACAACAAGCTCATTTCACATAAGATTCACGGTGAGCGTTTTAAAGAATGGATACTAAGTTCAGTAAAACAGCCGCACAGGGGCCTAAGTCTACTAATTTATAAACGTTACAATTTTCTCTCAATGGTGTGTTTTTGACAGTTTTTGTATGGCAAATCTGTCAAAAACTTACCATTGCGAGACCATTGTGACGTTTATAAATTAGTAGACTTAGGCCCCTGGTCGGTTGTCGCACTCGTTGTCCGCAAGCTGAGCTTGCGGACAACGAGTAATGGGTAGCTCGCTGTCCGGTAAGGACCAAGCCCAGGTCGACGGCGCGTTGTGTTCCACGCGCGCCTCAAAGAGATGTCAGCACAAACCGATGGGGCCCGCAAGGGCCGATGCCTGCCAGGGGTGCGGGTTTGTTCGAAAGAGATACCGCAGCCCCTGGCATACAGGCTACTGAGGGAACACGGGTGGGTTTTAGTTGGTAAATGTCTGACACGCCCTCGTGCTCCACCCAGAGCGGGAGAAGTTATCTGACGACTTCCCACAAAAAAAACACATGTAAACTGCGTTCAACAATAATGACACAGAGCTCTTAAACGAGGTTTAGATGAGCTGATTGCGCTCAGTTTATTTGGTGAAATCCACCCTTAATTTCAACACAAATGTTGAATTGTAGTTTAATATCGTATCTAAATTAAATTGTTTATCCAAATGTAGTTTATCCCAGACAAAGTGTATGAAATCGCACAGTTCACCAATTACCTAAGACTGAGACATTACAGACAAACTAAATTTATTTTTAATAGTAAGGAGTTTGTAACCTAATTCTGTTATACTTACTTCAAATGATTTTTTAGCCTGAGGCATGGTAAGCCAAAGATAATTTATTATTAACTAGCTTCTGCCCGTGACTTCGTTCGCATAGAAATCGTAAGTCACTACAATTTACTAAAATTACAGCACCAATTTATAAAACTTTCCTCTATACTACGTTTGTAATTTTGGAGACAGTACAGTTTTCCATGTGAGCGAAGCAGCTTATCCTGAGGTCAATACCCGCCCAATGTTCTTATGGCCATTGGCTTTCAATTTGCTAGAGAATACTGTGGTTGTTCGCTGCAGCTTGATCTTGGGCATTAAAATGGCCCGCACACACAAGAATTCTCTTGGTACTGTATTGGACTGATGTCCCCGTACACCAGACGAATCTGATCTTCTAAAGTAACTCTACTACGAGCTTCTGGTAGGTTCACCTATTAACGCTCTTCTCTGGTAGAGTGTCTTCACTAACTTTAAACCAAACTCATGATATGTTGGTGGTCAAGCGCAGTTTATAAACTTGCGACCATATTCGACTTATTCAACGTAGCATTCACCTCGTCAGTCCTAAGGTAGTTCCTTGGCTCACCACACGTAGTGTTTGCCAGAAATCGCCACTAAACAGAACTGTGACATCACCCATCATGTCTTTGTTGCTGCGTATGTCTTGTCCCGGCCTGCACGACACGATCATTATTTTTAATGTACAATTTTGATTTATTTGTGAAGAAATTATAATTTGGTTATTATATTAATAGTAGCCTAATAAAGTCTATAAAAAGTACATATTTTGAAAAAGGGTAACACGAAAAAAAAAAACTAGCCAGTAGTTGAAGACAACAAGATAGAAGTAGTCGTTTTTTTAATTTTTTTTTGTGTGGGAAATCAATCAATCAAATCAAATCAAATCAAAATATTTTTATTTCATATAAACCTGCATGGGCACTTATGAAACGTCAGAAGCTAGGTGCACGGTTCCAAAATGTTGTTTCCTATGGAGAAGAGCCGGCAAGAAACTCCACGGTTACTCTTTTATATAATCATCAAATAACTTCTCCCGCTCTGGGTGGAGCAGGAGGGCGTGTCAGACTTTTACTGACTAAAACCCACCCGTGTTCCCTCAGTAGCCTGTGTGCCAGGGGCGGCGGTATCTCTTTCGAACAGCCCGCACCCCTGGCAGGCATCGGCCCTTGCGACACATGAGTAACTAAATACTCATGTGCTTGCGTGCCCCATCGGTTTGTGCTGACATCTCTTTGAGGCGCGCGTGGAACACAATGCGCCGTCGACCTGGGCTTGGTCCTTACCGGACAGCGAGCTAATAGAGGTAGTAGTTTAGACTACATATTTAATAAATTGAACACCTTTAGAATTCATTTCAGAAATGGGGGCCTATTTTAAATGTGACCAATATTAATCCTAATCTCATTATTCTACATAACATAACATCACGCCTGTATTTCCCAAAGGGTTAGACGGAGGTGCTCCTATTATAGTACACTCACATTTTGCCAGTAATGTTTTAACTCCCATGTAATAGGGGCGAGCCTATTGCCATCAACTGGGCACAAATTAAGACTCCGGGCTGCTACTTAGCATTTCTAGATGGAAAAATCCAATAACACTTTGCCCGACCCGGGAATCGAACACAGGACGTCATGCTCAGCAGTGTGACCACTACACTAACGAGACAGTTACAGGGTATTATCATTACTATTCAGTTTTTAAATCGACTCATAAGTTACTTGCTTAATTTAAATCTTGTGCCAAAAATATTATACTTCAAAATTGAATGAAAAACTAAAATTACTCCACTATCTTTCCAAATTAACTTTAAATTATTCAAAGAAGCCAGGATCATTTTATACTTCACTCCGTCAAAAGTTCTATCCAATTTTGTTCAAAACTAAAATCTTAATGCAACTTTCAAAATAATTGGCATGAATAAAATAATAATTAGAAGAAGCGTTGTTATTACTTATAATTATTTGCAACGAAGGTCAAAAGCCCAGAGAGTTGCAATTTCAATTTCGTAGTGTTTGCAGACGCCCAAGCCTCTGGATTAGGGATGGCAAACCTTTTAGTGTTGACTTTTAAACTTTTGGAGAAATATTGTTTGTGTTTGTGATCTTTCGACGAAAAGAATATTGAATATTAATTTACTTTTGCGTAAACACTTTTATTTTTGTTTTCTTAATGATTGCTGTATTTTCTTGACTATGAAAACACAAAGAAAATTACAGATCAGATACTTTAGGTTATAATTTAGTATCCTAGGGTACTTACCTAGTTATGTCCGAAAGTGTGGTGTCTAGGACATAGGTGTATTTTTTTAAGAACAACATGTGTTTTGAAAGAGCATTGCAGTTATAATTGGCATCTAGTACCTACCGATGCCAAGGTATCGGCATCTAGTACCTACCGATACCAAGGTATCGGCATCTAGTACCTACCGATACCAAGGTGTCGGTAGGTACTGTGTCAGTCCGTCTGTGGTCGTTAATATAAAAGCTACGTATAAAAATACGTCTATGTATATAATCATGGTGTTTTTGATGACTTGCTGACCAGACACACGTCTTTCTTTCCTGTTCAGCCAAAAAACCCATAAAAAGAAATTTCTGTTTTTAAAATTTTCTTCCATTTTTTTCCAATTTTTCTTTACCTAAAAACGTTATTCGAATTAATACGAGCATTATAAAACAGAAAATAGCTTAAACCCTCCAACAGTTTTCTGATGAGCCTTCCAACAATCAGCATTTGATAGATAAATGTATGGATAGTGTTTATTTTCTAAAAACGGTGCTTTACATATCATTATAGTCTTTATTAATAGCAAGGTACACAAAAAAAAACAACAATAAGACGCAAAGGAAGCATTCTACGATGATTAAATAATCATTACGGCAGTTTATAGGGTTCTACGGAAAGTCTGCCACATGTTTGCCACCCCTGCTCTAAAATAATACCAGGCTCCCCGAACAAAGGTTATTAAAAGTTCTGATTATTTTCACTCGGTTTCAGCTGTACATATAATAAAACGGCTTACAAACGATCGTGATGCGCCGTTTGTTGATTGTTTTATGCGCTTTGTTTGAAATTAAAGTTTGTAGCGGGCCTTAGGATTCTACAGGACGTTTGATAAGGCTTGGCTATTGGAATACTTAAATAAATTAGTCCATTGAATGAAAATTCGTTACTTTGGTCGCTTTATTCTGAATTTTTAATTTTAATTTGTTGATATTAATTATAGTATTTTTTTAACATTATTAGATTTTCCAATTAACAGCAGATGGCTCTTACAACAAAATAAAAAAGTTATGAACTTATTTTAAATCTAAATCTTTTAAGCTAAGGTTACCACTTACTTTGTTACAAGGCATTGTAATGTTTCAGAATTGCTTTAATTAATTACAAATTAGTGTCCAGTCATAACTTTCAGCGGGTGGCCCAGTGGTAGTTACTCCGACTTACGAGTTGTAGGGCGTGGCTTCGAACCGAGGCAGGCGCTTTACTTTGTGTAATTTATTTCACCACCACTGCTCTCAAAACGGTGAGGGAAACCATCGTGGGGAAACCGGCATGTCCTGGAACCAAAAATTCGAAGGCATGTGACTTTACCAATTGGGCCCGCATGGTAATTTATAGCCCACTCCCACTCAGAGAGAAAAGGCCTTTGTCCCAGCATTGGGAACGTTATAGGTCGATTATACTTAATTTAAACAATCAATATCTCCAGTCAGTAATATCCTGGCACAGTATTTGCTCGCTTTAGTAATTTGCAACTGAAGCAGAAAAAGGGTACAACCCAATGCGACCTCTCCAACACTATTAACCGGACAATTTATTCATATTTTTTATCTGTGCCCAGGGAGGCTGTCAAACGACACCTTTTGTTTAACTTTCATTTAGGTACCCTAATCTTTATTGCTAATCCAAGGCTCGCCATTTTTATTTTAACAAGAATCCCTCCGCCGAAAAGAAATTAATTTGTAAAAAAGAGCGACCAAGCGCGCGTCGGACTCGCATACGAAGGGTTCCGTACCTCCATACTTAACCAATACGATATTTACAATATAATGAAAAAGAACTAAACACATTTCTTGTATGGGGGAACCCCTTTACCCTCTGTCATGATTCATCATCATCATTTCAGTTGAAAGACGTCCACTGCTGGACATAGGCCTCCCCCAAGCTCTGCCACTTCGACCGGCTCTGCTTCCCGCATCCAGCGGACTTCTGCGGCCTTCACAACGTGATCGGTCCACCTTGTGGGAGGCCTTTATTATTTTATTTGTATTATTGGATATAGAGAGATGCGAGAAGCCCAGAACCGGTGACATTGCCTGGGGGGGTTCAGTAGTCTTCCAGCTGAAGTGATGATGATGAATGGCTATACAATCATATCAGTATTAGTTCGGGTCCGAACTAAGAATGAATAACATCACGATTTGACAGCTGTCCTTACTCCCAATTTACTTTTGCCCTTCCGAAAAGTTAGTTAATGGGGGTAGGGTACATTCGGAAGCATCGAACTACTTTCGGAGGAGGCCGTATCTTCGTTCACGGAGTTAGAGAGTAGGCCCCAGCACAGGCGGACAAACGGACGGACAGCGGCGCTTAGTAACAGGGCAGCATTAGCACTATTACTAAGCGTGCCCAAAGGGTTTCAACGGAACCCTGAATATAGCAATATTCAGGGTTCCGTTGAAACCCTTTGAGCACGGAACCATAAAAACAGCAACCATATTGTATTTCATTTTCGTGAATCGACGTTCAGAATATCGGTTTAATTTGGAAGTGGCGTGCGAATGTAAGGTCCAACGGACTCATTAATGAGATGGGAGGTCTGCCAGGGAAGGGTACATAAGGGCCAATAAGGCGGGATCGGATGTGAATATGGAAGGTCTATTTTCGGGTCCGTAAAAAGACAATGGATTCTGTTTATTATTTACTATAGTTTGAGCTGTGTTGGGTTGTATTTTAATTGGTTTTTGTTCTTGAGTATTATTGATGCGCCCAGGACAAGTTGTATCGAGTAATTGAGTATTGCTCGGTATTATGTTTACCGAAACGAAAACTCTGCCGTGTAGTAACTCGGTTTAGTTGATGGTGGTATTACGATCGTTCTAAGCTACAAGCTTTTGGCAATGCTAAGGAGACGAATTAGCATCTACAGTGCAAGCGTACCGTTACATCAATATCTAAGCGAAAATTTACTACTAAAATATGTTCGTTGCTTTACGAGTTTTTTTTACATGAATAATCTCATTAATTGTTAGTTAGTTTATGAGTTCTTTTCGAGTACCAGTCTCTCACAAATGTGAACTTGTCCCTAAGCCAGTTTGCACTACTACTGTACATTTGTGAAGAGAAAATAAATATACCTACTTATTACCTTGGCAGTCAAACCGAGTTATTCGGCCGATAACAGGTACTATAAAAATTGCCGAGTATTCCGAGTACCAATTAATAAACGAATACTCGGCACATCTCTACTGTCTAAGGATGTATACTATATGACTTGATATCAGAAAAGTTCTCTCTCTCACTTTTCAGTTATGGCCTTTAAGAAGGGTCAATGAGACACGGCTACAAAAAAAAAAAAATTGCAAAAACCATGAAAATGGAATACCTATTTCTTTTCGTAGGGGTTCATATAAGTCTAAACTTCAGTCTATAACAAAACTTATGCCAGAAATTTAGGTAGATATTGCTCCACCTTTGATCGTTTCAAAACATGCGGTCGTAAACATATCGACCCGCTAGTCGCTGCGCTGTAGCGCTGGGTACGATTTGCCTATTAACTTTCTGCCTCAGGAATCAAATAGTTGGTAGTACATATTGGATTCTGCAATACATCAAAATAATTTAAAAGTTAAATTTAAAACTTAAACCCAAACTGCTATCCTTTGGGCACGCCACGATTGCGGCGGTAAGTCCCCTCCGATTTCCGGCCACCGTAGGCATGAGCTTGCGGATGGCGAGTAATGGGTTGCTCGCTGTCCGGTAAGGACCAAGCCCAAGTCGACGGGGCGTTGTGTTCCACGCGCGCCTCAAAGAGATGTCAGCACAAAAAGTGATGGGATCCGCAAGGGTCGATGCCTGCCAGGGGTGCGGGTTTGTTCGAAAGAGACACCACAGCCCCTGGCATACGGGCTACTGAAGGAACACGGGTGGGTTTTAGTCAGTAAAAGTCTGACACGCCCTCCTGCTCCACCCAGAGCGGGAGAAGTTATTTGATGATTTCCCACCAAAAAAAAAAAGAAAAAAAACTGCTATCCTTTCTACAATAGCATAGTACCTTCATTATTGCTGCCAAACAGACGACTGTTTGGCGTTTTCGCTTTGTTCAAAATATTACCCACAACTTAAAAACCCAATAAATATATGTTTTTTACTTTTAAGAGGTTTTTGTTTGGGTCGGGGGTTTTTTTAATTTAACGGTTGAGTCCTGCTTTTTAAACTTAACATAGTAATAGTAAACACGCTGCGATCGACACATGCAGCTTTACGTATGTTTCGCACGGTGAAGTTTGTTACTAATTTGTCTTCATTCCTCGTCCTGACCACCATTTATCTATAACCTATTCATTGAGACCTTTTCAATGAGCCCAAACACAATACTTCTGCTGTTTGTTGGTGAGTAACTTGGGTATCCTGGAAATTCCAGGTAATGCTCCAGCATCAGTTCAAGGATACTTTGTTCGTCTAATATCATTGAAGTAATAAAATACCAAATTTCGACTCGGCTGGCCATGACCGCCGAAAGACTGATGGCCGATGGAGCAGATAGAGTCCTAGAGTGGAGACCGCGTTGCGTGTACCGTACCGACGACCTTAATAAACTGGATGGGAAAGACTGGATGCAGAAGGCTGAGGACAGGGTGTGGTGGCACAGTCAGGGAGAGACCTATATCTAGCAGCGGACTGCGATAGGCTGAGTTGATTGAAAGTGTATGGAAGAAAAATAAATGTTACACTGATCCCAAATAAAACAGTATAAGGCCAAGAGAATTATTATTTTTTATAAATATCGAAATTACCGTTGGAATGCAAATAACATTTTAACACATAGTTTCGCATTTTGTTCGGATCTGCGTGAAAACAGAAAATCATACGTTTTAACACTTACACTATGCTACAATTTATTACCTTCATTAATATTATATTTAAACTGATGTCGGTGCGAATAATTCCATGCAATTTAACGTTACAATTTCCGAACATATTCAGTCTCATTTTATAATAAACTAGAATAATCTCGATTGCGGCGGTTTGCCAAAATCCAGCTGATTTGCAGTGTTTAGCAATAGTTAACTGTAATTTCTGTTAGTATTTGAAATATAAAATAGCGTCCTGAAACAATGGCTGATTTCAAGCATAGTTTTAGTATGTAAGTGGCTGAACGTAACTGAATTATTTATTTTGCTAACTAGCCGCTAGATTGATTCTGGCAACGACGGGATTTCATAAAAAAACTCGAACTATGCTCTTGGAATTGTTGCCAAAATATTATTTTTATTAAACTACGATATGCTCTATTTTGAAGTCCATAAGGTCCTAGACCGTAAAAATATTCACTGGGATCATCATCGGCGGCCTTGTTCTCTGCTGAGTTTATGCCACCTCCCTTTCGTGCAATTTTCTGTAGGTCGGCAAATATCATACGAGTAGTTGGATGAATGGAGATGGAGAAAAACTATACCTCTATTGTAAAGTTTCAATTTCTGGTCGAGACCGGGATGTAGTAGGCGTATTTCAGTTGAAATGACGATGACGAAGATACCTCTTTTATAAAATGGTACAATTAATAAAGCTGAAAAGCTTATTTAATTGTTTGTCTAAACGCGCTAATCTCTAGATCTACCAGTCGGATTTGATAACTCCTTTTGCGTTTGAATCATTGTTTTGTTTTTCTATATTTTTAAGGTGTATTAATTTTGCCAAGATGCTAATAAACACATTTTTCTTTTGTTTCTTTCTGATAGCTCTATTTTTGAGCTACAATATGAGGAGTTGGTGATGGACGTAAAAGAATAGCACCATCCCATTTTTTCCCGTGGGTGTCGTAGAAGGCGACTAAGGGAGTTACTACAGAATGGGCAGCAGCGTTCTCTATAAATTTTACCACTATACTGCGATCGCCAACCCACCTGCCAAGCGAGTATGGCAAAACCCCTTTTGAGGGCCTATGTCCAGCAGTGGACGTCTTTCGGCTTAAATGATGATGATGAGGAATTGAACAAAAATAAGAAAGTCGGAAAGAACACTGAACGAAAACGAAAAAATCATGCGGGCAGATGAAGCAATGCTATGGGGTGGTAAGAAAATTCACTCGGTAGAAATCGCAGGCAGAAGCTAGCAGAACTATAAAATACAACGTAACAATGCAGAAACTTCATAAACAACAATGACGTTTACAATGCTTTACACAAGTTCCCAGAAAATACATGACCGCCCTTAGATTATCTTTCCTTTTTATGGTGTTAACAGGAGCATTTTTGTTCACAGCCCGGACGAGCTTATTATTTTATTCTCGCGCTTGCTTTATTTACTTTATTTTGTTTTTCTCATTATCCTCATTCCGCTCTTCACTTTTATGCTTTTTATGCCTTTTACGCTTGACGGAAGGCATGTTTGGGGCAAAAGCTGTTATATGTGTGATAATACTTTAATTTTTACATGTTTCTGGAGATACATTTGAGTTTGAGTGCTGACTGACGTCCTGAATAAAGAGAAAATCTTTTTTAATGAAGCTTTTTAATTTATAAAGAACCAATTTGTTATCTTTAATTTTACTAATTTTTAAATATTTTTATAAAACAAACATTTAAAAATATATAAAATAGTGATCCGTCGATAACGGGAGCAGTGTCAAGCTACCGGTGGTTAGGGGTCCAGAGACAGAAACCTCTGAATCAGGCCTTTGATCCAGGAGGCATCCTTTATTATTATTAAAAGCCTGTGATGTCCCACTGCAGGGCACAGGCCTCTCTACCCTCCTTTCAGTTCTCTCTAAGATGAGCTGGACTCCTTTAAAAAGAACTGGTCACTTGCAGGATTAAATCAACTTATACACGAGAAAAAAAATTACCAGTTCGCAGACTATAACCATGAATTCAGCATATGATTCTAGACCGTAGATTAGTAGAGTGTAGACATTTTGGGGCATATTCATAAACGATGATTATAGTTAAGAGGTGTTTAAACGTCAAAAATGTATGGTTAATCAGTCACTAATCATTACTTAACTTACCTAACTTATAATCGAAGAAACATTTCTACGCTGCGTCTAGAACCATAATTATGCTAAATTCATCGTTACAGCTTGTGCACTGGTAGTGTTATCTTATATTTACAGTTTTACTCTTGCAAGTTACCGGTCATAATAAGAACGCATAAAATTAGATTAAATGATGTAAAACTAGACAAATTTAGATAAAATTAGACAAAATCCAGATCCTTTTTCTTTTACGACTCAACGTGAAAAATGCATTGATGTTCTTTTATTTTTCCTAAATTACTTAAAAAATTTAACCTAGCTATGCATACATAGTTATAAACCGAATTCTAAAGCTTTAAGCTCTAAAGAATACAAGCCAAGTCACATAAAATATTTTACTCCTTATTTTCCAACAGCAAAATACAGCTAACATATTTCCAAGCGAAATATACGCCTTGTAGAAGTGCTAAGCTATTCGGTTAGTAATGCAGTCAGTATGCAAATTAAGCTATCGATTGAGGGTAAGAATAACCTCCTCCATTGTGTTGCCAGACTCTAGTCAAGTGTGGATGCAGGTCTAGATTAATTAAGACTGATGCTGCTACTATTTCAGGTCGTGGTCGGAAATAACCGGTCGTCTAAGTTTGCTGTAGGCTAAATACTGAGCAATGATGAATAATTAGTTGAGAATTCGCTGTAACTTATAAGTTGTCCGGTTACTCTATTCAGCCAATTATTTTTAATTGTGGAGTTTCTTGCTTGTTTTTTCCATAGGAAACGACCAATTGGAACCTTGAAACTAGCTAATGTTACAAATGTAAACCTTTATTAATGACTAGCTTCCGCTCGTGTCTTCGCCCGCGTGGAAGTCAGAAATTATCCCGCAGTAACGTACTACCGGAATAAAAAGTATTATATGTGTTAATCTAGGTTATAATCTATCTGTGTGCCAAATTTCATCCAAATCCATTCAGTCGTTTCTGCGTGAAAGAGTAACAAACATCCATATATCCAAACATACAAACTGTCACGTTTATATTATTAGTAAGGATTTATCATAAAATTGTAGAACATAGAAATAGTACATTAGGTACAGCCGCGGCCTGCAAAAGGGGCATTGACAGACGAACGTGAAAAGGTGGGCTGAGGCGAAGCCGACGCACTCACATGACGTGAGTCCATCAATGCCTGGTTGTGGTCTCAAATAAAGCGCGGATATTCAAATAGAATTCAAATTGAAATCAAAATAGATGTGGGCCCAGTTAATCATTATCAATTTTTATAAGGGGTAACTGCACCCTAATTGCGTAACTCACGATTCTTCATAATCTGTATCGTTTTGAAACTGATTGTTAAACCATTGCTTCATATGTTCGAAAAATGTGTCTGTTCGACAACATAAATGACGCAATGAATATTGTTTAACTGTGAAGACGAAACCAATTATGATCAATCGTGAGTTACGCAATTAGGGTGCAGGTCTGCGGTCCCAGTTTCATAGTGAGCCGAATGACCCCTAACCATTTTTGACTGGCTAATCTAGGTATTTGAGTTTTTTTTTGTTCGTTTTTATGGAAAACGACAAAAAAAAACCAGTGGTCGAGGCATAAAGAGCCGCGATAGAAAATACTTTTAATTCTTATTAAATAAGTATTACCTATTATTTTATTCGGTTACCATAAGCAAGCAGAAATCAGGATGGCAACCAACCGATTGGCTTTCAAAATCAAAGTTCGCAACATTCGCAAAAAGTTGGCAGTGTCATTACAACGGTAATGTTCTCTCACTGTTTGTCTCATTTATTTTTAGTAAATTCGTTTATTTATGTATATTTATTTGTGGTTATATTTGTATACGGGTAGGTATATATATATTATATTTTTAGTTTAAATAATTTTATGCACTTATTATTCCTGTAATTTATTGCACCTACCACTGTTTGTCTCTGCATCACCCAAAGGTCGACTGGTAGAAAATGCCAATGGCATTAAGACCGCCTCTGTACATGTACGTGTGCTTAAAGTATAAATGAAAAATAATCACATTTCATTTCTTCATTCGTTCATCTTCTTCATATATTACCTCTGCACTAAAGCCAGTTTGTAAAACTTTCCTGTTTCATATTTTACGAGGTGGTATGAGAAGCCAGCCATGAACAGATACTAGATTTTTATTCTTCCCTAAATGAACTCATTACTAAGTCGGACACAATAATATCGCAGTGGATTTTGTTTACTCATTGGATTTTAGACGCATTGGTTTACGCCAATCATCGAAAATCCAACAGTGTGATTTTTCTACACAGTGTGATGCACTCTGTTGGATTCTCAATTTTCAGTTCAACACCGAGAGTTGAAAATCACAGTGTGCGGTTAAATCCTGCCTCAATTTTTTCACGTCCGTGTGGAAGTCGACTAAAAGTTACCCATGCTATTTTAATATTTCCTTTTTTATCCTTCGCAATTTGATTATGATATGCCATCATAATTATCATCATCATTTCAGCCAAAAGGCGTCCACTGCTGGACTTAGGCCTCTCCCAGGTTCCTCCACTTCGACCGGTGTTGTGCTTCCCACATCCAGCGGATTCCCACGGCCTTCACAAGGTCACCTGTCCATCTTTTGGGAGGCCTTCCCACTCTACGTCTTCTGATACGCGGTCGCCACTCCAGAACCTTTCGGCCCCATTGGCCATCTGTTCTGCGAGCAATGTGCCCTGTCCACTGCCACTTAAGTTTGGCAATTCTTCGGGCTATGTCGGTTGCCTTGTTGCCTATTCTCTCATATGGCATAATAATATTGAATCGGCATTGTTCATGCTCGTTGCTTCTACATTAAACACATTTCCAATCTCTGCCACAAATCCGACCAAAGTCGTGATAACACAAACCAGTTGACAAATAAAATTATGTCCCACAAATTACAACATTCACATCAGCACAAGCGTCCCCTCGTCAATTCCACTGAATACGGTGTTATCTGATTTGTCAATTTGAGCAACAAACAACAGCGGTAATGTACAGAATAAGCGACGCGTGATTTCAAATGAGTTTGTTATACATTGAATGATGTCTATCAAGCTCCATTAGCACGGTTTGTTATTAAACTGTGAATGTATAGTGTTTGTATTTAATTACACACGTTTAACGTTAATAATCCCTAATGAGTTACAGTCAGTGTCAGTTTGCTTTAAAACCAATTTGTTGGAAATAGTAATAGTGAGCTGTGAGGCGGAAAGTCGAAAATATATTACGAGGTAGTACCTATTATTTGTTTAATTCCCAGCGTGAAATAACTAATCCGTTACTAATCTACTTAAGTATAATTACAACAAATCGAAGTAGGTACTCGGAAAATAGTAAATAACATGGACAACTTCAAAATAAAATTTTAATATAACGCATTTCTAACGTCACGCTTTACTACCCTGGAGGGTTTGGCCGTGGTAAACTTATCGTGCGTTCTGTTGTTGTTTTTAAGTCCCTTGTAATTGAGAGCGACCCTATAAAAAATATAGTGTACACCAGTACAAGTTTGAATCTAAAAAAAGTTAACGAACACAAAATAAATGACATAACTCTTTATGGAAACTAACAAAACTGGATCCTAATTTAACACAAGTAACGCGTCCACCTACAATCCGTCTTAACACTCCAAGCACCAAGAGTTAAATGACCGGGGAAATGAGCTTACCTCATCGTACCGCTGCAGCTGTCCGTTTGCCCCACTCTTGTTCCTCGTGACGTCATTTAGCCGCCATACTTACAATTGCAAAATTCTCCGCTAACGTAAGTGAACAGAAAATGACATACTTTATCAAAAAAATACCCATTACCTATAATTTAGACATAATCGATTTGGGAGGATAGATATCGACAAGACAAAGGATGGCAGTCCTTACAAGGGATCACAGGACACTAAGTTTCAAACCACTTACCCCCGACCCCGCCTTTGTCTACCACTTTGTGAAACAAAGATCAATCTAATAGTACAAACAAAACTTAGAACATTCTACAGAAACCCTGTCCTATAAATTGATACAAAGACCCAGTACTAAAATTAAACCACATTGAACTTAGAATATTCGTTCGTGTCAATGTACCTACTACAAGCAGGTCACTTTTACGGCTCGCGTACACCTAATCCTTCAATGGGCGAATTACTGTGTTCGTATGCTGTCAGCCAAACTCGCCGATCAAACCAAATATTATAATGAAAAAATACTCTGTAGTGTTTTTTTGGAAGTCGGTTGTGTTTGTTTTTTGTTTTTTTCACCTTTTAGTTTTAGTGCCTACCCCACGCCAATTCGAAATTTCATCATCCTTGGGGTCAAAACAATGCACATTTATGCGATAGCAGCAATCGCGGTTGATTTGCAGTCTTTTTTTTTTAAAGTTCCGTTGTCTGTCTCCGAAACGCATCATCAGATCTATATGAAATTTATATTGGACCATTCCGAAATAAACTGTTTTCGAACAAAAAAATAATTTTGTAAATCCGTAATTTAATATGGAGTTATGCCCGAACATACGTTAAAAAATGTTTATAAAATGAAAACTACTGGAACAAACTATGTTACATTTTTCGATCGGTTGAGTCCGACCAGCGACGGATTAAGTGTACGCCTGGCGTTTGTGGATTACATCCCTCGGAATATTATGTTTGCTAGAGACAATAGCTACTAGCGGCTCAAAGCAATAATCCTAGATTATAATATAGCAATTCAATTCCATCAATAGTGATAATAATAATGTTTAATGATTTGTATACGTGTTTGCGGACATCTCACAGTGTTTTATGAAGCCCGATTTTCGGACATCCAATTTTTATTGAAAAAGCTGACAGAAATAATCATTTAAATGCAAGATTTCGTATCCCCATTTGGCTACAAAGTCTAGTTTTTGAGTTATAGTTTTTTGAAAATCGACCAATTTCTATCTCGATATTTAGAAAAAAATATATTACATTTAAACTAAGCATGATACGAAATAATGATGTTAGGTACCTTGATGGCGTATCTTATGCCGAGTATTTTAGTGCACAAATGAACCTTGTAACTTTGTTAGATCCAGATATATACGAGTTTTTCGGTTTTAAATTTTTCTTAATTTTCTCGATAATTCCACCAAATCGGGAAAAGTTATTTATACAGAAATGATTTTGATAACTTCTCCAACGCACCACATAATTTTCACATCCCAATTCCATGGAACTTGGAAACCACAACGATTTTAAATTTTATCCGGATTTTACGTCGTCAGGGTTGTCAAAATCTCAGATAATTATTTATATCCGGATTTTGTATAACTTTGCCATAAATATATCTACCTGGTAGTAAAATCGGTGGTTTAGATTATCTAATGTGAAGACGCCAGGATATCAGCTTGGTATCTAAATA
The DNA here is from genome assembly GCA_949987655.1 of Polymixis flavicincta. NCBI lineage: Eukaryota > Metazoa > Arthropoda > Insecta > Lepidoptera > Noctuidae > Polymixis > Polymixis flavicincta. The sequence continues at coordinate 3,778,794 of OX465180.1, forward strand.
AAATATTATTCATCGATGTACAGACGCCAGTAGGTCAAGCTATCCCAAACTGTCAAATTTCTTTGATAGATTTTCAACTTGATCACAAATGTATGTGGTTCATGTTCAATTGGGAAAATTTGACAGTTTGAGGTAGCTTGATGTGCTGGCCTCTGTACATTAAAAGGTAAAGTCAGGCATTTTGTGTTATTTAAGTATTTTTGTGGTACTTTTACGAAAAATTTGATCCACAAAATAAGGATAAAAATTTGACAACCCTAACAAAAATAGTTAAATGGGAACAACTTCTAAGTTCCATGGATTTGGGATGTCATAATTATGTGGTGTATTGGGGAAGTAAATAGAATTATTTCTGTATTAATAACTTTTCCTGAAATGGCAGAATTTTCGAGAAAAAAAATAAAAACTAAAAACCAAAAAACTCGTATAAATCTGGATCTAACAAAGTTGCGAGGTTAATTTGTAGACTGAAGTACTCGGCATAAGATACGCCATCAATGTACCTAACATCGTTATTTCGTATCATGCTTAGTTTAACCGTAATTAATTTTTTTCTTAAAATCCGGATGGAAAAAATACGATTTTCAAAAAACTATAACTCAAAAACTAGACTTGGTAACTCAATGGGGATAAGAAATCTTGCATTTAAATGATTATTTCTGTCGGCCATTTTAATAAAAATAGGATGTCCGAAAATCGGGCTTCACAAAACACTGTGCATCTGTACAGTTACAGTATGGTATGGAAGAGAGACTAATCTTGCTGTGATTGCGCTGTAATACGTAGGCATACAATATGGTACAGCTTGGCGTTGACAACTTTAACACATACAACTGGCTGTCAAACTACTCACACTTTTTCTTTCAAATCGACGTAACCTTTGAAGGAATAGCTTATCATCATTTTCCTCATATCAGTATCACTGCTGATCTTTTGTAACATAGAGTCATTGCAGATTTTAGCAATTTTTCCCAGTTCCGTGCTCTTCGGTTCCGGACTTCCCGGTTGCGTGCATACTTTAGCCAGGGTTCTGGTCAGTAAAGAGAGGGCGGGACTGGCTGCCCAGATATTTCAAGTCAAAGTTTGTCAAAGACTCCCTTCTTGAAAGCTATTTTATTGCACCATCCAAACAATGACAGACTAACATAGACATAACATAGACTTAACATTGACATAACTTTTATAGACAAATTGTTTCAGCGAATGGAAAATGCTTGAGCATTTAATTCAAATTGCCGTGATATGTAGTAGAGTACCTGCCCATTGAATTTGATTGCTCGATACTATTCAATATCTAGTAGTGATTTCATAGTGTTGTTATAAATAAACTGAAGTCTTAGCCCTAGAGTTAAAGGAACGCGCGGAGTAAACGTAACGTAAAATAAATGATTTTAAAGTTAAAAATACTTGTAAATTATATTTTCTTAATTCATAAATATTGGTGCTATTATTGTTCGATTAAACAAACTCATTAACGCTAAGTTTACTTCGCGTGTTCGTGCTATGGCCTTTGGACACGGGACGACTTTGCTTAAGGAGGTATTGGCACGGACCTTAGTCTATCGCTCGATATTTACTCATGTGGTCTAGGAAAACGAATATTTTGTCTACCAAAGCTTCTATATGTGGAGGCAGCCATTATATATGTATGTAGGGTCGACGTAGGAAATGTTTCGTCTAGCCGCCTTTGTGTGCATGCCGTGCAGAAGGTTTGGATATTTAGATCTTGAATACAGGGGTGTATGTGAATATTAAAGGAAAAGCCTCTCGGTAATGGGGTTCGTCGAAAAGATGAATTCACTGAAATGTTTTAATATTCATTGAACTTGTTTTGAGGACTTCACAAGGTCCTTTTGTATAGTACTAGGTTTGCGCGTAAATTACAGCCTCCGACCCACCGCGTCGCATCCTATAGCCCGCTCGCGCAGGTTTTTCGTTTTCTGACTTTTTTATATTGCTCGGTTCCTCAGGATTAAAGCGTGATTTTAAATAACCTATAAACTTCCTCAGGAATAATTTTTCAAATCCTTTGTAGCCCAGTAATTTCAGAGATTAGCACGGTCAAACGCTTCAGCTTTTTTATTAGTAAATACGACATTAGTTTTAGTATATGTGAAACCCGAAACACGTGTCTAGTATTTTTATGTAAAGAATCTACAATTAAAATAAAATTTCGTAACTGTATCGTAAAAAATCACAAAATTATTAGCTTGTTATGTTTCCTAGTCGTACACACAAACATGGTCATCACGCGCACCCCGCGCAGCCCGCGCTTCCACCGTCGTATTTGGTCATTGATAATTTAGTTATTTAAAAAAAAAAAATTAAAACAAATTTTATTTAATAAATGTTATAACTCAATCACTGAATTTATGGAGGATAATTGTTGACAATGACATAATTGTATTTGTATTTTATGGTTTGACATTTTAATTATACCTACAGACATATTTTTTTTTTTTTCGTAATATTATATTTCAGTATTCTTGTGTGTAATATTTGTATGCTTGCGAGTAGAATGCAGCGCACTAACATTATCATTGTAAGACCTAATATAAACTATGTACCTGCATTGTGACATATAAAATGATTTGATTTGATTTGGTACCCAATCGTACGGCGATTATATTGTAATTAACTGGTGACAACATTTTCCAAAACTTTTTGGGAAAAAACATAATATAATATAATATGGTGTAAAAATTATTGGAATCGATTCAGGTACTTATTCTGAACAAACATATTCAGGTTTCGCGTATACCACTAAAAATAATGTTGTAGAATTATATAAAAATATAGATAAAGGATTTATCAGGGGACGCACTAACAATGTAAGTGTTCAACAACTTCAGCAGTCAAGATGCAGTGTTGTGTTTTAAATGAAATTGTGTTAATTAAGACATTATTTCAACTTAAAGGTTGCTAACGTATACAAAATACTCAGTAAATTATGTAAACCAAATAATTCCAACCAAAAAGTACACAAGCAAGCAAATTAAAAGGCATAAAATAAATACAAGCGCTTACTGCGTAATATAAAGCGTAGTTCCTTGTTTGCCCGGAACTATACTAAAATATTATTCGTACTAAAAGATTTTCGCCGCGTCTGCTGCAATCTTTCATTATCCAGGCATAGCTTTGCCGAAATTATTCCCAGGCTAATGTATGTGTTCAGCTTTCTCAGTATTCTCGTAAAAGTGCAAGGCGTGAATAATATCGAAATACTGTTTTGTATAACTTATTTTGTTTAAAAGCTTGAACTATTGTTTGTTCTGTCGTAACTTTTGTTGTACATCCATTGTGTAAATCTTATGCTTGTACACCGGTTTAGGCTGTGCGTTCACTGCCAGAAAAATACAAAAATTTATTCGTTCATTCACTAGTGAACGAATGAATTTAAGATTTTTATGTACTCATTCTTGAAGTTCGCTATCTTTTGGATGTCTCTATCCTAATTTAAAAGTCGGTGATTTACTATTTTATTTCTATCCACTTCACTTCACATTCTAAACACTGAAGTTCAAATGAGCACAATCTTTTTTTTCCGAACTAGTAATTCAATGGACACTCAACTAAACATACATCCGAAATGTACCTATCTATATCATTAACAAGATTTACAAAGTTTTTTTTAAATCTAGAATCTTTTTCTTTAAATGATTTTATTTATGTCACCATATTCGTACGTGTCAAACACTTTTACACGTCAAAAATATTTTTTAAACTAAATGAGGTCGACGTTTTCTATCAGACTACTCTGAGAAGTAAGGTCAAATGATCTAAGAGGTCACAATCTCTTTTAAAGTCCAGATATACCTAATTTTGATCTGATGAATGCAAGCTAAACGAACCTATCCTTCAAACCAAACAACAAAACTATGTGTTCAGCAAATAAAAAGTGGGTATAGTAAACAATTCCGGCCACAAGAATCACAGCCGCATACAACAATATCAGCATCCAATCTGCTCTGAGAGCAAACGGCGTGGTTTTCGATAAATAAATATTATAGGGGCGTGGAAGCATGGCGATCGTGAATTTAAAACAAATAAATAGTTGCGATTGTTTATTTATACGATGCTGTCAACTCGTGAACAAAATGGTTTTAATTGGACAGTATACATATTGTCATACTCGTATCGGTCAATGAGTTGAAATGGTATTTAATAAAACAAATGTGTGTAGAAAAAAGGTCAAAATTTCAAGAGAAACAAAAGGCAAAAAATTGATAAACATTGTTGCTTCCAGCCAAAATCTGTCTGGGATGTTGATACGCGGTAATGTCAAATCTATTTCAAACAAATAGCAGCTCGTGACGCAGCAACACAGACCATTTGGAGCCACCTTTGACCCCCTAATAACTCAAAATCGATTGAACATAAACATACGAAATTTGGTTTATATGTTCTCATAAATAAATAATTACAGTATTATCTATATAACTTGTCACCCATTTAGATCTCAATTATTTTGTTCCACACCTACACATATTCTTGTAGCAACATTGAAAGTGAAGATGTCTTTATCATTGCAACCTCCAATTTATGGTTGAAGAAGCCGTGCCAAACGGATTTATCATTCGCAAAAATAACTGACGTCCAGACAAACATTCAGCCCATATTTATACCCCTTAGCAGCCAATGAGTTTTCATAATATTCCTTTTCTAATATTGTAATGTACAATCATTACAATATTAGAGAGTCTATAAATTGGGGCATCGCAAGTCTCTTAGAAAAATAAAAACAACGAAATTGGTATACTAATTCTGCCTTCTCTTTATATCCTAGATAATATCTTGTGTGTTCGGAAAAACGTAGGTTTAAAAAAAATTGATGCGATTTCCATAATCTAAATACATGAAATTTTGTTTCCAAAATTTAGATTGACTAAAACTAGCAAGTCATTTCTACAGTATAGTATAGCAAGTATAGTAGTATAGCAAGTCATTTCTACAGTATAGTATAGTATAGTATCCGCTTCTATAACAAGTCGCCAAAGTTGGTTACAGAACTTTGCGATGGAAAGTATAAAACTCACATTAAACGTGTTCTTATAAAAAGGCATATCATAAGATAAAAGACCACGTCGAAGATAGGGAAGTTTGGCATTAATTTCTGCATTTCTTTCTCTTCTACTCATGTGGCTTCCCTGGTACCTCATTAACAGCATAACTATGTGAAAGTCTATTAACTGCTCCCAAATCGATGACCTTTTGATGCCCGCAGAATCTGCTGACCTGATCGAAGAAGCAGAGATTGGGGGAGGCCTATAACCAGAAGTGGATGGATTGGCGGAAATGATTATGATGATGATGATGAAGCCATTTAAGGATCAACCCTTTTTGAGTGTACTAGAGTAAATTAGAACTAATTAATATCGATCACTCGAAAACTTATAACAGTTTTTAAAGTTTGAATTAATGAAATTTAAATTTTATTATGAAGATACTATTACGTTCTTTGAAGGTGAAATTTTATGAAGTACATAATTATTAAATTAAATTTTGTGAACAATAATTACTGCGGGCAAAGTTAAATTTTGCCCACTTTATTGTAAACAATTTAGAATGTTGGAAAAATAAAATCATAACTTAATAACGAGGTGCTTGACTACGTAAAAGAACGACGTGTTGTACTTTTTGTACAAGAAAATATTTCAATTTTAAATTCATTATACTTATTACGCATACGCTTTGAGTCATATTTTTAGTATCGTGAGCTTCTGCGAAATCGTTATAAAGTATCGCTTTGATAAATAAATTGTTCTACCAGTCCCAGATAATTATATAATTTAGTTCAGTACACTCTGCTATTCTACTTATTTTATTATAGAAACGATATTAGCTATAGGATTGCCATAATTATTTATTTTGTGTTTACGTTAATATTATTTCACTGTGAACTAAATAATTCATAAAATTTGTAGTTCTTCACACATTTTTCCAAAAATATTAATAAGTTGCTGTTACCGAAAACTGTCCGGCTCACCCTATCAAATCTTGCAACACAAAAGTGCATCGAGGCGTTTCCCGCAGAAATTGCAGACAAGGCAGACGGCGAGGCAGGTGGGGGACATCACTGCAAAACATTTTTATCTCCTTTCAATTTCCGTACGCGATACCTACAAAGATTAAACGTCCGTATCGAACTATCTCCAACTTCGATTAAAATCGCTAGCTCAGAAGACGGACCAACTTCTCCCTGTAAATATATTTTTGCAGACTTGTCTGTACGGAGTTTCGACTTTCAACTCAATACGTAGTGATATTAAATTTTTTTCGAGACGTTTGAGATGCATCTCTGGGAAGACGGAATTCTTGGGGATTTGATGCGATTTTTATATACTGGGAGAAGTTGAAATAGTTTTGTTTAAACCCAAGGCTGATGTCCACAGGTCTGCTGGCAAGCCTAAGACGTTGCCATTTTGATTGATGACATATACATTTTTTACCCATTCGCGTCAGTAGAATAGTAGATTTTGTGTACGCTTTCCAACAATTCGTTTTGGACAAATGGAATTAGTCATTATTACGAAAAGTGGATGCCACCCTCGAAAGCAATTCAATTAAATTGAACTCTGATTATTAATTCAACTTTACCGCCACTAAGCATTTTCAGTGAAACTATCCAAGAAAATAATAAAATATGGTTTTCCAACAGTCCAACTCGAAACATCTTCAAAATATAAAGCACAGGATTGTATCAAATAGACCGTCAGTGAGCACCGTTGGATTTTATCACAGGTCTCATCACATACCATATAATTTTATTATACCTTCGCTGAGCGTGTTAAGTCCTCAGAATATCTTGATTTTCTTAATGGTTTCTTAAATGCTACACATTATCCTTACTTATCTTTATTTGCTTTTAACTTTGTTAAGTTGTTTTTTATTAACCATATAAGTGTATGGTGATCTTATTACATAGGTTACGAGGGTGAAACTATATTAGTTACATTGCACTATTATTTAAAACAGCAGAAAATTGTTATATCTAAATGAGATGATAATATCTTATTTTGAGTTTTGCTTTCTGCAGTACCTTTTGAGATAGTTAAAGCATGTTAAAGCAAGCAATTAATTCTCCTAGTACCAAATCATAATTTGTTTTATAGAGGCTTGAGGAACATATTGTAAAGCTCACTCATCCTCTATAAAAAGGGAGAATCCTCCGCCCAGACGAGTGTTGTGTTTGGTGGGAAACTGCTCGTCGGGTGTGGTACACAGGATAAGTTTTTGACCAGTGCCCAAACTGTAACCATGAATTCAGCATATCGTTCTAGATCCCCTAGCGCAGAAATTTTTCGTCCGTTATACAAAAAAAATCAGCTGTTCCATACATTTTGACCGCGTAGATTTTGCACTTTTCTATGAAACAGCGGATTTCTTTTAGTATAACCGACGAAAAATTTCTGCGCTAGCGGGTCTAGAATGATATGCTGAATTCATGTTTGCAGTTTGCGCACTGGTTAAAACTTATCCTGTATAAATGCCAGTTGTGTGATAGACTCTGCTTGCGCGATCCAGGATTTCGCATGACGTCAGTGTGGTGCATAAGTTCGATGTGGGGTTGTAGATACTATTACGGTTTAAAAAAGTAGCATACATAATGGTACGCAACCTTCTTACTTCCACTGTGCAAGCAACTGGCATTATGACTTGTGTATTACGTCTTACACAAACAGAGGGTTCAATTGCCAAAATATTCACCTACCAAATGCAATGACGATTGCAATGCCATCCTCATTAGCCATCAAGTAAACAGTTTAACACCAACATAATCAGATAATACATGAATACATCACACGATTGTATCTTGACAATACAATTCGGTTCATCCAAGTCTAGTGTATAGTCGTAACCTATTTAACAGAGTATTGTAATAGGGTTGCTAGTGTTGTGCTCAATCTAATTAATGAGTGCAGTGCAGAATCGGAATAGAGTTAGGCATTAAATAGTTTATGGTTGAGATTGTAGTCTTATTGTTTGTGCAAGTGGGTTAGTAGGGTGCTTGCAGTGTTTGTTAATTTGTAAGAAGGTGCAAGAATAAATTTGGTTTTTTTTTCGCAAAGGCAACTGCTGAATGAGGGTTGTATCTCTGAAAAGAGTATACATTACACATTGACATTGTGTAACAGAAAGGAAGCTATGTACTGAAAACTTTCTGATACTACTTTTCCTGTGTGTGATATTACAATTTTCTCTCGGCCCATATTTCATGGCAAATAAAGGTTTTAACACCCCGATTGTGGCGGTAAGTCCCCTCTTTGAGAAGTGGCTTGAGAGGCGGCATGGCGTCCTCACCTTCCGCCTGACGCAGGTCCTCACTGGACACGGTTGTTTCGGGAGGTTCCTGTTTCGGATAGGGCGGGAGGAAACGCCCGGGTGTTTCCACTGCGAAGATGGCCCTGAGGACACGGTGGAGCACACGGTGGCAGTCTGCTCGGATTTTGTGGAGCACCGCCGTTTTAGTCAGTAAAAGTCTGACACGCCCTCCTGCTCCACCCAGAGCGGGAGAAGTTATTTGATGATTTACCACCCAAAAAAAAAACCCTCTGTGGTCTATTGGTAAGGTCTAGTGGTATCTCAGACCTAGAGGTTTTGAATTCGATTACCAGCGAAGGCAAATCTTTCTGCTTGGTTTGGTTAGTGGTAGGGCTTGTTCTAAGTCCGCATGTCTAGCTATCACCATCTTATCCAAGTCTGTCACCATAGCAACAATGTTAACAGCTTTTTGTTTCGTTACTTAGAGGCAAGATGAGGTTTTATGGTGAAGCTCACTTCTACCTTCGACCTGATCATCACTTACTAGGTGAGATGAAGGCCAAGACCTACCACATTGTGGTTACCAACAAAAATTGGTTTCACTACCGGCTCTGTGTGTCATTTAGTTCACTAGCTATCCCTTAGGAGAATTGAACCGTGATATTATGCAATGCTCGGTAAAATTATTTAGATTGTCACATTCGTCGTTGAATAAGCCTTATCACGTTTGCAGCTCCAAATGGCTAGGTGGGTTTTTTATTTAGGTAACTTATGGACCTGGCAGATTGCCCACCTCATGTTGTGTCCACCACCTCGTTACCTAAATCTATTACGACTGCAATGCTTGTTCTGGGTTCCGTCTATCTATATCTATAACGTGCTCAATCGGTGCTTAGAGATAAAACTAAAAAACATTTTATTTCTCTTATTAATTCAACTGTGGCGTACTGTACATGCCTACTACAATACATACATATTCGCGAGTTAAATTCATGTAAGAAGAACACAATAGAAAATGAGGCATGGGAAATCCCTTGCAGCATGCGTACCTTGTCCACTTCTATCTCTACTTTACGATATACGAATAATAGACTCTTTTTTCGTAGAAAGTATCTTTCTACGGCCTTCTTTCGTTTCTCCGGTGGTTATGCGACGCGTGAAGATTACAAGATGGCGGCAACTGCGTTTCAACAAGTAAGCTATAATAAAACATTACCAAATTATGAAATTGTTCACACAGTAATCCATATGAAGTGTATCAGCTACACATAAGAAAAAACAATAACAAATTCGAAAGCAGTTAATAAGGACATGAAGAGGAAGGAAGGCCATCCGAAAGTTCCATATTATCTCCGTCCAAACTGAGGGTACTTGGAAATTGAATTCAGATATTATTATGTTTATTCGACTATGGGTCCCCTTTATTTTATTGAGCGGAATGGTTAACGCGATTTGGAGGCAGAATAACGCGAATTTCTTTTTCAATTGTTTTTCGTGGCTCCTGAAGAAAATTGAAAAGGTTTCCGCGAAATAATTGATAGATTTATTTATGAGTGAAACGAGAACTTGTATTTTATTCAGGGAAGCGAATTGCTGGATGTAAACAGGATTGTACATTCAATTCACATTTTTTGCTATTTTAATTGGTTTCTTTTATTTATTTGTTGGATCTCGAACAGACGCCACACACATGCATGTTTATAAAAATGTGGTGAAATACTAGTGTGCGCTTTCCAAATATAGGAGACCACATCATTCACTTATAATCTAGGTAAGTACGCTTGACAAGGATGAAAATATTAAACCATTTTCGTTTTCGATATTCCGAAAATGGGTGGTTGTTTTTTCACACTAGCGGACATTCCATCTTTGATTTTTATGCACTTAATTTATCTTTGACATATGGTGTAGCTTTGAAAAAAAAAACCTGTTCTGTAGGGGACCCTGTCAGTAGCGAAGTTCCATACGAGATACTCACACGCACACACACTCTTATATAGTAGAAAGAGACAGACAGACAGACAGAGAGAGAAAGTGTGAATCTAATACGCGTTTTTAATATAGAGCTATGTAGTGTAACAGGTGTTCAGAAGTAGGTGATAATAAATTAAAATCAATGACTTACAAGTTTTTATATTGTTACCCATCCAGTGACACGTACAGAAAAAGAGACCAAAAATATAGTTACATGATCTTTTATAACATTTCAAATGACAGCCGCTTACCCTTACCACCTATCCAACATGAATATTGCAACAGATAAAATTAACTGAACTAATAATACAAAACAAAAACTTTTAAACAAAACATTGTAACGATGCCTTTACAAAAATATAATTGATAAGTTAATTAATCTCGCAGTATATTCATAACATAATAATTTACTGGAACTTACAAAGTCAATCGTTTAGTATTTAAACTTAGGTACAAAAAATTAGTGATATGGCAAGAACATAAATTGGTCAGTGTGACCCTAAATAAACTTCTACATAATTAAACGGAATATTAGGAATACATTATCTATAATACGATAACAGTAGTCAATGTTTGAAGAAGCTTTCATAAAGCTGTCGCCATCTTGGATTTTTAATTTTATTTTACTATTTGCTAAAACGATAATGTTTTTTTTTAATCCGTTATGATTTGGATTTTCATTTTGACCTCACTATCTGCTTTAGCACCCTCGAAAACCATGAAGACTCTCTCAGAAATTGGAAAGGAATCACATATATGGCCCACCAGCGTAGTGCTTTTTCGTTAAGTGACGATGTCTGTTAGTTCACTACAACCACAAGCTGTTAAAAAAATTCTTTCCAAAAAATCCGTTTGAAAATGTTGCTTCTATACCTAGCTCCTTTCATACTTACTAACGACTTAGAAACATTGAATCAATCCCTCAAATTGATTGTGAAAGTTACTGAACGAGCTGACAGATTCAATTTCCTTAAATTCCCTCTCGGGAACCAAATTCATAACGACCTGAATTTCAAAATTAATCATTTATGAAATAGACTCGAAATCAATTTCAATGAATGAAAATAAGCGATTATTGCTCATTAGTAGCCAGTGGGAGGTCCATGATTACTTCATTTGGTAAATTAAGTGCTCATGCTCTCTATAAGGAAATCTCGAAATGGCTGATTGACACTTCCCGTGACCCAAGGGCTGGTTTTTACCATGGCCAGAAGCTGAGCATTTCCATACAACGTGGCAATACCGCCAGTCTCTTTGGTACATTACCTGTCGACAGCAATGCGCATGAGTTGTTCTACGCTTTGTTTTAGTCAAGTTAGGATAAAGGACATTTGTTACTTGACAAATTAAAATTACAAATAGATCGGTTTGACGCTAAATGTATCGTCATTCTCGTAATTGCGTCATCAGCAAGGTTATTAAGGATCTAATGTGGTTTAGATGACAATGTCAATTCTGTTAAAGGTTGCATAGCATCAAGTGTGTGAACTCTTTACTTATAAATATTTGAAATGCTATGTGACATGAAAAAACAAACGAATCTACTGACGGGTGTCCAGTTGTAAAAAAATGACTGTGTGTTTGTGTTGTGATAAAATATGTACCAAATATTAATAATATCACCTTAATTCTAAATCGTGCTAAATAACTAAAAAAAGGACTCGTAACAGATAGGGCTTAAATAGATCGTCTAATACAATTTACTAAATTCTTCGTGGGTGCAAATTATCTGGTACTTTAAATCTCTGACGGAACTCAATCAACTATTACAAAAAGGTGAGTCGAGTTATCCGCAACAGGTTATGGGCCCAGGAATGTAACTTTTTTTGCCGAAATGGAAGGTTTTACGTCAAAATTGCAAATAGGCAATCTAGAGGGGAAGGACAATTGGGCCACATGGAAATACAAAATTTCCATAATGCTACGAGGTGTAGATGGCGCAATGGAAGCAGCCGAAGGAACCCTCGAAAAGCCCGCTACCCCCGCCCAAGGAGCTGGTGACGCTGAGATCGGTACGTATAATTTGGCCATGGCTAAATATAGGAAGACTGAATGTAGCGCTCTGCTCATATTAACCACTAATATGTCCGAAGATACACTTAAAAAAATAATGCGATTTGAAACGTCTAAAGAGGTCTGGCAGGAGCTACACCGATTATTTGACGGACAGGCAGATGACAGGGCATACAATTTGTGTGCAGAATTCTTCAGTTTTCAACGTCACAATGAGGATGACGTATCTTCTCATATGTCAAAACTGAAAAACATCTGGACAAATTTAAATGCAGAAATCACAAAGAAAGATGCAACTGTCAAACTGCCGGAATTATTTCTCATTTGTAAAATCCTAGATACCCTAGACGAAAAATATTTTGCTTTCAAATCGAGCTGGTTATTATTGAACCAAAGTGAACGGACAGTGGACAATTTAACGAGTCACTTATGCGCATATGAAAGAGCGCTCGGAAGTAAAGAGCACATAAAGCAAGAGGCCTTAACGGCAACACGCACAGAACGCAAGAGCAAGCAAAGCTATGAGAAAGAGCTCATCTGTAACTACTGTTCCGGTAAAGGACACAAAGTTCGGAAGTGCAAAAAGTGGATAAAGGATGGGAGGCCACCCAAACCCACACCAGGCACATCAGCAGCTGCTTCGACGTCAAAGCAAGTGCAACACATTTCTCTGTTAGTGAATGCCTGTTCCTCTGGACAAACTCAAGACAGAGAAAGCTGGTTCGTTGACAATGGAGCTACAACTCACATTGCGGTAAGAAGAGCTTATTTCCAGGAGTTTCACGAATTTGATTCAGATCATACTGTATCAACTGCGGACGGGAGCGTCATACCCGCGATAGGGAAAGGCACCGTTGAGGTGGAATCAAATGTCAGTGGCAAGAGGGAGCGAATAACACTCAACGATGTGTGGTTAGTACCATCACTAACGAAGAACCTCTTCTCACCGCTTGCAGCACAAGACAGGATGCAGAACAGCATCTTCAGTTCCACGACTAGAGAGTGCAAGCTAGATATTGGAGGCACAACTATAGTTGTTGGAAAGAGAGTCCATTATGGAGGACTTTACAGGTTGGACAAGAAGACGCTCATGCCAATTAAACCATGGACCATAGAGGTCAACGCTGTGACTGGCTCTAATATGCTACAGCTATATCATGAGCGATTTGCACATCAGGACAAGAAACATGTGATCCGCCTCGTGAAGAGAGAGCTTGGAGTACAGTTGAGTCCTGACAACGTCAAATGTGAAGGCTGCATTTATGGGAAGTCACACAGAAAACCATTTGGAAAAAGGGAAAGAGCAACAGCTGTAGGAGAGCTGATTCACACCGATGTTTGCGGTCCCTTCGTAGATAGCATCTCAAAATACAAATATTACGTACTCTTTAAGGATGACTACTCTGGCTACCGCATGGTCTACTTCATCAGAAATAAAAAAGGACATCGTCGGAAATGGCCCCAGGACCAACAACCATCTGACCTACATAATAATTAGAAATATATTTTATTAGACTAATTGCGAATATCTGTATGAAACGGACATTCTGCGTTCCATAGTGTTTAATTAAAAGAACGACTATTGACATCATATAAAATATGCCGCCATCTTTGGCCGCATTCCGAATTAGACAAATGGCGCTGCGAGTGCTCACATCGATATTTTGCGTTCCGAGTTAGATATCACGATTCTGAAAGCTAGAAACCGTCATTTTTGTCATCAAAACAGAACGTTCGTGATTATCTAAGTTAGCTAAAGATTCGATGCGACTCAAAACAAAACAGCACAACTGTAATTTTTGACAGCGCTCACGGTGGTATTAGTATAACGCATGGTCATCGTTATCGCAAGATGGCGCATGTCATGACGTCATCTATGACGATTCGCGAGACGTCGTTATCGCGCTCACTTTCTTCGGAACGGGCGTGAGCGCGCTCAAATTGATATTATAGTGACTCGGAACGTGGCCTTTGACAATTAGTGATGTCCACTCTTTCATTTCACACACATCGAGAGCGAGATTACTTGTGTTGGCCACCTGCTCACGGATTTTACACGCATTCATACGTGCTTTCTTTTTAACCTTTTTCGCTCTAGACTGGGTGACTCAGAAGCGTATAACGCTTCTGTAGGCACTTTTGCCCCGCTTTTATTTTACTCTAGGTACGAAAAGAATTCAACAACAAAACCAATTTTCATATCTTAATCCATAAATAATAATCTTTTTAAACAATAACTACACATAAGTGAGATGCATTGTAATATTCCAAATAGAAATAACACGCTGGGTAATAAATGGTATCGATTTTATTTAAAATAATCGATCTACTGTATTGGCATCCCTAATCATTGTCATATCTGTCAATCAACTCAACTGTCAAAAGTGTCAAAGTGGTAATACAGTCAAGACATACTCGCGCGAATTTCTTCGTGATTGCTTTGTGTACCTAGTGATTTCAATTTGCTTTTATTTTCGGAATATATTCGACGGCCTTACTATTTTTTACGGACTCTGATTGCTTTCACTAATGTGTTACAGTCATTTATTAGCATGTATTTCGAAGTATTGAAAGCATTGTTTCTTACTAAATATAACCTCAAAATCTTTATTTTCTTTTGAAATAAATCCTTTCTGCAAGTTGTCCGTCACTAAACTTTGTCTTCATGGGCATATATTTGTAATATAGAACACGCAAAGTAATTTTCCTCTGGTGTTGGTTCTGGGGCGAACGATGTATGGATGCAGAACAATCTCCTTTGAAGTTAAGAATAAACTTCTTCAAATGTTGCAAGAAGCTAAGACCGCTGGATATAAAATAAAGACGATTCTTAGCGATAACGGAGGTGAGTTCGACAACAGAGAAGTACGAGATATTTTACAGAAATATGGCATTCAACAACGGCTGACAATGTCTTACACTCCCGAGCAGAATGGATGTAGTGAGCGCGAAAACCGTACATTAGTTGAAGCTGCGAGATCTATGATGCATGCAAGAGTAGAGCTACCGCAAGTACTCTGGGCAGAACTTGTCAACACTGCCGCGTATGTACTTAACAGGACAGGTCCATCGAGAGTTGAGGGTAAGGTACCTTACGAGCTCTGGCATGGAAAAAAACCCAAGATAAGTCACTTGAGAGTTATCGGAAGTGAATGCTTTGCTCACGTTCCAAAACAAAAACGAAAGAAGCTCAGCAAAAAGGCAATAAAAGGCAAGCTTATAGGCTATGAAAACGACGATGGTTATCGTATTTGGGACGGAAACAATACGCAAAGGTCGAGGGACATAACCTTCCAAACTGACGTCGAGTTCCGGATTTGTACAGGAGTTCCTACAACTTTAAGTTCAGAGGAGGATAACCAAACGTTTACACAAGAAGCTGTGCCTGAAAGTACTATAGAGGAGCAGAAAAATAATCATGAACATGCTCTAGAGGGAGATGAAGAGAATGATGATCATGTACATGTTGAAGTTTTGGGAGATAGAGACGAAACCAGAGAGGATGACAGTACTAACGAAGAGTTCGTTGACGCTAACGAGGAGTTAGAGATAGTCGAACCACCGTTGTTGGACGCGAGATCTCGATATAACTTACGCGATCGAACTTGCCTCTCACGTCCTAAGAAGTTCGAAGACTACGTGTGTTTCGTAGGGACAGAATATTTTCCCGAGACATATAAAGAAGCTATTGAAAGGGTTGACAGCGCAGAGTGGATCAAAGCAATGACGGGTGAAATGAACTCTCTAAAACAAAATGATGTATGGACACTCTGTAAGCTACCTAAAGATAGAAAGGCACTCCCTTGCAAGTGGGTCTTTCGTATCAAGCGAAACCCAGACAGCAGTATCGACAAATATAAGGCCAGACTAGTAGTAAAAGGTTTTAAGCAACGGAAAGGAATCGATTACGAACAGACTTATAGTCCAGTTGCTAGAATGGCTACCATCAGAGCCTTAATAAGTGTCGCAGCCAAAGAAAAATTATATTTGACGCAGTTTGACGTTTCAACAGCATTTCTCAACGGCAAGCTAAAGGAAGAAATTTACATGCAACAGCCGGATGGGTTCAATGACGGAACTTCAAATGTATGTCGGCTTAAAAGGAGCTTATATGGACTCAAGCAGGCTCCTAGATGCTGGAACTCATGCTTTGAGGAGACTCTACTAGAGAAAGGTTTTCAACAAAATGTAGCAGATTGTTGCCTATTCACGAAGAAAATAGGTGAAAAGAAAATCTTGATAAGTCTGTATGTAGATGATGGCCTAGTAGCCGCTACAGATAAAGATTTGGCAAACAAATTCCTTAAAGAGTTAGGAGATACTCTGAAGATCACAAGCAAGCCAGTGTCTTATTACCTTGGACTTGAGATAGCACAGTCGAAAGATGGCTCCATTACAATCAAACAAGAGTCGTACGCCAAAAAGATACTGGAACGTTTTAGGATGTTAGAATGTAATCCAGTTTCAACGCCACTAGAGACGACGTCTCAAGCAGGGAAAGTTAACATTAACAAGCAAAAGGAAGAGAAGACGTTCCCATACAGAGAGGCAGTAGGTGCTTTAGCGTACTTAATGACAGGGACGCGACCTGATATAGCGTATGCAGTCGGATTCGTTTCAAGAAATCTGGAAAACCCGACACATGAAGATTGGCTACGTGTTAAGCGGATTATGCGCTACATAAAAGGGACTTGTTCTTTTGGTATAACCTATAAACCAGAACATGATTTAAACCTAATACAAGGCTATAGTGATGCGGATCATGGAGGAGACCAGCAAACAGGACGCTCTACAACAGGAGTTGCATGTCTCTTTGCTGGAGGAATAGTGTCATGGCTAAGCCAACGACAACCTTCAGTCGCACTTTCTACTACCGAAGCTGAAATAGTAGCAGCAAGTGAAGGCGCTCGTGAACTTGTTTGGCTCCAGAGAGTATTCAGCTCACTTACCAACATGGACGGACTACCAACATTAAAAGTAGATAATGAAGCCGCCATACGTCTTGCATACAATCCAGAGTTCCATAAGCGAACCAAGCACATCCGAGTGAGACATTTCTTTGTAAGAGAAACTGTACAAGACGGACTTGTGGATGTACAAAAGACCAGCTCTGCTACTCAATTGGCAGATATTATGACCAAGGCAGTTCCTAGGCCAAGACTAATTATAATTCGAGAAGCCTTGGGCATACAATGCCATACACTTAATTAATGAGGGAAAGTGTTAAAGGTTGCATAGCATCAAGTGTGTGAACTCTTTACTTATAAATATTTGAAATGCTATGTGACATGAAAAAACAAACGAATCTACTGACGGGTGTCCAGTTGTAAAAAAATGACTGTGTGTTTGTGTTGTGATAAAATATGTACCAAATATTAATAATATCACCTTAATTCTAAATCGTGCTAAATAACTAAAAAAAGGACTCGTAACAGATAGGGCTTAAATAGATCGTCTAATACAATTTACTAAATTCTTCGTGGGTGCAAATTATCTGGTACTTTAAATCTCTGACGGAACTCAATCAACTATTACAAAAAGGTGAGTCGAGTTATCCGCAACAAATTCCTCGTTCGTCTAGTGGTCGCAAGTGCTACAGCAGAGCATGAGGTCTTGGGTTCGATGCCGGGTCGGGCAAAGTGTTATTCGGTTTTCTATCTCGAATTTCTCAGTAACAACCCGGAGTTTCGATATGTGTCTGGTTCAAAATCAAAATATTTTATTTCACATAAACCTGCATTGGCACTTATAAAACGTCAGAAGCTAGGGGCATAGTTCCAATTTGTCGCTTCCTATGGAGAAGAGCCGGCAAGAAATTCCACGGTCCTCTCTTTTAATAATTGGCTTTTATAATGTTTTCATATTACGGTGATAATAGGTATGGGAGAACAGTGCAGGCCTGTCAATAAGTACCAGGTACTTAGAGGAATAAAATAGGTTGTTGGCAATAGGTTCGCCTTCTATAACATGAGACAACATAACTGGCGAAATATTGGTTTACTATAGGTATTCCCTCTACCCAACTCTGAGGGCAAACAAGGCGTGATGTTATGATATATTATGTCTGTTTGTCTATGTGATAGTTCAACCTTATCGAAGAGTTAATTTACTGGGAAATGTTGTCAAATTTGGCAAAGCGATGACGAGGTGGACTATGCGTTTTGTAACAATAATTGCGCCTTTATTCCCGCGCTGATTACCGTGTATGGATATTAGAAGGTTCGTTTTGAATATTACAAGTGTCCAGCAGGCTTAGCACGAGCACCGATTTATCGACGGAAGAATAGACATGACTATTAAATAAATGATGTACAATAGGAGAAGATAGCAATGTTTTTGTATTCATTATCACATTTATGCGTTCTAAACGAATCATGATTTTGTAGATAATCGTATATACTTTGTGGCCGTCGAGTAGAAAGTTTTGTTGTCAGTGTGATTTTGACAGTTTGGCAAGAAATATTGTTCTGAAAAAGTCTACATTTATAAGGACCTAGACAAATATCGTTAGAAACGAAAGACTAAATGACAGATTGTAGAAGGATATCTAAGGTGCGATAAGAAAAATGTAGGAACGAAACATCACTTTGTATTGAAAAAGCACTGTCTATTCTTCGTAGAAATACAAAGCGTCATGCTAAGCCCGCTGGGCTATGTGTATAATAAAATAATTTAAGAGTAATTGCGTTTGTGATTCCCTAGTGAGGGAGGATCTTTTAGACCTTTAGTAATAAGTTCTCTATGCAATGAAATATAACTATCTGTTTATCAGTGTTACTTGGTTAAACTGTTCTGGAAAAGAACTATAACAGTGCTCTTTACGCTATTTTAGTGCTTTCCACTTTTACTCGTAACCTAACTATGTCATGTTGTGCAATGCAGTGGTGACCCAGTGCTCGGCCACGACTTACGAGTTCTGGGTCATAGACTCGAAACCAGACAAGCGCTTTACTTTGTAGTTTATTTCATCACCATTGCTCTCAAAGCAGTGACGGGAAACATCGTAAGGAAAAGCCCATGTCCTAGAACTGAAAATTCGAAGGCACGTGACATCTATTAACGCGCATTGGGCCCGCGTGCTGGATTACGACCCAATTTCTCACAGAGAGGAGGCCTGTGTCCCAGCAGTGGGAACATAATAGGCTGATTTATGGATTGGTATAATATTAAAGCCAGGTGGTTTTCGACTACTTAACAAGGCTATCCTGCCAATACCTTATCAATAAGGCCTCAGCTAGGGTTAAAGAATAGACGAGTTCCTCATCAACCAAAACTAAAATTTCGATACGGTTCGAAGAATATAAAGCTTACAAAGTAATGTAGCTTTACTGATATCACGTTTACATCCCAAAGACATACAAATTGGCAAGTTTGAGCAAACACACATCTACATAACGTTACGTTACGTTTTCGTTTCTCAGCTACTTCTAACAAAGGAAACTTCGCTGTAAGACTAGTCAAACATATTTTAGAAAGATATTATTCAAGCGTCTCTCCGTCAATAGTGATTTATTTTGAGGCGGGAGACGCAATCTCTAGATAAATGACCTTTCCTAATACTTGGGCGCTGGACGGAATATCGAGGAGTTTTAGTGGGTTAGGTTGGGACAAGTATTTGTAATGAATAGGGTAGGTAATGTCCCGTTTAAATGTTCAAAAAGAAGATTACGAGATATCTAGAGGATGCAATTGAGCTGTATATACACACAACACACACAGTACATATGTACACACGTAGATAAAAAACATTCTCCAAAAGGTTATAGAATGATTGGGTTTGTATTCCATAGTAGATACCACCATGATAAAGGCTAATACCTGAGTCGACATTTATGAAAACGCTGTCTGCTTGCCTGAATTACTTAACGAAATCGTCTGTCTGTGTGGCAACGGATCTTGATGTGTTTGTCACTATTATTTCAAAATATTCGATTTATTTTCATTACATTCATATTTATCTTATACTGCGTCTTATTGGATTTCTTTGTAACAGCCTAGAGTCTGTAAGTTGGCAGTGTGGTCCCCGTGCCTTGGAGAGCACGTAGACCGTTGGTCCTGCGCCTAATCTCTCTCCGGTCGTATCAGATTGCCGCCCCATGAGATACAGGCACAAGTACACACTTTCTTGTGCTTGTACTTCCTGCGTGATAATTATTTTTACATTCATTATAAAGAATCGTCGACGTTTATCCAAGTCATCCATACGTGTCAAGGCATGGGCGGGTCGCTAGTAGATATAAAATTGTTACCGTTTTAAATTCATCCCTCAACTCTGCGTTAATTCTCTAACAACAATGAAAAGTGCTAATATACACATGCCTAGTAAAGACAATTTACTCAGTACTACTAACGGGCTAGATTGTAATAATGCTAGGATCAATCGTATTGATGAACCCTAGAACAAGGGAAACCAAAACTCTGTAACATCTGGCATAGCCAGTCTGTTATTTAGTATTTCACCCACCATGGGGTGGGTTCTTATTGCTATGTTCCAACAAATAATCTAGATGCCATTCCATGATACTTCTGTCTTCTCTGCCCAGTACTGCGGTCATGTGCATACAAACGTAGAGACAAAGCGCACTCCATACTATTTGTTCGAAGCCATCTTATTTATGTGTTCTCTCGCCATCTGTCATGGCGCGATGGATCCTATTTGTGCTGGAGATATGATGGCTTTTGAAGATATAGGGGCAGTTGCGTGGAGCATGTGTGTTTTGGGGTGTGTTATAGAGCTGTGATGATTGTTCAGGCAAATAAGGTGTTTGAACCAATAAACAGTATGTGGTAACTACTGTTGCCAACGTAAAACTTACTCAACTAGAATCAGCACCATCGTAATCTTGTGGATATACATATTAATTAAAATACTTATACATGCACACAACACACAGTTAATTCACTAAGTGATTTTAATTACGTTGTTTTTTATCCTATTTGTATTTTTTTCTTTCTTATATTGTTAGTATTATTCAGTCTCATAAAATCTCCCAATGTAAGCTGGTAGCTACATTTGAAGCGTCGTGGGACCTTGGTGACTTGTACCACAGGCGTTGCTTGCAACGCATATTTCAAGCAACAGTCACTCACAAATTTAAACTTGTCCATAAGCTAGTTCTAAATACTAAAACTGCACATTTGTGGAGATAAAATAAATGTATCTACTTGTTACTCTTGCGAAGAATACATCATCCAAATGTGTTTGCATATCTACAACATTTATTTTGCCGTCAGGAAGATACCAGATGGTTTTTTTTTTTGGGTAGGAATTCATCAAATAACTTCTCTCGCTCTGGCTGGAGCAGGAGGTGTCAGACTTTTACTGACTAAAACCCACCCGTGTTCCCTCAGTAGCCTGTGTGCCAGGGGCGACGGTATCTCTTTTAAACAACCCGCACCCCTGGCAGGCATCGGCCTGTGCGGGCTCCGTCAGTTTATGCTGACATCTCTTTGAGGCGCGCGTGGAACACAACGCACCGTCGACTTGGGCTTGGTCCTTACCGGACAGCGCTACCCATTACTCGCCGTCCGCAAGCCCGCGTCTATGGTGGCCGGGAATCAGCTTGGCATTCCCAACGCCCAGGGCGTCTCCTGCGGCGACTAAGGCCGTGGGGGCGCATATACTGCCTCTCCATCACGTGCGCCGCCTCCCTCTTCGCGAGCATTACTGCTTCGCTGAAGGAGGTGACGGCTCTCCATGCACTCTCGCTCCGTACCATGGCCTGGACTAGGGCCGGACGCGAGAGATCGCTGCCGCCGATCGTCTCCACGAGGACACGGCGGTGCTCCGCCCAAGCCGGGCAGACCTCCACCATATGCTCCACCGTGTCGTCAGGGCGATCTTCGCAGTGGAAACACCCGGGTGTTTCAACCCGCCTTATGCGAAACAGGAACCTCCCGAAACAGCCGTGACCGGTGAGGACCTGCGTCAGGCGGAAGGTAGATACCAGATGGTCAGTTGTCTGTGTGTCTGTTCGTCGTGAATGAATATGAGCGTTAATTTTAGTTGTTATTGGGTTTATGCTAAGCATCTTTATTATAGCTTTGAACGTTACGTACGTACCTAATACCTACTAAAAAAAAAACTACTGTCGAAACCAAAACACACATAAAACTGTTTTTATTCTGTCCTCGACAAATGTGGATGACACATAAAAATTACAATACTAAACTGTATAAAAAATTATAGGTAGCCGGTGAGCATTTTTGTTAACTTTGTTTGAAAACACATGTCATTTTTAGATAAAATAATGCATTAATCGATCACGTGAAAATGGCATATCCGTTTTCAATTGTTCGATTTCCTTTTTTTTTAACGATAATTATTTTACAAATGTCTTCATCAATGAGTCGTTTTCATTATATCAAACTGCGAGCAGTGGTGGCCCAGTGGAAACGGCCGTGGCTTGCGAGTTTAGGTCGTAAGTTCGAACACAGACCGGTGCATTACGTTGTGTAAATTATATCATTACTGCTCGCAAACAGGTAAAGAAAACATCATGAGGAAAGCGGCATGTCCTAGAACCTGAAATTCAAAGATATTTGACATCTACCAACCCGTACTGGGCACGCGTAGTGGATAACAGCCCACTCCCTCTCTAAGAAAGGAGGCCTGTGTCCCAGCAGTGGGAACATTATAGGCTGATTATGTAGCTCTCGTCTGTTAGACAGATTCATTGAGTCTGATAACAATACAGGATAAGTTTTTATCCAGTGTGCAAATTGTAACCATGAATTTAGCATTTCTTTCTAGGCCTCACCGCGCAGAAATTTTCCGTTGGTTATACAAAAGAAAAATTAGCTGTTTCATAGAAAAGTGCAATACCTACGTAGTCAACATTTGTATGAAACAGCTGATTTTTTTTGTATAACCCACGAAAAATTTCAGCGCTGAGGGATATGCTGAATTCATGGTTACAGTTTGCGCACTGTATAAAAACTTATCCTGTAGAAAAGTAATTGTATTAATTACTTGATACTTGACAGTGTAGGTATATCAGTGAACAGGCTGCGTTAAAAAAAAACATCCTATTTTTTGGTTTTCGTCATAATTTGTAAAATGAAAACACATTTTTAATGTGATAAGAAATCCACGTATTTACTTCCTCGACGATATATACAAAACGTAAAGAAAAACGTTTGATGTAAATGTTTCCATTTACTCGGAAAACTTGTATCATGTCGCATCAGCCAATCGTTTATTAAATGCAGCACAAATGCAGACTGTTAGCTTAGTATTTTCTAGAAAACAGAGGCTACCCGAAGACAAATCGCTGGTATTTTTCCACGTCCAGATTTGCATAACAATGCTCTTTAAAGGAGTCAGGCCATTTGCGAAAAACAGATTTGACTATCCCATTTTCTAATGATAATAGTCTATAGCAAAGACATTTAAATATATACGATAAACGTGACACAGTGAACAACATCAGAATCTTCTAGGTATCACCTAAAGGTTACAATCCGGTCAGTTTAGAATTATGTCTCGTGTCATACGCTCACATGACAGGTCGTATTGAGTGTAAAAGAATATTATTTTCAAAGAAAATAATCCGAATTATTTATTGTGGTATTACAAATCTCGTAGCGTTGTAATGAGTAGACCTAACTACGGTTTTTTTCGTTATTATTTGTTAATGTACCAAGTATTTAGATACATTAAACAATGTTCGTTTATGTATATGTCCAATTACCTGACGGTTGATTAATCAAAGGTCGATTTAAATCGGTAGTAGTGCATCGTGTCGAAAAAGTTCGCGCAATGGTTAAAAGAAAAATGCTTTTACGGTCTCAGTGAAGATACGAGTATGTCAGATCCTAGAGAAAAAAACTGACATTTATAAATCGGTACCTAGTATTATATTGGAGTATGTCAGATCCTAGAGAAGAAAAATAATATTTATAAATTGGTACCTTGTGTTATATTTGTAGATATAATTATAACTTATAATAATGAATAAATGTTGCAATTTTACTCAGTCAACAGTTTAATATTATAATAACCATGACATTAACAATATCATACAATCTACAATTATTACATTCTTTCGGACATTATTTTATCTTTTCAACTGGTATAATTTTGACATCTATTAATTAATTTGTTTCTTATAAATCGTTATGCATGAAATTGTATTATTCGTTGTTGTCTTTTTTATATAAAGTAATACATACAATTAAATATTTGCACAGTATTTATAATGTTAGAATGTTAAGGGTTTTAAGATCATACACTGCCAAAGTTGTAAACCTGTATTGTGGCAAATCAATCAATTTAAATTTGTCAAACTTGGCTATGATGCAGTTTTTCTATGTAGTTAATATTAGATGGCGTCAATGACACATTGAATCACAGTTTTCCAGGACATTTTCCGTAGTATTCAGAAATATGTCTGGATTTTTACCGCTGACGTTAGTTGGTGACATTTACAAGAATTCTTCTTTGAAACGAACAGCCAATACATTTCACTTTCGTTGGGATCAGCACAGAATTATGCGTTATGTGAGAGGAATAAACAAAGATATACGCGGACGAAACAAAGTGAAATAGGGGAAGTGTTGTCTCACACAGACCGGGTTTGACCGCACAATTTGTGTACGGAAATTTTTTTTTGTTATTATATTTAACAATTATCTTCATAGCTGTTTCTAGAAAATTACGTAAAACGTATTATTTTTAAGACAAAACATGTCATTTCTTGCCCACTCTTCTGCACAGAAATTTTCGTTTGAAATGGGAAGATTAATGTTTTTTTTTTCTGTAAGTTTTAAGTGTTTAAAGGTGACTTAAAACGGTCTGCATGTTTAGAGCAATAGCTTATGCTTAGAAGACTTATGTCATAATTATTTCATACAACACACGTATGACTACGTATGTAAGTTGTGGGTAGTCACAAGAACGTGATTCCAAGAACCGAAACCCCGGAATTCACAGTAGTTAGTAATTGGGTTCTTGCTGAAAATAGGTTTCCAGGTAAAACTTGCCAAAACACCTTGTTATGTGGTACTATGAACTTCTTAGAAACCGTGAGGTTTATTTGAATAACTATTTATCATTTCTAAATAATTAATGAAGCTTCGGTTTTTGACTGATGGTTGGCATGAATTATTATTTATTGTATTTATTTATGTGAGCATAATAAATAATCTAGTACTAGCACTTAAAATCTTAATAATTATTTGTTGAATCAATCAAGTTAACTGACAGAAAACTATTTTGAGTGCATTGTACTCTTAAATTAAATTAATTAATTACTAAGTTAAATATTAGCAATTTGGTAAAGTGTTCGCACAGTGTTATATACTTCTTATACCTACTGTGGTGTTGGATAATTTATTAAAGGCGCAATGTGGATTTGATTCGAGTTATAATGGCTTTTTGAGTAACGATCGCAAAGTTAGGTGTCAAAAAACTAATGACTTCAGTCGAAAAATTATTATTTTGACAAAAAGCCAAAATATGGCTTATTATGATTTTGAAGACTCGAAATGAATTCTGCGTCCTCTTATTGGCAAGAGCTGCTCAAGAGTTCACAGCCCCATCTTTTGCTGGCTGAAATGCTTAGTTACTCAACAAAGTCAGGGCGGGGGTAACTACTTAGTATGCAAAAAAAGCTTTTTCGATAAATAATATTATGATATACTAAAAAAAAACATGCTTTAATATAAAACCAAACTAAAAAGTACAAAATAATTAAAGAGAACATCAAAATAAGGATGCAGTGATTAAGTAATAAATGAATTCATTTTAATGTAAAAAGCATCCACGCTTTTTGAACCGACGAAAAAACGGAGGAGGTTACTCAATTCGACGCGTATATATTTTTTTTATGTATGACCACGCATATCTTTTTACAGAGTAGTTCGATTTTGATAATTGTTTTTTTATTGAAAAGGGTATACCCCGAAGTTAGTCCCATATAAATTTGGAAAAAAAGTTCTAACCCTAAGGGTGGGAAAACAGGGATGATTGATTGTTCACTCACTGATTGTAATGTAAAACCACGCATAACTGCTTACAGAGTAGTCCGATTTTGATAATTCTTTTTTTATTGGAAAAGCTATACCTCGAAATTAGTCCCATATAAATTTTGAAAAGAAAAAAACAACCCTAAGGGTAGGAAAACAGGGGATGATTGATTGTTTACTCACAGATTTTAATACCGAGTTGTGTATTACAAAAAGTAATAAAAAATTAAGCATGTAGTAATTATTAGATTATAGCCTCAAAAAATTATAAACTAAAAACTTTTTAACAAAAAAATTTAACCGCCGAAAAAAACTGAAAAGCTAAAAATAATAAACCTTTTTGTTTAACCTCTATAACTAATTTCGGAAGTCGGTGACATAAAATTCAAATACATATCCGAAGTCACCGACTTCCGAAATTAGTTATAGAGGTTAAACAAAAAGGTTTATTATTTTTAGCTTTTCAGTTTTTTTCGGCGGTTAATTTTTTTTTGTTAAAAAGTTTTTATTTACATTAGAATTCATTCATTTATTGATCACTCTATAGTTTTATTTTTTGAAGCAAATCTTATTTACAGCAAAGCTGGTAACTATTTTTTTTACCGTAGAGTAACGAATACTTGTATACCTAGTCTAAATTTTTATCAATTCAATAATCATCTCTACCAAGTACACACAAAACCCAAGTTCCCAGACCAAACAGAGTCTGTGTGAGTTCTCCGACACATTAAGTCGAAAAACGCGAACGGTCTTGGCGTGACGGCTGAGCTCTAAACAATGTCGTTACGGCCAGCGTTCACAGTAAACTGACATTTATGGCCCATTGCGCCTATTAAATGGGCCGAACACAATGACACAACTTATATAGAAATTATCGGCGTGTTATTATTTTCTGGCGTTGGATGCTGATGGATGTACTGTTTATAGATGTGTGGATGTTTCAATTAGTTGTGGGGGTTTTACTGGGTGAGTTACGGCTTTTGGGTTCGAGTGGGTTTGGTTTTGCCCGACTACGGTGTAGGAAGGTAAGAGTTAAACGTTCCTACTATTTTTTCATGTGGAAATGTAGTGATACATTACAATAAAATATAGATAAAGCGCAGTAAAATATTATAAACTGCAGTTGAAAAGTGTAAATTGTCAGTTAAAATGTTTATATGCCACGCCAGCAATCCCAGTGCTACTCTCAAATTACTGGTTTCAGTAACAAAATTAAAATAATCATGAAAATAACAAATATTTTCACAGAATCAGCTGAAAATAACAACTGAAAAGGCGATAAGCTGTCGATAAAATGGCTTCATGCTAATTAATCGCTCCTGATTTGCAAATTAATATTCATTATTGTTAATTAAAAATTAACACGTTTTATTTAATTTGAGTTAATGGAATTTGTATTATTATTATTTTCGTTTATTTTAGTTTTTTCGAGTATTTTATTTTCTCGTTGGTCTATTTGTCGCGAGCGCTACTACAGAGCATATAGTCCTGGGTTCGAATCCGGGGTTGGAAGAATCGTTATTGGGTTTTGCTTTAAGAAATTTCTCAGTAGCACCCCGTAGTCTGGATTTGTGTCTGTTTGATGGCAATAGGCTCACCCCCTATTATATGGGACACAAAAATAACTGGCGAAATGTGGGTGTACCTATATACCTCTGCCAAAACCTTCGGGGAAACAAGGCGTGATGTTTAATTTTTACCTGAAGACTTGTTGAAGGTCGTGGAAATGTTCTGAAAGCAAGTAGTGCATGTAAGGTTTTAGTGACGATAGTTGCTTTGTCCAGCAGTGGCCGTTTGTCGGCTGAAATAATAGCAGCAGTTATTTTGGGTCGTATAATACCCCATATGTTCCGTGTGGTGCCGGACGTAAAAGAATAGCACCATCCCATTTCTTCCCGTGGGTGTCCTAGAAGGCGACTAAGGGACTTACTAGAGAATAGGCAGCAGCGTTCTCTATGCATTTTACCACCATACTGCGATCGCCAACCCGCCTGCCAAGCGTGGCGATTATGCCAAAAACTCCTTTTGGGGGAGGCCTATGTCCAGCAGTGGACGTCTTTCGGCTGAAATGATGATGATGATGATGAATTCCCCATGTTATCCCAAAGAGGAGGCAACAAAAAAAATGATGTGCAGCATCTGCTAATAGGTTTACAGAGATTTTGATAGTAAGCGCAAAGGATCTACGTGTTTGATTGAAAGAAAAGACTGGATTAAAGTTTTTTCTTTTTAATTAAACCTTAGGACGTAACGTTTTTGTGAAAAATTCACTCTGTGTAAAGATTAAATGTACTCTTATTTAAGGTGTTTAAACACAAGGCTTGTTAAGCTGTAAAAAAAAAATTGTGACATTTTAAAATAAAATCCTAAAGAAATTCACCCACGATATATAGAAAAGAGAGTAAAAAACTTATTTTGTTCGAATGATAAACATATACGTGTATTGCATTTACATACTTTTTTCGCACTTAAAATAGTGTGAATGAAAAAGACAATTTTATATTGATAATCTGAGAGGTTAAATCAAAGAATTGGATAGCTTTTAAAAAAAAAGCTGTAGCCGAATGGTATGAAATTGAGATAATATTTCAAATTGGACCCAAATGAAATTTCATAAATGGCCGCTCAAATCTGAGGCTTTCATTTTAATTTAATAGTCGAGCTACTTAGATCTACTTTTTGAAGAGTCTTATCAAAAAGATATCTAAAGATAAATAGGTGATTTATCGAAGCGGCCTACATTTATACATCAGGGCCTGAATTCACTATGACCACTTACCGATTCCTTACTCATAAATACGTTAATCACACACGAAATCTGCTAATATCGTATTGACAATATCGAACAATTGTCTTGGAACGTACAGAATAAGACATTCCGATTCCTTAACGTTACACTGGTTTTTAAAAACACGATATTGAGGTTGTTTGAACATTGTAAGATTCCGCGGGGAATCATTATAGTCATACAGAATTAGGGCCCAGCTACATCCTAACTAATCCTACTAATATCATAAATGTGAAAGTTTGCATGTTTATATATTAAGATATTTGGATGTTTCTTGCTCAATCACGCAAAAACGGATGAACGGATATGAATGAAATTTGGCACACAGATAGTTTAATAACCTGGAATCTACTACGGAACTACACGCGAGCGAAGCCGCGTGCAATACCTAGTATTATAAATGCGAAGGTAAGTTTGTTTGTTGTTACGCTTTCACGCTAAAACAGCAGAAAGGATTTGCGTGAAATTTGGCATAAGGATACACTATGACCCGGGTAAGGACATGGTACTTTTTGTCCTGGATTGCAGACGAAGTCGCGGGCAACAGCTAGTTACCTGATAATGTTTTAACTTTTCATTCTACTTAAGAATGTGAGATCCTTGTAAAGTTCCATCAGAACTGAAGTTAGAATAGTGAATTTATGGCTGATTTACATTTGATTTAATTAAGTAATGAATTAAGTTCAAGTACGAAGAACAGAATCAAAACGTCATTCCCAAAGTACGTTTTTACACATACTTCAACGACTTTTTCCCGTGGGTGTTCCCAGAAACTACAGAACGTCAGATGCAATCCTTACTTTCTGCTTTCGCTTCGTTTAAGTGAGTTTTTCATTGTAAATTTTCACTTTTATACATCAAGGCCCTTAACTCGATACTTAACGAATGCTAATGTTAAACTGACCTTATAAACAGGGGCTCATTAGTCGGATAATCCCGAATGAAGTACCTACTCGCGCGCGCAAGCAGTAAATATGAATTCGGTACGATTTTGAGCCTCCAAGCGTAGACATTTTTCGTCAGTTATCTATATATATTAGGTCTTTACCTATGAAATTGCCGTTCTGCAGTACTGGCCATTTCAAATCAAAATAATTTTTGTTTGGCTAAGAATTCTAATTTCAAATTAATTTTATTTTAAAAACATGGATTTTTTTTTTCTAAAAGTAGTCATTTCTTTATTGATTAGTGTTACATTTTCATAGCATTTCAATCTTTTTCGTCATCCTGGATACGTTAAAAATTCGAGTAATTATGGAATATGAGTACCGTCGTGGCAGCAACGCGGCACAAGCGGCACGCAACATCAACGACGTTTACGGAGCTAACACTACAAACCAACGCACCACCTGTTATTGGTTTGCTCGCTTCCGTTCTGGAAATTTCGACCTGAAAAATGAACCTCGCGGTCGTCCGAAGACTTTGGTCGACAATGACGAATTAAAGGCGATTGTGGAAGCTGATGATACACAATCTACGGCTGAATTAGCAGCAGCTTTCGACGTTAGCGTCAAAACAATATTGGTCCATTTGCGTCAAATTGGCAAGGTAAAAAAGCTTGACAAATGGGTGCCCCACGAACTCAATGATCGCCAGCGCGAATTACGCGTCGAGACGTGCCTTGCACTGCTCAACAGACACACAAATGAAGGAATTTTGAACCGCATTGTTACCTGCGATGAAAAATGGATTCTGTTTCATAACCGTAAGCGCTCAGCAAGTTGGTTAGATCCTGGTTCAGCACCTAAACAATGCCCTAAACGAAAACTTACCCCTAGAAAAGTGATGGTCACTGTTTGGTGGTCTAGCGCCGGTGTGATTCATCACAGCTTCTTACCAAACGGGGTGAGCATTACTGCAGATGTGTACTGTGAAGAACTGAACACAATGATGGAGAAGCTGGCGCATCTCCAACCAGCATTGGTCAATCGCTCGTCTCCGCTGCTCCTGCACGACAACGCGCGACCTCATACTGCACAGCAGACGGTCTCCAAGTTGCAAGAACTGGGGTTGGAAGCTCTCCGTCATCCGCCCTACTCACCAGACCTTGCGCCTACAGACTACTACTTTTTCCAGAATTTGGATAACTTCTTGGCGGGAAAAAAATTTAATACCCGAGAGGCAGTACAAAATGCCTTTGAAGAATTTGTTGCCTCCCGTCCAGCTGATTTCTTTAAGAAGGGCATCAATAAACTGCCACTGCGATGGCAAAGATGCATTGATTGTATGGGTGATTACTTCGATTAATACAAATAAAAAATTCATGAAAAAAATTCGTTTAAATTTTTTCATACAAAACGGCAATTTCATAGGTAAAGACCTATTATAAAAATGAATCTCAACTTCCATCGGTCACGGCATCACACGTGAACGGCTGGACCAATTTTGCTAATTATTTTTTTGTTGTGTTTGTTATTGTCAAGAAAAAATTAAGAAAGTTGCGCGTAACATTCAAAAATTTTAGAAAACTTAACGACCATATTAAATTTTCTAATATTATACCAATTCGAATTCAATAGTCATAGCTAAGACAGGACAACGTCTATCGGGTCAAATAGTTAAAAATAAAATCTGACCGGTGTTACACTTTTCTATGAAACAGCAGATTTATTTTTCTGATACCTAGTCACGTACTGAATTCGTAGTCTCAGTTTTCCCGTCGATCGTTCTTTGATCCTGTATTCAAAAAAAGGGTGTGTTTATGACCACACCATAAAAGCGAAAACTTATATGATTTTCTTTTTTATATATGTGGCGGTTCCGTGTGGTGGCGAACGTAAAAGAATAGCACCATCCAATTTCTTCCCGTGGGTGTCGTAGAAGGCGACTAAGGGACTTACTAGAGAATGGGCAGCAGCGTTCTCTATGTATTTTACTACCATACTGCGAACACCAACCCGCCTGCCCAGCGTGGCGATTATGGCAAAACCCCCCCTTTTGGGGTAGGCCTATGTACAGCAGTGGACGTCTTTCGGCTGAAATGACGATGAAACAGCAGATTACACTGTTCTAGAAGAGGGCAAATTGCGTCTACATATTTTCACTTCAAAAACAAACATTAAACTCTAGAATATTAATATAATTTCATACCCTCAGTCTTCCATTCAACCCTTATATGATAATGTATGGTCGCATTTAATTCAAGGAGCATAAGTAATATTTCACGCTTAAGCATTAGGTACAGACCTAATCTCTTAAATCTAGGCCGTAGGCACAACCACTTGATTTAGTACTTTCAGCCTTTGTATTTCACTTGATATAAAATGTTCTTCTACCTCTGGGAGGCTTTAGTTTGTTATTAATTTAGAAGAGAAAAGGTTAAATGTTTTAAGATGTTCTTGTTATTGTTGTCTGTTATCAGTAGGTACCATCTTTGTTATAGTCTGAAAATTAGATAAATTGTAAATGTGTATTTCTGTAAGTAGGGTTATTTAATCATTATTTTAGACAAAATGATCCATTTTGTCAGTAAAAATTGTGCTTAAGAATAGCAACAATTTTTAAAGAGGGCACTGTCGTACCTGTGTGGCATCGCGCAGCTTGTTCTACAGTACACCATAACATACCGTGTCAAAAGCCCTGCTCAGGTCTAAGAAACAGGCATAGGCGTAATTCTATCCACATAATATCCCAGAGTGTGCTTAAGGGTACACTAGTCGCGGGCTCGAACTCACTGGTGGGCCTGGCTAAAAAGCACGCTGTCTCACCAGGCTTCGTGTCCGACAGAGGTAGTATTAATGACGATCAGTTAGATGCTAGTCTACACGCACAACATTATTGAGTGAGCTGCAGGATCAGTTATAGTAAAACAGGCGCGTAAAAAATTTAGAAAAGTCCTTCGGAAGATCGGATTTTCTGAAAAAATCACTGCATAAATCAATGACCAATTAAGTTTATTGAATTTTTAGATAATTGAGCTTTGTCGGTACCGACTTGGTTTTCGAGATTTTACACTCCTTTTATTACTTAAACACGCCCAAAATTAGGTTAAATTTGCAAGAAAAACGAATCTTTGCATGCTCATAACTTTTTAATAGCTTTTTATTTTAGTATTCTGTTTCCGTACAGACAATATTAATAATGAGACAAAACCATACCATGTTTGACCATTGACAAACAGTGGAGTAAAACCCTCCCGAAGTTTATGTGGAAAAAATGTGGATAAGTGTCACCATAAGGCAAAGTATCGCGTTTAGTCCACTCTCGGCCCCTCGACCCCCAATAAGTAATGTGTCCACTGGACAGGGAATAGTCAGGGGACTATAGTTTATTCTCGGGGGTCGAGAGTGGATTTTATTTTCCAGACAATTTCTAGTTTCCCCTCGACCCCCAAAATAGTCTGTACCTTACTGTTCCAATATTAATTTTAGCTACTTACCCAACTAGGGGTTGAAATTGGATGAGTTATACCTGTCTTTTGTATGAAAATTCAGTCTCACCCCCTTGGGGTCGAGTGTGAATTAAGTTTAAGGGTTGAGAAGAAACAAATAAAAAATAGTTTTTTAGGGGTCGAGGGGCCAACAATGGACAAATCGAAGTATTGCAGTATTAGTTGACAGACCAGGTCTAAACCCGAAGTTGCCCATCATGTAGAAGTATAGACTGAGCTAAATGGTTGTCATTATATTATTTAAATTATAGTGGTTTTTTGTTACTGGCACAATAATTGTTTAAAAAAAAACTGGCTGTAAGTATGAATACGAAATACACTGGGAATACAATAACTTGTAGGTACACGTCAAAAAAATATTTTGCAAACTACGTGAGGTCGGGCAGTGTTTCCTATCCGATTACTCAGAGAAGAAACACCGAAACAAACTCAGAGGTCACAATCTCTTTTAAAGACCAAACACTATTCGATCAGATGAGGTGAAGACCATGTAGATTACTATATAAAATAGTCTTTTGACGAAAGAACCACCAAGATTTGAGTAGACCTGTCCAGCCAGACAGCCATTAGGTAATGTTTAAAATTATAGTAGAGAGTTCAATAAGCAGTTTGGACGCATATTGAGATCATCATAATTCATCATCTGCCTAGCCTTTTCCAACTATGTTGGGGTCGGCTTCCAGTCTAACCGGATGCAGCTGAATACCAGTATTTTACATGAAGCGACTGCCTATCTGACCTCCACAATCCAGTTACTGGGTAATACGATACCCCTTGGTAAGACTGGTTGTCAGACTTTCGGGCTTCTGACGACCCGTAACGACTGTCAAAGATTCACAAATAACAGCCGGGACCAACGGCTTAACGTGCTTTCCGAGGCACGGAGGGGTCTTGGTATGAAAAGATGGTCACCCATCCACAAGCGTAGCTTAACCTGGTCGATCGACCCGTGCAGCTATTGTTATTTAGCCACAAGCCCCTCCTCTGAGATCATTATACTTGGCTAAGTTAATTATGTGATTAAATCAATAACCGTTAATGGGATGGGTAGCCTTACTATGCTGTCATGACCACAGTCATTATCATCCGCAGTAGTAGTTTATTTTCATGAGCCAATCCCGACGCTCCTGTGCCAGCTTTCTCCAGGTTTTGCGATGGAAACAATGTCGTCCACCC
Organism: Polymixis flavicincta; assembly: GCA_949987655.1. Lineage (NCBI taxonomy): Eukaryota > Metazoa > Arthropoda > Insecta > Lepidoptera > Noctuidae > Polymixis > Polymixis flavicincta. Next base: position 3,813,365 of record OX465180.1, read on the forward strand.
ATCTCGTCGCCGGACGCCCTAAATCTCGTCTTTCAGTCCTTGGACGCCACTCTGTCAAAGGCTTACTCGACGGTCACAGTAATCCTTTCCAATAAATTTGTAATACAGAATTCAGTATATTATATAACAGTCACACAGAATTATCAGAATCTGAAGTGGGATCCGACGCGGGAATCAAACTCAGTCCCTCAGCGAAAGTCGTAGATATAAATTGTATTAACTCCAGCTGAGCTCGGATCGCGACTATGCCTGATTTATTGAGTAACTAACCTTATTTAGAATTCCATCTTAGCATTGCTACAGTGCATAAACAAGATTTTATTTATATTTATTTCAGTTGTAAGAGTGACTATTTTTGTTATTATAGCTCTACGTTTGCCAATAGCCGTGCCATGAAGTATTGTTATTTATCTCAGCGAGATTTCTTGTTGATAAATCTCTGTATTTTGTACTGAAAAGGTGACTTTGTTGAATACCATCATCCATCAAAGGGCGGTTCTCGGAGTCACTGCTGTACCACCATTTGATGCTGAGTTGAAGCAAAGCCCGACTGACTGCTCGTTGACCTAATGTTAACTAGCACTACTGTTGAGCACGAGGTCGTGGGTTCAATTCCGAGTTCGAGTTAAGTGTTATTGGCTTTTTAAATCTAAAATCTTTCAGTAATAGCTCGGAGTTTCGATTAGTGCCCGGTTGATGGCAATAGATTCGCGCCCAAAACATGGTATTTAAAAGTAACTGGTCATTATCAGCCTATAATGTTCCCACTGCTGGGACACAGGCCTCCTCTCGGTGAGAGGGATTGGGCCTCAATCCACCACGCGGGCCCAGTGCGGGTTGGTAAATGTCACATGTCTTCGAATTTTTTGGTTCTAGTACATGCCGGTTTCCTCACGATGTTTTCCTTCACCGTTTTGAGAGCAGTGGTGATGAAATAATTTACACAAAGTAAAGCGCCTGTTTGGATTCGAACTCACGACCTACAACTCGTAAGACGCGGCTGTTACCATTTGGCCACCACTGCTCTCAAAAGTAACTGGTGAAATGTGGGAAAAATATTGGTACACTTCTGCCCAAAGCTTCGGGAAAACAAGGCGTGATGTTATATTGTTAAAGCAAAGTCATTGGTAAATCATTCTTGCAAAGATGTAATTTGAACAACAACACCCTTTGCATTGCACGAACACTGCGTTGGTAGGTCGCCCGCAAAGTGAACCGATGATCTGGTGAAGAACCTTTCATTGTGGCCGATCGATACTTGGGGGTGGCCTATATCCAGCACAGGACGTCTTTCGACTGAAATGATGATGATCGGGTGGTTCTAAACCAGTAAAACTTAGCAAAGATCAGAAAACGCTTTTCTTTATACTGCCAAAGGCCTCAGATATAGTACCTACAAAGGGGCATACGAATCTGGTATAAACGTACATAAACCTTGCAAGGTGTGCCAGTTGTCGAGGCAGTTGACGGTTGCCGTGACAAATCGTGTCGGCTGCTCCCACAGGAACACACGTTCGGAATATATTAACAAAAGCGTGTTCGTATGTTTCCTGTTACAGGTGATTAAACTCATACGTGATACGTGTATCTTCATAATAATACTGGTTACGGAGTCTTTTCACACGGAGAAGGTATGTGCCTCTGATCGTGAATGTTCCAGATCATTAACTTCAGGATTTGTCATTGTGTTTTCCTCCAACATAAGTTCCTGGTGGTAAAAAGTAATAGTATGGAATTTCGAAGATATAGTAAGGTGTTAGGAATGATTTTGAGTCGAATGAATGTCCCGTGTGGTGTCCGGGCGTAAAAGAATAGCACCATCCCATTTCTTCCCGTGGGTGTCGTAGGAAGCGACTAAGGGGCTTATTCGAGAATGGGCAGCAGCGTTCTCTATGCATTTTACCACCATACTGCGATCGCCAACCCGCCTGCCAAGCGTGGCGATTATGGCAAACCCCCTCTTTTGGGGGAGGCCTATGTCCAGCAGTGGACGTCTTTCGGCTGAAATGATGATGATGAGGATGAAATCATTATACCTTAATTTAATGGCCAAAAACCGTTTTAATCCATGCTTTAAAAATCGTTTTTTAAAACGGGTTTTAAACCACAACCACGTAGGCTGTAAATTGATTATGTTTTTTTTTTTTTTTAAGAGGTTTAAAACGGTTATTTTGTTTATAACTCTGCCCCAAACTAAGAATTTCTCCTGTATTGTGGGTGTGTTTACAAAAATTTAAGCTTACATACACAAACAGCCATACCCAGAACAACTACCTGTAGGTCATACAAATATTTGTACCGTGCGGGAATCGAAGCCGCGACACGTAGCGCAGCAGTCAATCGCTTAACCACCGCGCCAACCGTGCCGTCATTAAAAATCATTCACCATTTTCATTAAATATGTGAAGTCATATAACATAATTACATATACTACTTTTTTTAATGATTCGGCGCTTGAAATATCCTAATTCAGAAAATACATGTGGTCTTAGATAGCTTCGTATAAAACCTCGGTGCACTCCATAAAAATAAAAAAAAACATTTTAAACCAATATTTAAAACCGCTAAGTGTGGTTTAAAACCAAAAAGACTGTTTAAAGCCAAAGGCACGGATTCACACGTTAAATACACCACATCAATATTTTAGTGTATTTTGACTATAACATTTTTTTTTTTTTTTTTTGGGTTGGAAATCATCAAATGACTTCTCCTGCTGAGTAGAGCAGGAGGGCGTGTCAGACTTTTACTGACTAAAACCCACCCGTGTTCCCTCAGTAGCCCGTATGCCAGGGGCTGTGGTATCTCTTTCGAACAAACCCGCACCCCTGGCAGGCATCGGCCCTCGCAGGCCCCATCAGTTTGTGCTGACATCTCTTTGAGGCGCGCGTGGAACACAACGCGCCGTCGACTTGGGCTTGGTCCTTACCGGACAGCGAGCTACCCATTACTCGCCGTCCGCAGTTTACATGTGTTGATTGCGTTCATTTTCATTGCTAAAATTGGCACTAAATAGCTTGCAGAGTCATGTATTTGTACCTAGACGTATTTTTGGGACGAAATTCTTTAACGCAGCATGCGGTAGGAATTAAGAAAACCGTTATGCCCCCTCCATGCGATTTTTTATCATACATAATAGAAAGAGAGAGACAGTATGACATAGTTTTCATGGATTTCCAGGGTGCTGTAGCCAATATGGAGGTCGAAATGAAAGTCCAAGATGGTGGCTGCGATTTTTCATGGGTGTCTTTTCAAAGTGTTCAAGGCTGCTCAAGCCGATAGTGAGGTCAAAATAAAATTTGTGTACTATGAAAATAGAATTACCCGATGTTAAGAAAAACCGTAAAGAACTTCGCTCCCGACGGGGGTCGTTGCGACCCCGTGAAACCTCGACCGTCTTTTTTTGCCACGATAACAATTTACAATTTGGCCATTTTATTTTCTTGAACTTAAAACGTTGGTACTGTCCGTAACTCTAATTTCACAAAACAACGTCAGACATATGATGGGAATTCTGTTTTTAAAATAATGAATGAGGGTATGCAAAATCGAATTAATTCCCTCAATTCTCTCAAACTTTGGTGGAATGAGACAACTGGGCTTCGGAGAACTTTCCAAACAAAAAGATTTAATCAAAATATTTCTTTTCTTTATTTCCGTTGTGTGTGCTATGTTATGTGGTTTATAGAAATTCTGTCAGTCAATCAAAGAAGTGTTGATTTATGCTCGGATCTTATAAACAAAAACTGACGTTTTACTTGCCAATGGTAGAATTTTATTGCGAAACTGGGTATTTAAATCGTTTCCGAAGTAAATTTTACCTGTGACAGCCACTTCCATATGGGAGGATCTACTAAAAAAAACTATTCGTTCTTTGCTTCATAATTTGTAAAGCTACCGGAGTCTTAATTTTAATCAACAACTGTCCGTAAATCATGGGATCGGCCATTAAACGATATAGCTTATTCTGCTGTTTCTCAGCCGTGAAACTTTATTACATCGTGACATTCTAGTATTTTCGGTTTATATCTAGTAGTAGTAGATTACCTGCTATAATTCCTAGTTTTTTTTGGTGTCCTTCTTGTTAGAGTATCAATGGCAAAAAAATTCAAACATTTTGGCCCAAAATTCAGCTGCGCGAACTCCGCTCAATGACGCTGTCACTTATGACTCGACTCGACATCGTCAAATGCACAAGTAACAGAGCATTTTAATGTCTTTATTTATTAATGTTACAATTAATTGTTCTTTGCTTGTATTTCGAAGTTAGTACCTGTTAAAACGATTGTCGCTCAACAACTGCAGAATAATAAGTACAGTCTAAAATTAATTCCAAATTCATTGATTTTTCTTCATTACTAATTAATCTGCGCTCTCCATAATATATTAAATTACAATCAAAAGTCATTTATTCAAACAAGGCTGGTGTCAGCACTTTTTGAACGTCAAAAATTACAAAAGACAGTCCCCTAAAAAACGCCCGCCCTTCACCACTTCCTAGTGCTTTATCTGGGAAGAAGAAGTGGCGCAACAAACGCCCCAGCAGCACAGCTGTCTGTTATGTTAATAGAACTTGATTCTATACCATGGTAGGTACGTTATTAACGTTACGACACATAAAATTTAAATATTTCTAGACATAATAGATCATCATTCCTAAGTAGCTCAGTCTACATGTAACAACTTTTGATAACACGATTTGAAACCTAAACTCATATTAAGTGAGATATAGTGTATCTTACAGGTAGAATCCCGCTAAGTACTGAGAACTTGAGAACTTACTCTGAACTACTTAACTAATTAATATATTCTCTATTTTGAGAAGGAAGTGCAGCAAGTAATAACTTATGAAGCTTGGATAAGGAAGTGAAAATTATGGCGATATTTAAAAAGTTAGGAATATGTATCATGGGTGCTTAGATTAATTCTGATTTAATGCTTTAGATGTTTATGTCGCAGCCATCTGGTTTAATGGGCCAGCTAATTGGAAGTCTAGGCCGTTCAATAATCCAATTGGAGGCCTCATAGTCACCCAAACCAAACATCACAAATTCATCAATATCCAATTTAACTAAATGACCACACGACTTTCAGCCATCTGGTTAAACGTTGTACTCAATTACTTGGTTAGTTGTCCTTCAGCTATTTAATTGAATGCCGGCGTTTAATGAGTGGCCTAGGCGTCCAATTAGCTGGCTAATTTAATCAGAAGGCTGCGACATTTATGTAACATGGGTATAACAGTGTCCCGGGAGGTGTAGCGTTAAAAGGCTTCCTATAGAAGCCGGATCGGTGACCTTGTGAATCCTGCGCTGGATGCGAAAAGCACAGAACCGGCAAAAAAAACCGCATTGTTTGCATTGAATAGGCTCCGAAACTACTGAACCAATTTGAAAAATTCTTTCATTGTTGGGAAGCTACACTATCCACGGGTGACATAGGCTATATTTTGTACCCGTATTCCCACGGTAATGGGAACTACGCGGGTGAAACCGTGGAGCGCAGCTAGTATAAAATATAGCAATTTTTAAGTATGGCCTCTTGTCAGGGTATTAGTATCATCAGTAATCAGCCTATGAAGTTTCTACTGCTAGAACACAGGCCTCCTCTCGGCGAGAGTGAGTGTAATCCACCACGCGGATTGGCGGCTGTCCTAGTTTGGATCTAGGACATGCCGGTTTCCTAATGATGTTTCCTTCAAAATTAAGGACTAGTATAAAAAGCCTTTTGTTAGAGAAAGCATATTACAGCATTGACGAATTTCTGAATGAAAAATTACTTTGATTATCTAGATTTTGTTCATAGTGATTAGCTTGACATTAATTTGCTATTTTATTATAATATTTTCTATAATGAGTCGATGATTATGTGATTTAGTTTAATTTTTATGTTCTAATTTAATATTTAAAGTTGATTGATAAATAATTAATCAATTTATAATTATTAAATTTTGTCTATTAATATTTGTACGGCGTTGAGGCAAAACATGAATGACCTAGTTTAATGTAACAGCTTACATGCCATGTGTGTATTGTATACTCATGTTTTGGACAAATAAAACTATCTTCCTTCTTCTACAATCTCATATGAGGGCATTTTAAACTAATAAAGACTCCCAGAGGCACAGTGGTCTAGTTTACTGTATTTATGTCATATTTTCTTCATAACGAAGCCACTTATATCACCATTTTTCAATCTCCGGTCAGCTCAGAAATGGCTTTTAAATGTACCTGAAATAAAAAGTTTTCACACGACGGATCGATTTGGATGATAGCCAAAAAATAGATGCGGTACGATCCAATTGGCAGTCACTTTAGAAAAGTAAAGTATTATAATATTATACTTACAATATATCAGTTTTTGGACTTCTTAAGTTATGAAGAATGATCAGATTATCATTTTTTTCTGGTGTGAGGAGGGCGTTTTTTTAAGTGTTGACGTTTATGAAGATCTGAGTTTATGTGCACCATACTTCATCAAGTAAATAGTAATCATTCTTAAAAATCAAGTAAGAAAAAGACATACATCGCCGATTTTTGATTGTTTTAATCCTTAAAAGGGGCCATTGTACTAACCCTGAAATCGTAAAAGTTCGTTGATACCTTTCCTTTTATTACACCTATCGTAATAAGTACTGTTATGGCCACTTAATTGAACATCGATACCACTCAGTGTTCGCGCCAGCAATTTTTATTTCATTCAAAATTGAATGAAATAAAAGATGAAAAATATTCGGTTCATTTTGCGATACTGTAAGTGCCTTTTTACATAGAAAGTCTAAAATCATGCTAATCCGTAAACGAACACTAATACTTTCCAATAAATAAGTAGATACATCTATATTAAAATGATATTGTTTGAGATCTCGATTTTCAATTTTGTACTCGGTATGAGGTTTGGAGTTTGTTCTTGAGCTCTCTAAATATAACACAAGTGCCATCAGGCTATAAATATTGAAACATCGGCCTATAAAACATCGTAAGTCGATGCACAGCTACTAAATTGAGAACCACCCGTGTTCATCAGAATAGCTTTTATATTGCCAATTCAACTCCACTGCTGATGCAGTGGTGACCCCGTGGTATGAGTTGTAGGTCCTGAGTTCGAACCCAATTATTTCCTTACCACTGGTCTCAAAATGATGAAAGATAACATCGTTAGGAAACCGGTAGGTATGTCCTAAAACCAAAAATTCGAAAACGTGTGACATCTACCAACTTGCACTGTGTCTCTGTGTCCGCGTGGTTGATTGTAATCTACCTACTAGATTAGGTAGATTCTAAATCTGACTAATGCGTGCACTGACTGCACAGATCCACTCAATCTGTTTGGATCTTTCCTCAGAAGACCATTTCAGATACAAATCTACATGGTCTTCACATGATCTAACCAAGATTATGTCTGAACTTTAAAAGAGAATGTGACGTCTGAGTTTGTTTCGGCCTTTCTTCTCAGAGTAGTCAGATAGGAAACGCCGACCTTATCTAGGTATATTTTAAAATATGATTGACGTGTAAAAGTGTTTGCACAAACGAACCACACTTGCCTCCTGCTGATAATGCGTGTTTTTCGCCATTACAATACAGGTCATTTTAGCTTAGCTACGTTTTAACACCACTCCTATGGCTAATATTTAACATTATTTCACCCATAAATCTGAAAACCTCGACATCTAACATAAATAGTGGAAATCCGACACAAAATAGCACACGTTCGGAATGTATTATTACCTCAGGTTTTCGTGATGTTTTCCCTAACCGTTTGATGCCGCGATAAATTCTTTAACATGACATGTAAGTATATGTACGCGTAGGTACAGGAGTGAATTAACTACTGCCTTGTAAGAAAAATATATAGTGGAAATGGTTAACTTATAAAACTATGTTCACGACATCAAAGTGAAGAAATAATAAAACTGCACAATACAGAGCAATAATGGTCGGTTCCTATTGACAAAAGGTAGCATTTTTTATTACTAATTTCGCCTGTGATAGCTACTTCTCTAAGGGAGGGTCTACTATGCGAAGTTATGAGATATTTCCTTCATTATTGGTGGAGATAAAAATGTTTTAATTTTTACCAATAACGCTCTGTAAAATATAGGAATAGGCCATAAAAGCATGTGGGTATAATTTAACTACTCGGGCAGTGAGCCCCATTCCAGACCATGCTTGCTAGCATTGCTTACCAGGACGTGAGCTTCTTTTCTAGTCATTGCTTGCGAGAGAAAAAGTAGCTATCAATACTAATAAAAAAAATACGTTTGTAACTCAGCAGCAGTGGTGGCCCAGTGTTAACGGCCGCGACTTACGAGATGTAGGTCGTGCGTTCGAACCCAGCCAGGCGCATTACTTTGTGTAAATAATTTCATCACCACTGCTCTCAAACGGTGAAGGAAAACATCGTGAGGGAACCAGCATGTCCTAGAACCAAAAATTCGAAGACATGTGACATCTAACAACCCGCACTGGGCCCGCGTGGTGGATTACGGCCCTCTCCCTCCCATGGAGAGGAGGCCTGTGTCCCAGCAGTGGGAACGTTTATAGGCTGAGTATGTATGTATGTATGTATGTATGTATGTTTGTAACTCTGTTTGTCCGTTTGTTCTCTTTGAATGGATTTTTCATTACACAGATCATCACCTGGGGTAGGACATAGGATAGGTACTTTTATCCCAGTAGTACGTTCCCGAGACATAATTTTCAACCTCGACGTGGATGAAGCCGCGGGTAACAGCTAGTCAGGAACGAACAAAATAAGTGAGATAGTAGGAAAAGTAAATCGCATAGAGAAATCACCAGATACTTTATCACTGGGGAAAAGCAAGAGAAAAATATTTTCCTGGTGTGCAATCGGAAGTGTGAAAAATAGGAGAAATTGTTGTTGGATCTCAGAATGTGGGAGAATCTATATGTTGTGGTCGCGTCGGAGGGAGCTTACGATCTGTGGCGACAATCTGCGATTCTGAATAATCTCAATCGTCGAGCGCAAGCAGACTTAGAAATTGACGTTGCAAATAAAGTGAGTTGATTTTATTTTTGCGTTCATTTGCTTTATCTTTTACAATAAATAGTCATATCTGCACTGTGTTCAATGCAATCAGAAGAAACCTTTCAGCTGTCTTTCTCTCATTTTCTTTAGCTCATATAAACTCCACACATCTTCGTTACAAGCAAACGTTCCACGAAAATTATTTAATTCTTGAAACACTCGCTAATAAAGCAAGGTACAAACAGTTGAAACGCCACGCCAAAAGTGCACAAACGAAGTATTTCGTATGCGTATCACGTCGTCTCGTGGAAGACTCCACTTTCAGTAAGTATATTATTATGTAGACGAGGTTTGGAGGCTTCATTGAAAGGGGAAGATTTCCTGTCTCGTGAAAGGGTGTTTAAAGTACATACGCAAGTAGGTACGTGTGTTAGTATAAAAACGAAAATCGGTCCAGTGCCTCCGCAAAGAAAAGGAAGACAGTCATCGTATGAAAAATAAAACACTTAGTGTGAAGATAAAATTTTATAGAACAACGATTTCTGTGGTTATTGATATTGGTTAGAGGAACTAAAGGGTGTAGGGTAACGGTCTAGAAGAGAGCGTTGAATATAAATGAAAGTTTAATTTCGCGCTTATCTTTTAGGAAGTACGTGTAAACGGAAAATGAATATAATAATGTGTTGGTTAACGATAACACTAACATTTTTTGTACTAGTATTTCTATTTCTTCAATGGTTTTTGATAGGTAACGCATCGTATTCTCGTTTTAAAATACTTACTCATTAGAATAAATCTCACATTATATCAGAATCACACAAAGTCAAGTACATCCCTGACGCATAATTTGCCGTTCAATGTCACCGTCGTACTGTGAACAATTGAAATTGTCTCGTGAGTACTAAGCTGAGAATCAGGCGATGTTACTTCTTGATATAATGAATTGGGCTCACATTTAGGGTTTATTGCTTTAGTGTGCTTAGATCACTACCGTTTTGTATTTAATAGAATGTACATAATTATGTCCTGTAGATTTGAATGTTGTTCAGTTTAAATTTGTAAGCATTAAAATAAATCGTTTTTATTTTCAGAAAAAAAAAGTCTATTATTCTGTTAATACCTACTACTGTCATCGATAAAGTTAGACCAGTTTTAGTATTAAGGTTCAATTTAAAACTGTTTGTCTCATGATTGTGAGACAAATTGACAACAACCAATCACATTACTTGACAAGAGATTAAATTGAATAACCTGTCAGAAGTTGAGGGTAGATCCTTCAAACACCAGCCAAACTTCTTCCATTAAATATTGACATCACTTTTACGTATGACCTATTTTCACCTGCAAGTTAATCCGATGCTATCCATCCACTTCCATCTTTCGGAGATAGGTAGAAACTTTCTCGAAGGTGATATGACGATAAATATTTATTACTCATTAGGAGGTACTAAGGGTTGCAGGATAGTCATAACATTCAAGATTGTGGTGTAAATATATATACAGGGAACCTTTCAACGGAACCCTAATCGGATCAAATGGCTTCGAGCAATTTAATGGATTACTAATTTATTCATAAAAATCCGTGGAAGGGTTTGAATTTTAAACAAGTTTTGAGTGTCAAAGACATTGAGGGGTGGTTGGGGTTAGTGTTTTAGGTAAAATAACAATTTATACCTAAGCGAAATAAGATTGAGATGATTTTTATAAAGTCGTTAGTAAAGAACGCTGTTGATAATTTATTCTTGATTTATGATTATTAGACACCGTAGTAATTATTTTCTAAACCTAATACACTGAATCTTTGAAGAGGTATTCAGGTCTTTACTTATACGGAGAAGTAACCAGGAATGAAAAATTACCCACACACGTGTTCTGCGTGTATCATGATATTAAAATACTAACTAGTACCACCCATACCTGTCCTCCCATACCTATTATCAAAGTAATTTGAAAACATTGTTAAAGCCAATTATTTTTAAAAGAGTAACCGTGGAGTTTCTTGCCGGCTCTTCTCCATAGGAAGCGACAATTTGGAACCGTGCAACTAGCTTCTGACGTTTCATAAGTACCCATGCAGGTTTATATGAAATAAAATATTTTGCTTTTGAGTAAACTAAAAAAAAAAAAAACAGCGTAGCCTTTTCCCAACTAGGCTGAGGTTAGCTTCCAGTCTAACTCTACACCGCGACTGCAACTGTCTGTCTGACCTATAAACCCAATTACTGGGTAATATGATAAGAGTGGATGTCACTTTCGACTACGCGTACGACTGTCAAAGATCTACAAATGACTTCCGGAACCATCCGTATAACGTGCTTTTTGAGGCACGGAGAGGTCTCGTTAAGTAATTATTGCTGGTCACCCATCTAAGAACCATCCTTGGAAAGCGTAAGTAATTATTATATTACTAAGAGGCCTTGTTCGGTGAGACGTTTGAAGAAACACAAGATTCTTTTTATGAACACTTTCTTGACCTACTTACATACACTTTAGTTAAAACTTCTTGATCAAGATTCACAGAAATGTAATAAACTATCGTTTTAGAGCCAAGAGTTTTTGTAACTTGTGGATAAAGTTCAACTTTAATGGCTTCAAAACTCTCGCTGAAAATGAAAGGAAAAGAGCCATGAAATATTTATAATCGTGCTGACGACCTATGAAGGGAATATTCTCTAACAAGTAATGAAAAATAAAATGCTTGCTAGATCGACGATATTTCCTGAGAGTTTCAATAAAAAATTATATCCAAATCAAAATATTTTATTTCACATAAACCTACACTTATAAAACTTCAGTAGTAAGGTGCCAGTTGGTCGTTTCCTATGGAAAAGAGCCGGCAAAGAACTCGTCATAGGCGTCCCCTAAGCACCGCCATTTCAACCGGTTCTGTGCTTCTTACATCCAGCGGATTCCTGCGGCCTTGACCAGGTCATCAGTCCATCTTGTAGCAAGCGTTCCAATGCAACGTCTTCCAGTACGCTGTCGCCACTCCAGAACCTTCCGGCCCAATCGGCGAGCAATGTAACCTGGCAAATCCCGGAAAAAAATGGCAAGCACTCCACGGTTCCTCCTAAAATTAAATATAATATATTAAATGATCTACACAAATAGTAGATAAATAAATTACAAGAAGCTATTTTTGAAACCAGTTTACAGGATTGCCTCTCTTTTGCTTGACCATCTATCTTTTACATACCTGAATCTATGTTTATCACTTAGTGCTTACGCAAGTTTCTGTAGTAAGTTTTTTTTTTTTTATGCATATATTAACATATCCGAACGTGGTATATTTCATTATTACGTACGCGTTTCCAAACGCGTCTCCTACGCTATATTTTTTCTGTCATGTTGCCAACCGCAGTTTTGAACTACCCATTTCCTTCCTTCCTACTACGCTCCCATGCGACAGAAAGAGAACGAGTATCGCCGCCTACGCCCAATCAGGGCGCGCTTTCGCAGTGACAAGAAGAAGAATTACGCCGTGATTGAATACTCGCAAAAGAAAAGTCAACCGCTTCACACCTCACGCAATACTGCTGAGCGCGGCGCGCGCCACAAAATACACCAAACCGCATTAAACTCTAAACTAAAGACACGGTGAAACAAATTTAAGTGCAGGAAGAATCCACCAGAACACGCGCTGGGCTTCAGCACCTCCAGCGGCATCAGCCATCTTCCCAGGCGATCATCTTCATCAGCTTCCAAGTAAGTGTTTGTTCCCCTACATAAAAACTGCGAGCCGGCAACATTCTATTCCGCATAAATTAATTTCACGCCGAAATTTACAACCCCGCGAGGTCCTTCGAACCGCTATCCCAACTTATCACCACTTAGCGTTGCTGTTAAAGTTTCCAGGTTCTAAATACCAATTTCTATTAACGTGTTTTGTTAATTAAACCTGTCTATCATTTAACCAAATAATTTTGCCAACTCCATATAGGACACAGCAAATAATATCATTTTCAATTTAAATTCGAAAGTCAGAAGTTTCCGTTCTAAAAAGCCAGACTAAATTAGAACAAAGAGTTCTAGAATCTTCTGTAACAAAAGCAAATCTTTAAACAAACTAGCTTTTATCCGTGACTTCGTCTGCGTGAAATTTCTTGTACTTACGTAGTAGCTTCCCATTAGTTAAAGAATCGGATTCGGATCGTAAGCTCCGAAGATTACCTACAGTATATACAAAAACACAAACTTTTACTCTTTATCATAAGAATTTACCTAAGCATAGATAGATAGGTATCTATCGCTATACAACTGTTCCCTTATTAAGACACGAAATAGTCTCAAGGAAGCAATTTCGATCTTACAAGCCCAGACTGCAAATGAGGTCGATCAAACGCAATCAATTGCCTATTAAGGCAAATTAACATTCAAAATTACAGGGATCTGTTTCCAAATCACGTCTAAATCATTCCATTGGAGTTGTATCTAACAGCTGAGTTAGAAGGCCCCGCTTAATCAGTATGCCGTAAGGGCTGGCAGGTGAGGTTGGGGGAATTATGGGTAATTCATGGTTTTGGGCGTAAAAATTACGGTGAAAGTATCAAATATCAAGAAAAGTACCTAATAAAGAGATAAAAATTGTTTCTCCTGCAAAAACAAAAAGCAACATACAAAAATAAAAAACAAATAACTGGCACCGTAAAGTTTGCTTTTCAAATATTCATTAGATATGTTAATGAATGTTCATAATTCAATTCACAATATGCAGCATAATAACTATTATGCTGGATATTTTAGATATGGGATTAGGTAACTACCTAATCTCTCTAGAGTATTAACCGATTCATCTGTTAAATTGATTGATTGGCTTGGTGTACATTGTATAAAGCGTATAGATTCACACAGAGTTGCCGTTATGATCACGCTGTTTGCGAAAAGTCATACATTAACCAACTTCAAAAAGGCGGCTGTTATTTTTTTGTATTCATGTTACGGTTAAAAAAAATATTTCTCAAAAGAATTACAAATTCAGTGGTAGAGAAAACATCATCATCATCATCATTTCAGCCGAAAGACGTCCACTCTGCTGGACATAGGCGGAGGCCTATGTCCAGCAGTGGACGTCTTTCGGCTTGAGGGAGCTCAAGCTCCGCCACTTCGACCGATTCTGTGCTTCCTGCATCCAGCGGACTCCTGCGGCCCTCATCAAGAGAAAACATAAATAAGTTTAAACAATAACCCCCTCATTTATAAACGTTGCTTGAAGTTAAGTAATGGTTAGCGACTGTTTAACCGGTTTAACTATAAATTTTTGACGTTTAAACATCTCTTAACTTTAAGCAACGTTTATAAATAAGGGAGAATATGTGCCATCAAGCGAAGCATATAACTTTTTTTCCTACACTTACTACCCATCTTAAAACTAACATTATAATAACTGACTAAAATAAAATGTTGGAGGCTAAGTAATAACAGACGCGTGGGTAGATTGATAAGATAAAGATACGCTTGCCACGGTGTTTTTTTTTTTTGGGTGGGTAATCATCAAATAACTTCTCCCGCTCTGGGTGGAACAGGAGCGCGTGTCAGACTTTTACTGACTAAAACCCACCCGTGTTCCCTCAGTAGCCCGTATGCCAGGGGCTGTGGTATCTCTTTCGAACAAACCCGCACCCCTGGCAGGGATCGGCCCTTGTGGGCCCCATCATTTTTTGTGCTGACATCTCTTTGAGGCGAGCGTGGAACAAAACGCGCCGTCGACTTGGGCTTGGTCCTTACCGGACAGCGAGCTACCCATTACTCGCCGTCCGCAAGCTCATGCCTACGGTGGCCGGAAATTGGCCTGGGATTCCCGACGGCCAGGGCGTCTCCGTATCCTGCGGCGGCTAGGGACGCGAGGGCGACTGCCTCTCCCTCACGTGCGCCGCCTTCCTCTTCGCGAGCATCACTGCTTCGCTCAAGGAGGTGACGGCTCCCCATGCCCTCTCGCTCCGTACCATGGCTTGGACCAGGGCCGGACGCGAGGGATCGCCGCCGCCGATCGCCTCCACGAGGACACGGCGGTGCTCCGCCTAAGCCGGGCAGACCGCCACCGTGTGCTCCACCGTGTCCTCAGGGAAATCTTCGCAGTGGAAACACCCGGGCGTTTCCTCCCGCCCTATCCGAAACAGGAACCTCCCGAAACAGCCGTGTCCGGTGAGGACCTGCGTCAGGCGGAAGGTGAGGACGCCATGCCGCCTCTCAAGCCACTCCTCAAAGAGGGGACTTACCGCCGCAATCGTGGCGTGCCCAACGCTTGCCACGGTTGGTCACCATTACGCGATTCATGGATTCTTAGCCACAAACCCTGACCCTACTTAATGATCGTCACGTGAGACTTTTGTACTATTATAAATACTACAGTGGAAATAAATGAATCCAGTCTCACAGTTGTATCTATTGATTGTAAGATACTTATAATTTACGTATGTAGTCGAACTAAAATAAAACACATTTTCATAATTATTTTAATAAAATTTAGTAGAACAGTACCTGAGTCGCAACTTGTATACGAATGTTAATAATGCGGTGTCCTGCGTGAGCGACAAATACATCGCGACCCGACGCGTCACGACACGATGCAATGCGACACGATGCAACACGCGACAAATGTTCTACGTGATTTTGGTCATTACATCTCGAATCATGGAGAAGTACAGTCCTTTTTTTCGTAATTTTGGTGTCGCGTCTGGCTGCCCTCAAAACAAGAACGCGTTACGTCGCGTCTCGCCACAGACTGCCTTATAGGCCGCAAGCAGGGTATGCCATTGAGTTGATCGCGTGCGTCGCGTCGAATTCGTCGCTCTCCGTCGCAGGACACCGCGTTAGTTTTCTCTCGACAATGGGATAGTCATGTAATCATGTCATCTGAAAATTCTAAAGGTGTGTTTATTTCTATATTGAATCATCTATGTAGGTACATACAGTAAGATACATAGAGCTAAGTAGGTACGACATGATTATAATTTTGAGTACACAGGTACTCCTTATTTCTAGGTTGTAAAAGTTTTACAATTCCTGTGGCATAATAAATAGTTGTAATACTTCCGCAGATGTTGTAGCAGCCCTGTTCGATCGCCTATTCTGTTCGGACGCTTTTGTATCCCTGGTGATTTGCATAATAACAACGTCGACATCGCATAGCTGATCACAGAATATTGTTATTAGCGCAGAAGAAATTGCCGGGACCGTTGTTCATTCATATTTATTTCATCACGTTTTACAACTCGCTATGAAATATTCTGGTCTGATTCGTTGGTTAACCGTGCCTCGAAAAGTTCAGCTGGTCCCATAAGCAAAATACGCGCTTTGACATGCACTTTTCCTATGAAACAGCAGATTTATTTTTGTTAACCCACCAAAAATTTCTACGCCAGAGGAGTCATGTGCTGAATTCATGGTTACAGTTTGCCCTGTATAACTAGATGATTTATTTACCTACTCATGATAACTAGATGATTTATTTACCTACTCATGATAACTAGATGATTTATTTACCTTATGATAACTGGTTATCATTTATACCTGTTCTGTGTACTGGTATTGGGGTCTAGACACAAGTGTCATGTGAAAATGGGACTTCACCAGCCCATTCTACGACATATTACCGACAAGCTTGTATGTTCCATCCACGAATTTCCTATACCTCGACATCAAAAGAAAGTGTCCCCAAATACATAAGAGATAGGTGTATAAGTCGAGCACTCGAGAAGATCGCAGCCCTGCTCAATCTGCGGGCTGGGCCGTCACCGATAGATTTGCATAATAACACCCCCGACCTCCATCGAAGTCGCATTGGGTACAAGTGATGAATGAACGGGGTTTTATACGATTGATTTACCACGATTTACGATTAAAATGTTTTCGAGTTACGTAATTGAAGGAATTGTTTGGGAAGACGATTTGAGTTGAGTAGAATTAAATGTACTAGTATTCCATAATACGATTTATGTTATTATTCTTTATGTGGATGAGTAAGACCGACTGGGTAGTTACGTTATTTACTTTGTTGACAGCAGACGAATTTTTCAAACCTTTGAAACAATGGATGGAAAGTGAGTTACGCAATAAGGGTTTTTTTTTTTTTTGGGTGGGAAATCATCAAATAACTTCTCCCGCTCTGGGTGGAGCAGGAGGGCGTGTCAGACTTTTACTGACTAAAACCCACCCGTGTTCCTTCAGTAGCCCTTAAGCCAGGGGCTGTGGTGTCTCTTTCGAACAAACCCGCACCCCTGGCAGGCATCGACCCTTGCGGGTCCCATCACTTTTTGTGCTGACATCTCTTTGAGGCGCGCGTGGAACACAACGCGACGTCGACTTGGGCTTGGTCCTTACCGGACAGCGAGCTACCCATTACTCGCCGTCCGCAAGCCCATGCCTACGGTGGCCGGAAATCGGCCTGGGATTCCCGACGCCCAGGGCGTCTCCGTATCCTGCGGCGGCTGGGGTCGCGAGGGCGCATATGCTGCCTCTCCCTCACGTGCGCCGCCTCCCTCTTCGCGAGCATCACTGCTTCGCTGAAGGAGGTGACGGCTCCCCATGCCCTCTCGCTCCGTACCATGGCCTGGACCAGGGCCGGACGCGAGAGATCGCCGCCGCCGATCGCCTCCACGAGGACACGGCGGTGTTCCGCCCAAGCAGGGCAGACCGCCACCGTGTGCTCCACCGTGTCCTCAGGGCGATCTTCGCAGTGGAAACACCCGGGCGTTTCCTCCCGCCCTATCCGAAACAGGAACCTCCCGAAACAACCGTGTCCGGTGAGGACCTGCGTCAGGCGGAAGGCGAGGACGCCATGCCACCTCTCAAACCACTCCTCAAAGAGGGGACTTACCGCCGCAATCGTGGCGTGCCCAACGCAATAAGGGTTAGTCGTTTTTCCACATAAAAGTAAATTTTTTTCGGGTCAAAGTGTAGAATTGAATGTCTTAAAAGCATGCACTAATAACACTACAATAAACTCATGCATACAAAACAACAAAGTTTTATTTAAAAAAAAAAAAAACAAAAAACAATCATTAAAAAAAAACGGTAACCGACAAAATGCAAAAACAAAATCCTTTACATCGCTCAAAACATTTTTTACAAACAAAAACAGTCATTTTCTAAAAAGAAAAAAATGTCACCATAATTAAAAGTAAGGATTTAAGGGGAGGCAGTGTCGGAAACGTTAATTTAATCAGGAAAATTAAAAGGTGGGCACGAACCGTAGGCTCGAGATTTTAAATAGGCCTCTCCTTAAGTACCTGGCGAAGGGAATGGCCCTTCATTGTTCATAGCCGATGGGCTAATAAATTGACACTACTTGAGAGATGAGAACAACGTTTGAAAGGTTCCCGCTAGGAAATAAAAATAATGAGTTGAATCTGTTTTGTGGGTTATTAATGATGAAATCCATTGGAATTTGAGCTATTTGTGGAATGATATCAATCGGCTAAGTAATAACAGCGTGTGGCTGTTATTATTTAGCCTAGGTAGATCGATCAAATTGAGCTATGATTGCCACGGTCGATCCGTGGATGGGTGACCAAATGATCATCCTTACATACCGAGACCTCTCCGTGCCTCGGAAAACGTTATGCCGTTGGGTCCAGCGGTCATTCTTCGATCTTTAGCAGTCGATAAAGATCGTCAGAAGCTCGTATGTCTGACATACAGTCTTACCAAGGGGTATCATGTTACACAGTAACTGCGTTGTGGAGGTCAGATAGGCAGTCGCTCCATGGAAAATGCTGGCATTCAGCTGCATCCAGTTTGACTGGAAGCCGACCCCAAAATAGTTGAAAGATGTTGAGCAAAAGATCTGCAGATAGTAAACCGCATTTCAAAAAATATTTTTACGCAAGTACTTTGGTATTAAAATTGGTAGTATCTGTATACAGCAAATGTCTGCTTTTCAATTTTACCTCAATTAAGAAATTCAACGGACGATTACGTTTGTTACAACTACCTAGGTGTGGTAAAAGCGGCGCATATTTCCTTTACCTTGGCAGAACAAAGGTAAACCTTGACGTATCCACAGAAACACGAGTAAAAGAAATCTGTCAACTCATAAGCGCGCAGGGAAGTTCCTAACACTTTTTTGTTTACTTTAAAACTCTGTTTTCCACTTTTGCAGATGGCTTCGCCCATGTTTATACATTCAACCTTCCTCATGAATCAATCTGTCTATTAGTGAAAACCGTATGAAATTCCGTTCAGTAGTTTTTGAGTTTATCGCGAACAGACAAACAGACAGAGTTTGTTTTATTAAATGTAGTGATAGCTTTGTAGCACTGTGTAACCTAAATCTGCACTTAAGTCATGCTTTTCTGTGACCAGTTCATTTTGACATACAAAAGCGTGACGTGAGGGTGAGTTTAGGTTACACGTGATCTAAATTAGTAAACGATACGTGTGACTTAAGTGGTCTATTATTGCATGCATGTATCATCACCAATGCTCTCAAAACGGTGAAGAAAAACATCACGAAGAAACCGTTATGTCCTAGAACCAAAAATTCGAAGACATGTGACATCTACCAACCCGCACTGGGCCCGCTTGCTATCTACTACGCAAGCCCGTGCGAGTTGGTAGATGTCACATGGCTCACGGCCCATTCTATCTCAACGAGAGGAGGCCTGTGTCCCAGCAGTGGGGATATTATGATGTGCGCGTTTATCACTGTCGCTTTACTCAGGCGCTACTTTCACGTCGTGCAATAATGGACTTCTCAAGTCAAGTTAAGCCAAGTACCATTTAAAATACGTAAAACACACTACAGTGTGATAGGTATTGGCATGGTAATATATATTTTTTTTTTTGGGTGGGTAATCATCAAATAACTTCTCCCGCTCTGGGTGGAGCAGGAGGGTGTGTCAGACTTTTACTGACTAAAACCCACCCGTGTTCCCTCAGTACCCGTAGGCCAGGGGCCGTGGTATCTCTTTCGAACAAACCTGCACCCCTGGCAGGCATCAGCCCTTGCAGGCCCCATCATTTTTTGTGCTGATTGCACCATTTAAAATACGTAAATCACACTACAGTGTGATAGGTATTTGCATGGTTAGAAATAATTAAAACAATATAGGCAACTTGGCCAAAGTTTATATCATGAAATACTCAAAAGCTTAATTAGAGTATTTGATGATTTATATTTAGGCCGTGTTTCCTTTGTTGTTTTAATTATTTCTTTAATATTTTCTATATTATATCTACTACTGTGTATCTAATATTAGTTTGTCACTTACTGTGGCAGGCAATATAAACCTTTCTAGTTTGTGACGCCCTACTAGATAATGTAGGTACACACGACGACATCTCAAGCTCAGTATAAGCCGACTTCTCACTGTACGAAAAGCCTATACAGTGCAAGGTCAGCTAAAACAGTAAATGTATAGCTTAATATGTCAACGTGTGTCCTCATTTTTGTTTGTTTAGCCTATTTGGTCCCAACGTTGGCCAAAGGCTTCCCCTTTACCTACCTACACAAATAAATTCGATTAAAAAAAATCTAAGTTTCTTATTTATTCAATAGAAAATTGTCAGAAAAACAGATACAAGGCGTTAGGTTTATTCAAATTGTCCATTGTTATAAAAATGGATGAAATTGTCCGTCAATGCTTCAGCCCATTCCTCAGACTTATACGTATACAGCTACACTTTAATACAACACAATATAGGTTGTGATTCTCTTAATGAAACCGTTAACTTTTTTATCGGAGATTTTATTACGTGCAGAAAGATGTACCGTTTCCGTTTAATGTAGGATTTGAATTCGCACGAAGAATCTGCATGTTTAATGATGGTGCAGTGTTTAAAGTTTTAAAGGGATTTGTTTTCTGGCTTGGGAATTGATTTGAATATCTGCCTTTGTTTCTTTCACTGCTGTAGTTGTTTTGTTATCTATACTAATTAAGAGGAAAGATTTGATTGTTTGTTTGCATTGAATAGGCTCCGAAACTACTGAACCGATTTCAAAAATTCCTTCACTGTTAGGAAGCTACACTATCCCCGAGTGACATAGGCTATATTTTATCCCCGTATTCCTACAGGAACGGGAACTACGCGGGTGAAACCGCGGAGCGCTGCTAGTTTATTCTAATATTATAATAACATTATAAAGGGGTCTAATTTGTTTGTTTGCAAGTTTTTACGTAGGGGGTAATCTGTGGTACTACCAGTCGGATTCGACCAAATATTTTTGTATTTGATAGCCTAGTTCTTAAGGAAAGTCTGCAGCAGAAAGTCTTCTGCAGAAAGTCTGCAGCAGAATGTCTGCAGCGGAAAGACTGCAGCAGAAAGTCTGCAGCCACCTGACAATACAGGGTAGCAGGGGCATCAACGCGCAACCAGTTACCATGGGTTCAGTACAAATGATTCCAGCCCCTTGCGTACTTACGAAATTCTACGAAAAAATGTCTACCCTAGAGGGTCTAGATTAATGTGCTGAATTCATGGTAACAGCGCATCGATATCCTCGCCATCCTGTGCAGTAAAGTTCGACAGACTACGCTGAACATTCAGCAAATTAAAAGAGCAATGGACAGACAGACAGACTCTGAAGTGTAAGCGAGCCGTTTTCCAATTAAGAATCGAACTCCTAAACGAGCTCCCAACTTTGACTTGAGCTACAAATGAAATACCTACCGAAGTTGTTTCCTATTACCTACTGCTAATTACACTCTAGAGTTCTGCTTGCGCATTCAACTTGCGTTTGAGGTATGCGAGATGCATGTCTTGCGTATCTGTAATTAGCAGTGATGGGCCGAATACAGGTTTTATGATATACGGGTCATATCGAATACGAATATTCGGTTAAAAGTTTACTGCAACGAATATTCGGCAGGCTTTGGCAAAAATTAAACCTGCTCTTAGGAAACATTCATATTTTCTTATGTTAAAAGGGCCCACTTGTATTTGTATTTGTGCTACTTCTTATTTATGTTCATAGAGTTTTATAATACATTAGGATTCGGTAGATTATTCGGCAATTTTGCAAAATAATCGGCGAAATACGAATATTCGGTAAACCTGCTGAATATGCCGAATACCGAATATTAAAACAATATTCGGCCCATTCCCAGTAATTAGTCGATTCGCGGTTTCTGTTACCTATTTAAAGGAAACTGAAGCGTGTTAAATAGTACGTCCCATTTGACGCTAGCAGAGTCTCCACGGATTGAAAAGTATTGAAGGAATCGTGATATTTGTTTTTGTTTCTAACATCATCATTATAATCTGCAGAAATACGGTCATCCACTTGACATGGGCCTCCCACAAACATCATTACATCCTTTTTTCTTTACATGGGTGTTTATTACTATCCTATTATCTATACACTTTTTTTTATTCATGTGCTTACCTATCTAAGCAAAAACATCACAAACATAATAATCAGATGATCCCTCATCTACAAATACAATAAGAGCCCGGTGTTGTCTAGAGTCAGGTGACTTATATACAAAAAAATAAGATAATCATGTAATACGTTTCGTCTTTCTTCGTGGAAATGAGCGGCAGGCCGTTAAACACGTTCCTTATACACGCTTCGGTGAATCTTTAAGGGGTAAGTCACATGTAACACATTCTTAATAACAAGAAAAGTATTAGATATTTATAAGCATCTCCATTGAATTGCAAACAATTATTTATTCATATAATATAAGGTCGGTGAAGTTAATTGCATATTACACACTACGTCAATTTGCCGTATTGTAGCTACAGTATACTTACATCTGTCAAATAATTTATATACATACGTTTGTGATTTGTATAATCCATTAATTTCCTGTATGGGGGTATCTACTACGACTGCAGTGCAGTTAAAAGTTCGAAATGAGTTTGACGGTCTGACCATCCAACTAAAGAAGCAGTGGGCAGAGTCGTCGGTCTTGAGTTACTAAGACGCATCGGGCTGGACTAAAAATTGTTGGTGAGAATTTTTCCAAATCTAGTTAGTACCTACACCATTTTTTACTAGCTTTTGCCAGCGGCTTCGACCGCGCGGAAATTTCTTTGCCTATTTAACTAACTTAGGTGTTGAATTTCAAAAAATCCTTCCTTATTAAGGAATAAGGAAGGATTTTTCGAGTCTAAATTATAAAGGGAACCTCTGTGCAAAATTTCAGTTTTTTAGGTCCAAGGGTTTGCGCTGGGCGTTGATGAGTCAGTCAGTCAGTCAGGACTTTTCTTTTTATTTAGGTATGTAGGTTAGCCTAGGCCTTCCCCTAATTCATCCAGGCATCCTTTTCCAGGGCCGCCTCGATCCAGCCCTTGCAATACGCGTCTAGGTCGTCACGCCTTCTTTTTGGCATTTGACCTAAATTACTTTTTTTTGCATTCACAGATGTTTGCCGCTAGTGAGATTGTTTAATTTTCTTCTTTATTTTATTAAAAGGCAGTCATAAGGTTCTCATAACACCATCACGCCTGTAATCTCCAAATGGTCAGCGGATCCACCCACATTTTACCAGTTATTTTAAGTCCCATGTAATAGGAGGTGAGCTAGTTCACGTCAATAGGGACGACAAATCCGGAATCTTGGCTGCTACTGAGATAATACTAACCGAAAACATAATACTACTAAGCCCGACCTGGGAACTAAGCACAAGACGCCATGCTCAGCTGTACAAAATTTTCTAGGGTACTTGGGTCTAGCTAGTCCAGCCAATAGTAACACCTCCACAGCAAGATGGCAGGAGCTGTATAATCCCCCTGGGTCTACGTGCGGAAAAGGGAGTCCCATCATCATCATCATCATCATCCCCCTGAGCATTTTATCAAACCATCTGAGAACCTTCCGCCTGGGCACGTGTTATCGTGGTCGACTTCGAAGTATACACTGACTTCGAACACAGATGGAAGTTCATGGTCGGTTCAGATCTCAAGTTTGTATGCAGCTTCTCCCCATAGACATGTAACGTCCCTGCTGAGGCAGGTAAATGAAATAAAAAATAGAATACAAAAGTTTATTAGCAAATAAATTAAAACTATATAAAGATAAAAAATAATTAAATCCAGCAGTAAGCTGGCGTGAGTTCTCAATATCGAGCGCGTATTTGTTCTAGCCTGCCTAAAGAAAACCACTATCCTGGTAGTTCTGAAGTCGTAGGCGACCGGTGGCAGCCAGGTAGGTAGATCGGTCTTCTAACTGCAGTTATGTTAGCTGGTAGGGTTGTCCAGCCACAGCCCCTTGCAACAGCGGTAAATAATGTAGGATCCGGTACGGCAGAACCCTGGAATCCGGAATTGGACACTGCAACATTCCGACAACCGTCGAATGTAGAATCTACGGTGGGAAGCGGTGTTCAAGCATCAATTAGCTATCGAGATGAAGCAGTCTAAGCAGCGTGGTACAATTTTGAAAGCATGATAAATTACTAGCAGAAAAATGCTAACTAGTGATGGAAGGTAGATGGAAAAAATATATGACAAAAATTATTAAACTAAATTACGGAACCATAACCATCTCTTTTAATTCGCTACAACAATGAGATCACAATTACAAATTTAAAACAAGGAAAGAATACATTTAAAAACAGGATAATTCAAAAATACCTAACTGTCATAACCCGTTACACCTTTGTTACGGTCATTCAGTGGAATCAAAATGAATTACATTAAGTTGTTTAAAATACCAATCAACGCATGTACATTAATGCAATTAAAGCACATCGGCGTTTCGGTTGACATAATGATCTAGCAAGTCATGCAACGAATACTTAAAACTAGATAATAATATGTTTTGCAACACTCACCCGATTTGGGGTTACACAGAATTTAAAAGTAACACTTCTTTAAAAATGTTGTTAGTTGTGAACTATGCGCAAAATAGTCGTCATAAAATTTAATATTCACTAACAGCACTGTCACTGTGCTGCTCCGTAGTGTCAAGTGAATCCGTTCGAGATTGTTCCCCTGACCGCTGGAAGCGCGCGGTCGTTAACGACGTTATGGAGAGGGGAGACAGCAACAAACCGGTTCGTGTGCGAAGCTCGCAACCAGTAAATTCATCAGTTATAAGTGCAAACTCTTATATTGAGATAATAAAAGTAAAATTAACGTACAACGTTACAGTACCCCCCTTTTTAGCGTAGGATTTTTCCTAATTAAAATCCGCTGCTTCCGCTTCTGAACACATTTGATGAACATTTTATGATTTGATTAACGCTACTCATTTATTCCTACCCCTTTCATTCATCATTCTTCTTCTTTCATTCATCGTTTGATCGGCAGCAACACCTTAGCTTATGTGTTACCGCATGCTAGCATTCAAAGTGTCTTGTTTTAAATCTGCACAAAACACTCCCGATAATCAAATGTTTTTTTTTTATGTTGAATGTACAGAGTAGTCACCATGTAACTAATCTCATATTGATAATATGATATTATATAGTATTCCGTAATATACCTATGGTGTAGAGCCATTGGTATAGGAACAAGAAATCAATGGGTTAGAACCATGATCGCTTCTTACTATGGTTGTAGGACCGATATTATAAATAGTAGGTACTATAGGAGTTTTGACCATCATCCTATAATTACTGTTTGTATAGCGTAGTAATACTCTTAGAAATATAAGTAGATAATAATTTAGCAATTAGATATATGTTACAAGTAGGTCGACGGTTTTAGCAATTCGTACGTTTGGTTGACAATTTGGTTATTTTATTATATATATAGTTATTTTATTATAATGTTGTTTATGAATATTATTTTATTTAAATTTGTGCTAGTTAGAATCTTGGTACAGAAACGACAGCCAGGAAGTTGAAGTCATCGATTAGTATTGAAAGTTCATCTTTGTTGTCTGTACTTTTTGGTTTAGTATTTAGTTTTAGGCTTTAGTCTTTGTAATTAGTTAACTTGATATCTTTAATATGCCATTGCCCGATAGATTTTCCAGATGTATCTGCTAATTCATAAACTAATGGTGATTTTTTTCTTATCACTTGACATTTTATAAATTTCGGGGCTAACTTCTTACTAAAATATTTATCCTTGTCACTTTGATAAAAAGTTCGTTTCCACACAACATCACCAATATTAAACTCTGCAGGTTTCCTACGTAAGTTGTAAGACTGGCAGTTTCTAGCATGAGCCTGGATTAGCGCTGCTTTCACCTTATCAAAGATGGAAGATAAATAGCCTAGATTTTCTGCATATGAATCGCGAGGTACAAAAACAAGGTCTTCATCGTTTTCTGACTTTATAAATTGTGAACCACAAGTTACTAGTTCTCGTCCGTATACAAGAAATGACGCCGTATAGCCCGTCGTTTCGTTTACTGAACTATTTACAGCAAACTGAATCTTTGGTACCAATAGATCCCAGACTCGCTGATCGTCTGCAATAAACGTTGAAATTGCGGTCATAATGGTTTTATTATAACGTTCAACTGTGTTGATGTGAGGTGAGTATTTTGGAGTAAAATGTAAATTAGGTATTTTATATTTGGTAATCATGCTTTTGAGAGTAGCGCTAGCAAACTGTTTTCCGTTATCAAGTATAATAGTAGAGGGTATCCCATGTACGAGAAATACATTTTCTTCGAGGATTCTAGTAACGATTTCTGCGGTTGCTCGCTTGATAGGAAATAAAAGGCAATATTTACTGAAACAACACGTAATCACGAATATGTAGCAATTTTGTTTTCTTGAAGGAGGTAATGGTCCAACTAAATCTACACTAATAGTTTGGAATGGCCTAGAACATATTTTAGGCTCGCCCATTTTGCCTAACGGGGCATGGTTTTGATGCTTATGAGCTATGCATGCATCGCAAGCTGAAATAAATTTGTGTACATCCGCGTGCATGCCTGGCCAGTAATAAGATAAGGCAAGCCGTTTATATGTCTTAAAGACACCCAAGTGCCCAGCAGATGGTACAGAATGGTGCTTTTCCAATACAGCAGTACGGTATTCTGCAGGTACTACCTCTTTCCATTCGAATTCTCTGCGTAACGGACAGATCGTTTTCATGTACCTATATAGTTTCTCGTTTTTAATTATATAATTAGGAAACGAAGTAGGGGAAGACTGGCAACCATTATAGATGTTAAGATACCACGCATCAGTTGTTTGCGTATTAATAGGAAGACTATCTATAGCGGTGATAGGTACAGAACGTGATAGTAAATCTGGAACTACGTTTTCAGAACCACGGCGGTGTCTAATTTCAAAATTATATGTAGATAGTCGTACACCCCAGCGAGCTAAGCGACCTGTAGGGTTATTTAATTTTAAAAACCATTTAAGGGCAGAATGGTCTGTGTAGACAATAAATTTTTGCCCATTTTCTACATAACAGCGCCAGTGCTCAACCGCTACTAGAACAGCAAGAGCTTCACGCTCGGTAGCACTATAGTTGCGTTCTTGAGTGGACAATGACTTGCTCATGTAGGCTATGACTCTCTCCTCACCATTAATATTTTGAGTCAACACACCACCAATACCGTAGTCGCTCGCATCGGTGTGAATCTCGAATGGTTTTGAATAATCAGGACACGATAGTACTGAAGCAGAAACTAAACATTCTTTTAACTTATTGAAAGCGGTGTCTGATTCTTCAGACCACATAAACGCCGGTGCTTTTTTGCTTTGTGACGTAAGTTTGTTCAATGGTGAAGCCAAAGAACTAAAATTTGGTATAAACCTGCGAAACCAAGAAGCTGCGCCCAAGAATCGACGAACTTCTTTTCTATTAGCCGGGGTAGGATAGTTTTTAATAGCATCTACTTTTTCTGGGTCAGCATGTAAGCCATTAGCGTCCACTACATAACCCAAATATTTTAGTTTGTCTCTGAAAAATTGACTTTTTTTAGAATTTATAGTTAAATTTGCTGTTTTTAATTTATTTAAAACAAGAAGTAGTAGAGAGATGTGCTGCTCAAAAGTAGAAGACACAATGATAATATCGTCGACAAATACAAAAACGCGATGATCAAATTCTGGTCCATAGAACAAAATGTCCACTAAACGTTGTTGTGTGGCTGGCGCGTTAGTAAGACCAAATGGCATAGATTTGAACTGGTAAGTACCACGGGATGGTATATAGAACGCGGTCTTGCATCTGTCCTGCTCACTGATCAAGATTTGCCAAAAACTTTTAGAGAGATCTAAACTTGTTAAATATTTTGCGTCTCGTAAATTATCAAGGATCTCGGAGATATAAGGTAAATTATACGCATCTTTTTTTGTGATGGCATTTAATTTTCTGCTGTCTAAGCAAAACCTAAGCTCACCAGTTTTCTTAGGTGTGAGTAGTACTGGTGATGACCATGGACTCTCAGCAGGTTCAACTACATCATCCTTCAGCATCTCATCTAGTTGTTCCACTAATATGCGTTGCTTCTCAGGGGACATTCTATAATACCTTTGACGAATGGGGGCAGCTTCTCCAGTGTCAATGGTATGTGTTATTAGGGAAGTACGACCTAGGCCTCGTACTTCGTATGATATTTCCCGGAACTGCGATATGATATTATCTGCTGTAATTCTCTGGTCTTGTGATAAATGATCATACGACTGAAGATGTTCTGAGCAATCAGACTTTAGTTCTGATAGCTGAGCGTCTGATGGGTTTAAAAATAGTACAGTATTTAAGTGACTAGGAAACAGACCGAATTTTCGCCAAAAGTCCATGCCTAAAATTAACGAATTTTTTACTTCAGGAATTATGTGGACATTTAAATTATGTGTTTGATTTTCTAGAGTGAATGGCAATGAAATTAATCCTAAAGATGAAAGTTTCTGTCCACCCGCTGCAACAAATGTCGTAGATTGACATAAGTTCCATTGGTAATTGGATGAAATAAAACACTTGTGGAGGTCATTTCCCATTATAGTAACGGCAGAACCTGTGTCAAGTAAACCAATAACAGGTTTATTGTTAACACTAACTGGAACGTAAGGCCGTGTAAAATCCATACTATTATGACGGATTAAAGAAACAGAATAGCAGGAACAAAATTTTGAAACAGTTTGTAGCCAATTATCCCAATCCTTCCTATCGAAATTGGAACTATTACTGTTTCTACAACCCTCGCTGCCTAGTTTTTTGCTGCGTTTGGGTGACAATCAGGACATTCTGGGAATTTGACATCTTTCTTTCCACATTTAAAACATATAAGAAAATGAGGCTGTTTACATGAACCCAGGGAATGTGATTTAGATCTACATCTAGGACAGTATACACTTTTGTTTTTCTCTTTAGATTCGTGTGCTATTTCATTGACGTGTAAATTGGATTTGGTATCGCTAGTATTTTTATTTTTGTAGTTATTATCTTCGTTTGTATTTTTAGAGTAGTTAGATTTAAAATTAGAATTAGTGCTTTTATAGTTACTAGAATTACTACTGCTAGGTTGGTGTTTATACGCGAATTCTGGTGCCAAGGTCTCCGCACTGTCTTGAGGTGGTTCGCGAAACTGTTTAAGTTTAGTTTGTATGTTTTCGTAGTTCCTACATGACTTTTGCAGACTACTTATATCGGTAATATCCGTAGATGACGCTAGCGTACTTGCATAGCAAGGTCGAATGTTGTGCAGCAATATCTCTAGTTGATCTTCTTCTGCCAACTTTTTATCCAAGCGAGAAAACATGCCACGCATAATGGAAATGTAAATAGTTATATTTTCTAGTTCACCCTGAGTGCGTGCTCTTATTATTTTCTGATAGAAATTTGTAGTCGAAGTCACTTTGACTAAAATCCTGTTTAAGCATAGAAACAATGTCATCCCAAGTACTGGCCTGATCTTTAACACATCTGAACCAATGAAGAGCATCGTCGGTGAATATTTCGAAAGCAAAAGAGATCATTTGTTCGCGAGGTATGGCTCTGCTTAAAATAAATTCGTCCACCCTCTGAATAAATGCTCGGACGCATGTTTTTCCGGAGTATTTCAGTTTACTTATTTCCGAAAACAGTCTACGCTCGCAACTGACAGCGACATTAACCGGGTTTGTTTCACGAACTAGTTCTGTTTGAGTAGACACCTGAGGCTGAGTTGACAAAACAATTTGTGGCCTTAGCAAAGTTATATCCTTGTATTGGGTATTAAAATTGGTCAAGCAAATTTTATAGACCTCCGCTACATCACCTGCAGAGTAATTAACTCGATTTAAACGATGATATACGTGGTGCAATAAGTTTTCGGTGCGTGTGAACAAATTCCTTTCAAATTTTGATTTGAGACTAATTATGTAATTATGAGACTTTAACAAAGACTCTTTGACCGCTTTTAAGTCATCAAAAGGATCTAAATGTGATTCTAAAATATCCTCAGAAGGAAGGATAGAAGTCAATTTTACTATTTGTTTTCGCAGCTCGTTGACAGAATCAGCACTTACACCACCACGAACTGCTACTTCGTATTCAAGTTCTGCTTTTTGTAAGGACAAAAATTTTATGGAATAGGACATCTTTGCCAATTTTACAAAAAATAATTAATATTATAGTAAAGGTTCAATTTTTCAATTTACCCTAGAGGTGTGTGTTGCAAAATTAACAATAAAATTAATAAATAATATTATAAATAGATTAGCAAAGTAACAAAACAAAATCAAGTACTCAGGCTACCAAAACGTGTAAATCACAAAAAATATGTTTTTATATATTTTTATTAATTTGTAAATTTATAGTAAGTATCTTACAATTTTATACAACAGAGTAGAGAAACAACACCTTTGATAGCCCGTAATCAAGTTTTAAATACTAACACTACTGATATAGACAGCCAACACCAAGAAAACTAACAGAAATGCCTAGCAGAAAAGAACTAATACGGCTCGATATCTACCACTAGTATGGGCGCCACTGTAACGTCCCTGCTGAGGCAGGTAAATGAAATAAAAAAATAGAATACAAAAGTTTATTAGCAAATAAATTAAAACTATATAAAGATAAAAAATAATTAAATCCAGCAGTAAGCTGGCGTGAGTTCTCAATATCGAGCGCGTATTTGTTCTAGCCTGCCTAAAGAAAACCACTATCCTGGTAGTTCTGAAGTCGTAGGCGACCGGTGGCAGCCAGGTAGGTAGATCGGTCTTCTAACTGCAGTTATGTTAGCTGGTAGGGTTGTCCAGCCACAGCCCCTTGCAACAGCGGTAAATAATGTAGGATCCGGTACGGCAGAACCCTGGAATCCGGAATTGGACACTGCAACATTCCGACAACCGTCGAATGTAGAATCTACGGTGGGAAGCGGTGTTCAAGCATCAATTAGCTATCGAGATGAAGCAGTCTAAGCAGCGTGGTACAATTTTGAAAGCATGATAAATTACTAGCAGAAAAATGCTAACTAGTGATGGAAGGTAGATGGAAAAAATATATGACAAAAATTATTAAACTAAATTACGGAACCATAACCATCTCTTTTAATTCGCTACAACGATGAGATCACAATTACAAATTTAAAACAAGGAAAGAATACATTTAAAAACAGGATAATTCAAAAATACCTAACTGTCATAACCCGTTACACCTTTGTTACGGTCATTCAGTGGAATCAAAATGAATTACATTAAGTTGTTTAAAATACCAATCAACGCATGTACATTAATGCAATTAAAGCACATCGGCGTTTCGGTTGACATAATGATCTAGCAAGTCATGCAACGAATACTTAAAACTAGATAATAATATGTTTTGCAACACTCACCCGATTTGGGGTTACACAGAATTTAAAAGTAACACTTCTTTAAAAATGTTGTTAGTTGTGAACTATGCGCAAAATAGTCGTCATAAAATTTAATATTCACTAACAGCACTGTCACTGTGCTGCTCCGTAGTGTCAAGTGAATCCGTTCGAGATTATTCCCCTGACCGCTGGAAGCGCGCGGTCGTTTACGACGTTATGGAGAGGGGAGACAGCAACAAACCGGTTCGTGTGCGAAGCTCGCAACCAGTAAATTCATCAGTTATAAGTGCAAACTCTTATATTGAGATAATAAAAGTAAAATTAACGTACAACGTTACAGACAATGGCCCATTTACCATCCTGCGCCGCATGCCCTGTCACCTATGCATTTGATGATCTTATGACTGCGTCAGTCCAGCCAAATATGTGTGAACTTTTTCCATTGAAACGCTTAAATAAAGAAGAATAGCTGGACGTCTGGCGCTAATGAAGAATCCCGGAAAAAGACTCGGTATGTTTGGATGTAGAAGATATTATCCTTAACGTCATTATCACTCACTTTCTGCTAATAAGCCACAGCTACGACGCATACAGTGAACAACAGACCTTAGCGAAAACCAGTCCCGATGTTCCTCAAAGTACGGTGACACATTACAACATTTCCGAGCAGTCGGTATATCCCGACTTATTCCTGGCTGGAATATTCCTATTACTCATGTACTGTGTAAATAAACACTTTGTAATTTATCACTTTGTTCCCTTAACATTGTCGGAAGAAACGGATGATTTTGAAAGAGATTTTTCTCATATTCATTTGACTCGAAATTGGGCATGAAATTGAATTCGTTGTTTTTAATTTTATTGTCATTCTTTGTGTTTGTTTCAGTTTTAGCAGCGGTGAGAATATTAAGAAGAGATTATGTCATTTGAATTGAGTGTTTTTTTTTTGTTTCTGGGGGCTTAAGGAGTAATGAAAACCCCACGATTTTATATTTAACTTGCTGGGGTCAAATGACAAAGGTATAATTCTCAATTAAATCTGAAATATTTACAAAAAATAAGACGGTAAGTAATTATTATTCAAAATCATACACCTTGGTATGCCAGGGTTCTGACGACCCTTAACGACTGTCAAAGATCCACGATTAACAGCCGGGACAGCATAATTATGACATCATCGACGTCGACGTCAGTTGCAGGACATCGGCCTCCCCCAAGCACGACCACCTCGACCAGTTTTTTGGGAGGTTTGCCATAATCGCCACGCTGGGCAGGTGGATTGGCGATCGCAGTAAGGAGGTACAATGCATAGAGAACGTTGCTGCCCATTCTCTAGTAAGTCTCTTAGTCGCATCCTACGACACCCACGGAAAGAAATAGGATAAGACACATACCTAATTGTGCAAGTCTGCACAAAACTTTTTAGAATATTTTACCTTTTTGATACCTTTTGTCTATGTTTTTATATTTTCTCTGATTGACATAAATATACTTTTGTTTTACGACTACTATGAACCAGCGCCTATATTATTTCAGTAGTTAATATTTGGTCCTTCAAATCCGGCTCGAAGGACCAACTGTTAACTACTATGAACCAGCGCCTATATTATTTCAGTAGTTAACACGAATAATTACGAAATTACAGTGTTATTTTAACACACTTATTAATCAAACCACCTGCCTGGTGACTGCCTCTTTAGTCTTGAAGTAGTAAGCGGTACTGCTGACCATGAGATCTGGATTTTGATTCCCAAGTCGGACAAAGTGTTATTAGGTTTTACTATCGGGATTTGTGCCCGGTTAATGGCAATAGGCTCGCCCCCTAACACATGGAACTTAAACATAAATGGCGAAATGTGGGTGTACACACGGCTACACATCAAGCTATACATTTCTAGTTTACGCTTATCTCGCACTGTACGGAAATCCTATACAATGCGAGATCAACTTATACTGGAAATATATAACTTGATGTGTAGCCGTGTGTACAATAGATACACCTCTGCCCAGCTCTTTGGGAAAACAAGGTGTGTTATCATGTTAAAATATTTTAAGTTTTTTTTTTACGAACGCTTTTATCATAGTTTTCTCCTGTTTAATTTCATTATGAATGTTGTAACCAATATTTGAAACAATGTTTTGATTTATAAGCGTTCTTCTCCATAGGTACTGAGCAACCAGCTTCATTTTACTGGCTGACCGACCCCTTGACAATTGTAGTGTCTATATATACTTCCCTGCTCATTCTTTCGGGTAAAAATGGCGTGATATTATGCATATTGAAAAAAAAAACAGAACTAGAATTAATTAGACGTAACACTTCAACACAATTTTGCGTTACGGGTCGTCGCCCGTAGAAGCCCGAAAGTCTGACAACCAGTCTTACTAAGGGGTATCGTGTTACCCAGTTACTGGATTGTGGAGGTCAGATAGGCAGTCGCGCCATGTAAAATACTGGTATTCAGCTGCATCCGGTTAGACTGGAAGCCGACCCAAACATAGTTGGGAAAAGGCTAGGCAGATGATGACTTCAACACACTTTTGGATGCATTGACAATTTTGGATATGACACTACATCCCATTTAATCAGTTCTATACTGTCCTAATAAGCGCAAAAGCTATATCTCAAAAAAATAACCTAAATTTGATTTTTATGCCATCAGGTAGCTTAAAAAAATACGTATCTAAGAAACTAAGCTTTTTAGCGCTATTTTGTTCAAAACATATGATAAAACCTTAAGAAAGATTTCCATATCTCAGTTTTACCTTAAATCACATTATCTCGAAACTCGCTTTCATTAAGATACCGCTTTAGCGCTTAGTTGGTCAGTATAACTCATTTAAAAAAAAACTGAGCCTGTCAGTAATCGGGTTAAAAAATAATATCTAATTGATCTCTACAAATGATTAATATCTGTTTTTTTTTTTTTTATACTGTATAGTATTCTATCTTCCTTTAGGTCAAAGGACATAAAACAAACGCTGAGTCATCCTACTCCGAATCTTCGCGAATGTTCGTAAGTTTTCGTGAAAGCTCGTAAGTTTTCGTGCACGTACCGAGATAACGCTCGGTACCTCATATCGGGCCAAGTTTTAGGATTGGAAGAACAAGCTGGCTGTAAAGTTGTCCCAACTTTTACGGAGCCTGTATGAGATGTTAAGTTTTAATCAATATTTATTTGAGGATGGCTGTAGTTTTATAACTTTAACAAAGTGACCACGATATTGGGCTGGAAAGTTTTGCTTATGCTAAATGCTAAAGTTACGACGCGGTAGGTATCGATATCTTAACAGGTTAATATAAAACTTTTTTCAAAAAAATAACAACCGACTTCCATACAAACACTACAAAGTGCAAAATAACTTAAACGGAAGTCGGTGACTTTGGATGTGTATTTTAATTATTTGTCACCGCCTTCCGAAATTAAAGTTATTTTGCACTTTGTAGTGTTTTTATGGAAGTCGGTTGTTCTTTTTTGAAAAAAGTTTTTATTTTTCACTTAGTAGTTACCACACCAATTCGAATTTTCATCATCTTTGGGGTCAAAACAATGCATATTTATGCGATAGCAGCATTTGCGGTTGATTTGCTGTAATTTTTTTAAGAGTTCCGTTGTCTGTCTCCGAAACGCATCATCAGATCTATATGAAATTTTAATGCGGCCATTTCGGAATAAACTCCTTTCGAACAAAAAATAATTTTGCAAATCCGTCTATATGCGACGGAGTTATACACGAACATACATAATAAAAAATAAAAATAATCATTTCGAATTGATAACCTCCTTCTTTTTAAAGTCGGTTAAAAAAATATCATCATCATCATTTCAGCCGAAAGACGTCCACTGCTGGACATAGGCCTCCCCCAAGCTCCGCCACTTCGACCGGTTCTGTGCTTCTCGCATCCAGCGGACTCACAAGGTCATCTGCCCATCTTGTGGGAGGCCTTCCAACTTTGTGTCTTCCGGTACGCGGTCGCCACTCCAGAACTTTTCGGCCCCATCGGCCATCTGTTCTGCGAGCAATGTGACCTGCCCACTGCCACTTAAGTTTGGCAATTCTTCGGGCTATGTCGGTTACCTTGGTTCTCCTGCGGATCTCTTCATTCCTGATTCGATTACGCAGTGAAACACCAAGCATAGCCCTTTCCATCGCCCTTTGGGTGACTTTAAGCCTTCTTATGAGGCCCATTGTGAGCGACCACGTTTCGGTTCCATATGTCATCACTGGCAACACGCACTGGTCAAAGACTTTCGTCTGTCTTTCAACTTGCTGTAGGAGGGCGCCTCAGGGAGACGTTATCTCTCCGAAACTCTTCACCGCTGCACTGGAGGATGTCTTCAAGGTTCTGGACTGGAAAGGGGCTGGAATCAACATCAATGGCGAGTACATCACTCACCTTCGGTTTGCCGATGATATAGTTGTCATGGCTGAGACCATGGAGTTCCTCAGTACAATGCTCGATGACCTCAGTAGAGCTTCCGAACTCCGAGCTCCGAGCTTGGGTCTTAAAATGAACATGGACAAGACAAAGGTGATGTCCAATGCCCGTGTAACACCCACTCTCGTAACGGTCGGAGGCGCTGCACTCGAAGTTGTGGACGAGTACGTTTACCTAGGACAAACTGTCCAGTTAGTCCAGTAGGTCCAGTTTTCGGTGATTTTGGTAGCCGGATCTCTTCCGGGGATTCTTCGCACCCCTTGCCTCACCGTGGCCTTGACCGCTACCGTAGCCAAGGGTAGGTGGGCCGCCGGGCACTAGGGGCCATTTATTTATGGTGCTTGTCATTTTTGGGGGGAGGGGGGGGTTGCCATAATCGCCACGCTTAGCTGGCGGGTTGGCGATCGCAGTATGGTGGTAAAATGCATAGAGAACGCTGCTGCCCACTCTCTAGTAAGTCCCTTAATCGCTTCCTACGACACCTACTGGAAGAAATGGGATGGTGCTATTCTTTTACGCCCGGACACCACACGGGATTTTTTTTAAATTAATTTAATTATTTTTCTGTTTTTGGAGCAGTATTGGCCCACTGGTAACTGTCGCAACTTACGAGTTTTAGGTTCAAACCCAGACAGGCGTTTCACTTTGTGTTAATTCATCACCACTGCTCCCAAAACGGCGGAAGAAAACATCGTGAGGACAGAAACATGTTCTAAAACAAAAAAAAAACGAACACATCCGCCAATCCACACACAACCCCGTGTGATGGATTACGGCCCACTTCCTCTTATAGAGACGGGCCCTGTGTCCCAGCAGTGGGAACATTATAGGATTATGCCTATATATATAATTAGATGTATCGTCTCATTCAATCTCGTTTGTAAACTTTCGATAGCTAATTTCATTTAACTCCGTATTAGGCATAAATACGCATTCTTAATCCCAATAAGCTAGAAAATCCATACCCACGAAACCCATTTAGTCCTAACTTTAGCAAAGCTACAGTCAACTAACTTACATATAGCTTTGCTTAGGCCAGCGATATTTGCATTGGAAAACTAGAAACGGCCTGTAGCCGGCTGTAGCTTACCGAATCTGTAATACAAATTGTTTGCTCCCAGTTGGCCAATTAATAGTTTACCAGTTTGCGGGTTGGTCGAGCCAACTGGAACATTTCCACTGCATAATACACAGATAGTCATTTACATATAAAAGTAACGAAGCTCTGCCCAGTGATCACTGGGAAGGGTAAATTGGAGTTCTGGATGAACAAGATTGGGTCATCACTGGAGGTCTCCTTGGAGACCCTGTGGTGGGTAGTTATACTTTCACTGTTTCGTTTGATGTTAGAAAACCGAATTGTTTAATGCAACTTCCTTGTGAAGATCGTATGTTAGACACATAACTATGAATCTTATGTGCTATTTCGATTCGAATTTCAATAGAAAAGTTATCCATTTTTAATGATCGATTTGCACAAGCTGAGAATAATCGGATGTTCATATGCTGAACTACTTGCGTCTTTTAAGAGGCTATAAGGCTTCATATGATATAATACATCTAATAGCAATACTCTTCAACTTCAAGTCGAAGCAATCTCAGATTACGAACAGTTTGTATTTACAGTTCAATGGCTCTTTACCGCAAATTCACCCTTTTTAGCCCTTTTTTAGCATTGGATAACATACCCTATTACTTAGGTATACAGTTGCTATTATAAGTTCTTGTTTGCCAAAATAAAACCAACTTTGACAATTGGCAATGCCTTCGGCGTTTTTCTGGTATTTGTATAGGCTTCAAGTTTTATTTCGGATATCTTTTATGCAAATCAATACAAATGATTCCTTTTGCCTAAATCTACAAATTGTGGTTTCGAAAAGTACCTATCGGTTTGTCCAAGAAAACGTTTTGGTTATTTATACATAATTAAGTACTTTTGTATAGAAATATTACCGACATAGCCCGAAGAATTGCCAAACTTAAGTGGCAGTGGGCAAGGCACATTGCTCGCAGAACAGATGGCCGATGGGGCCGAAAGGTTCTGGAGTGGCGACCGCGTACCGGAAGACGTAGAGTGTGAAGGCCTCCCACAAGGTGGATCGATGACCTTGTGAAGGTCGCGACATCAGCTGGATGTGGGAAGCACAAGACCGGTGGAAGTGGAGGAGCCTGGGGGAGGCCTATATCCAGCAGTGGACGTCTTTCGGCTGAAATGATGAGGATGATGATGACGAAGTACTTTCGTTATGTACCTACAGACTATCACTTACGGGGACGATTACCTACCAAGAGTCCTTAGTATCAAACATTTTACATAAGTGCCTGCAGCCTGCTGTTTGTTTGTTTTGTTTCCCAATAACCAATCAGCAGACGATTTATAGAGCAGTGTTATTGACCCCGACTCAGACATGTGAGTTTGAACCCAAGAAGGCACTTTACTTTGAGTCATTTGTTTCCTCACCACTGTTCTCAAACCGGCGGAGGAACACAGACTTCGTAGACGTGTCATCTACTAACCCGTACTGGGCATGCGTGATGGATTCCAACCCACTCTTTCTCACAGATAGGACTGCCTTCACCCCAAAAGTTGGAACATTATAGGCTGATTTCTTATTATAATACCCAGACGACAATATTTTTTTGGGCTTTTACCTGGTACTAGAATTGTCCAACCACAGACGGTTCAAAGTCAAAAACATCCATAACTTCCAACATAATGAAACATGACCTTCCAATAAAAGGTAGTCCCTATCAGTTGACAGCAAAGCATCGATGATGCAAAGTGATACAAAAAAAAAAACTCACGAAAAATCGCGATGAAATCGTTCCGTTCAAATTCCGTGATTCTACCGCACATACAGGACAAAATTGTAAAAAATAAAGTATCCCAACTAGCTTCGCATCCATACGATAAAAACAAACGAGTGAATTGAGAATTTTTGTGAAAAAGATTTTTTGGCCAGTTTTTTTGCACGGCAGTTTTTAGGAGCGGACTGGATTTTTGGTGGCCCGTCAGATTGCTACCTAAATTGCTCGATATTTGAACTGTACTAATGATGTCACGCTATTTCTACGTATGATATTCGTATTTGAACGGAAAAACTTGATTTTTTTTCTACCAAACTTGCGCCGATGTAAATTGAGACTTAGAAATGTTGTTTCCGTGGAAACTTTATATCGTCCGATGACGAGACTTGAATAGCAAATTCAAGCATTATTTGAATGAAAGCAAATCAAAGATCAAGATGAGTTTGTCAGATTATATCGAGTTGAATGTGTGGCAATAGTGTCCTGAATTTAAGCACAGTAGGCCGCACGGCAATAATAGGCAAACCAGTGTAAGCAAGCTTCTTATTCTATTGAAAATCTGTACCAACGTATTTTGTTTCTTTGCTACAGTTTTACGAGTACGACCACTCTCGCTTGTAGGTTACGAAGCATACCTACGTATATCAAAAATCTATAGAGGTAATAAGGAAGTACAGTTTATTCAACCTCCATAGAAAAGGGAGGATCTTCCGACCTGGGGGGCGTTGTGTCTGGTGAGCAACGGCCCGAAGAGTGTTTTTTTTTTCTTTTTTGGATTATAACATCTCGCAGGTCAACCTACGTAGTTGTCGGCTGCTTAACCGGACTTGCTCGTGGCTACCTCAATAAATTAAGGCATCGGTTTCACTCCGATCCAGCGAAATCCCTAAGCCAAGGTCCTTACCCCACAGGCTGTGCATGAGGTCTTGCGTAAGTTAAGTTGCACATTGTATGAGCTAGGTATGCGGTAAACTCTGCTTAAGCGGTGGAAGATTTTGCGTGACTTTTGTATGATGCGTAGTTCTCATGTGGCGGGCGATGTAGCTGTTGCCACTCATCTATCCTTCGTCTATCTTCTCTGCAAAAAGCCATATCGATCAGGTTTACGTCAAGCCTAAACCCAACCTTAGGTAAACAAATATCCGGGTAAGATATCGGGTAGGAGGATTCTGGTCTTTTCACGGCAAATACGGAACGCCGAAATAATGTGACGTGCCCCTTATTTCTACGTATTTGTGAGCTTTGAGTTTTGTGACCTTTTGTGACGATGTCGAGTTTGAAAATAGATATTTTATTTTTGTTTAAATTTTACTTTTGTGATGAAAGAAATGAGGATTTAGGAGGTTTACGGTCTTTACTAGACCGGGTAGCAGCTTATAATGTATTCGGAGTAATTCCATTGAGGTTGGTAATCGGTAAGTGCATGAATCTTTGAGGTCCTGAAATCAGTAACTAGTAAATACCCAAAGTTATTATTTTTAACCCCCGACGCAAAAACGACGGGGTGTTATAAGTTTGACGTGTCTGTGTGTGTGCGTGTGTGTGTGTGTGTGTGTGTCTGTCTGAGGCAACGTAGCTCCCGAACGGATGAACCGATTTTGATTTAGTTTTTTTTGTTTGAAAGATGTATTAGTCGGGAGTGTTCTTAGACATGTTTCATCAAAATCGGTTCAGCCGTTTGAAGATTATCAGCTCTTTTCTGGTTGAAAAAGGGATTTTAGTCTCTTCCTTGGGTCTGATCAACTCAAAATTTGGGATTCTATTACTTCAATGATATTAGATAAAAAAAATAACCTTGAACTGATGCTGGAGCATCACCTAGAATTTCCAGGAAACCCAAGTTATTCACCAACAAACAGCAGAAGTATCGTGTTTGGGCTCATTGAAAAGGTCTCAATGAATAGATTATAGATAAATGGTGATTTAAGGGAGACATTAAGTTTAAAAAGCAAGAAATAAAAATTAAATTAAGAATTTAAAAAACCCCCGACCCAAACAAAAACACTAAAAAGTAAAAAATAATATTTATAGGCATTTTAATTTGAACGTAATATTTTGACCAGGGCATTGTCAAGTCGGGGGACGGCTAGGCCTTTGTTTGGCGTTTTCATTGACCGTCCCCCGACTTGACAATGCCCTGGTCAAAATATTACGTTCAAATTAAAATGCCTATAAATATTATTTTTTACTTTTTAGTGTTTTTGTTTGGGTCGGGGGTTTTTAAAATTCTTAATTTAATTTTTTAATTTGTGTTTCGATCAGTCTTTTTTGTAGCGGCCAGTTTATCTATGGTAATGAAAGTAAGTTGGAATCTCATTTCTTTCGAAATGTAGGTATAGGAAAAGATGATTTGTTTTGGGTTCCTTTTTTTTAAGAAAAGTTTATATGAAAGTGAATTTCTCAGTTTCTTAGGGTGATCTGGCTAAGCGTGGACAAGGTCTATAATAATAAAATACTTGCATTTTAAAAACTGCTTATTTATAGGACAGAAAATAATATAATAAAGTTGTAGTAAGATGCAAGAATATGCTTCAACTGGCATGTGAAAACTATAAAAATTGCTGGGTTTTTGAAAAATCTTTGTAAAAAGCGTATTATTTACTATAATCTGATTAAAACACATTGTAGGGTTGTCTTAGGGTGGTTAAAATAAAACTAATAGTTTTTGTTTGCTTTTCCCTGAATTAAGGGAAAAGCAAACAAAAACTATTAGAGTCATAAACTGTTAAAATACTGTCTAAAAACTGGGCAGGCAGTGCAACATTATTTTCGTGCCTAGCTCAGCTTAAATACCAAATAATAGTCATAACCTGAGCACAACACCACTTTCTTCGGCCAGCAAGGCAATTGAGGAGCAGTCCATTTCCGGATTATTGATAATACTTCAATTAGCAACAATGTGAGTCTTCTGCGATGCATTGCATCAAAGCCACAATTATAACACATCGCATTAGTTCCTCATTCTCACTTGAAGTACCTACGTGTAGTAGAGGAGTCCAAGTTCGTGCCGTGGCTTGTCATTTAAAGCAGGTTCTAGGTCCGTGCAGTTTCAACGTGAGGTGCAGATTTAGTGTGCGGGTAGGGCCGGGTCAACATGTGAACCGATATAGGAGTCCAGAATAATAAAAAACAAATGTTCGAATAGTAGCAAGTAGAAACAGAAAATAACATCCACAGTGCACGAAAGCAAAGCGAATTTAGCGAATTGTTTTTTCATTGCTGTCAGATTTAATTTCACTTGACAAAAAATAATAATCGATTTATAGAAACGCTATTTATAATCTACAAAAAATAATGCTAAAAGATTATTAAAGTTTTTGACTGTTTTATTTTAAAACAATGAAAAAGAGTTTAATCTTCGGATACATTATTGATTGATCAGTGCTCGTTTTGCAGACAAACACTTTTTTTTGGTTACCTTAATTGATTATCTAATCGATTACAGACTGAAATTGATGTTTTATTTCCGTGATGGTAACACTGCGTCACACAAATGGCTATGCATTTTAACTGGTGGATACAGTTAAAATACTCTTTATTTCGACTTTTTGTTAGTGTACCTGGCTACTATGTGATGTACAAAAATATTTCTTTCAGAATTCATAAAATCAAAAACAAAAAACAACATCAAAAGTCATTTATTCAAACTAGGCTGCGAGTCAGCACTTTTCGAACGTCAAAATTTCATTAGACAGTCCCCCAAAAACGCCCACCCTTCGACACTTCCTAGTGCTTTAGCTGGGAAGAAGAAGTGGCGCAACAAACTCCCCAGCAGCACAGCTGTCTGATAAGTTGGAAGAACTTGATTCTATACAATAATAGGTAAGTAATTAAATTTCATAAAAAAATGGAAATTTCATTAATAAAAAAATGGTTTATACAGTCAATTAAAATAAACAAGATATTGTTTATTAAAAATAATATTACCATCTTGTCCACACTTAGTCGAAATTAGTGATTCCTTTTGGCCTTTTTGGTGCTAACTGTACTCGTCTCAAAAATCCATCCGTATAATATTTACCTTCAGGACCTACTCGAAGTGTAAATATAGCAAAAGGATTCCCAGTCATTGCCCAGTGAATCTTCAGGCCTTTACAAGTAAATAACCAAGTTAAACATTAACCCATTAGCTAATTTCTTTGGGCGGTTAGTTTGGAAAGGACTTCAAACCCACTTTCAAGTCATTGGCTTATACTTTAAAGTTTCTCTACTTTAAATGTAAATATTGGAAATTTCGTTCGTAGAAGTACGAAGAAATGGTAGGTATATTGTGATATTCAATAAGTTTATGAGTATTTAATTAACCCCCGACGCAAAAACGACGGGGTGTTAGAAGTTTGACGTGTCTGTGTGTGTGTCTGTCTGAGGCAACGTAGCTCCCGAACGGATGAACTGATTGTGATTTTGTTTGAAAGGTGTATTAGTCGGGAGTGTTTTTAGACATCTTTCATCAAAATTATTATCAGCTCTTTTCTGGTTGATGAAGGGATTTGAGCATCTTCCACAGGTCTGATCAACTCGAAATTTGGTCTTCTATTACTTCAATGATATTAGACGAACAAAGTAACCTTGAAATGCTGGAGCAACACCTGGAATTTCCAGGATGCCCAAGTTACTCACCAACAAACAGCTAAAGTATCGTGTTTGGGCTCATTACAAAGGTCTCAATGAATAGATTACAGATAAATAGTGATCAGGACGAGGAATGACTGGAATGAGGATAAATTAGTAACAATCTTCACTGTGGGAAAAATACGTAACGATGCGCAGATTAAGCGAGCGAGACATTAAGTTTAAAAAGCAGGAAATAAAAATTAAATTAAAAATTTAAAAAACCCCCGAAAACGCCAAGCAGAGGCCTAGCATTTTCATTAGCCACCCCCAACTTGGCAATGCCTTGATCAAAATATTACCTTCATCTTAAAAGGCCTATAAATATTATTATTTTTACTTTTTAGAGTTTTTAGGGTCGGGGGTTTTTTAAATTTTAAATTTAATTTTCAAAAACCTAACATCACGTGTTATTTCTCCGAAGGGTTGAGTGGAGTTATACTTAAATTACACTCACATTTTGGCAGTTATGTTTAAGTTTCATGTAACAGGGAGTGAGCCTACACAAACTTCAGACTACTACTGAGAAATAAAAAAAAAAAACACACTAACAGGTTGCTTGACTTATGAATCGAATCCAGGACCTCATGCTCACCAGTAGTGTACAACCAATAAACCATCTTCGCTGGGCCTTTTCTGCGCCGAAGGGGGCGCGAGGAATCGGTTTCGGGGCTCTTGGCCCCCTGACCGAGGGGTTTTTCTCTCAGTCCCCAACTTGGGGATCCGTCATGGGGTTTTCCCCGCCCCCCTCTCGTGGGAGGGGGGTGGAAGAGCTCTTTATCGCACACCTAGTCGCCTTCAGCCTCCCCTTAGTGATCTGTGGTGTGTTTTTGGAGGTGTGACTGTGGGTGGGAGCGCCCTAAGTGCTTCTCAGCGCCCGTGCGACCAGGCCCCTGCCGGGTGAGATCCCTAATTCCCTAGGGAAGTCCTAGCAAAGGTCGATTAAGCAGCAGGGCGTCGGTTTTGTTTGACGCTCACCCCAATAAACCAACGAGACTGTCAATCTATATTTTAGTTATTTAAAAATTTGGCGATCGAGAACTTGTTCTACGAATTCTAGACATATCCTTCAAAAAATCTTTTACGAACCCGATTTTCATTCATGTTTTTTTATGTATAAAATATATTCACAAATCACAGGTAAGTAAGGCTTTCAAAATATTACGTTCGTAAATCCCGCAGAATTGTAAAGAGAAAATCAAGATATTAGCCATATTTCGTGTTTTCAGCGGTAGAAGGTCACGTGCCAGGCGTACAAAGTAAACACTCGTCAGTTGCTTGAATATGTAAATTATAGGGGTTCCCTGCCACGCTAGAGTTTTGTGATATT
This sequence comes from Polymixis flavicincta, assembly GCA_949987655.1. Classification (NCBI taxonomy): domain Eukaryota; kingdom Metazoa; phylum Arthropoda; class Insecta; order Lepidoptera; family Noctuidae; genus Polymixis; species Polymixis flavicincta. The sequence goes on from OX465180.1 coordinate 3,858,143, forward strand.
TTGATTAAATATAGCATTGCGTCGCACGTTTGATATTTTTGTGTCAACTAAATACTCAAACTTCTTTTTATAATATTTCAAGTTTTTTTAACGACTTCAAAACACAACTTAGGTCCGTGGATAAAGACGTTAACCAGTTAAAACCTGAAACCACAAATGGGTTGACAGTCAGAAGGTCACAGCATTGGTATTTAAATGGCTCGAATACTCATTGGTGATTTGAGCTTATAGAACATTACTTTTTACCCGACTACGGCAAAGCAAAAAGGAGTCTTAAATTTCTGTGACGTCACTTTTAAATGAACTAGTGGTGGTGTTGCGGGTTTTAGTTATTGAGTATTTTTGTGGCCAATGGGCCTTACTGTGATTTTTTTAAAATAAAAAAATCCAATTGTTTGGACTGCCCACGGCTGTGTGAGTTTTTCCACAACAACATACAATTTGCAAAAACAATATTATAATGACGGCAACGTCCAGACAACTAAGCCCAGTGCTTCGCTCATTTTGATATTTTGTAAACAGAACTCTAGAAACCTGTCTCAACAAAACAAATATTTAAGTCCTACACTAAGTAGAAATAAATAATAATGTAGCCCAAGTTGAAAGACAGACCGTCGACGGATCGGCACCTAACTGACGGGTGAAGCAGACCTAAGTGGCAAAGTTTGACTCGAGGTCCTATGGCAGAGATGCTCAATCTTGTCATACCACCCCAGAGAGAGCAATCTGAATTTAATTTTAAAGTTTCTGAATAAATCATTTTGTTTAGAGTATTGCTAAGTTTCTATTTTCATTTTCTTGTATTTTGAAGTAGTGTTTGGAGTAGAATATAATTATATGATGAGTGTTTGTTCGTTATTATTGAAATCGAGGGGGAGAAGTTTAGTTACTGTAGATAGTCGTATATTGATCCAGTAAGTTGGTAAACGATATCTCGAAAAGAAATTGGATTATTCTGATGAAACGAATTATTTTATTTATACACCTATCATGTACAAATTTCTTATTAAAACGCGTTTGAAAAAAATTGTATTGCTGGTTTTCGTTGACCAATTAAACTATTCAATAGCTACTAACTAATTGCTTACTCTTTGGGATCAAAGTTTACTCGAAATCACAGCCTCAAGATCCCATTGTAGACCAGGACCTTAGAGACCTAGTCGAATATGGAATCTTGCGTAACACACTAAAAAAATATTTTGATTTTTTGACATTATCAATCAGTCATCATCATCACCATTTCAGCTGAAAGACGTCCACTGCTGGACATAGGCCTCCAATTGGGAGGATTTGCCATAATCGCCACGCTTGGCAGGCGGGTTGGCGATCGCAGTATGATGATAAAATGCATAGAGAACGCTGCTGCTCATTCTCTTGTAAGTTCCTTAGTCGTACCAATCCATATCTGAACAATTTTAAAGAAAATTGCTAATCCATTGCTTTAAATGTTCTAAAAACTTGTCTCCTCAACAACGTAAATAACGCAATGAATTTTGTTTAACTTGTTACGCGCATCACTATTAAGGAAAGCGCCGACACAAAGGCACGAGGCACGACGTGTGCGCATCATCGACCCAGTCGCTATGAGGGAAAACTGATGACACAGAACATGAGGCCCGAAGACACCGTCTACGTGACCGAGCCCACGCACTTCGTATCCACCATCGATCGAGTCAATTTGATTTTCCAATAATTGTAATTTTTATTAAAATAAATTAGTTTGTAATAAATTGTTTTTTTTTAGTCCTCCGGCCGTATCCTACGTAATTAACCGTTAAAGTGAAAGCCCTTGTTACTGTAAGTGTGTTTACGTAATTAATTTTTCCCTTTATTAAGCCTCCCTTTTAACACCAGGGCCTAGAGACAAAACATATTCCAAACGGGACGCCAAAATGTATGGGACCGACATTACCTATGGAAAGAACACGACGTAACCTCTCTGCAGGTAATGTCATTCCCATACATTTTGGCGTAGCGTTTGGCATGAACGCTAAGAGAAATGTGTTTTGTCTAGGCCTGCTGGTGTTTTAAGGAGGAGGCGGCAAGTGTTCCAAAAAAAGAAGGAATCCATTTTATAATCTCACATATAGTCGTAGCTATATTAAGTGAGAAATCCTCACGACGTGCGGCTATGCGTATCCTATGACAGCGGCCCTCAACATTTCCATCCCTCCCCGGGGAGTCTTCAGAATCCATTACGCGACATACAAGGGACGTTTCCGATGGAAGCCGACGAATCATAAATCATTTCGTATCTAAAACGAATCTCCGATTACGTCTTGTGTTATTATGGCTTGTTTACATATTGGTTTTTGTGGTTTTGGTACTGTTTTGACTTCATTTGGGGATAAAGAGGAGTGGTGTTAATTGTTATTTTATAATTGTGGAAATATTTACAATAACCTACTTTTTAACCGACTTCAAAAAGGAGGAGGTTATCAATTCGACATGTTTACATAAAAAAAAAATATGTATGTTCGGGCATAACTCTGTCATATATATAGACGGATTTAATTTTTTTTTTTGACAGTCGTTTATTCCGAAATGGTTTCAATTAAATTTCATATAGATCGTATGATGAGTTTCGGAGACAGACAACGGAACTCTTCGAAAAATGACAGCAAATCAACCGCGATTGCTGCTATCGTTTAAATAAGTATGCACTGTTTTGACCCCGAGGATGATTAAATTTCGAATTGGTGTAGGGTAGATACTATAACTAAAAAGTAAAAATTGTATTTTATTTGTAACTGTATTTTTTGGAACATCATTGTATTTTTTGGTAGTGTCGTTTCGGTTTTTTAGATTTATATTTTTATCAATAATATAATCACTGAATTGAACTTTCCTTCATACTTTTCTTGCATTACTAATAAGTAATAAGCGAATAAAGAAATTTACTGTTAATAAATAAAGATATTGCAGGAGTATCGCTCTCTCTCTCGCTCGTCCATCTACAGCTACATCTATCCCGCCTGCGCGCATCACAAGGAATACTCGGTATCACGGACCACAGTACTACTCTACCCGAATCAGTTTGAACCGAATATCATAGACCATGCGATACGATATCGGTATAGTGTGTTGTTCTGCGACTCATCGCGCGCTGTATTCGCTATAGGTACGCGGATACCTGATATATAGATTCAGTGCCGTCCGATATATAGGTATTGGATATTGTGCCGATACATAGATATTGTATCTATATACGATTTGTATCGCCCACTCCTACAGTGCTCAGTGCCCGATGGTCTTCGGAGCTGGGATGTTGTCGCCATTCGATACGATCGCCAGCGCAGGCGCGGACCGTAGAGGTGTCGCATCCTTGGAGAGGTGGCACGCGGTGCGCGCGCGCCGCGCGCCTTGGCGGTCGCTCAGTGCTCTGCGCGCCGTAGCGGCGGTCGGGCATGTGATGCGCTCGTATGATTGTGTAGGTCACTACAGTCACATCATTAACATCATGATCACTCTCCTGTCTTTTATCAATTTATTTGTGGTCATCGCAACATGTCTTGTTCTTTCATACTTTTCTATTAGTCGTGATCCTGGCATCCCCTTTCTAACCATATCATCATTCACACAGTCCATCTATCGTTTCTTTGGTCTTTTGCCTACTCTTATAGCCATCGACATTCTTAAACAAAACTTTCCTCACAACATTTTCCACGTTCTTTCGTATCACATGCTTATTACCGATTCCCACACAACTTTTCAGTTACCGGTGCCGCTTTTAGTAGTCATTCCTTATTCTATCCATTCGTGTCACACCACAAATCCCTCTTAGCATTCTCATCTCAGCCACATTATCAACACTGGTTGATGAACAACTGCCGTGTCAAACAATAATTTAGATGCATGTAACTGCAAGATTGGCAAACAAGCTGTTGATGATTGGCAACAGCTGTCCTCTATAAGGACCACGTAAAAGGTTTGCCTGAACCATCTCGACAGACAGACTTGAGTAATTTGAGTACCTACCATTTAACGTAAAGCAATTGCAAGAATAAACATGTGAAGCCTAAATGAAGGATTAACAGAAACACCAATAACATATGCAACTCGCATTGATAAATCATTTTTCATCACAAAAAATTGGGACATCCAGCCAATTCTTATACCAAATAAAGGACTCGGACAGCCATAAAATAGCTCATTTTTTTCTCTCAACTTTGGCAACCACGGTCCACATCAATGAACGACACATTTATCTTCCGATTGGTGCGAGAGTCTCATAAGTCACTGACAGACGAATAATTTCGTAGAGACCTGCTCTGGATGGTAGCATTCGTGGTTTATTTGCTTTTTTGCTATTTTATTGGCTTGCCATTTGTTGAAGGCTTGTTTAGTTTTGTTAAGGAGAGAAAAGGTGATCTGGTCAAAGTTTTCTTATTTTTCTGCTGGAAATACATACATACATACAATTACACCTTTTCACCTGGAGATAGGCAAAATCTACAGAATTCCACCTTCTGATTAGTATGGTTACTTCCACTGTTTGCTTTGTCTACGTTCATATATCTGGTCATACAAGCACGCCTGTTGCGAGCCTAATACGTACCCAACCTTTCTGAATAACATTGCCAATAAGGTCAGGTCAGGTCAGTGTATGTAATGTGTGTAAACGTTTCTAATAATGATCTATTCGGATTCAAGAGACGTGCCAGATATGACTAACTTCTAACATAAAATAGACGAGGAGTAGCTTCAAGTTGAATTTAATCCAACCATGTAATACCACGGGAATCCGCTGGATATGGAAAGCACAAGACCGGTCGAAGTGGAGGAGCCTGGGGGAGGCCTATGTCCAGCAGTGGACGTCTTTTGGCTGAAATGATGATGATGATGATGTAATACCTAGTTTCATCTTAATTTGCCTTTATCAAACTACTAGCTGACCCGACAGACGTTGTCCTGTTCGTCCAAAAGTCATTCATACAAAATCACTACCCTACCTACGCTACCCTACACTACCCTACCTACCCTACACTACCCTACCCTACACTACCCTAACCTACCTACCTACCCTACCTACCTACCCTACCTACCCTACCTACCCTACCTATCCTACCTACCCTACCTACCCTACCTATCCTACCTACCCTACCTACCCTACCTACCCTACCTACCCTACCTACTCTACCTACCCTACCTACCCTACCTACCCTACCTACCCTACCTACCCTACCTACCCTGCCTACCCTACCTACCCTACCCTACCCTACCCTACCTACCCTACCTACCCTACCTACCCTACCTACCCTACCTACCCTACCTACCCTACCTACCCTACCTACCCTACCTACCCTACCTACCCTACCTACCCTACCTACCCTACCTACCCTACCTACCCTACCTACCCTACCCTATCTACCCTATTATCCTATCCGTGAAAATTTTCGTTTTTCGACAGCCAACTTCCACTTTGATACTTTTTTTATTTCTGAAACAACTGAACGGGATAAAAAGTATCCTATGTCCTTCTCCTGGCTCTAAACTACCTCCCTGCCAATTTTCAGCTAAATCGGTTCAGCCGTTCTTGAGTTATAAGTGAAGTAACTAACACGACTTTCTTTTATATATATAGATGTAACGGTCAGATTCCAGTATTATCAGAATCAACTCATAACCAATATTTGCCATGAAGCGACTGCCTATTTGACATGGTAGATTATTATCCTAACTGTTAAATATACGGCAGATCAGGTGTTGCAGGCGGGGTGACGGTGTTTCCTTGACGAAGGAGTGAAAGTAACCCAGTATAACGTTGAAATAATCACTTATATTGGACACGTACTACACGGTAATTACATATAAAACCGTTTTTTTTTTTGATGGGAAGTCATCAAATAACTTCTCCCGCTTTGGGTGGAGCAGGAGGGCGTGTCAGACTTTTACTGACTAAAACCCACCCGTGTTCTCTCAGTAGCCTGTATGCCCTGGCATACAGGCTACTGAGAGAACACGGGTAGCCCCTGGGCTGCGATATCTCTTTCGAACAAACCCGCACCCCTGAAAACCGTAAGGATGATCAGTATGTACTGATTATCGCACAACACACGTTATGCAACAGAAGATTACACACAACACAGTTAATAAAATATAGTCATATACAAGCAGTAGGTACGAGGTTATAAAATATTAAATCACGATAAAATCTTATGTTAAAAATACTGGAAGATTGGCTATCTAGTTATAGGGTATATCGCGACTAATAGGGAACAGCGGAGCCACTACTTCACAAACAATATTTATTGATTGGTTAATTAAGGTAAAAGTTGTAAAAGACTCTAATCATCATCATCATCATCACAGCCTATAATGTTCCCACTGCTGGGACACAGGCCTCCTCTCGGTGAGAGGGATTGGGCCGTAATCCACCACGCGGGCCCAGTGCGGGTTGGTAGATGTCACATGTCTTCGAATTTTTTGTTCTAGGACATGCCGGTTTCCTCACGATGTTTTCCTTCACCGTTTTTGAGAACAGTGGAGATGAACTAATTTACACAAAGTAAAGCGCCTGTCTGGGTTCGAACTCACGATCTACAACTCGTAAGTCGCAGCCGTTACCACTGGGCCACCACTGCTCTCTAATGAAAAGACTCTAATGACTGACTTTAATACCGAAATATTTGGTCCTTATATCAGCTTCCTTTCATAGTGCAAATAGCATGTGTACTTATCTGTTTTCCGGCCGATCCACTATTCAGGAACGAGAAAGCATGGCCTTCTCGGTTTTCTGGTCTTTATTGGATTAACGACATAGTTAACTAGGTGGAATGTATGCTACTTGTACCATGGTGTCTGAACTACATAACAGAATTTTAAGTAAATTCGAACTACTTTACAGCTGATTAGTATAAGTAAGTATAGTAAACAGGTAGTGCGTTACGGGTAATTATACAGGTAACGATACAGGTACCTACTACATTAAAAGGATTAAACAATAGTTTGTTTTATTGTGCTTTTCCTACACTAACATTAGTACCAGCTTCATATTTCATACTTGAGAAGCTTACAATGTATTCACAGCAACATAATTGTTTTAGATACACAGTTTACACGAAAACAATACACAAGCTAGTACATCAAACACTACACTTGAGCACAAACAAACTTGCTCACAATCGAGTTGTACAAGTCAGAGCAATAAAATGGACCACATAAACTGTAACCGAAGCGATCGCAACTTTCACGAATCAGTTTGGGTGTCATAAAACATCGGAATAAGATATACTATCGGAAGGGTGAAGTAGGATTTAGCGGGTAAATGCGCGGCCCGGACGCAAGATCGTGAAGCGGACTAGAAAGTGACGAATATAAAGATTGTCTTCTTTACCTATTTCTTGAGCCTTGGAAACAGGTTCTAAGATTCTTAATATTAAGAGCGCACCAAATGTCTGGTGCTAATAGCGGTTCGCAGACTATTTTAGTAATTCCTTTATTCGAAAATGCGTTATCGATATCATTTAGTTTTCTTATTATTAAAAAAAAACTGATGACCCTCCGTGAAGTACTTGCGCCGTATTAAGGGTTTGTTTTGTTTATTTTATTTATTTATATATACTTTATTGTACACCAAAAAAAATACGTTACAAAAAAACAAGGTACACTACAAAATATACAATGGGCGGCCTTATCGCTTTCCGCGATCTCTTCCAGGCAACCTTGGCATGGACAGCGATTGGTCTGGATCTAAAATGGGGATGTTGATGTGATGTTGTTGGTTGTTTTGATTATTTTAGTTTTTTTTTCCATTAATACCACTTTATGCAACCGTGTTTCTTACTCGAAAGATTTATAGAGTGAATCCTTGGAAATCTTACATATTAATTGCTTAAGTAAAGATCAAGTAATAACAATGTAGCTAGAACGCAGCAAGTTTAGAATCTGTGTTGTGGTAAATAGTTTCTTGTAGTCAATCCAGTTCAATATTGGTTGTCGTTTGGAAAATATTGTGTAGTGAATTGGCTGGGCAAATATATGCAGTACCTTAAACTAGATAAATCGCATAATACTAAATTATCTTGTACCTTGTCATATGGAAGCTACGCAAGGCACTAGCCTTAAAAATACAAGCATTAAGTTAATGGCAAGATTATTAATTATTCAGGCTTAATGCAATGCAGAATACAGGAACAAAGGATTGAAATCCTCTTAAGCTAGGTGGGAGTTGAAACAAAATAAAGAAATTGAATGCAACAAAGGAGGATATAGCACGGTTGGATTATGTTGGTGTACTATGTGTATCTTACGCCCAGTATTTTATTCATTAACAGAATTTGTATGCATTCTAAAACTGCTAAAAGCAACGTTAATGTCTTCAATTAATATGGGCATTAAATAATTACTCACGCTCCCTTGAGGCACTATATACGTTTTATAACAAGTTTATTACTTTAAGAGCAATTTAATAGTAAATAATGTGACCAGAAATCTCGGCTCAGGCTTCATCATTCTTCTTATTTTATCCAGGAAGCCTTTGTTTGGAATGCGCTCCCTCTTATCAGAGTAAAAGTGAATGCACGTGAACATATCCGTCAGAAGTTGGCGGAATCATCTCAGCACTGATTTGCTGGTTTTCTCCTCTTACGATCGTTAGTTCTCCTGTCAAAGCTTATGTTGTTTAAGTGTATGTTCGTATTCGTATTTATTCTTGTATTATATCGTTGTTTCCGAGGTATCTATCCCATGGTTGCACCTTGCACCTGTCATTTATTGTGTCTGCGTCACTCTAAGGTTGACTGGTAGAAAAGCCCTCAATCATTAGGTACGCGTTTGTAGGTACAGTATTTTTACTTTTTCATAAAGTCTCAATTAATAAAATAAACGAATTTATCCAAATGGAAGGAGGGGCTTGTGGCTAAGTAATAATAGCTCCATGGGTCGATCGATCAGGTTAAGCTAAGCTTTCCGCGGTTGATCCGCGGATGGGTGACCATATTTACATACCAAGACCTCTCCGTGCCTCGGAAAGCTCGTTAAGCCTTTGGTGCCGACTGACATTCGCGGATCTTTGACTGTCGTGACAACCAGTCTTACCAAGGGGTATCGTGTTACCCAGTAACTGGGTTGTGGAGGTCAGATAGGCAGTCACTGTAGTTGGAAAAATGCTAAGCAGATGAAGAAACGAATGTATCCTAATGTTGAACTTTGTCATTATAATACGACGAATATCGGAATACGAACAACTTTTCTAACTAAAACATCCACAAGCCGAGAAAACTGAAAGACAAAGAATAAAACTGCATTACGGGGGATTGCAACCGCCAACCGGTGAATACATTCAACTCCGTAAGCCTACAGAAGTTTGTGTAACCACTCAACTGTGAAGCTCCTTATAATGAATTAGACTTGAGAGGACAGGCCGAGACGAAACTGAATTAGTTTAGAAATTAATCCAATTGTTTTCGTGTTGCCCGGCCTGGGACACTGGTCGAGAAATTAATCTTAAACAAATAAAGTTATGGATACGGATAAATTGAGATTTTGAGGGTAGTTTAATTAAATTGGTATACCAATAAAGGTTTTGGTTTATTAAGTTACCAGATAGTTTCGTTGACCTATTTCCAAAAATTTAATAACTAGATTTGTACTCACCGAATTTAGTCACGCGAAAAAGTGCCAATGATAAGAAAAATGAGCTCACACATTTTTAAATAGCGTTTCCATGACAAATGGCCCGATATCAGGCACGAAGTTACAAAAGTCATAGTCAGTCAAGACAAAGTTAGGTCAATGTTATTGTAAAGCGGTAGTAACTTTACAACAACCTATTAGGAGTTTTTGGGGGGAACACGAAAAGTCCACGTTAGTCACCTATTTTCACCTTCACAACACTTGTGCATTCACACGTAACTAAATTGAATAATTCACTACCAAAATTTTACAATTTAATTAGCAATTCACGAAATTTCATGAAAATGAAAAATCGTGCGACAAATTCCAACGCGATCCCGCCAAAAACTCCGTCAGAGGTGTTATAATGAAACAGAAACGCGACTTTATTTTGTACTAATCTAAGTTCACGTTCGCACAGACGTAAATATATCACAGCGGGCGCCGAGAGTTTCAGTGCGCGATAAATCTAACTGCGTTATTTTTACAAGCCAGGTTTAACGATTTTAATCTTTGCCTACTGCTCGATGGGGAATCAATTAACTGAATTAGTTAGCGAAAGGGTTCTGGAACGTCGATATGACAACAAGTACACGCAACAAAGTTTGGTCTATGCTTACTGAACGGAGTTGTTACTAACACTATTTGGTCAAACTAGTTTGACATAGAGTCCTAGACCAAACCGGTTTACACGAAAATCGGGTTTGGAAAGTGAGAGACGCAGTGGATTTCATCAAAAAAGGCTGAATTTCAGGTGCATTTTAATTACCTGTGGTTTAACATAAGAAGACGCAAAAATAATAGTTGCACTGTCTAAGCATAATAATAACACAATCAATCTATAGTGTTCCCACTGTTGGGACCGGCGTTCTCTCTGTGAGAGGCAGTGGGCCGTGAGCTACCACGCGAGGTCAATGCAGGTTGAAGCTGTCCTATGTCTATGAATTATTGTTTCTTCTTTGGAGGTGTAGGCATTTTAATTCTTTGTCACCGCCTTCCGAAATTAAAGTTATTTTGTACTTTGTATTGTTTTTTTGGAAGTCGGTTGTTATTTTTTTGAAAAAAGTTTTTATTTTTCACTTTTTAGTTACTAACCCCACACCAATTCGAAATTTCATCATCCTTGGGTTCAAAACAGTGCATATTTATGCGATAGCTGCATTCGCGGTTGATTTGCTGTAATGTTTTGAAGAGTTCCGTTGTCTGTCTCCGAAACGCATCATCAGATCTATATGAAATTTATATGGGACCATTTCGAAATAAACCCCTTTTGAACAAAAAATTTTTGCAAATCCGTCCATATACGACGGAGTTATGCACATAAAAAACAAAAAAAAAAACATGTCGAATTGATAACCTCCTTCTTTTTGAAGTCGGTTAAAAATAAATAAAAAGGATTATTTTAGAGCAATTTTATAAATGGATCTATGAGTTTGCCACAAATATTGCACAGAAGGCACCACTAGAAACCAAATGGTTGCAGAGTTGAACTACAAGTACTAAAACGTTAAAACGCATGACAATAAAAATCTAAACCGAACAGTTTTATGATGAAAGATATAAAAATCATGGCGAGATAACAAAATATAGGGACGTAAATCTTGATATGCGATTTTATTGTTTAGTTACTATGATATTAAAACATAAAAACCTTCAAGAGTTTGACAGGATCCAAAAGATGCTGAGTGAATGTTTATTTAAGCTGCAGATAGTGTGAGATATCTTGCGAGCTCTCCGTAGTGGGACGAGTAATAAATCAAACAACTGGGCCTATAGACAAAATACATTTCTGTTAGCGTTCACGCCAAACGCTACGCCAAAATGTATGGGAATGACATTACCTATGGAAAGGACACGACGCCATCTTTCCACAGGTAATGTCATTCCCCATACATTTTGGCTTAGCGTTTGGCGTGAACGCTAACAGAAATGTATTTTGTCTACAGGCCCTGGTTTGCCGTTTAACTTTAGTTTTATCCCCAGAATGCTTCTACTTTTCAATCCATTTTTAGGGTTCCGTACTCGAAGGGTAACGAAGCCTCTCCTGTTCGTCCAACTGTCTAACAGTGCTCTATACAGGATAATTTTTAACCAGCGCGCAAACTGTAACCATCAATGCCGCATATTATTCTAGACCCACAGCGCAGAAACATTTCCTCGGTTATACAAAAAAAAAATGCTGTTTCATAGAAAAGTGGCTACGCGATCAAAATATATGGAACAGCTGATTTTTTTTTGCGCTCTGATTAAAAACTTATCATGTATCTCATGAACCGTAATGGGTAGATAGTTTAAATTTTCACAGTATGTACATATTTCTATTGCCGCTACAACAAAAAATAATAAATATAAAATAAAGTCAAAATTAAAGAAGAAAAAAGCACGTTTCTTGTATGGAGATCACAAGAAACGTTTTTTTCTTCGGAGTCGTTTGCCATAAAGTACGGGACCCTGCGAGTCCAACTCGCACTTTACTGGTTTCTATATGTTTCTTCATTGGCCTGCCAGCCAAATGTGATGCCTACTGTTTTACTATTCTGAAATTAATGTTTGTTCATAATTCTTGCCAATCTTATGAATGCGCACTCACTGAGGTTGAATTTAAGCACTAAATAGGCTATAATATCTGTAAAGTACCTATTCGAGGCCAGATTATACTAGTTTTGTTAATATGACGTGCGGCTCACTGTAAAAGACAATGTTTGGAGTTTTATTAAATGTGTTTTTGGCCTATTCGAGATTGAAAGCCTCAGGCCAAAAATGTGCCATTCACATGAACGTGGGCGTGAAATAAACATGTTTTTTGTAAAATTCCTGGAACAATACATACTGCCTACTCTGGCA